>CM056738.1:79659235-80940378 GCA_029844215.1 Przewalskia tangutica | reverse complement strand
CATGTAAATCTGATTCTATTATTCTTCTTTTAAGCCCTTCTACGTGATACAGTTCAATTTTATTCTGATATCCTTACAAGTATTAATACTTATTCCTATACTTCTACAGTATATATATTCTAATTACAATAGGAGGATAAGGTTAATTACCTCGGTAAGCCCAATAATATCCTAGATCAAAGTCGCGCCTGAGCAAGGTTTAGCTCCTAAGTTGTGCGCTCGGTAGCTCAGAAAACCCTAGATGTTCTTCACAACTTCTACTACGGACTATGGGATTTGGGCTAGGGTATTTTGGGATTTATAACAATAATAGATGGCAACTTTTCTACCACGGGTGGGGGGTAGGTTTCGGCTAGGCTAGGGGAAGGGTTGCCTCGGCCAAGGGCCACTTAGGCTAGAGGGGAGAGGGTGTTTGGGCGAAAACTTAACAAGAGAAGGAGGAATTTCAAGACTTGGAAAGCTTGTTTGTGGATGAAGAACTCTTCATCTTAAGGGGGTATTTATAGGTCAAGACATGGCCAACCAAGGGCGAGATGGTGCCAAGTGCAAGGCAAGTGTAGGGTGAGGATTTAGGCAAGTGTCCTTGGCCAACTTGCACCAAAATATCCTACCAACTACTTGACAAAAATTGTCATCAATTGGCCTCAATGTTGCGTGTAACATCCATCAATGAGAGGGTGACAAGTGTCGCCTCGTTGATCCAAAATGTTTCGTCTCTCGGAAAAATTCGCAAAATTAGAAATGACATAGGCGAATTTATCCTCGCGAGTTGTGTAAAGCGTTTAGTCGAAAGCGACTCTGTCGGGTGTTGTGCACAAAGTGAAATCGTCCAAGCCAACTAGGGAGTGACACGTGTCGTGTAAGCCCTCTATCGTCCAAAATATTTCAACTTAGAAAATATCCACAATGGCCAAAATCTAGAAAACAAAGTGGGCCCACAAAGCGTAAATTTCCCCATGGGCCCAGCGTGACCATTTAGAAAATAAAATTCCAAAATTCTCTAATATTCCAAGAAGTCAGAATACCAAATCGGGAATCGAATTCCCATTAACGAACCTTTTTCCTTCACAACAGGAAACTTTTCCGTGGAAAAATCACCTCTTACTTCCTTTCCAATTTCAATGTCGTATTCTCGTACGTACGTCCTCGCATACATACCCTGGAACTACGGGATATAACATATGTGAGTGGCCTATGCGGACTACGGGAGTCCAGGATTAGGCTTGCATGGTGATACTACGGGCAATTGGCCTGCTTGATCATTCGCGGCTAGAAAAGACTATTCTGATTTACCTATTGTTACTCTTGTTTATGATGTGGCACTATGTGCGGTCCCTTGGTTGTTTCATTCATACTTGCAAACTGATTTTAAAATGATATGTTTTCATTTAAGTATTTCTGATTTCATATACTTAGTACTGTTGTCTTGACCTCGCTTGAAGTGCGTTCATCTGCGGTAAGAGCAGCAGTGCTAGATCCACATTCTTAGGATCTCTACGTTGGTGTGGAGCTCCATCCTTTCGGAGCTCTACTTTTAGGTATGATCTCCTGTTGTAGATAGTTTTATGCAGATCGGGGTATGGCGGGGCCTGTCCGCCATAGTTGTATATTTCCTTAGAGTGCAGTAGTCATGTTGTACGATGTCGGATGTAGCTGCTAAAACCATGTTTATATATATGCGAAAAGCGACGTTTTCTCACATAAAGCGTGTCTTATTTTATAAAGCTGTTTCATGTCTTGTTTTATATTTCCGATTACTCGATGTATGACTACTTGGGTGCCCCTGATGGCACGATCACGGGCCGGAATGGGTCGTGACAAAAGTGGTATCGAGCGATTAATCCTCGGAAAGTGTCTGAACCGTATCTAGTAGAGTCTTGATTATCGGTGTGTTGTGCACCACCAATAATCGGAGGCTATAGGATATTTAGGATTGGTTTCCACTCTTACTCTGAGATCGTGCTTTAGAGGCGTGTTAAAGTTGGACCCCTCTAACGTATTTCTTTTATGTGATTATGCCTCACGTAAGGCAACCGGGCCCGAGAAGGGCAAAGCGTAGAGGCTGCCGATCGGACACCAGGGATTCACGAGGCTCGGGCCCGATCTATACGAGAGCGGCGAGTTCTCACGCGCCGCCCGGCCAGCCGAGACCACAGTACCCACGCCTCCCGTCCCACGGCTGGGCGGAGAGTTGAGTCTGAGAGATAGCCCGACTATTGGCTAGAGTTGTGGCGAATCGAGATAATTTGAATCTGGCGGTTCGATTCAGCTCAGCCGGTCGCACCGTGGTGCACGAAGCGAATAGTTTGAGGCTACGAGATTTCTTGAGTTGTAGCCCGAGTTTTACGGGTCGGCGGAGGATAATCGCGAGTTCATCCGTCGCCTCTGAAGGATCATCACGGGTGATCAAGGCCTCGAGAGCAGTCTGTGACCTTCGGTTCGCGTCGGTGCGTGATCGCGATCGATTGGTTTGATTCATGAGTTATCCGGGAAACCGCAGCGTCCCGACTACTTGGGATGAGTTCTCGGAGGCTTTCCTCACTCACTTCTTGCCTCGCGGATGAGGAGGCGGGTGATAGATTTTTCTTCTTGAGGCGAGAGGGCGCCTTGTCGGAGTACAATGTCGAGTTTGATTCTTTGGCTCGATATGTCCCGGCGTTAGTAGCGATTATGGAGGATAGGGTGCACCGCTCGTCACGGGCTAGATGACTATATGGCCGAGTCATGTGCGGTGTTTCTCTTCACCGGGTATGGACATTACCGCATGCGAGCTCATGCTCTTGGATGTGAGGCGTAGAGACCGGGTTGTGACGGCGAGAAGAAGACCGGGGCGGCGGTCTTTTGGTAGCTATCGTGGTGGCGGCCTCGGCCGCGATCTAGATTTGCACCACGGCCGGCTGAGCACTCCTGCACCGTCCTCAGCCTGGCGGAGATATTCGAGGCGCACTGGGGCCCGGGACTTGAGCGTCGAGCAACGAAGTGCGGCGATCGGGACCACCCCTCGGTGTGGCCGTCACGGCGAATCCCGCCGGGAGTGGTGGTGCTACGGGAGGTTGTTTGATTATGGCAGCGAGGTCACTATGCGGCTGTCAGGCCAAGGCGATCTTGATGGTAGGGTCGGCCTACGAGTTCTTTCGGGTCTTCTTCATCCCCAGCGATTTACTCACGGAGGGCAAGGTACTCATGGACCAGCGGTCGCGGCGGTCGTGGCGCAGTCGATTCTAGCGGTCATCGAACGCATTTATGCTTTGTCGGCCAGCGGGATCGGGAGGCCTCGCGATGTCGTCCGCGGTACCTTATCGGTTCACGGGTTTGATGTTTATGCCTTGATAGATCCGGGTTCTACTCTGTCCTATATAGCTCCTCTTGGTGCTAGTAGGATAGGGATAGAGCCTGAGTCCATATACCCTTTCGAGGTAGTTACGCCAGTGGGTGTTTCGATGGTAGCTCGGCGGGTATATAGAGCTTGTCCTGTGACCATTCGATCGTCGGACCCTGGCCGACTTGATAGAGTTAGAGATGATTGACTTGGCGTGATCATGGGGATGGATTGGCTAGCTTCTTGCTACGCCAATGTAGGCTGAGAGAGAAAGTAATGCAGTTCCGATTTCTGAGGCCGGTTGTTGAGTGGGAGAGCACGGTATCGTAGAGGTAGGTTTATTTCCTACCTCAAGGCTAGGAAGATGGTGCGAGAAGGGTATATCTACCATCTCGTTGGTGTTTGATCTGAAGGCTGCGGTACCAGATTTTCCATCGATTCGATGGTCGAGAGAGTTCCCGGGCGTTTTTCGACGACCTCGGGTATCCTCACGAGAGGAGATTGAGTTTTGTATTGACATATTGCGGACACTCGGCCTATTTCCATTCCGCCATACTGAATGGCACTGCCGAGTTGAGAGAGTTGAAGGATCGCTTAGAGATTTCTTTGGAGAAGGGCTTCATCGGGCCTAGTGTTTCTCCACAGGGGCGCGGTGTTCGTGAAGAAGAAGGGCGGGGCCCAGCGCATGTGTGTTGATTCTGACGGTGAACAAGGTGACCATTAAACGAATACCCCTTCCCGAGATTGATGATTTGTTCGACCGGTTGCGAGTGCGAGATGTTTCTCAAGATTGATCTACGGTCGGGCTATCATCAGTGCGAGTCGAGAGGTGGATGTCCCTAGGCTGCATTCGGACGATGCGGGCATTATGAGTTCAGTCATGTCTTTTGGGTTGACCAATGCTCGCGGTATTCATGGATTTGATGAACGAGTGTTCAAACCATTTTGGACACGTTTGTGATAGTGTTCATTGATGATATCTTGGTTTATTCGCTCGAGCGGGAGCATGCGAGCATTTGAGGCTGTCTTGTGATTCTCGAGACCAGCGATTGTCACGCAAGTTTTCCAAATGTGAGTTTTGGTTGACTTGATGGCGTTTCTTGGGCATATTGTCGGGGTGATGGCATTCGAGTGGATCTGGCGAATCGGCGATCGGGACTTGGCCTGAACCTCTTACTCAAGCCAGAGGTTCGCGATTTACGGGCCTTGCGAGTTATTATCGGCGATTCGTGGAGAAGTTTGCTTCTATCTACGCACCATTGACTAGGTGACTCGGAAAGCGGCCAAGTTTGATGGTGATGCTTGTGGCGGGGTTTCGATTCTTTGAAAAGAAGGCGGCCGCCCCGTTCTTACTCTTCGGAGGTCGGATGGTTATGTCGTGTATTGTGATGCGTCGGGCATCGGGTTGGGATGTGTGTTGATGCAGCATGGCGGGGTTATAGCATATGCGTCGACGGTGAAGAAACACGAGAGGAACTACCCACCCGTGATTTGGAGTTGGCGGTGTGATTCACGCTTTGAAGATCGGAGGCACTATTTGTATGGGGTTCACGTGGATATTTTTACATACCACAGAGCCTCGGTATATCTTCGGCCGGAGGAGCTGAACTTCACGGCGAGGCGGTGGTTAGAGTTGCTTAAGGATTACGATGTTGATATCACTGTACCACGGGAAGGCCGATGTTGTGGCGGATGCTCTTAGTCGTAGGTCGATGGGAGCCTATCGGATGTGCGACTAGAGAGGAGGACATGGTTCGTGATTTGCATCGATTAGCGAGCCTTGGTGTCCGTTTGATTGATTACGATAGCGGTGGGGTTAGAGTTCGTGAGGTTGCGAGTCTTCCATCGTCGAGGAGGTGAAGAGCCTTGATTCGAGGATCGATTTTGACACGTTATCGTGATCTGACTCTTCGTGAGGCAAGGGTCCTTTGAGGTAGCACGATGGGGTGCTAAGTTTTGAGAAGCGAGTTGTGTGTTCGGATGTTTGAGGACTTGGCGGAGTTGCCGGGAAGCACATCGCGCGTTACTCTATCCGTCGGGTCGACCAAGATGTACCACGACCTTAGATCGTGTATTGGTGGGATGGCTTGAAGAGGGCGTTGCGAGTTCGTAGCTCGGTTCCGTGTTGTCGGCGGTGAAGGTAGAGCACCGCAGGCACAGTGGTTTATTCTGACGATTGAGATCGACACGGAAGTGGGAGGTAATCAACATGGACTTCATCACGGGATTACCTCGCACTCGGAGGAGACATGATTCTATATGGGTTATCATCGGCGGTGTGAAATCAGCCAACTTTCTTCCGTCGGGGCGACTTTTTCGGTGAGGATTATGCGAACTTTACATCGAGAGATCGTCGGTGCATGGAGTCCCTACTGATCATATCGAGATAGAGAGCCCGATTCTGGCTAACTTACGGAGGTCCTTCCGGAGGGTTTAGGGGCGCAGTGAGCACGAGTCGCATTTCATCCAGCAGACAGACGGACAGGCGAGCGCACTATCCGGACTCTTGAGGATATCTGCGAGCTGTGTTATTGACCGATGGTAGTTGGGAGGATCATTTGCCTCTAGTTGAGTTCGCGTATAATAATAGCTACCACTCCGGTATTCGGATGGCGCCTTATGAGGCCTTGTATGGGAGGAAGTGTAGATCGCCTATAGGTTGGTTCGATGTGGGCGAGTGCGGCTAGTGGGACGGTTGGTGCGGTGGCGATGGATAAGGTGAAGCTTATCAGAAGCGGCTATTGACCGTCGAGTCGGAAGTCGTATGCAGATCATCGTCGTCGACATCGGAGTTCGCGATTGATGATTGGGTTTTCTGAAGGTGTCACCCATGAAGGGTGTGATGAGATTCGGGAGGAAGAAACTTCGGCCAAGGTACATTGGGCGTTTCGATTGTCGCGAGGTAGGCAAGGTTGCCTATGAGTTGGATCTGCCGTCCGTCTGAGGCGATGCATCGGTGTTTCACGTATCTATCTTTGAGAGATGTATCGGGTATCCATCTAAGGTACACCCGATTGACGATGTCCGGTGACCAGGGGTTATCGTATGAGAGATTCCCATAGCGATAGTCGATCGTCGAGTTAGCGTCTGCGGACGAGGGCGTGGCTTAGTCAAAGTCTTGTGGCGGAGCAGGCTCGGGGAGGAGATGACGTGGGAAGCCGGAGAGGACATGAGGCGAAGTATCCTCACCTATTCCCCACCTCGGGTAATTCACTTTCCTACTTGTAAATTTTCGTTATCGTTTTTGCCTAAGTGTTGTTTTGTGGCGTGTGTGGCTTTTGCAAACTATTTAAGTTATGAAGAACCTTATCGTTATCTGTCTTGGGAAGGAACATTGGGACGAATGTTTCTAAGGAGGGAGAATGTTATACCCGTATTTCGGAGTATGTACGTGGGAATACGTCAAAGTTTGGCCTTAAAGTTTAGGCTTGGGCGATTTTTTTGGGCCTGACTCACAAAGCGAATAGTTTTTAAACGAAAGCGTTTCCATAGCTTTCGTAGGGTAAATTCGGCTATGCCATTTCTAATTTTGCGGATTTTTCAGAGGCGAAACATTTTGGACCAGCGGGAGGCGACACTTGGCACCCTCCGATTGATGGACTTGAAATCGTCCGTTTGGACGAATTGGACTTGGTGTTGCGTTTTTGTGCCTTGGCACAAGTCAAGGATTAGGTAGGATATTTTGTGTGCAAGTTGGCCAAGGACACTTGCCTAATCTTGGCCTTACACTTGCCTAGCACTTGGCTACATCTTGGCCCTTGGTTGGCCATCCTTGACCTATAAATACCCTCTTGAGATGAAGAGTTCTTCATCCACAAAAGCTTCAAGTCTAAAATCCTCTCCTCTCCTTTGTAGCCTTTTCGTCCAAACACCTCCCCTCCCTTGTGAAGGCCCTTGGCGAATACCCCACTCTAGCCTAAGTAGTTTGGCGAGGCCCCACTGCCTAGCCAAACCTACCCCTCCCTTGGTAGAAAAGTTGCCTTTTTGTATTGTTATAATGCCCAAAATACCCTAGCCCAAATCCCTTAGTACTTAGTAGAAGTTGAGAAGAACTTCTAAGGTTTCCTTGGAGCATACAACTTAGGAGCAAAACCTTGCTCAGGCGCGACTTTATCTAGGATATTATTGGGCTTACCGAGGTAACTAATCCTAACCCTCTTTTGAATTAGAGAATACTTACTGTAGTAGTATAAGAATAAGTATAAATACTTAGAAGAATATTGCGAGAATAGAATTGAATATTATCACGATGAAGGGTTTAAAATAAGAAGAATTGAACTATGCTTATATAGGATTTGTTTTCCTGATGAACTTATATAGCTCAGGGTAGGAAGTGCTGCCCGACTTTCCGTAGAATTGTGAACCCTCTGTTTAGAATGACCTTGAGTAGTCTTTGATAGATATGCATGACTATTATGGTGACTCTCTGCGCGACATATTGACTTGGCGGTGGTTTATTTGAGAAGGTATGTGATTCTTCCTAAAGCATGATATTTTATAATATATATGTAGTGCGGTGAAGCGTACATGTGTTAACCGAATAATAACTACGGCAATGTCTTTGACTTAAGCTGAATAATACTTACGGCAATGCCTGGCTTAAGCTGAATAACACTTACGCGATGCCTCACGCTTAAGCTTTGAATAATAAGAAGCGAAAACATTTCAAAAGAATCTTGAATCATTTTTTTACGAAGAGAACTAATTGGTTTTAAAGCGAAGCTTAAGAGTTATACTAGCTTTATGGGAAGTTAAGTATAACCACTTAAGATTGATAAAAGAAACAGATTTGCCTATGTGTTTATAACGCACTTATATTGAATTGCGAAAGAATAATCGGATGGTTTGATAAGTAGACATGATATGATGCTATGTGTGTTAGTGTCTTGTAACGTTTGTATAAGAGAGTATTCTTGTTGTGCTTATGTTGTTTAAAGATAATTTGTTATGTTAGTGTACTATCACTCACCTCTTGACATATTCAGGGGTTAAAGTCGCCTCCGATGCGGGGTAGACTCAGCGATGCAGGACCGTGATTCGAGAATACCTCATGCGGGTCCAAAGGGACCTATGCGGAGCTACGGGAGTTCGAGGTTAGTGATGCGGGGTTTTACCTCATGCGGTCTCTGTGGCCATGCGGACTACGCGGCCAGGACGAGGCCGAGGAGTAGCTACCCTCGATGCGGGGTCATCCACTATGCAGGCCTATGTGAGTGGCCTATGCGGACTACGGAGTCGAGATTAGGCTTGCATGGTGATACTACGGGCAATTGGCCTGCTTGATCATTCGCAACCTAGAAAAGACACATTACGATTTACCTATTGTTACTCTTGTTTATGATGTGGCACTATATGCGGTCCCTTGGTTGTTTCATTCATACTTGCAAAACTGATTTTAAAATGATATGTTTTCATTTAAGTATTTTCTGATTTCATATACTTAGTACCTATTATCGACCTCCTTGAGGCTGCGTTCATGCGCGGTAAGGGCGGCAGTGCTAGATCCACATTCTTAGGATCTACGTTGGTGTCGAGCTCTATCCTTTCGGAGGCTCTACTTTTGGGTATGATCTCACTGTTGTAGATAGTTTTGTATCTGATCGTGGTATGGCGGGGCACTGTCCGCCATAGTTATATATTTCCTTAGAGTGCTGTAGTCATGTTGTATGCAAGATCGGATGTAGCGCTAAAACCATGTTTATATATATGCGAAAGGCGACGTTTTCTCACATAAAGCGTATCTTATTTTATAAAGCTGTTTCATGTCTTGTTTTATATTTCCGATTACTCGATGTATGACTACTTGGGTGCCGTGAGGCACGATCCGGGCCGGAATGGGTCGTGACACCTCCGGAGGATGGAGCTTCCGACGTCAGATAAGTGATCCTAAGAATGTTGATCCATGACACCTTACCCTTTCTGCGGCATGACGCAGCCCCAGGAAGGGGTCGACACCTGATATGTACTAAGTATGCAAAACTGGAAAGTACTGTAATTACAACATAAGTTTAAAAGAAAGCCGGAGACATGTATGCTAACAAAATTACAGTACTCAGTGCCTTACTAACAATGAGAGTATAAATAGGTGTATACTTACAACGAAAAATAGGATTGGAATCCTACTCCTGGGACTATTTCACCCGCATAGGTCCAATGGACCTGCGTGAGGTATTCCTCGCATGGGACTATTTCACCCGCATAAGACCTTACGGACTCGCATGAGGTATTCCTCGCATAGGCTGAACCGCGCGTGGGACTATTTCACCGCATAAGCCCTTACGGACTCGCGTGAGGTATTCCTCGCGTCGTGGTTAGCAAATCCACCGGAAATATACAATGCCACAATCCGGGAATGACCCGCGTGAATAATATATCATTAGCCCAAATCCGGCTATCACACATAACATAAGCTCTATCGGCTTATCATGCAATATATAAGCAAGTTAAGAAATCCCCTAACTTCTTACTATTCTTGTTCATATACACTCTCATTTTAGTTTACCTAAGGCACTATCATGTCTTTTATGAAAATCCGGGAATTTAACCCCAAAGTACTACGTACTTCTATTCTCTTAAAATGACTCATTTCATTATAAAACTTCCAAGATACTACTAGCAGTAGTATCAAGTGACAATTTCTTTTCAAGACAAGTCACAATACTTTTAGAAATAAAATATGGCTTCTAAATCAAGTGACTCGTGTCTTATAAAACCTTAGGCAATTGATGCCTTAAAATCGAATTGCCTTCCATTAAATCAAGTCATTTATCTTTCCATAAAGTCAATATAACCAACTCCCCATAAAGTCGTTATATTCACTTTATACCTTAGTCCTGTACAATTTCCTATCGAGGACTTATACGTTTTTAAAAGCGACCCAGTATTACATACTTTAAAATTCTTCAAGTCCTTATCTTTAACAAGACTTAAGACATCTTTAATATTCTCAAAGAAGTGAGTTAATCTCTAACTCACCCGACTTGGCATTTCATAAGTAAAGAATGTCAAAGTCTTGTCGCTCACCAAATCTATATATCGTGAAACTAGTCATGCTCAAAGATAGGAAGAATTCTACATACCTTGGGTCAAACCACTTGCCAAGTACAAAGTCCCGCCCGTACTATGTCAACCTATAATATTCACAATACGTCTATTAAAGCCTTACTTCAATCGTAGAATATAATAAGGGTTAAGTCTCTAAATTCTACGGAAAATCGGACAGCACCTCCTTTGTTTTTACTTACTTTGCCACCTTTTCCAAGGTCAAAATACAATAACCAAACAACCCCAATTGGCTCACAACAATATAGTAGATAATCCAATGCAAATGACTAACTAAACAGCCCCAATTGGCTCACAACAATATAGAAGGTAGTCCAATGCAAATGTCTAACTAAACAGCCCCAATTGGCTCACAACAATATAGAAGGTAGTCCAATACAAGTGACTAACTAAACATCCCCAATTGGCTCACAACAATATAGAAGGTAGTCCAATACAAATGACTAACTAAACAGCCCCAATTGGCTCACAATCAATATAGCGGTAGTCGATACAAATGACTAACTAAACAGCCCCAATTGGCTCACAATTATATTTCAACCCAAATTTGTAGCATAACATGATATCAAGTCGCATTTGATTATAATAACCATAATCCTTAAGTCAATGACATGCGACGGTTCTAACAACGATTAAATTGTAATTCAACTTAGTAATGGATTACATTACATTTCGGATTTCCAAGGCTATAATCAATCCATAATCTTTATAACTCCAATATAACGATTTCATGCTTGCAACATACAAAGCTAACAACAAAATGAATAATCTTGTAATACTTTCAAAGAACAAGATTATACCTCAATGATTCTTAAACCAACTCCAATCCGAAGTCTCTCCTTAGTAGTTTATAGCCTCTCCAAGACACTTCAATCCGCTTGTTGAGACCTTAGAACAACACCAACAATTATCCTTCAAGTCTTGAATAAAACCTAGAAAGACCCTTAGGTTTTCGTTTGCGACTAACAGTAAACAATCTTTTTCCAAGATTTTTCTATTGAGATGTGTTTACAATACACCTAGGAACCTTGGTTTAAAGTGTGGAACTAAAAGAACAAGGAACAAAATTATTTTTCTTATTTTTGCTAAGTGAACCCGATAGATTAAGCCTATGTTCTTCCAATTTTTGTGTGAAATTTTCTAAGTGTTGGCTCTCTCTAGCACTACTAGTATTATATAGAGTAAAGGATGGTCAAGATATAACCAAATGTGAGGCTTGGATAAGCTCTTAGTAAGTCAAGACTTATTGACTAATTGACTTGGTCAAGATTGTCATGCTACACAAGTTGCAAGACTTGTCTTGCAACAAAGGTCCAATGACCTTCATGCCCTTGAACATTTCGACCAAGGCATCATCTAAGGGGGGTGACACGTGTCACCCTCCCATTCGACACAACACAATGTTTTTCCGACAATTTCATAATTTCCGATAAATTTTTACAAGTCTCGAATCCTTAACATTTGTGAGTTCTTACTTACGTTCTTAAGGCATGTCCTGTAATTACGGGGTGTAACAGTGAGCCTTGGCCGAAACCAACCCCCCCCCCCCTTTGAGTTGTTTTTCGTAAATACACCCCCCCTTGGTAGAAAAGTATTCTCCAAGTATTGTTACTATTCCAAAATACCTTGGCCCAAATACCTTGTAGTATTCCAAGGTTACATCTATACTAAAAGCCCAGAAATACTATTATACTTCCTTTAGCCACCAAACGAAACCCTAAGGAAATCTTCATAGCGAGTTGAAGTATTAAGAAGAAGTTGTGTAGAACTTCTAAGGGTTGCTTGGAGCGGGTTGGAGCGCCCAGAGTAGGAGCTAAACGTTGCTCAGGATCGACATTAAATCTTGGATAATTTTGGGCTTACCGAGGTAAATACTCCTGTCCTTCTATTGTAATTGGAAATTACATACTGTAGTAGTATAGAAATGAATATAAGATTCATAGAAGGATATTCTGAAAAGAATTGAACCGAAATCACAAATGTAAGAATATTAAAGAAGAAGATTAAAACTGTACTTACATAGGACTGTATTTACAGTAGACTTGTGTAGTTGGCGGGTAAGGAGGTGCTGCCCAATTTTCCATAGAATAAAGGAATATGTATCTAGAAATATTTCTGGAATAGTCTAGACATTGATAGACTTATATGGCCGATATAGGTTGAAATCTTTGCGGTAGCGTATTCTACTCGAAGGGTGGAAAAGGCTAACGATGCGGTACTTTGGAGCGTTTTGCTAATAGTCGATAAATCGTCGAGGTATGTGATTCTTCCTATACTCTTGAGCATGATATTTTAAAAGTATATATATATATATATATAGTGCGATGAGCGTCGTGTGTTAAGCGAGCGTAGTTTTACGGCAATGTCTTTTGACTTAAGCTGAATAATAAGAATCTTGAAGTATTTCAAAAGAATTAAGAATCGTTTTTGAAAGAAGAGTAATACTTGGTTTTAAAAGCTTAAGAGTTATACTAGCTTTATGGGAAGTTAGGTATAACGACTTAAGAAAGATAAAAGAATGATTTATTGATTTTAGAAGTTAAGAGACTTAATCTTAAAGATAAGAGACTTGACTTAATTGAATTGATGTGAAAGTTGTTAAGAAGTGTGAAACCTCATTCGTGAGTAATAAGTACTTGGTTTTAAAGAATAATGTTTCTTGATTTTGGAAATGAGAATACGTAGGAACTTGATTTCTAAAGAGACTTGAGGAAATTGAAGAGTTTTGGTTTAAAAGAAAGGCATTGTTTTGTCTTAAATTGGTTTAAAACATAAAGTGTTATAACAGCTTTATGGGAAGTTAGTTATAACGACCTTATGAAAACAAAAGAATGGTTTTATCAGTGGTTTTAAAGTGATAACTTGACTTTAAAAAAAGGAGAAGTGTTTTGGTCTAAAAAGAAGGCATGGTATTGTCTTAATGTGGTTTAAAAAGGAAAGTATGGAAGTTGTTTTGGTTTACTTAAAAATGTTAGTCACTCTACTTTTATAATACGGGCATCGGGTGACCTTTGTAAAAGAAATGGATCTTTTAAAAAGAATTTAACGTACGTAGTACTTTGGGGTTAAAACCTGGACTTTGGCATAAAATGAAAGTACTTGGGTTGTGTGTAACTTGCCTATGTTTGCGTGTGATAGCCTTGTCGTGCTATCATTGTATTTCTATACCACCGCGTCTCTCAATGGAGGGCGGTGATTTGTTATGATATTACTTGGGCGTCTGCGGTGTGGAGAATTCCGCAGTGCGCTCGCTGATAGTGTTATTCCATGGACTAGCTCTCCATGAGGTTTCTTACTGATTCGGCCTTGGTATCTGGTGGTCGACTTTCGTACTTGCCCCGTCTCGTGGCTGATTCGGCCTTGGTACCTGGTAGTTAGCCCTCGCACTTGCCCCGTTCAGTTTAGTGGCGAAGTCTCGTGATACGACCTTGGTATCTGGTAGTTAGCCCTCGTACTTGCCGGTCGACTCGTGACACGGCCTTGGTATCCGGTGATCGGCTTCGTGCTTGCCGTGTCGGCCGTGGCGGAGTCTCGTGATCTGACCTTGGTATCGGTAGTTAGCCCTCGTGCCCGGTCGACTCGTGACACGGCGCGGTATCGGTAGTCGGCTTTCGTACTTGCCCGTGTCGACTCCGTGGTTTGGTTGTATAGTATTGTTAGTATGGCTCGTATCGGTAGTTAGCCGTACTTGCCCCGTCACGGTTTTATGACTCGGGTAGGACTTGGTGTTCATATGTACTCGCGGTGTTATTATATCATGAGGCTATGCGGTGAGAAGGTATTCCACGGCGCATGATTGGCGTTGAGGCGTGAGACCCATAGTTATAATTGAGTGATGACTTGGAGGTGTGAGTCCACGACTTACATGATCGCTTATTTATTGTGGGTGTAGTTTGGTTATCATACATGTCTCCGCTTTATATAGACTACTATGATTTCATTTACGATATTATCGTTTCACATACTTGTACTGTTGTGCTTGACCTCGCTCGCGGAATTTGTGTTCATCTGCGGTAGAGTACACGATCGTTGATCTCGCTCATAGGATCCTGATTGACATATCGGAAGCTCCGTTTCTCCGAGGCTTATCTTTTAGTATAGTCCACATCGTTTGTAGGTACTTGTACATCGGGGTATGGCGGGAGCCTGTCGTCATGTTGTATAAAAACTCTTAGAAGTGCATGTAATCTTTGTTGTGGGCGGGGTTTGTAAAAAGATTAAAGCGTTCGGTTTGAAAGATTTGTATATATATTATTGGAAGGTGACCGTTTTGGTTATCTGTTCTTATCATATATCTTGTTTCATTTTAAGTTTTTATTTCGCTGATTTTCTCGATGTTGTATCACTAGGGTGCCCGGTAGGCACGATCCACGGGCCGGATCGGTCGTGACAAAAGTGGTATCGAGCGATTAATCCTCGGAAAGTGTCTCTGAGCCGTGTCTAGTAGAGTCTTGATTATCGGTGTGTTGTGCACCCATCTATAATCGAGAGTGCGGGACATTTAGGATTGGTTTCTATTCTTCTCATTACGAGATCGTGCCTTAGAGTTGTGTTATAAGTTGGACCCCTCGACGCATTTCGTTTTTAACGATTATGCCTCGCGCAGTGCAACCGGGCCCAGATGGGCAAGCGTAGAAGCTGCTGCTAGGATACGAGGAGAATGCGGGCGCGAGCCCAATCATTACGAGATAGTACTTGAAGGCGAGTTTTGCGGCGCCGCCGACCTCGATAGAGTTTAGAGCGCGCGATGGCTGCGAAACCACGATACCTAAGCCTCAGTCCCTCGGCTGGAAGCGAGAAGAGATGGGGTACAAGAGATGGCCCATTTATTGGCGGAGATAGTGGCAAGGCACGAGGATAAATTTGGATCTGGCGATTCAGTGTATTACCGTAATTCACCGAGGCGGATAGTTTGAGGCTGCGGGACTTTACGAGTTGCGACCGCCCGATGTTTTATGGATCGAGGCACGAGGATGATCCTCGAGGAGTTCATCAGACGATTCTGACGGACCGAGAGTGATCGAGCTTGGAGACCGAGTCGATGGTCTTGGGTTCCACATCGGTGCGTGATCTGCGATCGGCGGTTTGATCGTGGGAGCTGTCGGGAGCATGCGCCTCCGGTATTTGGGGTGAGTTCTCGGAGGCATTTCTTGCACATTTCTTGCCTCCACAGACGAAGAGGGCTCGGGCCGACAGATTGTTGGTGTTGAGGCAGAGCGGGCGTACGGTTCGTGAGTACAATGTGGAGTTCGACTCATTGGCTCGGTATGTCCCGCGTTAGTAGCCGATATGGAGGACAGAGTGCACCGCTATGTCACGAGGCTCGGCGATTATTTGGCGAGAGTTGCGCGGGTGTACCTCTTCACCGGCATGGACATTGCCCGCATGCAGCTTATGCGCAGGTGTGAGGCGGAGAGGTCGGCGGAATTACGAATCAGCGAAGAGGCGAGCAGCGAAGTCCTTCGATAACTTTCGAGGCGGACCGCCTCAGCAGCAGGCTAGTTATGTACCTTCTCGATGCAGTGGTCCTCCGCGATCTTGGGGCGTTTGGGATATTCGAGAGCGGTCGGGCTCCCGTGTTTGAGTTTTGAGGGTAGGAATGCTCACCAGATAAGGTCACCCTTGTCTCAGTGTGGCCGTTGTGGAAAACTTCATAAGGGAGAATGTCGTACTAATTTGGGAGATTGTTATGCTTGCGGCCAACAGGGCCATTTGGCGAGAGCGTCCGACCGGGGTAGCTTGGTAGGATAGCACAGCTCTGAAATCGATTCGCGGGTTCTTCACCTTCCATAGCTAGGCGGGATGCTCATGCCGTGAGCCACGGCGGTCGCGATAGAAGTTCCCAATTTTAGCGGTCCTTTGAACCGCCTATCGTTTCAGGTATATCCTTAACCCTCTAGAGTTTAGCATGCGTGATGCGATGATTATATGTTGAGTACTATGTACAGATACCATTGTGTATATTGTGGTTTAGAGACATGGTTAGTTGAAAGAATAAGTATGAGGTCAGGGAAGGTATGAACCTTAGAATATTACACGTTGAGACCTTAGATGTAAGGCCGGCTTGAATAAAAGATTTTACGGTTAGTCTTTGTCAAATACTTGGTATGCGTATAAATGTATTGTGGGATAATTCCATGGGTTGTGTAAAATGAAAGTGGTAGCCTTCAGGACTTGAATAGGTAAGATTGTTCCGGATCAGGAGAACAAGTGTTTGGCGCGATAAGCGAGTCGGGTTAATCTGCGTCGCGGGTCAACCGCGGCTGTAGTGTCGTGGGGTCAGTTCGAGGTGGTCCCGCAAGGTGGTAGGGTCACGAGGGTGATAGGCCCAAGTTTAGATGACCATCGTATTAGTTCGTGGATATGTTCGACCCGAATCGGATCGTGAAGTAGGAATGGCCTTAAAGAGATCGAGGCTAGTAAGATGACCAAGTTTGGAGGTGGTGACTCAAAGTTTTGAAAAGTGAAGCGATGGTCAAGTATGGTAATGCATTATACTAGAAGAGTTCAAGTGTTCGAGAAAGAAATCTGACAGTAAGGAAAGAAGTGAACATGTCTTTGAGAGAATAGAAATGATCATTACTTTTGTGAAGAAAATGTGCAAAGGGGATATCTTTTAGACCAGGGGTGGAAGCTTTTTGTAATGCTAGAGGTGATTCCTCGTTGACTTGGGATAAGTATTTGCGTATGTGTTATTTGGTGGCCAGGTGTAGCATTGGCAACTTGTTGTGAGGAACTTTATCGTTATCTGTCTTGAGAAGGAACATTCGGGATGAATGTTTCTAAGGAGGGGAGAATGTTATACCCCGTATTTCCAGAGTATGTACGTGAGGCCGTACGTACAAAAGTTTAAGCCTTAAGTAGGCAAAGTGGCGAAATTTGTGCACAACTAGCGAAAATAGTCGTTTTCCGAGGAAACGTTTTCCGGACTTTGCGAAGGGAAAAATACGGCTATGTCATTTATAATTTTTGTGGATTTTTCAGAGTGATGAAATATTTTGGACCAACGAGAGGGTGACAAGTGTCACCCTCAAGTGGACGGTTAAGGTGGGACGAATTGGGGCGTTTTTGGCCTTGATTTTTGTCAAGGAGTTGGTAGGATATTTTGTGTAGTTGATGAGCAAGTGGGACCCACAAACACTTGTCCAAATCTTGACCCTCCACTTTCCCACAGCTTGATCTTGGCCATGGAATGGCCTAGAAAGCCCCCTCGAGTGCAAGACCATTTCTTCATCCACACTTGTGAAAATCCCAGGCAAAATCCCGCCCCTCTTAGCAAAGCTCTCATCCAAGAGCACCCCTCCCCCCTTTGTGAGCCTTGGCCGAAACCAACCCCCCCCCCCCCTTTGAGTTGTTTTTCGTAAATCTGACCCCTTGGTAGAAAAGTATTCTCCAAGTATTGTTACTATTCCAAAATACCTTGGCCCCAAATACCTTATAGTATTCCAAGGTTACATCTATACTAAAAGCCCGGAAATACTATTATACTTCCTTTGCCACTAAACGAAACCACTGGAAATCTTCATAGTGAGTTGAAGTATTAAGAAGAAGTTGTGTAGAACTTCTAAGGGTTGCTTGGAGCGGGTTGGGCGCCAGTAGGAGCTAAGCGTTGCTCGGGATCGACATTAAATCTTGGATAATTTTGGGCTTACCGAGGTAAATACTCATGTCCTTCTATTGTAATTGGAAATTACATACTGTAGTAGTATAGAAATGAATATAAGATTCATAGAAGGATATTACAGAAAATAATTGAACTGAAATCACATCAAAAGAATATTAAAGAAGAAGATTAAAACTGTACTTACATAGGGTGTATTCTGATGAACTTGTGTAGTTGGCGGGTAGGGAAGTCTTGCCCAATTTTCCGTAGAATAAAGGAATCAGATCTAGAAATATTTTCTGAGAATAGTCTAGACATTGATAGACTTATATGGCCGATATAGGTTGAAGAAGCTGCGAGTAGCGTATTCTACTCGAGAAGGGTGGAAAAGGCTATGAATTTGCGGTACTTTGGAGCGTTTTGCTAATAGTCGATAAATCGTCGAGGTATGTGATTCTTCCTATACTCTTGAGCATGATATTTTAAAAGTATATATATATATATATATATATATATATATATATAATGCGATAGACGTCGTGTGTTAACGAGCGTAGTTTTACAATGATGTCTTTTGACTTAAGCTGAATAATAAGAATCTTGAAGTATTTCAAAAGCATTAAGAATCGTTTTTGAAAGAAGAGTAATACTTGGTTTTAAAAGCTTAAGAGTTATACTAGCTTTATGGGAAGTTAGGTATAACGACTTAAGAAAGATAAAAGAATGATTTATTGATTTTAGAAGTTAAGAGACTTAATCTTAAAAGATAAGAGACTTGACTTAATTGAATTGATATGAAAGTTGTTAAGAAGTGTGAAACCTCATTCGTGAGTAATAAGTACTTGGTTTTAAAGAATAATGTTTCTTGATTTGGAAATGAGAATCGTAAGGAACTTGATTTCTAAAAGAGACTAGAGGAAAGTGAAGAGTTTTGGTTTAAAAGAAAGGCATTGTTTTGTCTTAAATTGGTTTAAAACATAAAGTGTTATAACAGCTTTATGGGAAGTTAGTTATAACGACCTTATGAAAACAAAAGAATGGTTTTATCAGTGGTTTTAAAGTGATAACTTGACTTTAAAAAAAGGAGAAGTGTTTTGGTCTAAAAAGAAGGTATGGTAGTGTCTTAATGTGGTTTAAAAAGGAAAGTATGGAAGTTGTTTTGGTTTACTTAAAAATGTTAGTCACTCTACTTTTATAATACGGGCATCGGGTGACCTTTGTAAAAGAAATGGATCTTTTAAAAAGAATTTAACGTACGTAGTACTTTGGGGTTAAAACCTGGACTTTGGCATAAAATGAAAGTACCTTGGGTTGTGTGTAACTTGCCTAAGTTTGCGTGTGATAGCCTTGTCGTGCTAGCATTGTATTTCTATACCACCGCGTCTCTCAATGGAGGGCCGGCTGATTTGTTATGATATTACTTGGGCGTCTGCGCGGTGACGGAGAATTCCGCATGCGCTCGTGTTGATAGTGTTATTCCATGGACTAGCTCTCCGTGAGGTTTCTTCTTGATTCGGCCTTGGTATCCGGTGGTGGCTTTCGTACTTGCCCGCCTCGTGGCTAATTCGGCCTTAGTACAGTAGTTAGCCTCGCGCTTGCCGTTCGGTTTAGTGGCGAAGTCTCGTGATCTGACCTTGGTATCGGTAGTTGGCCTCGTACTTGCCGGTCAACTACGTGACACGGCCTTGGTATCGGTAGTCGGCTTCGTACTTGCCGTGTCGACCGTGGCGGAGTCTCGTGATACGCCTTGGTATCTGGTAGTTAGCCCTCGTACTTGCCCGATCGACTCGTGACACGGCGCTTGGTATCGGTAGTCGGCTTTAGTGCCGGCGTGCTCGGTATTACCGTATTTCAGTATATGCGTGAGGGCGTACGTATTCAATTTGATCCTTAAAGTAGGCATAGGTTCGAATTTGTGCATAACTACCAAAAGGAGTCGTTTTCCGACGAAACGTTTCCACAGCTTTCGTAGGGAAAATTCCGGCTATGTCAATAATAATTTTTGCGGATTTTTCCGAGAGACGTAACATTTTGGACCAAAGGGAGGGTGACATGTGTCACCCTCACATTGGAAGGCTTGGACGACAACATTGGACTATTGGGTCTTGTGTAGTAGGTAGGATATTTTGTGCAAAGTTGTGTGGTAGATGGATAAGGTACACATGGTTGAAATCTAGCCCTACACTTGCCTTACACTTGGAGTGATCTTGGCCATTGGTTGGCCATGGCTTGACCTATAAATACCCCTCTAAGTTGATGAACTTCTTCATCCTAAATTGTTCTAAGTCTTGAAAAATCCTCCTCTCCCAGCTTTTCGTCCAACACCCTCTCCCCTCACTAGCCTAGCCGAAAGTATCCACTCCGAGGTGCTAGTAGTGGGGTACCCCACTGCCTAGTTGTTTTCGTATAATACCCCTTATTGTGGTATGGAAATACTCTCCTAGTATTGTTATAATGCCCAAATACCTTGGCCCAAATACCTTGTAGTATTCCCAAGTTACACATACAAAAGCCAGAAAATACTATTATACTTCCTCGATCCACAAAAACGAAACCCTAAGTAAATCTTCACCGTAGTTGAAGTTATAAGTAGAAGTTGGTTAGAACTTCTAAGGGTTGGTTGGAGCAGTTGGGCGCCGGAGTAGGAGCTAAGCGTTGTTCGGGATCGACATATAACTTGGATAATTTTGGGCTTATCGAGGTAAACACTCTTGACCTTACATTGTAATTGGGAATTACATGTTGTAGGAATATATAGTTAAAGTATACTATATATAGAAGTGAACATAGTTGTGCGGCAATGTCTTTTGACTTAAGCTGAATAATACTTACAGCGATGTCTTGCGACTTAAGCTGAATTTAAAGAAGAGAGAATCAGTAACTACATAGGTGTATTAGGTAGACTTGTAGCATTCTTGTGTAGTAGAATTGTACACGTCCGGTTAGGCGTGTTAACCCCCTCCGGTTGGCTTGGTAGCGGCCTCGATAGAGGAGGAGATTTCTGTGTTGCGGGGAGAGTCTTGCCAATTTTCGTAGAATATTCTACGTCGGGATCTAAAGATATTAATAGGTGCTTTGTGGCCTCTATAGGTTGTAGTACTACGTGTGGAGTGATCTGCGGCGAGAGTGTAGCCAGACGGTTTGAGTACTTGGGCGTTTGCTATTACTCGATAATCGTCGCGAGGTATGTGAACCTCTTCCTATCTTTCTAGCATGATATGTGTATAACTATGTAGTGCGGTGAGCGTCATGTGTTAAATGTATTTGATTGGTTTAAAACATAAAGGGTTATAACGGCTTTATGGGAAGTTGGTTATAACGACTTTATGTATATAAGAAAGTGCTTTGTGATTGTTAAAAGGTAGTGATTTGACTTATAAGCGACTTGATGTGTAATAATAAAGAACTTGAAGTCTTTCCTTAAGAAACCCTTTTTTTAAGAAGAGTAATACTTGGTTTTGAGAACTTAAGAGTTATACTAGCTTTATGGGAAGTTAGGTATAACGTCTAAAAGAGATAAAAAGAATGGCTATTTGATCTTAGAAGTTAAGAGACTTGATCTTATAAGATAAGAGACTTAACTTAATTAAATTGATTTGAAAGTTGTAAGATGTATGAAACCTCATTCGTGAGTAATGAGTACTTGGTTTCTAAAGAATAATGTTTCTTGATGTCGGAAATGATAATGAGTATCGACAATCCTGCGATGCTAATAAAGGGAAATGTATTGAATAATGAAGTATTATTAAAACCGGTAGAAACCGCCATCTGCATGAAGCTAAGATGAGACAAAATGATATTACATTTCCTAGATCATGGTTGCTTAATAAGATTTATTATGAACAAGAATAACTACTACTTTATGGCATATGTTACTCAATTGTTTTAAAAGAGATTAAGACATTGAGCTTTGAAACTTTTCTAAAAGAGACTTGCGTAATTGAAATTAGGCAAACTGGAACTTTAGGGAAAAGAAAGGCATTGTGTTGTCTTAAATTGGTTTAAAACATAAGTATTATAACAGCTTTATAGGAAGATAGTTATAACGACTTTATGAAAACAAAGGAGGTTTTATCATTGGTTTTAATGTGGTAACGTGACTTTAAAAATAGAAGTGTTTTGGTACATAAAGAGGCATAGTGTTGCCTTAATTTGGTTTTAAAAGGAAAGTATGGAAGTTGTTTTGGTCTACTTAAAGATATAAGTCACTCCATTTTATACTACGGTATCGGGTGACTTTTATAGAAGGAATGGATCTTTAAAAGGAATTTAACGTCGTAGTACTTTAGGAGTTAAACCCGGACCTTGGCATAAAAATGAAAGTACTTTGAGTTGTGAAACTTGCCTATGCTTGTTGTTGTGAAACTTGCCTATGCTTGTTGTTGTGAAACTTGTCTATGCTTGTCGTGATAGCCTTTGTTCTGCAAGAATTGTGTTTCTATACTCTGCCTCTCGATGGAGTCGGTTGACTTGATGAGAACTTACTTGGGCGTGGCCGTGGTGGTGGATAAATTCCGCAGTGCGTTCACTGTTGATAGTGTTACTTTTGTTGTCGCTTTGGACATCTTGACACGATCGTGGCGCGCGGGTATGCTTCCACTTTGATTACCGCCTTGTTGTCTTATTGTTTCCCTTTGGACATCTTGCGATCGTGGCGCGGGTATGCTTCCATTTGGAATCTTTGTCTTATTGTTTCCACTTTGGACCTCTTGACACGATCGTAGCGCGCGGGTATGCTTCCATTTGGAATCTTTGTCTTATTCCCTTTGGACATCTTGACACGATCGTGGCGCGCGGGTATGCTCCATTTGGATTCTTTGTCTTGTTGTTATCATATCATAGGCTGGCGATGAGAAAGGTACTCATGAGGCGAGATTGATGTTGTGGGCGTGAGACCCTGAATTGATATAACTGTTATGTGTATGTACTATAGTTTGGTTATCATACCTGTCTCCTGCTTTTATAGACTATTATGATTTCATTCTGATATTTCTGATTTCACATACTTGGTACTGTTATCTTGACCTCGCCGAAGCTGCGTTCATCTGCGCGGTAAAGTACATCGGTGTCGATCCGCGTTTAGGATCTCATTTGACATTTTGGGAAGCTCCGTTTCGTCGGAGGCTTATCTTTGGTATGTTACCACAGTCCGTAAGTTCTTATGCGTTCGGGGTATCACGGGAGCCTGTCCGTCATAGTTGTTGTATAAATCTTAGAGTGCAGCATGCTTTGTTGTGGGCGGGTGTAAGGATTATGCTTATTCAAATGTTTATATATATATGTTGGGAGGCAACCGTTTTGGTTGGCCTATTTGCTTTTATTTATCATGTCTCTTGTTTCATAATTATGCTTTATGTTCCGCTGATTTTCTCTGATGTTGTATCACTAGGGTGCCCGGGGTAAGGCACCAGTCACGGGCCCCGGTTCGGGTCGTGACATCAGCTCCGTGGTTTGGTTGTATAGTATTTTTAGTATGGCTCTGGTATCTGGTAGTTAGCCTTCGTACTTGCCCCGTACGGTTTTTATGACTCAGGTAGGACTTGGTGTTCATATGTACTCCTTGGTGTTATTATATCATAGACTGCCGGCAGTGAGGAAGGTATTCCACAGGCATGATTGACGTTGAGGGCGTGAGACCCATAGTTATAATTGAGTGATGACTTGGAGGGCGTGAGTCCCTGACTTACATGACTGCTTATTTATTGTGGACTGTAGTTTGGTTATCATACATGTCTCCTGCTTTATATAGACTACTATGATTTCATTTCTGATATTTTGATTTCACATACTTGGTACTGTTATCTTGACCTCGCCGGGGTTGCGTTCATCTGCGCGGTAGAGGTACACGATCGTTGATCCTCGCTCATGGATCACGATTGATATCGGGAAGCTCCGTTTCTCGGAGGCTTATCTTTTAGTATAGTCCCCATCACTTTGTAGGTACTTGTACATCCGAGGGTATGGCGGGCCACGTCAAGTCATGTTGTATAAAAACTCTTAGAGGTGCAGTAATCTTTGTTGTGGCGGGAGTTTGTAAAAGGATTAAAGCTCGGTTTGAAAGATTTGTATATATATTATTGGAAGGTGACCGTTTTGGTTATCCTGTTCTTATCATATATCTTGTTTCATTTTTAAGTTTTTATTTTCGCTGATTTTCTCTGATGTTGTATCACTAGGGTGCCCGGGGTAAGGCACCAGTCACGGGCCCGGGATCGGGTCGTGACACGGCAGAAGTCATATGCGGATAATCGGCGTCGGCATTTGGAGTTTCAGGTAGACGATTGGGTCTTCTTAAAGGTGTCACCCATGAAGGGTGTGATGAGATTCAGAAAGAAAGGGAAACTCAGCCCAAGGTACATTGGGCCCACCAGATTGTCCGTCGAGTAGGCAAGGTTGCTTATGAGTTGGATCTGCCATCAGAGTTAGAGGCGGTACATCCGGTCTTCCATGTTTCTATGTTGCGGAAGTGTATCGGAGATCCAGCGAGAGTTTTCCCTGCTAGTGAGGTCCGGTGTGAGAGGGTTATCGTATGAGAGAGTCCGTGGCGATACTCGATCGCCCGGTCGGACTGCGGACCAAGGATATGGCTTAGTCAAAGTCTTGTGGAGTAATGATAGCAGGAGAGATGACTTGGGAAGCGGAGGAGGACATGTTGAGGAAGTATCCTCACTTATTCCCTACACCTTCAGGTAATTCATTTTCCCTTACTTGTCAAGTTTTAATTGAATTATTTCTTTTGCTTAAATGCTATTATGTGGCCATATGTGGCATTATTGGTATGTCGGGGTTGTGAAAGGAAACTATGTCGCTAATTATAAGTTTGACTCCGAGAGAATATTCGGGGACGAATGTTTCTAAGGGGGGAAGAATGTTACACCCCGTATTTACAGGACATGTTTTAAGAACGTAGTGAGAATCCCAAATGTTAAGATTAGAGACTTGTAAAAAAAATTATCGGAATTGTGAAATTTGTGAAACGTAATATTGTGAATGGGAGGCGACACGCCACCCCCTTTATGTAGCCTTGGATGAATTAGGCATGGCCAAAAGGGTCATTTGACCTTTGTTAGGATGACTAAGTCTTGCAACTTTAAGCGCTTGACAATGTTGACTTAGTCAATGGGACCACAAGTCTTGTAATTTGAAGGAACTTCATCCAAGCCACACATTTGTGCACATCTTGACCCTCTATTGAACTATATAGTAGTACTAGTAGCAAGACAAGCTCAACACTTAGCTAAAATTTCAAGAAAATTTGAAGACCACAAGAGCAAGCTCTCGGGTTCACTTCCAAAGAAAAGAGAAATTTTTTGTTTGTTGTCCATTTAGCTCCACACTTTAAACAAAGGTTCATGAGTGTATTGTAAGGATATCTCAATAGAAAAATCCCAAAAAAAGATAGTTTTCGTATTAGTCGCAAGGTGAAAATCTAGTTGCTTTTGTAGGTTTTGTTTGGAAGATTGAAGGAAAGTTGTTTGTGTTGTTCTAAGGGTCTCAAATGGCGGATTGAAGTGTCTAGAAGAGGCTCTAAGTTGCTAGGGAGCGACTTCGGATTTGAAGTTGGACTAAGAATCGTTGAGGTAATAATCTTGTCTCTTAAGTGTTACAAGATTGTATATTGTTATTAGCCTTACATGTTTGCTAGCATGAAGTATATGTGTTGAAGTTTTATAAGTATTATGGATTGTTGTAGCCTAAAAACCGAAATGTCATATAAGCCATTTGAAGTTGGATTACAATTTTGGTCGTTAATTAGAATCGTCGCATGTTACTTACTTGAAGATTATAGTAGTTATAATCGATTGCGACTTGATATCATGTTATGCTAACAACTTGGATTGAAATGGAAATTGGATAAGAATTAGTGTATTGTATCTCAAGTTGCCGAATTGGCCTAGTAGTTTGTATTAGTTTGATATCGTTTGTGGGGCGGAATTTTACACGTCTAGTAGGCGTGTAACCTATTGATTAATTGCATTGTTGGGCCTTAAATGTGGCATGTTTGGTTATTGAATTCGGCCTTGAAAAAGGTGGCAAAGTATGTAGAAACAAAGGAGGTGCTGTCCGATTTTCCGTAGAATTTAGTGACTTTACACTTATAATATTCTACGTTTGAAGTAAGACGTTAATAGACGTATTGTGGACATTATAGGTTGACATACTACGGGCGGGATATTGTACTTGGCAAGTGGTTTGACCCGAAGAGGTATGTAGAACTTTCCTATCTTTTGAGCATGAATAGTTGCACGTATATAGTACGGTTGATGTACAAGACCTTGATATCCTTTACTAGTTTTATGAATAGCCAAGTTGGGTGAGTTTTTAGGAGATTAACTCACTTCTTTAAAGGTATTAAGGATGTCTTAAGTTTTTAAAGTTAAGGGACTTGAAGAGTTTTAAAGTATATGATACTTGTTTCGTTTTAAACGCATAAGTCCCTTGGATAGGAAATTGTAATTGGCTAAGGTATAAAGTTAATATAACGACTTTATGGGAAGTTGGTTATATTAGCTTTATGGAAAGATAAATGAGGATAAATGACTTAATATTTTAATGAAAGGAAATTTGATTTTAAGGCATCAATTGCCTAAGGTTTTATAAGGAAAGGTGTCACTTGATTTAGAAGCCTAACTTTATTTCTAAAGGTATTGTGACTTGTCTTGAAAAGTAATTTTGACTTGATACTATGGTTATTAGTATCTTGGAAGTTTTATATGAAAAATAGTCATTTTTAAAAGTCTGGAAGTATGTAGTACTTTGGGTTAAATTCCCGGATTTTTATAAAAGACATGTTAGTGCCTTAAGTAAACTAAAATGAGAGTGTATATGAACAAGAATAATAAGAAGTTAGGGGATTTCTTAACTTGCTTATATATTGTATGATAAGCCGGTAGTGTTTATGTTATGTATGATAGCCGAATTTGTGCTAGTGGTATATTATTCATTACGGGGTCATTCCCCGGGTTTGTGGCATTTGCATATTCCGTGGATTTGCTACCCACGATGCGAGGAATACCTCATGCGAGTCCGTAAGGGCTTATGCGGGTGAAATAGTCCCGTGCGAGCGGATCTGACCTATCACGAGGAATACCATGCGAGTCGTAAGGGCTTATTCGGGTGAAATAGTCCGTGCGAGAATACCTCATGCGGGTCCACGACCTATCTGGTGAAATAGTCCCGGGAATAGGATTGTAATGATCACTGTGGCGGGTGGTCTGCTTTGATCGTGAGCTTCTATTTTATGTTGTAAGTATACTCTATTTACTCATTGTTAGTAAGGCACAGTGTACTATAATTTGATTATCATACATATCTCCGGCTTTGTTTTAAACTTATGATGTAATTACAGTATTTTCCAGTTTTACATACTTAGTACATATTGTGTACTGACCCCCTTCCTCGGGGGATGCGTTCATCTGCGGTAGGGAGTAGCGGTGGTGGATCCTCATTCTTAGGATCACTTATCGGCGTCAAGCTCCAGTTTCTCGGAGGCTTGTCTTTTTAGTGATCTCTCACGATGTTGTAGATTTATGTACATTCGAGTATGGCGGGCCACTGTCCCGCCACGATTGTTATTCTAAGTGCAGTCACATGTTGTGGTTTGGTTTGTAAGAACCGAGTTATGCAGTTTTGCTTTTGATTATGCATATTTTATGGAAGGTGGCACTTATCAGGCTTTGTGATGTTATTTTCTAAACATGTTGTATGTTGTGTATGTTCTGCTGCTATTCTCTGATGTATACTGGCAGGGTGCCCGATTAGGGCACGATCGCGACCCGGGGTGGTCGTGACAAAAGTGGTATCGAGCGATTAGTCCTCGGAAAGTGTCTGACCAGTGTCTCTTAGAGTCTTGATTATCGGTGTGTTGTGCACCACATCTATAATCAGGAGGCTGCAGGACATTTAGGATTGGTTCCCATTATTCTCTCTCTGAGATCGTGCAATAGATTTGTTACACCCCGTAGTTCCAGAGTATGTATATGAGGACGTACGTACGAGAATACGACATTAAAATTGGAAAGGAAGAAAGATGTGATTTTTCGACGGAAAAGTTTCCGGATTTTGTGAAGGAAAAATGTTCGTTAGAGGGAATTGGATTCCCAGATTTGGTATTCAGACTTTTTGGAATATTTGTGAATTATGGAATTTTATTTCCGGAATTGGTCACGTGGGGCCCACGGGAGGAATTTACGGTTTGTGGGGCCCACTTTATTTTCGGATTTTTGGCATTGCGGATATTTTCGGAAGATGAAATATTTTGGACGAGTAGGGGGGCGACACGTGTCACCCCATGTGGCCCGTGGCGAATTGAAGATGGACGCTTTGCGGGCGTTTTATTGGGGGACAAGTGGCGAGCCACTTGTCCCATTTTGTTAGCCAAATGGTTGGCCAACTACCCACCCACATGTACCCCATCCTCACCTTACATTTGCTTTAATCCTAGCCATTGATTTATCTATAAATACCCTAAGCTTTGCAAGACTTATTCATCCAACACTTAGAGATTTACAAGTCTTGAAAAATCCTCCCTCCCTTTCCTTTGTAGTTCTCGACTTTGGCCTTGATTCTTGAGCAAAAATTGTCCAAAAATTCTTGAAGTTTTAAGTGTTATTCCTTAGAGTGTTAGGAAGATTAGTAACCAAGTGTTGGAAAAGATTTCACACCCCTAGCCTAAATACACCCCCTTGGCCGAAAGTTGGTAGTGTTGGAACCTAAGTGTTCTTCACTTTTTGGAGTTGGATCTTGAAGAGAAGTTGTTTAGAAATTTCTAAGGGTTGCTTGGAGCGGGTTGGAGCGTAAGGAAGTGGAGCTAAACGTTGCTCAGGATCGACTTATATCTTGGATAATTTTGGGCTTATCGAGGTAATTATCTTTGTCCCCCTATTGTAATTGGAAATTACATGTTGTAGTAATGTATAGTTGAGTATAATATATGTAGAATGAATCTGGATAAGAATTGAACTGTATTTACATAGAATTTGTATTCTGATGGTAGTAGTATTATTGTGGAGTAGAATTGTACACGTCCGGTTAGGCGTGTAACCCCAGGATTGTTGGTTTAGTAGCGGGCCTCGTTGGAGGAGGAGATTCATGTGGTTGCGGGGAGAGGTCTTTGCCGAATTTTCCGTAGAATTAGGAACCTGATACTTAGAATTGTTCTCTGAAGAGAGCTAGAAGTTAATAAATGTTTTATGGCCATTATAGGTTGAAGTACTACGAGTAGCGTAGTCTCTTGAAGGATGGAAAAGGCTAGCGGGATTATAGTGCTTGTGGGCGTTTTGCTAATTGTCGATAATCGTCGCGAGGTATGTGAACCTCTTCCTATCCTTTCTAGCATGATATTTGTGAAATATATTTAGTGCGGTAGACGCACGTGTGTTTAAAGGAATTTGATTTTCCTTTTGTGTCCTTGACTTGATTCCAAAGTTAAGTGCCTTGTTATGAAATATTAAGGACTTGAATTATGTTAAAAAAGTTATAAAACCTCACTCATGAGTAATGGGTGTGTGGTCTTTTAAAGAATAAAGTTATCTGGATTTCGAAAATAAGAATGGTTTTATCATTGGATTTAAAATGATAACTTGACTTATAAACAACTTGATTTTGGGAAAGGAGAAGTAACTTGATTTAAAGGTATAGGTTACTTGTTTTTAAAAGAGTGAGACACTTGGTTTAAAAAGTATATTGCTACTTGACTTTTAAAGGAAAAAGTGCCTTGGTTTTAAAAATGAAGGCATGCTTTTGTCTTAAGGTTGGTTTAAAAAGAAGGTATGGAAATTGTTTTGGTTTTACTTTGATGTCTTTTGACTTGAGTTTTAAATAATAAGAATCTTGAAGTATTTCAAAAGAGTTATGAATCATTTTTGAAAGAAAAGAAATACTTGGTTTTAAAAGCTTAAGAGTTATACTAGCTTTATCGGAAGTTAGGTATAACGACTTAAGGAAGATAGAAGGAACGGTTTACTTATTTGTTTATGAAAGTCTTGTATTGATTTCTGAAAAGTGTAGTAAGATGGTTTGATAAGTAAACATGTTATGATGCTACGTGTGTTAGTGTCTTGTGATGTTGTGTAAGGGGGTTATTCTTGTTGTGCTTACGTTGTTAAATGTTAAGCCCGTTGTATTGTTATGATATCACATACCCCCCTGACTTGTTATGATGTCGAGGACTTGCCACCCTCGATGCGAGGAATACCTCATGCGGTCTGTGTGACTATGATTCGAGGAATACCTCATGCGGCCTGTGTGACCATGCGGAGCTGCGGAAGTTCCAGGATGATCCGCCTTTTTAAAACTTTTTCTCGATCTATTACTATCTTAAAAAAAACTCGGGTGTGTTACGATCGCGAGGTATACCTCATGCGATGCGTGTGACTATGATCCGAGAATACCTCATGCGATTACGTGTAACTATGCGAACTCACGGGAGTCGGGAGGATGCCGGGTTAGCTGCCCCGATCGAGAATACCTCATGCGGTGCATGTGACTATGCGGTGCGGGAGTTCGAGATTAGGCGCATAATGATACTATGGGCGATTGGCCTTGCTTGATCATTAAGCGGCCTAGAAAATACGATTACGTTATATCTATTTTGCTCTTGTTTATGTTGTGGCACTATATGCGATTAAATTAGTTGTTAAATGCGTATTTGTAATTGGTTTTAAAATGTTATGATTTGATTTGATGCTTTCTGATTTCACATACTTGGTACTGTTATCGACCTCCTTCAGGCTGCGTTCATGCCGCGAGTAGAGTACGTCGGTCGTCGATCCTCGCTCATGGGATCACACTCGGCGTTTTAGGAAGCTCCATTTCTCGGAGGCTTATCTTTGGTATGGTCCATCGTTGTAGGTACTTACATTCGGGGTATGGCGGGAGCCATCCGTCGTTGTTGTTATAACATTCTTAAGTGCTGTAGTCTGTTGTGGCGAGTTTGTAAAGTTGGGATGTAACTGTTCGGGTTCAAGTTTTATTTATATATTCAGAAAGGTAACCGTTTTGGTTAGCCTGTATTCTTATTTCATTATTGTATATCTTGTTTCTTGTGTAAGTTTTTATTTCCGCTGATTTTCTCTGATGTTGTATCATTAGGGTGCCCGAGGTAAGGCACCAGTCACGGGCCCGGGGTCGGGTCGTGACAAGAGATGTCTTATTAGGTTGAATCCTCTCTGACCTATTTTTATGAAACAGTTATGCCTTCACGGAGCGGCGAAACAGAAGGGCAAAGCGTCGAGGCTGCTAGCGGTACTCGGAGGTTACACGGACTCGAGCACGAACTATGCACGAGGTAGTAAGGCGGTCGGCGAGTTCAGCCACGCCAGCGATATTAAAGGCGAGGCGGCGGTAGCTCCGAGAGGTTCCGTGCGAGCCTCGATTCGCGGCCAGTCTTGAGTATAGAACTACGAGGCGGTCCGGTTATTGACCGGCATAATGCGAGCGTGGCAGAGCGGCGGCTAACCCAGGGCCGGTTTGCGGATTCGGGATTTTTACGGGTTGTCATCCACCTGAGTTTTATGGTTTGAGTGCGAGGAGGATCGCGAGTTCATTCGGCGATTCTGACGGACTATGCGAGTTCATCCGGTGGAATCGTCCACGAACCCGTAAACGATTAACTAGACTTGTGTCGCGACCGAACCGGGCGTGGTGGTGCCTACCGGGCACCTAGTGATACAACATCGGAGAAAACCAGTGAAATAAAAACTTTACACATGAAATAGAGACATAATAAATAAGCAGCCAACCTTGATTGCCTTGGTATATATACATAAAACCGACGATTATCCTTTTTACAAACCACGCCCACATTACTCTGGACCTCTATGATTTTTACAGCATTTATGGCGACGGGGCCCGCCATACCCTGAATGTATAAGAATCTCTGCACTGGGTAACATACCAAAAGATAAGCCTCAAGAAATGGGGTTTCGACACGACTGTGATCCTAGGCGAGGATCCACCGATGTACTTCCACTGCGGCGTGACGCGGCCCGAGGTCGATTACAGTACCAAGTATGTGAAAGCGTAAAGGCGTAAATGAAATCATAATAGTCTATATAAAGCGGGAGACATGTATGATAACGGATGAAATCGTGTCGACCCGTCCGTGATACTCGGTGTATAATCGGATAAAATCGTGTCCACGCCCGTCTCGTGGGACTCGGTGTAAATCGGATGAAATCGTGTCCTGCCCAACTCGTGGGACTCGGTGTATAATCGGATGGAATCGTGTCACCGCCCGTCTCGTGGGACTCGGTGTAAAATCGGATGAAATCGTGTCCTGCCCGTCGTGGGACTCGGTGTAGAATCGTTCATAACAAATCAAGCGGCCTCCATCGAGAGGCGCGAGTGCGAAATACCACAAAGGCTATCACAAGCATAGGCAAGTTTCACAACAACAAGTATAGGCAAGCTTCCGACAACAAGCATAGGCAAGTTTCCGCAACAAGTATAGGCAAGCTTCACGACAGCATAGGCGTTTCACGACAACAAGCGTAGGCAAGCTTCACGACAACAAGCATAGGCAAGTTATACACAACTCAAAGTACTTTCATTTTATGCCAAAGTCGGGTTTTAACCTAGGTACTACGTCACGTTAAATTACTTTTAAAGATCCGTTTCTTTTACAAAGGTCACCCGATACGTAGTATAAAAATAGAGTGACTAACATCGTTAAGTAAACCAAAATGCTTTCCTTTGTAAAATCAAGTAACAACCTTATTTTCCAAGCGTTCAAGTTTGCCTAATTTCAAATGCTCAAGTTTCTCAATTTAGAAAAGGTTTAGTAGTTCATAGTTTTAATCCTTTAAACATAATTCTCCTTTAAGCGTTTTGAGAAACATATGCCTTATAGGTGAGTAGGTTATTCTTGTTTATAAACAATCTTATTAAGCGATCATGATCTAGGAAATGTAATATCATTTTGTCTCATCTTAGCTTCATGCGGATGGAGGTTTCTCTTGGTTTTAATAATACTTCATTAGTCTTTACATTTCCACTTTATTAGCTGCAGTGGTTTGTCGATACTTATTCTGATTTCCGAAATCAGTAAAACATTATTCCTTTTTAAAAACCAAGTACTCATTACTCACGAATGAGGTTTCACCCAAAATTCATACAATTAAGTCAAGTCTCTTATCTTCTAAAAATCGGTAACCCATTCTCTTTATCTCTCTTAAGACGTTATACCTAACTTCCCATAAAGCTAGTATAACTCTTATGTTTTCAAAGCCAAGTATTACTCTTCTTTCAAAAAGGCCTTTTTGAAACACTTCAAGTTCTTTATTACTACACATCAAATCCGTTATAAGTCAAATCAGTTACCCTTTGAAACCACAAAGCATTTTCTTACCTACATAAAAGTATTATAACTGACTTCCCATAAAGCGGTTATAACACTTTATGTTTCAAATAATCAAATACATTAAACACGTATGCGTCTACCGTGCTACATAGTTATACACATATCATGCTAGAGCAGATAGGAAGAGGTTCACATACCTCGCGACAATTCGACTAATAGCAAAGCGCTCCAGTACCTCAAAGTCGGCTCACGCCAAGCCAAGTAGACCACGCCACACGTAGTATTTCAACCTATAGAGGCCCGCGGCGCCTATTAACATCTTAGATCTCAATGTAGAATATCTTACGAGAAAATTCGGCACCTCCCACACCATGACGGCGTAAATCTCTACTCTAACGAGGTAGGCTACGAAGCCAACCGGGGGTTTGCGTCTAGCGGGCGCGTACAATTCTACTCGCGTAATACTACAAGCCTGCGTAATGATCCTATGTAATTCTTTGATTCACTTCTTAAAATTGGGCTTAAGTCGCAAGACATTCGTAAGTATTATTCGGGCTTAAGTCAAAAGACATTTGCCGCACAACTATGTTGATTCTATATATAGTATACTCAACTATATACTCACAACATGTAATTTCCAATTACAACGGAAGGTCGAGAATGTTTACCTCGATAAGCCCAAAATTATCCGAGTTTATATGTCGATCTGAGCAAAGGTTTAGCTCTACTCCGTGCGCTCCAACCCGCTCCAACCAACCCAGAAGTTCTAACCAGCCACTTAACACTTCAACCGACTATGAAGGTTTTCCTTAGGGTTTCGTTTTTGGTGAGGAAGTATAATAGTATTTTACGGGCTTTTGTATAAAAGGGTACTTTGGAAAGTACTACAAGGTATATGGGCTAAAGTATTTGGGCATTATAACAATACTAGGAGAGTATTTCTATACCACAAAATGGGTATTTATACGAGACAACTAGGCTAGGGGGTGTACCTGTAGAACACTCTGAGGGGAGGTATTTCTCTCGGCCAAAGGCCTCGACAAAGGGGAGGACTCTTGGACGAAATACAACATTAAGGGGAGGAAGGAAGAGAACTTTCAAGACTTAGGAAAATTTTAGGATGAAGAAGTCTTCCAAAGGGGTATTTATAGGTCAAGAAATGGCCAACCAATGGCCAAGATTCATCAAGTGTTAGGCAAGTGTAGGGATAGGATTAAGCCATGTGCACCTTATCCATCTACCACAACTTGCACAAATATCCTACCAACTCCCCGGCCGCTGCGTCCACGGCTTCCGATTAGAGGGTGACAAGTGTAAGCCCTCTCGTTGATCCAAAATGTTTCGTCTCTCGGAAAAATCCGCAAAAATTATTATTGGCGTAGCGGAATTTTCCCTACGAAAGTGTGGAAGCGTTTAGTCGAAAAATGACTCCTTTTCGGCAACTTGTGCACAAATTCGAACCTATGCCTACTGCTTTAAGGCTCAAATTGTATCGTCGCCTCACGTACATACTGCGGAAATCACGGTATAACATTCTCCCCTCCCGAAACATTAGTCCCAATGTTCCTTCTCAAGCGGATAATGATAAAGTTCTTCTAACAAGTTGCCAGCGCCACTGTACCACGAAATAACACGTGCGCGCAAATACTTATATCCGAGTCCTCGAGGAAACACCTCTAACATCACAAACTCTTGTCACTTTGCGCGAGGTTCTAGTGTCACTCGGCGACCAACAAATGGTGCGGACTGCGTGCGATCCACGAGGTCTAAAATATACATCCTCGCACCTTCTCCCTTTACAAGAAATGATCATATCTATGCTCGCAATACATGCTCGCCTCTGCCGCTTACTCGTCGTACTCTTCTCGAACACTTGAACTCTTCTAGTATCGTGCCACACTTAATCAGCGTTTACGTTTTCCAACCCTTGGAGTTACTACCTCAAACTTGGTCATCTTACTAACCTCGATTTCCTCTGAGGCCATTCTCGGCCTTCACAAACTGATTACAGTCGAGCGTATCCACGAACTCATCGATGGTCATCTAAACTTGGGCCTAGCACCCTCGTGACCACGCCACTGGCGGGACCACGAGCTGACCCCAGCGAAGCAGGCGCGGGTTGGCCTGACATGGCTGACCCGACCATTTGTCGCGCCCGACTCTTGCTCTTCGACCGCGGAACAATCTTGCTAAATCACATCATGAAAGATACCACTTTCATTTACCCAACCAGGACTTATCACACAATACATTCTAAGCATAAAATGCACTCGACAAGGATCACTCGCGAAATCTTGTACTCAAGCGGCGCACATCTAAGGCCTCAGCGTAATATTCTAAGGTTCATCATTTTCTACTTTACTTACCCTTTTTCACCAACGGGTTCCTAAATCACATTTTAGCACAAAGCTAACCGAATATAACACTTAACACATTAACATAACATCAAAACATACAAGCCTCTAGAGGTTAAGGATATACACGAAGCTAGCGCTCCTATAATCATAAGCACGCCTGCAGTAGCATGTATGAAAGCGATGAACACACGCGATCCGGTAGGTGAGTCATTCTGTTGCATCCTTCCTACTAGGGCGGTTTCTCGTCATATGGCCACGGCGACGCGGGAAAAACAAGCACCGATAAAAAGGCGACATTCCCGGGATGGCGTCGCCGCATCGTCTTGTTGAGAAAACTGAACGATGGCTAGAACCCGTATATCTGCGTGAACGAAGCCACGGAGCTCGACCGGCTCGAATACCACGAGCGTCGGCGGTAGCGGGGACCACTGCATCTTGGTGGAGGTACATAACTAGGCTAACTTCTTTGGCGGTCCGCCTCGAAAGTTACCAAAGGACCTGCTGTTACGGCCTCTTCTGCGATCTCGGTCATTCGTCGACCTCTCGGTGCCTCGCGTCTAGTGCGTGAGCTTCCATGCGGGCAATGTCCATACGGTGAAGAAACTACACCGTACAAGCCTCTGCGAAGTCGTCCAGCCGGTGGCGTGGCGGTGTACTCGTCCTCCATATCGGCTACCACGGCGGGAACATACCGAGCTAATGAGTCGAACTCCACATTGTACTCTCTGGCGTCCGCCGTCTGCCTCGACTTCAAAAATGCGGCGAGCCCTCGCCATTTGTGGGGCAAGAAATGTGCAAGAAAAGCCCTTGAGAACTTCGTCCCATACGGTGGAAGTGCATGCTCTTCCGGGACAACTCCGCGAATCAAACGATCAGCTGCGGTATCACGCGGTGATGCGAACAATACCACCGACTACGCCTGCGAAACTCGATCACTCTCATGATCCGTTGTATCTGTCGGATAAACTCATGAGGGTCATCCTCAGCTCTCGATCCATAGAACACTGGCGGGCTCTGACTCGGAAAGTCCGTAGCCTCAAATGCTGCTCGGGGTGAACTACGGTGCTCACGGGTGGGCTGCTGCGTCGACTATCCTCATATCGGCCCACGACCACGGCGATGGCGGGCCATCTCTTTGTACCCGTCTCATCTGCTCCGGTGTGGGGTGGAGGCTCGAGTCTTGTAGTCTCGGCGACCACTGCTGCGGCTCTAAAGCTCTTTGGTCTTTGGCGGCGTCGCGAGCTTCGCCGTCGGGCTTGCATCTCGAGCTGGCCAGGGCTGCGCCTCGTACTCCTCTGTATCTCACTAACAGCTCCTTCGACTGCCTTGCCCATCTAGGCCTGGGTTGCCTTACGCGGAGGCATAACTGGTAAAGGAAAGGAATACGTCAGAGGGTCGACTTATCACCACGGCTACAGGGCGCGATCTCGGAATGAGAAGAATGGAAACCAATCTAAATGTCCTATAGCCTCACGATTATAGATGTGGTGCCTGACAACACGATAATCAAGACTACTACTGAACACGATCTGTAGACACTTTCCGAGGACTAAGCGCTCACGATACCACTTTTGTCACGCGACCGAACCACGGCGTGGCGGTGTCTTACCGGGCACCCTAGTGATACAACATCGAGAGAAAATCAGCGGAAATAAAAACATGAACATGAATTAAGAGACAAGATAAATAAGCAGCCAACCAAAGCGATTTACCGTCATCATATATACATAAATACCGACAGTTATCCTTTTACAAACCACACTTGTGATTACTCTGGACCTCTAAGATTTTACAACGGCTATGGCCAGGACGGGGCCGGCATACCCACGAATGTATAAGAATCTACAGACTCGAGTAACATACCAAAAGATAAGCCTCAGAAGAAATGGGGCTTCCCGACACGTGACGTGATCCTAGGCGAGGATCCACCGATGTACTTCCTGCGGCGTGAGCGGCCCACGAAAGTCGATCTGTGGTACCAAGTATGTGAAGCTGTAAAGGCGTAAATGAAATCATAATAGTCTATATAAAGCGGGAGACATGTATGATAACCGGATGAAATCGTGTCGGCCCGTCCGTGGCTTTTCGGTGTATAATCGGATAAAATACGTGTCCACTGCCCGTCGTGGGACTCGGTGTAAATCGGATGAAATCGTGTCCCTACCCAACTCGTGGGACTCGGTGTATAATCGGATGGAATCGTGTCCACTGCCCATCTCGTGGGACTCGGTGTAAATCGGATGAAATCGTGTCCTGCCCGTCGTGGGACTCGGTGTAGAATCGTTCATAACAAATCAACCGGCCCTCCATCGAGAGCGCGAGTGCGAAATACCACAAAGGCTATCACAACAAGCATAGGCAAGTTTCCGCAACAACAAGTATAGGCAAGCTTCACGACAACAAGCATAGGCAAGTTTCCGCAACAAGTATAGGCAAGCTTCACGACCAAGCATAGGCAAGCTTACGACAACAAGCATAGGCAAGCTTCGCGACAACAAGCATAGGCAAGTTATACCTGACTCAAAGTACTTTCATTTTATGCCAAAGTCGGGTTTTAACCACTAAGGTACTACGTCGTTAAATTACTTTTAAAGATCCATTTCTTTTACAAAGGTCACCCGATAGTAGTATAAAAATAGAGTGACTAACGTCGTTAAGTAAACCAAAATGTTTTCCTTTGTAAAATCAAGTAACAACCTTATTTTCCAAGCGTTCAAGTTTGCCTAATTTCAAATGCTCAAGTTTCTCATTTTAGAAAGGTTTAGTAGTTCATAATTTTAATCCTTTAAACATAATTCTCCTTTAAACGTTTTGAGAAACATATGCCTTATAGGTGAGTAGGTTATTCTTGTTTATAAACAATCTTATTAAGCGATCATGATCTAGGAAATGTAATATCATTTTGTCTCATCTTAGCACATGCGGATGGAGGTTTCTCTTGGTTTTAATAATGCTTCATTAGTCTTTACATTTCCCTTTATTAGCACTGCGGTGGTTTGTCGATACTTATTCGATTTAGAAATCGGTAAAACATTATTCCTTTTAAAACCAAGTACTCATTACTCACGAATGAGGTTTCACCCAAAATTCATACAATTAAGTCAAGTCTCTTATCTTAAAAATCGGTAACCCGTTCTCTTTATCTCTCTTAAGGCGTTATACCTAACTTCCCATATAGCTAGTATAACTCTTATGTTTTCAAAGCCAAGTATTACTCTTCTTTCAAAAGGTCTTTTGAAACACTTCAAGTTCTTTATTACTACACATCAAATCCGTTATAAGTCAAATCGTTACCGCTTTGAAACCACAAAGCATTTTCTTACCTACGTAAAGTGTTATAACGACTTCCATAAAGCGTTATAACACTTTATGTTTCAAACCAATCAAATACATTAAACACGTATGCGTCTGCCGTACTACATAGTAATACACATATCATGCTAGAGCGGATAGGAAGAGGTTCACATACCTCGCGGCGATTCTGCTAATAGCAAAGCGCTCCAGTACCTCAAATCGGCTCGCGCCAAGCCAAGTAGACCACGCCACACGTAGTATTTCAACCTATAGAGGCCACTGGCGCCTATTAACATCTTAGATCTCGATGTAGAATATCTTACGGAAAATTCGGCACCTCCCCATGGCGGCGTAAATCTCCCCTTACTACGAGTAGGCTACGAAGCCAACCGGGGTTTGCCGTCTAACCGGACGCGTACAATTCTACTCACGATGTACTACACAAACTCTTGTAATACGGTCTATGTAATTCTGATTGATTCACTTCTTAAAATTGGGCTTAAGTCGCAAGACATTGCGTAAGTATTAATCAGCTTAAGTCAAAAGACATTGCCTGAACTATATTCGATTCTATATATAGTATACTCAACTATATACTCACCTGACATGTAATTTCCAATTTACAATGTGAAGGTCAAGAATGTTTACCTCGATAAGCCCAAAATTATCCGAGTTTATATGTCGATCTGAGCAAGGTTTAGCTCTGCTCAGTGCGCTCGACTGCTCCAACCAACCCTTGAAGTTCTAACCAGCTACTTAACACTTCAACCGACTATGAAGGTTTTCCTTAGGAGTTTCGTTTTTGGTGAGGAAGTATAATAGTATTTTACGGGCTTTTGTATAAAAAGGGTACTTTGGAAAGTACTACAAGGTATATGGGCTAAAGTATTTGGGCATTATAACAATATTAGGAGAGTATTTCTATACCACAAAAATGGGTATTTATACGAGACAACTAGGCTAGGGGGGGTGTACCCCTCGGGTAGAACTTCTGAGGGGAGGTATTTCTCTCGGCGAAAGGCCTCGACAAAGGGAGGACTCTTGGACGAAATACAACATTAAGGGGGAGGAAGGAAGAGAACTTTCAAGACTTAGGAAAATTTTAGGATGAAGAAGTCTTCCAAAGGGGTATTTATAGGTCGAAATGGCCAACCAATGGCCAAGATTCATCAGTGTTAGGCAAGTGTAGGGCTAGGATTAAGCCATGTGCACCTTATCCATCTACCGCAACTTGCACAAATATCCTACCAACTCCGCCGGCCCGCTGCGTCCGGCACGATTAGAGGGTGACAAGTGTCGCCTCTCGTTGGTCAAAATGTTCGTCTCTCGGAAAAATCCGCAAAATTATTAATGGCGTGGCGGAATTTTCCCTACGAAAGTGTGGAAAGCGTTTAGTCGAAAAGCGACTCCTTTCGGCAACGTGCACAAATTCGAACCTATCTGCTTTAAGGCTCAAATTGTATCGTGCGCCTCGCGTACATACTGCGGAAATCGGTATAACATTCTCTCGCCCGAAACATTCGTCGAATGTTCCTTCTCAAGCGGATAACGATAAAGTTCTTCTAACAAGTTGCAGCGCCACTGTACCGCGAAATAACACGTGCGCGCGAATACTTATATCGAGTCGCGAGGAAACACCTCTAACATCACAAACTCTTGTCTACTTTGCGCGAGGTTCTAGTGTCACTCGCGACCCAACAAATGATGCCGGTGCATGCGATCCACGAGGTCTAAAATATACATCCTCGCGCACTCACTTTACAAGAAATGATCGTATCTATGCTGCAATACATGCTCGCCTCTACCCTTACTCGTCGTACTCTTCTCGAACAGAACTCTTCTAGTATCGTACCACCCAAAGTCAGCGTTTGTTTTCCAACCCGGAGTTACTACCTCGAACTTGGTCATCTTACTAACCTCGATTTCCTCAAGGCCATTCGGCCTTCACGAACTGATTGCAGTCGAGCGTATCCACGAACTCATCGATGGTCATCTAAACTTGGGCCTAGCACCCTCGTGACCACGCCACTGGCGGGACCACGAGCTGACCCAGCGCCGAAGCGGGCGCGGGTTGGCCCGGCCATAGCCTGACCCGACCAGCTGTCGCGCCAACTCTTTCTCGCCGACACGGAACAATCTTGCTAAATCACGTCATGAAAGATACCACTTTCATTTACCCAACCAGGACTTATCACACAATACATTCTAAGCATAAAATGCACTCGACAAGGATCACTCGCAAAATCTTGTACTCAAGGCGGCGCTTACATCTAAGGCCTCAGCGTAATATTCTAAGGTTCATCATTTTCTCACTTTGAGCTTACCTTTTTCACCAACGGGTTCTAAATCACATTTTAGCACAAAGCTAACGAATATAACACTTAACACATTAACATAACATCAAAACATACAAGCCTCTGAGGTTAAGGATATACACAAGCTACGCTCACTCTAATCATAAGCACGCCTGCAGGCGTATGCGTAGAAAGCGATGAACACGCGCGCGTCCGGTAAGTGAGTCATTCTGTTTGCATCCTTCCTACTAGGGCGGTTCTCGTCATATGGCCACGGCGCGAGAAAAACAAGCACCGATAAAAACGACATTCCGGGATGGCGTACGCCGCATCGTCTGCAGAGAAAACGAACGGTGGCTAGAACCCGTATATCGTGAACGAAGCCACGGAGCTCGACCGGCTCGAATACCACGAGCGTCGGCGGCGTGGGGACCACTGCTGCTTGGTGGAGGTACATAACTAGGCTTCTGCGAGGCGGTCGCCTCGAAAGTTACCAAAGGACCTGCTGTTACGGCCTCTTCTGGCGATCTTGGTCATTCCGTCGACCTCTCGTGCCTCGCATCCTGTCGTGAGCTTGCGTGCGGGCAATGTCCGTACGGTGAAGAGCTACACCGTGCAAGCCTCTGCCAAGTAATCGTCGGCCGGTGGCGTGGCGGTGTACTCGTCCTCCATGCTCGGCTACCAGCGGGAACATCTGAGCTAATGAGTCGAACTCCACGTTGTACTCTCTAACCGCCGTCACGCCTCAGCGTCAAAAATCGTCGGCGAGCCCTCGCCGTTTGTGGGGGCAAGAAATGTGCAAGAAAAGCCGCCGAGAACTTCGTCCCATACGGTGGAAGTGCATGCTCTTCTTCGGGACAACTCGCGAATCAAACCGGTCAGCTGCGGTATCACGCGGTGATGCGAACCAATACCACCGACTACGCCTGCGAAACTCGATCACTCTCATGATCATTGTAGCTGTCGGATAAACTCACGAGGTCATCCTCGGCTCGATCCATAGAACAACTGGCGGGCTCTGACTTAGAAAGTCCAGTAGCCTCAGCCGCGCTCGGGGTGAACTACGGGTGCTCTGGGTGCAGGCTGCTGCGTCGGCCTATCCTCATATCGGCCACGACCACGGCGATGGCGCCATCTCTTTGTACCCGTCATCTGCTCCGGTGTGGGGGTGGAGGCTCAGTCTTGTAGTCTCGGCACCCTTCTTTGCGACTCTAAACTCTGCTGGTCTTTGGCGGCGTCGCGAAACTCGCCGTCGGGCCTTTGTCTCGAACTTGGCCAGGCTGCGCCCTCGTACTCCTCGTATCTCACTAACAGCTCCTTGTTGCCTTGCCCGTCGGGCTTGGGTTGCCTGCAGCGGAGGCATAAGCGGTAAAGGAAAGGAATCGTCGGAGGTCCGACTTATCCTGACTCTGGGGCACGATCTCGGAATGAGAAGAATGAAACCAATCCTAAATGTCCTATAGCCTCACGATTATAGATGTGGTGCCTGACACACGATAATCAAGACTCTACTAGACACGGATCTGTAGACACTTTCAGAGGACTAAGCGCTCTGATACCACTTTTGTCACGACCGAACCACGGCGTGGCGGTGTCTTACCGGGCACCTGGTGATCTGACATCGAGAGAAAATCAGCGGAAATAAAAACATGAACATGAATTAAGAGACAAGATAAATAAGCAGGCCAACCAAAGCGATTTGCGTCATCGTATATACATAAATACGACGGTTATCCTTTTACAAACCACACTTGTGATTACTCTGGACCTCTAAGATTTTTACAACGGCTATGACGGGACGGGGCCGCATACCACGAATGTATAAGAATCTCTGGACTCGAAGTAACATACCAAAAGATAAGCCTCGAAGAAATGGGGCTTCGACACATTGGCTTGTGATCTAGGCGAGGATCCACCGATGTACTTCCACTGCGGCGTGACGCGGCCCCGGAGGTCGATCTGACCAGTACAGTATGTGAAGCGTAAAAGGCGTAAATGAAATCATAATAGTCTATATAAAGCGGGAGACATGTATGATAACCCGGATGAAATCGTGTCGGCCCGTCCGTGGCACTCGGTGTATAATCGAGATAAAATCGTGTCCACGCCCGTCGTGGGACTCGGTGTAAATCGGATGAAATCGTGTCCACTACCCAACTCGTGGGACTCGGTGTATAATCGGATGGAATACGTGTCCTGCCCGTCGTGGGACTCGGTGTAAATCGGATGAAATCGTGTCCTGCCCGTCTCGTGGGACTCGGTGTAGAATCGTTCATAACAAATCAGCGGCCTCCATCGAGAGGCGCGAGTGCGAAATACCACAAAGGCTATCACAACGAGTATAGGCAAGCTTCACGACAACAAGCATAGGCAAGCTTCACGACAACAAGCATAAGCAAGCTTCACGACAACAAGCATAGGCAAGTTATACACAACTCAAAGTACTTTCATTTTATGCCAAAGTCGGGTTTTAACCTGGGTACTACGTCGTTAAATTACTTTTAAAGATCCGTTTCTTTTACAAAGGTCACGATACGTAGTATAAAAATAGAGTGACTAACATCGTTAAGTAAACCAAAATGTTTTCCTTTGTAAAATCAAGTAACAACCTTATTTTCCAAACGTTCAAGTTTGCCTAATTTCAAATGCTCAAGTTTCTCATTTTAGAAAAGGTTTCGTAGTTCATAATTTTAATCCTTTAAACATAATTCTCCTTTAAGCGTTTTGAGAAACATATGCCTTATAGGTGAGTAGGTTATTCTTGTTTATAAACAATCTTATTAAGCGATCATGATCTAGGAAATGTAATATCATTTTGTCTCATCTTAGCCACATGCGGATGGAGGTTTCTCTTGGTTTTAATAATACTTCATTAGTCTTTACATTTCCCTTTATTAGCAGCTGCGGTGGTTTGTCGATACTTATTACGATTTCAAATCGGTAAAACATTATTCCTTTTAAAACCAAGTACTCATTACTCACGAATGAGGTTTCACCCAAAATTCATACAATTAAGTCAAGTCTCTTATCTTAAAAATCGGTAACCCATTCTCTTTATCTCTCTTAAGGCGTTATACCTAACTTCCCGTATAGCTAGTATAACTCTTATGTTTTCAAAGCCAAGTATTACTCTTCTTTCAAAAGGTCTTTTGAAACACTTCAAGTTCTTTATTACTACACATCAAATCCGTTATAAGTCAAATCGATTTACCACTTTGAAACCACAAAGCATTTTCTTACCTACGTAAAGTATTATAACCAACTTCCCATAAAGCGTTATAACACTTTATGTTTCAAATAATCAAATACATTAAACACGTATGCGTCTGCGTACTACATAGTAATACACATATCATGCTAGAGCGGATAGGAAGAGGTTCACGTACCTCGCGACGATTCTGCTAATAGCAAAGCGCTCAGTACCTCAAAGTCGGCTACGCCTTAAGCCAAGTAGACCACGCCACACGTAGTATTTCAACCTATAGAGGCCGCTGGCGCTATTAACATCTTAGATCTCAATGTAGAATATCTTACAGAAAATTCGCGGCACCTCCCCACATGGCGTAAATCTCTACTCTGAGGTGGCTACGAAGCCAACCGGGGTTTGCACGTCTAACGGACGCGTACAATTCTACTCACGGTAATACTACACAACTCATGTCTGATCCTATGTAATTCTGATTCGATTCATTCTTAAAATTGAGCTTAAGTCGCAAGACATTGCGTAAGTATTGTCGAGCTTAAGTCAAAAGACATTGCCGCAACTATGTTCGATTCTATATATAGTATACTCAACTATATACTCCTGACATGTAATTTCCAATTACAAAGAAGGTCAAGAATGTTTACCTCGATAAGCCCAAAATTATCGAGTTTATATGTGATCTGAGCAAGGTTTAGCTCTACTCAGTGCGCTCGACTGCTCCAACCAACCCTTAGAAGTTCTAACCAACTACTTAACACTTCAACCGACTATGAAGGTTTTCCTTAGGGTTTCGTTTTTGGTGAGAAGTATAATAGTATTTTACGGGCTTTTGTATAAAAGGGTACTTTGGAAAGTACTACAAGGTATATGGGCTAAAGTATTTGGGCATTATAACAATACTAGGAGAGTATTTCTATACCACAAAATGGGTATTTATACGAGACAACTAGGCTGGGGGTGTACCTCGGGTAGAACTTCTGAGGGAGGTATTTCTCTCGGCCAAAGGCCTCGACAAAGGGGAGGGGACTCTTGGACGAAATACAACATTCAGGGGGAGGAAGGAAGAGAACTTTCAAGACTTAGGAAAATTTTAGGATGAAGAAGTCTTCCAAAGGGGGTATTTATAGGTCAAGAAATGGCCAACGATGGCCAAGATTCATCAAGTGTTAAGCAAGTGTAGGGCTAGGATTAAGCCATGTGCACCTTATCCATCTACCACGCCAACTTGCCTGAATATCCTACCAACTCCTTGACCTTTGCGATCCACCACTTCCGATTGAGGGTGACAATTGTCGCACTCTGTTTGGTCAAAATTGTTTCGTCTCTCGGAAAAAACCGAAAAAATTATTAATGGCGTGGCGGAATTTTCCTACGAAAATTGTGGAAGCGTTTCGTCAACGACTCCTTTCGGCACTTGTGCACAAATTCGAACCTATGCCTACTTTAAGGCTCAAATTGTATCGTGCGCCCTCACGTACATACTGCGGAAATACGGTATAACATTCTCCTCGCCGAAACATTCGTCCCGAATGTTCCTTCTGAGCGGATAACGATAAAGTTCTTCTAACAAGTTGCAGCGCCACAATGCCACGAAATAACACGTGCAGCGCAAATACTTATATCAGTCGCGAGAAACACCTCTAACATCACAAACTCTTGTCACTTTGCGCGAGGTTCTAGTGTCGCTCGTGACCAACAAATGATGCGGACTGCGTGCGATCCACGAGGTCTAAAATATACATCCTCCGCCTTCTCCCTTTACAAGAAATGATCGTATCTATGCTCGCGATACATGCTCGCCTCTGCCTTACTCGTCGTACTCTTCTCGAACACTTGAACTCTTACAGTATCGTACCACACTTCCGTCAGCGTTTACGTTTCCAACCCTTGAGTTACTACCTCAAACTTGGTCATCTTACTAACCTCGATTTCTCTGAGGCCATTCTCGGCCTTCACGAATGATTCAGTCGAGCGTATCCACGAACTCATCGATGGTCATCTAAACTTGGGCTAGCACCTCGTGACCTGCCACTGGCGGGACCACCCGGTGACCCAGCGCCGAAGCAGGCAGCGGGTTGGCCCGCAACATAGCCCAACCCGACCATTTGTCGCGCTGACTCTTTCTCGCCGACGCGGAACAATCTTGCTAAATCACATCATGAAAGATACCACTTTCATTTACCCGACCAGGACTTATCACCTGATACATTCTAAGCGTAAAATGCACTCGACAAGGATCACTCGCAAAATCTTGTACTCAAGGCGGCCTTACATCTAAGGCCTCAGCGTAATATTCTAAGGTTAATCGTTTCTCACCCCGAACTTACTTTTTCACCAACCAGGATCCTAAATCACATTTTAGCACAAAGCTAACCTAACATAACAATGAACACAAAAACATCCCATCAAAACATACAAGCCTCTGAGGTTAAGGATATACACGAAGCTAGCGCTCGCTCTAATCATAAGCACGCCTGCGGTATGCATGTATGAAAGCGATGAACACGCCCGATCCGTGGTGAGTCGTTCTGTTTGCATCCTTCCTCTAGGGCGGTTCTCGTCATATGGCCACGGCGGCGCGGAAAAACAAGCACCGATAAAAAGCGACATTCCGGGATGGCGTCGCCACATCGTGCCTGTGAGGAAAACTGAACCGTGGCTAGAACCCGTATATATCGTGAACGAAGCCACGGAGCTCGACGGCTCGAATACCTGAGCGTCACGGCGGTGTGGGGACCACTCTGTCTTGGTGGAGGTACATAACTAGGCTAACTGTTTGGCGGTCGCCTCGAAAGTTACCAAGGACCTGCTGTTACGGCCTCTTACTGGCGATCTCGGTCGTTCGTCGACCTCTCCGTGCCTCGCATCTGGTCGTGATCTTGCGTGCGGGCAATGTCCGTACGGTGAAGAGCTACACGTACAAGCCTACGCCAGTAATCGTCGGCCCGGTGGCGTGGTGGTGTACTCTGTCCTCCATCGGCTACCACGGGAACATCCGAGCTAATGAGTCGAACTCCACGTTGTACTCTCTAACCGTCCGATCTGCCTCAGCGTCAAAAATGCATCGGCCGAGCCCTCGCCGTTTGTGGGGGCAAGAAATGTGCAGAAAAGCCCTTGAGAACTTCGTCCCATACGGTGGAAGTGCATGCTCTTCCGGGACAACTCCGCGAATCAAACGGTCAGCTGCGGTATCCACGCGGTGATCACGAACCAATACCACCGACTACGCCTCTGAAACTACGATCACTCTCGCGATCCATTGTAGGCGTCGGATAAACTCACGAGGTCATCCTCGACTCGATCCATAGAACAACGGCGGGCTCTGACTTAGAAAGTCCCGTAGCCTCAGTATGCGCTCGGGGTGAACTACGGGTGCTCTTGAAATTTGGGCTGCTGCGTCGGCCTATCCTCATATCGGCCACGACCACGGCGATGGCGGGCCATCTCTTTGTACCCGTCTCATCTGCTCCGGTGTGGGGTGGAGGCTCAGTCTTGTAGTCTCGGCGACCATTGCTGCGGCTCTAAACTCTTTGGTCTTTGGCGGCGTCGTGAAACTCGCCGTCGGAAGCTTTATCTCGAGCAGCCAGGGCTGCGCCTCGTGCTCTCTGTATCTCACTAACAGCTCCTTCCATTGCCTTGCCCGTACGGGCTTGGGTTGCACTGCAGCGGAGGCATAAGCGGTAAAGGAAGGAATCGTCGGAGGGTCGACTTATCCACTGCGGCTACAGGCACGATCTCGGAATGAGAAGAATGGAAACGATCCTAAATGTCCTATAGCCTCACGATTATAGATGTGGTGCCTGACACAGATAATCAAGACTACTAGAACACGATCTGTAGACACTTTCAGAGGACTAAGCTGCTCGATACCACTTTTGTCACGACCGAACCACGGCGTGGTGGTGTCTTACCGGGCACCCTAGTGATACAACATCGGAGAAAATCAGCGGAAATAAAAACATGAACATGAATTAGAGACAAGATAAATAAGCAGGCCAACGAAAGCGATTGCCGTCGTCATATATACATAAATACCGACAGTTATCCTTTTTACAAACCACACGCCTGTGATTACTCTGGACCTCTAAGATTTTTACAACGGTATGACGGACGGGGCCGGCGTACCACGAATGTATAAGAATCTACGGACTCGAGTAACATGCAAAGATAAGCCTCAGAAGAAATGGGGCTTCCACGCTGTTTGTGATCCTAGGCGAGGATCCACCGATGTACTTCCACTGCGGCGTGAGCGGCCCGAAGGAGTCGATCTGCAGTACCAGTATGTGGCGTAAAAAGGCGTAAATGAAATCATAATAGTCTATATAAAGCGGGAGGCATGTATGATAACGGATGAAATCGTGTCGGCCCGTCCGTGGCACTCGGTGTATAATCGGATAAAATCGTGTCCTGCCCGTCTCGTGGGACTCGGTGTAAATCGGATGAAATCGTGTCCCTACCAACTCGTGGGACTCGGTGTATAATCGGATGGAATCGTGTCCTGCCCGTCGTGGGACTCGGTGTAAATCGGATGAAATCGTGTCACGCCCGTCGTGGGACTCGGTGTAGAATCGTTCATAACAAATCAGCGGCCTCCATGAGAGGCGAGTGCAGAAATACCACAAAGGCTATCACAACAAGCATAGGCAAGTTTCCACAACAACAAGTATAGGCAAGCTTCGACAAGCATGGCAAGTTTCACGGCAAGTATAGGCAAGCTTCACGACAACAAGCATAGGCAAGCTTAGCGACAAATGCATAAGCAAGCTTCACGACAACAAGCATGCAAGTTATACCTGACTCAAAGTACTTTCATTTTATGCCAAAGTCGGGTTTTAACCTAAGGTACTACGTCGTTAAATTACTTTTAAAGATCCATTTCTTTTACAAAGGTCACGATACGTAGTATAAAAATAGAGTGACTAACATCGTTAAGTAAACCAAAATGTTTTCCTTTGTAAAATCAAGTAACAACCTTATTTTCCAAGCGTTCAAGTTTGCCTAATTTCAAATGCTCAAGTTTCTCATTTTAGAAAAGGTTTAGTAGTTCATAATTTTAATCCTTTAAACATAATTCTCCTTTAAGCGTTTTGAGAAACATATGCCTTATAGGTGAGTAGGTTATTCTTGTTTATAAACAATCTTATTAGCGATCATGATCTAGGAAATGTAATATCATTTTGTCTCGTCTTAGCTTACATGCGGATGGAGGTTTCTCTTTGGTTTTAATAATACTTCATTAGTCTTTACATTTCCACTTTATTAGCAGCTGCGGTGGTTTGTCGATACTTATTACGATTTCAAATCGGTAAAACATTATTCCTTTTAAAAACCAAGTACTCATTACTCACGAATGAGGTTTCACCCAAAATTCATACAATTAAGTCAAGTCTCTTATCTTAAAATCGGTAACCCATTCTCTTTATCTCTCTTAAGGCGTTATACCTAACTTCCCATATAGCTAGTATAACTCTTTATGTTTTCAAAGCAGTATTACTCTTCTTTCAAAAGGTCTTTTTGAAACACTTGATTCTTTATTACTACATCAAATCGTTATAAGTCAAATCGATTTACCACTTTGAAACCACAAGCATTTTCTTACCTACGTAAAGTTATAACTTGACTTCCCGTAAAGCGTTATAACACATGTTTCAAACAATCAAATACATTAAACACGTATGCGTCTAGTACTACATAGTAATACACATATCATGCTAGAAGCGGATAGGAAGAGGTTCGCATACCTCGCGGCGATTCTGGACTAATAGCAAGCGCTCAGTACCTCAAACCGTCGGCTACGCCTTAAGCCAAGTAGACCACGCCACACGTAGTATTTCAACCTATAGAGGCCACGGCGCCTATTAACATCTTAGATCTCGATGTAGAATATCTTACGGAAAATTGGCGGCACCTCCCCACATGGCGGCGTAAATCTCTCTCTAACGCGGCTACGAAGCCAACGGGGTTTGCGTCTAGCAGGGCGTACAATTCTACTCGATAATACTACACAAACTCATGTCTGATCCTATGTAATTCTGATTGATTCACTTCTTAAAATTGGGCTTAAGTCGCGAGACATTCCGTAAGTATTATTCGAGCTTAAGTCAAAAGACATTGCCGCACAACTATGTTCGATTCTATATATAGTATACTCAACTATATACTCTACAACATGTAATTTCCAATTACAACGGAAGGTCGAGAATGTTTACCTCGATAAGCCCAAAATTATCAGAGTTTATATGTCGATCTGAGCAAGGTTTAGCTCTACTCAGTGCGCTCAACCGCTCCAACCAACCCAGAAGTTCTAACCAACCTACTTAACACTTGACCGACTATGAAGGTTTTCCTTAGGGTTTCGTTTTTGTGAGGAAGTATAATAGTATTTTACAGGCTTTTGTATAAAAGGGTACTTTGGAAAGTACTACAAGGTATATGGGCTAAAGTATTTGGGCATTATAACAATACTAGGAGAGTATTTCTATACCACAAAATGGGTATTTATACGAGACAACTAGGCTGGGGGTGTACCCATAGGGTAGAACACTCTGAGGGGAGGTATTTCTCGGCCAAAAGGCCTCGACAGGGGAGGGGACTCTTGGACGAAATACAACGATAAGGGGAGGAAGGAAGAGAACTTTCAAGACTTAGGAAAATTTTAGGATGAAGAAGTCTTCCAGGGGGTATTTATAGGTCAAGAAATGGCCAACGATGGCGAGATTCATCAGTGTTAGGCAAGTGTAGGGCTAGGATTAAGCCATGTGCACCTTATCCATCTACCACACCAACTTGCACGAATATCCTACCAACTCCGGCCGCTGCGATCCACGGCTCCAATTAGGGGTGACAAGTGTCGCCCTCGTTAATCCAAAATGTTTCGTCTCTCGGAAAAATCCGCAAAATTATTAATGGCGTGGCGGAATTTTCCTACGGCGTGGAAGCGTTTAGTCGAAAGCGACTCCTTCGGCACTTGCACAAATTCGAACCTATGCTGCTAAGGCTCAAATTGTATCGTCGCCCTGCGTACTGCGGAAATACGAGGTATAACATTCTCCCCTCGGAAACGTGCGTCCGAATGTTCCTTCTCAAGCGGATAACGATAAAGTTCTTCTAACAAGTTGCAGCGCCACGCGCGCGAAATAACACGTGCGCGCAAATACTTATATCCAGTCGCGAGGAAACACCTCTAACATCACAAACTCTTGTCACTTTGCGCGAGGTTCTAGTGTCACTCGGCGACCCGACAAATGATGCGGACTGCATGCGATCCACGAGGTCTAAAATATACATCCTCGCGCTTCTCGCTTTACGAAATGATCGTATCTATGCTCATGTACATGCTCGCCTCTGCCTTACTCGTCGTACTCTTCTCGAACACGAACTCTTCTAGTATCGTACCACACTTCCGTCAGCGTTTACGTTTTCCAACCGCTTGGAGTTACTACCTCGAACTTGGTCATCTTACTAACCTCGATTTCCTCTAAGGCCATTCTCGGCCTTCGAACTGATTCTGGTGAGCGTATCCACGAACTCATCGATGGTCATCTAAACTTGGGCCTAGCACCCTCGTGACCACTGCCACTGGCGGGACCGCGGTGACCCAGCGCCGAAGCAGCAGCGGGTTGGCGCAACATAGCCAACCCGACCATTCGCGCCGACTCTTTCTCGCCGACACGGAACAATCTTGCTAAATCACATCATGAAAGATACCACTTTCATTTACCCAACCAGGACTTATCACACAATACATTCTAAGCATAAAATGCACTCGACAAGGATCACTCGCAAAATCTTGTACTCGAGACGGCACATCTAAGGCCTCAGCGTAATATTCTAAGGTTCATCATTTTCTCACCCCGTGCTTACCCTTTTTCACTGACGAGGTTCTAAATCACATTTTAGCACAAAGCTAACCGAATATAACACTTAACACGTTAACATAACATCAAAACATACAAGCCTACAGAGGGTTAAGGATATACACGAAGCTCTGCTCACTAATCATAAGCACGCCTGCGAGTATGCATGTAGAAAGCGATGAACACGCCATCGATCCGGTGGTGAGTCATTCTGTTTGCATCCTTCCTACTAGAACGGTTTCTCGTCATATGGCCGCACGGCGGCGCGGAAAAACAAGCACCGATAAAAAGCGACATTCCCGGGATGGCGTACGCCACATCGTCTGTGAGAAACACGAACGTGGCTAGAACCCGTGTATATCGTGAACGAAGCCACGGAGCTCGACCGGCTCGAATACGAGCGTCTGGCGGTAGCGGGGACCACTGCATCTTGGTGGAGTACATAACTAGGCTAACTTCTTTGGCGGTCCGCCTCGAAAGTTACCAAAGGACCTGCTGTTGCGGCCTCTTACTGCTGATCTTGGTCATTCAGTCGACCTCTCCGTGCCTCGCGTCCTAATCGTGAGCTTGCGTGCGGGCAATGTCCATGCGGTGAAGAGCTACACCCGTACAAGCCTCGCCAAGTCGTCGGCCCGTGGCGTGGCGGTGTACTCATCCTCCATCGGCTACCACGGGGAACATCCGAGCTAATGAGTCGAACTCCACGTTGTACTCTCTGGCAGTCGCCGTCTGCCTCAGCGTCAAAAATCGCCGGCCCGAGCCCTCGCCGTTTGTGGGGGCAAGAAATGTGCAAGAAAAGCCCTTGAGAACTTCGTCCATACGGTGGAAGTGCATGCTCTTCCGGGACAACTCCGCGAATCAAACGATCAGCTGCGGTATCACGCGGTGATCACGAACCAATACCACCGACTACGCCTCTGAAACTCGATCACTCTCGCGATCGGCGTGTGCTGTCGGATAAACTCACGAGGTCATCCTCGGCTCGATCCATAGAACAACGGCGGGCTCTGACTCGAGAAAGTCCGTAGCCTCAGCTATGCGCTCGGGGTGAACTACGGTGCTCTTTGAAATTTGAGCTGCTGCATCCGGCCTATCGCCATATCGGCCCGCGACCACGGCGATGGCAGCCATCTCCTTGTACCCGTCTCATCTGCTCGGTGTGGGGTGGAGGCTCAGTCTTGTAGTCTCGGCGGCTGCTGCGACTCTAAGCTTCTTTGGTCTTTGGCGGCGTCGCGAAACTTCGCCGTCGGAAGCTTGTCTCGAGCTGGCCAGGGCTGCGCCTCGTCTCCTGTATCTCACTACAGCTCCATTGCCTTGCCCATGGGCTGGGTTGCTACTGCGGAGGCATAGCGGTAAAGGAAGGAATCGTCGGAGGGTCCAACTTATCCACGGCTACAGGCACGATCTCGGAATGAGAAGAATGGAAACCAATCCTAAATGTCCTATAGCCTCACGATTATAGATGTGGTGCCTGACACACGATAATCAAGACTTACTAGACACGCGATGCATAGACACTTTCGAGGACTAAGCGCTCTGATACCACTTTTGTCACGACCGAACCGGGCGTGGTAGGTGCCTACCGGGCACCCTGGTGATACAACATCGAGAGAAAATCAGCGGAAATAAAAACATGAACATGAATTAAGAGACAAGATAAATAAGCAGCCAAGCAAGCGATTCTGTCATCATATATACATAAATACCGACGGTTATCCTTTTACAAACCACGCCCGCAGCGATTACTCTGGACCTCTAAGATTTTTACAGCTATGGCGGGACGGGGCCCGCCATACCCACGAATGTATAAGAATCTACGGACTCGAGTAACATACCAAAAGATAAGCCTCAGAAGAAATGGGGCTTCCGACACGTGGCTTGTGATCCTAAGGCGAGGATCCACCGCGATGTACTTCCACTGCGGCGTGAGCGGCCCCGAAGAGGTCGATTACAACAGTACCAAGTATGAAGCGTAAAGGCGTAAATGAAATCATAATAGTCTATATAAAGCGGGAGACATGTATGATAACCGGATGAAATCGTGTCCGCCCGTCCGTGGCACTCGGTGTATAATCAGATAAAATACGTGTCCCTGCCCATCTCGTGGGACTCGGTGTAAAATCGGATGAAATACGTGTCCCTACCCAACTCGTGGGACTCGGTGTATAATCAGATGGAATACGTGTCCCTGCCCATCTCGTGGGACTCGGTGTAAAATCGGATGAAATACGTGTCCCTGCCCATCTCGTGGGACTCGGTGTAGAATCGTTCATAACAAATCAACCGGCCCTCGTGAGACGGCGAGTGCGAAATACCACAAAGGCTATCACAACAAGCATAGGCAAGTTTCACAACAACAAGTATAGGCAAGCTTCACGACAACAAGCATAGGCAAGTTTCACAACAACAAGTATAGGCAAGCTTCACGACAACAAGCATAGGCAAGCTTCACGACAACAAGCATAGGCAAGCTTCACGACAACAAGCATAGGCAAGTTATACACAACTCAAAGTACTTTCATTTTATGCCAAAGTCCGGGTTTTAACCTGGGTACTACGTGCGTTAAATTACTTTTAAAGATCCGTTTCTTTTACAAAGGTCACCCGATACCCGTAGTATAAAAATAGAGTGAATAACATCGTTAAGTAAACCAAAATGTTTTCCTTTGTAAAATCAAGTAACAACCTTATTTTCCAAACGTTCAAGTTTGCCTAATTTCAAATGCTCAAGTTTCTCATTTTAGAAAAGGTTTCGTAGTTCATAATTTTAATCCTTTAAACATAATTCTCCTTTAAACGTTTTGAGAAACATATGCCTTATAGGTGAGTAGGTTATTCTTGTTTATAAACAATCTTATTAAGCAGTCATGATCTAGGAAATGTAATATCATTTTGTCTCATCTTAGCTTCATGCGGATGGAGGTTTCTCTTGGTTTTAATAATACTTCATTAGTCTTTACATTTCCCTTTATTAGCTGCGGTGGTTTGTCGATACTTATTACGATTTCGAAATCGATAAAACATTATTCCTTTTAAAACCAAGTACTCATTACTCACGAATGAGGTTTCACCCAAAATTCATACAATTAAGTCAAGTCTCTTATCTTAAAAATCGGTAACCCATTCTCTTTATCTCTCTTAAGGCGTTATACCTAACTTCCCGTAAAGCTAGTATAACTCTTATGTTTTCAAAGCCAAGTATTACTCTTCTTTCAAAAGGTCTTTTGAAACACTTGAGATTCTTTATTACTACACATCAAATCCGATTTATAAGTCAAATCGATTTACTTTGAAACCACAAAGCATTTTCTTACCTACATAAAGTCGTTATAACCAACTTCCCATAAAGCCGTTATAACACTTTATGTTTCAAACCAATCAAATACATTAAACACGTATCGTCTACCGTACTACATAGTTATACACATATCATGCTGAAACGGATAGGAAGAGGTTCACATACCTCGCGACGATTCGACTAATAGCAAAGCGCTCAGTACCTCAAAGTCGGCTGCACCTTAAGCCAGTAGACCACGCCACACGTAGTATTTCAACCTATAGAGGCCACGGCGCCTATTAACATCTTAGATCTCAATGTATAATATCTTACAAAAAATTTGGCGGCCTCCCACACACAGCGTAAATCTCCTCTCTAACGAGGCTACCAAGCCAACCAGGGGGTTTGCACGTCTAACGGGCGCGTACAATTCTACTCGCGGTAATACTACACAAGCTCTTTATGTCTGATCTATGTAATTCTGATTGATTCACTCTTAAAATTGAGCTTAAGTCGCAAGACATTGCAGTAAGTATTATTCGAGCTTAAGTCAAAAGACATTGCCGCACAACTATGTTCATTCTATATATAGTATACTCAACTATATACTCCTGACATGTAATTTCCAATTACAGAAGGTCAGAATGTTTACCTCGATAAGCCCAAAATTATCCGAGTTTATATGTCGATCTGAGCAAGGTTTAGCTCTACTCAGTGCGCTCGACCCGCTCCAACCAACCTTGAAGTTCTAACCAACTTCTACTTAACACTTCAACCGACTATGAAGGTTTTCCTTAGGGTTTCGTTTTTGGTGAGGAAGTATAATAGTATTTTACGGGCTTTTGTATAAAAAGTACTTTGGAAAGTACTACAAGGTATATGGGCTAAAGTATTTGGGCATTATAACAATACTAGGAGAGTATTTCTATACCACAAAAATGGGTATTTATACAAGAAAACTAGGCTAGGGGGGGTGTACCCCTCGGGTAGAACACTACAAGGGGGGGGGAGGTATTTCTCTCGGCCAAAAGGCCTCAACAAAGGGGGAGGGGGACTCTTGGACGAAATACAACATTAAGGGGGAGGAAGGAAGAGAACTTTCAAGACTTAGGAAAATTTTAGGATGAAGAAGTCTTCCAAAGGGGGGGGGGGTATTTATAGGTCAAGAAATGGCCAACCAATGGGCAAGATTCATCCAAGTGTTAGGCAAGTGTAGGGCTAGGATTAAGCCATGTGCACCTTATCCATCTACCACGCAACTTGCACAAATATGCTACCAACTCCCGGACCCTTTGCGTCCACCACTTCCAATTAGAGGTGACAAGTTTCGCCTCTCGTTGGTCCAAAATGTTTCGTCTCTCGTAAAAATCCGCCAAAAATTATTAATGGCGTGGCGGAATTTTCCTACGAAAGTGTGGAAGCGTTTATCGAAACGACTCCTTTCGGCACTTGTGCACAAATTCGAACCTATGCCTACTTTAAGGCTCAAATTGTATACGTACTCCCTCACGTACATACTCTGGAAATACGGGGTATAACAACTTGGGCCCTGCACCCTCGTGACCCTGTCACGTAGTGGGAGTACTACCAACTGATCCCATTCCATTACAGGCTATGGGGCGACCCTTAATAGGTCATCAACCGGCTGGCGTCGTGCCAGCTCTTATCCTTGATGCGACTTAAATTTTTACTCCCGAGAAGGCGCATATCTAAGGTCTCGGCGGTTATCAATAATTCTTAGGCTCGCAATTTCCATGCTCCAAGCCTACCTTATCAGTCCCCCCATAAACGGGTACAACAACTTCTGGTAATACCATAATCGTGTTGTCTTGATCATAACAACCATATTTACTCCATACGGATCTCACCCGTACCATTCCCTTAATCATACCACATAGCTTAATCTATTAACATAGCCTTCCATTAAGCTCATTAATTATGACTTCTTAAGGGTTCACTACTCTATCAGGCAGCTCATCGTTTTCTAATTATCTCAAATTAGTACGTAAAACCTTGATGAGAGTTCATTAAACTGTTTCATACCTTCCCGGTATTTATTTAGTCCTTACTGAATCCTGGTAACCTAAAACCATTTTAGGCAATACGCGTCTGACCCTCATACATAAATCCATATAGCTGTATGTCATAATACCAACTATACTACAAATATTGCCAACCTGGATACGCAATCCACATAATCTTTCCTTGGTCACTGCTGCCTTTCTCGTAGCTGCAAACAACATAACTTGTTAGGGAGAGACGACCCTAACCACACAGCTCTATCGCACGATCTCGGAGTGAGAAGAATGGAAACCAATCATAAATGTCCTGCAGCCTCCTGATTATAGATGTGGTGCACAACACACCGATAATCAAGACTCGACTAGAACCGCGGTGCAGTAGACACTTTTCAGAGGACTAAGCGCTCTGATACCACTTTTGTCACGACCCGGCCGGGCGCGGCTCGTGCCTACACAGGCACACCTTTCAGTATACATCGAGAGAATAGCGGTGAACATACACAACTCGTAAAATAAAATCATACTTAGACGGTGAACATCAACAAAGCTGGCGATAAGGTCACCTTCTGTAACATATACATAATACAAAATTAAAACAGTACATCTCTATTCTTACAAACCCAATCCAAAAATGTGACTACAGACCTCTAAGAATAACAATTGTGGCGGAACAGGGCCCGCCATACCCACGAATGTACAACAGGCCATACCGGGGATGCAGACTAAGGATAAGCCTCGAGTAATGGAGCTTCTCAACGGTGAACATTGATCCTAAGAGTGAGGATCGATGCTGTATACTCTACTGCGGCATGAGCGCGGCCCCGAGGAGGTCGATAACATGTACCAAATATGTGGCCCGAAAATCAGTAGTGAAATCATAAGTCTAAACTAAAGTGGAGACATGTATGATAACTCAATAACGATTACAATGTGCCTTACTAACAATGAGAGTAAACAAGAGTATACTTTCTTTGCGTAAAAATAGGAGGCTCATGATCAAAGCGAGGACACCCGCGCGATATCATTAAGCAATCCTACTCCTGGGACTATTTCACCCGCAAGGGTCGTGTGGACCCGCATGAGGTATTCCTCGCATAGACTGTATCCGCCCGCATAGGTCGTGTAGACCCGCATGAGGTATTCCTCGCATAGGACTGGTTCGCCACGCATGGGACTATTTCACCCGCATAAGCCCTTACGGACCCGCATGAGGTATTCCTCGCATCATGGGTAGCAAATCCACGGAATATGCAAATGCCACAAACCCGGGGAATGACCCCGTAATGAATAATATATCACTAGCACAAACCGGCTATCATACATAACATAAGCACTACCGGCTTATCATACATAACCTAAGCACTACCGGCTTATCATACATAATATAAACAAGTTAAGAAATCCCCTAACTTCTTATTAGTCTTGTGCATATACACTCTCATTTTAGTTTACTTAAGGCACTAACATGTCTTTATGAAAATCCAGGAATTTAACCCAAAGTACTACGTACTTCTATTATTTTAAAATGACTTTTTTTCATATAAAACTTCCAATATACTAATAACCATAGTATCAAGTCATAAGTACTTTTCAAGACAAGTCACAACACCTTTTAGAATTACATTTATAGGCTTCTAAATCAAGTGACTTCTTTCTTTTAAAACTTTAAGCAATTGATGCCTTTAAATCAATTTGTCTTTCATTATTTCAAGTCATTTATCATACTTAAATTACTTAGAGTAAACCACTCTTTTTAACTTTCCATAAAACTATTATAACCAACTTCCCATAAAGCCGTTATACTAGCTTTATACTTTAGAAACTTACATTCTTCTTTATAACCGAGAGACTTAAACTTTCCAAACAAAACAAGTGTCATATACTTTCAAAAATACTTTAAGTCTCTTAACATTTAGAAAGTAAGATATCCTTAATATTTTAAACAAGTGAGTTAATTCCCTAACTCAACCAACTTGGACATTTCTTATAATAAACCAAGGATATCAAAGGAACTAAATTCGTCAAAACCTCGTACGTCTACCGTACTATATACTTACAATTATTCATTCTCAAGAGATAGGAAAGTTCCACATACCTCTTCGGTTCAATCCACTTGCTAAGTCCAATATGCCGTACGTAGTATGTCAACCTATAATGACCATAATACGTCTATTAACTTCTAGTTTCAAACGTAGAATATTCCAAGTGCAAAGCTACTAAATTCTACGAAAAATCGGACAGCACTTCCTTTGTTTCTACATACTTTGCCACCTTTTTCAAGGCCGAATTCAATAACCAAACACGCCACATTTAAGGCTCAACCATGTAGTTATCAATAGGGGATTACACGCCAACAAGACGTGTAAAATTCCACCCCACAAATTATAACAAACTATTCCAAACTACAATGTCAATTCGGCAAATTGGAGGGACAATAATACATAGTATTTTCCAATTCCTTTTCCATTCAAGTTGTTTAGTATAACATGTTATAAAGCTGCAATCGATTATAACAACTATAATCTTCAAGTAGATAACATGCGACGATTCTAGTTAACGACCAAATTGTAATTCAATTTCAAATGACTCAACATGTCATTTTTGGATTTGAGCTTCTAAACTTCCATAACACTTATCAATCTTCATAACACATATCACATGATCATTTCTAACTTATCATAACATGGAATCTTCAATTACAAAAGTAAGACGGAGATTATTACCTCATTTAGCCCAAATATGATCCAAGATTACAAGTCGATCTTTAGCAACTTTAGCTCCTCTTTTTGACGTTACAATTCACTCCAAGCAACCCTTATAAGCTTATGAAGAACTAATCTTCAAGTTCTAACTTCAAAGTTGAAGAACTCCTTAAGTTTCCGCCTTGCGACTAATACGAAAACGCCACTTTTCCGGGATCTTTCTATAGAGATAACCTTACAATACTCTTAGGAACCTTGGTTTAAAGTATTGTGAATTTTGAACAACAATTGCCAAATTTCCCCTTCCAAATGGCCTTAATGCCGTGAGCTCTATGAAGAGCAAGAACAAGATTTCAATTTTTTTCTCTAAGTGTAGAATAACAAAGTGTCACGCCCCGAACCCCGGGCGTGGTGGTGCCTATCTGGGCACCCTTTCTAACAACACAAGTAAACTGCGGAATTTATAACTCTTTTTTTTTTTTTAAAAACCAACGTACGTGCAAGGGCAAAGCCGACAAGGCTGCCATATAATATACATAATAAAAGACACTACACTGTACATTAGTCCAATCCCACATATGAATACAGACCTCTAAGAGTTATACTGAACTATGATGGGACAAGGCCCCGCCGTACCCATAAGCGTACAAAGCACATCGAAAGAACTTATACCAAAAGATAACTCCGACGGAAGGAGCTATCCAAAACTCTGGCGGTCCTACACTGCGATCACCAAACAACAGACCTAAACTGCGGCATGAATGCGGCCCCGAAGGAGAGTCGATGCGAAGAATGTACCAAGTATGTGAGCGATGAAATCGTAATAAAATCATAACGATCTAAACAAAGCAGAGACATGCGATAGCCAACCTACGATGCATAACACATAAGCGGTCATATCAAGTCGGGACGCAGGCCTCAAAGTCACTACTCAAATATAACTATGGGTCTCGCCCGTAATATCAATCATGCGTGGAATCCTTCCTCACTGGCGATCCATGATGTAATAACACCAATAAGGATACATGAACACCAAGTCCCACCATTGTCCTAAATGCCTCGTGGTCTCGTACCGGAATCCCACATCGTAAAGCATGACCATAGGGTAACACAACCAAATCAGGGACATATATGATAATCAAATTACAACACATTGTTCCTTACTAACAATGAGAGTAAGCGATAGTATCTTTACAATATAAAATAGGAAGCTCATGATCAAAGCAGACCATCCGCGCGGTATCATTTAACCATCCTACTCACCAGGTCTATTTCACGCGTAGGCGCGTGGACCCGCGTGAGGTATTCTCGCGCATGGGACTATTTCACCGCGTAAGCCCTTACGGACTCGCGTGAGGTATTCCTCGCATAAATTTGGACCAGGCCGCGTGGGACTATTTCACGCGTAAGTCCTTACGGACCCGCGTGAGGTATTCCTCGCGCATCGTGGGTAGCAATTCCACGGAATCTGCCAAATGCCACAAAGCGGGAATGACCAAACGACCGATATACAATAGCACACAACCGCTATTTCCGGCACATGGCGCTTCTCAACTAAACAAGCCAAAGTACTTATCAAGGCACACATAGAATAATTCTCAATTAATCAAGCCAAAGTACTTATCAAGGCACACTTAGACTAATTCTCAATTAATCAAGCCAAAGTACTAATCAAGGCACACTTAGACAAATTCTCAATTTATCAGGCCAAAGTACTTATCAAGGCACAAATAGAATAATTCTCAATTAACAAGCCAAAGTACTTATCAAGGCACACTTAGACAAATTCTCAATTTATCAAGCCAAAGTACTACGTACGTACATTCTTTTCAAAAGACTCCTTTTTATGTAAAATCCCAAGATACTAACACCCGTAGTATCAAGGCGTGTCTATTCTTCAAAGTAAGTTACTATACTTTTTGAAACTCATTTCGAAGCTTGAAACCAAGTAATTTCAAATTTTCACAAACTAGGCAACTTATGCCGATTAATCAAAATAGACAACTTTCTAAACCTTCCATAAAGCCGTTATAACCAATTTCCCATAAAGCCGTTATAACCTTTAGTTTTAGACATATCCATTCCTTTTATAACCAAGAGACTTATACTATTAAAACCAAGTGTCACATACTTACAAATCAAGTTCTTAACTTTCAAAACACTTCAAGTCTCTTAATATATAGAAAACAAGTTTCTTCAACTTTTAAACCTCAAGTAACTCACTCCTTTAAAACAAGTTACTTCTCTTAAATCATGTCATTTCTCCTCTTTTAAAACAATTAAGTAAATCACTCATTTGACTCCCCTAAAGTCATTATAATGACCTTTAGGATTTTGGGACAAAGGCACTAGCCCAAAAGATTTGGAAACCACTTCCTTTTCAAGACTCTATGTACTTTAAGTAAAATACTTTCACATTTAAGAATCCAACTTCACTAAGGCAATGGATTATACAACTTACAATTTAAACATCAAAGTACAATCAAAGGAAGTACATAGAACAAATTCTACTTTAGGCAATCCAAATACAACCAAGGAATGGATCATTTAAGGAGTAGGACGTACTTTCTTTATCTTAAGGAATCATGCTAGAAGAGGAGATAGTTCACATACCTTTTCGGCTAAATCCACAAGCTAAGCCGAATATGCCGTACGTAGAAGTGTCAACCTATAATGGTCACAATAAGACTATCAACTTCTAGTCTCTAACGTAGAATAATACTAAGTATACGGTCTCTAATTCTACGGAAAATTGGGCAGCACTTCCTTTGTTTCTACTCACTTTGCCACCTTTTTCAAGGCCGAATACAATAACCAACAAGCCACATTTAAGGCTCAAAACAACAACCAAACAAAGGGGATTACACGCCTTACAATACGTGTAAAATTCCGCCCCACAATTCATACCAAATAGTTTAATACTTCACTAGCCATTCTCGGCCAACATATAACCAACAACACTACGTCTTTTCCAATCCTTTTCCAATTCCAAGTTCTTAGGTCAACATGTTATTTAGTCATAAACAACTTCAACAACTACAATTTCCTTCTTTATACAACATGTGACGACTTAACTAATAATCGACTTGAATTGAAATCTTAAAGCTAAACATGCTAGATTTCGGATTAGGGTTCCAATAGTCAAAATACTTATCAAACTTCATACTATATAACTCATGCTTGCTAATAAACATAGCTACAATGATAAGTAAACCTTAATTGCTAAAACGACAAGAATATACCTTTATAAGCCCTTAAAATTTCCAAGATTCCAAAGTCGCGCCTTAGCAATTCTTAGCTCCTTTCCTTAGGTTCCAATCCGCTCCAAGCACTCCTTAGAGGCCTATGAAGAACCCATCTTCAAGTTCCAACTTCAAAGTTGAAGAACTCCCTTAGTTTCCGCCTTGCGACTAACGTAAAAATGAGTTTTTTCCGAAATCTTTCTATTGAGATAACCTTACAATACCCTTGGGGACATTGGGTTAAAGTCTTGTGGCTAATGGATCAAAACTACAAAATTTCTTGTGAGCAACATAGCCAAACCCGAGAGCCTCTTTCTTGGCACAAATGATCTCTAATTTTTCTAAGTGTAAATGAGCTAGTCTTGCACTAGTAGTAACCTTATAAAACACAATGGAGGGCTTAGACTAAAACAAATGTGAGGTTAGGATGAGTTTCACTTGGATCAAGCCTAGGTGGACAAGTTGACTTGTCAACAATATCAAGCTTTGGAAGACTTATCTTCTACCATCAAATAATATCATAATCTAAGAATTTCTACTTTATAAGAAGCATAAGCACTAGAAAATAACTTATCTGAAATATAATTAAAACATATAAGTAAAGGAATCGTACCTCTTGCCGTGAATCTCAGATCACCGGAAATATCCTCTCCTGGCCGCTTCCCCGTCGTCGCTTCCTCATTTGCGGGTACTAATTCGCCTAGAGCTTGGGACAGTCTCAACAGTTCTTTCCGAGCATTCCAACAAGAGTCAAGGTTCCTAGACTTAACATGCGTTTAACTATATATCTTTCAAAGTTAATTCCTGGTTCTTATGATTCTTTTTAGTAGATTTTCTTTAGACTACGATACGTTGATTCCTTGTTCTTACGGTTTCTTTTAGTAGATCTTCTTCTTCTACGATATTACTCTGCTTAAGATTATAGACCGATAGAAGGGTTTTAGCTAAACATGATTGTTTTGCTAATAGATGTTGTTATGCTAATAGAAGACTAATATTTCTTTTCTTGAAAGAAAGTGTTTTAAGAGAGATTATAGAGAGAGATTATCTTGAAGATTGAAGTTGTATTCCAAAAATTGTTATCTTTTTCTGATACAATGAGGCTCTTTATATAGATAACCTCGGGGTGCTACAGTACTTGACTCTTACTGTGCGACTTTTACTGTGCGACCTTTACTGTGCGACCTTTACTATTTGCTACAGTGTCCGGCGGCTTTACTATTCCTGCTCTGATGACTTGTCTCTTCATGCGACCTTTCTTGTATTGCTACGGTTTTAGTAGCTTTACTATTCACCTTTCTGATGAAAGTTACTATTCATGCTCTGAGAAAGTCGATAAATTACATTTTTCTGCTGATATTTCATCCGTGTCTTCGTTTGTTGTCTTGTTTTTCTGGATGTTATTGCTGGTATTTTCTTGCTTTCTTTGTGTTTTCCTTGATCTCTGCTGGTACTCGTGCTTTTATTGTTGAGTCCTCCTCTGTTCTTTTATTTTATTTATTTTTTTTTTTTTTTTTTTTGCCTTTTTCCGTGATTTTCGCTGATATCATGCTTTGTTTTTCTGGACATTTTGCTGATGTCTCGGCTGATACTTTCTTCTTTTCTGCTGATATCCTTGTCTTCCTTTTGATTTTTTGTCCTTCCGCTATTATTGAGATTTTTGTCTTCCTCTTTAAAGCTGATATATTTTGATTTTTCATCCTTTCGCTGTTGTCCTTGCTTTGCTGCTATTATTCTCCTTTTGACTTCTTTTGTGTTGTCTTTTTCTTTCTTTCGATGGCATTTTCTCCACCGCTGCTGTCCTTTCTTTCTTTTGTCTTTTTTCATCTTTTCTTTTGTCTTTTTTGTCTTTTCTTTTTTCACTTTTTTCATTTCTTTTGTTTTTTCATCTTTTTCTTTTCTTTTGTCTTTTTCCATCTTTTTTCATTTCTTTTTTCTTTGCGATAAATCGCTCTGGGCTGGTCTTGTTAGCTCATATTTTTTGGGCTTTTTTGTGATAAATCACATTGGGCCTGCTGTTATCTTGTATCTCATAGTTTTCGGCTTATATGATAAATCATATTGGGCCTGCTGATATCTCATATGATGGGTGTCATGTAATAAAATTACATTATCCCCACGGGCTATTATTCCGCTTTCTGGGTTTCATGTAATAAAATTACATTATCCCCACGGGCTATTATTCCATTTTCTGGGTTTCATGTAATAAAATTACATTATCCCATGGATCGTAAGATCCTTCGTCTTTTATGCTCATAACTTTTTTTTGTCTCATTCTATCTCTGAAAGTCATTGGTTTTCTTTGTTTTGTTATAGCCTGATATTGCTCTATCGTCTCCTTGGCATGTTTGTGTTTCAAGTTTATTATCTGTTCATCATGTTAGTAAGTTCGACTGTATCTTGGGCTATTATTTCATGGTTATAGTATATGGTAACCAGTTCTTCTACTTCTCCTCTCGTATTTCCAATAATGCTTGCCTTTCCCATTCGATCATATCTTAATCTTCCGCTAAGGTTGTTAGTCCAATGGCTCTTTTGTTGCTTAGCCATTCTTGAAATCGTTTATTTTGCATGGCATTTCCTTTTTGAATCATGTTTTCTCCGTAATGGTACTATTCACCGCTGATTTGAAAAGTTGACATAATATAATGGGTTTTCTGTTAGGTCGATGATGCATCAAACACTTGTATTCGTATATTCCGGTCCAAATGTCTCTCATGGATTGGGTGATTGTATTATGTTGTTTGGTAATTACGATATCTTCTTTGAGGTATCATCTGCCATGACTTTATCTAGGAATCCATACTTAAAAGTTTATGGACTACCTTTGGATCGGTTTTTCAAGACATAGTACCTTGGGTATTTGCTAAATCTTGATGCTCTTAATATGTTAGGGTTGGATTTATAAGTGTAGTATTTTGAGATGGTTTCATAGACTGTGATGGTATCTGGGGAAAATGTTAATCTTTCAGCCATTGATGTTATCTGGGATGTTGGTATTTGGGACGTTGATGGCATTTTTAGTAGTCTTGAGTTGAGGGTAGGAAAGTCTGTTGTTTCTGTGGTATTTTTTGGAGATTCTCTCAGGTTCTTGTATGTTTGGTAATCAGTAAAGCATTCTTTCAAGATCGATCAGCTATTATTTTCCACGAGTATTCCTTCCAGTTCTGTATCTTGGATTCCATGGCTTGATTCTTTGATAACTTTGCTTATTATATTCTTTGATATAATCGTCGTATCATTTAATCGACATCTTAGTATCTGTACCAATATATGTTAGGAGTTTTGACGTATATAAAATAAAATCGGATTTTATCTGTACCTTTTTTATTCCAATTTCTTCGGTTAGTATGGTATGCTGGTTTGTACCTCTTATGGATTTCTTCCATTTATTTCTTGGTTAAGTTCTTGGTTAAGTTCTCGGTCTTGCTCATATTCTCGACTTTCTTTTAATCGAACTTTGTATTAGTTCTTGCGTTCCATTGTTCTTATTTCTCTAACCTTTGTCTTATTTTATTAAGGTTTTTCACAAGCTTTTTGTATCTATCATGATAATATTTTCTTCCTGTTTCGTTAGTAACTGTAATAAGCTTATTACGGGCATAATCTTCATATTGTACCCAATAATTTCTTTCGTCTATTAACTTTCTTTTTTCTTCCTGTAAATTCATTATAGGATTTTTATTTCGGGCGTTTGTTAATTTAATCGTGTTCTTTTTGCCTTACGTATTTTCTCCAAAATTTAGATCTCTTCTTATTATCTGGCGGGTTATTATTTTCCCTGACTTCTTTTCGAAACTTATATTTTCTGTATCCTTTTATTAAATATGAGTTTAGGATTCTTATTTTTCTTTTTAAAGTATTTTTTGTTGGTTTTAATTGTTCTCTTGTTATTAGCCGTTTTTCTCCTAGAGATTCTCTTTTTAATATCATGTTGAACGGTATTAGCGTTCTTCTCCAATCTTTTATTTCTCTGTTTAGTTCTTGTTTATCTAGAAAATATTTATCCATATTTATTCTTATTGATTCTACAGTTTGGCTAGGTTTTGTTTGGTGTTCTACTAGTATATGTGGTGGTAATTTAGACACTTCTCTTGTTATTATAGTTGGCTTTAGTATTATTATTTTGAGAGGTTCATTATGCTTATCTTCCATATTATTTCCAGGTTTTTCTTCTATTATTGCATTTGCTTTTTGTAGTGTTCCTGTACTCTGATTGTGTTCTTGTATTATTTCGGAATTATTTATTTCTTCCGGACTGATATTTTCTTTATTAGTATCTTCTTCCCCTTTATCTGTATTACTGCTCTTTTCTACATCACTATTTTTAATATTTTCTTTACTAGTATTGTATACTCTTTTTCTTCTTTGTGTTCTTGTCATTTGTTGTTCCATAGTACGTAATTCTTCTCTAAGTTCACTTATTTCTGACCTTAATTTTTCTCTAAATTCTCTTATTTCTGATTTTAATTCCTCCTTTGTTTCTCCTAATATCGCTTTAGGTTTTAATTCGTGTTTCATATTTTTATACATAGTCTTATATTTTTTGTACTTTCTAAACAATTCTTCATTAGATAACTTTAATTTCTTGTTTTCTTTTTCTAACTTTGTGATTATTTCTCGTGTGGTTTCTGATGAACTATTCCTAGTATTTCTTTCTTTTAATCTTTCGTTTGAGGTTTCTTTTACTATTACTTTACTCTTGTGGGGCTTGTGTTTTATATCTTTATACTTGGTTTTGTACATTTTATACTTTGCTAATAAGTTTTTATTTGCTTCTTCTAATTCTTCATTTTCTTCTTTTAATAATTCAACACAAATATTTGTTTCTTTTAAATTATCTGTATTTTTAGTTGGGTTTTCTTTAGGATCTTTCGGATCCTCTTGTTCCATAGGTTTATATTTATACCCTTTTTGTTCTAATATCTCTTTCGCATGATTTCTTAGAAATGTAACTACGCTATATTCGGTGTTTTTATTCATTTTTATTTAAAGCCCTTAAGTTGTACTAATGCTTCTTGCTACTTTCTTGGTATTTTATTTGACTATTATTTCCTTATTCTTTTTATCCAACCGTTTCCTATGTTTATCCATTCCTTATTGGGTTTATTATTTATCAAATCTCTTAATTGTTTTATCTCATTTTCTAGTTCTATTTCTCTAGCACTATATTCGAGATATTTAAGTTGTGAATTAATAGCTTCTTCTAGTAATATCTGTTTTATTACCTTTAATTCTCTTTCCCTTTTATCGACTTTTTCTTGGATATTCATATTTTATTAACAAACCTTGTTTTACCTTGGTCATTAATTTCTATTAGTTATTATTAATTTTATAATCTATCATGGTTAAAAAATCACTTCCTAGTAGTAATTCATTAAAGCTATCGTATTCTATGACTGATATGTTTATTTTATACTCTAAATCCTGAATCTTAAATCTTAGATTAACGCTCGTAACTATTATTTCTCTTTCATTTTCAGGGTAATGGAAAGTCTCTGGTGGAATCAACTGACAATCCTTTTCATTTATCTTACTTATATGTACAAAGCTTTTTACAGCTCCTGTATTTATTTCTGTTATACAATCAGTTGTTGTAATTTCATTGAATATAATTACTTTAATGCTTAACCTATTACTTGGCACATTTATTAAATCTAGTGTTCTTGGTATTCCTAAACTTCCTTGTTTTATTAGTGTTTCCCTTTTTATACTTAGTCTAGCTCCTTCTATCTGGGGTTTCATCCTTTGTACTATTGTTGTGATTCTTTTATTAAAATCCATTTGTATTTCTTCGGGTATGGTTATTTTAGAGTTCTCTTTGTGTTCTATTCTTTCTAGTATGTCTTGATACATTTTTGGTACTAGAATATTCATTTCGTGTTGTTTCCTTACATGATGGTTACCTGTTAAGGCATACACCATTTTTGTTTCTATACTTATAACTTTACTACATGGTGGCATCTTTATTCCATCTAATTTATAGTATAATGTTAATGCTAGATCTTTATGTTCATCTTTTAATGAGATACTAAAATCTGGTTGTACCGTAAATTTTAATTTCTGATATATCAAGTTTCCTTTTATTATTGATATTAATGCGTCTTGTAGATTTTCTAGTATTCTATCATCTAATATGTATATCTGTATGGGTGTATCTATATTTCTTTGAAAATAAGCTTTTATGGTAAATTCTACTCCTCCTAGATATATGTTTCTGTACTTTTTAGCTTCTTTTGTTGATAGTTTAGATAATTCTCTTTTTATTATATCATCAGTTATCAAATTTATTCTAGCTTTTCCATTTATACTTGTGGTATCTATTATATACTCATGATTTTGTATTATATACAGAACTACTTTATTTCTTTCGAACCATTATGTTTTAAATATCTTTTTATTGATAATTCTTCTTGTTCATCTTGTATTTTTTGGTATGTTTCTGGTTTAAAACTTAATGTTTGTGTTGTTCCTCCTTCGTATTCATCCATCTGATAATATGTTTTATGTAGATCTGTCGCTATTTCTTTTCCTTTATCCATGAGTTAGCTGATTTATAAACTTATATTGTTCTTTTACGACATCATTTATGTCTTTTATTTCACGATCTTGCTTAATTATTTGTCCTATTTTTTCTTCTGTTATCATTCTGATTTCTTCTTCTTTTTGCCTTAGCTGTTCCTCTTTTATTGTTAGCCTAAGCTTTAAGTTTTTTATGATGTTTTCTTGTTCAGTAATTTGTTTGGACTTTTCTGTTATGGTATTATTTGCTTCTGCTATTAGATCCATACTTATTTTACAACTTATTATGTGTTCATTTATATCTTTGTTATATATTAATCTTTTTTCTGCTATGTGTTCTAATTGTCTTAGCATGTTCTGTCGTCTTCTCATTATTTCTTCACTCATTTTTAATATTGGTTTATTTCAAACTGTAAATCTATTAATAAATCTCTTATTATTAGTTCATGTACTTCTATTTCTCTATTCATTGCGTATATTTTATTTCTTGTTTTTTGGGCATCAAAATATATCTCATGTATCTTTTTTAATTCTTCACTGTTATAAAATTTGTTATCTTCTTTTCTCTGAGTCAGCCATTCATTTTGTGTTTTTAATAATTCTTTAGCTTCTATTCTTGTCTTTATTAATATGTGTTTAATTTCTCGACATTTCCATATCATTTTATTATATTTTATTATTCTATCAAATGATTTAATTGTTTTCATTCTGAATTCCAATTTTCTGTATCAAACTGTTCTAAGTTGTTTTCGCTAGATCTATCAAATTGGTATGCATAATCATTTAATCTATTATGTTCATAATTTTTGTTTATATCCAAATCTGTTATTGTTCTATTTAAGGCTCTGATATAAACAAAAATTATGAACATAATAGATTAAATGATTATGCATACCAATTTGATAGATCTAGCGAAAACAAACGATTTGATACGTAAAATTGGAATGAAAACAATTAAATCATTTGATAGAATAATAAAATATAATAAAATGATATGGAAATGTCGAGAAATTAAACACATATTAATAAAGACAAGAATAAGCTAAAGAATTATTAAAACACAAAATGAATGGTGACTCGAAGAAAGAAGATAACAAATTTTATACGATGAAGAATTAAAAAGATACATGAGATATATTTTGATGCCCAAAAACAAGAAATAAAATATACGCAATGAATAGAGAAATAAAGTACATGAACTAATAATAAGAGATTTATTAATAGATTTATTTGAAATAAACCAATATTAAAAATGAGTGAAGAAATAATGAAGACGCATGAACATGCTAAGACAATTAGAACACATAGCGTAAAAAGATTAATATATAACAAAGATATAAATGAACACATAATAAGTTGTAAAATAAGTATGGATCTAATAGCGTAAAATAATACCATAAGTAAAAGTCCAAACAAATTATCAACAAGAAAACATCATAAAAACTTAAAGCTTAGGCTAACAATAAAAGAGGAACAATAAGCAAAAGAAGAAGAAATCGAATGATAATGTAAGAAAAATAGACAAATAATTAAGCAAGATCGTGAAATAAAAGACATAAATGATGTCGAAAAGAACAATATAAGTTTATAAATCAGCTAACTCATGGATAAAGGAAAAGAAATAGCATGCATCTACATAAAACATATTATCGATGGATGAATACGAAGGAGAACAACACAAACATTAAGTTTTAAACCGTAAACATACAAAAAATACAAGATGAACAAGAAGAATTATCAATAAAAAGATATTTAAAACAAAATGGTTGAAAGAAATAAAGAAGTTCTGATATAATACAAAAACATGAGAATATAATAGATACCACAAGTATAAATGGAAAAGCTAGAATAAATTTGATAGCGATGATATAATAAAAGAGAATTATCTAAACTATCAACAAAAGAAGCTAAAAATATGACATATATCTAGGAGGAGTAGAATTTACCATAAAAGCTTATTTTCAAAGAAATATAGATACACCCATACAGATATACATATTAGATGATAGAATACTAGAAAATCTACAAGACGCATTAATATCAATAATAAAAGGAAACTTGATATATCGAAATTAAAATTTGTGACAAACTGATTTTAGTATCTCATTAAAACATGAACATAAAGATCTAGCATTAACATTATACTGTAAATTAGATGGAATAAAGATGCCACCAGGTAGTAAAGTTATAAGTATAGAAACAAAAATGTTGTATGCCTTAACAGGTAACCATCATGGAAACAACACTAAATGAATATTCTAGTACCAAAAATTTATCAAGACATACTAGAAAGAATAGAACACAAAGAGAACTCTAAAATAACCATACCCGAAGAAATACAAATGGATTTTGATAAAAGAATCACAACAATAGTACAAAGGATGAAACCCGATAGAAGGAGCTAGACTAAGTATAAAAAGGAAACACTAATAAAACAAGGAAGTTTAGGAATACCAAGAACACTAGATTTAATAAATGTGCCAAGTAATAGGTTAAGCATTAAAGTAATTATATTCAATGAAATTACAACAACCGATGTATAATGTAAATAAATACGTGAGTCAGAAAAGCTTTGTACATATAAGTAAGATAAATGAAAAGGATTGTCATTGATTCCACCGCAGACTTTCCATTACCCCGAAAATGAAAGAGAAATAATAGTTACGGCGTTAATCTAAGATTTAAGATTCAGGATTTAGAGTATAAAATAAACATAGCGATGTAAATACGATAGCTTTAATGAATTACTACTAGGAAGTGATTTTTAACCATGATAGATTATAAAATTAATAATAACTAATAGAAATTAATGACCAAGGTAAAACAAGGTTTGTTAATAAAATATGAATATCCAAGAAAAAGTCGATAAAAGGGAAAGAGAATTAAAGGTAATAAAACAGATATTACTAGAAGAAGCTATTAATTCACAACTTAAATATCTCGAATATAGTGCTAGAGAAATAGAACTAGAAAATGAGATAAAACAATTAAGAGATTTGATAAATAATAAACCCAATAAGGAATGGATAAACATAGGAAACGATTGATAAAAAGAATAAGGAAATAATAGTCAAATAAAATACCAAGAAAGTAGCAAGAAGCATTAGTACAACTTAAGGGCTTTAAATAAAAATGAATAAAAACACCGAATATAGCGTAGTTACATTTCTAAGAAATCATGTGAAAGAGATATTAGAACAAAAAGGGTATAAATATAAACCTATGGAACAAGAGGATCCGAAAGATCCTAAAGAAAACCCAACTAAAAATACAGATAATTTAAAAGAAACAAATATTTGTGTTGAATTATTAAAAGAAGAAAATGAAGAATTAGAAGAAGCAAATAAAACTTATTAGCAAAGTATAAAATGTACAAAACCAAGTATAAAGATATAAAACACAAGCCCCACAAGAGTAAAGTAATAGTAAAAGAAACCTCAAACGAAAGATTAAAAGAAAGAAATACTAGAATAGTTCATCGTAAACCACACGAAATAATCACAAAGTTAGAAAAAGAAAACAAGAAATTAAAGTTATCTAATGAAGAATTGTTTAGAAAGTACAAAAAATATAAGACTATGTATAAAAATATGAAACACGAATTAAAACCTAAAGCGATATTAGGAGAAACAAAGGAGGAATTAAAATCAGAAATAAGAGAATTTAGAGAAAAATTAAGGTCAGAAATAAGTGAACTTAGAGAAGAATTACGTACTATGGAACAACAAATGACAAGAACACAAAGAAGAAAAAGAGTATACAATACTAGTAAAGAAAATATTAAAAATAGTGATGTAGAAAAGAGCGAATACGAATAAAGGAAGAAGATACTAATAAAGAAAATATCATGGGAAAGAATAAATAATTCAAATAATACAAGAACACAATCAGTACAGAACACTACAAAAAGCAAATGCAATAATAGAAGAAAACTGAAATAATATGGAAGATAAGCATAATGAACCTCTCAAAATAATAATACTAAAGCCAACTATAATAACAAGAGAAGTGTCTAAATTACCACCACATATACTAGTAGAACACCAAACAAAACCTAGCCAAACTGTAGAATCAATAAGAATAAATATGGATAAATATTTTCTAGATAAACAAGAACTAAACAGAGAAATAAAAGATTGGAGAAGAACGCTAATACTGCTCAACATGATATTAAAGAAGAATCTCTAGGAGAAAACGACTAATAACAAGAGAACAATTAAAACCAACAAAAATACTTTAAAAGAAAATAAGAATCCTAAACTCATATTTAATAAAAGGATACGAAATAAAATATAAGTTTCGAAAAATAATAACCCGCGATAATAAGAAGAGATCTAAATTTTGGAGAAAATACGTAAGGCAAAAGAACACGATTAAATTAACAAACGCCGAAATAAAAATCTATAATGAATTTACAGAAGAAAAAAAGTTAATAGACGAAAGAAATTATTGGGTACAATATGAAGATTATGCGTAATAAGCTTATTACGATTACTAACGAAACAGAAGAAAATATTATCATGATAGATACAAAAGCTTGTGAAAAACCTTAATAAAATAAGACAAAGGTTAGCCAAATAAGAACAAGGGAACTGCAAGAACTAATACAAAGTTCGTGATTAAAAGAAAGTCGAGAATATGAGCAAGACCGAGAACTTAACCAAGAACTTAACGAAGAAATAAATGGAAGAAATCCATAAGAGGTACAAACCAAAGATACCATCGACCAAGAAATTGGAATAAAAAGAGGTACATAAAATCCGATTTTATTTTATATACGCCCGAAAACTCCTAACATATATTGTATGAGATACCAAGATGTCGATTAACGGCGACTTCGACGATTATATCAGCAATATAATAAGCAAAGTTATCAGCAGCAATCAAGCCATGGAATCCAAGATACAGGAACTGGAAGGAATACTCAGGGAAAATAATAGCCTGATCAGTCAGCTGAAAGAGTGCTTCACTGATTACCAAACCTACAAGAACCTGAGAGAATCTCCAAAAAATACCACAGAAACAACAGACTTTCCTACCCTAAACTCAAGACTGCTAAAATGTCATCAACGCCCCAAATACCAACATCCCGTATAACATCAATGGTCAAAGATTAACATTTTCCCGGATACCATCACACTATGAAACCATCTCAAAGTACTACACTTATAAATCAACCCTAACATATTAAGCATCAAGATTTAGCAAATACCCAAGGTACCTATGTCTTGAAAACCGATCCAAAGGTAGTCCATAAACTTTTTAAGTATGGATTCTAGATAAAGTCATGACGATGATACCTCAAAGATATCGAATTACCAAACAACATAATACAATCACCCAATCCATGAGAGACATTTGGACCAGAATATACGAATACAAGTTTGATGATCATCGCACCTAACAGAAAACCCATTATATTATGTCAACTTTTCAAATCAGCAGAATAGTACCATTACAGAGAAAACATGATTCAAAAGGAAATGCCATGCAAAATAAACGATTTCAGAATGGCTACAACAAAAGAGCTATTCGACTAACAACCTTAGCAGAAGATTAGAAGATATGATCGAATGGAAAGGCAAGCATTATTGGAAATACCGGAGGAGGAAGTAGAAGAACTAGTTACCATATACTATAACCATGAAATAATAGCCCAAGATACAATGAACTTACTAACATGATGAACAGATAATAAACTTGAAACAAACATGCCAAGGAGACGATAGAGCAATATCGACTATAACAAAACAAAGAAAACCAATGACTTTCGTGAGATAAGCGGAGGCAAGAAAAAGTTATGAGCATAAAAGACGAAGGATCTTACGATCCATGGGGATAATGTAATTTTATTACATGAAACCGTAAATGGAATAATAGCCCATGATAATGTAATTTTATTACATGAAACCCGAGCGGAATAATAGCCCGGGATAATGTAATTTTATTACATGACACCCATCATATGAGATATCAAAGGCCAATATGATTTATCATATGTTTAAACTATGATACAAGATAACGCGAGCCCAATGTGATTTATCACAAAAAGCCCAAAAAATATGAGCTAACAAGACCATTCAGAGCGATTTATCGCAAAAAAGAAATGAAAAAGATGAAAAAGACAAAAGAAAAGAAAAGATGAAAAAAGACAAAAGAAATGGAAAAAGAAAGAAAAGATTAAAAAAGACAAAAGAAAAGATGAAAAAAGACAAAAGAAAGAAAGGACAAAGAAATGAGAAAATGCCATCGAAAGAAAGAAAAAGACAACACAAAAGAAGTCAAAAGGAGAATAATAGCAAAGAAAGCTGACAGCGAAAGGATGAAAAATCAAAATATATCAGCTTTAAAGAGGAAGACAAAAATCTCAATAATAGCGGAAGGACAAAAAATCAAAAGGAAGACAAGGATATCAGCAGAAAAGAAGAAAGTATCAGCCGAGACATCAGCAAAATGTCCAGAAAAACAAAGCATGATATCAGCGAAAATCACGGAAAAAGGCAAGAAAAAAAAAAAAAAAAAGAATAGAGGAGGACTCAACAATAAAAGCACGAGTACCAGCAGAGATCAAGGAAAACACAAAGAAAGCAAGAAAATACCAGCAATAACATCCAGAAAAACAAGACAACAAACGAAGACACGGATGAAATATCGGCAGAAAATGTAATTTATCGACTTTATCAGAGTATGAATAGTAACTTTCATCAGAGCGGGAATAGTAAAGCCAGTAGCTAACAAAGAAAGGTCGCGATGAAGAGACAAGTCATCAGAGTGAATAGTAAAGCCACTGACACCGTAGCAAATAGTAAAGGTCGCTTAGCGTCGTCGCGACAAAAGTCGCACAAGAAGAGTCAAATCAGAAGCACCGAGGTTATCTATATAAACAGAGTCTTTGTATCAGAAAATGATAAGAATTTTTGGAATACAACTTCAATCGTCAAGATAATCTCTCTCTCTAATCTCTCTTCCGAAACCCTTTCTTTAGATAAAAGAAATATTAGTCTTATTAGCATAACAACATCTATTAGAAAACAATCATGTTTAGCTAAAACCTTCTATCGGTCTATAATCTTAAGCGGTAATATCGTAGAAGAAGAAGTTCTACTAAAAGAAACCGTAAGAACAAGGAATCAACGATCGTAGTCAAAGAAAATACTAAAAGAATCATAAGAACGAATTAACTTTGAAAGATATATAGTTAAACGCGTGTTAAGTCTGAACCTTGACTCTTGTTGGAATGCTCTAAAGAAGCTGTTGAGACTGTCCCAAGCTCTGGCGAATTAGTACCATGACAATGGCGGCAATTTACTGAAGCGGCGAGGAGAGGATATTTCCGTGATCGAGATTCGGCAAGAGGTACGATTCCTTTACTTATATGTTTTAATTATATTTCAGATAAGTTATTTTCTAGTGCTTATGCTTCTTATAAAGTAGAAATTCTTAGATTATGATATTATTTGATTTTTAATGCTTATGTTTCTTAAGTAGAAAATCTAAAGCTATGATATTAGTAAATCTGAAAAAAGGTTATAGACTGATTTAAATGAAAAAATGGACATAAAACCCCATACGAGTTTGCTAATACTACTTGTTAGTATACTACTGATAAGTTATTACTTAAGATTCCGCCATAGTAGTAATAAAACCAGGAATATCAGTGAAAGTACCACCAACGTTCTCCCCTCTTTAGGGTTGTTAGGTGATGAAAAGATCCGCCCAGAAAATGGTATTATTTGATTTTTCATCCTTTCGCTGTTGTCCTTGCTTTGCTGCTATTATTCTCCTTTTGACTTCTTTTGTGTTGTCTTTTTCTTTCTTTCGATGGCATTTTCTCCACCGCTGCTGTCCTTTCTTTCTTTTGTCTTTTTTCATCTTTTCTTTTGTCTTTTTTGTCTTTTCTTTTTTCACTTTTTTCATTTCTTTTGTTTTTTCATCTTTTTCTTTTCTTTTGTCTTTTTCCATCTTTTTTCATTTCTTTTTTCTTTGCGATAAATCGCTCTGGGCTGGTCTTGTTGGCTCATATTTTTTGGGCTTTTTTGTGATAAATCACATTGGGCCTGCTGTTATCTTGTATCTCATAGTTTTCGGCTTATATGATAAATCATATTGGGCTCCGATATCTCATATGATGGGTGTCATGTAATAAAATTACATTATCGCCATTATTATTCTACGTTTCATGTAATAAAATTACATTATCCCCACGCTATTATTCCATTTTCTGGGTTTCATGTAATAAAATTACATTATCCCCATGGATCAGAAGATCCTTCTTCTTTTGTGCTCATATTTAATATTAGATCATTTCCTTTGAATAATCCTTTCGCTTGGTTGTTTTGTTGTTGGCGTTGCAGGTCTTCATCTGCACGTATACGTTATCTTTTAAGCGGTATCTTGATATCCGCAGAAAGTCACTAGAAGATTCTTATTCGGATATATTTTCACAATGAAATCATAACAATAAAAGAATGATTGCCATTTTCTTCTTTTATTTAGTTCGTAATGGTCAATTTTATTGGTGATAAATGCTCTTACATGTGTTATCGTTCTCACAACAAACTTTGTTGGTAGTAAATGGTAATGAAACCTTTTTATTCCAAATTTTCCGGCTAGTAATTCTTTTTCATTAATATGATAATTTTTTTCATTTGGTTTCCAAGTTCCTCCTCCGTATCCACATATCAAAGGTTTTCTTTATCTATATCTTCTTGTCGTATGCTATGAGCCTTTGCTCCCCAACCTATGTCATTGGCATCGTGAAGAGTTCTAATTGATCTTTGTCCTGTTGGTATCTTATGTTTTGGTAGATTTTACCCTTTCCTTGATATCTTTTATGGCTTTGTCATGCTCTTCTTTCCATTCAAATTCTTTATTTTTTCCTTTTATTAGATCTTGTAATGGCTTCCTCAGTGCTGGTAGATCTTTTATGTGATCTGAGGCGTAATTTATTATTCTAGAACTGTTGTACCTCTTTTTAGTTTCTAATTTATCTTTGAAGTTTTTATCTTTGTTACTATATGCTCTTGTAGTGGAATCCTTCTTCGCTCATGATATATCCTAAATATTCTATATTATCTTTAAAATTTGACTTCTTTTCCGATAATAAAATTCCATGTTCTTTGTATAGTTATTATGAATTCTTCGGATGTTTGATATGATCTCGGACTATCACTATATATTAATATATCGTCGACATATACTATGCGATGTCGCCAATTTTTAAATACGATCCATTCTTCTTTGAAATATCTCGAGTGCATTTTAGTCAAATGGTAATACATTCCACTCATAATGTCACGAGGTGTACTAAAAGTCGTTAGGGTTTTGATTCTTTGGTTAGTTTTATTTGCCAAAATCCACTTTTACAATCAAACTTGCTAAACCATTTTTATCTCTAGTCCATTAATAAGATTTCTTTTATATGGTAAAAGTATCCATCAAATATAGTCTTCTTATTTAATTCTCTATAGTCTACTACCATCCTGGCTTTACCCTTTTTGTTCATGTGTTTTCTTACTAGGAAAAGTTGGGCTATTATGCGACTCTTACTCTCTTGTATTAATTTTAAATCTATTAACTCTTTTAATTGGATTTGAACTCTTTACTGCAATAGGACTATACCTAATAGGCTTACATCGACAATGTCATTTGGGGTTATTAACTTTATTTCAACAGTAAATTTTTCTTTTTCCCATAAGTGTATCATTTTCTCCAAAGTTTACTTTTAGCATTCAAGGTATTTTTCTTTTAATTCTTGTAAATTATTATTTGTTAATTTTATTACATAACTTTATCATTTGTATTGGTAGTATTCTTTTTAATATGATCCATTTGTCACATGGTGTTTGTAGGTTTATGGTGCTATTATTTATAACTTGTGTTTTGAAGTAATCTAGAAAGTTATTTCCTAACAGTACTTTCTGGCTCATATTATTATCTTGGTATATTATTGGTAATCTGAATATCGTTTTATTCAACATGATCCTTATATTTTCTGCTACTATTCCTAATTCTTTAGACTGTTGATCAAATCCTGTTACTCTTGTTCTATGCGTTCTAGATCTTTTCCATTTTTGTGTTTCTAAAACTTCTTTTCTTGCTAGGCATATATCTGCTCCACTATCAATAAAAATTTCATGTTCTATCATTTTGTTGGGTTTGTATTCTACATGAGAAATATTATGTATATCGCTACCATTTATTCGACTCACTTCTGAATAGTTTTCGTCATATAGTTGTTATCTTCTTCTTCACTGATATAAAATTGTTCTTCGTTATGCCATTTAGTATTCTCTTCTTTTATTTTTTCCAGACTCATAATAAACTGTGTAGTATTAATATATTTTACTCCTTGTTTTTCTAATTTCGGGCACTTGTTAGCATAGTGTCCTTTTCATTACAATTCCAAAGATTTACAATCTTTAGGTGCTTCTTTTGCTTAAGCGGTTTTACGTATTTTTCCTAAATTTTCTTCTATCCTTAAATTTTTCTATTATCCGAGTATTATTATATCTTCGATTCTTTTATATTGCTTCCTTTTGTAGGGTTTATACGGCTATTATAATTTTCTTGTAATATTGTTGGTCATAATGTTTCTGTAATCTTTGTTAATATAATCTTTGTTTTTATATTTCGTATATCTTTTTCGTATTTTTCATATCTGCGTTCTTTTTCTTGATCTTCACATCCAAACCTTAGCTTTTCTCTGTAAATCCACATATTTCTTTTAATCCTAATTTTTATCTTTCTTGATTTCTGTTGTAACCTATATTCTCGCATTTTCTCATTAAATATGCTCTTAGTACCATATTTTTCTCCTAAAGTATTTTCTTTTGGTTCTAATAGCTTGTATTCTTTAGTAATTTCAGTATTATATGGTTCGGTAGGTGGTCATAATACAATTTGTTGGTATATTATTCCTTCTTCTTGTAAGAATCTTGCTTCATAATAGAATTTAGTAAAGCTTATGGTATATTCGATAATTTATTGATTTTACAACACTTCATATTATTTAGATTCATTATTATTTCACATTTTCTTTCTCTGTCGCTTTCTCTTGCTAGCCATTTTTCTCTAGGAATTCTCTTTTAATACCATATCGAATAACATTAGTATTCCTTTCCAATCTTTAACATGATGAAATATTTCTCCTTTCATTTGATAAGCTATGGTTTCAAACTGAATGCTACTTTTCCTATCATTGTTTTAGATATTAATTCAAACATGTAATCTAAATCACTAGTATGTGTTGAGTTCATTAATGCTAAAGACATTCCTACATTCCAATCGTTTATCCTTCTGCTTAGTTCTTGTTCATCATAGACATTATCTAAATCTAAAAAATATCCATTCATATTTATTCCTTGTGCCATTGATCCTACAAATTCACTAAATGCCGATGTCCTCATGGTATGTGGTGGTAACTTAGTAGGTTTTCTTGTTATAACTTCTAGGTTTGGGTCTAACATTTCTTCCTCTGGTAGTTATTAGTATCCTCATTTACTATGTTGTGCGATTCTATTTACATTTGAATGGCTCATTATACTCATCTTCTATATCACTTTCTGGTTCTTCTTCTATTATTGCATTTACCCTCTGCATCTTATGCAATGCTTCTAATATTTGGTTATTCTCTTGTATTATTTCAGAATTGTTTTCTTCTTCTATTTCTTCTGTGATTTTTGCTACTTGTATTTCCTGGTCTGAGCTATTTTCCTCTTTATCCGTATTTTCTTCTCTTTTATCTGTACTACTGCTTTTGTTGTTATCGCTGTTATCATTATTGTTACTAGTATCATGTATTCTTTTTACTTTTTGTTTGCCTTTTGATCTTACTAGTTGTTGTTTCATAACATGTAACTCTTCTCTTAATTCGCTCATTTCTTGTTTATGTTCTTCTTTTAATGCGCTTATTTCTTGTTTAACTAATTCTAATTCTTTCTTTGTTTCTTTTAGTATTACTTTTGTTTTGTTTAGCTCGTGTTTTGTATCTTTGTACTTAGTCTTGTACATTTTATATTTGTCAAACCATTCTTTGTTAATAGATAATTTTAGTTTTGTATTTTCTCTTTCTAACTCCGTTATCTTTTCTTTTTGGATTTTATTTTCAAGTTCTAAATTCACACAAACGTTTTTTTCTTTTAATTTTTCTTCATTTTTTATTGGGGTTTCTTTAGGATCTTTCTGATCCTGTTTTTTCATAGGCTCGTATTTATACCTTTCTTGTTCTAATATTTCTTTGGCATGATTTCTAAGGAACATAATTCTGTGTATTCGTGTCTTTATTCATTAGAATTGTCCTTTTTACTTAAAGCTCTTAAGCGTCTAATGTTTTTCTACTTCTTTTGGTATTTTTGGTTTTATTCGCTAATATCTACCATTATCGGGTTTTGCTTCTTCTCCATGCATCTATTGGTATTATTTGGTGGTGTTGTTCTTGTCTCAAACTGTATTTCCCTCGTTATTTCGAGTCACCGATTCTCCTCGTTTACTTGTTTTTATTTTTATCCTTGTTTATGCGTCACTATTGTATTGAGTTGTTCTAATATTAATTTTAGTGTTGGTACTTGGATATGTTCCATAATTTCGTTAGTTCTTCTCTTATCGCTTCTCTTGTCTTATCTTGACTTTCTTTTATTTCATCCATTTTTAAAAGATTGTTTAATTTTCTTTTATTATTAATTACACAACTCATCTATTTTTCGTTAAAATTACTCGTGATTACGTATTTGTTTGATCTTCTTTTGTTATTAGGTTAATACTTGTTTTCATAATTTTTGTTTGGTTTAAAGGATGAGTTTACTTAATAGTGGCTTGGCTCAAATCTTAGATCTGCTTCTAAATCTCTTATCAAGAAATCTTGTATATTTATTTACGTATTTATTTCACTAGCTTACTATATATTCTTACGCCTTTTGTATTCTTTTTCTTACGGCTTTCTGCTTTTCTTTTGTTTTTGGTCCAACCAGCTATTTATTTCTTTTAATAATTTTTCGTTTTTTATTCTTGTTTCTATTAATTGTCTTTTAATTTCTTTGCATCTCCATATTATTTTATTAGATTCTATTATTTTTTTAAATGACAGAATTGTCTTCATCCTAACTGTTGTGTATATTTCTTACTTTCTTGTGTTAAATATTTTATGTATTCCCTAATATAATATACGTCTGCATCTAATTGTTGTAAGTGTTGTTTGTATCTCATGATTTTTTCACTTTGGTCTAATTCTTTCCGTTCTTCTGGGGGTGTTATCTCATAAAGTTTTTCTATTAATCGGTCAATCTTGGTTTTGCTTAATATTAACTGATTTTTTAAACTAATATGTTTCCATATTGATTCATTTAGACTTCTTATTACGTCGAATGATTGTTTTTTCTTCATTTTCTTTTTTCAATTTTTTGTAGATATTAGTTTGTTCCTATTTTTGTTTGTATCCAGATCTGTTATTGTTCTATTTATGGCTCTGATACCATTTTCTGAAAAAACAAAAGAAATGAAAAAAGTGAAAAAAGAAAAGACAAAAAAGACAAAAGAAAAGATGAAAAAAGACAAAAGAAAGAAAGGACAGCAGCGGTGGAGAAAATGCCATCGAAAGAAAGAAAAAGACAACACAAAAGAAGTCAAAAGGAGAATAATAGCAGCAAAGCAAGGACAACAGCGAAAGGATGAAAAATCAAAATATATCAGCTTTAAAGAGGAAGACAAAAATCTCAATAATAGCGGAAGGACAAAAAATCAAAAGGAAGACAAGGATATCGTGAGAAAGAAGAAAGTATCACAGACATCCAAGAAATGTCCAGAAAAACAAAGCATGATATCAGCGAAAATCACGGAAAAAGGCAAGAAAAAAAAAAAAAAAAAAAAAAGAACAGAGGAGGACTCAACAATAAAAGCACGAGTACCAGCAGAGATCAAGGAAAACACAAAGAAAGCAAGAAAATACCAGCAATAACATCCAGAAAAACAAGGCAACAAACGAAGACACGGATGAAATATCAGCAGAAAAATGTAATTTATCAGCTTTACTGTAGCATGAATAGTAACTTTCACTGTAGCAGGAATAGTAAAGTCACTAAAAGCAGAGTAATACAAAAGGTCGCCTGAAGAGACAAGTCAACAGCGAGGAATAGTAAAGCCAGGACATCGTAGCAAATAGTAAAGGTCGCACAGTAAAAGTCGCACGATGAGTCAATCGTAGCACCGAGGTTATCTATATAAAGAGCCTCATTGTATCAGAAAAAGATAACAATTTTTGGAATACAACTTCAATCTTCAAGATAATCTCTCTCTATAATCTCTCTTCCGAAACCCTTTCTTTCGAGAAAAGAAATATTAGTCTTATTAGCATAACAACATCTATTAGCATAACAATCATGTTTAGCTAAAACCCTTATATCGGTTTATAATCTTAAGGCAGATTAATATCGTAGAAGAAGAAGATCTACTAAAAGAAACCGTAAGAACAAGGAATCAACGTATCGTAGTCTAAAGAAAATCTACTAAAAAGAATCATAAGAACCAGGAATTAACTTTGAAAGATATATAGTTAAACGCATGTTAAGTCTAGGAACCTTGACTCTTGTTGGAATGCTCGGAAAGAACTGTTGAGACTGTCCCAAGCTCTAGGCGAATTAGTACCCGCACAGCGAGGAAGCGACGACGGGGAAGCGGCCAGGAGAGGATATTTCCGGTGATCTGAGATTCACGGCAAGAGGTACGATTCCTTTACTTATATGTTTTAATTATATTTCAGATAAGTTATTTTCTAGTGCTTATGCTTCTTATAAAGTAGAAATTCTTAGATTATGATATTATTTGATTTTTAATGCTTATGTTTCTTAAGTAGAAAATCTAAAGCTATGATATTAGTAAATCTGAAAAAAGGTTATAGACTGATTTAAATGAAAAAATGGACATAAAACCCCATACGAGTTTGCTAATACTACTTGTTAGTATACTACTGATAAGTTATTACTTAAGATTCCGCCATAGTAGTAATAAAACCAGGAATATCAGTGAAAGTACCACCAACGTTCTCCCCTCTTTAGGGTTGTTAGGTGATGAAAAGATCCGCCCAGAAAATGGTATCGAGCCATAAATGTAACAATAACAGATCCTGATACAAACAAAAATAGGAACAAACTAATATCTACAAAAATTGAAAAAAGAAAATGAAGAAAATCAATCATTCGACGTAATAAGAAGTCTAAATGAATCAATATGGAAACATATTAGTTTAAAAAATCAGTTAATATTAAGCAAAACCAAGATTGACCGATTAATAGAAAAACTTTATGAGATAACACCCCGTAAGAACGGAAAGAATTAGACCAAAGTGAAAAATCATGAGATACAAACAACACTTACAACAATTAGATGCAGACGATATTATATTAGGGAATACATAAAATATTTAACACAAGAAAGTAAGAAATATACACAATGCTAGATGAAGACAATTACACATTTAAAAAAATAATAGAATCTAATAAAATAATATGGAGATGCAAAGAAATTAAAAGACAATTAATAGAAACAAGAATAAAAAACGAAAAATTATTAAAAGAAATAAATAGCTGGTTGGACCAAAAACAAAAGAAAAACAGGAAAGCCAGAAGAAAAAGAATACAACGAAAAGGCGTAAGAATATATAGTAAGCTAGTGGAAATAAATACAGAAATAAATATACAAGATTTCTTGATAAGAGATTTAGAAGCAGATCTAAGATTTGAGCCAAGCCACTATTAAGTAAACTCATCCTTTAAACCAAACAAAAATTATGAAAACAAGTATTAACCTAATAACAAAAGAAGATCAAACAAATACGTAATCCCGAGTAATTTTAACGAAAAATAGATGAGTTGTGGATGTAATTAATAATAAAAGAAAAATTAAACAATCTTTTTAAAAATGGATGAAATAAAAGAAAGTCAAGATAAGACAAGAGAACTGATAAGAGAAGAACTAACGAAATTATGGAACATATCTGAAGTACCAACACTAAAATTAATATTAGAACAACTCAATACAATAGTGACGCACATAAACAAGGATAAAAATAAAAAACAAGTAAACGAGGGAGAATCCAGTGACTCAGAAATAACAGTAGGAAATACAGTTGAGACAAGAACAACACCACCAAATAATACCAATAGATGCACTGGAAGAAGCAAAAACCCGATAATGGTAGATATTAGCCTAATAAAACCAAAAATACCAAAGAAGTAGAAAAACATTAGACTACTTAAAAGCTTTAAGTAAAAAGGACAATTTAATGAATAAAGACACTAATACAACAGAATAACGCTCCTTAGAAATCATGCCAAAGAAATATTAGAACAAGAAAGGTATAAATACGAGCCTATGAAAAACAGATCGTAAAGATCCTAAAGAAACCCCAATAAAAATGAAGAAAATTAAAAGAAAAAACGCTTGTGTGAATTTATAACTTTAAAATAAAATCCAAAAAGAAAAGATAACGGAGTTAGAAAGAGAAAATACAAAACTAAAATTATCTATTAACAAAGAATGGTTTGACAAATATAAAATGTACAAGACTAAGTACAAAGATACAAAACACGAGCTAAACAAAACAAAAGTAATATTAAAAGAAACAAAGAAAGAATTAGAATTAGTTAAACAAGAAATAAGCGCATTAAAAGAAGAACATAAACAAGAAATGAGCGAATTAAGAGAAGAGTTACATATTATGAAACAACAACTAGTAAGATCAAAAGGCAAACAAAAGTAAAAGAATACATGATACTAGTAACAATAATGATAATGATAACAACAAAAGCAAAGAGTACGTATAAAAGAGAAGAAAATACAGATAAAGAGGAAAATAGCTCGCACTCAGAAATACAAGTAGCAAAGATCACGTAAGAAATAGAAGAAGAAAACAATTCAAATAATACAAGAGAATAACCAAATATTAGAAGCATTGCATAAGATGCAGAGGGTAAATGCAATAATAGAAGAAGAGCCGTAAAGTGATATGTAAGATGAGTATAATGAGCCATTCAAACAGAATAGAATCGCACAACATAGTAAATGAGGATACTAATAACTACACAGAGGAAGAAATGTTAGACCCAAACCTAGAAGTTATAACAAGAAAACCTACTAAGTTACCACAACATATACCAAAAGGGACATCAAGGCATTTAGTGAATTTGTAGGATCAATGGCACAAGGAATAAATATGAATGGATATTTTTAGATTTAGATAATGTCTATGATGAACAAGAACTAAGCGTAGGATAAACGATTGGAATGTAGGAATGTCTTTAGCATTAATGAACTCAACACATTCTAGTGATTTAGATTACATGTTTGAATTAATATCTAAAACAATGATAGGAAAATTAGAATTCTTGTTTGAAACCATAGCTTATCAAATGAAAGGAGAAATATTTCATCATGTTAAAGATTGGAAAGGAATACTAATGTTATTCGATATGGTATTAAAAAGAGAATTCCTAGGAGAAAAATGGCTAGTAGCAAGAGAAAGCGTATTAGCGTAAAGAAAATGTGAAATAATAATGAATCTAAATAATATGAAGTGTTGTAAAATCAATAAATTACGTAATATACCATAAGCTTTACTAAATTCTATTATGAAGCAAGATTCTTACAAGAAGAAGGAATAATATACCAACAAATTGTATTATGACCACCTACCCGAACCATATAATACGAAATTACTAAAGAATACAAGCTATTAGAACCAAAAGAAAATACTTTAGGAGAAAAATAAGGTACTAAGAGCATATTTAATGAGAAAATGCGAGAATATAGGTTACAACAGAAATCAAGAAAGATAAAAATTAGGATTAAAAGAAATATGTGGATTTACAGAGAAAGCTAAGGTTTGGATGTGAAGATCAAGAAAAAGAACGCAGATATGAAAAATACGAAAAAGATATACTAAATATAAAAACAAAGATTATATTAACAAAGATTACAGAAACATTATGACCAACAATATTACAAGAAAAATTATAATAGTCAGATAAACCCTACAAAAGGAAGCAATATAAAAGATTCGTAAGATATAATAATACTCGTATAATAGAAAAAAATTAAGGATAGAAGAAAATTTAGGAAAAATACGTGAAACCGCTAGAAGCAAAAGAAGCACCTAAAGATTGTAAATGCCGGAATTGTAATGAAAAGGACACTATGCTAACAAGTGCCAAATTAGAAAAACAAGGAGTAAAATATATTAATACTACACAGTTTATTATGAGTCTGGAAAAAATAAAAGAAGAGAATACTAACTGGCATAACGAAGAACAATTTTATATCAATGAAAAAGAAGATAACAATATATGATGTAAAAACTATTCAGAAGTGAGTCGAATAAATGGTAGCGATATACATAACAACATGTAGAATACAAACCCAACAAAATGATAGAACATGAAATTTTTATTGATAGTGGAGCGTATATATGCCTAGCAAGAAAAGAAGTTTTAGAAACACAAAATGGAAAAGATCTAGAACGCATAGAACAAGAGTAACATGATTTGATCAACAAATAAAGAATTAGGAATAGTAGCGTAAAATATAAGGATCATGTTGAATAAAACGATATTCAGATTACAATAATATACCAAGATAATAATATGAGCCGTAGCATCGTTAGGAAATAACTTTCTAGATTACTTCAAAACACAAGTTATAAATAATAGCACCATAAACCTACAAACACCATGTGACAAATGGATCATATTAAAAGAATACTACCAATACAAATGATAAAGTTATGTAATAAAATTAACCGAAATAATAATTTACAAGAATTAAAAGAAAAATACCTTGGAATGCTAAAAGTAAACTTTGGAGAAAATCCGATACAGTTATGGGAAAAAGAAAAAATTTACGCTGAAATAAAGTTAATAACCCCAAATGACATTGTCAGATGTAAGCCTATTAGGTATAGTCCAGCACTGTAAAGAGTTCGAAATCCAATTAAAAGAGTTAATAGATTTAAAATTAATACAAGAGAGTAAGAGTCCGCATAATAGCCCAGCTTTCCTAGTAAGAAAACACAGTGAACAAAAAAGGGGTAAAGCCAGGATGGTAGTAGACTATAGAGAATTAAATAAGAAGACTATATTTGATGGATACTTTTTACCATATAAAAGAAATCTTATTAACAGACTAGGAGATAAAAAATGGTTTAGCAAGTTTGATTGTAAAAGTGGATTTTGGCAAATAAAACTAACCAAAGAATCAAAACCCCTAACAGCTTTTAGTACACCTCAGGGACATTATGAGTGGAATGTATTACCATTTGGACTAAAAATGCACCTCGTATATTTCAAAGAAGAATGGATCGTATTTAAAAATTGGCGACATCGTGATAGTATATGTCGATTATATATTAATATATAGTGATAGTCTGGGAGATCATATCAAACATCTTGCAGAATTCATAATAACTATACAGAAACATGTAATTTTATTATCAGAAAAGAATTCTGAAATTTTTAAATATAATATAGAATATTTAGGATATATCATAGACGAAGAAGGATTCCAGCTACAAGAGCATATAGTAACAAAGATAAAAAACTTCAAAGATAAATTAGAAACTAAAAAGAGGTACAATGCTTTCTAGAATAATAAATTACGCCTCAGATCACATAAAAGATCTACCAGCACTGAGGAAGCCATTACAAGATCTAATAAAAGGGAAAAAATAAAGAATTTGAATGGAAAGAAGAGCATGACAAAGCCATAAAAGATATCAAGGAAAGGGTAAAAAATCTACCAAAACATAAGATACCAACAGACAAAGATCAATTAGAACTCTTCACAGATGCCAGCGACATAGGTCAGGGAGCAAGGCTCATAAAGATACCAAGAAGATATAGATAAAGAAAAACCTTTGATATGTGGATACGGAGGAGGAACTTGGAAACCAAATGAAAAAAATTATCATATTAATGAAAAAGAATTACTAGCCGTAAAATTTGGAATAAAAAGGTTTCATTACCATTTACTACCAACAAAGTTTGTTGTGAGAACTGATAACACACAGGTAAGAGCATTTATCACCAATAAAATTGACCCATTACCAGAACTAAATAAAAGAAGAAAATGGCAATCATTCTTTTATTGTTATGATTTCATCAGAAAAATATATCTGGGAATAAGAATCTTCTAGCTGACTTTCTAAGCAGATATCAAGATACCAGTTAAAAAGATAACAGATACAGCGGCAGATGAAGACCTGCAACGCCAACAACAAAACAACCAAGCGAAAGGATTATTCAAAGGAAATGATCTAATATTAAATATGAGCACAAAAGAAGAAGGATCTTCTGATCCATGGGGATAATGTAATTTTATTACATGAAACCCAGAAAATGGAATAATAGCCCGTGGGGATAATGTAATTTTATTACATGAAACCCAGAAAGCGGAATAATAGCCCGTGGGGATAATGTAATTTTATTACATGACACCCATCATACGAGATATCAGCAGGCCCAATATGATTTATCATATGTTTCTAAAACTACGAGATACAAGATAACAAAGAGCCCAATGTGATTTATCACAAAAGCCCAAAAATACGAGCTAACAAGACCAATTTCAGAGCGATTTATCGCAAAGAAAAAGAAATGAAAAAGATGGAAAAGACAAAAGAAAAGAAAAGATGAAAAACAAAAGAAATGAAAAAGTGAAAAAAAAAGACAAAAAGACAAAAGACAAAAGATGAAAAAGACAAAAGAAAGAAAGGAGACAAAGAATGGAGAAAATGCCATCGAAAGAAAGAAAAACACAACACAAAAGAAGTCAAAAACAGAATAAAACCAGCAAAGCAAGGACAACAGCTAAAGGATGAAACATCAAAACATATCAGCTTTAAAGAGGAAGACAAAAATCTCAATCATAGCGGAAGGACAAAAAATCAAAAGGAAGACAAGGATATCAGCAGAAAAGAAGAAAGTATCAGCCGAGACATCAGCAAAATGTCCAGAAAAACAAAGCATGATATCACAAAATCACTAAAAAGGCAAGGAAAAAAAAAAAAAAAAAAGGAGAACTCAACAATAAAAGCACGAGTACCAAAGAGATCAAGGAAAACACAAAGAAAGCAAGAAAATACCAAAGAATAACATCCGTAAAAACAAGACAACAAACGAAGACACTGATGAAATATCGCTAGAAAATGTAATTTATCACCTTCAGAGCATGAATAGTAACTTTCATCAGCAGAATAGTAAAGTCACTAAAACTGTAGCAATACAAGAAAGGTCGCATAAAGAAGAGACAAGTCACCAGAGCAGAATAGTAGTAAAGCCACCGTGAGCAAATAGTAAAGGTCGTGACAAAGAAAAGTCGCATAAGAAGAGTCAAGCATCAGAAGCACCCCGAGGTTATCTATATAAAGAGCCTCATTGTATCAGAAAAAGATAACAATTTTTGGAATACAACTTCAATCTTCAAGATAATCTCTCTCTATAATCTCTCTTCCGAAACACTTTCTTTCAAGAAAAGAAATATTAGTCTTCTATTAGCATAACAACATCTATTAGCAAAACAATCATGTTTAGCTAAAACCCTTCTATCGGTCTATAATCTTAAACAGAGTAATATCGTAGAAGAAGAAGATCTACTAAAAGAAACCGTAAGAACGAGGAATCAACATATCGTAGTCTAAAGAAAATCTGCTAAAAAGAATCATAAGAACTAGGAATTAACTTTGAAAGATATATAGTTAAACGCATGTTAAGTCTAGAACTCGACTCTTGTTGGAATGCTCTGAAAGAACTGCTGAGACCGCCCCAAGCTCTAGGCGACTAGTACCGCACATGAGGCGACGACTGGGAAGCGCCCAGAGAGGATATTTCCTGATCTGAGATTCACGGCAAGAGGTACGATTCCTTTACTTATATGTTTTAATTATATTTCAGATAAGTTATTTTCTAGTGCTTATGCTTCTGATAAAGTAGAAATTCTTAGATTATGATATTATTTGATTTTTTATGCTTATGTTTCTTAAGTAGAAAATCTGAAGCTATGATATTAGTAAATCAAAAGATTATAGACTCGATTTAAATTAAAAATGGACGAAACCCCATACGAGTTTGTCAATACTACTTGTTAGTATAAAGTCGATAAGTTATTACTTAAGATTCCGCCATAGTAGTAATAAAACCAGAATATCAAGAAGAATACCACCAACGCTCTCCTCTTTAGGTTGTTAGTGATGAAAAGATCCGCCTAAAATGGATATAAACAAAAATTATGAACATAATAGATTAAATGATTATGATACCAATTTGATAGATCTAGCGAAAACAACTTAGAAACGCTTTGATACGTAAATTGGAATTAATGAAAACAATTAAATCATTTGATAGAATAATAAAATATAATAAAATGATATGGAAATGTCGAAATTAAACACATATTAATAAAGACAAGAATAAGCTAAAGAATTATTAAAAACACAAAATGAATGGTCGACTGTAGAGAAAGAAGATAACAAATTTTACAACAAATGAAGAATTAAAAAGATATATGAGATATATTTTGATGCCCAAGAAACAAGAAATAAAATATACGCAATGAATAGAGAAATAGAAGTACATGAACTAATAATAAGAGATTTATTAATAGATTTACTATTGAAATAAACCAATATTAAAAATGAGTGAAGAAATAATGAGAAGACGACTAACATGCTAAGACAATTAGAACACATAGCGTAAAAGATTAATATATAACAAAGATATAAATGAACACATAATAAGTTGTAAAATAAGTATGGATCTAATAGCGTACAAATAATACCATAAATGTAAAAGTCCAAACAAATTACATCAACAAGAAAACATCATAAAAACTTAAAGCTTAGGCTAACAATAAAAGAGGAACAATTAAGGCAAAAAGAAGAAGAAATCGTAATGATAATGTAAGAAAAAATAGACAAATAATTAAGCAAGATCGTGAAATAAAAGATTTAAATGATGTCGAAAAGAACAATATAAGTTTATAAATCACTAACTCATGGATAAAGGAAAAGAAATAGCGACAGATCTACATAAAACATATTATCAGATGGATGAATACGAAGGAGGAACAACACAAACATTAAGTTTTAAACCAGAAACATACCAAAAAATACAAGATGAACAAGAAGAATTATCAATAAAAAAGATATTTAAAACAAAATGGTTCTAAAGAAATAAAGAAGTTCGGTATATAATACAAAAACATGAGAATATAATAGATACCACAAGTATAAATGGAAAAGCTAGAATAAATTTGATAACTGATGATATAATAAAAAGAGAATTATCTAAACTATCAACAAAAGAAGCTAAAAAGTACAGAAACATATATCTAGGAGGAGTAGAATTTACCATAAAAGCTTATTTTCAAAGAAATATAGATACACCCATACAGATATACATATTAGATGATAGAATACTAGAAAATCTACAAGACGCATTAATATCAATAATAAAAGGAAACTTGATATATCAGAAATTAAAATTTACTATGACAAACTGCATTTTAGTATCTCATTAAAAGATGAACATAAAGATCTAGCATTAACATTATACTATAAATTAGATGGAATAAAGATGCCACCAGGTAGTAAAGTTATAAGTATAGAAACAAAAATGGTGTATGCCTTAACAGGTAACCATCATGTAAGGAAACAACACGAAATGAATATTCTAGTACCAAAAATGTATCAAGACATACTAGAAAGAATAGAACACAAAGAGAACTCTAAAATAACCATACCCGAAGAAATACAAATGGATTTTAATAAAAGAATCACAACAATAGTACAAAGGACGAAACCCCGATGTAAGGAGCTAGACTAAGTATAAAAAGGGAAACACTAATAAAACAAGGAAGTTTAGGAATACCAAGAACACTAGATTTAATAAATGTGCCAAGTAATAGGTTAAGCATTAAAGTAATTATATTCAATGAAATTACAACAACTGATTGTATAATGTAAATAAATACATGAGTCAGAAAAGCTTTGTACATATAAGTAAGATAAATGAAAAGGATTGTCACTGATTCCACCGCAGACTTTCCATTACCCTCAAAATGAAAGAGAAATAATAGTTACTGTAAGTTAATCTAAGATTTAAGATTCGTGATTTAGAGTATAAAATAAACATAGCAAATGAGAATACGATAGCTTTAATGAATTACTACTAGAAGTGATTTTTTAACCATGATAGATTATAAAATTAATAATAACTAATAGAAATTAATGACCAAGGTAAAACAAGGTTTGTTAATAAAATATGAATATCCAAGAAAAAGTCGATAAAAGGGAAAGAGAATTAAAGGTAATAAAACAGATATTACTAGAAGCTATTAATTCACAACTTAAATATCTCAATATAGTGCTAGAGAAATAGAACTAGAAAATGAGATAAAACAATTAAGAGATTTGATAAATAATAAACCCAATAAGGAATGGATAAACATAGGAAACGGTTGGATAAAAAGAATAAGGAAATAATAGTCAAATAAAATACCAAGAAAGTAGCAAGAAGCATTAGTACAACTTAAGGACTTTAAATAAAAATGAATAAAAACACCGAATATAGCGTGGTTACATTTCTAAGAAATCATGCGAAAGAGATATTAGAACAAAAAGGGTATAAATATAAACCTATGGAACAAGAGGATCCGAAAGATCCTAAAGAAAACCCAACTAAAAATACAGATAATTTAAAAGAAACAAATATTTGTGTTGAATTATTAAAAGAAGAAAATGAAGAATTAGAAGAAGCAAATAAAAACTTATTAGCAAAGTATAAAATGTACAAAACCAAGTATAAAGATATAAAACACAAGCCCCACAAGAGTAAAGTAATAGTAAAAGAAACCTCAAACGAAAGATTAAAAGAAAGAAATACTAGGAATAGTTCATCAGAAACCACACGAGAAATAATCACAAAGTTAGAAAAAGAAAACAAGAAATTAAAGTTATCTAATGAAGAATTGTTTAGAAAGTACAAAAAATATAAGACTATGTATAAAAATATGAAACACGAATTAAAACCTAAAGCGATATTAGGAGAAACAAAGGAGGAATTAAAATCAGAAATAAGAGAATTTAGAGAAAATTAAGGTCGTAAATAAGTGAATTTAGAGAAGAATTACGACTATGGAACAACAAATGACAAGAACACAAAGAAGAAAAAGAGTATACAATACTAGTAAAGATAATATTAAAAATAGTGATGTAGAAAAGAGCAAGAATACGTATAAAGGGAAGAAGATACTAATAAAGAAAATATCATCCTAAGAAATAAATAATTCAAATAATACAAGAACACAATCAGAGTACAGAACACTACAAAAGCAAATGCAATAATAGAAGAAAACTGAAATAATATGGAAGATAAGCATAATGAACCCTCAAAATAATAATACTAAAGCCGACTATAATAACAAAAGAAGTTGTCTAAATTACCACCACATATACTAGTAAAACACCAAACAAAACCTAGCCAAATCAAGAATCAATAAGAATAAGTATGGATAAATATTTACTAGATAAACAAGAACTAAACAGAGAAATAAAAGATTGGAGAAGAACGCTAATACTGCTCAACATGATATTAAAAAGAGAATCTCTAGGAGAAAACGCTAATAACAAGAGAACAATTAAAACCAACAAAAATACTTTAAAAGAAAATAAGAATCCTAAACTCATATTTAATAAAAGGATACGTAAAATATAAGTTTCAAAAGAAGTCGTGAAAATAATAACCCGCCAATAATAGGAAGAGATCTAAATTTTGGAGAAAATACGTAAGGCAAAAAGAACACGATTAAATTAACAAACGCTCAAATAAAAATCCTATAATGGATTTACAGAAGAAAAAGAAAGTTAATAGACGAAAGAAATTATTGGGTACAATATGAAGATTATGCCCGTAATAAGCTTATTACGCTACTAACTAAACAGAAGAAAATATTATCATGATAGATACAAAAGCTTGTGAAAACCTTAATAAAATAAGACAAAGGTTAGCCAAATAAGAACAAGTGGAACTGCAAGAACTAATACAAAGTTCGTGATTAAAAGAAGAAGTCGAGAATACGAGCAAGACCGAGAACTTAACCAAGAACTTAACCAAGAAATAAATGGAAGAAATCCATAAAGAGATACAAACCAAAGATACCATACCGATCAAGAAATTGGAATAAAAAGGTACAGATAAAATCCGATTTTATTTTATATACGCCCAAAATTCCTAACATATATCGTAATGATACCAAGATGTCCGCTAATCAATGATACTTCAAGATTATATCAAGAATATAATAAGCAAAGTTATCAAGAAGAATCAAGCCATGGAATCCAAGATACAGAACCGGAAGGAATACTCAGTGGAAAATAATACCGATCAACAATGAAAGAATGCTTCACCGACATCAAACATACAAGAACCCGAGAGAATCTCCAAAAATACCACGTAAACAAATGCACTTTCCTACCCTCAACTCAAGACTACTAAAAATGCCATCAACGCCCCAAATACCAACATCCCGTATAACATCAATGGTCGAAGATTAACATTTTCCCAGATACCATCACAAATTTATGAAACCATCTCAAAGTACTACACTTATAAATCCAACCCTAACATATTAAGAGCATCAAGATTTAGCAAATACCCAAGGTACCTATGTCTTGAAAAACCGATCCAAAGGTAGTCCATAAACTTTTAAGTATGGATTCCTAGATAAAGTCATGACAGATGATACCCTCAAAGAAGATATCGTAATTACCAAACAACATAATACAATCACCCAATCCATGAGAGACATTTGGACCAGAATATACTAATACAAGTGTTTGACGATCATCGCACCTAACAGGAAAACCCATTATATTATGTCAACTTTTCAAATCAGGCAGGAATAGTACCATTACAGGAGAAAACACAGATTCAAAAAAGGAAATGCCATGCAAAATAAACCTAGCCAAGAATGGCTAAGCAACAAAAGAGCTATCGACTAACAACCTTAGCAGAAGATTAGAAGATATGATCGAACGGGAAAGGCAAGCATTATTGGAAATACCGTATGAGGAGAAGTAGAAGAACTAGTTACCATATACTATAACCATGAAATAATAGCCCAAGATACAAATAACTTACTAACATGATGAACATGTGATAATAAACTTGAAACACAAACATGCCAAGGAGACGATAGAGCAATATCAAAGCTATAACAAAACAAAGAAGAAAACCAATGACTTTCGTGAGATAGCAATGAGGCAAAGAAAAAGTTATGAGCATAAAAGACGAAGGATCTTCGATCCACGGGATAATGTAATTTTATTACACGAAACCCGTAAATGGAATAATAGCCATGGATAATGTAATTTTATTACACGAAACCCGTAAAGCTTAATAATAGCCAGGATAATGTAATTTTATTACACGACACCCATCATACGAGATATCAAAGAGCCCAATATGATTTATCATATGTTTCTAAAACTACGAGATACAAGATAACAAAGAGCCCAATGTGATTTATCACAAAAGCCCAAAAATACGAGCTAACAAGACTAAATTTCAGAGCTATTTATCGCAAAGAAAAAAGAAATGAAAAAAGATGGAAAAAGACAAAAGAAAAGAAAAAGATGAAAAAACAAAAGAAATGAAAAAAGTGAAAAAAGAAAAGACAAAAAAGACAAAAGAAAAGATGAAAAAAGACAAAAGAAAGAAAAGACAGCAGCGGTGGAGAAAATGCCATCGAAAGAAAGAGATGAAAACACAAAAGAAGTCAAAAAGAGAATAATAGCAAAGAAAGCAAGGACAACAAATAAAGGATGAAAATCAAAACATATCACTTTAAAGATAAGACAAAAATCTCAATAATAATGGAAGGACAAAACCATCAAAAGGAAGACAAGGATATCACAGAAAGAAGAAAATATCACCGAGACATCAAGAAATGTCCAGAAAACAAAGCATGATATCAATAAATCACTAAAAAGGCAAGAAAAAATAAAAGAAAGGAGAACTCAACAATAAAAGCACGAGTACCAAAGAAAGATCAAGGAAAACACAAAGAAAGCAAGAAAATACCAAAGAATAACATCCGTAAAAACAAGACAACAAACGAAGACACTGATGAAATATCGCCAGAAAATGTAATTTATCACCTTTATCAGAGTATGAATAGTAACTTTCATCAGAGCAGAATAGTAAAGCCACCAAAATCAGAGCAATACAAGAAAGGTCGCACAAGAAGAGACAAGTCACCGTAGCAGAATAGTAAAGCCACTGACATCAGAGCAAATAGTAAAGGTCGCACAAGAAAGGTCGACAAGAAAAGTCGCACAAGAAGAGTCAAGGCATCAGAGCACCGAGGTTATCTATATAAAGAGCCTCATCAGACGTAAAAGATAACAATTTTTGGAATACAACTTCAATCTTCAAGATAATCTCTCTCTATAATCTCTCTTCCAAACACTTTCTTTCAAGAAAAGAAATATTAGTCTTCTATTAGCATAATAACATCTATTAGCAAAACAATCATGTTTAGCTAAAACCCTTCTATCGGCCTATAATCTTAAGCAGAGTAATATCGTAGGTTAAGAAGATCTACTAAAAGAAACCGTAAGAACAAGGAATCAACGATCGTAGTTCAAAGAAAATCTACTAAAAAGAATCATAAGAACTAGGAATTAACTTTGAAAGATATATAGTTAAACGATGTTAAGTCTAGAACTCGACTCTTGTCGAATGCCTGAAAGAACTGCTGAGACCGTCCCAAGCTCTAGGCGACTAGTACCGCACAAATGGAAGTCGACGACTGGAAGTCGCCAGAGAGGATATTTCCTGATCCGAGATTCACTGCAAAGAGGTACGATTCCTTTACTTATATGTTTTAATTATATTTCGATAAGTTATTTTCTAGTGCTTATGCTTCGATAAAGTAGAAATTCTTAGATTATGATATTATTTGATTTTTAATGCTTATGTTTCTTAAGTAGAAAATCAAGCTATGATATTAGTAAATCTGAAAAAGGTTATAGACTGATTGTATTAAAAAATGGACATAAAACCCCATACGAGTTTGCTAATACTACTTGTTAGTATACTACTGATAAGTTATTACTTAAGATTCCGCCATAGTAGTAATAAAACCAGAATATCAAGGAAAGTACCACCAACGCTCTCCCTCTTGGTTGTTAAAGCATGAAAAGATCCGCCTAAAATGGTAGTGAGCCATATATCGAACAATATCCGATTTGGATATAAACAACAATTATGAACATAATTGATTAAATGATTATGATACCAATTTGATAGATCTAGCGAAAAACAACTTAGAACACTTTGATACGTAAAATTGGAATTCGTAATGAAAACAATTAAATCATTTGATAGAATAATAAAATATAATAAAATGATATGGAAATGTCGAGAAATTAAACACATATTAATAAAGACAAGAATAAGCTAAAGAATTATTAAAAACACAAAATGAATGGTCGACTCAGAAAAGAAGATAACAAATTTTACAACAAGAAGAATTAAAAAGATATATGAGATATATTTTGATGCCCAAGAAACAAGAAATAAAATATACGCAATGAATAGAGAAATAGAAGTACATGAACTAATAATAAGAGATTTATTAATAGATTTACGCTTGAAATAAACCAATATTAAAAATGAGTGAAGAAATAATGAGAAGACGCATGTAACATGCTAAGACAATTAGAACACATAGCGTAAAAGATTAATATATAACAAAGATATAAATGAACACATAATAAGTTGTAAAATAAGTATGGATCTAATAGCGTACAAATAATACCATAAATGTAAAAGTCCAAACAAATTAATCAACAAGAAAACATCATAAAAAACTTAAAGCTTAGGCTAACAATAAAAGAGAAACAGATAAGGCAAAAAGAAGAAGAAATCAGAATGATAACAGAAGAAAAAATAGGACAAATAATTAAGCAATATCGTGAAATAAAAGATTTAAAGGATGTCGAAAAGAACAATATAAGTTTATAAATCACTAACTCATGGATAAAGGAAAAGAAATAGACAGATCTACATAAAACATATTATCGATGGATGAATACGAAGGAGGAACAACACAAACATTAAGTTTTAAACCGTAAACATACCAAAAATACAAGATGAACAAGAAGAATTATCAATAAAAAAGATATTTAAAACTAAATGGTTCGAAAGAAATAAAGAAGTTCTGTATATAATACAAAAACATTAGAATATAATAGATACCACAAGTATAAATGGAAAAGCTTGAATAAATTTGATAACTGATGATATAATAAAAAGAGAATTATCTAAACTATCAACAAAAGAAGCTAAAAAGTACGTAAACATATATCTGTGAGGAGTAGAATTTACCATAAAAGCTTATTTTCAAAGAAATATAGATACACCCATTCAGATATACATATTAGATGATAGAATACTAGAAAATCTACAAGACGCATTAATATCAATAATAAAAGGAAACTTGATATATCAGAAATTAAAATTTACTTGACAAACTGCATTTTAGTATCTCATTAAAAGATGAACATAAAGATCTAGCATTAACATTATACTATAAATTAGATGGAATAAAGATGCCACCAGTAGTAAAGTTATAAGTATAGAAACAAAATGGTGTATGCCTTAACAGTAACCATCATGTAAGGAAACAACATGAAATGAATATTCTAGTACCAAAATGTATCAAGACATACTAGAAAGAATAGAACACAAAGAGAACTCTAAAATAACCATACCCGAAGAAATACAAATGGATTTTAATAAAAGAATCACAACAATAGTACAAAGGATTTAAAACCCAGATGTAAGGAGCTAGACTAAGTATAAAAAGGGAAACACTAATAAAACAAGGAAGTTTAGGAATACCAAGAACACTAGATTTAATAAATGTGCCAAGTAATAGGTTAAGCATTCAAGTAATTATATTCAATGAAATTACAACAACTGATTGTATAATGTAAATAAATACATGAGTCAGAAAAGCTTTGTACATATAAGTAAGATAAATGAAAAGCAATGTAAGTTGATAACACAAGAGACTTTCCATTACCCTCAAAATGAAAGAGAAATAATAGTTACTGTAAGTTAATCTAAGATTTAAGATTCGTGATTTAGAGTATAAAATAAACATAGCAAATGTAGAATACGATAGCTTTAATGAATTACTACTAGAAGTGATTTTTAACCATGATAGATTATAAAATTAATAATAACTAATAGAAATTAATGACCAAGGTAAAACAAGGTTTGTTAATAAAATATGAATATCCAATAAAAATTCGATAAAAGTGAAAGAGAATTAAATGTAATAAAACAGATATTACTAGAAGAAGCTATTAATTCACAACTTAAATATCTCGAATATAGTGCTAGAGAAATAGAACTAGAAAATGAGATAAAACAATTAAGAGATTTGATAAATAATAAACCCAATAAGGAATGGATAAACATAGGAAACGGTTGGATAAAAAGAATAAGGAAATAATAGTCAAATAAAATACCAAGAAAGTAGCAAGAAGCATTAGTACAACTTAAGACTTTAAATAAAAATGAATAAAAACACCGAATATAGCGTGTTACATTTCTAAGAAATCATGCGAAAGAGATATTAGAACAAAAAGGGTATAAATATAAACCTATGGAACAAGAGGATCCGAAGATCCTAAAGAAAACCCAACTAAAAATACAGATAATTTAAAAGAAACAAATATTTGTGTTGAATTATTAAAAGAAGAAAATGAAGAATTAGAAGAAGCAAATAAAAACTTATTAGCAAAGTATAAAATGTACAAAACCAAGTATAAAGATATAAAACACAAGCCCCACAAGAGTAAAGTAATAGTAAAAGAAACCTCAAACGAAAGATTAAAAGAAAGAAATACTAGGAATAGTTCATCAGAAACCACACGAGAAATAATCACAAAGTTAGAAAAAGAAAACAAGAAATTAAAGTTATCTAATGAAGAATTGTTTAGAAAGTACAAAAAATATAAGACTATGTATAAAAATATGAAACACGAATTAAAACCTAAAGCGATATTAGGAGAAACAAAGGAGGAATTAAAATCAGAAATAAGAGAATTTAGAGAAAAATTAAGGTCGTAAATAAGTGACTTTAGAGAAGAATTACGTACTATGGAACAACAGATGACAAGAACACAAAGAAGAAAAAGAGTATACAATACTAGTAAAGAGAAAATTAAAAATAGTGATGTAGAAAAGAGCAGTAATACAGATAAAGGGAAGTTAAGATACTAATAAAGAAAATATCATCCTAAGAAATAAATAATTCCGAAATAATACAAGAACACAATCAGAGTACAGGAACACTACAAAAAGCAAATGCAATAATAGAGGAAAAACCTAGAAATAATATGGAAGATAAGCATAATGAACCCCTCAAAATAATAATACTAAAGCCGACTATAATAACAAAAGAAGTGTCTAAATTACCACCACATATACTAGTAAAACACCAAACAAAACCTAGCCAAACTGTAGAATCAATAAGAATAAGTATGGATAAGTATTTACTAGATAAACAAGAACTAAACAGAGAAATAAAAGATTGGAGAAGAACGCTAATACCGTTCAACATGATATTAAAAAGAGAATCTCTAGGAGAAAAACGGCTAATAACAAGAGAACAATTAAAACCAACAAAAAATACTTTAAAAAGGAAAATAAGAATCCTAAACTCATATTTAATAAAAGGATACAGAAAATATAAGTTTCGAAAAGAAGTCAGGGAAAATAATAACCCGCCAGATAATAGGAAGAGATCTAAATTTTGGAGAAAATACGTAAGGCAAAAAGAACACGATTAAATTAACAAACGCCCGAAATAAAAATCCTATAATGGATTTACAGGAAGAAAAAAGAAAGTTAATAGACGAAAGAAATTATTGGGTACAATATGAAGATTATGCCCGTAATAAGCTTATTACGCATTAACTAAACAGAAGAAAATATTATCATGATAGATACAAAAGCTTGTGAAAAACCTTAATAAAATAAGACAAAGGTTAAATAAATAAGAACAAGTGGAACTGCAAGAACTAATACAAAGTTCGTGATTAAAAGAAGAAGTCGAGAATATGAGCAAGACCGAGAACTTAACCAAGAACTTAACCAAGAAATAAATGGAAGAAATCCATAAGAAGTACAAACCAGCATACCATACTACCATACCGACCGAAGAAATTGGAATAAAAAAGGTACAGATAAAATCCGATTTTATTTTATATACGTCTGAAAATTCCTAACATATATTGGTAACAGATACCAAGACGTCGCTTAACAATGACACTTCAAGATTATATCAAGAATATAATAAGCAAAGTTATCGCAAAGAATCAAGCCATGGAATCCAAGATACAGAACCGAAGGAATACTCAGTGAAAATAATAGCCCGATCACTACTTGAAAGAATGCTTCACCGACACAAACATACAAGAACCCGAGAGAATCTCCAAAAATACCACGTAAACAAATGACTTTCCTACCTCAACTCAAGACTACTAAAAATGCCATCAACGCCCCAAATACCAACATCCTAGATAACATCAATGGTCAAAGATTAACATTTTCCCTGATACCATCACACTTATGAAACCATCTCAAAGTACTACACTTATAAATCCAACCCTAACATATTAAGAGCATCAAGATTTAGCAAATACCCAAGGTACCTATGTCTTGAAAACCGATCCAAAGGTAGTCCATAAACTTTTAAGTATGGATTCCTAGATAAAGTCATGACAGATGATACCTCAAGAAGATATCGTAATTACCAAACAACATAATACAATCACCCAATCCATGAGAGACATTTGGACCAGAATATACTAATACAAGTGTTTGACGATCATCGCACCTAACAGAAAACCCATTATATTATGTCAACTTTTCAAATCAAAGCAGAATAGTACCATTACAGAGAAAACACAGATTCAAAAAAGGAAATGCCATGCAAAATAAAACTAGCCAAGAATGGCTAAGCAACAAAAGAGCTATCGACTAACAACCTTAGCAGAAGATTAGAAGATATGATCAGATTGGGAAAGTCTAGCATTATTGTAAATACCAGATGATGTGAAGTAGAAGAACTAGTTACCATATTATATAAACATGAAATAATATCCGAAGATACAAATAACTTACTAACATGATTTAACAGATAATAAACTTGAAACACAAACATGCCAAGGAGACGATAGAGCAATATCAAAGCTATAACAAAACAAAGAAGAAAACCAATGACTTTCGTGAGATAGCAATGAGGCAAAGAAAAAGTTATGAGCATAAAAGACGGGATCTTCGATCCACGGGATAATGTAATTTTATTACACGAAACCCGTAAATGGAATAATAGCCCATGGATAATGTAATTTTATTACACGAAACCCGTAGTTTAATAATAGCATGATAATGTAATTTTATTACACGACACCCATCATACGAGATATCAAAGAGCCCAATATGATTTATCATATGTTTCTAAAACTACGAGATACAAGATAACAACAGCCCAATGTGATTTATCACAAAAAGCCCAAAAATACGAGCTAACAAGACTAAATTTCAGAGCGATTTATCGCAAAGAAAAAAGAAATGAAAAAAGATGGAAAAAGACAAAAGAAAAGAAAAAGATGAAAAAACAAAAGAAATGAAAAAAGTGAAAAAAGAAAAGACAAAAAAGACAAAAGAAAAGATGAAAAAAGACAAAAGAAAGAAAAGACAAAGAATGCATGGAGAAAATGCCATCGAAAGAAAGAAAAGACAACACAAAAGAAGTCAAAAGAGAATAATAGCAAGAAAGCAAAGACAACAAATAAAGGATGAAAAATCAAAACATATCACTTTAAAGAGGAAGACAAAATCTCAATAATAATGAAGGACAAAACCATCAAAAGGAAGACAAGGATATCACAGAAAGAAGAAAATATCACCGAGACATCAAAGAAATGTCCGTAAAAACAAAGCACGATATTAGCGTAAATCACGAGAAAGGCAAGAAAAATAAAAGAAAAGGAGAACTCAACAATGAAAGCACGAGTACCAAAGAAAGATCAAGGAAAACACAAAGAAAGCAAGAAAATACCAAAGAATAACATCCGTAAAAACAAGACAACAAACGAAGACACTGATGAAATATCGCTAGAAAATGTAATTTATCACCTTTATCAGAGTATGAATAGTAACTTTCATCAGAAGCAGAATAGTAAAGCCACCAAAACCGTAGTAATACAAAGAAAGGTCGCACAAGAAGAAACAAGTCATCAGAAAGGTGAATAGTAAAGCCACGACATCGTAGCAAATAGTAAAGGTCGCACAGTAAAGGTCGCACAGTAAAAGTCGCACAGTAAGAGTCAAGTACTGTAGCACCCCGAGGTTATCTATATAAAGAGCCTCATTGTATCAGAAAAAGATAACAATTTTTGGAATACAACTTCAATCTTCAAGATAATCTCTCTCTATAATCTCTCTTCCGAAACACTTTCTTTCAAGAAAAGAAATATTAGTCTTCTATTAGCATAACAACATCTATTAGCAAAACAATCATGTTTAGCTAAAACCCTTCTATCTGGCCTATAATCTTAAGCAGAGTAATATCGTAGGAAGAAGATCTACTAAAAGAAACCGTAAGAACAAGGAATCAACGATCGTAGTCTAAAGGAAATCTACTAAAAAGAATCATAAGAACTAGAAATTAACTTTGAAAGATATATAGTTAAACGCATGTTAAGTCTAGAACTCGACTCTTGTGGAATTCTCTGAAAGAATCGCTGAGACCGCCCCAAGCTCTAGGCGACTAGTACTCGCACAAATGGCGTGTCGATTTACTGGAAGTCGCCAGAGAGGATATTTCCTGATCCGAGATTCACTAAGAAGAGGTACGATTCCTTTACTTATATGTTTTAATTATATTTCCGATAAGTTATTTTCTAGTGCTTATGCTTCTGATAAAGTAGAAATTCTTAGATTATGATATTATTTGATTTTTTATGCTTATGTTTCTTAAATAGAAAATCTGAAGCTATGATATTAGTAAATCTGAAAAAGGATTATAGACTGATTTAAATGAAAAAAATGGACATAAAACCCCATATGAGTTTGTTAATACTACTTGTTAGTATACTACTGATAAGTTATTACTTAAGATTCCGCCATAGTAGTAATAAAACCAGGAATATCAGTGAAAGCACCACCAACGTTCTCCCCTCTTTAGGGTTGTTAGGTGATGAAAAGATCCGCCCAGAAAATGGTTTCCACATTGCATGCATTACCTCTCTGCAGTACGTAATTTTCACTAATTAATTAGGTGTTCATACAATTTAATTAAACAGGAAATTCAATTTTAAGATAATTAAAAGCAATGGTCCTAATTCTATAAACTATATAGGTTAAAGAGTGTATTTGGTTTGCGCAGGGTAAACGGAATAAAATTCAGTAAGAGAATGGAAAGGAAAGGAAAGGAATTACTCTGATTGTCTCTACATGTTTGGTTCTGGGTGGTCCGGGATCCAGGGTCGGGGGTCCGGGGTGGTCCGGGTTGGGGAAAGGGAATGGAAATATCTAGGATGTGGGGGAATCAATCTAAGGAAAAGGAAATGGAAAAGAGGGTAAAGGAAATGAAAAAGTAGGCCAAACAAATAATTTCAAAGCAATCAAAAATTTTATTTCCTTTCTCTTTCCTTATTACCCGAACCAAACGCACCCTAAGTGTTTCCAGCAAAAGTACTTACAAGCTACTGAGTTATCATAGATCTCCATCATAAAACAATAAATTAGAACCCTCAATTAAATGGATTAATTACAGTTGACAATGACTGGGCGGAGCTAGAAATTCATAATATATGGAATTTGGAAAAGAAAAAAAAAACTAAAATGTTACACCTAGAACTAATTTAAACATAGAAATTGAAACAACTTCGGACCATTTTTTTATCACATTATGGGATTTTTTTCTTATGGAAAGAGAATTCAACATAATATTAGTACTTTATTTGTGCAATATTAGTATAATTTTTCGACAAATTAAAGGAGAATCAATTAAACCCCGCTACCTACCTCCAAATTAACAGTCTGTTTGATCAAATTTATTTTTCTTCAAAAGGGTTTATTTTTTTCAATAAGTGCTTATTTTAAAAAAATGTGAGGTGTCACTGCTTCGAGAAAATAAGTTTCTCAAGAAAGTAGCGTAAATAGTTTTTTCTGAAGCTAAAAAAACAGTTTTTGTCCAAAAGCATTTTTTTTGAAAAATACTTTTGAGAAAAATACTTTGATGCATAATTTAAAAGTTTGGTCAAACACTAATTATTGTTCAAAAGTATTTTTTAAATTAATTGATCAAATACAAACTGTTTTTCGCCAAAATATTTTTTTGACAAGCTTGGATAAACTTGTTTGACTAAGCTTATTTTTCTTAAAATGTGCTTATTTTAAAAAACAATGAGACGTTTGGCCAAGTTTTTTGATTAAAATAAGTATTTTTGGGGAGTAGCAGAAGCCGCTTTTAAGAAGCTAAAAAGAATAGTTTCTCCCCAAAGCATTTTTTTTAATAGTACTTTTGAGAAAAATATACTTAAAAACATTTTTTTATACACTTGACCAAACACTAATTGTTGTTCAAACGTATTTTTAAAATTATTTGATTAAACACAAATCACTTTTCACCAAATATATTTTTATGAAAAACACTTTTGAAAAAAATAATTTTCAAAATAAATTGATTTTAAAAGCTTGAGCAAACTAGCTATAAAATATCTCATTAAGATCGGCTTCTATTCTCATTAATTGTTTCTTTTTTCGTTCTCATTGATTGATTCTGCGGGAAAAGCAAAAGTGATTTGTAAAAGAGCTGTAGGTTTCCAACTTTTTTTTATTTCATTGTATCTTTCCAACTTGAAAAGGGTAAAAAGGGTAAAAGAGATGCTGAAAAGTTTACATAAACACATGCAAATATTACTCCTACTGTGAAATGTGAATACACAACTATAGAAAAATAATGTAGCGTTGTGACAAAGATTGGACATGGTGTCGTAAATGTTAAGATTTGGGGGAATATTAAACTTTTATCGACAAAATGGATGTTAAAGAGATTAGAAGCAGTTACAATGAAGATCCTTGAAGAGGAGCCCATAGATTTAACTACTATAAATACCCACTTGTATAATTGTATTGTGTAAGTTTTAAAAGGACTATGAAATACCGCCACCGTTTTCTCTCTAAAATTTTTCATCTTCTTCTTTGCATTATCGAGGAGACTGTGCCTCGAGCCCATCGCCTCTTCTCCTATTCTCGGTTACACCATCGCCTCATTTACACCGCCTTCAAGCTTCCCTCAACTGTATTGAATGAATCAACATGGTATCGTGAGCCATCAGTTGGTGTACTTCAAATGATGAACAACTCGATCGAGTCCTAACAAGGCTTGTGCAATTTCTTTCTTTTTCTTTTTCTCTGACTGTCTTCTTTCTGGAAAATTTCTGATCTTCTACTCTGATCCTCTATTCTGATATATTGACTCTCTTGAAGTTTCAATTTCGTGATAAAACATCACCGCTTCATCCTCAGAAAAGTGATATTTGAAACATCTAAGATATTCTATATTCTATTTGGCTTGATTTCCTTGAATATCAAATCTTGATCACTTCTTTAAATTTGGAACACAAAACCTGGGATGAGATACTACGTAAAATCAACAAGATAATACAAGAGTTACGCTTTCTCCCGTTATAACCATTAATGGTTATGGATCACAATCACCCATCGCTTTTCTTCACGCGATGTGAGGCGTGTCCTCGATCTCCTTTCACCATCGAACCAAAACTATGCTCTATGGAGTAAGTCGACGAGGATAGCTCTTCGAAGGAACAAACTAGGCTTTGTGAATGACAAATGCAAAAAGAGCTCTATAGAGAAGATCTACGGATCAAAGGGGACAGAGTCAATGCTATAGTCCAATCTCGCTCATGAATTCAAAGTGTCCAAGGTTTGTCGAGCTGAGTCCTCAGATGTCAAACAAAGACGTGAAGTCCTGGGAGATCTCAAGGAAAGATTCGATAAGTGGATGGTTCAAGAACCTATGACATTCATAGGAGATTTCTACTTTGTACAGGAACTTCCAGCTGGTCCGAGTACTTTACGGTTAAAGAGTCTCAAAGGAGTTTCAACTCGTCCTCTACCTAGTCATGGATGTCCTAAGTCCAAAGATTTCTTGGAATACCTTCAGAGACAACAACTATACCAATTTTCACGGGCTAAATGAGAACTACACGCAAGCAAGGAGTCAAATTCTATCACGACCCTCTTCCTTCACACAATAAAGCCTATTCTATGATAACAAGTGATGAGAGTCAAAAATCCATCATCAAGGTCCGCTGGCTCTGTGAGTGGGACTCGGGAAGTTCATTCAGTGGTATCGACATGATCCAACCGCTATGTACTCAAAAAGCGGAGTTATAATTTCACTGGTTCCAACTCTAACTCACAAAGGAAAAGAAATAATTATAACTTCACCGAGGTGTGCAAAATGAAAGGGCATACAAAAGAGAAATGTTATAAGGTGGTAGGATATCCCCTAATTTCGTGTCCAAAAGAGCGAGTATGTCGCTTCATAATGTTAGCATCAAGATTATGATGGATCGAAAAAATACAAACGGGATGTCATAAATGTTGGGTCTACTTATGAATGCAAATTCGTGCAATCGCAAGTGATCGAGCACCTAAGTTTTCTTCGCACCAATATGATCGAGATAAGCTTCAATCAAAGTCCACCTGCAGTCGACACACAGAGTCGTAATGTAGATATACCATTCTCTTTTTCAAATGTTGTTGATGCAGGTATATCTGACTCCAACTCCTTCAGTCATAAAGCTCTGCAAGTAGCTAAAATAGTAAAACAGTGGATAATTGACACAGGGGCCACTAACCATATAGTTTCAGATTTAAAACTCATAGACAATGTTACCAAAATACAAGACTTTTCTGATTCAAAGAAGGTACATTTGCCTAATGGAGAAACAGTAAAGATAACCCACACTGATTCAAGTAACATTTCAGATAGAAGTAAACTACATAATGTCTTCTATATACCACAGTTTAAGTTCAATTTAATGTATGTGTCTCAACTAACTAAACAACTTAAGTGTGCAGCAAGTTTTTATCCAGAATTCTGTATTTTTCAGGATCTTTACAATGGGAAGGTAAAGGAGATTGGTAGAGAACAAAATGGTTTATACATATTGGTGAATCAGCCTTCATCACAATCAAGTAAATGAACCAACCAATGAAGATAGGCTTAGGGGTAAAAAAAGATATTGAGTCTAAAGAAGTTTCTGAAGAGCAATTAGAATTGTGACACAAAAGACTTGGACATACTTCTAGTGGTGTGTTAAGTAAGATACTTAGAGCAAGTTTTGATTGCATAGCTAGAAGTATAAAAAATTGTGATATATGTCCTTGTGCAAAACAGTGCAGATTACCTTTTCAGTTGAGTAATACATATAGTAATAAAGAGTTTGATCTTGTTCACATAGATGTATGGGGTCCTTATAAAATACCAACTCATGATGAGAATAGATATTTTCTTACAATAGTAGATGATTACTCTAGAATGACTCGATATACTTGTTGCAACTTAAGTCGACGTTAGTACTGCTTTTAAAGTATTTTTGGTATTTGTCCAAACTCACTCAAGAAATGCTAGTGGTAATCGTAATGTATAATGGTGCTGAATTTGTCAATGAAATGTGTCGATTTGTTACTTAAGTTGTGGATTATACACCAAAAATCTCAGGCATATACACTTCAACAAAACGGGTGGCGAAAGGAAACATAGACATATACTTGAAATAACAAGAGCCTTAAGATTTCAAGGACATATACCAATAAAATTTTGAGGTCCGCATGTTCAAATAAGATCAGATATAATAAATGACATCTCTCTCGTGGATCGTAAGACTCTATGAGAAATTGTACAATAATAAGCTCTCACATGGATCACTTAAGAGTTCTAGGTGTCTGCTTTGCTAAAGATTCATCTATTACTGATAAGATGCATTCTAGAACCAGGAAATGTATATTTATGGGATACTCTGAAACTAAGAAATGATATGTCTTATATGACATAGAAAAGGAAATATTTTTTGCCAATAGAGATGTAGTGTTCAGGGAAACTGAATTCCCTTTCAAAACTAAGACATCAGAGAAGTCAGTATTTCGAGACAACTCTAATTCATATACTTTACCTGATGTGTATATACCAGTAACTGGTACACACCAGAATCACAACAATACTAATAATACCTCTAATAACAGCTTGAATATCAACAACTCTAATTCTACAACTACACCAGAGAATCTTACCAGTACTAATATTGATAATATCAGAATGCAAGACATGCCTCAAAATACAACACAAACTCGTAAATAATTCACTGATAAAGTCATAAGAAAATCTACAAGAACAAAACAAATTTCTTCCATTTGGCTTAAAGACTTTGTTACCAAAAATAAGACACCATATCCTATAGCTAACTATATTTCCTACAACAACATCGCTCAAATTTATAAATCCTTTATAACGCTTAGCTCGTAAATAATCAACCAAAAACTTACATGAGGCTTCACAAGATTCTAAGTGGTAGAGAGGCTATAAGTCGTAAATTCAAGCTTTACAAGATAATCAAACATGGAATATTGTAACTTTACCGTAAAACAAGGTTCATATAGGTGTAAACGGGTGTATAAAATAAAGTATAAAGCTACAAAGTGAGATTGAAAGGTCAAAGCTAAGCTAGTAAAGAAAAGGATATAGTCAAAAGGAAGGAATAGATTATAATGAAACCTTCTCTCCAAAGGTTAAAATGGTTATCGTTAGAATCATATATCTATAAGAACATCCAAAAATTGGCACATACACCGATGGACGATATAATGCCTTTCTTCAAGGATATCTACATGATGAAATCTATATGGAGTTACCACAAGGATTCACCAGCCAGGGGGAGATACAAGTATGTAGGTTGGTTAAATCCTTGTATGGACTAAAACAAGCACCTAGACAATGGAATTTCAAATTGACAGAGGTGAGCATATGCAGTTTAGACAATCTCAATATGATCATTCACTTTTTATAAAACAATCAATGCGACTGGTCGTGGTATTAGTATACGTAGATGATACGCTTATTAAATGAGATAATCTGAGGTCAATAGAAGAAACAAAACAATCTTTACAAAAGGTATTCAAGATGAAGGATTTAGGAGAACTAAGGTATTTTTTAGGAATAGAGTTTGCAAGATCAAAAAAGGAGATTCTAATGCACCAAAGAAAATATACTTTAGAACTTATTTCTGAATTAGGACTAGGAGCAGCTAAACCTATTAATACACCTATGGATTGCAACATAAAATTAACCACAAAAGAATATGATGAACATATACAAAATCAACAGAAAGCAGGGAAGAATAAATGCACATCTGAAGATGGTCTAATAGAAGATATAAATGCATACCAAAGGCTAATAGGAAAACTATTGTATCTAACAATAACAAGACCTGATATAGCCTATAGTGTTCAAACACTTAGTCAATTTTTACAACAACCAAAAAGATCACATCTTAATGCAGCACTAAGAATTGTAAGATATGTAAAGAATCAACCTGGACAGGGCATTTTTATGTCCAATGTATGCGAAGCAAGAATACCATCGTGATGCAGATTGGGTTGCTTGCCCACATATTAGAAAATCAATTACAGGCTATATAATAAAATTTGGGGATTCTCTTATATCATGAAAGTCGAAAAAACAAAGCACAATCTCTAGGAGTTCAGCAGAGTCCGAATACGCGAGCTCTAGCAGTACAAAGGTGAATTGACACGGATACTGGTTTATTGAAAGACATCGAACTAACTTTGAAAACCAAGAATAATATTTTCAGACAAAGAAATCGATACAAATCATGCAAACTCAGATTCCATGAAAGAACCAAACATATAGAGATTGATTTACACTTTGTAAGAGAAAAGATTCAAGCATGGACGCGAGAATGTAATATATACCCACAAAGGAATCAACTAGCGATTCTGCCACAAAAGGCTCGAACAAAGTCCAAAGATCGATCTATGCTCCAAGCTCAGTAATCGAACATTTTTTCACTCCTTCCAAAGAAACACTGGAGGAGTGTTAAAGAGATTAGAAGCAGTTACAATGAAGACCCTTGAAGAGGAGCCCATAGATTTAACTAATATAAATACCCACTTGTATAATTGTATTGTGTAAGTTTTAAAAGGACTATGAAATAGTGCTTTTCTCTCTCTCTCTAAAACTTTTCATCTTCTTCTTTGCATTATCGAAGAGACTGTGCCTCGAGCCCATCGCCTCTTCTCCTCTTCTCGGTTACACCATCGCCTCATTTACACCGCCTTCAAGCTTCCCTCAACTGTATTGAATGAATCAACAATGGATAGTTCTCGGTATGTCGAAATTATAAAGAATGAATCTTGGGCTTAACTCAATCCCAAAAGCTAGCTTGTAGGGTGAGGATTGTTCAAGTCCATATAAGAAGTCCATGTTCTCATTCCATTTCTGATGTGGGACTCTTAACACTCCCCCGCACGCCCAGTCCTAGTTAACTGGAGCATAACAATATAATTTGGAGGTCCAACATTGGTGAACAAAGAATTGGAATGAGTTTATACCATATAAAGAATGAATCTTGGGCCTAACTCAATCTCAAAAACTAGCTTGTAGGGTGAGAATTGTTCAAGTCCATATAAGGAGTTCATGTTCTCATTCCATTACGATGTGAGACTCTTAACAGAAACAAGTCAAGATCAAGTCACTTTCGGATAAAACAACATTAAAAAAATTGTATTACTACATTTTTTTAGTTTATGGATTTATAGTAGTGAGACAAGGGCCTCGTACATGGAAGATATAAAACGTACGTTAAAAAGACGTATAATAAAAATCATGGTTTGTAGTCTTACACAGTAACAGCATGTCCCCCAAATGTGTAGAGAATGTTTGTGGCTCCTGTGAAATATAAGACCAACTTGGATGGACCCGAGTGCTTCACCCCCTCCACCTGTAATAATATTTTGTTATTAAGAAGAAATAAATCCCTTAACTAAGACCTAAGTAAAAAATTACTTGTTAAATTTAATCCAACCCCCACATATGGTTATGATTAAATGTTTACTTGACAGTTCACATAGTAGTGCAGTAGACTAGAACCTTCAAACTTTGAATTCACATGTCACAAGTAGCTATTAACAAACTCAAAACTCTAAAGTAGCATTATCTCTCTTTAATTTTTCTATTTCTACCTTTCAAGAATTTGTATATGCTCAATTTTCCGATAAGGTAGGTGGAGCCAGAATTTTTAGTATATGGATTTGGATCACAGTCTGTTTTGCTCATTGGGTTTCTGACAGACTATTCGTACATATTATATTAATTTTCTAACATAAATATAAGATTTGAGTTAAAATTATTAAGTTCTGCCGAACTGTAACCCGTTGTGGCTCTACCCCTATGGGTACAACATATTGGAAAGTGAGGTACCTGGCCATGGAGTAGTGATGCAACAGTAAGGTACCAAGATGTGAAAGTGGTCATCAACAATCCAAGGAAAGACCACATTCGATAATTGAGGAAAGAGGGAATGAAGACAGTTGTGGCACAAATATCAAATTCTAAACAATTTTGGTTTCGTATAACTCCAAATAATCTTCCAACACATTAATTACCTGAATGACGTGATTGCGGAAGTCAACTTTTTCTCTTTCTTTTCTGGTTCTGTACTCAATATAGAGAATTCTAATAAGATAAGCAGTCCAACTACCCAATAAACCGTAGAATAGTTGAAATGAAATCCCACCATCGTATTAATCTTTCTTATTAATATAAATATATATGTACAATGTTGAATCCTTCTACAATAAGAATCTCAATACTATCACAATTATACAACACAAAATATGATAAATATGTAACCTAATCTAGGATAACCTAGTCTAGATAGTATACGTGCTAATACCTAGTTGTGAAAATGAGTGGTAGCGTCAGTAGAACTTGAGCTACCTGACAATTGAGAGGGAAAAAATATAAGTCGACAAATTAAATACACCAGTACAAAAATAGAAATTAGCACCTAACAAATATTGTAGTTAAACAGAAAAATTATTAGCTACCGAGCGATATTCCTATTTTTTTGTAATGATATTTGATTGAAATGCAGAAGAATTAATTGAAAGTAATTAGTACCTGATTAGAGGCACAACTAAACCAAGCATCATAAGCAGAGCCACCATGCCAGAAAAACTTAGAGATTTTGGACTTAACGTCATTAGGCTTACCCTTCTGTCTCCATCTCTACATAATTTCCCAACTATTACTGTCTCTACTACTTTGTCTGAAGACAATGCCATATCTTCTACCTCTCCCACTTTTCTCTTTAATTAATTGAATATGCACTCTGGATCCTCTGTCGTTTACAGTATAGTATTTTGCTGTGGGATTATACTACTGAAATATCAAACCAGGCGCCTTAAATGGACCTGAAGGGAAGCCTAGTGCATGTCTACCCAATCCATGCTATATTTATATAGAGAGAAGTCAATATTCTTTTTCCTTTTTTTCTTTCTAATGTGGGTTGCGAATTTTATTTTCATTTTTTTAAAATTTTCAATCTTTTTTAGTTTGTTTCGTTTTTGGGGGTAATGTCAGGCTCAGCCGCTCAGGGAGGAAACGATTTATTATATTCACTTATAATTTGGTATTTGTACCAAAAAATATTACTTACTCTTAATTTAGTATTTGTACCAAATCATACTAATCTACTATTATTAAATCAAGTGAAATAGAAGTACATACTACATTAGTCTCAAATGTATGTAATATAATTTGACTCAACGCGAAATTTAAGAAATAAATAATTATTTTTTAATCTTGTGATCTAAAACAAGACAAATATATTTGTGTGATTATAGATCATTTTGTTAAGCGTAAAAGGTAAAGGTAAATGTTAAAGTTAAATGATTGCAAAATAAAAAAAAATGTATCATTCTTTTTTAAACGGACTAAAAAGAAAAGTGTATCACATAAATTGTGACAGAGGGAATACTAATTAGTAAATATAATTAAATAATAAAATTTATAAATTAAAAAAAATACATATTAAAATTATAATTAAGTAATAAAATATTAGATTATTTTATTTCACATTAGGTTGAGATTCTTAATTTTGTAAATGCAATTCCTAAACTAGTCATATCATAATGGTGGCAGTATTTTATACCACACTCGATATGATGAGATTTTATTGGTGATAAATATATCGTGGCGAAGACTATTTAACCAGACATGAGGTAGGTACAAGAGGAAGTCACAGGCTATCCCAAGTTAGTCAGTGATAGTCTGATCAAAGATCGAAGAACACTTGACCACCTGATAACTTCGTCTTGGGTCCATCTTGCACGTACTCCAGGAAACCGTGCTCGGGAAAGACCAAATACTTGGACCATCCTGGACTATTTACTTTCCAACAACAACCAAATTTTTTAAAAATCAAAATTTCATTCAATCATATTCAATTAATGACCACGATCTTATCCCTCTAACGGTTGTAATATGCAAGATTCACAATGTCGGTTACACAGAGGTACTATCCTATAAATTCCCCCACCACCCCATCATTATAAATCATCGGATTACACATGTTGCTATACTGTAATGATCCCTTTCAGGCATCATGGTGACACTTACACTTTTTCCATCAATAGGCGAACCACTTCCCAATCCAACAACATGAACAAAAAAATAAAACGGAATTAGAAGAAATAAATTAATTAAATTGTCTTGCTGATATAAATGAAAGAGTAACGAAATATCAAATATCTACTTATTACATTTCCCAATGGGTCAGTACAAGAGCCTCTAATGCATAATAAGAATAAGTTTATGAAACTATCTTAAAGGAACATAATAAAGACATGAAGTAAGAAGAAACATGCAGGGCATGCTGAGGATGTCCAATCTCACCCTGAATACTCGAATCCATCAAGTTCGAACTCAGCCATGTGGTCTGATGCTGGTCGGCGACGGTGTGTCTGGATCCAAAAAGAATGTAGCAAGTGTAGTATGAATACACAACGTACCCCTGTAAGCATCATAGGCCTACAACGAAGAAATACATGTAACGAACATAAATATCAAGTTGACACGTAGATAAGCCCTAACTTATACAGTCTGATTAAGCACACAAGTCACCTTTCAACACATGTATGGTTTAACACTTAAGTCAATTCAGAATCATAGAACTACAACCAACACGTAATCACCTTATCACAAAGTAACTCTAAATCAAGTACAATTATCATTAATAAAATGTATATGAATGGATGAAATACATGAATGCAAACTACCTTTAAATCAACACGATATACATATTCTATCGAAATTTTCCATATAGTAATGACTCATGGAGGACCTGCGAAGTCCATATATACCTCTCACAACCAGCCAAAAATACCTTGATCTGGCTAGAGACTCAAACTCATTTGTCGAGTCATATAAATCATCAACATCTCAGTATTTTCGAACCATATTATTACCTTTGTTTCTAGTCTCAATGGACCAACAACATTTCATACCACTCCATCTCAATATCAGAATAATCATGAGTGTACGAATGCAACAATAATAAGGCAAGTAGTCATGAAGTATGAGATGCAATCATGTTCAATAGATGAATAACACATGCCTCAGAATTATTAATAACATACAAGATCATATAATCAGTCTTTCATACCAGAAGACATACGTGATAAGTAATTTCAACAATGGCGACAAACCCACATAATGACAACAAGACCACATAACAGCAGTCGAAATCAACCCTAAGGATGATTCTCCAAAATAGTTCAATACTGGTACCCACCCAAATACTCATCACAATCACTAAGGTGGAACTAGAGATGACAACGGATCCTGGACCCTATCTGGATCCTATGGATCTAGATCCATTTTATAAGATATGGATCTTCAAAATTTGGACCGACAGATCCGGATCGGATCAGGATCCGTTTATGACGGATCAGATTTGGATATGGATCTTGTCTTTGAGATCCGTATCCGGTCCAGATCCGACTCGTAGATTCATTTTTTATTAAATACATTATACATTTATACATTCATAAGACCAATTCCTTTAATTTTCTCGACCAGGCCCAAGTCCATAAAGGACCGAAGCCCAACCCATCTGTGTATCTTTAAGCCAAAGAAAGGGAAAAAGAAAAGACCGCATTTTTCATTTTGTTTTCATTCTGTAAAAGTCACAAAACCCTAGTCGTCTTCTCTATTTGCCATCCCTACTCATACGACGTCAGTCCATTTTGATGGTGAGTTCTTCTTTTTAAACGGTGATGAAGATGATGTCGTTGATAATCCATGTGCTTGTGCTTGAAATGAATGGAAGATATTAATGGGTTTGGTTTCTTATTTTTATTTTTATCCAGAGAAATGATAATGAAAATGTTTTCCTGTTGGATTTGTGTGAGTTCTTCTTTACTTTTGTTTTTACATTTCCATCTGTTGTGCTTGAAATGATAATTTTACCTTTATCTTTCTCATTAATATTGAAATGAAATGTTCTTCTTAAACTTCACTCCATTTAATTTCTTGTGAATGGTGTCATTCTTGTGTTGTTATAGAATGGTGTAGAAAAAGAACTTTCCATTATCTCAATTTTAAAACTGGAAACTGAATGCATTGGATATGTAAATATTGTATGTTGAATGTTGGAATATTATTCAATGCAATTTTTTTTACATGTGGATCCAGATCCGATCCATGGACCCGGTGGATTTGGATTTGTATCTGATTTTTATGGACCCGATGAATCTGGATCCGGATCTGGATACAGATATTAAAAATGGATCTGGATCTGGATCTAGTAGGATCTGATCCAGATCCTATTCGTTGCCATACTTAGGTGGGACCCCCATCACGCTCAATACCCCTCAACATTTATACAAATGACATGGTTTTATCGAAGTCTAAATGAGAAAACTGTAGCCGACCTCGAAGCAGGACATGTGCCATGAACTAACTATCAACCAAGGCCTTGCCCTCGCGAAGTGCCTCCGATCGTTCGTAGTATAATATTATAGAATCTACGTCAATAAATATTCTAATACATGCATAAATGTATAACTTTTCAAGAAACCGAATACCCGAACCCCCCAACTGACCTAGGATCCACAAGGATAAAATTGGAACTTTGATGTTCTAAAAGCATGATAGCGATCTAATATGTCATAATCTTAAGTTTAATAAGAAACTAGTCATATTAAGGCCTTCAATTGTCTTAATTAATAAAAAGCCCCCTTTTAAGAAGAACCTGATCCCCAAATAATGGAATCGAATCGAAAAATTGAACTTAGTAATATGTCATTCTATCATTATACAACTTATAACTATAATATCATAACATAAAAATTCCATCTAGGTCCCCAAATTTATGGATCAAAGCTTCTTATTCTTAAACATAAACCCTAGGTTCATTATATTCCAATCATGGTAATAAACCAAAATTTTAATATAGAATCATGAATAAGTAAGGAAAATGGGTTAGAACCTTACCCCAAAGGTGAAAAATGATGAAGACCTCCAAAATCTTCTCCCAACCGAGCTTAGGTCTAAAAAAGATGGAATATGAAAAGTAATTTCAAAATGGATCTTTTAATCTAGGTCTGATACAACGATTCTGCTTTTGCGGAATCGGCCTCACAAAAGCGGCTCGCTTTTGCGAAAAATAGCCGCAGAAATGGCCTAACTTAATGTACCCAAAACTTGCAAAAGCAGATAAAACTCCACAGAAGCGGACTTCCCAAACCTTCCCATGACTCGCATCTATGGACCAACTTCCGCATAAGCGGTCAAGGCACTCTGGTGCGGAGCACCAGAAACCAACAGCTATACAAAAACCCAAAGTTCCATTAAACATCCGAGACTCACTCCCCTCCCTCCCCCCTTCCCCCGGACACAACCAACTATGCTACCCAAGTGTAAATGATGCTACAAACTTGCTCGCGCACTCGGGACTCTCATACGACGAAGCTAAGATCCACTTTTCTATAAAATCACCCAAATTCCACAATTTCTAAAATTTAGCAAATAAGGACCCATAACACATTCGAACGCCTCAGAAGCTAACCAAAGACTCGACTAAGTCAAAAATACGTTCCGAACCTACCGAAAGCTATGAAACTAAAAACGGACCCATATACTTAAAAGTCAATTTTGGGTCAACTAATTCATTTCAAAATTATCAAGCTTAGGTTTTTCTTCCAAAATCCTTTCTAATGCACCTCGATAACTGTGCTACCTATTTCCGCAAATCACAAACCCCATATAGAGTCTACGAAAAGAGCAATTAAGTCAAGTAAAGGTCTTTAGCCAAACGCGATTTGACGGGTCATTACATATACTTATGCTCTGAACAATTTGTTGATCTATTCTTTTTCATCATCACTTACAGTCTTCCGGCCCGAAATATTCAATAAGAATTTCTCTCAATAAATACATGAGAATGAATGTTATAATAATTGGATAATCAATCTCTCAATAAATTCTATCAAAAGGTCATTGGAAGTCGTGTGTCCGGATTCAGTAAATGTCGTCTATTACGACGCGAAACAACTCTCAGCCTTCTTTAATACCAGTATCGGTTCTTCTCATATCATATTCGGTATCAAACCAGTAGTGTTACAAAATGATATGGGTCTTACTGGGCATAATAATCCACGTGTCATGCCATAATTTGTTACAATTGTCTTATACACCCGCACTTTTCAGTAGCAACTATTTGTGCAACCGGGAATTGGATTTGAACCACCGTCTTGTATATTCCTCTTTATTTTGGCAGGAATTTTGAAAAGTAACAACTTACAAGTCATTTTGAGCGTCAAATCTATTAAATGCTTCTGAAACGGTGAAACTGCCCAATCGCCTGAACGTCATGAAATGTGATAATGATGATACACATCTTTTCACCTCCTAAGCGTTATATTATTTTACCATAAATAGAAGACTAAATATTTTCACAAAAGGCAATCATACCGTCTACAATCTCTCTCAATCATTTTACTTTCTTTCCTTTTAACCAACTCTTTCAACATTGTCTTCTACAAAGTCTTTACATTCTCTTTCATATGAGGATAACAACAATCATCCCAACCGTCGATATGGGAAAGAACCCGTTTATCCTATAACCCAAAGAGTGGATTTACAATCTACTGCTGTCGAAATCCTTCTCTCAAGTTTTGATATTTCTGGAGACCTTCATGTGCAAACCGCCTACAAACACATTAAGAGTCGAAGATAACAACTGAAGTTTTTCCCACTATTATAAAATATTATGGTTTCTCTTTCGATGTGGTCGTTAGAGCGGAGGAGTTTCTGTGGCATACACATATCCATTCACTATTGGTTTCAAACTCCCTATCCCAAAGATTATTGAGGATCTCTACCGCCAATATAGGATTTGCATAGGTCAAGTTGCTCTACAAGTTTGGAGAATTATCTTTTGTATCCAAATGTTAGCCAATGTCTCCGATGTTCCATTTACTATAGATCATCTACTCTTGTTGTATTACCCTAGGATTTTACGAAGCGGAATTATCGCCTTATACCCCCAGGGAAGCCGCAACTGTTAGGCGTATTTTGTATACGCTTTTTTGGTCATTTTTAGTTGGTATTTTACTCATTTTTGTTGTGTTTAATATAGTAGTAGGTTTGTTTTTTTTATTTTGAGTCACAGCAGTGCAAAAAGGAAAAATGGATAAAAGGAACGAGAAATGGGCAGAAAAAGTGCTCCCGACGCGAAAGGGACAAAAATTGGCAACTCAGAGCGAAAGAAGGCAGCACCGCGGTGCCACTATGCAGAACCGCGGTACCATATTTACCGAGGAGCCACATCACTTTCAGACCGCCAGATCGCCATTTGTGTTGAGAAGTCAGGAGTTTCGGATCACGCGCGCCGACGCGAAATTTCGGGCCCAATTGGTCCATAGGGTACGGAAATTAGAGGATATTTAAGCCCTACTGATTAATGTTGTCGCGCCCATTTTTGACCTCGGGGTATGAACGGTATCCGCAACGTTGCTCTTTGGCGCGGTTCCCTGGATGGAGCAATAATGCTGATTTTGAGGAGTCACCACCTAATTAGTTAAGTGAATTAGGACACTTGATTTATTGCAATAAAAATACTGCAATTAATCTCTATTTAATGGTCTGCGAAATTAATGAGATTATGGATCAGGGTTCTTTATTATCCTAAAGGGAAGGGGTTAGGCATCCTTTAAGATCCGCTAACTTGCGGTTATCCGTTCAAACCTAGGTTAATTATTTATTGTCTTTTTATTCTACATATTCTAAGTAGTTTTCATAATTTACAATTACAATGGAATGCAATACAGAATAATAAAGCTAAAATCGAATAAAACTCCGGAACATCTTTTAGCCCTTTTTAGGCCTTCTGCACAAGATGATCTCTGGGTACCTGCATAAACACTTAGTAAAAATATTAATAATAGAATAACTAATTTTAAAGTAATAGCAAGAATTAATAAGTAAAGCAAAAAATAAATCCGTCTTTTGTACAGGGGAGGCCTTGAAAATCAGACGGAGATTCCTTCATCGACCAATGTTGTTAGAAACAATAAAATAAATAAAACCTTCAGATCCGCGCCAAAACAGTAATAGTTTTAAACACGGAGGACTCAGATATATAAAAAATAAAGTGGAACATCCTAAACAAGTCCGACTGCGAAAATTCGCCACCAACAGACGTTGGTTATCCGGCAAGGTAAGAAATTATCATTGCCCAGAAAGCTTCATTTTATTTTATTTTCCGTCTTTGCAACTGTGGAGGCCTCAAAAATCGATGGATAACTTTTTCATTGGCCATTTAAGTGTAATACCTTGTTCATTCAGTTAACCAGCAAAAAAAATGTCAAAAGCGGTAGCAAGATGATCAATAGCAAAATGACTGAAAATCAGTAGCAAAACAACCCACGAATCAGTCAAGACAAAATGGTGAAACAGCAAGCAATAGCCAACAACATTCGCATATCAAAGGACCCGACCCAGATCAGTAGATATGACCCATATCAGAACAACCAAACAGATCCCCAAAAAGATAAACCGACAGAGGTCGCCAGAGTTTTTTAGAACTCCGACAGAGCGCCACAACCACAAAAATAGCCCAACTAAGACCAACGGATAACTGTAACAAAAACCAACTAGGTCGCCAAACCAAAAAATGGAAAATCAGTCCTGTAACTCAGCCATCAACAGATTCCTTTAAAAATGATACCAACGAAGGTCGCCGGAGTTTTTATGAACTCAGGCCAGGTATAAAATTAGAAAAATCATGTGAAATCCATCCAATAAACATCAAAAATATACAATACAGTGAGAGTAGCCGGTGACAGGATTTAAAAGCAATATGGGAGCAATGGTTTCACCGGAGCTTAGAGCTCCGACATTGGCAGCAAGGTCGAGTGTGAGAGGTCGATGGAGTTCGCGAGAGTGCTGGGTGTGGTTCGACGGGAATTCGACAGGCGGTGAGTGACGGTGAACATTGGTTCGAGGTCGACAACACAGTGGGAGTGGTCTACGGGAACCAGCGGTGCTCAACGGTGCAGTGGTTGAGGATGATGGTTGGTGGTATTGGAGTGGTCGGCGGCTGTTATGGAGGAGGAGAGTGAGAGAGTGGGTGTGTGTATGTGTTCGCTGGAGAGAAAGGAGAGGAGAAAGGGGTGATGGGCGGCTGGAGTGGGTGAGAGGAGAGAGAGAGAGGGTAGATGTAGTAGGGGAGAGAGGGGCAGGGGTCAGGAAGGGGGTGTGCGGCTGGAGTGGGTGAGAGGAGAGAATAGTTTTATTTATAGTGTAGGATTAGGTTTATGTTTAGTTTTGGGTTTTGGGGGAAAAAGATGAAAGGTGTACTAGGCCTCATTTTTGGGCCTCAGTTTGGGCTTCGGTTTTCGGCAGATTGGACTGATCCAGATTGTGCCTCGGACTGGACTGGTTTGACAAAAATGTAAAACTGATTTATTATTTAAAAGAAAAATTATTTAAAAGGTACAAAATTATCAAAATAAAAATGCCGATACAATAATAATAAAATACAATATTTAAGAAATGTTTAATGCCTAATTAAAAATAAAAACGGGATGCCAATTAATTAATTAAAGAGATGCAAACATTAATAAAATAAAACGACGGTGCAACAATAATAGAAACATAATATTAACAAAGACATCATGCTTAATTTAAAATAAAAAGATGCAATGCCATTTTGTGAAGAAATAAACATAGAATATTATGTAAAAAATGCAAAACATGATGATTAAAATGCGGTGTCCTAAAATGCTTAAAATTGCAAGAAATGACTAAAAGACGGGTCAAAATTGAGTGTCAACAAATGCTATGGAAGGTTGGTCATTCTACAACACAACACAAGACGGATTTGGAGCTACAATTGGAGACTTTGTTATACGTAATTTTCTTTCTTTCGTTTTTAATTCAGTTTATGTATGGATATTGTGTTAGTTCTTAGCGTGACTATGTCTAGGAGTTAAACACTCTATTAGGGCTTTTCTTATGAATCGCTTGAAACTGTTATTCATGAATTAATGCAGTAGTTTGATTTCTTCTTCGCTTGATTAAGATTTAGTCAATATTTGGTATGAATGTTTGATAATTAATTGATCACTAATTATCATAATCTATATGATTTCGAATAAAAAATCGAGAGGAGAGATTTGGATATACTGTAATTGACTAGACATAGGTTAAAATCGCGTACAAAAGTACCCCGATACTTGTGTAGCATTATAGGTTACTGTTCTTAATCCTCCTATGTGGTAAATCATATCATAGAAATATAGAAGAGTTCTGCACTGGGGTTGAGTGATTATATGTCCTAACCGGAATATAAGACAGTCTAGTTAACCGCTATCTTCACGAAGATGAAGAATCATGTTAGTTGCATTAAGGATTGAATAAAGTGGATAGTCGAAGATTTTGGAAGCTCTAATTCATTCATATCTGATTACAAATTTATTGGTTTAAATCTTACAATTATTCTAGCAGTTAAATAAAAATCTCAATCAAATATCGATTGTCAAATAGATAACATAAAATAGATGAACGGTACTTAGAAATCAGTCTCTGTGGACGATATTCGATCTTATATAATATATAGTACTTGTGAACGATGAGTACGCTTGCGTAAGCAGTCGAAATATCGCTAACAATTTTTTGGCGCCGTTGCCGAGGACTGACGTATATCTAATATCGAATCATCTATTTTTATTTCTACTTTGGATTTAATTTTATTTAATTTTAATTTTAATTTTTAATGTAAGAATCGTGTGTCTTGATTTATTTGTTGATTTTGATATGTTTCAGGAATCTAGTGTATGCGAAGAAGGAGAGGAGCAAATACATTTGTTCCCTTCAACCCTGAGATCGAAAAACTGTGCAAGAAAAACATGCGTGAGAAAAGAATTGCTGATTTACTAGCCATGGAAAATCAGCAGAATAACAACAACGGGGTACCTGAGGAGGTGTTGAATAATGAGGTATCACGTGGACAAGTCCCACCACCTGCAGAAATGAGCTTGGCAGATTATGTTCTGCCCACGGTTACTGGTGCACATACATGCATCAGTCTCCCAGCTATAGGGGCCAACAACTTTGAGATCAAGACAGCCATCCTGAACATAGTCCAGAACACAGTACAATTTGGGGGACTGCCATCTGAAGATCCCCACATGCACATTGTAAACTTTCTGGAGTTGTGTGCCACTTTCAAATACAATGGTGTTACTGACGATGCCATTAGACTTAGGCTCTTTCCGTTCTCACTGAGGGATAGAGCCAAAAGCTGATTGAACTCACTGCATGCCAACTCTGTCACTACCTGGCAGGACCTCGCCCAAACGTTTATAGCAAAGTTCTTCCCTTCTTCCAAAGCAGCAAAGTTAAGGGGGGAGCTGGACAACTTTTATTAGGTGGATGGTGAATCACTCTACGATTCATATGAGCGATTCAAGGATCTGCAAAGAAAATGTCCACATCATGGCATTGAGAAGTAGATGTTAGTCCACATTTTTTATAATGGGCTGAGTGGTACTACTCGTACCATCATTGATACTGCAGCAGGGGGTGCTTTTATGAGAAAGAGTGCTAATGAGGCACATAAGTTACTGAAAGATATGGATGCCAACAATCATCAAGGGGCTGATGACAGGTCAGTGACCAGCAGGAAGGCTATGGGCATACATGAACTAGATGCCATCACTGCCCTGAACGCAGAGGTGGCCCTTTTGACGAAGCAACTGCAGCAGAACACCATGTCCGTGAATGCAGTCCAGATGCCTGTGAATTGTGAGATTTGTGGTGGACCACATTCCTTTGATAGATGCACAGCGGTGGACCCTAATAATGTGTCAATGGAGCAGGTACAGGCAGTTGGGAACTTTCAGAGGCCTTATAATTCCAACACATACAACCCAGGGTATAGAAATCACCCTAACTTTTCGTGGAGGAACGATTAGCCTCAGCAACAACCATATCAAGTGGTTACCAGAACCAGCAGGTGCAAAATCAGGCCACTTCATCCCAGCAGTTTAGACTACCTATACAACAGGAGAAGCCTGATGAACTGAGAGTTGTATTGCTTACACTCACCAATTCGCAGAATCAGTTCATGTCTGAAACAAGGTCCTCTCTCAGGAGCTTGGAAACACAGATTGGGCAACTTGCAAAGATGGTAACCAACAGGCCGCAGGACACTCTCCCAAGTAATACAGAGGTGATCGGTGTATTTTGTATACACTTTTTGAGTCATTTTTAGTTAGTATTTTACTCATTTTGTTTATGTTTAATATAGTATTAGGGTCGTTTTCCTTTCTTTTGTGTCACAACGGTCAAAAAGGGAGAAATGACAAAAAAGAGATGAAATGAGTATAAATGAGATGGAATTGCACACAAAGGGGCCAATTACTGAAGTCTAAGAAATCCCGGGAAGTATAGAGGAGATCAGACGAAGTCCGGACGAAAAAAGGACGACGAAACGAAAATCGGCCAGAAAAACGCCAAAGAAGGCCGAACGCGAATGTTCGAAAGTTGATTTCGCAGGGTTTTTCAGCGCCGCGCCATCATAGGCCACGACGCCGACGCGGGATTTCAGAGTTTTGGGCCGAATTTGACACGTTTTCAGAGTCCAAAAGGGATAACTTTTCCTACCTACATAATCTCTAACCTTTGACCTAAAGGATTCTTGGGCTATAAATAGTCTCTACATCATTAGGGGATTCATTCATCATTGTACATACAACACAACTTAGGAGGCTAAGATTGGAGGCTTTTCAAGTATTTTCTTTTCTTTCTTTTTGCTTTGTTTATTTCAGTTCATGTATGGAGATTGTATTAGTTCTTAGCGTGACTATGGCTAGAAGCTAATTACTTATTTAGGGATTTTCTTATGATTCTCTTGAAACTCTTATTCATGAATTAATACATTAGTTGATTTCTTCTTCACTTGCTTAAGATTTATTCAATAATTGGTTTGATTGTTTGGTAATTAATTGATCACTAGTTATCATCACTTATATGAGTTCTAATCGAAATCCGAAAGGGGAGATTGTGAATATGCTATAGTTGAATAAATATAGGTTAAAATCGTGGACGAAAGTACCCCGATACTTGTGTAGCTTAATAGGTTATTGCTCTTAATCCTCCTTTGTAGTCAATCTTGTCATCGAAAGATAGAAGGGTTTTCCATTGGGGTTGAGTGTTTATATTACCTTAACAGGAGTATAAAACGGTCTAGTTAACCTGCTATTTTAACGTAGAAGAAGAAGTCAGTCTAATTGTATTAAGGATTGAATAGAGTGGATAGTTGATGATCTTGGAAGCCCTAATTCTCCATCATAACCGATTTAATTCAAAGTATTTTCTTAATTAGTTTATTTCCTGCATTAACTTTAATTCTTAGTTATAATTCTCAACCAATTAACGTTAACCAAATAGAAACTAAAGCATAGATAATCGGTACTTGAAAACCAGTCCCTGAGGAGATATTCGATCTTACCTAGACTATATTACTTGTAACGATATGTGCACTTGCGTTAAGCGTGTGTATAATCGCACATCAAGTTTTTGGCGCCGTTGCCGGGGACTGGCGTACTTTCAATATCGAATTATTTATTCTTATTTATAATTTGGTTGCTCCATGAACAAGTTTCTAACTTGTTCTGCGAGCATCTTTTTATCACTTTTGTTGTTTTTTTATTCTGCAGGTTAAATTCAATATATATATATATATATATATATATATATATACAGGTCCATGGACTACTACTTCTATCAGGGGAAGCAAATTCATCAACAATAGCTTAACCCACAGGTTCTGGAAGAAGATCTAGATGAGTTGCAGGCAGGCATACTCAGGCTCACCAAGTGCCAGTCTCAGTTCATGGATGAGACAAGAGTGTCCCTCAGAAGTTTGGAGACACAAATAGGGAAACTAATTGATAGGATGAGAAATACACTTCAAGAAAGTCTGCCTAGCGACACCGTTGTGGGAAGTGATAAGCAAATTGAGGAACCTGAACCACACCCAACTGTTGAGGAATCTGGCGAGATAGTTGGTGTAGAGAAGGAAAAGATTACTGAGATCCAATTATTCACCTTTTTGGATTCTTTGGAAATTCTTTTTCCTGTACCTATTGCAAAAGAAATACTACCAGCGGTCACTGTTGATCCCCAAATAGAAAGTCCATACCATCAAGGCACCCCCTAGAGTTGAGTGATGTTGGGAATCTCACTGATCCCTACATTATAGAGAGCCTAGAAGACAAGCATGTCTTGTGTACTTGAGGGATAATCTTATATCTGAAGCCCTTAGTTGAAAAGATTGTTGTAGGAAAAGTGAGATCTGCAACAATAACTATGCGGATTGCAAGCAGTTCGCAGAAGGATCCAATGGGCACTCGTAAAGGTTAACTGCGTCAGGCTAAAAGACGTTAAAGACAACGCTTGTTGGGAGGCAACCCAATGTTTTTAATTATGTTAGTTTGATTTTTGTCTTTAGTTTGTTTTATTTTGTCTTGAACAGTCTCACGGTCTTGGGTTCTTGTTTTGTGTTGTTGGATGACAGGTGGACTGAAAGCTAACTCTGAGGAAAAAGGAGCAAAAACGCTGAAAAAAAGGAAAAGCCGTCGTCAGCGCCACGACTCCCAGAATCAGCATCGTGGCGCCGAAACTTCAGAGAGTCGCAGTACTTGGGGCGCCACGGCGCCGAATCTCAGGACCGTGGCGCCAAAAGTTCCGAGAGTCAGACGCAGTGCAAATTCCAGAATTTTTCCTCCCAGACATCCATTATGACCGCTGCGTTGTGTCAGTAAGTTGTCCCTATTTTAGTCTTCACACATTGGGGATAATGTGTCGATTAAGTTTGGGGGGGGGGGTGTCTTATATCTTGTTTTATTGTTTTGAGTCTTTGTGTTGTTTATTTCTATGTTTTATATGCGTCTATTTTTATTTTTTTTATGATTAAGCATGTTGTAGTTACTTGAAACGCCTAGTGGAGTAAAGTGGAATAATGTAATGGAATTAGAAGCGACCATCTGGACACTTAGGTTAGATATGCCAAGAATTCATGAAATCAAACTATTTGGGGTATCTTGCTTGATTTATGCATTGTTAATGATTAAGCATATGTGTCTGCTTGCTTGCTATTTGATGCGAAATAGTTAGGATATGCATGTTAGGGAGATGACTCAAGCATTTCTTTGTTAGCCCTTTCTTACCATTCTTTGCCTATCTCTGACATTACAATTGAATCCCAAGTCAGCCCCTTTGAGCCAAAAATAAGATATTTTCTTTGATGCCCTATAATTCCATATTTGTGCCATAAGTGGAAAAATTGATATGTTTGGAATATAAAGTATTGAAAAAGAGACAAAAAGAGAGTGAACAATTTTGATGCACCCCAATGGAAAAAAAATAATCAATAGGCAAAAAGCCTAAGTTTGGGGGTGTCTGTTATTCATCATACACCTCATTCTCTCAAAACAAAAGAGGGAAAGATAGGTATGAAGTGAAAAAGAGAATCAAAAGAAAAGGGAAGAATTTAAAGCAAAATAACTTATGATACGTAAATTGAGCCTAAATGCCTATTTTTATCTATCCCTGCCTAAGCCTACATTACAACCCTGAAAAGACCTGAAGATCTCTAATATGTGTATCTATGATTAGTAGAGAATAGCAAGTGAACAGATCATAAAATTTTAAAATTGACATGCATAGGTTAGGTACTCTTACTTCCATGGAGCATGATTATAATGAATTTGCGAAATATCTGACTTGAGTGCTTAGAATGTTAAAAATTCATACTATATGTTCCTGCATATTATCCTACTAACCTTCATGCTTTTCTAAGTGACAATTGTGCAACAAATTGATCAGTGTCTTTGAGTCATTTTATTTTCTTTTCTTTCGTGTCTTTATTTCTATCTTTTTTATCTTTACTCGATGGCGAGCAAAGATTAAGTTTGGGGGTGCTGTATTGCTTACACTCACCAATTCGCAGAATTAGTTCATGTCTAAAACAAGGCCCTCTCTCAGGAGCTTGGAAACACAGGTTGGGAAACTTGCAAAGATGGTAACCAACAGGCCGCAGGGCACTCTCCCAAGTAATACAGAGGTCATTCCTAGAGAGCAGTGTCAAGAAGTGTTGTTGAGGAGTGAAAAGTAGTTGGAGCAGGTTACTCCCCAGCCCGCAGTGGTAAGTGAGAAGAAGTGTGAGAAAGCAGCTGAGGTAGAGAATGAGGGGGTCACTGAGGACCGCCCTACAGTTGAGACAACTCCACGAACACCTTTGAGGGAGTACGTTGATAGAATCCCTTACCCTCAAAGATTACAAAAGAAGGCAATTGACAAACAGTTCTCCAAGTTTTTGGAGGTGTTTAAGAAACTTCACATAAATATCCCCTTCATTGAAGCAATAGAACAGATGTCAGCATACTTTAAATTCATGAAGGAGATACTTGGAAAAAAGAGAAGTCTAGCGGATTATGAGACAATATCTTTGACAGACGAGTGCAGTGCCATCCTACAAAAGAAACTACATCATAAGCTGAAGGATCCAGGGAGCTTCACGTTGCCCTGCACTATTGGTAAGGTGACATGCAACAAGGCGTTGTGTGATCTAGGGGCCAGTATTAATCTCATGCCTCTGTCTGTATTCAAGAGATTGAGTTTGGGGGAAGTCAAATCAACCAGAGTAAATTTGCAGTTGGTTGATCATACCGTGGTGCACCTCAGAGGCATAATTGAAGATGTGCTTGTTGTTGACACCCAATTTTGACCCTCCCGTCCAGTCATTAACTATAAAATTAGACTAATTTTGTAAAATAATTTTTTTATGATTTTTTATAATAAAATACAGCGATAAAACATAAGTACCGGCATAAATAAATAATTTAATAATGGCGTCGCGTCTCACGTAGAGTATTAAGCACTTAGAGTCCCACGCCCGCATTAATTAATTTTAAGCTCTGTCAAACAATTCTTAAGTAATTAATAAATACATAAAATAATTAATTTAGCAATGACGTCGCGTCAAGTAGCATAGTTGCATTTATTAATACGCAAGAGAATTTCATAATCATTTGTAATTTTAAAATCATTTTAAACTAATACATGCATTTAATAGCGCCGCATTCTAAAATATTAAGCATTAATTAAATAGCACCTAAGACTAACACTAATAACCCACTAATTAATTAACTCCTAAAATTAAAAGCCTAATTAAACTAACTAATTTAATACTAACCTATTTCTACCCAGCCCACTACCGCCTGGCCCAATCGTTCGCGACCCGCGACCCGTCGCCCCGGCCCACACTTTTTTCTTATCACAAGCCCGATCAACAAAGCCTACAACCCTTTAGGTATTATCATCCTTTCCAAAACAAAACGCAGAAAAAGAATCAGCAGCCCATTAAGCCCTCAGCCTCTCTCTCTTATCCCATCGACGCAGCCTTCAGACGAAGAACCCTAGAATTCCTTCAATCGCCGCCTTCATCCAATTCGATATTCTCGCCGGATTTTCGGCTGAAAATCCGGCTCACTTACCTTCCTTACCTGCACACACCCAGCCTTTATTTACTTACCATAAGCAAACTAGCAAAATCTTTCCAGAATCAAAATCTTAGCCAATCTACCCAAATCTCGTCAAGAAATCACACGAATCAGCACCAATATTCTCAGTCTTTATTTACTTACCAATTTTAGAACCTAGAGTTGGGATATATAAGAGCATGCAAAGGCATGGATTGAGGGAGGCAGAAAACGATTCGAAGAGCACAACGAGAGCAGAGTAGAGCGCAGACGGCAGAGCTCAGTTGGAGTAGCAGTCGGGTAGCAATCGATGGGACACCCCTAGAGCAGTCAAATAGCAGAAAACAAGAGCAGCAGTGATCGGGGAGGGGCAAGGGTGGACAGCAATCCAAACCCCTTTCCTTTTCGATTAACAAAGGCCAACCAGCGAGAATAGGAAAACACTAGAGCAGCGTATCGAAAACCCGCACCTAGAATTGACCTTAAACCGCATCTCTTTCAATCGCATCGCAATAATTCGTCGAGCGGACCGACGACTTGATACGCTGCCCCGGTTCGCTGCCCGGAGAAGGTAAATTCGGACCCTTTTAAGTTTCATGTCATGCGTGTTATGTGCTTACTGATATATTAAGCTATAATGTAGTGATTATGCATATTGTTATGCTTAGTGTTTGAACGTATTGAGTGTTTAGATTTGTTTAATCAGCTACCAGTATTTATGAATGTTCGTGTTAAATGATTTCTATTATTTAGAATGTTTTGATGGATTGCTGTTGTCAGTTTGCTCTATCACGCTGTTTAATTCAAGGTCGCCATGGCGACGCCCACCGGATCGGGTTTGGCGGGTCGGGCCTGGGCCGAAAAGTGGGTCGAGCCGGGCGCCCGAGTCGGGTCGGGACCATACCATGTCCCGCCCCGATCCCGTCCCCGAAGTGGGGCCGGGTCGGGTAGGGACGGACGGGTTGGCGGGTTTTTTTTTTTTTTTAAATTTTTCACTAAATTAAAAATAATAAATTACTAAGTACTAACAAAGTAACATTAAGTATAACATATACTTGTCATATTATAGACTTATAGTATTATAATTTATAATATATTTATAAAGTATAAAGTATAAACTATAAACTATAAAGTATAAACTATAAAGTATAAAGTATAAAGTTATAATTTATAAACTAAATAATTAAACAAAGACAAGAATAGTGTAAAAACATCCCAAGGTTTGTTTTGTGCCTTTTATATTATTAATTTCATTGAAATATCAAATATACAAGATTCAAAATTACATTGTAGTGTCTTGTTGTTGAAAAAATTGCAAAAGAGTGAAAGACATAGAAAAATTTAAAAATTGCAATGAAATAAATTACCAATTTGAAAATATTTTTCTAATTTCTTTATAATTTCTTGTGGTTCTTGGTTGGAATTGGTATATCTTGATCAAATTGTTCCACGCCGCTACTCATGTCTTGAGATAAAATGTCGTTGTAGTTGTCGTCATCTTCTTTAATCTGGTTGGCGCCTCCTTCGCTCCGCTCGTATCCAATCTCTGAATAGTACCGCCATCTCCAAGTCTCCGCTAATGAGTGTCTGTGCTCTCCTATTTGAAATCGCTGCGAAAAAGCGCTTCGAAGCGATCACGACGCCAATGTTCAAAATATCTCGCCATCATTGAAAGTGTCGAAATGTCTTCTCATTCGCTCAATATTTGACCAAGAAGTCTTCCTTTCCTTCTTCATTGATAAGCGCTGGTAAGGTAAATTACCTGCAAAACAAAAACATCGAACTCACTAATTTGGTTAGCATTGCTACCACCGCACATTTTATTTACGAGGCTTTCAATAGAATTAATATTAGGCCTAGCCACGAACCGCTTGTCGTTTTTAGGTTGTGTTGAAGAAGAAGATGATACAAAAGTCGGTTGGTTACTAGCACTTTCTTGCCGGTAATGCCGATATACTTTTTGCATTCATCTTCTACGCTATTCAACACTTCTTCTAGCGTTAGTTCAATAGGTGGTTCAACATTTAAATTTTTGGGAGTTGGAGGTGGTAGTGCGTCCATACATGTATATATATTTTCAATAAGACTTTTACAACCCTCTACTTTAATAGTCGGGTTTAATACAGACCAATAATATAAATAGGGAATAGGAATAAAATATTTTTAATTTCATAAACATTTTTTAATAGCCTGAGATAAGCGAGTTTTTCCATATATTCTTTAAGAAGTAAAAATATTATAGCTATATAAAACAACATAGTTGAAATAGTAGGATAATATAAAGTAGAAAATTCTTTTGTTGCTCGTTGAAAATTTTCTAAAAATACAATAAGTTCTCTAATTTTCTCCCAATCGGTATCCACAATCATATCATTTGGATTTTGATTATGGGCGTTAAAAATAAAGTAATAGGTTTTCTATAGTCATAAGCAACAACTAGTTGGTCATATAAAGAATTCCACCTAGTTGGTACTTCTTCGAAATTTTTCTCAGAAGATAGTCCACAATCGTGGCAAGTTTTTATATTCTTTTCTTTGTTGAATTCTATTATTTTTAAAAATAAAGTGTATAGCAAATTGTATTTTTCAAGAATATCTTGAAAAAGTGAAAGACCATCCTTTACAACTAAGTTATAAATATGGCACGCATTTGATATGAAAATGTTTTGGAAAAGACGAGTTAAAACATTTCTTAAAATACTAATAGCGTAATTGTTAGAAGATGCATTATCTAATGTAATACTCATAACTTTATCGGTTATTAGTAATAATCGCGATGAATAAATATTTTCAAATAAACTCACCAAGGTGCCTACTATCTATATATCTATATGCTAAAATACGTTTTTGCATAGACCATTTATAATCTATCCAATGACAGGTTACCGTTAAATAATCATGGCCGTTAGTACTACGACCTATATCAGAAGTTAAAGCAACTTTGCAATTTAAATGATATAATGCATAACGTAAATATTGTTGATATTCATGTGCAAATTTAAATACATCTCTTTTAACAGTTGATCTAGGAAAACCTTTATAAGCGAGGATTATACATATCTCTAATATAATGAATAAAACCAGGAGATTCAGGAAATGAAAAAGGCAAACCCTCCACAGCAACTAATTTTGCTAGTGCTTCCCTATCTTTATGTTTATCATATTTAGGGCCTACAACTCCCCCCGTCATAGGGTTAATTTGACCCTGTACTTTCTCCGGGACAGTAGTATGTGAACCTTGTCCCGATTGAGAGGACGTTTGTTCACCAGTTTTTTCAATCATGTATTGGGCATGCAAGACTTTGTGTTTTTGCAACAGTGTCTTCCTAAACCCCGGCCCCACCATGACCTTGTCCAGATTTTAAAAGAATAAACATTTTTACAAGTTTTACATACAAATACTTGATTAGCTACGTCCTGTCAAAATATTTCCATACAACCGATTTTTATGGTAGTTTTTAGGGACCTCGTCTCATAGTAGGGGGGATAGGAGGCATTTCACTAGTGGGTGTATCATCATCTTCATTAATAGGTGTATCATCAACTAGAGTGTCATCTAAATTAAAATCTTCTTCAATTTCAGGATAATCATTTGTGTCAAGATCATATGGTATTTCAGGAAACATTTCAGGATCTATAAAATCATCTTGTCTAGGAATAATGGAGCAGAATACTAGAAGAAGTACCCTTGCCCTTGTTACCACCCCTACTAGAAGCGACTTACCCTTACCCAACATGCCTCTTAGTCCTTTCATTTTAATTATGCTAATAAATAGTTAAAGATAATGAAATTAAATGTGCTAAATGAAATAAAGACAAAATAATAATTTAATGAGAGAACGAATGTACCAAACGCCGACGTAGAGTCGACGTGTAATCGAGAGGGTGAAAATTGAAACTTTGCTCGATAGATAATCCTCAAGCTAGTTGCCAACTTCACTCCCAATTCTCAAATTAATAAATAGATTGAATATGTAGACAATGTTGTATAGAGAATTAGAGATTGGTTGAGAGATTAGAGAGTAGAAAGATTTGTGAAAATAATAAGAAGAGGAATGAGGTATTTATAGGGGTTAAAAATAAATATAAAGGGGTAGGGGTTGGGGGAGGGGAGGCCTAAAATGGCCGTCATTCAATGACGAAATAAATGGCCGTTGGACAACGGCTATTTTGTGCAGGTCGAGGGCGGATTTGGGGCGGGTCGGGGCGGGCGGGATCGGGGCTGGCGGTCGAACTGGCGGGACCATACTGCCCCGCCGGTTCGAGCCCCGGTCCCGCTTTTTTTTTTTTTTTTAATACCGGTTTCGTGGTTTCGGTTTGCCTGGGTCGGGTCGGGACCAAGACCGACGGAGTCGGTCGCGACCATCGCCACTCTAGTTTAATTGATGTCCCGGATGCATTTTGATCACCGGTACTTTAAAGTCATGTATCGTCTATGATGTTTTACAATCTGGTTGCTCCAAAATGATCATGAATTGTTTTACGCTTCTGTTCATGGTTAGAAATACAATCTATTGTTTAAAGATTATTCTTTTGGCTTAAGATTCATAGCAATTGATAATTGTCAGTGATCTTAGATGCATTCTGAGATCCAAATCAAAGTTCTGGAGTATGAGTCCAATTTTATGATGCTTATGTGTATATTCCAAAATACTGTCTAAAATAAAATTTCCTGCCGAATCATTATTATTAAACAACCTGTCAAAATGCGCCAATACTGCTCCTCCAGTTTCTCTTTTGGTTTGTTTGAAGAAGTAAGATGATGGTTTAGGATAGTTTCAAAGTAATTTGAGGTTCTGTCCCTTGAAACATTTGGTTGTTAGGTTATGTTGAAGTTTATTCATTCCTCTTCCATGGAATAATCTAAGTATTGCCTTCAAATATGTTGATATAAGCTAATTGATTGATCACCATGACTAACTGTGTAATATGATGCATCTGTGAAGTTTAGATTGGTTCGGCCAGATTACACATCTCTGCAATATTATTTCTAAAATAATCATATGTTTGTTTCCCTGTCCGTATGCTAGTTCAACTCATAGTATCACTTTATTCGTCTAAAATACAAGTGTCATCATGCCTGCTCGGGTTACACATCTGCTTTATTTGCTTTGGTTCTAATTTGATTTCCATATATTGGTCAACTCTAGCTCATAAGGTGCTCTAGTCTACCTGTCCGGAGGATGTTGCTTGATATGCAGTTAATTTCCTTTTCGTCCTACCTAATCTAGATGACAATGCACTTTCTTAAACGACTCTTCCTGAACTAGTCGTCTAGCAGTTTCTTTTTTTTAATTGCTAAGTCACCTTCACTGTCACGTTTAATATTTCTGGATAACTTATGTGCTATATCCATGTGTTGCCTCATTGGGTAGTTGTATGGAAATTTAATTGGACTAAGATCAGGTAGTATGTTTACTTAAGCTTGATTTCCCCACTTTTACCTTTGTATTGGCTTGTATTGCTTATCCGTCACTAGTTTGGGATCTAAAATCAGGCCTTGTGCATGTGTGCAAATTTGTCATCAGTGACGCGAACCAAGTGGTTGTGCATTCTATCTTGATCTGAGTGTTAATTCTTTACTTTGCCTAACTTGCTCATTGTTCCGCTTTGAAAGACCTTAGAGGGGGCCTTGTTCTTTATTTATGGTACGAAATTGGTCATATGGGTTTTCCCCTATCAGTATATTATGTCTATTCTGAATATTATATATATCATGTATGCCTAAGTGCATATCTGTGTTGTGCACTAAGTTGGGCTTTGTGGTGTATCTGCCCTGGTTTTTTTTTGTTTCTAACAAAAAAAAGGGAGTTTGACCGTAATTGTTTGGGGCCTGCCGTGTTCTATATTTGCACATTGCCTACATCCTCCAGCCCATTACTTAATTCAAGTTGTCTGATTACTGCTTCGGGTTTGTTTCGTTTCTCCTTTGAACAGCCGAAAAGGAATTAAATTTCATGTCAATGTTTATTTGCTATTTGATGAATTTTGGATATATACTAATCCATATCTTTTCTTTTCTTTTACATGAAATGCATCGGAGCAAAATGAAGAATCTCCCGGCGAGACTCATCCCGACTTTCGGCCCGCATCTACATCCCTCGAGTCCCCTCTTCGGCAATCCTAGAAAAAAAACAAATAGGACGGGGTCATCCGCTTCAATCTCTTTGCTCTCTCTCTTATCTCATTTATGCCTTTATTTGTTTGTTGTATTTTTTTTTACTTAACTTTGTAATTAATAGAGGAACTTCTAACAATTAGCCTTTAAGCATATGAGGTGGAAGGTAATTTAAATTTAAAAACGCATTTCTTCTTTATTTGTCTTTTAGGACTGTTGAGCATGTCTAAATTCTGCAAAAATGATCTAAATGATTTAACTTGCATCATAAAACGACATTTTATTTCTTATTAAAATCCATAAACAAAATTTTTCCTAAACTCTCAAGATCATCTTAAGCACTTTTTTTATACTACACGCAGGTTAAGCAAGATTAATTTAGCTAGCGGTACACATAAATAATCTTTGCATGCATACATAAGTAGTCCATAAAGCACCCTCTTAGCATTCTTTAGCATTTCTAGTCCTTTTAGCATTTTTAATCACCCTTTGGCATTTAGCATCTTAGCACATTTTGTCCTTAACATTTTAGCACCTCCTAGCATTCTTTTGTACTTTATCATATTAGCACTACTTCCGGCACTTTAGCATTTAGCACTTTTAAGCGCCTCTTAGCACCTTTAGCACCCTTCTAGCATTTAATATCTTTTAGCAACCTTTAGTATTTTAAGCACTTTTAAACATTTAGCATTTGGACCTTTTATTTATTTATAACACCTTTTGCCCTTTTTATACTTTAAGCCTTTTAAACATTTTAACATTTTAGCATTTATTAAGCAGGAGGAGCTTTTATTTTGCATAATAATTACCCCAGGTTTGGCAGGACAACCGCAAGTTAGCGGATCTTAGAGGGTGCCTAATCCCTTCCCTCTAGATTAATAAAGAACCCTTGCCCAAAATCTCACTAAGTTTAGCAGACCATAAAGAATGGAGTTAGTGTTGACTTTAACCTAAGTTGACATTTAGGTGTCCTAATTCACCCAATTAATTAGGTGGCGACTCCGCGAACCCTTAGCATTTTGCATACCTTTAGCATTCCTTTTTAGCACTTTTCTAGCATCTTTTTAACTTTTACCATCTTTTGCAATTTTAGCATCCTTTTAGCATTTTTAAAACCTTTAAGCCTTTTTTTAACTATTTAGCATTTTATTTATTTTATTTTCTAACCTTTATTTGAGCAGGAGTTTAGAAAATAAAGTCGCGGCCGAAAATGGGCGTGACACTTGTCAAGATGGGAAAGTTCTTCTTCTCAGCAGACTTTCTAATTCTTGACATGGAGGAAGATGATGAAATACCCATCATTTTTTGGAGGCCATCCCTTGCAACTGAGAGGCCCTGATTGATGTAGAAAAGGGAGAACTGAGACTAAGGGTTCAGGAGGAAGAGATGCTGTTCAAAGTGTTCAATTCAAAAAATTGAATCTCAAGCCATCAACAAGTGTTTCGCAGTAAGCACAACTGACATAGCAATTCAGCCAGCACAGACCAAAGCTAGGGAAAGCATTCCAACAGCCGTGAACCCACAGGTCAGCAAAGTTGTCAAACAGGCAAGTCTTACTGAACCCCCTCTTGTGAAAAAGAAAAATAGAGCGAGAAAAAGGAGAATGATTCTTAAGTGGATGGGTTGTGGGGTTAAATTACCCCAATGATTTGATAAGAAACTTGTGTCCGACTAAAAGACGTTAAAGACAACGCTACTTGGGAGGCAACCCAAGTTTTAAATTATGTAATTTAGTTTAATCAGAACAGTCTCAATTTTAGTATTTTTATTGTGTTGTGATGCTAGGTGAAGGAATGGGACATGAAGCAGGGGAAAACGCTGGAAAACACCGAATCAGGAGTTTCAGCACCGCGGTGCCACTATGCAGAATCGCGGTGCCAATAGCGATTTCCGAAAAATAAAAAGGCCCTGAATCGTCAAATCTCCTCCCACAGATACCGTCTCAGTGCAAATTCTGCCGCCACCACCACCGTTTTGAACCGCTATATGTCTGTAAGTCGTCCCTTTTTAACTTTTGAGTTTTTTACACATTTGAAACAATGTGTACTTTAAATTTGGGGGAGAGTTCTTATTTTATTTTATTTTTGAGTATTTTCTTTGTTTTGTGTTTTATATGATTCAATTTTTTTTATGATCATGCATGCTGTGCTTATTTGGAATGCCTAGTGAATTAAGTGGGATAATGTAATGGAATAAGAAACTAAAATCTGTGTGCTTAAGTTAAATATGTCAAAGATTCATAAAAATCAGATTATTTAGAATATTTGGTGCTTAGCCTATGTGTTTTCAATTGAAAAATATATGTGAAGTCTGCTTGCTTGCTATTTGAGGCGAAATAATTAAGATGTACATGTTAGGGAGATGATTCAAACATTTCTTTGTTAGCTCTTCTTACCATTCATTACCTACCTTGCAATAAATTGTATCTCTAGTCAACCCTTGAGCCTAAAATAAGTTATTTTCTTTGACACCCCATGATTTACTCGTGTGCCATAAACAGTAATTGAAAAATTGAGATGAAAAATAGTGAAAAAGAAATACAAAAAAAGAGTTAAAAAAATGATGCACCCTAGTGAAAAAAATGTAAAAACTTAAGTTTGGGGGTGCCTGTGTGAATATATTTCATGCTCTCAACCAATAAGAAAAGAGGGGAATGATAGGTATGAACTGAAAATGATACCAAAAAGAATGATAAAATGGTTGAGTAGGAAAAATGTTTATGGTACGTAAATTGAACCTAAATGTCTAATCTTACCTACCCCTGCCTAAGCCTACATTACAACCCTGAAAAAGTCCTGATAATCTCTGAAATGTATGTCTATGATTAGTGGAGAATAGCAAGTAAACAGGCTCATAGAACTAAATGAAATTGATATGCATAGGTTAGGTATTCATGCTTCCATTATTTATGATTGAAATAAATTTGCGAAATATCTGACTTGAAATTCTAGATTGTTGAATTCATGCTATATCTGTTCCTGCATATTATCTCAACTGACGTTCATGTGTTTCTAAATCGTTGTGCAGCTGCTTGATTTGAGTATTTGAGTCTTTTATTTTTGTGTCTTTATTTTTGTTTTGATCTTTGCTCGAGGGCGAACAAATATTAAGTTTGGGGGTGTTTGTTAGACGTATTTTGTATACGTCTTTTGAGTCATTTTTAGTTGATATTTTACTCATTTTTGTTGTGTTTAGTATAGTAGTAGGTTTGTTTTTCTTTCTTTTGAGTCACAGCGGTGCAAAAAGGCAAAATGGCAAAAAGGACGAGAAATGGTGCTCCCGAGGCGAAAAGGAAGAAAGTTGGCAACTCAGAGCGAAAGAAGATAGCACCACGGTGCCACTATGCAAAACCGTGGTGCCATATTGACCAAGGAGCAACAGGACTTTCAACACCGCGGTGCCATTTATCTTTGAGAAGGCTGCGGGAGTTTCGCATTGCGCGGTGATCTGAAACCGCGGTGTCGACGCGGAAAATTTCAGTTTCGAATGTCAATTGGCTAAGGGCAGATTGGTCCATAGGGCACGAAAATTAGAGGATATTTAAGCCCCGGGATTAATGCTATGGGAGGTAGGACATTCTACAACACAACACAACACAAGGAGGATTTGGATCTACAATTGGAGACTTTGTTCTACATAATTTTCTTTCTTTCATTTTTAATTAAGTTTATGTATGGATATTGTGTTAGTTCTTAGCATGACTATGGCTAGAAGCTAAACACTCTATTAGAGTTTTCCTTATGAATCGCTTGAAACTGTTATTCATGAATTAATGCAGTAGTTTGATTTTTTCTTCGCTTGATTAAGATTTAGTCAATATTTGATATGAATGTTTGATAATTAATTGATCACTAATTATCATAACCTATATGATTTTGAATAAAAAACCGAGAGGAGAGATTTGAATATGTTGTAATTGACTAGACATAGGTTAAAATCGCGGACGAAAGTACCCCGATTCTTGTGTAGCATTATAGGTTACTGTTCTTAAACCTCCTATGTGGTAAATCCTATCATAAAAATATAGAAGGGTTCTGCACTGGGGTTGAGTGATTATATGTCATAACTGGAATATAAGACAGCCTAGTTAACCGCTATCTTAACGAAGAAGAGGAATTATTTTAGTTGCATTAAGGATTGAATAAAGTGGATAGTCGAGGATTTTGGAAGCCCTAATTCATTCATAACTGATTACAACTTTATTGGTTTAAATCTTGCAATTATTATAGTAGTTAAATAAAAACCTCAATCAAATATCGATTGCCAAATAGATAACATAAAATAGATGAAGCGGTGCCAGAAACCGGTCTGTGGACGATATTCAGTCTTACAGACTATATTACTTGTGAACGATGCGTACGCTTGCGTGAGCAGTCGAAATATCGCTAACAACAACCTCATAAATACAGAGAATAATCACGACCATGGCTGGCAAACCCGTTATATTTTAATCAGGACTGACCAAATTCACCAGCCTTCTGTGAATCCTTTTCCAGAGGAGTGGAATCCTTCTAGTAAGTATTTAGTTTATTTTTCTACTATTGGGTACATTTGCATGGTTTTCCAAATAAATGATAAATCTTGTAGTAGTCATCCATCACATGGCCCTTACAACCACACAACTCACACACAAATCCAAGTTGTGTAGGCTTGAAGTGATGTGTAGGTTTAGGTTTAAAATTTTGTCCTCTTACCGCCAGTAAACTTAAGAACTCTCTTCCAGACCAATCACTCTTAGAATTCTTTGACTTTCCTCTTGGACTACCACTGCATACGCCTAATTAACTGTCAATACATGCATTCTAAGGAGTATATCACTCCTATCATGGCTAAAACTCTCATTCAATCTAGTAAAAAATTACAACAATCGCTGATTACACAGATATTCAACATAATCCTTTGATTCATCACAATTACACTTAGGTTTCAGAGAAATCAAGTCTAATTTATTCCAGGCATCTTTTATTTTAGAATAGTAAACAGTTACGGAGTCCATACCTTGAGTCAATGATCCTATTTCCTTACTCAACTGGTAAACTCTAGTGAGATTCGATTTGTGAAATCTCTCCTCAAACTCATCACATTGACTCGGTGCACTCGAGGATAAGATCATCCTCGAAATGAGCTCTGGTGTGACTGTGCAACTGATCCACGAAAGGATTATAACATTACAACGATCACACTGCTCACATGCTCATCTTTGTACATACTTCTTTTGCATGATCCATCTATAAACCCTAATTTGTTACTTCCAAGCAATGCGAGCTTTATAGAGCGACTCCAGAGTATATAGTTCTCTGGACCTGTCAATTTCAGTCCAGTTAGCATGATTCCTAATACATCTGATTATTGTAGGTGTAGCGGATACATGTAATCGATCTGAGTTGTATTTGTTTGTGAATTTGCTTCTTCCATGGCGAATCGCAGCTTTGAAAGCTTCTCAACAATGGCAGATTGTGTTTTCTTTTCTCAAATCGATTCAATCGAATCGTTGCTCTGATACCATATGAATTGAGTTGTGATCCAGCTCAATATTGAACTAAGTTCATCATGGATCAAGTTAGAAGAGAAAAGAGAATTATATTTGCATTGATCAAATTAAGAAAAATGGATACAATGGCGGTCTATATAACTAACTAACTGCCAAGTTAGTTTGTAAGTTCTTTAAACATCAATTAGACCCTTTTAGTTTATTTAAACTACAAAATAACATACTAATAAATTACATGTCAATTCAAATTAATGATTCGAAGCTCCTACATTAAGTGTTAATAATTGCAGTTTTGCTAAACATGCTTCGTGAAAAGGCTTAAGAATCAAATGAAACTCGAAACCACCTTAAACCAAGAAAAGGAGAAAAGGCTCTGCTCTTATCAGAAAAATGAAACATGAAAAAGTCCATAAACATAGTATTGAAGTGAGCTAGTATATTCTTTAAAATAAAGTAGAGTACAATGAAACAAATTCATGGTAATTATATTGTTGATTATGAAACCAAAAAAAGCTGTCATTGGAATTATTAGAAACAAAAAAAATAAAAGATTACCCCCTTTGTGGAGCGGATCCATAAAAGAACATATTGTAAAAAGAAAAGTTCAACATATTAATGGTATGTTGGAGAGCCCTCCCTTCAGGTATTCCAATCCTTATGTTATGTCAGCAGAAAAGATACCAGAAACATTCCCTGATGGCATTATCTCCTTTGACTGCTTCATCAGCATTTTCTTTGTTTTTAAAAATAAAGGTGGTGTCTAAGCAAGCTTGCATCGGGACGGAACTAAGAGGCGGAAGGGTAACATCGGAACCCTCTTCGTTAGAAAACTACACTATATATATAATATCAAAATTAATTTTAATATACATGTAATAGATGTTGAATATCTTAAGCTTTTTCGTGACTTTAATTCTTTATTTTTGAATCATCTTAGTGAAAATTGGCTTGCTCGCAACTCAAATATTTCACCGAGTACGTACTTACTACCTCTTACCCCCACGGCTACCACAAATAACTTTGCCCACCAATTATTTTGCAGCACATTTTCACAGACTAATTTATATTGCTCGCCTGTTTTGCTTCCATTCAGAAAATTAACAGTGTTAATTTCTACTGCTTGTGTTAGTTATATGTGTTCATATGTGAACTTGGAATTATTCTTTTTGCCTGATAATTAACTGGTGGCTGAAGTAATCTAGTTACTGGCGCCGATGGGCTGAACCTCATCTGATTTCATTTTGTGAATCTTGTATGAGTTTGAAATATTTTCCTCGATTGTATTCATCTCATAAGGGAACACAATATATACACATAAAATACATTAATGTGGAAGAGTAAATCATGCCTAATAATACTAAATAATATATTCCTAATATATTATTTTACTACCTATCATATATACCATGATCCTACATTAATACAATATTATTAATAATAATTACTAATATTCTAACACTTCCCCGCAGTCGAAGTTGGAGGGCGGCGAATGTTGATACTGTCCTTAAACCCTTCAAATAATATCAACCGAAACCTTTTCGTGAAGATATCTGCGATCTGATGACGCATCGGGACATGTAACACTCGCACTTGTTCGCGAGCCACTTTTTCACAGACAAATGGATATCTAACTCAATATGTTTAGTGCGTTGATGATAGATTGGATTCCCTGAGAGATAGATTGCACTAATATTATCATAGTATACCAGAGTGGCTGTCGGAATGGGGCAATGGAGCTCAAGTAACAGATTCTGAATCCAGCATGAGTCAGACACAACATTGACAACATCATGGTATTCAGCTTCGGCACTTGAGCGTGATACTGTGGCTTGCCTTTTGGAGGACCATGAGATTAAATTGTCATCGAGGAAGACGAAATAACCGGAGGTGGAATGTCTGGTGTCCGGACATCCTGCCCAGTCTGCATCTGTGTAAGTAACAAATTTGGAAATGGAAGACGGGTAAAGATGTAATCCATACTCCAGAGTATCCTGAATATATCGCACATTGTGTTTAAGCGCATGCATATGTTCTTCCATCGGATTATGCATGAATAGACACACTTGTTGTACTGCATAGGTAATATCCGACCTGGTGAATGTGAGATACTGCAAAGCTCATGCTAGGTTGCGGTATAATGTAGGATCAGTAAAGGATTTTCTAGAGATGACACTCAGTTTTGACTTCGTGTCTACCGGAGTTGCTGAAGGTTTGCAAGAACACATTCCAGCTCGTTCCACAATCTCAGATGCATACTTCTTTTGGGAGAGAAATAACCCACTTGCATGGCGTGTCACAACAATTCCTAGAAAGTAATGTAGTGGACCAAGATCTTTCATAGCAAATTCGGAACTAAGTTGTGACATGATTCTCTTGCGAAGAGAATCTGAAGATGCTGTCAGAATAATGTCATTCATAAATAAAAGAAGATATGCAGTATGATTATCCTGACGATAAATAAACGGAGAGTTATCGGAACGACTCTGAGAGAAATACACAATCTGCAAACCGCTTCTACCAAGTCCTGGGGGCCTCCTTGAGACCATATAATGATATTTTCATTAAACACACATGATTGAGATATTTAGGATCCCTGTATCCCAACGGTTGGTGCATGTAGACAGTCTCACTCAGGCGTCCATGAAGGAAGACATTTTTGACATCCAATTGATGAAGTGACAATCCTTTTGAGAGAGATAGACCGAGAACCGTTCTGATTGTTGCTGGTTTGACCACTGGACTGAATGTCTCCCCTCAGTCTAATCCACCTGTTGTGTCTTCCCATCACCTATAAGACGAGTCTTATGTCGCTCAAAATATCCATCAGATTTTTTTTATGGCTAAAAATTCACATAGACCGAATTATAATAACATTAGATGGACGAGGTACTAAATCTCATGTTCTATTTTTAATTAGAGCATGATATTCATCATTCATGGCTATTTTCCAATTCGGGTCTTTTAGAGCATACATTGGGTTACGAGGCAAAGGTGATTTCGAAACCTAAGTGTGTAGACTGTATTTGGTATTGGGTTTGACAATTCTATGTTGACTACGGGTGACGGGCAGTGACATGGCGATGGATTGGATGCCAGCGCCGAGGTGAAGCGATGGTGGACGCCACCGTCGATGTGTTATTCCGTGTTGCGATGGTGTGAGCATTTGGTGTGGAATTGGGCATGGAGATGTGGAATGGCCCAAGGAATGAAACTACTCTATTTGTGAGGGGGAGTTACGATCACTGGGCCTTGGAACAGAGGGCCCAAGCTGCTGGATTGAATTTTCCAGAGGCTGGACCATCGGTCCTTGGTCCAGTGGGCCCAGATTCTCCGTTCTATCATAGTCAGTGGGTCCCGGGCTGTGGAAAAAATGAATTAGATACCAAAGCCTATCATCACCCAAGAAATTATAAGTATGAGTCCCGGTTTCATGTATCTTGGCAAATGAAAATTGTGTTTCATCAAAAATTACATGACGACATATAATCATTCTTTTGGAAGAAATGTCATAACATTTGTAACCACGGTGATTAGTATGATATCCCAAGAAAACACATGTAGTAGACAGGGTTGGATTTTTATGATTGTGGTGGATGAAAATAGAGGGTATCAAAGACAACCAAACACTCTTAAATGATGATATGAGGGCTCTCGTAAGTAAAACATTTTTAGTGGAGGTTGGTAAGACATGTTTTTATGATGAAGGATATTCAACATGTAGGTAGTCACTTGAAGTGCATGATAACAAAAATGAGGGGTATGGATGCATGAGCAAGAGATGTTGTCGCTCCCGTTTTTACCTCGGGATCTGAACGGTATCCGCAACATTATTCTTTGGCGCGGTTCCCTGGATGGAGCAATAATGCTGATTTTGAGGAGTCGCCACCTAATTAGTTAAGTGAATTAGGACACTTAATTTATTGCAATAAAAAATACTGCAATTAATCTCCATTTATTGGTCTGCGAAATTAATGAGATTCTGGATCAGAGTTCTTTATTATCCTAAAGGAAAGGGGTTAGATATCCTTTAAGATCCGCTAACTTGCGGTTATCCGTTCAAACCTATGTTAATTATTTATGGCTTTTTTATTCTACATATTCTAAGTAGTTTTCATAATTTACAATTACAATGGAATGAAATATAAAATAATAAAACTAAAATCGAAATAAACTCCGAGACATCTTTTAGCCCTTTTTAGGCCTTCTGCACAAAATAATCTACGGGTACCTGCATAAACACTTAGTAAAAGTGTTAGTAATAGAATAAATAATTTTAAAGTAATAGCAAGAATTAATAAGTAAAGCAAAAAATAAATCCGTCTTTTGTACAGGGGGGGGGGGGGGGCCTTGGAAATCAGACAGAGATTCTTTCATCGGCCAATATTGTTAGAAACAATAAAACAAATAAAACCTTCAGATCCACGCCAAAACAGTAATAGTTTTAAACACAGAGGGCTCAGATATATATAAAAATAAAGTGGGACATCCTAAACAAGTCCGGCTGCGAAAATTCGCCCTGCCAGCGCATGTTGGTTATCCGACGCAAGTTGAAGAAATCATCATTGCCCAGAAAGCTTCATTTTATTTTATTTTTCGTCTTTGCAACTGTGAAGGCCTCAAAAATCAATGGATAACTTTTTCATTGATCAATCAAGTGTAATATCTCATTCAGAATCAGTTTAATAAAATGAATTAAAGGGCAATATTGTCAAAATCAGCCAAGAGTAACGAATCAGTAGAACACAACAACAGTGGTCCGCGATAAATCACGACGATGTAAGCGGCAATGATTCACGAGCCAAGCTCTGGCAAAGACAACCGTGAGTAAATCAACAACAAACATTGAGAGATCCGGCTTGCCGAAAAATGCAAATAGCCAGAATAAGATGAACACAAAACAAAGAAGTGGGTCGGACAGAAAATTCAACGGAAACAACAAGCAAATCCGGGCTAAGTCACCGAAAAACTCCGAACGTAAACAGAGGGACCAAAACTTGTACAAAAATCAGTCAGTTGCAAAACAAACGACAGAACCCAAAAGCAAAGCCAACGGAGGTCGCCAGAGTTTTCAGTCCAACGACTCCACGACCAACAAAAATATCAAATAAAATTAGATCGGTTCATAGCCGAGAAATAGACCAACCATCAACAAATAACCGCATATATAAAAAAAATGCCAAAGATCAGTCCATACACAAACCAACAACACGCATAAACGTGTAACATCGCCGGTAATCACCTCCGGCGAGACAGTGGTGAGGAGATGGTCGACGAGAACAGTGGGGAAGAAGGTGGGTCACAGTGGTTGAGGTTCGCCGGAAATGGTGGTGTACCAGTGACGGGAGAGTGGGTGTGCAGCGGTGAGGGTGAGCTTGGGTTGATAAATGTTGTGGATATTGAGAGGATGGTTTGATGAAGAGAGGAGTGATAAAAGTGAGAGATATGGAAGGGGTGATGGGAGACTGAGGGAGAAAGGGTGATGTGCGGCTGCTGATGTTGTTGTGGAGAGAATGAAAAATAAAAAAGGGGGAGGGGTATTAAGGTGTGCGGCCGATCCTTGGGGAAAGTGGGGTAGAGTTTTTATTTATAGGGGTATTTAGGTTTAGGGTTTTGGTATTGGGGGAAAAAGGTGAAAGGTGTACTGGGTGTTGACACCCAATTTTGACCCATCTTTTAGTCATTTCTTGCAATTTTAAGCATTTTAGGACACCGCATTTTATCACTATTTTTGACATTTTTGTATATTTTTACCTAACATTCTATGTTGTTTTATTTTTTTGTAAATTGACATCATTTTTTTACTTTAATTAGGTATTAAACATTTTCAAATATTATGTTATTATTGTTGCGCGATCATTTTATTTTATTAATTTTGCATCCCTTTAAATAATTAATTGACATCCCGTCTTTACTTTTAATTAGGCATTAAATATTTGTCAAATATTGTATTTTTATTATTATTGCATCGGCATTTGCATTTTAATAATTTTGCATATTTTTAAATAATTTTTCTTTTAATAATTAATCCGTTTTGCATTTCATCAAACCAGTCCAGTCCGAGGCACAATCTGAATCAGTCCAATCCGCCAAAAACCGAAGCCCAAACTGAGGCCCAACACACTTTTCATCTTTTCCCCCCAATACCCAATACTCAAAACCAAAATCCTAATACCACACTATAAATAAAACCTTACCCCCCCCATTTTAAAAACCTCACCAGCCGCACACTCCTCTACCATCTCTCTCTCACCATCACTCACCAGCCGCACACTCCTCTACCATCCCTCTCTCACCATCACTCACCAGCCGCACAACCCTAAAACCCTTCCCCTTTCTTTTTCTCTCCATCTCTAACACCAGCAGCCGCCCATCCCCACCGGAGCTGGAAGCTCCGGTGAAACCCACTGCTCCCGTCACCACCATCCCGTCGCCCTCTCCCTTATCCCCTTTTTCACACACATACACAGCACACACAGATCTTACAATTTCCCGTCACCGTCGGTGACCCCCGTCAAACCCACCACTTTCGGTGAACCACCACCACGCCCCCATTGACCTCATCTCTCTGTCGAACCCCACTGTTCCCGTCTCTGGCGAACCACGAACCATTGTCCCGCATCTCATTCCGCCGCTCATCTTGCTGTTGACACTAATCAGAGTTCTAACTCCGACGACATTACTGTTTGTTTCCTTTTATTCTACGATTATATTATTGTGCGAGTAGTGAACTGATTTTCTTTTGATTTTGGTTAGTTGGCCGGAGTTTTATAAACTCCGGCGACCTTGTTGATACTTTTTTTTTCGGCATTTTGTTAGATGTGTTAACTGGTGGTACGATTTTATGATTTTGTTCATATCTTGCCGGAGTTTTTTTAACTCCGGCGACACTTCGAATATTTTCGATGATAACTGATATTTTCCGGCGATTTGTTATTTACTTACTGCAGTCCCGTTATTGTTCACTGCCATGAAATTTGTTGGACTGATTTTGGCCAATTTGCTGGACTGATTTTTGGGTTGTCGGACTGATTATTGCTATTTTTACTGTCCCGGATTAATTTTGGATAATTTTGCCCCCCTCTTATTTTATTAAACTGATTGGAATATATCCTTATTTTCAAAAGAATGGATACTGCACTGACTGGTTTACTGGTTTGAAGATATACTATATATGGCCAATGAAAAAGTTATCCGTCGATTTTTGAGGCATCCACAGTTGCAAAGACGGAAAATAAAATAAATGAAGCTTTCAGGGCAATGATGATTTCTTCCACTTACACCGGATAACCAACATGCGCTGGCAAGGCGAATTCTCGCAGCCGCACTTGTTTAGGCTGTCCTACTTTATTTTTATATATATCTGAGCCCTCCGTGTTTAAAACTATTACTGTTTTGGCGCGGATCCGAAGGTTTTATCTATTTTATTGTTTCTAGCAATATTGGTCGATTAAGGAATCTCCGTCTGATTTTCAAGGCCTCCCCTGTACAAAAGACGGATTTATTTTTGGCTTTACTTATTAATTCTTGTTATTGTTTTTAATTGTTTATTCTATTACTAACATTTTTACTAAATGTTTATGCAGGTACCCGGAGATCATCTTGTGCAGAAGGCCTAAAAAGGGCTAAAAGATGTCCCGAATTTTTTATCTTATGTCGCATTTAATTTTAGTTTTATTATTCTGTATTGTATTTTTTAATTGTAAATTATGTAAAATGCCTTAAAATTGCTTGCTTTAATTTTGTATGCTTAATTGTTTTAATTGCTACTTGCTTTTACTGCTTTCCTTAAACTGGCATTCCGCTCATATTTCCTCCACTCTGAAAAATTCACATTGTCACACACTACACGCGTTGGTGTGCTTCGCCCACCCGCGAATTTCTTTAAAAAGAAACCCAAAATTTAGGAAAGTTGGCGCTTGCGCGGAGTTAGATCGGTTCGTCTGATCAGCCGCGTAGCCTTCTCACTCGAGTTGTCCGCTCGGGAACCTTGCGTCTAGTAAGTCAAATCTTAGAAAACTTAAGATAGAGCTATACCACTTTTATTAAGTCATGCATGTATAAACCTTAGGTGGGTTAATCCTTGGTATTAACGCCACAATTAGAAATCCACCAAACTTGTCGACGGGTTTCACAACCCAACGACCTATTAGCATACCATGTGTAGCGTGATGATGATAGACGGATCCAAGCCTGGTCATGACACACCAAAATTGGAAAAAGTGCACCGTCATTTGGTCGCCATTTCCAACAAAACATTGCAGTTTAACGGCTTGGACCTATTTATCATAATCACGCATATTTGGCGTTTAGGCCTACCTCTGGCATAAGAGAGGTCTCATGCATATTAGGCGCGCGCTTGATTTGCATGCTTCTGTTTACTATTGTCGTCGCTAGCAATTCTGTACATATTATTTAATGCAGTAATTACTCTTTTAACCCCTGTACATATCATCCTATGTGTTTATAACTCTGGCCACGAGCATTTGCATTTTTGCACTTTTGTTGTCACATTGCAATCAGGACTTCTACTGCGTAAATCGCTCTTGAACAGCGCAATTTGGTCTTTGTGAAGCATCAACCACCAGTCTGGTCGAACCAAACAGGGGAGTCTTTGACTATATTGCCACGCCCTTACATTTTACTATTTTTGTGGCTTGCCTACTCTCACCCATTTGTCATATTTTTTGCAGGAAGACCGTCCTCGCAAATAGTCGAGGGCGGACAACAAAAAAAAAAGGGAAAGAAAAGAAGAAAAAAATCATCCCAAGAATGAGCTGGAGTTATGTTGACGGAAAGAAGTCAGCTTATACCAGATGCAACAAAGCATCGCTCTGGATCTTATATTTTGCATTTTTATACATATTTGCAAGTTAAATTGATATGTCTAGTGTTGACTATATAATTCTCTATCATGCATTTTACAACATAATCATCCCGAACTACGCGTGTCTGATTCTCACCATACGGTGTGATACGTAGGCAACCCATCTAGGGTTCGACACCACTACCACATAAAAATAATAAAAATAATAAAAATAATAATAATAAAATGGGACATATTTGGTTCACTCATTCATCGCATTTATCAAATCACGGACATTCATTATTGCATTTCCATCACTCTATCACATTCACTCATGCATTTCATTCATTCTATCACAGCCATTCATTTTTTTTCATTACATTCTTTTACTTTGCATTAGTCTTACGGTGAACAATCCTTTGTTTTGTACAGCTTTTACTTTTGCATTTCTTTCATGAATGAATTCTTTTTAACATATCTGAACGAACTACGCACACCTGATTCTCGTCAAAGATGAGATACGTAGGCAGCCCTATTCGGGTTCGGTACCATTTATCCAAAAAAATACAAAATATTTTATTCAAAAAGGAAAAAAAAAGGAAAAAAAAAGCTCTTTTAAGTGTCATTGTTTGATTTGGTTGATACCAACACAGTTAAGAGTGTGCACAGAAAGACCGAGTAATAATCAGTATGGGTTGACTTCGTGGTAAATCATAGATTCTTTTGGTACCTCTCACGCACACCTGTAATGACATTCTTGCATGCTTTTACGACAAGAGCGAAACCAACCTCATTGTTTCATGTGCATTGTGTGGTGAGTTTTAGAATAAGTTCAATTGCATTGCATTGTGATCTAGAACTTGGCCTGAATGTTTGTTGAGGAGAAATCCTGAGTAACACTCGATGTAGGAAATGATCGTAGGCTTTCTTTGACCCGTTTGAGCCTTTTCAGCCTACCAAATAACATTATCCGTAGTACACCCCTTTGAGCCTAAAGCCTATTCTTTTGAAAACCGCATATTACACCTATACCCTTTCTGAGTGCGTATGCACTATCCCTCTCTTGGCCCGACCTCCTTGAGCGCTTTGGAGATGTGCAAGTGGCTGACAAAATTCTGCGTCGAAGTTCGCAAAAACAAAAATTGTCAAAGTCCCAAAAGGGAAAAGAAAACACAAATGACGACTTCACAAAAGAAGAAATCAAAAGCCCCGGCATTATAAAAAAAATGAATGAAATGAGAGAATAACTTTGAAAAAAGCGGGCTCCAGACGAAAGATTCAAAAGAAGTCAGTACAGAAAAACTGGGACAAAGAGAAAACAGATCAGCATTAAAGCACACAAATATCAAGCACGGACGTAGTCCAACGCTCGAGGAAGGATTAGTCACTTTTACCCAAATGATATCCATCCCTTCCCCCAAGCCTACATTATAAGCCCGTGACAAGCCCTACATGATCTTATACTGAGGGTTCTCACATTAGTGGATACTTACATGACGACCAAGCCTATGGTATCATAATTGCATGCATTGAATATCCTTTTGAGTGTGAGCGTACTTCTCTAAACGTCCCAAAATTCAAAATACTGGAAATACATGTGAGAAATGGGACTTTCTTTCAGTGAGGGCATTTGAAACGTGAGATTAGGTGTAGTTCAAAACCTTGGCTGCAAGCAAGTGTGTCGATACTTAGGTGTCTGAGGTACCATTTGAAACTATAGGAATTACCCAGAAGTCAGTCTTGGTTAGACTGGAAGTGAATAACGGAATTTCTAAGCACAATACTAATTGTTGGTATCAACTGAAGTCAGAACGTGATGTTGTCCTTCCATTTTTTTTTTTTTTAAAATGCATATAAAATAATCATTTTTTGCATCATGAACTACGTCTTGACCTGATTCCCTCGACGGGATACGTAGGCAGCCACATTGGCTTCGGTCCACATTATTTGAAAACCCATAAAAATCCTTATTCTTTGCATCACGAACTACGTCTTGACCTGATTCCCTCAGCGGGATACGTAGGCGGCCACATTGGCTTCGGTCTCATTTTTTGAAAAATTGTACAGTCATTTTTGCATCATGAACTACGTCTTGACCTGATTCCCTCAGCGGGATACGTAGGCGGCCACATTGGCTTCGGTCTCATTTTTTGAAAATTGTATAATCATTTTTGCATCACGAACTACGTCTTGACCTGATTCCCTCAGCGGGATACGTAGGCGGCCTAAATCGGCTTCGGTCACACCATTAGAAATCTTTCCATTGGCTCGTGTGCGACGGAATGCATTTGATTATTCTGAAAAGAGATATGAGCAATTTCCGTCAGACTTAAGTCTTGCCCATGCGCCCCGCATAACGAAAACTGGGACAATTTTGGGAAATGCACCATGAAGAGACCATAATAAGGATTCCAAAAGCAATCAGCAATTGCAGCATTCAAAGAAGTCGCACAGACGCATCGGCTCGCGGATTCGAGAAGCACACAACATTCAACACGTCCGTGCAAGGACGAAATCTCAGCATTTGCAGCATCACATCAATACAGCCGCCATCACGTTTTACAGGATCCTCATATCAGCAAAGGCGGGAGGACAACAATAAGCCCATGCGGATTACAAACGAACAACGTCTATGCAATGACGTTATCTCAACCTGGGCGAGTCACAAAGCAGGTACGTCCATAAAATGACACCATTTCATTGCAAGCCTATGCAGCGGCTTCATCTATGTTTCGTCTATGCAACGACGAGCATCTGCATCGCGTCTATGCAACGACGCCATTTCATGTAAGCCTATGCAACGGCTTCATCCATGTTTCGTCCATACAAGACGATAACGCCCACACAAGACGTCATTTTCATTTCGTCGATACAAGACGACAACACCCATACAAGGCAATTTTTGCATTTCGTCCATACAAGACGACAACGCCCACACAAGACGTCATTTGTATCTCGCCCATACAACACGACAACGCCCATACAAGGCGTCATTTGCATCTCGTCCATACAAGATGACAACGCCCATATAAGACGTCATTTGCATTTCGTCCATACAAGACGATAACGCCCATACAAGGCGTCATTTGCATCTCGTCCATACAAGACGACCGCGCACAAGCGTCATTTGCATCTCGCCCATACAAAGGCGACAACGCCCATACAAGGCGTCATTTGCATTTGTCCATACAAGGCGAACGCCCATACAAGGCGTCATTTGCATTCGTCCATACAAAGCGACAACGCGCCCATACTGGCGTCATTTGTATTTCGTCCATACAGCGACCGCGCCACACAAGCGTCATCTGCATTCGTCCATCTGAGCGACAACGCCCATACAAGGCGTCATTTGCATTTCGTCCATATAACACGACAACGCCCATACAAGGCGACATTTGCATTTCGTCCATACAAGACGACAACGCTCATACAAGGCAACTTTTCCATTTCGTCCATACAAGACGATAACTCCCACACAAGGCGTCATTTGCATTTCGTCCATACAAGACGACAACGCCCACACAATACGTCATTTGCATTTCGTCCATACAAGACGACAACGCCCATACGAGGCGTCATTTGCATTTCGTCCATACAAGACGATAACGCCCATACAAGGCGTCATTTGCATTTTGTCCATACAAGACGACAACGCCCATACAAGACGTCATTTGCATTTCATCCATACAAGACGATAACACCCATACAAGGCGTCATTTGTATTTCGTCCATACAAGATGATAACGCCCACATAAGGCGTCATTTGTATTTCGTCCATACAAGACGACAACGCCCATACAAGGCGTCATTTGCATTTCGTCCATACAAAACGATAACGCCCATACAAGGCGTCATTTGCATTTCGTCTATACAAGACGATAACGCCCACACAAGGCGTCATTTGCATTTCGTCCATACAAGACGACAACGCCCACACAAGGTGTCATCTACATCTCGCCTATACAAGACGGCGTATTATCACATCACTTCATCAACATCTACAAACACCATGTCTTTTCCAGTACCACATCACATGCAACCCAGTGTCAATCATACTTCGACACTGGGACAAATTTTGAATTTGCGTCTGCCTGCTTTTATTTTCTAGCATTGCAGCAACCCAGTATTTTCATAAATCAACACTGGAACAAATTTTAAATATGTATCAGCTTTGTCTTTTATCTTGACATCACAATGACCCAGTGTCGGCTTTTGCCCATTCTTTTCTTGATCCTTGTTTTAATTCTGACGATGGGAATAAAATTGGCTACAAGTCAACGTCTTTGTCCGAAAACTCTTTCATCGTCTTCGGTCAAAGAGGGACAACTGTTGACACCCAATTTTGACCCATCTTTTAGTCATTTCTTGCAATTTTAAGCATTTTAGGACACCGCATTTTATCACCATTTTTGACATTTTTGTATATTTTTACCTAACATTCTATGTTGTTTTATTTTTTTGTAAATTGACATCATGTTTTTTACTTTAATTAGGTATTAAACATTTTCAAATATTATGTTATTATTGTTGCGCGATCATTTTATTTTACTAATTTTGCATCCCTTTAAATAATTAATTGACATCTCGTCTTTACTTTTAATTAGACATTAAATATTTGTCAAATATTGTATTTTTATTATAATTGCATCGGCATTTGCATTTTAATAATTTTGCATCTTTTTAAATAAATTTTCTTTTAATAATTAACCCGTTTTGCATTTCATCAAACCAGTCCAATCCGTCAAAAATCGAAGCCCAAACTGAGGCCCAACACACTTTTCATCTTTTTCCCCCCAATACCCAATACTCAATACCCAAAACCAAAACCCTAATCCCACACTATAAATAAAACTTTACCCCCCCCCCCCCATTTTAAAACCCTCACCAGCCGCACACTCTTCTACCATCCTCTCTCACCATCACTCACCAGCCGCACATTCCTCTACCATCCCTCTCTCACCATCACTCAGCAGCCGCACAACCCTAAAACCCTTCCTCTTTCTTTTTCTCTCCATCTCTAACACCAGCAGCCGCCTATCCCCACCGGAGCTGGAAGCTCCGGTGAAACCCACTGCTCCCGTCGCCACCATCCCGTCGCCCTCTCCCTTATCCCCTCCTTCACACACACACACAGCACACACAGATCTCACATTCTCCCGTCACCGTCGGTGACCCCCGTCAAACCCACCACTTTCGGTGAACCACCACCACGCCCCCATCGACCTCATCTCTCTGTCGAACCCCACTGTTCCCGTCTCTGGCGAACCACGAACCATTGTCCCGCATCTCATTCTGCCGCTCATCTTGCTGTTGACACTAATCAGAGTTCTAACTCCGGCGACATTACTGTTTGTTTCCTTTTATTCTACGATTATATTATTGTGCGAGTAGTGAACTGATTTTCTTTTGATTTTGGTTAGTTGGCCGGAGTTTCATAAACTCTGGCGACCTTGTTAACACTTTGTTTTTCGGCATTTTGTTAGATGCGTTAACTGGTGGTACGATTTTATGATTTTATTCATATCTTGCCGGAGTTTTTTTAACTCCGGCGACACTTTGAATATTTTCGATGATAACTGATATTTTTCGGCGATTTGTTATTTACTTACTGCAGTCCCGTTATTGTTCACTGCCATGAAATTTGTTGGACTGATTTTGGCCAATTTGCTGGACTGATTTTTGGGTTGTCGGACTGATTATTGCTATTTTTACTGTCCCAGATTAATTTTGGACAGTTTTGCCCCCCTCTTATTTTATTAAACTGATTGGAATATATCCTTATTTCCAAAAGAATGGATATTGCACTGACTGGTTTACTGGTTTGAAGATATACAATATATGGCCAATGAAAAAGTTATCCGTCGATTTTTTAGGCCTCCACAGTTGCAAAGACGGAAAATAAAATAAATGAAGCTTTCAGGGCAATGATGATTTCTTCCACTTACACCGGATAACCAACATGTCTTTGGCAAGTAATTCGCGGCGCACTTGTTTAGGTTGTCCTACTTTATTTTTATATATATCTGAGCCCTCCGTGTTTAAAACTATTACTGTTTTGGCGCGGATCCGAAGGTTTTATCTATTTTATTGTTTCTAGCAATATTGGCCGATGAAAGAATCTCCGTCTGATTTCCAAGGCCTCCCCTGTACAAAAGACGGATTTATTTTTGGCTTTACTTATTAATTCTTGTTATTGTTTTTAATTGTTTATTCTATTACTAACATTTTTACTAAGTATTTATGCAGGTACCCGGAGATCATCTTGTGCAGAAGGCCTAAAAAGGGTTAAAAGATGTCCCGAATTTTTTATCTTATGTCGCATTTAATTTTAGTTTTATTATTCTGTATTGCATTTTTTTTAATTGTAAATTATGTAAAATGCTTAGAATAGGTAGAATAAAGGTCAATACATAATTAACATAGGTTTGAACGGATAACCGCAAGTTAGCGGATCTTAAAGGATGCATAACCCCTTCCCTTTAGGATAATAAAGAACCCTGATCCAGAATCTCATTAATTTCACAGATCATTAAATGGAGATCAATTGCAGTATTTTTATTACAATAAATCAAGTGTCCTAATTCACTTAATTAATTAGGTGTCGACTCCTTTAAATACATCTAGGAATCAACCATATGTAGTACTCCCGTTTTTTACCATGGTTAAAATGGGGTGTTACACTGGGCCTTATTTTTGGGCCTCAGTTTGGGCTTCGGTTTTCGGTGGATTGGACTGATTCAGATTGTACCTCGGACTGGACTGGTTTGACAAAAATGCAAAACAGGTTTATTATTTAAAAGAAAAATTATTTAAAGATACAAAATTATCTAAATAAAAATGACGATGTAATAATAATAAAATACAATATTTAAGAAATATTTAATGCCTAATTAAAAATAAAAATGGGACGCCAATTAATTATTTAAAGAGATGCAAACATTAATAAAATAAAACGACGGTGTAATAATAATAGAAACATAATATTAACAAAGACATCATGCTTAATTTAAAATAAAAAGATGCAATGTCATTTTGTGAAGAAATAAACATAGAATATTATGTAAAAAATGCAAAAAATGATGATTAAAATGCGGTGTCCTAAAATGCTTAAAATTGCAAGAAATGACTAAAACATGAGTCAAAATTGGGTGTCAACAACTTGTCCCTCTTTGTGAAAGGCGATGAAAGAGTTTTGGACAAAGACGTTGACTTGTAGCCAATTTTGTCCCATCTTCGAAATTAAAACAAAGATCAAAAAAGAATGGACAAAAGGCGATCAGATTCAAAATTTTGTCCCAGTGTCGAATTATGATGACACTGGGTCGTTGTGATGCCAAAATAAAAGATAAAGCTGATGCAGATTTAAAATTTGTCCCAGTGTCGAATTATGAAGATACTGAGTTATTGCGATGCTAGAAAATTAAAGCAGACAGACGCCGATTCAAAATTGTCCCAGTGTCGAATCATGATGACACTGGGCTGATGTGATGCTGCAAAATTAAAGACAATGCCGACGCAGATTCAAAATTTATCCCAGTGTCGAATATGATTGATATTGGGTTACAGGTGATGTGTGCTGTAACAGACAAAGTGTTTGTAGATGTTGATGACGTCGTTCCATAGACGCGATACAGATGTTCGTCATTTCTGAACGAAGATGACGTCGTTTCTGGACGCAAATGCAGTTGTTCGTCGTTTCCGGACGAAGATGTCGTCGTTTCCGGACGCAATACAGTTGTTCGTCGTTTTCGGACGAAGATGGTGTCGTTTCCGGATGCAATGCAGATGTTCGTCGTTGCATGAACGAAACATAGATGAAGCCGTTGCATAAACTTACAATGAAATGATGTCGTTACACAGACGCGATGCAGATATTCGTCGTTGCATAGACGAAGCATAGATGAAGTTGTTGCATAGGCTTACATGAAATGACGTTGTTGCATAGACGCGATGCAGATGCTCGTCGTTGCATAGACGAAACATAGATGAAGTCGTTGCATAGGCTTACATGAAATGACGTCGTTGCATAGACGCGATGCAGATGCTCATCATTGCTTAGACGAAACATAGATGAAGTCGTTGCATAGACTTACATGAAATGACGTTGTTGCATAGACGCGATGCAGATGCTCGTCGTTGTATAAACGAAACATGATGAAGCTGTCGCATAGGCTTACATGAGATGACGTCGTTGCATAGACGCGATGCAGATGCTCGTCGTTGCATAGAAGAAACATAGATGAAGTCGTTGCATAGACTTACATGATATGGCGTCGTTGCATAGACGCCATGAAGATGCTCGTCGTTGCATAGACAAAACATAGATGAAGCTGTTGCATAGGCTTACATGAGATGACCTCGTTGCATAGACACGATGCAGATGCTCGTCGTTGCATAGACGAAACATAGATAAAGTTGTTGCATAGGCTTACATGAAATGACGTCGTTGCATAGACACGATGCAGATGCTCGTCGTTGCATAGACGAAACATAGATGAAGTCGTTGCATAGACTTACATGAGATGACGTCGTTGCATAGACACGATGCAGATGCTCGTCGTTGCATAGACGAAATATAGATGAAGCCATTGCATAGGCTTACATGATATTGCGTCGTTGGATAGACGCGATGCAGATGCTCATCGTTGCATAGACGAAACATCGATGAAGCCATTGCATAGGCTTACATGATATGTCGTCATTGCATAGACGCGATGCAGATACTCGTCGTTGCATAGACGAAACATGGATGAAGCCGTTGCATAGGCTTACATGAGATGACGTCGTTGCATAGACACGATGCAGATGCTCGTCGTTGTATAGACGAAACATAGATGAAACCGTTGCATAGACTTACATGAAATGACATCGTTGCATAGACGCGATGCAGATACTCGTCGTTGCATAGACGAAACATGGATGAAGCCGTTGCATAGGCTTACATGAGATGACGTCGTTGCATAGACGCGATGCAGATGCTCGTCGTTGTATAGACGAAACATAGATGAAGCCGTTGCATAGGCTTACATGAAATGACGTCGTTGCATAGACGCGATGCAGATGTTCGTCGTTGCATAGATGAAGCATATATGAAGTCGTTGCATAGGTTTACAATGAAATGGTGTCGTTTTATAGACGTACCTGCTTGGGTTGAGATAACGTCATTGCATAGACGTTGTGCGGTTGTAATCCGCATGGGCTTATTATTGTGCTCCCGCCTTTGCTGATATGAAGATCCTGCTTCAAAGAAAACTTGTGAGTTTTAGAAAAGGAGTGGTAGATCCGCGTAAACTTTGTAGCTTTGGCTCTTGACGCTTGCATGCTCAGACTTAAGCAAAAGGTTAGTGCATAACTGTTAAGGCAAGAATGATAACACATGAATTTATAAGCAATGTAATTGTATGAGTAGAAATGTTATCCTGTAAAACGTGATGGCGGTTGTATTGATGTGATGTTGCAAATGCTGTGATTTCATCCTTGCACGGAAGTGTTGAATGTTGTGAATGCTTGTTGAATCTTTGCGAGTCTTGTCACGATCTCTGTGCGGACTTCTTTGGATCTGCGAATGCTTCTTTGAATGCTTTCGCGGGCTTCTTTGGATCTTTGTGAATGCTTCTTTGAATCTTTGCGATTGTTGATGTAGTCTGCCGCGGACTTGCTGGATCTTTGTGAATGCTTCTTTGAATCTGCGATTCTTGATGTGGTCCTGCGGACTTCTTTGAATCTTTGTGAATGCTTCTTTGAATGTTGTGATTGCTGATGTAGTCTCTGCACGGACTTGCTGGATGTTGTGATGCTTGCTGAATGCTGCGATTGCTGATTGCTTTTGGAATCCTTATCATGATCTCTTCTCGGTGCATTTCTCAAAATTATTCTAGTTTTCGTTATGCGGGGCGCGTGGAAAAGACTTAACTCTGACGGAAATTGCTCATATCTCTTTTCAGAATAATCAAACGCATTATGTCGCACGCGAGCCAATGGGAAGATTTCTAATGGTGTGACCGAAGCGGGCCAGTGGGAACTTATTGGATATAGCTCCCCCTTGCTATCACATCTCATGAGAAGCTTCCCCGTCTGAAAGTCATGTACGGAAAAACCAAAAGGGTCAAAACGAACAGATACCCAAAATATCAGTAGTAAACTTTGTAACAAAGACTAAATTTTTGATTAATTTGGAAGCATGAAGAACATTCTTTAAAACAAGTGGTGGATTTGGTGGTGTCAGTTTGCTTGACCCATACCCTTTTATTGGAATTGAATATCCATTTTCGACAATTATACCATTTTCGTTGCTCAAATTAAAATAGGGTGAGAGAGTACCTTTGGATAATGTCATATGGGACGTTACTCCTGAGTCCATATACCAATTTGAATCTGGTGGATTGAGTCCGAGAGTGTGCATAGAGTTCTCAATCTCCGTGGATTGGGATATTGCTGAATGGGCCTCCTACCACTAGGTCAGAGGAGGCCCAAAGTTGTTTCTCTTGTCGATCTTGACCCGGTAATTGGGCTCTTTGGGTTAGTCTATTATCTGCCGGAAGAGTATTAAATGGCCCAATGGCGCCGATGGGCGATTGGGTTGCCTGGCACAATTTTCGTTTGGGCTGGGCATTGCAGCCCATGGCCACTGCCAATTACCCATCGGCTGCTGCCACTGATTATTTGGTCTGTTGCCACTATCCGCCAGTCTGATGCCACTACCCGCCGTCGGAGTTGATGTTGCTGTCATTTCCGCTGCCACTGGAATTTCGGTGACCCTCACCGTTGTTATTTGTGTGATTTCCACCATTATTTTTATTATTATTACGTCTTTTTTGTCCCTTATTTTGTTTAGAATGATAAAAAATATTACCATTATTTGAAGGCGTGGCAATCATGGCGGAATTTGAAGTAGTTGAGGCTTTTATAATCAAGCCCGACTCTTCAAGCACACGCATTGATCTTGCTTGATAAAATTTTGGTAGAGGATTACTTTGACGGATTAGTGTTCCCACACCGCTAAACGCATCGGTGAGACCGGTAACCAATTATAAAACTAACCGGTTATTAGTGACTGGTGAACCCACGTTTCTCAATTGATCTGTCAATACTTTGAGGCATTGGCAATAGGTCGAAACGTTAGGAAAATCTACCATGACAATGGTTGAAAATTCCTGCTCCAAGGCAACGGCCCGAAAATTTTGGTTGTCTTGAAAGATGTATCTCAAGCGTTCCCAGGCCGCCATGGCTGTAGAATCTGGTTCCATTATTGTATGCAACAACTCAGTGGATATTGTTGTATAAATCCAACCAAGAACTGTGGCTTCAAGGGTATCCCATAATTCTTTGTCTGCATCAGATGGTTGTTCCTTTCCTTTATCATCTTTCGGAGGAATTATATGATGAAGAACTTTGTGAGCCCTACAACATATTTTGAATAACTCCGCCCATATTGCATAATGAACGGTTTCTATTTCTAGTTTGACGGAAACATGTGGTTTGATGTTTGAGACGACAAGGACTGGGTAAGATGATTTTGATTCAAACATAGTTGGTTGTGATTGAGTATGATCAATAATGGAGTAAAAAATAAAGACAAAAATAATGGAATTTTCGGCCACTAGAATTAAGGGAGGAATAAGAAGACCGAAAATTGGAAGAAAACAAGTAAAATACATTTGCATTTTTTCCCCTTAATCTCTTGATACCATGTAAGAGTTTGAAATATTTTTCTCAATTGTATTCATCCCATAAGGGAACAATATATACACACAATATACATTAATGTGGAAGAGTAAATCATGCCTAATAAATTTAAATAATATATTCCTAATATATTATTTTACTATCTACTATATATATATACCATGATCCTACATTAATACAATATTACTAATATTCTAACAAACCTAATTAAGATCTAAGAACCCAATATTTCCAAAAAGAAATAAAATGTGTGACACTGAAAACAAGGGGAGATAATGGATGTCTTAGGACAAAAAAGAAAATAGTCTTTAGCCTGGTTATGTAATAATTGAAGATAACTAAAGAGTTAAGATAACGTCGCCGGTGTTAGTTAATTTGTTCATATTATTGATTTCTAAAGTCCGGATAAATAAGGAGTTGCATTAGACCGTTGGTCAATGTAAAACTAGCCAATTCATTATGAATTCTCGCACCAATTTGTTTGGAATTGTGCGTTAATGTAACTGAGTTAAGATAGACACTTGGTGACTTGGTTTAATACTATTAGTACCCTCTCTATCCCAATTTTTGTTTCATATTTTTTTATCTTAAAATATATATTATCACACTCTCTTATTATGAGATAATTTATAATCACATAAATATTAATGACTTATTTTAAATCATAAAATTTCATAAATCTTCATTATTTTAAATTGTATCCAGTCAAATACCGTTTTTTTTTTCCAGGTAAATGCAAATATTATAAAAGAACAAACGAAAAGAACAGGGAGCTACAATCAGTCGTTGAGGGTTCTCAATCCTCAACGTAAGCATAAACACGAATGAAAGAGTGGGGGGTTGGGGCGTTCACACAAAGGTGACGTTACAGGAGGGGATTAAATCATAAACTCAATCTTGGAAGGTTGAAATACTCTTTTCACTTCTCAAAATTGTTGCTTGGCTTTGTACTTGATACAATTCTTCCTTGAAGTAACTTCTGGCCATCCATCATTACCCGCGCAAAGTGGTGTTTGCATGTACACCCTCGGCGTATTCACGATACCCATAGCACTTCTAATCGTATAGGGGCCACCATGAACAGTGTTGGTTCCCGCAAATGAAGTCAAAAAGCGTGTATCATTGGGAATTGGTGTCCCAGAAGTCTTTTGTTGTATTAATACATTATCAATTAATGCATTAGAGTACCTAGGGCTCTCGGTTTTGGCAACACCGGTTGCCCCCCAAATCGAGTTATGAAGTTCATTAAAACGAGATGACTCTACATTCCCCATGCCAATTAAAAGTGTTGAGTTAATAGACATCTTTTGGAGAGAAAACCCCTCAGCTTCCGCAGCTTTTGCCTTACCAAGATCTGTTGGAATAGGAGCAATTTCGATTGTAGCACCTATTGAATGAGGCGTGCTATTGTCAAAATCGGTTCCCACCGAAAACGAATTATGAAGTCGCCTTAAATGAGATGGCTTGACACTCCCAAGAACCATGGGATTAGGAGCAGCTTCGGTTGGAGCACCTAATGAATGAGGCGTGCCATTGACATCCGCAACAATTGAATGCATCAAATTACTAGACCTCTTTTGGATAAAAAACCCCTTGGCTTCCGTAACCTTAGCATTTCCAAGGCCAATTGGAAAAGGAGTTATCTCGGACTCAACAACCAAAGACTGATGGCCCATGGACTTCCCCCAAGACCCATGTGTAACACCCCATTTTAACCGGAGTCGGAAACAGGATTACTGCTACATATGGTTAGATTCCTAAATGTATTTTAAGGAGTCGCCACCTAATTATTATAGTGAATTAGGACACTAAAAATGTAGCATAAAATACTACAAATGACTTCCATTTAATGGTCTGCGAAATTAGTAAGATTCTGGGTCAGGGTTCTTTATTATCCTAAAGGGAAGGGGTTAGGCACCCTTTAAGATCCGCTAACTTGCGGTTGTTCGTTCAAACCTAGGTTAATTATTTATTGCTCTTTTTATTCTACCTATTCTAAGCATTTTACATAATTTACAATTAAAATAAAATACAATGCAAAATAATAAAACATGAAATTAAATACGACATAAAATAAACTCCGGGGCATTCTTTTTGAAATGCATCTCCGGAAACCTGCATAAACACTTAGTAAAAGTATTAGTAATAGAATACATAAATTTTAAAATAATAGCAAAAATTAACAAACAAAGCAAATAAATCCGTCTTTTGTACAGGGGAGGCCTTGGAAATCAGACGGGGATTCCTTCATTGGCCAGTATTATTAAAAGCAATAAAATAAATAAAACTTTCGGATCCGCGCCAAAACAGTAATAGTTTTAAACACGGAGGGCTCAGATATGTAAAAAATATAAAGTAGGACAGCCTAAACAAGTGCGGCTGCGAGAATTCGCCTTGCCAAGCACATGTTGGTTATCCGATGTAAGTGGAAGAAATCATCCTTGCCCAGAAAGCTTCATTTATTTTATTTTCCGTCTTTGCAACTGTGGAGGCCTCAAAAATCGACGGATAACTTTTTCATCGGCCAAACTGTAGTATCTATTCAAAATCAGTAAAAATACCAAGTGTAGTATCTTGTTCAAAATCAGTAAAAACCAAGTGTAGTATCTTGTTCAAAATCAGTAAAAACCAGCCTAAAATCAGTAGCAAAAATAGCCTAAAATCAATAGCAAAATAGCCTAAAAACCAGTCCAGCACCATAGCTAAAACCAGTAGCGAAAAAATAACCCGACAGAAAATAATCAATACCAATAGCAGCGAAAATCAGTCCAACACCAACAAGAAACAGCAAGATAGTAACTAACAACGTCGCCGGACAGTTCAACAAAACAGTGAAGCAACAACCAACATTCGCCGGAGTTTTTAAACTCCGGCGACATTCAAAAATAAGAATCAGTCCGACAACCACAGATTTCAAGAAGTAACAACAGACGAACTCGCCGGAATTTTAAGAAACTCCGGCCCAAATCAGAAAATCATGTTATCAGTCATATATAACAGCACAAAAGAGAGAGCAGTGGCGGCATCGCTTCCACGGCGAGGTCGCCGGAGCGACGCCATACGGTGATTGATAGGAACGATGGCGGGTTCGGCTGGCGAGAGGGTTCGGCGAGTGTGGTGGTTGAGCGGTGGGGTGTGGGGTAGTGATTCGCCGGCAGTGATGGTTTGGACTATCCAGCCCTCGCCGGTAGTCACCTCCGGCGAGGCGGTGGTGATGTTGGTTCGTGGACAGAGGTTCGACGGTGGGAGTTCGACAGTGGTGATGGGGTTCGCCGGAATGGGGGTGAGGGATTTGGAGTGTTGCGGCTGATGTTAAAATGGGTGTTCGCCGGAGCGCCAAGCTCCGTGAGAGGCAGCGGCGGCGAGTGAGTGAGGTGAGTGCTAGGTGTAAAAAAAATGAGAGAGAGGGCTGCTGCCTTAAGGGCTGCGGCTGATGTTAAGAGGGCAGGGGTTAGATAATAGAGTGGGCTGGGTAGTTTAGTTTAGGGTGGGTAAGGTTTTATTTATAGGGGGTATTTAGGTTTAGGGTTTTGTTTAGTTTTGGGGGGGGAAAAATGAAAAGTGGGTTTTGATTTTAGGGGGGGAAAATAAAAGATGAAAGTTTTGGGTGAAATTAAAAAGAAATGGTGTTGGATTGGACTGATTCAAATTGTGTCTTGGACTGGACTGGTTTGACAAAAATGGAAGGCTGGTTAATTATTTAAAGAAAAAATTATTTAAAAGATGCAAAATTATAAAAATGCAAATGCAATATTTAAGACACGTTTAATGTCTGATTAAAAGTAAAAATGCGGTGCCGATTAATTATTTAAAAAGATGCGAATATTATTAAAATAAAAATGACGCTATAACAATAATAAAAACATAATATTAACAACGACATAATGCTTAATTTAAAAATAAAAGATGCAATGCCATTTTTGTGAAGAAATAAACATAGAATATTATGTAAAAATATGCAAAATAACAATTAAAATGCGGTGTGCTAAAATACTTAAAATTGCAACAAATACACAAAAACGGGTCAAAATTGACTGTCAACAGCATGTCCCTCTTTGTACGGAGATGATGGAAGAGTCTTCGGACAAAGATGTTGACTTGTAGCCAATTTTGTCCTGTTTTATAAACTAAAAACTCAAAAATAGGGATGATGCAGATCCAAAAATGTCCCAGTGTCAAATCATGATGACACTGGGTCGTTGTGGTGCAAAAAATTAAAAAGCAAAGCTGACACTGATTTAAAAATGTCCCAGTGTCGAAGTATGATTGACACTGGGTTGCAGGTGATGGGGTGCTGAAAAGACAAGGTTATTGTAGATGTTGATGGCGTCATTGCATAGACGCGATGCAGATGCTCGTCGTTGCATAGACGAAACATGAATGAAGCCGTTGCATAGGCTTAAATGAAATGACGTCGTTTTCGGACGCAATGCAGATGCTCGTCGTTGCATGGACGAAACATAAATGAAGCCGTTGCATAGGCTTAAATGAAAAGGCGTCGTTTTCGGACGCGATGCAGATGCTCGTCGTTGCATAGACGAAACATGAATGAAGCCGTTGCATAGGCTTAAAATAAAATGGCGTCGTTGCATGGACGCAATGCAGATGCTCGTCGTTGCATGGACGAAACATGAATGAAGCCGTTGCATAGGCTTAAAATAAAATGGCGTCGTTGCATGGACGCAATGCAGATGCTCGTCGTTGCATGGACGAAACATGAATGAAGCCGTTGCATAGGCTTAAAATAAAATGGCGTCGTTGCATGGGCGCAATGCAGATCTTTCGTCGTTGCATGGGCGAAACATGAATGAAGCCGTTGCATAGGCTTAAAATAAAATGGCGTCGTTGCATGGGCGCGATGCAGTCTTCGTCGTTGCATGGACGAAACATGAATGAAGCGTTGCATAGGCTTAAAATGAAAAGCGTCTTTGCATTGACGCGATGCAGATGCTCGTCGTTGCATAGACGAAACATGAATGAAGCGTTGCATAGGCTTAAATGAAAAGCGTCGTTGCATGGACGCGATGCGATGCTCGTCGTTGCATGGGACGAAACATGAATGAAGCCGTTGCATAGGCTTAAAATGAAAGGCGTCGTTGCATGGACGCGATACAGATGTTCGTCGTTGCATAGACGAAACATGAATGAAGCCGTTGCATAGGCTTAAAATGAAATGACGTCGTTTTCGGACGCAATGCAGATGCTCGTCGTTGCATGGACGAAACATGAATGAAGCCGTTGCATAGGCTTAAAATGAAAAGGCGTCGTTGCATGGACGCGATGCAGATGCTCGTCGTTGCATAGACGAAACATGAATGAAGCCGTTGCATAGGCTTAAAATGAAATGACGTCGTTTTCGGACGCAATGCAGATGCTCGTCGTTGCATGGACGAAACATAAATGAAGCCGTTGCATAGGCTTAAAATGAAAAGGCGTCGTTGCATGGACGCGATGCAGATGCTCGTCGTCGCATAGACGAAACATGAATGAAGCCGTTGCATAGGCTTAAAAATGAAATGCATGGGTTTAGGGGCGTACCTGCTTTGTGACCCGTCTGGGTTGAGATAGCGTCATTGCATAGACGTCGTGCGTTTGTGACACGCATGAGTTTTTTTTTTTGTTGTGCTCCTGCCTTTGTTGATATGAAGATCCTGCACTCAAAGAAAACTTGTGAGTTTTTTAGGAAATGAGTGGTTGATTAGCGTCGACTCTGTAGCTTTGGCTCTTGACGCTTGCATTCTTGGTTTGCACTGAAGACCTAGTTGGCCTGCTTTTTCCTGTCTATTGCCATTTTCTTGCACTGAATTCCTTAAAATGTCCCAGTTTCTGGTAATGAAGATGTTGAACTGGGTAAGGTTGCATCTTGACGCTATCAAAGCGATCAGGTAAGCATTTTTTTTTTTTTTTTTATAATGAATGAAAAGCTAATGCGAGAATATGGACAATGTACGATTGAGTAGATGAGAATGCAACCCCCCGAAAATATGTATGTAGTAATGGATGCAAAATATATGAGGATGCTAAACTCTCCAATGGACAAAATCGAGTCATGTGCAGAAATAAGGAAAATATTTTTAATGGAGTGACCGAAGCCGATGTGGCTGTCTACGTATCCCCCTGAGGGAGTCAGGTCAAGACATAGTTCATGCTGCAAAAATAAGATTTTTTATGATTTTAAAATGTTGTGGGACCGAAGCCGATGTGGCCGCCTACGTATCCCCACGAAGTCAGTCGAGCGTAGTTCATGCTGCAAAAATAAGAATTTTTTATAATTTTAAAATGTTGTGGGACCGAAGCCGATGTGGCCGCCTACGTATCCCGCCGAGGGAATCAGGTCAAGACGTAGTTCGTGATGCAAAAATAAGAATTTTTATGATATATGCATTTTGTTGTTTTTTCTGAAAAAAATGGAAGACGACATTACGTTCTGACTCCAGTTGATACAAACAATTAGTATTGTGCATAAGGATGTTCTTTTATTGTTTTCAGTCTAACCGAGTTTGACTCTGGTGTAATTCACCGATTTGAGATAGTACCTCAAACATACCGAGTGTCGACACTTGCTTGCATCCAAGATTTGAATTAAACGTAATCTCATGTTTCAAATGCCTCATTGAAAGAAGGTCTCATCACACATATATTCCGGTATTTTGAATTTTGGGGCGTTGAGAGAATTGCGCTCACACTCAAAAGATGTTCAATGCATGCAATTGTAATACCATAGGCTTGGCGTCATGTAAGTATCCACTAATGTGAGAACCCTCGTGATAAGATCATGTAGGGCTTGTCACAGGCTTGTAATGTAGGCTTGGTGAAAGGAATGGATATCATTTGGGTAAAAGTGACTAATCATTCCTCGAGAGTTGGACTACGTCCATGCTTGATATTTGTGTGTTTTAATGCTGACTTGCTTTCTTTTTGTCCCAGTTTTTCTGTATTGACTTCTTTTGAATCTTTCATTTGGAGCCCTTTTTTTAGGGGTTATGTATTCCCTTTTTTTATCGGGCTTTTGATTTCCTCTTTATGTGAAGTCGTTTACTGCTTTCATTCTTTGAGACTTTGACAATTTTGTCTTTGCAAACTTCAATGTGAGGTTTTGTCGACCATTTGCACATTTCTAAAGCACTCGAGGAGGTCGGGCCAAGAGAGGATAGTGCGTCGCACTCGTAAAGTATAGGTGTAATATGCGGTTGTCAAAAAATAGGTTTTAGGCTCAAAGGGGTGTACTAGGGATAATGTTATTTGGTAGGCTGAAAAGGCTCAAACGGGTCAAAGAAAGCCTACGATCATTTCCTACACAGAGTGTTACTCAAGATTTCGCCTCAACAAACATTCAGGCCAAGTTCTAGATCACAATGCAATACAATTGAACTTATTCAAATAACTCACCACACAATGCATATGAAACGATGAGGTCGGCTTCATTCTTATCTTGGAAACATTCAAGGCAATGTTATCTGCGGGTATGAATAAGAGGTACCAAAAGAATATATGGTTTACCACAAAGTCAACTCATACTGATTATCACTTTTTTTTTTAATGCACAACTCTAACTGTATTGGTATCAACAAAGTTAAACAATAATACTAAAAAAATGTTTTTTTTTTTATATTTTTTGAATAAAGTATTTCTTCTTTTTTTGTATTTTTCGAATAATTGTTTTTTTTTTGTATTTTTTTGAACAAATGGTACCGAACCCGAATAGGGCTGCCTACGTATCCCGCCGAGGGAATCAGGTGCGCGTAGTTCGTTCAAATATGTTATAAAACGCATGCTTGAAAAAAAAAAAAAAAAAAATTATCAATGAAAGGATGGTAATGTAAAGCTATGCAAAAGAAAATGATTGTCCACTGTGGGCGAATGCAAAGTAAAATGAATGCCCGAGAACATGATGAATGAGATGCATGAGTGAGAAATGTGTTTTTTTTTTGTTTTGTTTTGTTTTTTTTTTTTTTGTAGTGTTTTTATTTTTGTGGTGTCGAACCCAAAATGAGTTGCCTACGTATCACACCGTGCGGTGAGAATCAGACACGCGTAGTTCGGAATAATTATGCTGTAAAATGCATGATATGCGAAAACTATGTAATTAACGCTAAACATATCAATTGAATTTGCAAATATGAATAAAAATACTAAGTAAAGAAGAATTGAGAGCGATGTCTCGTTGAATCTGGTATAAACTGACTTCTAGTAGTCAACATAACTAACACTCTTTTTTTTTTTCTTTTTTCGACAGCCCTCGGTTCTTTGCGAGGACGACCTTCCTGCAAAAAATATAAGAAATAGGTGAGTAGGAAAATGACCAAAATAATAAAAATGCAAAAGTGTGACAATATAGTCAAAGACTCCCCTGATTGGTTCGACCGGACCGGTGGTTGATGCTTCACAAAGTCCAAGTCGCGCTATTCAAGAGTGATTTCTGTGATGAAGTCCCGATTGCAATGTGACGAGAAAAGTGCAAAATGCAAATGCTCGAGCAGGAATCACAAAAGAGCAATTATTGAATTAAATAATATGTACGAGTTGCTAGCGACAAACAATAATAAACAAAAACATGCAAATCAAGCGCGTGCCTAATATGCTTGGGACTCTCTTATGCGGTGAGCCTAAGCGCCAAATATGCGGGATTATGATAAATAGGTCCAAGCGTCAAACTGCAATATTTTGTTGGAAATGGCGACCAAATGACGGTGCACTCTTTCCAATTTCGATGTGTCATAACCAGGCTTAGATCCGTCTATCATCATCACGCTACACATAGTATGCTAATGGGTCGTTGGGTTGTGAAACCCGTCGACAAGTTTGGTGGATTTCTAATTGTGGCGTTAATACCAGATTAACCACCTAAAGTTTATGCATGCATGACTTAATAAAAAGTGGTATAGCTCTATCTTAAGTTTTCTAAGATTTGGCTTCTGGACACAATGGTTCCCGAGCGGACTACTCGAGTGAGAAGGCTACGCGTGACCGGTTGGACCGGATTCTCGCGTCATTACCAACTCCCTAAATTTGGGTTTTGAAGAAAGTATTTTGCTGATGCACCAAGCGCACCTCGCGTGTAGTGTGTGATAGTGTTAATTTTCCAGAATGGAGGAAATATGAACGGAATGACAATTTAAGGAAACCAATAAAAGAATGTAGCAATTAAAGTAGTTAATTACAAAATAAAAGCAAACAACATAAAATATTTACAACAAATATAAAAGCAAGATAAAGTGCAATATTTAATTAACCTGAGTATGTTATGATCAAGAACCTGATATCCCAAAGTAGTCGCCATCCAGAACACCCCATTTTAACCAGAGTCGAAACGGGATTACTGCTACATATGGTTAGATTCCTAAATGTATTTTAAGGAGTCGCCACCTAATTATTATAGTGAATTAGGACACTAAAAATGTAGCATAAAATACTACAAATGACTTCCATTTAATGGTCTGCGAAATTAGTAAGATTAGTCGTGGTTCTTTATTATCCTAAAGGGAAGGGGTTAGGCACCCTTTAAGATCCGCTAACTTGCGGTTGTTCGTTCAAACCTAGGTTAATTATTTATTGCTCTTTTTATTCTACCTATTCTAAGCATTTTACATAATTTACAATTAAAATAAAATACAATGCAAAATAATAAAACATGAAATTAAATACGACATAAAATAAACTCCGGGGCATTCTTTTTGAAATGCATCTCCGGAAACCTGCATAAACACTTAGTAAAAGTATTAGTAATAGAATACATAAATTTTAAAATAATAGCAAAAATTAACAAACAAAGCAAATAAATCCGTCTTTTATACAGGGGAGGCCTTGGAAATCGACGGATTCCTTCATTGGCGGTATTATTAAAAGCAATAAAATAAATAAAACTTTGGATCGCGCCAAAACAGTAATAGTTTTAAACACGGAGGGCTCGAGATATGTAAAAAATATAAAGTAGATGGCCTAAACAAGTGCGGCTGCGAGAATTCGCCTTGCCAAGCACATGTTGGTTATCCGATGTAAGTGGAAGAAATCATCCTTGCCCAGAAAGCTTCATTTATTTTATTTTCCGTCTTTGCAACTGTGGAGGCCTCAAAAATCGACGGATAACTTTTTCATCGGCCAAACTGTAGTATCTATTCAAAATCAGTAAAAATACCAAGTGTAGTATCTTGTTCAAAATCAGTAAAAACCAAGTGTAGTATCTTGTTCAAAATCAGTAAAAACCAGCCTAAAATCAGTAGCAAAAATAGCCTAAAATCAATAGCAAAATAGCCTAAAAACCAGTCCAGCACCATAGCTAAAACCAGTAGCGAAAAAATAACCCGACAGAAAATAATCAATACCAATAGCAGCGAAAATCAGTCCAACACCAACAAGAAACAGCAAGATAGTAACTAACAACGTCGCCGGACAGTTCAACAAAACAGTGAAGCAACAACCAACATTCGCCGGAGTTTTTAAACTCCGGCGACATTCAAAAATAAGAATCAGTCCGACAACCACAGATTTCAAGAAGTAACAGAGCGAACTTCGCGGAATTTTAAGAAACTCCGGCCCAAATCAGAAAATCATGTTATCAGTCATATATAACAGCACAAAAGAGAGAGCAGTGGCGGCATCGCTTCCACGGCGAGGTCGCCGGAGCGACGCCACCAGTGATTGATGGGAACAGTGGCGGGTTCGGGGCGAGAGGGTTCGACGGTGTGGTGGTTCAGCGATGGGGTGTGGGGTAGTGATTCGCCGGCAGTGATGGTTTGGACTATCCAGCCCTCGCCGGTAGTCACCTCCGGCGAGGCGGTGGTGATGTTGGTTCGTGGACAGAGGTTCGACGGTGGGAGTTCGACAGTGGTGATGGGGTTCGCCGGAATGGGGGTGAGGGATTTGGAGTGTTGCGGCTGATGTTAAAATGGGTGTTCGCCGGAGCGCCAAGCTCCGGCGAAGGGAGGCGGCGGCGGCGACAGGGCTGAGTGAGGGTGAGGGCTGCTAGGTTTTAAAAAAATGAGAGAGAGTTGCCTTTAAGAGCGGTGATGTTAAGAAAGGCGGGGTTAGATAATCGAGGGGGCTGGGTAGTTTAGTTTCGGGTGGGTAAGGTTTTAGTTAGAGGGGGTATTTAGGTTTAGGGTTGTGTTTAGTTTTGGGGGGGGAAAAATGAAAAGTGGGTTTTGATTTTAGGGAAAATAAAAGATGAAAGTTTTGGGTGAAATTAAAAAGAAATGGTGTTGGATTGGACTGATTCAAATTGTGTCTTGGGTGATGGTTTGACAAAAATGGAAGGCTGGTTAATTATTTAAAGAAAAAATTATTTAAAAGATGCAAAATTATAAAAATGCAAATGCAATATTTAAGACACGTTTAATGTCTGATTAAAAGTAAAAATGCGGTCTTAGATTAATTATTTAAAAGATGCGAATATTATTAAAATAAAAATGACGCTATAACAATAATAAAAACATAATATTAACAACGACATAATGCTTAATTTAAAAATAAAAGATGCAATGCCATTTTTGTGAAGAAATAAACATAGAATATTATGTAAAAATATGCAAAATAACAATTAAAATGCGGTGTGCTAAAATACTTAAAATTGCAACAAATACACAAAAACGGGTCAAAATTGACTGTCAACACCATGCCCACCCACCTGACCCGTAATCAACCCGAGACCAACCTTGAGACCCGTTTTCACCTTGGCATCCAATGTGCCCGCCGGAAAAACCTCTTTGTACTCAGAAACCAAGGATCGGCGACCCAAGGGTTCAAGCCACAAATCATGAACATCAACACGACCCTCCTGCAACCCGGGACCACCCTCCATATCCACTTTCGACCCGGGATCCCTATCAAGATCCGCGATCCCCCCAGAGTCAAGTGAGCCTACCGGAACCGCAACTGCCTTTCCGACTTCCAAGCCTGCCGGAAAAGCCACTTTGGACTTAAACACTAAAGAATGGTGACCCATGGGTTTAAACCACAACCCCTTATCACCATCACGACCCTCCAGCAACCCGGGACCACCCAACATAACCGCAAATGACCCGGGATAACCGTCAAGACCCGTAAGCCTTCCAGAGTCAAGTTTTCCAACCGGAACACTAGTTGAGGGTGCCACCGGAAAGTTGGGAGAAACAAAGAGCTGCATCCTCGCCCAGGACCACCATCATGACCCATAGGCACACCAAGATCACCCTCCTGACCTACTAACAACCCGCATACCCGCCGACCGAATACTTCACAAAGTTCGTAGAAGCAAGCCACCACCTAAGCCGCCCCCGAAAGCACTCTTCAAATTCAAATCTTGAATAATCAAACTAATCTCTTTCTTTCTTTTGGCTGAAATATTTATATTCTTTCTCATGGCTAGAAGGAAGATAACTCACTCTATAACAAATCAATTAAAGTGAACATGAAATGAACACACAAACTTCTACGTAGGATGGATTAGGTCAAAGAACAATCCGTGTAGTACCTCAGTTGATGAAAATCATAAAAGAAAGGAGACGTAGAAGAGCAACTAGGAAAAAATGTTGAGAGCATTTTCGCCTAGTGAGAGAAACATCTCTCTAACTCTTTTTTTTCTGCTTTACCTTTTCCAGTCAAATACCGTTGTATATTTATATATTGAGACATGGGAGTATATCATATTGTCTGGTTTGTGAATTCAAGAAGGAAAAGCGAGAGAGAACAGTGTAAACGTGTATCAAATCAATTCCTATCATAATTAAAATATATCTCATATATTGTGTAAATATTTAATGATATATAATTATGGTAAACTAGGATTTCTCTCGTAATTAGGACTATGATTCCTATTGTATAAGAGATGTATATTTAATCGGTGTATTTTATATACATCTTTTAAGTCATTTTTAGTTAGTCTTTTGCCCATTTTTGTACAAATATGTGTCGTGTTATGATAGATTTTCTTTCTTTTGAGTCACAGTGGTTTAAAGTGACACATTGGCGAGAAGGAGCGAAAAGAAGGCAGAAACAGATGTTCTAGAGCTCAAAAAGCTAAAAAGTTGGAAATCCGGGCGAGAAGCGGCCGCGGCTGACCAATCAAGCGGCAGCGAGCTCCACGGCGCCAAGAAAGCAGAGCGAAGTTTCGGCGCCGCAGCGCCGGTTGCAGGGTCGCGACGCCAACGCGGGAAAATTGACAGATCCGAATAGGAATGGGCCAAGGCCAAGAAGGAAAAGGTTTGAGACGTTTTTGGTGATATAAAAATGACCTTTAGGTCAGATTTGAAGAGTTCCACACTTTACAATTCATCACAACTTGGAGATCAAGATTAGAGACTTATTTTTGAGTAATTTCTTGTTCTTTATTTTATTTCTTTTTAGTATATGCTGGATATTAGTTTAGTTCTTGGCATGTCTATGGCTAGGAACTAACTTAATTTAGGGCTTTTCATGTCGAATCGCTTGAACCTCGTACTTATGAATTAATGCATGTTTCGATTTCTTCTTATTATTGTTGAGATTTATTCAACAATTGTGTTGATTGCTTAGTAATTAATTGATCACTAATTATCATAACTTATATGATTTCTAATCGAAATCCGAAAGGGGAGATTGTGAATATGCTATAGTTGAATAAACATAGGTTTAAATTGTGGACGAAAGTACCCCGATACTTGTGTAGCTTAATAGGTTATTGCTCTTAATCCTCATTTGTAGTCAATCTTGTCATCGAAAGATATAAGGGTTCTACATTGGGGTTGAGTCTTTATATTACCTTAACAGGAGTATAAAATGGCTTAGTTAATCTGCTATCTCAAAATAGAAGAAGAACCTTAATTAGTTGTATTAACGAGTAAAACGAGCGGATAGTCGAGGAGATTTGGAAGCCCTATTTCCACCATATCTGAATTAAAGTAAATTAATTTAGTTAGCGTCTATAATCATAGCTATAAATAATTCATCAAATTATCGGTTACCAAATAGATACTACAGAATAGAAGTTGGTAATTGGACATTAATCCCTGAGGACGATAACTCGGTCTTCTAGACTATATTACTTGTCACGATACGTGCACTTGCGTTTAGTGTATGCATAAATCGCGCATCAATATTGTACACTATATATATTGATATCAATGAGAAAGACTCCTCAAGGGAGATTAATATCATCTTACATGGTATTAGAGCCAAAATTGATCATACCTCATTTCCGACCATACCATCTGTCTCAGATCTCGCCACTCAGTCGCCGCAACCACCCACTGTCCCCACTCACCAAATGAAAACTCGTGCCAAACACGAGATTTTCAAATCCAAAATCCAATTTAACTTGTCTGCCCAAATCATTTCTTCAATTCCCAAGAACCCCAAATTGGCCAAACAAGACCCTAATTGAAATGCGGCTATGTCTTAGAAATTCACTACTTTAACTAAGCAGCACACGTGAGATCTAGTACCTAAACCGGAGGGGGTGAATGTAATCCGTTGTATGTGGCTATTTCATCACAAATTCAGGGTCAATGGAGATCTAGAGAGGTATAATGCATGACTTGTGGCTAATGACACAAATCAGCAGGAGGGTATTGATTGCGGTGAGACATTCAGCCAGGTTGTCAAACCGTCATTCGCACAGTTCTGAGCATAGTCATGGGTAAACACTGGCCGATACATCAACTTGATGTGAAAAATGCATTTTTACACGGGGACCTGAAAGAAACACTCTACATGCATCAGCAGCCTGGGTTCGTCCATCCACCAGTCCCTCACTATGTGTGCCGTCTCCGTAAGTCACTGTATGACCTGAAACAGACCCCCCATGCGTGATATGATCGCTTTGCCAGATATATTTTGCAGATTGGATTCGTATGCAGTAGGTGTGATAATTCTCTTTTCATTTTTCATCGAGGTAGTAGCATTGCTTACTTACTACTCTATGTGGATGATATTGTCCTTACTGCCTCATCTGATGGGTTGAAAAATGAGATTATTGCTTTACTTAAGACCGAATTTGCAATGACTGATTTGGGCAAATTGAGTTACTTCTTGGGGATATCAGTGACCAGGTCTGCCAATCACATGTTCTTGAGTCAGCGTAAGTATGCAGAAGAGATTGTGTACAGGGCTAAGATGACAAATTGCAAAATCATGCCCACTCCGATTGATTCAAAATCCAAACTTAGTGTTATGGATGGTGCTCCAGTCTCAGATCCTACTCTTTATAAGAGCCTTGCAGGTGCACTTAAGTATCTCACATTTACCAGGCCAGATATTGCTTATGTTGTTCAACAGATATGCCTCTTTATGCATGCCCCCAGGGAGTCTCATTTCACTGTCCTTAAGCGTATCATCCGATAGATTAAGGGCACGCTTGATTATTGATTGCACCTATACCCTTCTACACCAAACATGTTGCTCTCTTATACGGATGCAGATTGAGCAGGGTGTCCGGACACGCGACGCTCCACCTCCGGCTATTGTGTTTTTAGGGGATAATCTGATTTCATTGTCTGTCAAGCGACAAGTCACCCTATCTCGTTCCAGTGCCGAGGCCGAGTACAGAGGTGTTGCAAATATGGTAGCTGAGATTTTTTGGCTCTTGGAATTTACTGTTAGAGCTTCGTTGTCCTTTGCGTCGGGCATCTATTGTGTACTATGATAACATATCTGCGATTTATGTTTCTCACAACCCGGTTCAACATCAGCAGACCAAACACATTGAGATAGACATACATTTCGTCCGTGAGAAAGTTGCGATAGGACATGTCAGAGTGTTACATGTGCCCTCATCATATCAGTGTGCAAATATATTTACCAAAGGATTTCTGCGACAGTTATTTCTTGACTTTAGATCCAGTCTCAGCGTCCGGCCTCTCCTGCTCCGACTGAAGGGGTGTGTAAACGTGTACCAAACCAATCCCTACCATAATTATAATATATCATATATATTGTGTACATATTTAGTGATATATAATTATGGTAAACCAGGATTCCTCTTGTAGGACTAGGATTCATATTGTATAAGGGATGTATATTGTACACTATATATATTGATATTAATGAGAAAGACTCTTCAAAGGAGATTAATATCATCTTACAAACATCCAACCATATTTTACAGTGGTAGTAATTCAATATCCGATGATTGAACAAGATTAAGTCGGAATAATGAAAGGTTTAGCTGTAGAATTTAGACTCTTTCATCAAAGAAAAAGTATGGAATTTTATAAAGCACATTGAATGATTTTAGGCGGAATGATTCCTTCAGTACTACTTAAGCCATCAACACTATACAAGTAGTAAAGAAGTATAGAGACTCTAGTAAATAGGAGTATTTAGTTACCACAGAGAGCATGACTAAAACATTTCAGTTGTTGAATTTAAACGTGTCAATTAGTTCATGTGCCAAATTAGAACTTGAAGATGTAAATGATGAAATAGACAAATTAGTTAAGAGTCTTGTATAGGCAGTTGTAGCTTGAGAGTTAATTAAAACAAATACCGGGTTTTTAAGTATGGTGGTTCATTTAATTTTCAGGAAAAAGTGGATTAGTACCCAATTAGACCACATAGCTTGACAGTTAATTTAGCCTGATGATTAAGAACACAATTAGTTTCAACAACATTTCAAAATTAGGCATGAGTATGGTATTATATTAATGCACTTCAGGGCTAACATAATAATGATTCACAATGATGCTGAATATAAAAGTGAAATGAATATGGTAGCACTTAGTACTGTTCATAAACTATTAATAAGGAGCAACTCTCTTGACTATAAGAAAAGAGAGGAGTGAAGCCACTTGATCGCAGGGAAAGGAGCTGAAAGCTACTCTGACATATGTTGAATTAGAGATCTCTTACCGACAACAAACCATCTCTCGAAGCCGAGAATTCTTTATGTGTCCAGGTCGATTAGAGGTTCGGTAAGTCCTTTTTTAAATATTTTTTATTGTTTTCAATTGATTTTTTTTTCAATATTCAATATTTATATTGATTTTTTGGACATTTCTAATAATATCAGTTCCTATTTTGACATTTTTTATTTTCGGAGTGTTAACCCCGATTAGCAAAGGGCCGGAGAAACTTTCTTCTTAAGAATGATCATACTTATAGGAGGAAAAATCACCTAGTTGATGTACACCTTTTTAAAGTATGCTAACATTTTCTTGACTTAGATTATTTGGCACAAACTGCATGAAAATGTAGTTAATACAACTGTGGCACAATTAATTTAAATTTTTTCAGAAGCGAATGCTTTGAAGTATTCTATTTTTGTATGGCAGCCACCGTTTCGAATCCTGCTCCTCTATAATTTTTGACCCCATATTCTGGGTGTGCCATGGGGGAATATTTCCGCGAATATTTAGAAATGATTAAAGCTGTGTAATGGGTGTCAATCTTTGTCCATTTTACTTTCTTTAACCTTTACTACGAATCACCGAATGTATGCCACTTCCCTTTGATGTACACAAAATGAATTGTTTTCGGTATCATGTAAGAAACTGATTCATGTAGAATGGACTCCACCTAGAAAGAGTTCTTATAAATTGAACATATATACAATATATAGATGGCTTCATCACCATGGTAAGTGGATAATGGTTTCTCAAAACAACACAATAGGAGTATCCATTGGAAATTGATCGATTCGAACCATATCGAACCGATTATCAGTTTTTCTGTATAAACAAAATCATAGATATTGATATAAATCTATTATCGTATAGAACAATTAAGGTGGAATTTTAATTAGGAAAATGGTCAAAATTTGCCCCTTTACTTTTAAAAATAATTTATATTTCACGTCTTTGATACTTTTTGAACGAATTTACCCTCGTCCTTAGCCATTTGTAATATCCCTTTGTCTTAACCGCGCCAATGATACATGCAAAGTAGAGTAAGTTTGGCTCTTTTCTTGAAAAACATGGACACATTTTTATGAGTAATTATAATGGATGTACGAGAATAGTGTACAACTATTACTAGTGCTTAGAAAGGATAACAATTACAATACAATACAATAGGCTTGAAGCCTAACAAGAGTTATGACAACCACAACAAAGTTTGGTTCTTGATCCGTCTTTAATCTGCGTTCTTGAGTCCATCTTGAAGGTTTGCTCCAATTGCAACAAGCTTCTTGACCTTGATAACAACAACAATGTGTTTAGTAAAACTGGAAATAGAACAAGGAAGATGGCTTGCTGAGTCGATTGATATTCAATCTTTCCTTAAGATAATATTGCCCCGAATAATCCTTTAACGGTGTGTTGGCAACTTATCTACCAAAATAAAACAACAATCAAACAAGTGAGCAAAGGAGACTCAAGTGTTCTCTAAGAAAGAAGGATCTTTGAGTGGAAGATTGTAAAAGAGGAAGAGATTTCAGAAAATCTGAAATCATAAGGCCTCATTTTATAGTGTTGAGAAGACGACCCTCCAATTGGCCAAGTAATGGCCTTGATTATAGAGGTTTAATTCAGCCAAATAATGGCTGAATTCATTTGGAAAGTAATGGAGACTTAATGCCTCAAAACCATCCCAAGAGTCATGTCTTTTCGTCTCTCATTCGCAGCGGCCCTCACTGGGAGGCGTCGCGGCGCTGCTAAGTACCGTCTCAGGCGCCGCGACCCTTCGAGATAGCGCCGCGGCGCCAAACTTCCAGTAGCTAAACCTGTAATTAGAGATGTGGCTCAGGGGAGGAGGCGCCGCGGCCCTTCCGACTCCATTGCCCGTGGCCCGTCATCTTTTAACACATCGTACACTTCTTCCGTCATTTACCAACATGGAACACATGTCATTTGGCCAATAACCGTCCATCATTCTATGTCTCAAACATTTTATTTACGTACCAATATCTATTTCACTTAATGAAACTTACGATACTTGACACTATGTGTGCACGTGTGTGGAAACGATGTTTCTGACGTGCGAGGCCTCAATCGTTCGAGTCATAAATAATGAGTTAAACTTAATTACGCATTTAGTAAATTTCCAACAATTTTCTCTTTGACGTGTAATTTTTTCTTATTTTTCTTTCATCGCATATTTTTCAAGTAATATACTTGTGATAATGACTCACTTTAACTGCCTTAAAGTAGTTAAGCTTCAACTTTAAATAAAAGATTCAAATTAATATTGATCTAATTTTCTTGAGATATATTCTAAAAATAATTAATAACATACTAAAAGAGAAATCTTTTTTATTAAAATAAATATTGAAACACATAGCAAATTTAACAAATTTTTTTTTTGTGTAGCACGATTAAAACCACTTTAATAACATCATAATCCATTAAGACCCACCAATTACATCTTTCTTTGGATTATATTTGATGTCCCTATAGCTCGTCGCTCATCCTCTATTTATTTGATGTCCCTATAACTCGTCGCTCATCCTCTATTCATAGTCGATCGGGTGTTTAGAGTTCACGACTGATTTTGAGTTCTTTGTGAAAGTATATATGTCCTAGAGATAATCATTTTAGGGACACATGTACTTGAACACATTCATATTATTAATGAGATTAATATATTTATAGCATTTGCAATTACTGAATTATTATTTGATTGTTTGTATTATTCATTAATGTGCATCCCTTGAACTAAACATTGTCATTGACAGTGTGAGATATTAATGATATAGCGTAGTTCTTAAAGTAGCCTCGATTGATGATCATTGAGAATGGAATATCAATGATATATTATAAGTCGACATGTGGTCTGCATCACATTCTTAGAGAATGTAGTATGTCTCACTTGCTACTAGTAATAGTTACTAGTGATGGACACATGGATACTCTTAGAGGGTATTGGCACGCCCTGCTGATAAACTATTTGTTATGCATGTCTAGAGTATTATCAGCATGTGGGAGATAGAGGTCCTTTGACTTGAGGTCAATTCGTACCTGATTTGTAGAGTAATGTACTTTGATCCTGTCCAAAGCTTAAATTCCTTATAGGATAAGACATGAGTTGTATTGGGTACATTAGTTTCGTCTTTGTTTTTCTTCAAACCCCCAATCCGCTCTCGCTCGTCGCTACTAACGGGGCGCTTTCCAGATTATGAACTACTTTTTGTTGGATGAAGATATGACGAAGAGCACGAATCTCTTGCCTTCCAAAGATAATAAAATACAAGATATTTATACGAGTATCCTCTCTGAACTCAAAGATTACCTTGTAAGAGAACTTGGTAATAATAGTCTATAACTAATAGTGATTAAGAGGATGGATTGGAAGCTGGTGAAAAGTATTTTCATGCCAATGATTTATGGAAAAACACTCATGAGCACAAGCTCCGATATACATAAAACCTTGTAGCAGATACAAGCTTAGGTGTTAGTTGAGCCAAGAATATGATTCATTCCTCGATTAGATATTCGAGAGAACACTCAGCTTCTCAGTGATAGTAGGTCGACCAAGTCATTGGCCAATGCAAGAGACATATTTGAGATATGATCTAGTTGTCGACTAATATAGATGAGATAAAGTGATCAAGCCATTTGGATAGACACTTGACAAATCCTAAGCTTGATCGAGTATGTTGAGAATGAAAGGAATTTATCATCCCACATAGAGGTTATGTTTACTAAGAGTCTTGTAAACGTACTTCACACATTGAGTTCGTCACCGGCGCAGTCTAGGAGTTCCGTGTGAGCCTTAATTTGATTAAGTGTCGATGTGAGAAGGCCTAAAGGGTCACACTAAGTCGATTGTCTTTTCGGCCTAAGGGTATATTGAGAGAGATGATAAAATATTCGATTTAGAATCGAGATAATTTAACCAAGAATAAATTATGAGATAAATTCCATTTGATGGAAATCATTTAATTAAGTCAAAATTTGATTTTAGATTTAATCAAAATTAAAACGTGCAGAAATATTGGAAAAATAGGGGAGGCGCCGCGGTGCTGGTACGACAGTGGGCCCAGTTCAATTGGCCCACTACAACTCAGTTTTGAAACAGGTTTTTAAGCCTAATCCCAGTCTGATTTGTATCATAATCTTCCATATATATTCAACACTTAACCTCATAATTTAGGTTACACACACCAATTTTACATAGAATTGACACATACTTTCTTACTTTCTGAACTCAGAGTTCAGAGATTAAAATCCTCTCAAACCTCTGCCAAGATTTCCTGGCTTTCCTGATAGAGGAGTATACCGTAGCGAAGGCTTGCACCTGAAGAGACAATCGTGTGCGCACCCTTTAGTAGAGATTCAAAATATCAACTATAAGTTTATATTTCATGTCTTTACAGGTTTCAATTATAACATAATCATACCAGACGATTTTGTTGGGGCAAGTAAGTTAAACAGAATTTTAAACTTCCGTTGTGCCTTACTTGTGTGTTTCAGACCCAATAAAATCCTACAGTGGTATCATAGCCCAGGATGCTTCAATGGTTACGTAACAATTGAAATATATAATAATATGGTTTAAACGTAAAATTGATTTTAATCTGAATTAAAACAAGGCTATTGAAATCTGACAAGCTTTGACTGAGCGATTAACCTTTTAAAATCACCCTAAATTATCAACTACGCTAAATCGAGGAAGTCATTCCATTCTACCACGAACTGAGCCTTGTGCAAAAATCGGTTCATTACGAACATGGTGCACGGCGAAGAACGTGTATGAATGGATGATGGTCGACATGTGCGTTATTGATAATGGTTGGTGGTTGTAAATGATCCGTAATCTGAACCCTAAATTAGATTTAGGGGTTGGACGATTTTTAGAAAATATGTGCGGAAACTTCTCTGAAATGCGGCGCCAATTAGGTTTTCCCTACGACCCCGTGGCTCCATGTCGGAGCTTCGCGACGCCGGTCACGGTAATTTCAGGGTCCTGATTAAAAGATTTGTTTTGAAATTCAGAACTCTATGGAACTGAAGCACCGCGGCCCCATAGTGGAGCGTCGCGACCCTAATTTACAGAAACAGAAACAAAATGTTTCTGCCTGTTCAGCGTCGCGACTCCTTGGAGGAGCGCAGAGGCTACATGGTGGAGCGTCGCAGCACCGGAATTCCAGAATGTTGAAATCTCAGTTTTTCGAAGTTTAATCCATGATTATTATTACACAGTATGTTGGTGTACTGTTTACGTGCTAAATGGTCGTCATTTACCTTACTAAGTTTAGAGTCCGCAATCATGCTTGGATAAGCGGCATCCAAAACTAGTTTAGAGTCTGCAATCATGCATGGATATGCGACGTCCAAAATTAGTATCGAGTCTGCAATCATGCTTGGGTAGACGACACCCAAATACATGTTTAAATATTTTGAGTAATGTTTGAAACATGTAATAGTTGATCTTGACTAAAACCCTGAATTAAAATGTTCCCCAAAATTTAATACAAGTCTCATTTAAAATGAACGTGTCATCCGTTATAATTGATTGTGGTGCAAAATCCTTTTCGGCGAGATGAGTATTTATGCCCCAGCATTTGCTCTAAGTCTACGAGAACCCAGACCCTTTCATAGATATAAATGTTGTAATATGTGATAAATCTTCGTGAGTATTTACACCCCAATGTTTGCTCGATGAAGGCAAAGCCCCACTTAGATATATAATTGCAGTCGGATAACGGGGTTGACTTGCTAGGCTGTCTTGGCGCCCCAGTGTCGGACATCCGAGGGACGCAGATCGTATTGTTTAGAACATGCGATCAACCAAGAGTTGTAACTTGTTTGTAGTGGGTTTAGAGACCTACCGGATCATGTTGTTGAAGTTATTAGCCTCAGCAAGCGTGGAGACACCATGAGTCTGGATCTTGGCCCATTATGACTGTATTTGATATGAGTATGTAATTCTTTCATGGGGTAAAGAGTATGTTAAAATAGTGGGACTAATTTAAACTAAAGACCATGTAAATTAGTTAACGAATGTGTTCAATAGAAATTATATTAGAATGTTAATTTCAAGTCTATCTTTTCTTCAGTTACAATGTCGAATCTGTCACTTAAAATATTGGTTGAAACAAACAAGCTGAATGTAGCCAATTTTCCAGACTAGTTAAGAAATTTGCGTTTGGTGTTGCGATTAAAAAAGATTGAGTATGTATTGGATACAACACTCCCTACAGTCTCTGCTGAAGATTCTGAAGCGTATGCCCTATTTGACAAGGCAACCTATCAGAAATATCTTGATGATGCTATTGCGGCACAATGTGTCATGTTATTCTCTATGACTCCAGAGTTACAAAGACAGCATGAAAATATGGGCCCTAACGAGATGCTAGACTTGAAGAGTCTCTATGACTCACAGTCTCAGACAATGGAGTATAAACTGTTGAGAGATCTCTTTAAGTGTAAGTTGAACGAAGGGGGTCAGGTGTCACAACATGTTTTGAAGATGATTGGTTTAATAGAAAGGTTAGTTTCGATTGGAACGAAGCTGCCCATAACAGTTTCTGTCAACCTAATCTTGAATCCGCTTCCTGTTTCATTTGAGGACTTTATTGTAAATTACAATATGAATGGAACCAAAGATAATCTCCCAGAGCTTCATAATATGTTGAACACCTTCGAATCTTCCACCTCTAAAGGTAAAGTTGTGCTCATGGTGGGCTCATCTAACAAGTTCAATCCTAAAGGTAAGAATGTGTAGAAGAAAAAGGGTAAGGCGGTTGCCGCCACACCCACATCTATGAAGCCTCGAAGAGTTGTTCAAAAGAAGGACACGGTAGTTGCTGATGTTTGCCTCAATTGCAAGAGAAAGGGGCATTGGAAGAAGGACTGTATAGCCCCAGAGGGAGACAAAACACAAGGTGCTTCTGGCCCTACTGGACAATGTATGTTTGTTATTGAAATAAATATGTTTATAACTAATTCTCACTGTTGGGTATTAGATACCACTTGTGGCTCACACGTTTGTAACAATGTACAGGGGCTAATTGACAGCAGAAAGGTTGGACCTTGGGAAGTAGATCTACGCATTGGAAACGGAGCAAGAGTTGATGCTGAATGCGTGGGGACTTATAGACTCGATTTACCTTCAGGCTTTTATTTAGAACTCGATAATTGTTAATTTGTTCCCTCGTTAACGAGGAATATTATTTATGTCCCTATGTTAGACATTGAAGGGTTTTCCTCATTTATTACCAATGGAAGTTATGTTTTATCTTATAATGGTTTTATTTGTGGAAATGCACCGCTTGTGGATGAATTGTATGTTTTAAATTGTACCCATGAAATTCTCAATATTCAAACTAAACGAGCTAAAATAATTAATCCAAGAAACCCCACCTACTTATGACACTGCAGACTTGATCAAATCAATGAATCAAGGATAGCAAGATTAAAGAAATTAGATTACCTAGAACCATTTGACTTAGAGTCATATGGTAATTGTGAATCTTGCTTAAGAGGAAAAATGACAACTAAATCACTTTCTGGGAAAGGGGTACGTGCCAAAGCGGTGCTTGAGTTAGTCCATACCGATGTATATGGGCCGTTTTCAACTCAAGCTAAGGGAGGCTTTCTTTATTTCATCACTTTCACAGACGATTTCTCAAGGTTTGGGCATGTGTATCTTATGAAACATAAGTCTGAAGCTTTTGAGAAATTCATAGAGTACAAGTCAGAAGTAGAGAAGCAACTTGAAACAAGTATTAAGATTCTTCGATCAGATCGAGAAGGTGGATACTTAAGTAAATAATTTCTAGATTAATTGAAGCTTCATGAAGTTCAATCATAATGGACACCTCCCGGAACGCCATAGATGAATGGTGTTGCTGAGAGGAGAAATCAGACCTTATTAGATATGGTTAGATCCATGATGAGCTTCTTAGCTCTACCAACATACCTATGGGGATATGCAATACAAAGCTCAATCTATATTTTGAATAGAGTTCCTTCAAAGTCATTAGAGAAAACTCAATATGAGATATGAAACGACAAGAAGTCAGCACTTAGACACATGCGACCATGAGAGTGCCCTGCATATGTAAACAAGTTGCTTACTGACAAATTGAAATCTAAAAGTGAGAAGTATTATTTTGTGGGATATCCTAAGGAAACAAGGGGATATTACTTCTATCTTCTTGGAAAACATAAGATTATTGTTTCCAGAAATGCAACTTTCCTTGAAGAATATTATGTCTATAAGGAACAGAGTTACAACAAGATAGAACTTGAAGAGATTCAAGAAGTACAAAATAATATAGAGAATGAACCCTTTCAAATGACCTAGGCAAGGATTCAGTGGGAGTATTTGATGATGATTGGGTACTTAGAGTACGCTATTTAGCCAGTGAGAGTGATGTGAGGGATAATGTAGAAATGCAAGACTCTCATACACAACTAATGGAGGATGACACAATGGTTGTGCAACATCCTATTCAAAATGATATTCCTAAAAGTTCTCAAGGTGCTGGATTGTCCAACACACAAACACCTTCTCACAATCAAAATACAACAAACACTGAAATGCAGAATATTCAACTCCGTACGACCACTAGGACTCATCGTGCAGCTGAAAGACTTAACCTCATTGTTGAAACACACAATGAGATAGATATTTCTAATGATGACGATCCTACTACCTACATCGAAGCAATATTAGACATTGACTCATATAGATGACAAGAAGCCATGAAATCCGAAATGGAATCCATGTACATAAATCAAATATGGAACTTGGTTGATTTGCCAACAGGGGTTAGACCCATAGGATGCAATTGGATCTTCAAGAAAAAGATTCATGCATATGGCAAAGTACAGACTTATAAAGCAAAATTGGTGGCTAAAGGTTATAATCAACGGTCTGGGTTCGATTATGATGAAATCTTCTCACCTGTTGCAAAGATTATGTCCATTCGGATTTTGCTTGCAATAGCTGCATACTATGATTATGATATTTGGCAAATGGATGTTAAAACTGCCTTCCTCAATGGTAATCTAATTGAGGAGGTGTATATGATATAGCCAGAGGGTTTTACATCCAAGACTCAACCCAAAGCAGTATGCAAACTACAAAAGTCCATTTATGGACTTAAGCAAGCCTCAAGGAGTTGAAATATTTGTTTTGACAAAGCAGTCAAATCATTTGACTTTGTTAGAAGCAAAGAAGACCCATGTGTTTATAGTAAACACACAGATGAGATTATTGTCTTCATTGTCATTAGATGACATTTGATAATGAGAGATAATAAGACTCTCATGCAATTAGTCAAAGAATGATTATCCAGCACCTTCATGATGAAGGACTTGGGTGAAGCCTTCTACATTCTTGGAATTAGGATCTACAGAGATAAACCTAATAGATTGTTGGGGCTGTCACAGTCCGTATACATAGACAAAGTGTTAAAACGTTTTTCTATGGAGAATTCCAAGAAAGGAAATCTTCCTATAGGTAAAAGCATCAAGTTATCAAAGAAGGATAGTCCTTCTACTGTTGCAGAACTTGAACGCATGAAGAGGATCTCATATGCTTCAGCTATAGGATCAATCATGTATTCCATGACCTGTACAAGGACAGATGTGGCCTATGCACTTAGTATGACTTGCAAATTTCAACAGAATCCTGGGGAGGAACACTGAAAAGCAGTCAAGAGTATTCTTAAGTATCTTAGACAAACTAAAGAATATTTCTTAGTCTATGGTGGACAAGAAAAGCTAGTAGCTACTGGGTAGACTGATGCTAGCTTCCAGACAGATCTTGATGACTTCAAGTCTCAGTCTGGTTATGCCTTCAATTTAAATGGTGGAATAGTGAGTTGGAAAAGTTCCAAACAAGCTACAACTGCTGATTCTACTACTGAAGCCGAGTACATTGCTGGATCGGAAGCTGGTAAAGAAGCTGTTGCGATATCTGATGTCTTAAAAGAACTAAGGGTTGTTACAAGTGTCACTTGTCCAATAACGATTTATTGTGACAACACTAGTGCGATTGCGCAAGCTAAGGAACCAAGATCAACGAACAGATCTAAGCATGTACCAAGGAAATACCACATACTTAGAGAGACGGTGGAGACTGAAGAAATAAAGTTAGACTATGTTCCCACAGATGAAAATCTAGCAGACTCATTTACTAAACCATTATGCTTAGTCAAGCATAATGGTCATTTTGAAAACATGGGCATTAGGTACGTTGGAGATTGGCTCTAGGCCAAGTGGAAGATTGAAAGTATATATATCCTAGAGACAATCATTTTGGGGACACATGTACTTGAACACATTCGTATTATTAATGAGATTAATATATTTATGACATTTGCAATTACTGAATTATTATTTCATTGTTTGTATTATTCATTAATGTGCATCCCTTGAACTAAACGTTGTCATTGATAGTGTAAGGTATTAATGATAGAGCGTAGTTCTTAAAGTAGTCTCGACTGATGATCATTGAGAATGGGATATCAATGATATATTATAAGTCGACATGTGATCTGTATCACATTCTTAGAGAATGTAGTATGTCTCACTTACTACTAGTAATAGTTACTAGTGATGTACACATGGATACTCTTAGAGGGTATTGGCACGCCCTGCTGATAAACTATTTGTTATGCATGTCTAGAGTATTATCAACATGTGGGAGATAGAGCTCTTTTGACTTGAGGTCAATACACACCTGATTTGTAGAGTAATATACTTTGTCTGTCCTAAGCTTAAATTCCTTATAGGATAAGACATGAGTTGTATTGGGTACATTGTGATACATACTTAGGTGGTAGTTGAGCCAAGAATAGGATTCATTCCTCAATTAGATATTCGAGAGAACACTCAACTTCTCAGTGATATTAGGTCGACCAAGTAATTGGTCAATGCAAGAGATATATTTGAGATATGATCTAGTTGTCGACTAATATAGATGAGATAAAGTGATCAAGCCATTTGGATAGACACTTGACAAATCCTAAGTTTGATCGAATGTGTTGAGAATGAAAGGACTGTATAATCCCACATAGAGGTTGTATTTACTAAGAGTCTTGTAAACGTACTTCACACATTGAGTTCGTCATCGGCGCAGTCTAGGAGTTCCGTGTGAACCTTAATTTGATTAAGTGTCGATGTGAGAAGGCCTAAATGGTCACACTAAGTCGATTGTCTTTTCAGCCTAAGGGTATATTGAGAGAAAGGATAAAATATTCGATTTAGAATTGAGATATTTTAACCAATAATAAATTATGAGATAAATTCCATTTGATGGAAATCATTAAATTAAGTCAAAATTAGATTTTGGATTTAATCAAAATTAAAACGTGCAGAAATATTGGAAAAACAGGGGAGGCGCCGCGACGCCTAGGAGGCTGAGCCGCGGCGCTGGTACGACAGTGGGCCCAGTTCGACTGGCCCACTGCAACTCGGTTTTGGGACAGGTTTTTAAGCCTAATCCCAGTCTGATTTGTATCCTAATCTCCCCTATATATTCAGCACTTAACCTCATAATTTAGGTTACACACACCAATTCTACATAGAATTGACACATACTTTCTTACTTTCTGAACTCAGAGTTCAGAGATTAAAATTCTCTCAAACCACTCTCAAGATTTCCTGGCTTTCCTGACAGAAGAGTATACCATAGCGAAGGCTTGCACCCGAAGAGACAATCGCGTGCGCACACTTTAGTAGAGGTTCAAAATATCAACTATAAGTTTATATTTCATGTCTTTACAGGTTTCAATTGTAACATAATCATACTAGACGACTTTTTTGGGGCAAATAAGTTAATAAAATTTTAAACTTCTGATGTGCCTTACTTGTGTGTTTCAGACCCAACAAAACCCTACACTTTGATTAGTCTATTGAACTGAATTTATCTATTAGAGCTGATATCCTATTTTTTGATCTCCCAGAGATTAGTGGAGTTGGTAGATGTGCAACTTAATTATCCATTTAAACTCGGTCAAAGAGAGTTGCCATGAGTTGAGGCTGTCCAACGGGGTGGGGCTACCCGACCCCGCCTGACCCTGTACCGGTATCGGATACCGATATTCGGTATCGGTATCGGTACGGGGTCAAGAATTTTCTCCATCCCGACCCCAGCTCATCCCCGCCTCGACCCGACACCTGTGAAATCCGGAAAAAAATAAAAAAAATAATATATAGTTGTGGTTGGGTTAATAAAAATATATATATATATAAGAAAACAAAGAATAAATTGCATGGGATAGAGTTAGTGTTAAAGTTGGATAAATAGATAGATGAAATGAAAATAAGAAAACAAAACAAAAGAAAAACAAAAGAAAAACAAAAAAAAAAAAAAAACTTTGCAGCATGCACGTACGTGTGCAAAGCCTCCCCCTTCCCCCCTTTTCATTTCCCCTCCAACTCTTGTCATTTCACCTCCCATATGTTATAGAAAACTCTCCACTTATACATTGTATTTACACACAAACAAAGTACATAACATAAAGGTTAGAAAATCAGAAAAAAACAAGTGAAAAGAAGAGGAAAAAATACCAAGAAAGCAAGAAGAACAAGAAGCAAAATACTAGAGAGTAAGGATAATTTTAGCAACCACACAACAATAATTTTCACACTTACAAGGTGAGTTTTCTCACTCAGAAATTCTTGGTAACATCCTTTATTTTTAGTTCAATACATGTTGGAATAAGAATTGAGTGTTGAAAATAAATATTGAACTTTTGATTGTTTAGACAACTAGTTGCGTCATGAACTTTACGAACTGTTCTCACTGAGTTATAATTGTTAGAATTTGATGAAATTCGAAAGAATTGTACACCTCTCTAATATGATCATATAGAACCAAAAATGAGGTAAAATGGACATACGGTTTGAAAGTTATCATGGTTCAAAGTTCATGCCTTAGATTTGGTCGAAATTCGGAAAGACATAATTACGGACTGTTTTTATTGAGTTTTACTTATTAGAATTATATGAAAATTTACATGGTTGTAAGTCCCTCTGTTACGGACAGATATATATAAAGATTTATTAAAACAGACTTACGAGTTGAGGGTTATTGTAGTTTGAAGTTGCTGCCTCGGATTCGTCGGACTCAGAAGGGCAGGACGTTGAAACGTAAAACTGTACTAATTTGTGGGGAATATGAAAATTGTTGCTAAATGAAAGTTCTAGATCTCTTTGTTGTGGACAGTTTGAGACCTTACGGGGGCTATCCGACTTACGTATTGAGAGTTATCGCTGTTTAAAGTTTCTGCCTCGGATCTATCGAGATCCAGGAAGGGCAGCGAATAAAAGTGTAAAACTGTACCAAATGGTACAGAATATGAAAGAATGGTTCATATGGAGACGTGTAGCTCTCTGTCCTCGTCGTTTTGAGAATTTATGGGGATTGAACGGGTTTACAGATTAGGAGTTATGACTATTATAAGATTGGGTGCTGTTTAATAAAAATTCTGCCGAAACAAATTTCATGTGGCTGTTTTGAGGATAAATTTGTGTTAGTTACCCAAAGTAGTTTTAAATGAAATTTGGTACAGTGAAAGATCCCCGTCTTACCTTAGTTTCCTCTTGAGAAACACCTCAGTTGGAGTTATGGTTAAAAAGTTATAATCGTTACAAGTATGAATGACGGAATGTTAGAAAAGAGAATAGTATTTATTTGATCTTCTGAAAAATATGAAAAGTGAATACGTGTTCACATAAATGTATAAATATATAATGGATCGGGTTGCACGCCGCAACAAAACGTAAAGTGAATACGCGTTCACAAATACGTAAACATAATGGATCGGGTTGCACGCCGCAACAAAACGTAAAGTGAATATATGTTCACAAATACGTAAATATAATGGATCGGGTTGCACGCCGCAACAAAACGTAAAGTGAATACGCTTCACAAATACGTAAACATAATGGATCGGGTTGCACGCCGCAACAAAACGTAAAGTGAATACGCGTTCACAAATACGTAAACATAATGGATCGGGTTGAACGCAACAAAACGTAAAGTGAATATATGTTAACAAATAAGTAAATATAATGGATCGTGTTGCAAGAATCAACAAAACGTAAAGTGAATACGCGTTCACAAATACGTAAACATAATGGATCGGGTTGCACGCCGCAACAAAACGTAAAGTGAATACGCGTTCACAAATACGTAAATATAATGGATCGGGTTGCACGCCGCAACAAAACATAAAGTGAATACACGTTCACAAATATGTAAACATAATGGATCGGGTTGCACGCCGCAACAAAACATAAAGTGAATACGTGTTCACAAATACGTAAATATAATGGATCGGGTTGCACGCCGCAACAAATATGAAAGATGAATACATGTTCACCTATATATAAATATGAAAAGTGAATACGCGTTCACAAATATATAAATGTAATAAACATGTGGAAATGCAGGGGAATGTCTTAACGTATAATACGAGATAAAATGAAGTGTTAGTTAAATCGAGAATTTCCTATGAGGAGTTGTTGCATATTTAAAAATGTTGTAATCTGATATGTTTTACAATATGCTTATTACGTTATAATGTGATTGCGCTTGGAATATTGTGGTGTTACTTTGAATTGCAGGGTAAGGTTCTCACTCATTTGCATGGTAGAGTGACTCTTTATTTAACATGTTTCAGGAAAGCGTGATAGAGGAAAGGCTCCACGCCAAGGCTAGCGATCGTCCCGCAGCCTCTTGTCATACCAAGTCCATTGTTTCGGGCTTGGTACTCGTCAGTTTCAGAATGTCAGTTCCAATGTCTCGGGAAATGCCCGTGTGGAATGGCCTCCCTTCCAACTTAGAATAATATTTGTCAGTATGTCTATGTTGAAACAATATTTGCACGAGCATGGGCTCGAGTTATATTTTTAATAAAGTCATAAACAAATTTCTTTATTGTTATTTTATTAATAGCTCCGTATTTGGATATAAGTTTAAATTTCTAAATAAAGAGAATTAAATGGTGCTCCTGGTGGAAAATAATTGTCCAGGTGCCATCACGCCCTAAGTAAATACTTAGGAAAAGTCGGGGCGTGACAACACCGACCCCGACCCTTCCCACCCTTTGCACAATGGCTAATTGCCCAATTTGACCGTTGTGCAGCGGACAAATTCCCCTCCCCCTACCCCAACCCCCTACCCCCTTAATATTTATTTTTAATCCCTAAATTATTATATTTACTCTTTAACCTAATTTTTTCAACTATAAATATCTCATTTTCTCTTCATTCATTCTCACAAATCTTCCTATAATCTCTCTAATAATCTCCAATCTATTCATTCTCTCTACATTGACTACTAAATATTTAATTTTATTTATTCATTTGGGAGTGAAGTTGACAACTAGCTTGAGAATCATCCATCGAGCAAAGTTTCAATTTTAAACCTCTCGATTACACGCCGACGTTACTTCGACGTTGGGTACATTTGTTCCTTCATTAAATTATTGTTGTTTCTTTACTTTAATTAGCACACTTAATTTTATTATCTTTAATTATTTATTTGTATAATTATAATGGAAGGATTTAAACGTTTGATTACGGGTAAGGGTATTGCTTCTTCTAGTAGGGGTAATAAGGGTAAGAGTACTTCTTCTAGTTATCATATTCCTCCTAGACATGACAATTTTATTGATATTGAATTATTTCCTGAAGTACCATTAGATTTAGAGGAGGAGCTATTTTCTGAAACTCAACAAGACTTTAATTTAGAAGATAATCTAGATGAAACACCCACTAATCTAGATGAAACACCCACTAATCTAGATGACACGCCCACAAATGCACTTCAAACTGCACCACCTCCTATTCCCCCTAGTAGGAGACGAGGTCCACCACAACGAAAATTAACATCAGATGTATGGGCTTTTTTTATAGGGACGCAGAAAATCAAGTTGCTAGATGCCATATTTGTAAAAATATTTATAAATTTAAAGTAGAAAAAGGTCAGAGCGGGATGGGAGGTTTAACTACGCATCTGAATAATTTTCACTAAGCTATGTGGGATGAATATAAGGCTAAAAAGAAGGGTGCGCCGATGCCCTCTCAGTCGGGACAAGGTTCACATATTGTCTCGCATCAGGTACAGGGTCAAATTGACCCTATGACGGGGCAATTGTAGGCCCTAAATACGATAAAAATTAAGATAGGGAAGCATTATCAAAATTAGTTGCAGTGGAGGGTTTGCCTTTTTCATTTCATGAATCTTCTGATTTTATTCATTATATAAGAGAAATGTACAATCCTGCTTATAACGGTTTTCCTAGATCAACTGTTAGGAGTGACATTTTTAAATTGGCACACGCATATCAATAATATTTACGTTATTCATTATATATCATTTTCCTGGCAAAGTATCTGTTACGTCTGATATAGGCCGTAGTACTAACGGCCATGATTATTTAACTGTAACATGTTATTGGATAGATTATAAATTTTCTATGCAAAAATATATTTTAGCATATAGATATATTGATAGTAGGCACACTGGTCTTTTTATTTTCGAAAATATTTTTTCAGTTTGCGATTATTATGGCATAACTGATAAAATCATGACTCTTACATTATATAACGCTTCTTCTAATGTTACTGTTGTTAGATTATTAAAAAAATATTTTAACTCCATCTTTTTCAGATCATTTTCATATAAAATGTGCATGTCATATTTAAAACTTAGTTGTAAAGGATAATCTATCACTTTTTGAAGACATTCTTGAAAAAATAAAATTTGCTATAAACTTATTTTTAAAAGTAATAGAATACAAAGAATATAAAAAAACTTGTCACGATTGTCAACTACCTTACAGAAAAATTCTCGAAGAAGTATGCACTAGATGGAATTCTTTATACAACCAACTACGTGTTGCTTATGAGTATAAAAGACTTGTAACCCAATATTTTAACCCCCATAATCGAAATCCGACTGATGTGATTATTGATTCCGATTGGGATACAATTTTAGAACTAAATACATTTTTAGAGAAATTTTATCTAGTTACTAAAGAATTTTCCAATAGTTATTATCCTACTAATTCATCAATGTTATTTTATATAGCTCTAATATTTATATTACTTAGTGAATATATGGAAAAACCAGCTTATAAGACACCTATTAAAAAATATTTCTAAAAATGAAAAAATATTTTATTCCTATTCCCCCAATTTATATTATTAGTGTTGTATTAAATCCATCTATTAAAATAGACGATTGTAAAACACTTATTGAAACTATTTATGATTGCATAGATAAACTTTCACCTCCATCTCCAAAAAATCCAAATGACCCACCACCTATTGAAAAAACTAGAGAAGAAGTGTTGTCTAGCATACAAGAGGAATGTAAAAAAGTATATACGTATTACCAACAAGAAAGTGCTAGCAACCAACCGGCTTTCATGTCATCTTCTTCTTCTTCTTCAACACAACCTCAAAAACGACATGCTGCGACTAGTATTGAAAGCCTCAGACATATAATGTTTAGTGGTACCATTTCTAACCAAGTTAGCGAGTTTGATGTTTTTGTTTTGCAGGGTGTTGTACCGTACGAATCAATTGAAAATGAAGAGGGACGTGAAGACTTGCTAAATACTGGAGGGAGAATGAGAAGAATTTTCCAACACTATCTAAGATGGTCCGAGATGTGTTGAACATTCAAGCGTCATCAACAGCGTCTGAAAGCGCATTTTCTGCGGGAATATTTCAAATAGTGGAGCACAGACATTCATTGGTATGAGACTCATTAGAGATTGCAGTTCTATTCAGAGACTGAATTCGTGTGGAGCGTATGAGGTGCGGCAAACCGGAGATCAACGAAGAAGAAGACTACAACTACAACGAAATCTTATCTAATGGATGTGCAAGCGACGTCGACCAATTTGACCAAAAAATACCAATTCAAACTGAAGAACCACAAGAAATTATAAAGAAACTAGAAAACGTGTTTCTTAAAATGTAATTCTTTTAATTGTAATTTTACTATGTTATTTATTTGCAACTTTCAATATCACAAAGTTGCAATTTAAAATTGTATTACCAAAAAAAAAAATCATACTTCTGTCGAATAATATAAGAGGCACAAAAACAACCTTGGGATATTTTTATTAAACTATCTTATTTTGTTTGTGTGTGATTTTAATTTAACGGCAAATAAAAAAATGATCCACCCTCCTCCCGACTCACCCCCGACCAACACATCGGTATTGGAACAGGCGTGGCGAACCACTTCGCCAGGCCAGGCCAAACCACGAACCGCTATACCCCCGACCTGACTCCCGCCCCGACCGGCCACCCCGGCCCGCCCCACCCCGTTGGCCAGCCATAGTTGAGACTAGGATCGCAAGCCCATGCGCTACATAGCCTTGGGCTAGAAGCATTGATTCATGCGGATGTAAGTTGGGCCATAGGTAGATCATAGACCAGGTGATCGTTTTATAAGGTTCGTTATATTAGGTGCCTAGTGTATGTTCGGGTTAGGTCCAAAAATTGTTTATCCCGAACAAATTTCTTAACTTCTTGAACTCGTTCTATTATCCTTAGTAGACATATACATTCAAACATATCTATAATTGTCATTTGTTATATCGATATTTTATTTTAACGACCTAATTTTTTCGCAATCAATTTTTCATGTTATATTTTTTACTTTTCTATAATAATATTCTATTTATAATAGTAGTGACATTCATATTGGCAAAAATAGTTCTTCGAAAAGCATATCTAGTTCCTCATACATGTATGTCAAATCATCAAAACACAACATAGCATAACTTATCAAAACTAGAGAAAACAATGGTCACTATCGGAGAAGATATTTTTTCCGGCTAAGTTTATCGGTTCTTCGGTGCTTCTCATTTAGATATTGTGCAATTACTGTATAATATGTGTATAAGTAGTGTGTATATATCATATTTATTATGCGTAAATTATATAAAAAGATGGGTGTGAAGGATTACGATGGCTGCATCGGGTACTAATAAATAAATAAATATATATATATATATATATATATATATATATAAAAGATGGGTGTGAAGGATTACGATGGCTGCATCGGGTACTAATAAATAAATAAATAAATAAATAAATATATATATATATATATATAAAGATGAGTGTGAAGGATTACGATGGCATCGGGTACTAATATATATATATATATATATATATATATATATATATACACGAGTGTATAATCTTTCTCTCACAGATACTCACTCTTTTTTTTCTCTTAAGAATATTATTTTTTTAGGTTTGATGGGTAGAGTTTGGGGGTAGATGAGGCTGGTCCGGAGGTTGGATGAGTATGATTTTTGTTAATTTAATTTTAGAGGGTGTGGGTAGGCCGGTCCGCTGGTGGAAGCGTGGTGGATTAAGATAGCGGGTTGATTCACACTGAATATTAACTAGTTTGACCCCGTAATCCAACACTTAAATTGGGCCGTAGGGAGTATCTTTTTGGCTACTAAATGTTAAATTGAAATTCTTGGGTCAACCGGCTGTTAAAGTTTTGGCCGAGAGGCCAAACTTTGTCAAAAGCCCAATACAAAACGCTAGCTCACCTCAGACATTTTATTTTATCCAAACATTTTTATGTTTGGTAGAATCATATTGAAATAGTTTACTGTATTGTCTCACATTTTAGTATTTGAATGAAATACGTATGAGGGAGTGAATCAAATATGGAGAATTCATACAATTTATTCTGATTTCTGATTAGACTTGGATTAAGATAGCGGGTTGATTTATTACACCGTTGGCAAATTTTGGATTCATATTCAGTGGAGAAGAAGCGTTGCAATGACTAGCGTTAGTTTTGGATTTGAAATCTTCAAATTAGTAGTGCGGGTTATTGATGGCATTACCTTTATTGTGAATTATGAGGGGAGGTTTAGAAGAATTGATAAAGTTGTTGTTATATGATCAGGAGATCATGAGTTAAGTTGTTAAAACAATTTCTCGCAGAAATGCAGGGTAAGACTGCGTACAATAGACCCTTGTGGTCCGGCCCTTCCCAGACCTCGTGCATAGTTGTAAGATGATATTAATCTTTCTTGAAGAGTCTTTCTCATTAATATCAATATATATAATGTACAATGTTCATACCATATACAATAGGAATTCTAGTCCCATATATAAGAGGAATCCTAGTCTTACCATAATTATATTTACACAATATTCTAATTATGGGTAGGGATATATTGCAAACACTATACTACACGTTTACACACCCCCTCAGTCGGAGCGGGAGGAGGCCGGACGCTGAGACTGGATCTGAAGTCAAGAAATAACTGTCTGTGGTAAATATATCGGCATACTGATAGGATGAGGGAACATGTAACACTCTGACATGGCCTAGCGCAACTTTCTCACGAACAAAGTGCAAGTCTATCTCAATGTTCTTGGTTCGCTGATGTTGAACCAGATTGTGAGAAAGATAGATGACAGAGATGTTATCACAGTACACAATAGATGCCTGACGCAAAGGACACTGAAACTCTAACAGTAAATTTATGAGCCAACAAATCTCAGCTACCACATTTGCAACGCCTCTGTACTCAGCCTCGGCACTGGAATGAGATAGGATAGCCAGTCGCTTGGCAGACCAAGAAATCAGATTATCCCCTAAAAAAACACTAAAGCCGGAGGCGGAGCGTCGCGTGTCCGGACACCCTGCCCAATATGCATCCTTATATGAGAGCAACTTGTTTGGTGCAGAGGGGTATAGGTGCAAACCATAATCAAGTGTGCCCTTAATGTATCAGATGATACGCTTAAGGGCAGTGAAATGAAACTCCCTGGGGGCATGCATAAATAGGCATACCTGATGAACAACATAACCAATGTCTGGCCTTGTAAATGTGAGATACTGAAGTGCACCTGCAAGGCTCCTATACAGAGTGGGATCGGAGACTGGAGCACCATTCATAGCACTGAGCTTAGATTTTGAATAAACTGGAGTAGGTGAAACTTTGCAATTCGTCATCTTAGCCCTGTACACAATCTCTTCTGCATACTTATGCTGACACAAAAACATGTGGTCGACAGACCTGATCACTGATATCCCCAAAAAATAACTCAGTTTTCCCAAATCAGTCATTGCAAATTCGGACTTAAGCAAGGCAATAATTTCATTTTTCAACCCGTCGGAGGAAGCAGTAAGAAAAATATCATCCACATAAAGTAATAAGTAAGCAGTGCTACTACCTCGATGAAAAATGAAGAGTGATATATCACTCTTGCTGCAGACAAACCCAATCTGCAAGATATACCTGGAAAAACGATCATACCACGCACGGGGGGGCTGTTTCAGGCCATATAATGACTTACGAAGACGGCACACATAGTGAGGAACTACTGGATGGGTGAACCCAGACGACTGATTCATGTAGATTGTTTCTCTCAGATTCTCATGTAAAAATGCATTCTTCACATCAAGCTGATGGATCATCTAGTGTTTGCCCATGACAATGCTCAAAACAGTGCGAATGGTAGTCAGTTTGACAACCGGGCTGAAGGTCTCACCACAATCAATGCCCTTCTGTTGATTTGTGCCATTATCCACAAGTCGTGCCTTATACCTCTCAAGATCTACACTGTCTCTGAATTTGCGACGAAATAGCCACATGTAACGGATCACATTCATCCCCTCAGGTCTATGTACTAGATCTCATGTGTGCTGTTTGGTTAAAGCATTGAATTCCTCATACATAGCCGCATTTCAATTAGGGTCTTGTTTAGCCAATTTAGGGTTCTTGGGAATTGGAGAAATGGTTTGGACAGACAAGTTAAATTATTGGGTTTGAAGATTCTATGTTTGGCACAAGTTCCCATTTGGTGAATGGGGACATTGGAAAGTTGTGTCGGCTGAGTGGGAAGAGCCGAGACTGAGGGATTGGTTATATATATAGAAGGAGGGGGTGACGCCGTCGGAGGTGCCGCAACGTCGTGATCAAGCGTGTTGGAGGGTGACAGATACTCTCGAAGTTTTAGCCGCGTGCCGACGATGTAAATCGTGACTCGCCGTAGGAGTTTTGGCGCCGTGGCGCTGACGCTGAAGAAGAACCCCTGGGCAGAGAAGGTGATTCGGTGGTAGTTCTATGATCTAGTTGATTGAGAATGATGGGAGAGAGAGCAGACTCGTCAAGAAAAGAGTAATATGATTTTTGGAACTTTTTAAGATTCGAAAACAAGAATATAGTCTCGTCGAATGTGACATGATGAGAGATGTGGATCTGACGAGTTGACAAGTCATAGCATATATAGCCCCTATGATTCGGAGGGAAGCCTAGGTAGACACATGGAGTGGACCGAGGAGCTAGTTTGTGAGGGACATTAAAGGCAAGGTTAGGATAGCATAGACAACCGAATATCCGGAGATATTCATAAGATATGACTCTATGATATAGGATTTTGGTAGGGGTCATATTGTGAAGAGTGCTAGTTGGGAGAATATTGAGAACATATTCTGACATTTTAACAGCATATACCCAGAAGGACGGAGGGAGGGAGACATAAATCAATAGAGTGCGAATCATGTTATTTATAGTGCGGGTGATTCTTTCAGCTTTACCGTTTTGTGAGGAGGGGTGAGGGCAGGAGAAGCGAAAAACCATGCCATTATTAGTACAAAAACGGTGAAACATAGAGTTATTGAATTCACTACCATTATCACACTGAAAGATTTGATACTTTTTTCAAATTGCGTTTGGATGAACTGTCTAAATTCAAGAAATTTGGCAAACACTTCCGATTTAAATTTGAGAGGATATAACCAAACAAAGTGGGAAAATCATCTAGTAAGACAAGATAGTATTTATGACCGAGAGAACTAGCAACATGTAATGTCCATAAATCAGCATGTATAATATCAAATGGTGCAAAAGTAACACTAGTAGATGATTTAATTGGAAGATGTGTATGTTTTCCTAAAGAACAAGAAATACAGTTTTCGGCAAGCTTCCTATTATTACAAGTAATGAAATTATTGCCTCTAAGAAAATTAAAAATTGGTGCTCCTGGATGACCAAACCTATTATGCCATGTTGAAGAAGAAATGACCGCTAGAGAGACGGGAGAGCAAGATCTGGCAGCGGAGGTGAGAGTGAATGGATAGAGATCCCCCGTACTATTGCATCTTGTAAGAGGTGTCCCCGTATGAATATCCTTCACAGTGAAACCAAAAGGGTCAAAGTCAACAGAGACATAATTATTACGAGTAAATTTGCGGATAGAGATTAGGTTCTTAATTATATGTGGGGAATATATGGTATTTTTAAAGGGGAATGGATGAGGAGGTGGTGTGTAGGAAGTACCATAACCCTTTATTGGAATGCGGTGGCCATTACCAACTATAATAAATTGAGGATGCTTCAAACCAAAAAGTACGGAAATATTACCTGCAGATCGGGTGAGGTGAGATGTGGCTCCGGAGTCCATGTACCAGTTGTTGTCAGGCTGTTGCACATTAAGGCTGCTGAAGGTCTGATCCATCTCGGTGGGTGTCATGCTGGATGAAGGCTACTGGAACTGGCCGTGTATGAAGTGGGCTTGCTGCGGGTACTGGACTTGTCGAGGGGCTGGAGCAGGGCCCAACAACCCGTGGTGCGAATACTGATTGAAAAATTGCATGAAATTGCGGCGGCGCGCGTGGCTATCTTGTGCTGTTGAGCCACCGCGCGATCTGCGGTCTGCGGGCCATGTTGTTGCTGCTGCTGATTCTGTTGTCCTTGACCCTTGCCACAACCACGGCCTCCTTTGCCGCCGCGGCCTTTGCCACTCTTGCCACCGCGTCCCTGCTACGGTTGAGAGTTTTCTGGCGGCGTTGGATCTTGGGGGTGCGTTCGACAGCTAACGCCTTCTGATTGTGCTCATCCTTCTTAGCACGTCGAGTCTCTTTGAGCAACAACTGCGAGCGAGCTTTATTAAAACTGGGTAGCGGATCTGCCTGTTGAATCATGGTGGCTAACGTATCATAGTTGCCTTTGGGAAGGCCTGCAATCAATTGCAACACTATTTTAGTGTCCGAGACAGGCGTGTCAACATTGGAGAGTTGATCCGCCAGTAGTTTCAACTGTGTGCAGTACTTGTTGGAGAAATTTTCAAGACGTGTATTGTTAAATTATTCCTCCAAATACACAGCACGAGCGTGGTTGTTATATTAAAAGATTTCCTCCAAGCGGTTTCATAAATCACGGGCTATGACGCCAGATTTCATGATAGTAAGAAGAAGATCCTGAGAAATACTGCTATAAATTCACTGTTTGACGCCGGCATCTAGACGACGCCAAGTAAAATCATCAACCTCCGGAGGGCGCGGAATAGTGTCATCGATATGATCAAGCACGTTATAGAGACATGCATGATTACGAAACAGTTAAACCTACTGACTGTTTTCTTGATCAAGAAGAATGAGAATAGAATTCTTGATGTTGGTAACAGTTAGGGCGGGATAAAAAGAGGATGACGACGTGGTGGTGGAATTTGTGGAGGTGGAAGCGTTAGATTCATGAGTATCCATTTAGAGAATAGAGGAAGAAAGAAGAACGAAGAATTTTTGGGGTAATCTGCGGTGAGATCCTAGGGGTCTCTACGACGACGTGAAAGAGAAGAAAGAAATTTTAGGTTTTCAGGATTTTGGCTCTTGATACCATATAAGATAATATTAATCTCCCTTGAGGAGTCTTTCTCATTAATATCATTATATATAGTGAACAATGTTCATCCCATATACAATAGGAATCCTAGTCCCATATACAAGAGGATTCTTAGTCTTATCATAATTATATTTATACAATATTCTAATTATGGGTAGGGATATATTGTAAACACTATACTACACGTTTACAATAATGAAAGCTTAATGCGTGCCTTTTTTAGTCCAATTTCAAAAAAATATATATAATTTGTATATTTAGTAACTCTCTAATTTCTTACATGACGTGTTAATTAAAACTATAAGATAAAAAAATCCTTATTATTTTATTTCGTGTCTAGTCAACTTATTGTTCTTAGCGTAACCGTATCTAGGAGTGTCAATGATTTTTCGAAAATCAACTATAACCGACCGAACCGAACCTAATCGAACCGATTAGTAGGTTTATTAAAAAAAAATCGTAGGTTTCAATGTATACATATAACCGTCCCGAATAATAGGTTAGGTTTTATATTTATAAAAAGTAACCGAAAAAATCCCGAACCGATCCGTTGAGTATAGAATTGAGTGAACATAAGTTTGACACTCGAAATAATAGAATTGTATTACTAGTATAGAATTGAGCATATGTATTACTAGTATAGAATTGTATGATGATCAAATATTTTTTGAAAAAATTGAGTGAACGTAAGTTTGACACTCGAAATAATTTCAAGATTAATTGTATTTTCTTATGCGTATTTTTAGTTCTTACCACCTGCCCGATAATATTGTTTCGAGGTTTTGCAATTTTAAAGTGCTTTACTTTTTTCATTCATGAACCGTTTTAGAAACCCATTGCCAAGTTTAGGAGTTTTATAATAAAAGTGATATATCTTCTTCCTTATTATTGTTTTGTATGTCAAAAACACGTCTTTAAGTTATTTGTCGAGTACATGTTTAAATGTCGTTTTAAAAAATATCCAAAATTAATCGAATCGTACCGAAATCAAAGAGGAACCTAAATGATAGGGACGGTTTTGAAATTTCAAATTCTGGTATACATTTAGAATAACCAAAAACATGGTATGGTACAAAATTTTCAAAATAGCAGTCTGAACCATGTTAAGAGGTTAAAAGGAGCTACAAGCAGTTAGAAGAAATCAAGAAGAAGAAGTTACAAATCAGTTGAAGAAAATCAAGAAGAAGTTGAAGAAATTACTTGATAAGAAGCTTGTAGGCTTAGCTATAAATAACCCATTTATGTAAGTGTATTAAATGATCTTTACAAGTGAAAGTAAATGACATGCTGAAGAGAAAATTTCTCTTTCAAAACTATTCATCTTCTTCTTCTCTGGTTTTGTATTATCAAGAAAACTATTGAGTCCTCTCCTCTTTTCTCGAGCCTCTCCTCTCTCTCTCCCTTCTCGTAACTCTCTTCTTCCTCGAGCTCATCACCTTCACATGCATCTCGGTTATGCTGCAGACTGCCTTGAAAGAGAAGAAGTCTGTCTGCCTCGAAAGTGTCGAAGCCTTTAACATGGTATCAAAGCCTTGGTATAATTGTGATGGATAACTTGATCGAGAGGGCTTGTGATAATCTCTGTAATTCTCTGTTGCTTCTTCTTCTTTCTGATTCTCTATTCTGATAGTCTCTGTAATTCTCTGTTGCTTCTTCTTCTTTCTGATTCTCTATTCTGATATTCTGAAAATTTCAGTGTCTTGGTAACAAGACACATTGATCTGATCTATATCTGTAAAAGTTCTCTGTAAAAGTAATATTGGAGATACACTCTTTCTTCTTTCCTCTAGATTTCTCTGAATTTCAAATCCTGTACACAAAACAGTATGGGAGATACTATAGAAAATCAACAAGATAACTCAGCTAGGGTTACAGGAATTATGGATCACAATCACCCACTATTTCTTCAGTCATCTGATGTGAGTGGTGTGTCCTTGATCTCCTTTCAATTACTAGGAACTGAGAATTATGCTCTATGGAGTAAGTCGATGAGAATATCCCTTCTTGGAAGAAATAAACTGGGTTTCGTGAATGGCAAGTGCAAAAAAGAGCTCTATAGAGAGGATCTTTGGGATCAGTGGGACAGAGTCAATGCTATAGTCCAATCCTGGCTTATGAATTCAGTATCCAGTGGGTTGTTGAGTGGAGTTCTGTATGCTGAAACAGCAAGTGAAGTCTGGGAAGATCTTAAAGAAAGATTTGATAAAGTGGATGGTTCAAGAACCTATGATATTCATAGAGAGATTTCTACTTTGGTGCAGGGAACTTCTAGTGTATCTGAATACTTTACAAAGTTGAAAAGTCTTTGGGTGGAGTTTCAATCCTTGGTCCCTCCACCTAGTTGTGGATGTCCTAAGTCCAAGGACTTCTTGGAATACCTTCAGAGACAACAACTATATCAATTTTTGATGGGACTAAATGAGAACTACATGCAGGCAAGAAGTCAAATTCTCTTGATGACCCCTCTTCCCTCTGTCAATAAAGCCTATTCGATGATAACTAGTGATGAAAGTCAAAAGTCCATCACTGCCAGGTCTGCTGGGCTCTTAGGAGTGGGACCTGGGAAGTTCATTCAGGGTGTTGGTCATGATCCAACTGCTATGTACTTAAAAGGGAGTTATAACTCTGCTGGTTCCACTTCTAACTCACAATGGAAAAGGAGTAATTACAACTTATACTGTGAGGTGTGCAAAATGAAAGGGCATACAAAAGAGAAATGCTATAAAGTGGTAGGATACCCTCCTAACTTCAGATCCAAAAGGAAGGAGTATGCTGCTCATAATGTTAGCACTGAGGAGTATGATGTGATTGAAAAACAATACAAAGGGAATGTCATAAATGTTGGGCCTACTTGTGAGAATGAAAGCTCAGGCAACTGGCAAATAACTGGAGCACCTAAGTTTTCTTCAGATCAATATGATCAGATAGTGAAGCTTCTGAATCAAAGTCTGGTCCAAAATCAGAATACTCAGAGTCAGAACAGAGATATACCATCCTCTTCTTCAAATGTGGTTGCTGCAGGTATATCTAAAACCATTAGTCATAAAGCACTACAAGTAGATAAAACAGTAAAACAATGGATAATTGACACTGGAGCCACTAACCATATGGTTTCAGATTTAAATCTCATAGACAATGTTGCCAAGATACAAGACTTTTCTGACTCTAAGAAAGTGCATTTACCTAATGGAGAAACAGTAAGAATAACACACACTGGTACAAGTAATATTTCAGATAGAAGTACCCTACACAATGTCTTCTACATACCACAGTTTAAGTTCAATCTAATGTCAGTATCTCAACTAACTAAACAACTCAAGTGTGTAGCAAGTTTTTATCCAGAATTTTGTATTTTTCAGGATCTTTACAATGGGAAGGTGAAGGAGATTGGTAGAGAACAGAATGGTTTATACATATTGGTGAACCAGCCTTCATCACAACTGTTAAATGATCCAATGAAGATAGGCTTAGGAGTAAAAGAAGATATTAAGTCTAAAGAAGTCTCTGAAGAACAATTAGAATTGTGGCACAAAAGACTTGGACACACTTCTAGTGGTGTGTTAAGTAAGATACTTAGGGCAAGTTCTGAGGTCATAGCTAGAAGTATACAAAATTGTGATATATGCCCCTGTGCAAAACAGTGCAGACTACCTTTTCAGTTGAGTAATACATGTAGTAATAAAGAATTTGATCTTGTTCACATGGATGTATGGGGTCCTTATAAAATACCAACTCATGATGGGAAGAGATATTTTCTTACAATAGTTGATGATTATTCTAGGATGACTTGGATATACTTGTTGCAACTTAAATCAGATGTCAGTACTGTGTTAAAATATTTCTTGATATTTGTTCAAACTCAATTTGGTAAAACAGTTAGAGTAATCAGAACAGATAATGGTGCTGAATTTGTAAATGAACTGTGTGCTGATTTGCTACTTGGATTAGGGATTATACACCAAAAATCTTGTGCATATACTCCCCAACAAAATGGGGTAGCAGAAAGGAAACATAGACATATACTTGAAGTAACAAGAGCCTTAAGATTTCAAGGACATATACCAATAAAATTTTGGGGTCTATGTGTTCAAACAGCAGTGTACATAATAAACAGATTACCCTCTTCTGTGACAGGTAAGACTCCCTATGAAAAAATGTACAATAAGAGGCCTATCATGAATCACTTAAGAGTTCTAGGGTGTCTGTGCTTTGCTAAAGATTCATCTATTACTGATAAGATGCATTCTAGAACCAGAAAATGTATATTTATGGGATACTCTGAAACTAAGAAAGGATATGTCCTATATGACATAGAAAAAGAAATATTCTTTGTTAATAGAGATGTAGTGTTCAGGGAAACTGAATTTCCTTTCAAAACAAAGACATCAGAGAAGTCAATATTTCAAGACAATTCTAGTTCATATAATTTTTCTGATGAGAGTATACCAGTAGCTGGTACACACCAAAATCACAACAAAACTAATGATACTTCTAATAACAACTTGAGTATTAATAACTCTAATTCTATAACTACACCAGAGAATCCTACCAGTATTAATGTGGATAATATCAGAATGCAAGATATGCCCCAAAATACAACACAAATCTCAGAGATAGTTCAGTCTGATAAAGTTGCAAGGAAATCTACAAGAGCAAAGCAGCCTCCCATTTGGCTTAAAGATTTTGTTACCACAAATAAAACACCATATCCTATAGCTAATTATATTTCCTACAACAACATCAGTTCAGCCTATAGAGCCTTTATAACTAGTAACTCAGAAATAACAGAACCAAAAACTTACAAGGAGGCTTCACAAGATCCTAGGTGGATAGAGGCTATGAAGTCAGAAATTCAAGCTTTACAAGAGAATCAAACATGGAATATTGTAACTCTACCAGAAAACAAAGTTCCTATAGGGTGTAAATGGGTGTATAAAATCAAGTATAAAGCTACAGGTGAGATTGAAAGGCTCAAAGCTAGGCTAGTAGCAAAAGGTTATAGTCAAAAGGAAGGAATAGACTATCATGAAACCTTCTCTCCAGTAGTTAAAATGGTTACTGTTAGAACTGTTATATCTATAGCAGCCTCCAAAAATTGGCATATACATCAGATGGATGTATATAATGCCTTTCTTCAAGGAGATCTACATGATGAGATCTACATGGAGTTACCACAAGGATTTACCAGCCAGGGGGAGAGACAAGTATGTAGGTTGGTTAAATCCTTGTATGGATTAAAACAAGCACCTAGACAATGGAATTTTAAGTTGACAGAAGCTCTAATACATATGCAGTTTAGACAATCTCAATTTGATCATTCACTTTTTATAAAACAATCAGAACAAGGACTGGTTGTGGTATTAGTATATGTAGATGACATGCTTATAACAGGAGATAGTCTGAAGTTAATAGAAGAAACAAAACAATCTTTACAAAGGATATTCAAGATGAAGGATTTAGGAGAGCTAAGGTACTTTTTAGGTATAGAGTTTGCAAGGTCAAGAAAGGGGATTCTAATGCACCAAAGAAAGTATACTTTAGAGCTTATTTCTGAATTAGGACTAGGAGCAGCTAAACCTATTAGTACACCTATAGATAGCAACATAAAATTAACCACAAAAGAATATGATGAACATACACAGAAGCATCAGAAAACAGGAAAGAATACATGCACTTCTGAAGATGGTCTAATAGAGGATGTGAATGCATACCAAAGACTAATAGGAAAACTTTTGTATCTAACAATAACAAGACCTGATATAGCTTATAGTGTTCAAACACTTAGTCAATTTCTACAACAACCAAAAATATCACATCTTCATGCAGCACTAAGAATTGTAAGATATGTAAAGAATCAACCTGGACAGGGCATTCTTATGTCCGATAATAGGCAGAAGCGATGTGACTTCAGTGATGCAGATCAACTTGCCCCCATACTAGAAAATCAGTTACAGGTTATATAGTAAAATTTGGGGATTCTCTTATATCATGGAAATCGAAAAAACAAAGCACAATATCTAGGAGTTCAGCAGAGTCCGAATACAGGAGTCTAGCAGGTACAGTGGCTGAATTGACATGGATACTTGGCTTATTAAAAGACATTGGAATCAACATGGAAAAACCAGTAACAATATTTTCCGACAGCAAATCAGCAATACAAATCGCAGCAAATCCGGTATTTCATGAAAGGACCAAACATATAGAAATTGATTTACACTTTGTAAGGGAAAAGATTCAAGAAGGGATGGTAAGAACAGAATATGTACCCACAACGAACCAACTGGCAGATCTGCTTACAAAGGGCTTGAACAGAATCCAGCATCAACATCTATGCTCCAAGCTTGGGCTACTGAACATTTTTTCAGCTCCTACCAGTAGCCAGCTTGAGGGGGAGTGTTAAGAGGTTAAAAGGAGCTACAAGCAGTTAGAAGAAATCAAGAAGAAGAAGTTACAAATCAGTTGAAGAAAATCAAGAAGAAGTTGAAGAAATTACTTGATAAGAAGCTTGTAGGCTTAGCTATAAATAACCCATTTATGTAAGTGTATTAAATGATCTTTACAAGTGAAAGTAAATGACATGCTGAAGAGAAAATTTCTCTTTCAAAACTATTCATCTTCTTCTTCTCTGGTTTTGTATTATCAAGAAAACTATTGAGTCCTCTCCTCTTTTCTCGAGCCTCTCCTCTCTCTCTCCCTTCTCGTAACTCTCTTCTTCCTCGAGCTCATCACCTTCACATGCATCTCGGTTATGCTGCAGACTGCCTTGAAAGAGAAGAAGTTTGTCTGCCTCGAAAGTGTCGAAGCCTTTAACAAACCAAACCATTGACACCCCGAACCGTATCTTCCTGGAAGTAAATTGTTCAACAAAACTCCTTATTAAACCTAATATCATGTTTTTGCTTTCAGATACAAAAAACAATTGAGTAGTTATAACATAATCAATTGAAATGGAGAGAATTTCCTTGTTTCATATGTTGGCCTATCTCACTCATGGATAACTAATTCAATGCCACGTTACTGTCTAAAGGTGAATAATTTTTGGAAAAAGCAGAGGCGGGTAGACAGAAAGATAGAATAATACAAATGTACTCCCTTTAATTGGTAAGTTATTCATACTTCCAACTAGTAGGTTAGTGTTAGATGTTTCATTTGGTGTTATGACATTTGTATCAATATATATATTTGAGTATTGATATGTATGTGTAAATATATTGGGACAAATGTTACGCAACATTTAGACCAACATTTTTGTCTTACTTCACATTAAGCAGTAATATTTTACTGGGAGGTAAAACTGATTTAGGCGTGGTGAATTAGAGCTGTGTAAAACGTGGGAGAAAGAGTCAAAGTTTGGAGAAGAAGTCGAGTAAGGAACAAGTCAAAGTTGTTGAGATTTTCACTCTTTAATCATCTACCACAAGCTGTCCATTTTTTCCTCAACTTCCACAATTGATCGATGAGCCTTTCAAGGGAACTCTCTGCTATAAATAGAGAGACCACAACAGTGTATCGATATCCAGAAAAAAAATTGCAAGAATTCTAGGAGAGCTCTCGGGATTTCAACTCAGAAATCTGGATCAACTGTGTTGCCTAAAGTGTGTTGACAATATTCTGTCCAACATTACAATTGCTGCTTAGATTCTAGATTTCTTATGTATGATCAATTGTAATGAGAGATTGTCTATGTCTACTTAGTTAGATTTTTTCAGGCCGAAGTTATCTACGACTTCACATTGTCATTCCTTTTGTTTTATCTTGTAAAATTGTAAAAAAAGAAATTTGTATATAATATATATACAATATTTTTGGTCATTGACCATCATGAGTTATATCAATATATAACTTATGAAAATATAAATTTTTGTGTCCTTTATTTTTCCGCTGCATTTTTACTTTTAAAGGTCTTCTGTTTTATCAAGTGTTGTCACTGGTGTCGGATGACATTGTCACCGACATTCGGAAACTGTACTTGTAGTCGATTGAATTCTGTTCAACTTGTTTTTATTTTGATATGTAGCACCCTTCAAGTGGTATCATAGCCAACACTTAACACAATAAGTGTTTGGTCATGTTATCTCAAGCTATGAATCTGACAAATCGAACTATTGGTAGGCTTCTGATTTTAGATGGTTCAAACTATGCCTATTAGAAGATTCACATACGTTCTCATATCAAATCAATTGATGTTAGGGCATGGAGATTTATAACCAATAAGTATGTTGTTTCAATATTGTCACCGGATGAGGAAGGTGACATTCTTGTTAAATCTGAATCCAAATGGACTGCGGAAGAAACCATTAATGCAAGCTTCAACGAGAAAGCCTTAAATGAAACTTTTGAATGAGTTGATCTTTACATATTCAAACTCATATAAAAGTGCTCTACGACTAAGAACACGTGGGATATTTTACAAACTCATTGTGAAGGTAGCTCAACTGTTCGTCGGACAAAGATACACATGCTCATGAGTAGATATGAACGTTTAAGGATGGAAGACATTAAATCCTATTTTGAAAAGTTGATTGACATCTCAAATGAATGTCAAGTGTTTGATGCTCTTTTAACCAACACTCAACTTGTCGAAAAGGCTCTCCGTTCTCTTCCTTAAAAGTTCAATATAAAGATTTGTGCGATTGAAGAAGGATACAATCTTGCTACAATGGACCTTCATACCTTAATGAGCATTCTCAAAACCTATGAGATGAACATTGAAAATAAAAGGGACTTGTATAAGAGCAAGAATGTAGCACTTCAAGTCCAGTCCTCGGAGAGTCAAATCGAAAAAGAGGATGAGAACCTTGAAGTTGGTGACGGTGCAAATATTGCCCTACTCACTCAAAAATTCAATTCGATGGTGAGAAAGTTCAATAATGATAGAAATAAATCCAAAATCAAAGAGCACCAAAACTAAGCCTTCAATCAAAAGTTCATTAGATTACTTCCAAATGTACAAAAAGAAAATCAACTAATGAGAACCAACTCAGATCGTACCAAATTTGATCCCAAACATATTGAGTCCGTGCAATATCATGCATGCTAGGGTTGTGGTTATTATGATAATGAATGTGCAAATACTCTAAGAAAATTTGGTAAGAGTCTATGGGTTTCTCTTAGTGACGACGAAGGAGAAGAGGGATGAGATTGAGAAGTCGAATCACAAGAAATGATGGCTACTGTTTTCGAACAGACTCTATCGGACAATGAAGATGTCATCGATAATGTTGTCTCAAATGTCACAACATTTGCCTCAACATCAGCAACGACATCTACATCCCACTGACATCTGAGAGGTACGAATTCTTTAACTATTGTAATGTTAATTGCTTTAGTAGTTTTATTTCTATTAGTGAGACTGATTGTGTGGATCAAGTTGATTCCAAAGATGATATGATTAAATAATTACAAAATCTTTGTAAAGCGTTAATCATATAATCCAAGCAACTTGACACAAAGGTAAATCTTTAAATTGTGAGAATATAGCTTTAAAAGGCACAATAACCCGACTAGAGGTTGCACTTACCGAAAAGGACATTGAATTTGATAAGGTCAGTGCAAAACTGGATTTAGCTGAAGATACTTTTATAAGCTCAACACGGGAACTTCAAAATTGAATGAGATTATTAACGTAAGTAAAGCTTTATATGCAGGAATTGGGTACAAAAACCCTCTTAAAACTGTTTGCTCTAAATTCTTCGATAAAAATGAGAAATATGTTTTGTAAAAGAAAAGAGGATGAATAAGAGTTTCTCATATACGTCAAAGAATAACTTTGAAGTTTGTGTGCAGTTACTGTAACTCCTCTATACACTTAAGTCATATTGCTTCAAACTTAAATATTTTGTGAGCAAAATGTTGTCTAAAATGTTGTCCAACATCCGAGATAACATTCGTAGCAACATTTCTGAGCGAAAAAATAGAAAATGTTTTAAGAGTGTGGATTCTCCAAAAGGATATAACTTGTAATGTCTATATAACTGCATTAAGAACTAATATTTCAGGTCCTTGATACTTCGATAGTGGATGTTCTCACCACATGACATGTACAAAAAGTTTTTTGAAGAACTATGAGACATTAAATGGAGGAAACGTGACTTTTGAAGGTGGAAGTAAAAGCAAGATAATTGGAAAAAGGATCTTGAATGTCTCTGATATTCTAGCCTTAAGAAATGTATTACACGTTGAGGGCTTAATGGCTAATTTGCTTAGCATCAGTCAATTGTGTTATGACGATCTTGAGGTAAAATTCAATAAGAGTGCTTGTGTAGTTACGAACAATGATAATGAATATGTCATGACGTACAAGAACTGGTGATAATTGCTATCTTGTTGGAAGACAAGAAATGTGCAATAATGCTAAGATTGATGACTCAACACTGTGACACAAAAAGTTAGGCATGTCAACTACCGAAATGTAGATAAATTGATCTCATATGAAGCGATTAGAGTCATACCCAAGCTGAGCCCTAAAGGTATAATAGTTTGTGAAGATTGTATGAAAGGTAAGCAATTTTCCATGAGTTTTCTACTCCCAAAACTCCTCAACGAAATGGGGTAGCAGAAAGAAAGTATAGAACACTGCAAGAAATTGCTAGAGTTATGCTTAGTTCTAAAAATATGTCAAAACATTTTTGGGCTGAAGAATCTGAGAACCAAAATGTATAAGAGTTTGTAAATGTTATTTTTGATGATTTTTCTGATCTTACAGGAAATACAACTGAAAATAACATTATAGTTTTAGTGGAAAAAGCGCAGACTGTTGAAGAATCAGATGTTGCCCCAAATGTTATCACACCTGAAGCAACATCTGAACCTGAAATAGAGACCACAGAGGACATGGATGAGGAGTCAAATATTGAATTGCTAGATCAAGTTCGAAGGGACACCTCATCAAGGATTAGGAATAATCATCCCACGAGCCAGGTGATAGGGGAGTTTTTGAAGGAATTAGAATTAGAGGCAAAGAACCACTCAGTTATAGAGAAATGGTAAGGTATGTGTGTATGACAATCATATACCAAAAGGTTAGTCTTTATTGTTTTATATCTACAATAGAACCAAAGAATGTTATAGACGCACTTAAAGATAATTTCTTGATACAAGCAATGCAAGAAGAGCTTGAACAATTTTCTCGAAATGAAGTCTAGGACTTAGCACGTCCAAGTAATACAAATGTGATTGGAACTAAGTGTACTTTTAAAAATAAATCAGATGAATCAGGACTAGTTGTTAGAAATAAAGCTCGTCTAGTTGCACAAGGCTATACTCAGGTTGAAGGAATCTATTATGACGAAATATCCGCATCTGTAGCTAGAATTGAGTCAATTAGATTTTTGCTTGCTATTGCTTGTTGTCTGAAAATTACCTTACACCAAATGGATGTAAAAGGTGCATTCTTAAATGGTTATCTAGATAAGAAAGTCTATGTTGAACAACCAAAAGGATTTGAAGGTCCTTACCATCTACACTGTGTGCACAAGCTCAAAAAGGCTTTGTATTTGTTGAAACAAACCCCTCGTGCTTGGTATAGTCGTCTAACTAACTTCCTTCTTGAATTTGGTTTTAACAGTGGTGAATCTGATCATACTTTATTCAGGTGTAGATAGTATTATTGCTCAAATCTACATACATAACGTAGTCTTTGGTTCGACCTCACATTCTTATCTAAAGTCATTTGTTGAAGTTATGTCATCGACATTTGAAATGAGCATGATTGAGAAACTAATGTTTTTCTTAGGCTTGCAGATTAAGCAAAATGAAGATAGAACTTTCATCTCACAAAGTAAATATTCCAAGAATCTAGTTAAGAGATTTGGGTTAGAAAATGCTAAATAGATGAAAACGCCAATGGGATCGTCGCAGAAGGTAGGAAAGGATAATGTTGACCTAATATTATATCGATTTATGATAGGTAGCCTTCTTTATCTTACTGTTAGTCGTCCCGACATTATGTTTAGTATTTGTGCATGTTTTCAAGCCTGTCCCAAAATATCTCACTTAAATGCCGTGAAACGTACTATTCAATATGTAGCCGGCACATGTGAGTTGGGAATTTGGTATTCCAAATACACTAATCCTAACTCAATAGAATTTAGTGACTGAGATTGAGCTGGAGATGTGGATGATAGGAAGAGTACAAGTGGATGATGTTTATATCTTGGCAATAACCTTGTTTCATGGTATAGTCGTAAATAAAACTGTATCTCACTTTCAACTTCTGAATCTGAATATGTAGCAGTTGGAAGTTGTTTCTCTCAATTAATATGGCTACAACACATGTTAGACGACTACGATTTTACTACAATATTTTGATTTTGTATTGTGATAATTTGAGTGCTATAAATATTTCCAAAAATTCAGTTCAACACTCGCGTACAAAACATATTGACATTAGACATCATTTTGTAAGAGATTTAGTTAAAAAATAGATAGTTAAAATTGAACATGTTGACACTCTTTATCAATTAGCTAATTTTTTGGGAAGCTCAGAAAGTAGTTCGAACGAAATCCAGTCGAAAAATGAGGAAGAGTCATGGCCCAAGGAAGGCAAGAGCCGCGACATATGGATGAAGCGCCGCAGCGCTGTACATGCAGCAACTGGAGATCACTTTTGTTCAAGTTCTTTTCCTTTTCTTTTCTTTAATTCAGTTCATGTTAGTTGTTAAGATAATTATTTTTATTAGCATGTCATTGAACTAATTTCTTTATTAGGATTTTCCGTCGATTCGCTTGAACCTCTATTATGAATTAATGCATTGTTAGTGTTTCTTCTTCATCTATCAATATCTATTCAACTTGCGTTTATTGAATGAGAATTAATTGGCTATTAGTTTTCATTACTTAATATAGTTTCAAATCAAGATCTGAAAATGGAGATTTGAATATGTTATAATTGATTAGACATATGTTTAATCTTGAACGAGAGTATCATGATTGACTGTGTAACGTTTAGGTTATTGATCTAAATCCTTCTATGTGATTGAATTTATCATAGAAATATAGAAAATTCTCACTTATGTTGAATTTTATATATCCTAACCGGAATTTAGAACATATCAGTTAACCTTCTATCTTAATAATAAGAAGAATTGCTAGTCTTGCATTAAGGAATGATAGAGGATATAGTTGATGAGATTTTGAAATCCTAATTACCTTCATTACTAAATTAAAATCCAAGTATTTTCATTATTAGTTCATTCCTGCATATTATTTTAGTTGTTAATTCTTTGTTTAGAAATCAACACTCATATACGTTTGCCAAATAAAAACGAAAGGTTAGTTAATTGGTAATTGATAATTCAGTCTCTGTGGACGATATTCGGTCTTGCCGAGATTATTACAAATTGTGATACGTTCACTTGCGTATCATATATAAATTTTGCAACAGTACACAGTAAACAAAGTAGTCTTGAAGAGTAGAGACAGAGTCATTGATCTACCCTAGAAAATGGAATGAAATAGTGCAGAGGTTGACAGGAATGTCACCAATATTCTTAACAACACTGGTCCAAGACAGTCTCCACTGTCTACTAAATGGCTTGTGAATCAAATTGCAAACATCAACCAACAAATCTCTGAGGTTGATGCTGTGAGAAATGCTCTGATTCAAGTCAGAGATCATTTCATGCTACTGCTTACTTCACAAAAAGAAGGAGAAAATAATGCTGCTGAAGCCGAAGGAAGAAGAGGAAGTGCTGATGCAGGGGGAGCTGAGAAAGAAGGATAAAGACTGTTGAGAAGCCGTTATGCAGGAGTAGAAAGTTGTTGATATATGATGAGCTAGTAGGAGTTGTTGCTACTGGTTGATACTGTATGAGGGCCGTGAATATTGCTCAATCTGAGCAGTTAACTGTTTGACATGATGAATATTGATTTATGTGGACAATGGAATATTTCTTTTTTATGGTTCATTTATAAATTATATAAGTGGATGATATGTATATATGCGCTAACATCTTTCTTCTTTTCTATTCCTATGAATCGGTACACACATGATTACTTGAATGTCATCGCAGGTTAAGGCGGAGCATAGCATTGATATTATTGATCACGAATGTCGGACAACTTTTGTCTCAATATCCTAAGTCAATTTATCATTTTCTAACAATTGCTTTAGAGAAAGACTGAAAATTCAACTTTAGGTGGTCATTATGATCAGAAACTCACTCTCTGGAGAATTTTATTGTTGATTCTTGATCTTCGAGCGCTTTGGTTCTTCGGTCTCCGCTTTTAGGGGCATTTATGATGAAATTTATGAAAATTGACCCACCGCTTTCTAGCACGAAAGCCGTTGCGCAACAAGCAACGGATGAGGCGGCGATTAATGAGTTTTGTGAAGAAAGACAAAAAGTGAGAGATTGTTAATGTTGCATTTGGTGTTATGACATTTGTATCAATATATATCTTTGAGTATTGATATGTATGTGTAAATATGTTGGGACAAATGCTACGCAACATTCGGACCAACATTTTTTAGAACAGTTTTATCTTACTTCACATTAAGCAGTAATATTTTACTGTGAGGTAAAAACGACATAGGCATGGTGAATTAGAGTTGTGTAAAACGTGGGAGAAAAAGTCAAAGCTTGTGGAAGAAGTCGAGTAAGGAACAAGTCAAAGTTGTTGAGATTTTCACTCCTTAATCATCTACCACAAGCTGCCCATTTTTTTTCCAACTTTCACAACCGATCGATGAGCCTTTCAAGGGAACTCTCTACTATAAATAGAGAGACCACAACAGTGTATCGATATCCATAAAAAGATTGTAAGAATTCTAAGAGAGCTCTCGGGATTTCAATTCAGAAATCTGGATCAACTGTATTGCCTGAAGTGTGTTGACAACATTCTGTCAAACATTATAATTGTTGCTTAGATTCTATATTTGTTATGTATGGAGCGATTGTAATGAGATGTTGTCTATGTCTACTTAGTTAGATTTTTTCAGGCCGAAGTCATCTGCGACTTCACATTGTAATTCCTTTTGTTTTATCTTGTAAAATTGTAAAAGAAAGAAATTTGTATATTTGTATATAATATATATATAATACTTTTGGTCATTGAGCATCATGAGTTATATCAATATATAACTTATGAAAATATAAACCTTTATGTCCTTTAGTTTTCCGCTACATTTTTACTCTTAAAGGTTTTCTTTTTTATTAAGTGTTGTCATTGATGTCGGACGAAATTGTCACCGACATTTGAAAACTGTACTTGTAGTCGATTAAATTCTATTCATCTTATTTTTATTATGATCCGTAGAACCCTTCGGTTAGAAATTTTAGTCGTTTCACTTTCAGGAATAAATAAGATCTACGTAGTATTTCGACGTTCCAAAATAAGAATCCAAAATTCAAACATGGAAGGCTGCTTATACTTATTCAATTCAACTCGATAAAAGCTAAAATGTTCAACTGACCATGACTGAATGTGACAACCTGCAACCATCACTAGCATCTCATTAATTCTGCAATTGAATTTTCAACATGCATGTGTCTACATGATTTTCAACGTACTAAGTAATCAGCTACTTACTAGTAAGTATTAATTCAATGATTATGATAATATGCTATAATATTAATTGGCCACAACACAATTCGAAAAAATAATTACACCACAGATACGTGTTATATTTTCCATCATTTCATTTTGTTATTGTGGAAGGCTTCTAAATGAATTGACCAAAAAGAAGAAAATAATATGAAGGCATAAATTTCAAAACAGAAGGAAACTGGCACCAACCATGTCATTACACTCAAATAGTACAACATTAATACTTTTCATAGTCTCCCCAGTCAATTCCAACCAAACAGCTTTAATTCCTTCACCTGCTGCACATGTCAGGCGTACGAAATAACACTACATTGATAACTCACAGTTTGTACAAATTTAGTGTACATAAATAATTTATTTGAGCTGAACGTAATGGGTGCAATCGTTGTTAGTGTCAATCTAGTATAATCAATGAATAAGCATAATAATATAATAGTAATTTAATATAACTTAAAATCAATAACAATGAATTCAACAAGTTGAAAAACACATATTAACTTGATGTCGATAGAGGTCTGCAGTGTCCTAAGGCAAAAATTCACCTCCACTTGTGCTGGAGTTTTACGGACGTCTGTCTAGAGGATGCAATTATCTAAGTGAGAGTTCTAGCACAAGAACTTCACTTCTGGCAAATTTACTATATGCGTTCTTCGAAAAGTATTTATGAAGAAGAAGGAGAAAGTCACAATCTCAAATCATTAATTTAATTAAATGATTGATTGTAATGTATATGTAGATCTTGTGTGTTTATCAAGTGATCAACATGCTTTATATAGCATTAGTTTCGACCATATGCAGCTTTTCACCCAAAGGTTGTGACTCTATGTGAATAGACACAACTTTTGGAAAATTTGAATTTCTCGCAGAGTTTCTGAATTTCTGACGCGCAGCCTTTCCAAACATTGCTCGTGGTGTCGGCGAGAACATTTATCGCTCTAAGCCGCCGCCTCTATTTTTCCGAACTCGCACGGGGTGTGGGTACCTATTATATTTCGATCACTTTCTTCTCTTCTTCTTGTACGAGTTTCAACAATACCCAATATTTTCTATTCAAACATCAATAATACCCCACATTTGGATAGAAAATAAGATAATGAGGAACTTAACGTTATTCCCGAAAAACTAGATATGACATGCATCAGAAAATGTGTCTTTTGGACTTGAACCGTTCGTAGTGAATACTTATCGGATCTACTTTGTGAAATAGTGAACGATATGTCTTGAACTATTCACGTATTGTAGTAAATCAAGACAACAAGTATCACACACACCATATCAACATATTTCAATTCTTACGGTTGTGTTCATTTCGGTCGTGAACAACTCCTTCTTCGTGAGATTTTCTAGAGAACGTAGCCATATCGATTCTCATAGATGCTGTTGACACCCAATTTTGACCCATCTTTTAGCCATTTCTTGCAATTTTAAGCATTTTAGGACATCGCATTTCAATCATCATTTTTACATTTTTTACATAATATTCTATGTTTATTTCTTCACAAAATGACATGACATCTTTTATTTTAAATTAAGCATGATGTCTTTGTTAATATTATGTGTCTGTTGTTATTACACCGTCGTTTTATTTTAATAGTGTTTGCATCTCTTTAAATAATTAATTGGCACTGCATTTTCTTTCTTTCTTTTAATTAGACATTAAACATTTCTTAAATATTGCATTTTATTATTATAGCGTCGGCATTTTTATTTTGATAATTTTGTACCTTTAAACAATTTTTCTTTTAAAATAATTAATCCGTTATGCATTTTTGTCAAACCAGTCCAGTCTAAGGCACAATCTGGACCAGTCCAATCCGTCAAAACTGAGGCCCAAAAATGAAGCCTAATACCCAATACCCAAAACCCTAAACCTAAATACCCCTATAAATAAAAACCTTACCCCCCCCCCCCCATTAAAAAAAAACTAGGGCAGCCGCACACCCCTACCCCTTTAAAACAAAGCCCAGCCGTCTACCCCCTTAACTCTCACTTTCTCCCTCATCCCTCACACTCACTCCCATCCGCCTACCCCTCATTTTTCCTTCTTCCTCTCAGCCGCACAACATCACACACAGCACACAACCCTAAAAGCCCCTCCCTGCAGATTTTTCCTCTCCCGTCGCTGCTGCCCTTCGCTGGAGCTTGGAGCTCCGGCGAACCCCCTTTAGACACCCTCATCCGCCCTAACTCCCTTCACCCTATTCCCTGCCTTCCCGTCGACCGCTACTCCCACTCCCATTTTCCCGTCGCCACTTATCACCTTCAAACCCCTGTCAATGACTCATTGTTCCCTAGCGAACTCCACAACCGCCCACTGCTTTCCCACACCCCTGGCTGCGTCGAGCCCCAACTCCCGTCGACCGTCTGTTGACTTGTATTTTAGGCGTTGCTCCGGTGAAAACCGTTGAAGCAACGTCGTGCTTCCCTTCCCCTCTGTTTTGCCAGTCCTCCGCCAGATTCGACCACCGGCGGCGGGCACTACCGGCGATGTTGTTTGTTTCTCTGTTATCGCAACTATATTTTGTAGTGGGGGACTGATTCTGTTGGCAATTTTGGGGGTTCGATTCCGGTATTCTGTCTCTGTTGGACTGATCTTATGTTTGGGTTCTTGCTGGAGTTCTGAAAACTCCGGCGACTGTTAGTTACCACCACACCGAATCACCACCGCCATTATTGTAGACTATTAAACGTGGTTGTTCTTTTGCTTTTCTAGATCTGACCCGAAAGGTATTCTGGCGTATCTCCGACATCTCGCTGTCGAAGCAACGTCGTCTCTCTGTTCCCTCTCTTATTTATTAACGAGTTTCAACGCCACTGTCGTTTCTATTTTTTTTGTTGTATTGTTGTGTGTTCGTTATGACTGGTTTACTCTTGTTTTGACACACTCCGGCGAGGTATGTATTTTGCGTACTGGCTGACTTTGAACGTTCCTAATCTTGCAAGTTTTTGTTGGTTTATCATTGTCTGATTGCACTTTGAGACCATTTTGTTACCGTTGAGAATGCTTATTTGTTGTTTAGTTGTCATTTGGGTCTGAGGATTAATGCATTTTAAGATGGGATGCGGCCACATTTTGTTGCTATATTAAGTGGTGTGGAATTGTTTCATTTGAGGTTCAGGTATTACATTAGAAAAGGAAAACACTTGGTGCTTTTTTCTTTGATTCGGTAACTATATTCAGCTGGTACATTTGAAATGAAAAAGATACTGCCCCATTTGATATTAACTGATTTGAATATGATACTACAATGGCCAATGAAAAAGTTATCCGTCGATTTTTGAGGCCTCCACAGTTGCAAAGACGGAAAATAAAATAAATGAAGCTTTCTGGGCAATGATGATTTCTTCCACTTACACCGGATAACCAACATGCGCTGGCAGGGCGAATTCTCACAGCCGCACTTGTTTAGGCTGTCCCACTTTATTTTTATATATCTGAGCCCTCTGTGTTTAAAACTATTACTGTTTTGGCGCGAATCCGAAGGTTTTATCTATTTTATTGTTTCTAGCAATATTGACCGATGAATAAATCTCCGTCTGATTTCCAAGGCCTTCTCTGTACAAAGACGAATTTCTTTTTGGCTTTACTTATTAATTCTTGTTATTGCTTTTAAAATTGTTTATTCTATTACTAACACTTTTACTAAGTGTTTATGCAGGTACCCGGAGATCATCTTGTGCAGAAGGCCTAAAAAGAGGTTAAAAGATGTCCCGTAGTTTTATCTTATGTCGCATTGAATTTTAGTTTATTATTCTGTATTGCATTTTATTTTAATTGTAAATTATGTAAAAATGCTTAGAATAGGTAGAATAAAAGCCAATATATAATTAACCTAGGTTTGAACGGATAACCGAAAGTTAGCGGATCTTAGAGGATGCCTAACCCCTTCCCTTTAGGATAATAAAGAACCCTGATCCAGAATCTCATTAATTTCGCAGACCATTAAATGGAGATTAATTGCAGTATTTTTATTGCAATAAATCAAGTATCCTAATTCACTTAAATAATTAGGTGACGACTTCTTAAAATCAGCATTATTGCTCCATCCAGGGAACCGCGTCAAAGAGCAACGTTGCGGATACCGTTTTTGACCCCGGGGTCAAAAACGGGAGCGACAGAATGGCGACTCCGCTGGGGATAATCAGATTCTTGACCATAACAAACCTAGGTTTATTATTGCTTGGCTTCATTTGCTTTTATTTGTTTTAAATGCCTTAAAATTGCTTGCTTTAATTTTGTATGCTTAACTGTTTTAATTGCTATTTGTTTTTACTGTTTTCCTTAAATTGGCATTCCGCTCATATTTCTTCCACTCTGAAAAATTCACACTGTCACACACTACACGCGTTGGTGTGCTTCGCGCACCAGCGAATTTCTTTCAAAACACCCAAATTTAAGAGAGTTGGCGTTTTGCGCGGAGAATCCGGTCCAACCGGTGGTCGCGTAGCTTTCTCACTCGAGTAGTCCGCTCGAGAACCTCGCGTCCAGTAAGCCAAATCTTAGAAAGCTTAAGATAGGACTATACCACCTTTTCATGCATGCATAAACCTTAGGTGGGTTAATCCTCGGTATTAACGCCACAATTAGAAATCCACCAAAACTTGTCGACGGGTTTCACAACCCAACGACCCATTAGCATACTATGTGTAGCGTGATGATGATAGACGGATCCAAGCCTGGTCGTGACACACCGAAATGAGAAAAAGTGCACCGTCATTTGGTCGTCATTTTCAACAAAACATTGCAGTTTAACGACTTGGACCTATTTATCATAATCTCGCATATTTGGCGTTTAGGCCGACCTCTGGCATAAGAGAGGTCTCATGCATATTAGGCGCGCACTTGATTTGCATGCTTTTGTTTACTGTTGTTGTCGCTAGCAATTTCGTACATATTATTTGATGCAATAATTACTCTTTTAACCCCTGTACATATCATGCTTATAATTACGGTCACGAGCATTTGCATTTTTGCACTTTTTGTTGTCACATTGCAATCAGGACTTCTACTACGTAAATCGCTCTTGAACAGCGCGATTTAGACTTTGTGAAGCATCAACCACCAGTCCGGTCGAATCAAGCAGGGGAGTCTTTGACTATATTGCCACGCCCTTATATTTTATTATTTTTGTGGCTTGCCTACTCTCACCCATTTGTCATATTTTTGCAGGAAGACCGTCCTCGCAAATAGTCGAGGGCGGCCGGAAGAAAAAAAAAGGAACGAAGAAGAAAAAAAGAAAAAAAATGAGCTGGAGTTATGTTGACGGAAAGAAGTCAACTTATACCAGACTTAACGAAGCATCGCTCTGCGTCCTATATTTTGTGTCTTTATACATATTTGCAAATTCAATCGATATGTCTAGTGTCGATTACATAATTCTTTATCATGCATTTTACAACATAATCATCCCGAACTACGCGTGTCTGATTCTCACCATACGGTGTGATACGTAGGCAACCCATCTAGGTTTCAACATCACCACATAAAAAAAAAAAAAAAAAAAAAAAAGGAAACATATTTGGTTCACCCATTCATTGCATTTATCCAATCATGGACATTCATTATTGCATTTCAATCACTCTATCACATTCATTCATGCATTTCATTCATTCTATCACAGCCATTCATTTTTTTTATTTACATTCTTTTACTTTGCATTAGTCTTATAGTGAACAATCATTTGTTTTGCACAGCTTTTACTTTTGTATTTCTTTCATGAATAAATTCTTTTTAAATCATACGTTTTATAACATATCTGAACGAACTATGCATACCTGATTCTCGTCAAAGATGAGATACGTAGGCAGCCCTATTCGGGTTCGGTACCATTTATCCAAAAAATACAAAATATTTTATTAAAAAAAACAAAAAAACAAAAACAAAAAAACAAAAACAAAAAAAAATCAAAAAGAAAGCTCTTTTAAGTGTCATTGTTTGATTTGGTTGATACCAACACGGTTAGGAGTGTGCATAGAAAGACCGAGTAATAATCAGTATGAGTTGACTTCGTGGTAAACCATAGATTCTTTTGGTACCTCTCACGCACACCTGTAATGACATTCTTGCATGCTTTTAAGATGAGAACGAAACCAATCTCATCGTTTCATGTGCATTGTGTGGTGAGTTTTAGAACAAGTTCAATTGCATTGCATTGTGATCTAGGACTTGGCCTGAATGTTTGTTGAAGATAAATCCTGAGTGACACTCGATGTAGGAAATGATCGTAGGCTTTCTTTGACCCGTTTGAGCCTTTTCAGCCTACCAAATAACATTATCCGCAGTACACCCCTTTTGAACCTAAAGCCCATTCTTTCAAAAACCGTATATTACACCTTTACCCTTTCTGAGTGCGTACGCACTATCCCTCTCTTGGTCCGACCTCCTTGAGCGCTTTGGAAATGTGCAAGTGGCTGACAAAATTCGGCGTCGAAGTTTGCAAAGACAAAAATTGTCAAAGTCCCAAAAGAGAAAAGAAAACACAAATGACGACTTCACAAAAGAAGAAATCAAAGCCCCGACATTATAAAAAAAATGAATGAAATGAGAGAATAACTTTGGAAAAAGCGGGCTCCAAACGAAAGATTTAAAAGGAAGTCAGTACAGAAAAACTGGGACAAAAAAAAAAAAAAGAAGAAGAAGAAAGCAGATCAGCATTAAAGCACACAAATATCAAGCACGGACATAGTCCAACGCTCGAGGAAGGATTAGTCACTTTTTACCCCAAATGATATCCATCCCTTTCTCAAACCTACATTACAAGCCAGTGACAAGCCCTACATGATCTTATACTGAGGGTTCTCACATTAGTGGATACTTACATGACGGCCAAACCTATGGTATCACAATTGCATGCATTGAACATCTTTTTGAGTGTGAACGTACTTCTCTAAACGTCCCAAAATTCAAAATACTGAAATATATGCGTGAAATGATACTTTCTTTCAGTGAGGGCATTTGAAACGTGAGATTACGTGTAGTTCGAAACCTTGGCTGCAAGCAAGTGTGTCGATACTTAGGTGTCTGAGGTACCACTTGAAACTATAGGAATTACCCAGAAGTCAGTCTTGGTTAGACTGGAAGTGAATAACGAAATTCCTAAGCACAATACTAATTGTTGGTATCAACTGAAGTCAAAACGTGATGTTGTCTTTTCAGTTAAAAAAAAAAAAAAATGCATATATAAAAATTCTTATTCTTTGCATCACGAACTACGTCTTGACCTGATTCCCTCAGCGGGATACGTAGGCGGCCACATCGACTTCGGTCTCATTTTTTGAAAACTGTACAATCATTTTTTGCATCACGAACTACGTCTTGACATGATTCCTCGGGGATCGTGGCGCCACATCGCCGGTCTCATTTTTTGAAAATCAGATAATCATTTTTTGCATCACGAACTACGTCCTGACCTGATTCCCTCAGCGGGATACGTAGGCGGCCTAAATCGGCTTCGGTCACACCATTAGAAACCTTCCCATTGGCTCGCGTGCGACAGAATACGTTTGTTTATTCTGAAAAGAGATATGAGCAATTTTCGCCAGAGTTAAGTCTTGCCCATGCGCCCCACATAACAAAAACTGGAACAATTTTGAGAAATGCACCGTGAAGAGATCATAATAAGGATTCCAAAAGCAATCAGCAATCGCAGCATTCAGCAAGCACACAACATTCAACACGTCCGTGCAAGGACGAAATCTCAGCATTTGCAGCATCACATCAATACAATATCCATCACATTGCTTGTAAATTCAGGCGTTATCATTTGCCTTAACAGATCTTCATATCAGCAAAGGCGGGAGCACAACAATAAGCTCATGCGGGTTACAAACGCACAACGTCTATGCAATGACGTTATCTCAACCCGGGCGAGTCACAAAGCATGTACGTCCATAAAATGACACTATTTCATTGTAAGTCTATGCAACAGCTTCATCATGTTTCGTTCATGCAACGACGAACATCTGCATCGCGTCTATGTAACGACGCTATTTCATGTAAGCCCATGCAACGACTCCATCTATGTTCCGTCTATGCAACGACGAGCATCTGCATCACGTCTATGCAACGACGAACATCTATGTTTCGTCCATACAAGACGACAACGCTCATACAAGGCGTCATTTGAACTTCGTCCACACAAGACGACAACGCACATACAAGGCGTCATTTGCACTTCGTCCACACAAGACGACAACGCCCATACAAGGCGTCATTTGCACTTCGTCCATACAAGACGACAACGCCCATACAAGGCGTCATTTGCATTTTGTCCATACAAGACGACAACGCCCATACAAGGCGTCATTTGCATTTCGTCCATACAAGACGATAACGCTCATACAAGGCGTCATTTGCACTTCGTCCATACAAGACGATAACGCCCATACAAGGGGTCATTTGCACTTCGTCCATACAAGACGATAACGCCCATACAAGACGTCATTTGCATTTCGTCCATACAAGACGACAACGCTCATACAAGACAACATTTGCATTTCGTCCATACAAGACGACAACGCCCATACAAGGCGTCATTTGCATTTCGTCCATACAAGACGACAACGTCCATACAAGGCAACATTTGCATTTCGTCCATACAAGACGACAACGCCCATACAAGGCAACATTTGCATTTCGTCCATACAAGACGATAACGCCCACACAAGACGTCATTTGCATTTCGTCTATACAAGACGACAACGCCCATACAAGGCGTCATTTGCATTTCGTCCATACAAGACGATAACGCCCACACAAGACAACATTTTCATTTCGTCCATACAAGACGACAACACCCATATAAGGCGTCATTTGCATTTCGTCCATACAAGACGACAACGCCCACACAAGGCGTCATCTGCATCTCGCCTATACAAGACGGCGTATCATCACATCACTTCATTACATCTACAAACACCATGTCTTTTCCAGCACCACATCACCTGCAACCCAGTGTCAATGTACTTTGACACTAGGACAAATGTTGAATTTGCATCGGCATTGTCTTTAATTTTGCAGCATCACAACAGCCAGTGTCATCATGATTCGACACTGGAACAATTTTGAATCGGTGTCTGCCTGCTTTAATTTTCTAGCATCGCAGCAACCCAGTGTCATCATAATTCGACACTGGGACAAAATTTGGAATTTGCATCAGCTTTTGTCCATTCTTTTTCTTGATCTTTGTTTAATTCTGACGATGAGAACAAAATTGGCTACAAGTCAATGTCTTTGTCCGAAACCTCTTTCATCGTCTTCGGTCAAAGAGGGACAACTGTTGACACCCAATTTTGACCCCTCTTTTAGCCATTTCTTGCAATTTTAAGCATTTTAGGACGCCACATTTCAATCATCATTTTTGCATTTTTTACATAATATTCTATGTTTATTTCTTCACAAAATGACATGACATCTTTTATTTTAAATTAAGCATGATGTCTTTGTTAATATTATGTGTCTGTTGTTATTACACCGTCGTTTTATTTTAATAGTGTTTGCATCTCTTTAAATAATTAATTGGCACTGCAAACATTTCTTAAATATTGCATTTTATTATTATAGCGTCGGCATTTTTATTTTGATAATTTTGTACCTTTAAATAATTTTTCTTTTAAAATAATTAATCCGTTTTGCATTTTTGTCAAACCAGTCCAGTCCAAGGCACAATCTGGACCAGTCCAATCCGCCAAAACTGAGTCCCAAAAATGAAGCCCAATACGCCTTTCATCCTTTCCCTCCAATACCCAATACCCAAAATCCTAAACCTAAATACCCCTATAAATAAAAACCTTACCCCCCATTATAAAACCTAGTGGTCGCAGACACCCCTACCCCTTTAAAACAAAGCCCAGCCGTCTACCCCCTTAACTCTCACTTTCTCCCTCATCCCTCACACTCACTTCCAGCCGCCTACCCCTCATTTTTCCTTCTTCCTCTCAGCCGCACAACATCACACACAACACACAACCCTAAAAGGCCCCTCCCTGCAGATTTTTCCTCTCCCGCCGCTGCTGCCCTTCGCCGGAGCTTGGAGCTCCGGCGAACCCCCTTTAGACACCGCTGCTCCCACTCCCACTTTCCCGTCGCCACTTATCACCTTCAAACCTCACACGACCCATTGTTCCCAAATAACTCCACACCGCCATCGCTTCCCACACTGCGTCGAACACCAACTCCCGTCGACCGTCTGTTGGCTTGTATTTTAGGCGTTGCTCCGGTGAAAACCGTTGAAGCAACGTCGTGCTTCCCTTCCCCTCTGTTTTGCCAGTCCTCCGCCAGATTCGACCACCGGCGGCGGGCACTACCGGCGATGTTGTTTGTTTCTCTGTTATCGCAACTATATTTTGTAGTGGGGGACTGATTCTGTTGGCAATTTTGGTGGTTCGATTCCGGTATTCTGTCTCTGTTGGACTGATCTTATGTTTGGGTTCTTGCAGGAGTTCTGAAAACTCCGGCGACTGTTAGTTACCACCACACCGAATCACCACCGCCATTATTGTAGACTATTAAACGTGGTTGTTCTTTTGCTTTTCTACATCTTACCCGAAAGGTATTCTGGCGTAGCTCCGACATCTCGCTGTCGAAGCAACGTCGTCTCTCTGTTCCCTCTCTTATTTATTAACGAGTTTCAACGCCACAGTCGTTTCTATTTTTTTGGTTGTATTGTTGTGTGTTCGTTATGACTGGTTTACTCTTGTTTTGACACACTCCGGCGAGGTATGTATTTTGCGTACTGGCTGACTTTGAACGTTCCTAATCTTGCAAGTTTTTGTTGGTTTATCATTGTCTGATTGCACTTTGAGACCATTTTGTTACCGTTGAGAATGTTTATTTGTTGTTTAGTTGTCATTTGGGTCTGAGGATTAATGCATTTTAAGATGGGATGCGGCCACATTTTGTTGCTATATTAAGTGGTGTGGAATTGTTTCATTTGAGGTTCAGGTATTACACTGGAAAAGGAAAATACTTGGTCCTTATTTCTTTGATTCGGTAACTATATTCAGCTGGTACATTTGAAATGAAAAAGATACTGCCCCATTTGATATTAACTGATTTGAATATGATACTACAATGGCCAATGAAAAAGTTATCCGTCGATTTTTGAGGCCTCCACAGTTGCAAAGACGGAAAATAAAATAAATGAAGCTTTCTGGGCAATGATGATTTCTTCCACTTACACCGGATAACCAACATGCGCTGGCAGGGCGAATTCTCGCAGCCGCACTTGTTTAGGCTGTCCCACTTTATTTTTATATATCTGAGCCCTCTGTGTTTAAAACTATTACTGTTTTGGCGCGGATCCGAAGGTTTTATCTATTTTATTGTTTCTAGCAATATTGACCGATGAAGGAATCTCCGTCTGATTTCCAAGGCCTTCTCTGTACAAAGACGAATTTCTTTTTGGCTTTACTTATTAATTCTTGTTATTGCTTTTAAAATTGTTTATTCTATTACTAACACTTTTACTAAGTGTTTATGCAGGTACCCGGAGATCATCTTGTGCAGAAGGCCTAAAAAGGGATTAAAATATGTCCCGTAGTTTTATCTTATGTCGCATTGAATTTTAGTTTATTATTCTCAGACAGATTTTATTTTAATTGTAAATTATGTAAAAATGCTTAGAATAGGTAGAATAAAAGCCAATATATAATTAACCTAGGTTTGAACGGATAACCGCAAGTTAGCGGATCTTAGAGGATGCCTAACCCCATCCCTTTAGGATAATAAAGAACTCTGATCCAGAATCTCATTAATTTCGCAGACCATTAAATGAAGATTAATTGCAGTATTTTTATTGCAATAAATCAAGTGTCCTAATTCACTTAAATAATTAGGTGGCGACTTCTTAAAATCAGCATTATTGCTCCATCCAGGGAACCGCGCCAAAGAGCAACGTTGCGGATACCGTTTTTGACCCCGGGGTCAAAAACGGGCGCGACAGATGCGACCCCACATCAATCTCATATTGGTAATACTAAACAAGAATAGTCTGTACTATCCCACCATAAAGACTTTTAGTATTATTAAGAATAATATTCATCCCTTAATCATCGACGGATTAACACACTTAGTACATCATAAGAATGAGCATATGTGTGTTTTATGCTCCTTGAGTCTTCCCCAACTAGTTTTACTATTGAACCTAAACCATGGGATCTCCAATTTTGATAGGTTAGGTTTCTACCAGTTAACGGATCATTGTGTTGACTTTAAGCTCATTCCCCTCGATGTAAATACGACTTACTCTCTGTTAAGACCTTTTGTCAAAGGATCCGCTATATTGTCCTTTGATTTTACATAATTAATGGAGATAATTCCATTCTTTAGCAAGCTTCGTATTGTATTATGACGTCGCCTTATATGTCTTGACTTGCCATTATATATTTGATTCTTTGCCCTCGTCAGGGCATCCATACTATCACAATGTATGCAAATGGTTATCACAGGCTTTGTCCACAATGGAATACCTTATAGGAAGTTCCTGAGCCATTCTGCCTCTTCAACAGCTTTATCCAAGGCTACAAACTTTGCTTCCATAGTTGATCGCGTATCCACCGTTTGCTTTGATGATTTTCAAGATACCGACGCTCCACCAAGTGTAAATACATAACCACTTGTGGACTTACTTTTCGATTGGTTGGAAATCCAATTAGCATTACAATATCATTCTAACACAGAAGAATATTTTGTATAATGCAATCCATAACTCATTGTTGCTTTAGATATCAGAGTGCTCTTATTAGTGCAAACCAATGATCCTTTCCAGGATTGTGTGAGTATCGACTAATTCAACTCATCGTATATGCTAAGTCCGGTATTGTACAATTCATTATGTACATCAAGCTTTCAAGAACCTGTGTGTACTCTAATTGAGACACACTTTCACCTTCACTCTTTTTAAGGTGACTAGCGGGATCAAATGGGATAACCACCGGTCTATCATCATAGTGTCCAAATTTTCTAAGGACCTTTTCAACATAATGGGATTGAGTTAGTATGTAACCATCATAATTCTTTTGAATTCTAATACCAAGAATGACATCCGCTATTCTCATATCTTTCATATCGAAAGCGACATGTAACATCTTCTTAGCTTGGTTAATTACATTTTTATCTGTTCCCATAATTAGCATATCATCAACATATAAGCATATAATGACACATGCATTCTTATATTCTTTAATGTAGACACATTTATCACATTCATTTATTTGAAAACCATTTGATAATAATATATTATCAAACTTTTCATGTCATTGCGTTGGTGCTTGTTTAAGTCCGTATAAAGACTTAAATCAATTTATAAATCTTCATTTCTTGACCTTTCATAACAAACCCTTCGGGTTGTTCTATGTAAATTTTTTCATCCAATTCACCATTCAGAAATGCAGTTTTCACATCCATTTGGTGTATTTTCAAATTGTGAATCGTCGCTATAGCAATTAACGTCTTATTGACGTAATTCTTGTTACTGGTGAGTAAGTATCAAAGAAATATACACCTTATTTTTGTCTAAATCCTTTGGCTACTATACGAGCTTTGTATTTTTCTATAGTACCATCAGACCTTAATTTTCGTTTGAAAATCCATTTATGGCCTATTGGTTTTTGTCCCGGAGAAAGATCAACCAATATCCATGTATTAGTTTGCACAGTGGATTCTACCTCACTTTGGATAGCCTCATTCCAATAAGGTGTTTCAGATGATTCCATAGCAGCCCTATATGTTTGAGGTTCTCCTTCAACGAAAAGGTCATGAAATATGGTCCAAAATCTTTGGTAGTTTTCACACGTTTACTTCTCCTTGGTTCGGAATTTTCTTCGTGAATAGATGAAGTAAGATTATCATCACTTTGTGTGTTTTGGTTTGACTCATCTTGAGGCAGTGTCCTCTTCTTATGATTAAGAACACTTTTATCCTTGTCTTTGTAAGGAAAAATATCCCCAAAAAATTCTGCTTCAGCAGATTTCATAAGTGTGTTCTTGTGAATACCTTCAATATCAAAATGATAAACCAAAAACTTATAGGCTGCACTATTATTGGCATGACCAATATATATATATATATATATATACGCAATCCACCGTTTTTTATCCAAGTTTAGTTCTCTTTGGTAAGGAAACTTGAACTTTTGCTAGGTAACCCCACACTTTCATCCTTTTGAAAGTAGGCAATCTTCCTTTCCATAACTCATAGGGAGATTGATCATTTTTTTTTGAGGAATTTTGTTCAATATCATATTTGCAGTAATTAACGCCTCACCCCATAGACTAAGGGGTTCCCCCGAACTAATCAACATTGAATTTATCATATTCTTCAATGTTCTATTCTTACGTTCGGCAACTCCATTTTGTTTTGGAGTATATGACGCAGTGGTTTGATGAACTGAACCATGAGTATAACAAAATTCTTTGAACTCATTCGATTGATATTCACCACCTCTGTCTGACCTTAGAATTTTGATTCTTTTGTCAAGTTGATTTTCCACTTCTGCTTTGTATGTTTTAAACATCTTCAAAGCATCGTCTTTGGTATGTATTAAGTATACATAACAAAATTTACTGCAATCATCTATGAATGATATGTAATAATTCTTTCCTCCACGCGATGGAGTTGCTTGGTAATCACACAAATCACTATGAATTAAGTCAAGAACTTCATTTTTTTCACAACAAATTTATGAGGATGACTTGCATATTTTGATTCTATGCAAACTCCACACTTAGTCATTTTGTTCATTGAGTATTTTGGCAACATGCCTAACTTTATCATTCTTTATAAAGAGCGATAATTAACATGGCCTAATCTTGAATGCCATAAGGAATGGAAATCAATCATATACATAGAAGCAGTGCTAGTGCCTGCATTTTCATTAATAATGGCAATTTCCTGAGTAGGTACAATAGATAGTTTGAAGAGTCCCTCACTGAGGTAACCCTTCCCTACATACACCCCACCTTTGGTGAGTACAAATTTGTCAGATTCAAATACAATTTTGAAGCCTTTGCTACTTAGAACAAGCCCAGAAATTAAATTCTTACAAATTTCAGGCACGTGCAACACATTAGTGAGTACAAGATCATTCCCGAAAGTGAGTTTCAAAGTCACGTTCCCTTTCCATTCCACCTTCACAGAAGCATCAATCCCTACGAACAATGATTCTTCATCCTTGATGGCCTGGTAGGATGAAAACATATCTTTTTAAGAACATACGTGCATTGTAGCACATGTATCCATCCACCAATCGGTTGAATTTGTAATCAAATTTGCTTAAGCAGCCACAACCCCAATGAATTGGTTTTTAGTTTCAGCCCGGTTGGATTGGTTGACATTACTCGAACCTCCAACACCACCACCTTGACTCTTGCGAAAGCGACAATCTTTTACTTTGTGCCCAGGTTTGCCACATACCCAACAGAGTCCTGGTTGTGGTTTCTTGAATGCATTGGTCCTTTGTGGGGTAATTGCATTCCTCCCGGTTGCAAAAGATGGCTTGTCACCAACAAATTTGCCCTTGCCTTTCTGAAACTTGGTCTTAGAAGCATTGCCTTCAACCATGTTGACATTAGGCTCCAATGAAGCAACATCAACCCTTTCATTCTTCCGGTTATCCTCTTCAACACAAATTTTCAGAACCAGTTGCTCAAAGCTCATTTCCTCGGTTAGATGCTTCAGATAAACCTTAAAATTCTTCCAAGAATGAGGTAATTTCTCAATAATAGCACCAACAAGGAAATTTGGGTTAAGGCCCATACCTTCAACCTCTAGTTCATGAACAATGACTTGGATTTCCTCCACTTGCTTGACAATCGCCTTGGCATCACTCATCTTAAAGTTCAGAAACTTTCCGATGATGAACTTCTTGGAACAAGAAACCTCAGTTTTGTACTTGTTCTCCAATGATTGCCACAACTCTCGTGTTGTTCTGAACGTGGAGTAGATATCGTGGAGAGAATCATCCAATGCATTTAGAATATAGTTTCTGCAAAGAAACTCCTGACTTTCCCAAGTTTGAATGTTTTTCAGCCTTTTCCGCATCAGTCAGAGTATTCTCATCTTCTCCTTCTGGCAAAGCCATAGGAGCCTCAGCAATCAATACGTTTGACACGTGAAGAGTTGTCAAGTAGAACAACATCTTCTGTTGCCAGCATTTGAAATCAGAGCCCTTGAATTTCTCAGGCTTCTCAACATGATTTTTCACCATTGACGATCCAGATTGATCCATCTTTGTAAATCAGGAAATTGAATTCTCTGAAATTTTTTGCAAACTCAAGAAATCAGAAAAAGAAAACAATTATGAGAATTTTTGTCTTAGATTGTTAGTGTCAAACTAGTATCATCAATGAATAAGCACAATAATATAATAGTAATTCAATATAACTTGAAATCAATAACAATAAATTCAACAAGTTGAAAAACACATACTAACTTGATGTCGATAGAGGCCTGCAATGCAGTGTCCTAAGACAAAAATTCGGCCCCACTTGTGATGTAGTTTTACGGACGTCTGTCTAGAGGATACAACTATCTAAGTGAGAGTTCTAGCACAAGAACTTCACTTCTGGCGAATTTACTATATGCGTTCTTTGGAAAGTGTTTATGAAGAAGAAGGAAAAGAAGTTACAATCTCAAATCATTAATTTAGTTAAATGATTGATTGCAATGTAATATGTAGATCTTGTGTGTTTATCAAGTGATCAACATGCTTTATATAGCACTAATTTCTACCATATGCAGTCTTTCACCCAAAGGTTGTGACTCTATGTGAATAGACATAACTTTTGGAAATTTCTAGAAATTACCATCGACCATGCGCCGCTCTCTCGCCGCAGCCTCGAATTTCTGCAGAGTTTCCAAGTTCCAGCCGTGGCGCCACAACGATAACTTTTATCGCTCGCGCCATGTCTCATATTGGGCGCCGTGGCGCTTCGCCCTATTTTTTCAGATTTCGATCACTTTTTTCTCTTCTTCTTGTACAAGTTCCAAACAATCGTGATGGTCCTTAACAATGAAGTAGAAGTGGTGTGGTTGAGACGCAAACCCCTCCCTAAAATTAGATATAGTGCACAATCAGATTTATGATAGAGGTTTATTGCCAATCTTAATATACGTATAATATATTGATCTGGAACCTAACACACATTAATTCCAGTTCCAACATGAATTTGATCAAACTTAGATCTAGTATACGAATTTGCATGTGCATTACTAAACAGTCTATATTTTAAGTGGTACAATCACGCTCTCCTTACTATTACAACTACTATGGAGCTTTTAAATTTTCAAACATTTGGATAATAAAAAATGCATGACTAGCTCACTCGTTCTGAGACCAAATGGAACACAAGTCAAACAAGTACAAGCCAGAATTTCTAATAGGGGTGAGCGATTACCATTTTTTAACTATCCGGACCCTACCCTGTAAAAGACCGATTTCTAAATTTACTATCCGAAACCTATCCGTAGCAATCATTATCCGGACCCTGCAATTCCGGGTAGGTTCCCGGGTACCCTTGCTCACCCCTTCCGGAGAAGGTAAACTCAAGTTCATTTCAGTTTCCTTTTATGATTCATAAGATATTGTATCGCTGATTAAACACTAATATCTCTATTATGTCTAATATACGAATATCTCGGCATGTTGGTCTGTTAGCTTGGAGATACTGTTGTTAAATGATCGTTACTGTTTAAAGAAAAAAAATAAAGTGTTATATTTTGTGTGTTGATTAGGTATGCATGTTTTGGTGCTATATGTAGTCTTATTATGTCCACCTTAAGATCCTTGTTGATAATTTCAAAATAGACAACAATACATAAGAAGATAAAGTTACCAGAGTGTTGGGTTTCGGGTTCGGGTACCCGGTCTCTATTTTTTGAAACTGAAATCGGACCCGATATTTATCGGTTTCTAATTTTACTATCGGAACCTACCCGTTATTCTAATATATTTACCCGAAACCTATCCGTTAGTGTTGGTTCAGGTCGAGTATTTGGATACCCTATATCCGTACTCACCCCTAATTTCTAAATCCTGCACCAAGATTTTCCTTCCGTTTTTTTTGTGGGTGGGGTAATTAATAAGGTGTCCAAGTTATTAAATAGAGGAAAAAGGATCAAAAATATCTCTTGAACTATTTAAAATATCTCTACGCATTAAGTATGAGTTATTATTTTAAACATGATATCATGTACCTTTTCTTCCATAACTTTTTAAAAATTTATTTTTCTACATTAATAATAATGAATTTATTTCCTAAATAAAAAATGATAAAATAAATTAAATACATTTATACTTTGGTATGACATATTACTTATTATAACTTTAAGTCATCTCAAGTTTTAATTGAGGCCTATATAATAGTTTTGAAAGAAAATAATAGAGTAAAAGCTTAGTTGAAAAACAAACATTGGTAATTAAATTTTATATAAAAACATAAAATTTGCATTATATTCAAATTTAAATTTAAAATAGTCAAAGTAATCTCATAATCTCCGATGTAAGTCTTTGCTCAAATTTTATAATTCAAAGCACTTGCGCGAACTTTAAATGGACGGCAAAACTGCCCCATTTAGAATAGTTTAAGGGATAGCTTGGCTCATTTTTCCTTATTTTGGAGCAATCGTTAGTATGACGGGTATTTGTTTAGCTATTTGGCTAGTTAAAATGTATTTTTGAGACGAAAACATAATAACGAGTGCATTTTTTAAGAAAAAAAATATAACGATGGGTAAATTTGAGTTATTTCCAATAGTTAGTAGCATTTTGAATCATTCAGTCCTTATAAATTCAAGGAGTAAATATGATCCGCATGGATATAGCTCAGTTGGTTTCAGGGTTGCAGATTGCTTTCAAGGAGTAAATATGACTCAAGAAACACATAAGGATCGGTCATAACTCGTGGCTATCTGTTTGCTATTAAACGCCAAATTTTCTGGAAAATCTGTTAGACACAGTAATTGCGGGTCCAAGATGGATGATATCTTTTCAAAGGATAATTTAAACAAACCAAAAAAAATATCATAATTATAATTCTAGAAAATTTTAGTTGTCTGTTTCCCTTTGGAAAAATTATGAGTTTTGCCACCTATAGTGCGTTACTGAAAACGTGGTGTCGTGGCATACACTTAAATAAGATTATTTGGATTAATTACTTGCCACACACATAGACGCTCAATACTTTTCTAAATTAATATATTCCGGCTAATGTTGAACGCCCTTTATGTGTTGCTTAACATGTGTACTTAATCTTAGGAATACTTATAACTACATGATCCTTGAACGCAGTGGACTGAACCTAATTCAGAATAATTATAAGTCGGCTGAGTATAGAGTACCTGAAGGGATTTTGTCAAATTCGTACACACAGCGAAATTTAAAATTTTATGTTTCAAATTCGACTTCGGTAGAACTGTAAAATGATTACAACAATATAAAACACAAAAGAAACTGTAATACTTCGTTAAAAACACTTACAGTTAGAGCAACTTCCAAATCTTCCAATTGAATTTGTGTGTTCCGAGGGTGCGCACGCAAGAGTCCCTCGATTTGCAAATCAGAGACTTTGATGTAATTCTCTTTCGGAAAGCTAGGAAATCTGGCATAGTTTCAGCAGAGTTTTAATCTTATAAAAGATAATGTATAATTTGTGAGGCTAAATCAGATTTATAGTGAATAAATCGCCAGGTCTCGGGCCGGACTAAACCGATGCGCAATGTGTCAACTTCAGACTCGCTGGACGCGAGGCGCAGCGACCCTTGAGTAAGTGGCGCGGCGGCGCTTGAGGCACCGCGACCCTAACTCACTGAGCCGCGGCCCTCGCTCCATTTTGCTTCGTTTCTATTTTATTTTAATGTCTCGATCATCAACCGAACATTTATTAACTCACTGATTACATCCTTGAATCGACAGAACAATTAACATAGTGTTACCCTACAGGCCTTCACATACTGACACTAATATCATTAGGGTCTACTCGGAACTCCTAGATGGCTCCGGAAGACGAACTCAATATGTGAAGTCTAGTTACACGTAACCTGTGAACTGAACCTTTATGTGAGAAGATAAAATCCTTTCATTCACGACACACTCAACCAAGCTTAGAATCTGTCAAGTGTCTATCCAAATAGCTTGATTATAATTCATCTATATTAGTTGACATTAAGACCATATCAATGACATGTCTACTGCGTTGGCCAACGACTTAGTCAACCTAATACCATATGAGAATCTGAGTGTTCTCTCTCGAAGATACATTCGAGGAATGAATCCTTATATTGGCTCAACTACCACCTTTAATCTACTTCGCAATGTACCTAAAACAAGTCTTATCTCAACCTACAAGGCATTTGAGCTTAGGACAGTATCAAAGTACATTACTTCGTAAACAAGGTGATATTGACCTCAAGTCTGAGGACTTCTATCTCCCACACGCCAATATAAATATAGATATATGAAACAAACATTATATTAGTAGGGTGTACCAATACCTCAACAAGTATCCATGTGTCCATCTTGAGTCACCACAACTCGTAGCATGTGAGACATACTACATACCTAAGGATATGATGAAGACCACATGTCGACGTATCACATATCATCGAAATCTCATTCTCGATGATTATTAGTCGAGGTAATTTAAGACTTACGCCATTACATTAATATCTCACAGTATTAATAAACACGTAAGCTCTAGCAATGCATTTATAGAATATTGTAAACAATCAACTAATAATTCAACAAATGCAAAATTCCATAATATTAATTATCATTAATACAAAACCGAATGTGTGTAAAGTACATTTTGTCCTATTATAGATTGTCTCTAGGACATACATATACTTTCAATCTCCCACTTGGCCTAGAGCCAATCACCAATATATCTAATACCCATGTTCTCAAATTGGCCATTATGCTTAACCAAGCTCAATGATTTAGTAAACGGGTCTGCTAGATTATTGTCTGTGAGAATGTAATCTATCTTGATATCTTCAGCTTCCACCATCTCTCTCAGGATGTGGTACTTCCTCGGTACATTCTTGTTTCTGTTTGTTGATATTGGTTCCTTTGCATGTGCAATGGCACCAGTGTTGTCACAATAAATGGTTATTGGACAACTGACACTCGGACAACCCCTAGTTCCTTCAGGAACTCAGAAATCGCTACAGCTTCTTTAGCAGCTTCTGATCCAGCAATGTACTCCGCTTCAGTAGTCGAGTCTGCAGTAGTAGCCTATTTGGAACTCTTCCAGCTCACTGCTCCTCCGTTGAAAATGAACATGTAACCAGACAGAGATTTTAAATCATCAACATCTGTCTGGAAACTAGCATCGGTATACCCAGCGGAAACCAGTTCATCAACTCCACCATAGACTAAGAAGTAAGGTGGCGATCGTCGCCGACCGACTCGCCCCGGCCCGACCAACGACCCGACACGACACCGCAGCTTAAAAACGGACCGGCTCGAACCGGCGGGACAGTATGGTCCCGCTCGACCCGACCCCGCCAGCCCGATCCCGCCCCGACCCGCCCGACCCGCCCGCCCCGCCTGGGCCGACTTTGTGAAAATAGCCGTTGTCCAACGGCCATTTTACATTTTGGTCGTTGGACAACGTCCAGTTTAGGCCTTCCTCCCCAACCCCCCTACCCCCCTTTAACCCAATTTTTCAACTATAAATACCTCATTCCTCTTCTTATTATTTTCACAAATCTTTCTACACTCTAATCTCTCAATCAATCTCTATTCAACATTGTCTACATATTCAATCTATTTATTAATTTGAGAATTGGGAGTGAAGTTGACAACTAGCTTGAGGATTATCTATCGAGCAAAGTTTCAATTTTCAACCTCTCGACACACGTCGACTCTACGTCGGCGTTTGGTACATTCGTTCTCTCATTAAATTATTATTTTGTCTTTATTTCATTTAGCACATTTAATTTCATTATCTTTAACTATTTATTAGCATAATTAAAATGAAAGGACTAAGAGACATGTTGGGTAAGGGTAAGGGTCAGGCTTCTTCTAGTAGGGGTGGTAACAAGGGCAAGGGTACTTCTTCTAGTATTCCTGTTCCAGTTATTCCTAGACAAGATGATTTTATAGATCCTGAAATGTTTCCTGAAATACCATATGATCTTGACACAAATGATTATCCTGAAATTGAAGAAGATTTTAATTTAGATGACACTCTAGTTGATGATACACCTATTAATGAAGATGATGATACACCCACTAGTGAAATGCCTCCTATCCCCCCTACTATGAGACGAGGTCCGGCAAAACGACCATTAAAATCAGTTGTATGGAAATATTTTGACAGGGACGTAGCTAATCAATTAGCTGTATGTAAAACTTGTAAAACTGTTTATTCTTTTAAAAGCGACAAGGTCACGTGGGACGGGGGGTTTAGGAAGACACCTGTTGCAAAAACACAAAGCCTTGCATGTCCAATACATGATTGAAAAAACTGGTGAGCAAGCGTCCTCTCAATCGGGACAAGGTTCACATACTACTGTCCCGGAGAAAGTACAGGGTCAAATTAACCCTATGACGGGGGGAGTTGTAGGCCCTAAATACGATAAACATAAAGATAGGGAAGCACTAGCAAAATTAGTCTTGTGGAGGGTTTGCCTTTTTGCTTTCCTGAATCTCCTGGGTTTATTCATTATATTAGAGATATGTATAATCCTGCTTATCATGGTTTTCCTATATCAACTGTGAAAAGAGATGTATTTAAATTTGCACATGAATATCAATGATTTACGTTATGCATTATATCATTTAAATTGCAAAGTCGCTTAACTTCGATATAGATCGTAGTACTAACGGCCATGATTATTTAACGGTAACTGTCATTGGATAGATTATAAATGGTCTATGCAAAACGTATTTTAGCATATAGATATATAGATAGTAGGCAATAATGGTGAGTTTATTTGAAAATATTTATTCATCGATTATTACTAATAACCGATAAAGTTATGAGTATTACATTAGATAATGCATCTTCTAACAATTCTGCTATTATTATTTTAAGAAATGTTTTAACTACATCTTTTACAAAACATTTTCATATAAAATGTGATTCCAATATTTATAACTAAGTTGTAAAGGATGGTCTTTCACTTTTCAAGATATTCTTGAAAAATACAACTTGCTATACACTTTATTTTTAAAAATAATAGAATTCAACAAAGAAAAGAATATAAAAAAACTTGCCACGATTGTGGACTATCTTACAGAAAAATTCCCGAAGAAGTACCAACTAGGTGGAATTCTTTATATGACCAACTAGTTGTTGCTTATGACTATAGAAAACCTATTACTTTATTTTTAACGCCCATAATCAAAATCCAAATGATATGATTGTGATACGATTGGGATTAGAGAACTTATTGTATTTTTAGAAAATTTTCAACGAGCAACAAAAGAATTTTCTACTTTATATTATCCTACTATTTCAACTATGTTGTTTTATATAGCTATAATATTTTTACTTCTTAAAGAATATATGGAAAAACACCTTATATCGCATTTATTAAAAATGTTTATGAAATTAAATAAATATTTTATTAGTTTTCTCCTATTTATTTTATTGTTGGTGTATTAAAACATACTATTAAAGTAGAGGGTTTTAAAAGTCTTATTGTAAATATATTTAACTGTATGGACGCATTTACCACCTCCAACTCCCAAAAATTTAAATGTTGAACCACCTATTGAACTAACGCTAGAAGAAGTGTTGAATAGCGTAGAAGATGAATGCAAAAAGTATATCGGCATTACCGAAGAAAGTGCTAGTAACCAACCGACTTTTGTATCATCTTCTTCTTCAACACAACCTAAAAAGACAAGGTTTACGTGGCTAGGCCTAATATTAATTCTATTGAAAGCCTCGAAATAAAATGTGCGGTAGCAGTGCTAACCAAATTAGTGAGTTCGATGTTTTTGTTTTGCAGGTAATTTACCTTACCAAGCGATTATCAATGAAGAAGGAAATGAAGACTTCTTTGAAATATTGGAGCCGAATGAGAAGACATTTCCGACACTTTCAATGATGGCGAGATATTTTGAACATTCGGCGCCATCACGCTTCGAAGCGCTTTTTCGCAGCAGATTTCAAATAGGAGAGCACAGACACTCATTAGCCGGAGACAGCTTGGAGATGGCGGTACTATTCAGAGATTGGATACGAGCGGAGCGAAGGAGATGCGGTCAACCAGAGATTAACGAAGAAGATGACGACAACTACAACGACATTTTATCTGAAGGCATGAGTAGCGACGTGGAACAATTTGATCAAGATATACCAATTCCAACCGAAGAACCACAAGAAATTATAAAGAAATTAGAAAAAATATTTTCAAATTGGTAATTTATTTCATTGCAATTTTTTAATTTTTCTATGTCTTTCACTCTTTTGCAATTTTTTTCAACAACAGTACACTACAATGTAATTTTGAATCTTGTATATTTGATATTTCAATGAAATTAATAATATAAAAGGCACAAAAACAGCCTTGGGATGTTTTTTTTATACTATTCTTGTCTTTGTTTAATTATTTAGTTTATAACTTTATACTTTATACTTTATAGTTTATAGTTTATAACTTTATACTTTATAAATATATTATATATATGAGTATAATACTATAATACTATAATTATAAATTATAATACTATAAGTCTATAATATAAATATTATAGTATATGTATATGACATTATGACTATATGACAAGTATATGTTAATTTGTTAGTACTTAGTAATTTATTATTTTTAATTTAGTGAAAAAATTAAAAAAAAAAAAAAAAAAACCCGCCAACCCACACGCCCCGACTTACCCAGCGGACGGGATCGGACGGGACATGGTATGGTCCCGCCCGACCCGACCTCCAGCCCGCCCCAAAGACGACCCGCCCATTTTCCCGCCCCGACCCCGCCCCGCCCCGCCAAACCCGACCGGGTGGGCCCCGCCACCGCCAGCCCTACTAAGAAGTAATATTTAGTACGCCTGAGGTACTTGAGAATACTCTTGATTGTTTTTCAGTGTTCCTCGCCAGGATTCTGCTGGAACTTGCAAGTCATAGTAAGTGAAAATGCCACATCTGACCTAGTACAGGTCATGACATACATGATTGATCCTATAGCCGAAGCATATGAGATCCTCTTCATGCGCTCAAGTTCAATAACATTAGAAGGGCAGCCCTTCTTTGATAACTTGATTCTTTGACCCATCAGAAGATCGCCTTTCTTGGAATTCTCCGTTGAAAAGCGTCTAAGCACTTTGTCTATGTAGACTGACTGTGACAGCCCCAACAATCTATTAGGTCTATCTCTATAGATCCTATTTCCCAGAATGTAGCAGACTTCACCTAAATCCTTCATCATGAAGGTCTTGGACAACCAATCCTTAACTGACTGCATGAGGGTCTTATTATCTCACATTATCAATATGTCATCAACATATATAATAATGAAGACAATACCCTCATCCTTGCATTTGGAATAAACACAAGGATCCTATTTGCTTCTGACAAAATCAAAAGATTTGATAGCATTGTCAAAACAAATGTCACAACTCCTAGAGGCTTACTTAAGTCCATAAACGGACTTCTGTAGCCTGCACACAACATTTGGTCTGGACTCACATGAAAAACCCTCGGGTTTGTTTCATATACACTTCCTCAATTAGATTACCATTGAGAAATGCAGTTTTGACGTCCATCTGCCAAATGTCATAATCGTAATGTGCAGCTATTGCAAGCAAAATTCGAATAGACTTTATCTTAGCCACCGGTGAAAAGGTTTCATCATAATCCACACCAGGACGCTGAGTAAAACCTTTAGCCACTAGTCTAGCTTTATAAGTCTGAACTTTGCCAGATGCATCAATCTTTTTCTTGAAGACTCATTTGCATCCTATGGGTTTAACCCCATTTGACAAATCAACCAAGTTCCACACTTGATTGATATACATAGATTCCATTTCGGATTTCATGGCTTCTTGCCATCTCTTTGAATCAATGTCTAGCATTGCGTCGTTATAGGTTCTAGGCTCGTCATCATCTGGAATGTCTAGCTCATTTTGTGTTTCCACAAGTAGATTTAGTCTTTCCGGAGGACGGTGAGATCTAGCAGACCTACGGAGTTGATTTTCTTGCAGTTCAGTTACAGATATGTTCTGACTGTGAGTAGGTTCTTGTGCGCTGGTTGATCCACCAACATTAGAGCTTTCAGGAATATCATTTTCATTTCTTTCCTGAATGGGAGGAGATGCAACTGGTGCATTTGCTCCCAAGGTCTGTGCCGGAATATCTTGCATTTCTACATTATTCCTCGTAGCACTCCACTGGCCGAAGGGGGTACTCTAAATACCCAATCTTCGCCAGAAGCTCCCACTGAATTCTTGTCTTCATCATCGGGCAAGGATTCAACCTCTATATTACCTTGTTCTTGAATTTCTTCAAGTTCTATCTCCGTGCAACTCTCATCCTTGTAGACATATTCATCTTTAAGGAAAGTTGCGTTCCTGGAAACAAATATCTTATGTTCTCCAGGAAGATAGAAATAGTATCCCTTAGTTTCCTTTGGATACCCAACAAAGTAACATTTCTCACTTTTAGATTCCAACTTATCAGTGATCAACTTCTTGACATATGCAGGACACCCCCAGGGCCTCATGTGTCTAAGTGATGACTTCTTGCCACACCATACTTCATATGGTGTCTTTTCAACTGATTTAGATGGAACTCTGTTTAGAACATATATTGAGGTCAAAATAGCGTATCCCTAAAGATATGTAGGAAAAGCTGAAAAGTTCATCATGGAATGAACCATGTTAAGCAAGGTTCGGTTTCTCCTCTCGGAAACACCATTCATCTGTGGTGTTCCAGTAGGTATCCATTCGGAATAACTCCATGAAGCTTTAAGTAGTCAAGAAATTCTTTGCTTAAGTATTCACCCCCACGATCAGATCAGAGAGTCTTGATACTCTTTGAGAGCTGTTTCTCAACTTCACACTTACACTCCTTAAACTTCTCAAAAGCCTCGGATTTGTGTCTCATAAGATACACATATCCAAACCTTGATAAGTCGTCTGTGAAAGTGATGAAGTAAGAGAAACCATCTCTAGCTTGAGTCGAAAATGGTCCACATAAGTCCGTATGTACCAACTCAAGCACCTCCTTGGCACGGGTCCCCTTTCCAGAAAGAGGTTTAATGGCCATCTTACCCTTCAAACATGATTCACAGTTACCATAAGATTGTAAGTCAAATGGTTCGAGGTAATTTAATTTCTTCAACCGTTCTATCCTTGTTTGGTTGATATGACCAAGTCTGCAATGCCATAAGTAGGTATAATTTCTTTCAATTAACTTAGCCCTTTTATTTTGTACATTGAAAATTTCTCTGTGGCAGTTTAATGTATACAATCCATTCACAAGAGGCGCAATTCCATACACAACAGTATCTAAAGTCAAAACCATATTGTCATTAGATGTGTTTGAGGAAAAACCCTCTGAATCAAGTACAGGAATGGAAATAATATTCCTTGTCAAAGAAGGAACATAAAAACAATTGTTCAACATTAAAACTTTTTGCCAAAAGGTAAATCTATCCTATAAGTTTCCACGCGCTCAGCAGCAACTCGTGCTCCATTTCCGACGCGCAGGTGCACCTCGCGAGGCCCGACCTTCCTGCTATTAGTTAGCCCCTACACATTTGTACAAATGTGTGAGCCACAAGCGGTATCAAGTACCCAGGAATGATAATCATTTATAGATAGATTAATTTCAATTACAAACATACCTTGCACATTAGCACTTGGTGTCATTCCTCCGACTGGAGCAGTGCAATCCTTTCTCCAATGCCCCTTCATGTTGCAATTCATGCAAACATCCGATGTCGGCAGTTTCTTCTTCTTCTTCGCCCCTCCCTTGGGCTTCATTGCTGCTGTCGGAGCAACAACTTTGCCCTTCCCCTTCTGTTGTCCCTTACCTTTCGGTTTGGGGCGACTAGGGGAGCCAACCATCAGAATAGGCTTGGTCTTAGAGGTCAAAGATTCAAAAGTTTTCAACATATTATGTAACTCTGGCAATGTCGCTTTAGTCTCATTCATGTTGTAATTAACAATGAAACTCTCAAACGACTTAGGAAGTGAGGCAAGGATTAGGGTGGTGGAGACTCTGTCATGAAACCTTATGTCAATAGAAGCTAACCTCTCAACCAGCTCTATCATCCTCAACACATGAGGTGAAACTTGGCCCCCTTCATTTAGCCTACCCTTGAAAAGTCCTATGAGCAAGTCATACTGCATTGTCTGACTCTGCGAATCATAAAGACTCCTCAAATGGGCTAACATTTCGTTGGCCCCCATAGATTCATGTTGTATTTGCAATGTAGGTGACATACAAGACAACATTAAGCATTGAGCTGCGGTGACATCTTTATAATATTTCTTGTAGGCAACGTGGTCAAAAGTTGCATACTCTTCAGAGTCCTCCGCCGGAGCGGTTGGGAATACCTTGTCTAATGTATACTCAATTTCTTTCTGTCTAAGACAATTCTAACATTTCTCAGCCAGTCAATGAAGGTGGGTCCGGTGAGTCTGTTTGACTCCATGAGCATTTTTAACGAAAAGTTTGACATTTCTGAAGATCTGAAGATAATAGATAGAATAGGAAAGTGCAATCAATAATTCATCCTTCCTATAATTTATACACATTCATAATTTGGTAATTTCAACATGGCCTTTTGTTTTAATTAGCTCCCAATATTTTGCATAGTTCTACGACCCCTAGGTAGAATACGAACCTAAATCAATATAAATGTCATAGTGGGCCAAGATCCAAACATATGCTATATCTGCATTTTCTTTGGTTGATAACTTCAATAGCACACTTTGGTAGGTCCTCAACCAATTGTAAAACAACTCTACAACTCTTGGTTCGATTAAATATCTTTCATTTTAATCTTACGTTTTTAGACTAGTCCGACACTTTGGCGCCAAGATTCATCTAAACAAGTCAACCCCATCACACGACTGTGTTTAAATGCCTAAGTAAATTTAGCATTTGCAAGCAAACACTTTGGTGTAAATACCTATAAAAGTTTATTATCTACTTTCATTTTAACACATCTATGAAAGGGCCTCGGTCCTCTTAGACTTAGAGCAAATGCTTTGGCATAAATACTTTTATCGTCGAAAAAGAACTTAGCACCCTAACAATTATAATGGACGACGCGTCATAATTTAGACTTGTATTTAATGTTTGTGGAACATTTTCAGTTTTCGGGGATTCATTCAAGATCAACAATCAAGTCATACATCATATGACATACTATCATGCAATTTTCTAAACACAATTAGATAGGTAATCATCAAACCCAATAGGCATGATATCAAGATGCTTTTAATCAAGTACTGGATGCCGCATATTCAGACAGTTATCACGGTCATTTGAAAGTAAACAATTACTAGATGCCGCCTATTCAGACAGTTATCGCGGTCATTTGAAAGTAAACAATTACTGGGCGCCGCCTACCCAAACAATAATTGTGGACGCTATGCTAATAATTTAAATGCATCACATTCAATCACTTAGCACATTTGTACATTATAAATAATATACCATCAATGATAATCATAGGTCTATTCGTCTAAAACTTTAAACTCTATGTCTATGCCAAACAGTCCCTAAATAATTTCTGATTTTAAAATTCTGGTTTTCTTAAATTCTGTAAACTTTTTAAAATTTACAGTTTAGTCCCTCAAGAATTAAAATTTCAATTTGAGCCCTATAAAATTCAGAAAATGCAATTTTAACTTTCAGAAAATATTTTCAGGTTTCAGGGATCTGTTTGCAATTTCCAGATTTCAAAATTTCAATTTTCAGAAACTTTACTTAATTACAGAATTGCCCGAAAGGACCAAATCTGCCTAATTTAAAACTTAATCTTCCAGATTTTGAATAATTAAAATTTTATGATCAGAATCTGAATACTTAAAACTTTAATTTCTGATTCCGATTTTTTTTTTTGAAAAATTATCGTCGGCGCCGCGGCGCCTGACGAGCAGTGAGCAATCTGGAATAAAAGTTGAATTAGAGTCGCGACCCTCGGTACAAGAGCCGCGACGCCACCGTCAAACCCTAGGAGGAGCCGCGGCTCTAAATCGTGGAGCCGCTACGCCTCGACCCCAGAAACGCTAAATTCAAATTTTCGAAGCCCTAAACTAGTTCAGGGTGAGATCTTCAGATCCATCCTTGTTCCCTTTCATTGTCAAATAACACGTTCATCGACCATTATCCAATCCCTTCTCGTTCTTCGTCTCGGTGCACCATGTTCGAAATCGAACCGATTTCGCACGTCGACTCAGTAGAGTTAGATTGGAATAACTTTCTCGATTACATCATTGTTCAATAGTTCCAGAGACAAAGATTATGCTTTCTTGAGATTTTAAGGTTTTAAAACTTTTAAAAGACAAAATTTAGATCTAGACAAATCCTAACCCATATTATCATTAATATTCATTGTTATGATCACACAAAATAACCCTGGCTCTGATACCACTGAAAGGATTTTGTCGGGTTCGTACACGCAGCGGAATTTGAAAATTTATGTTTCAAACCCGACTTCAGTAGAACTGTAGAATGATTACAACAATGTAAAACACAAAAGAAATTGTAATGCTTCGTTAAGAACACTTACAGTTAGAGCAGCTTCCAAATCTTCCAATTGAATTTGTGTGTCCCGAGGGTGCGCACGCAAGAGTCTCTCGATTTGCAAGTCAGAGACTTTGATGTAATTCTCTTTCGAAAAGCTAGGAAATTCGGCAGAGCAGAGTTTTAATCTGATAAAAGATAGTGTATAATTTTTGATGCTAAACCCTGTATTTATAGCTGAATAAATCAGCTAGGTTTTCCCTCTTGGGCCAGGCCCAGAAACCGATGCAGAACATGTCAACTTCGGACCCGCTGGATGCGAGGCGCCGCGACCCTTGAGTAAGTGGCGCTGCGGCGCTTGAGGCACCGCGGCCCTAACTCACTGAGCCGTCGCTCCATTTTACTTAATTTCTATTTTATTTTAATGTCTCAATCATCAACCGAATATTTATTAACTCTCTGATTACATCATTGAATCGACGGAACAATTGACATAGTATTACCCTACAGGCCTTCACATACTGACACTAATATCATTAGGGTCTACTCGGAACTCCTAGACGGCGCCGGAAGACGGACTCAATATGTGAAGTCTAGTTACACGTAACCTGTGAACTGAACCTTTATGTGGAAAGATAAAATCCTTTCATTCACGACACACTCAACCAAGCTTAGGATCTGTCAAGTGTCTATCCAAATAGCTTGATTATAACTCATCTATATTAGTTGACATTAAGACCATATCAATGACATGTCTACTGCGTTGGCCAACGACTTAGTCAACCTAATACCATATGAGAATCTGAGTGTACTCTCTCGAAGATACATTCGAGGAATGAATCCTTATCTTGGCTCAACAACCACATTTAATCTACTTCATAATGTACCCAAAACAAGCCGTATCTCAACCTACAAGACATTTGAGCTTAGGACATGATCAAAGTACATTACTTCGTAAACAAGGTGATATTGACCTCAAGTCTGAGGACTTCTATCTCCCACACGCCAATATAAATATAGGCATGTGAAACAAATATTATATTAGCAGGGTGTACCAATACCTCAACAAGTATCCATGTGTCCATCTTGAGTCACCACAACTCGTAGCATGTGAGACATACTACATCCCTAAGGATATGATGCAGATCACATGTCGACGTATCACATATCATCGAAACTCATTCTCGATGATCATTAGTCGAGGTAATTTAAGACTTACGCTATTACATTAATATCTCACAGTATTAATAAACACGTAAGCTATAGGGATGCATTTATAGAATATTGTAAACAATCAACTAATAATTCAACAAATGCAAAATGCCATAATATTAATTATCATTAATATAAAACCGAATGTGTATAAAATACATTTTGTCCTAATATAGATTGTCTCTAGAACATACATATACTTTCAGTACTATTACAATTATTATCGGGGAGAAGGAATAAAACCTTTTAAGCTAGTCTGGAATTTTCAGTTACACACTTATTCTATATTAGGTGGATAGCTTAGTTTTAATGTTATTAGAGTTCCTTAAGTTTATAGACTTTGTGTAACCCCAACTGTAATATATACTCACATGTATAATACGCAAAGGAATGAGGAAGGAAACCTATTTGATTCATAGTTGAATGTAAATTAATTAACCCTTACTGTTAGGAGTATCAATTGTACTAGGATGGACATGATATCTAATACTCCCCTTGTAAGTTGAAGGTGGAGAAACAACATTCAGCTTGGAGCAAAGAAATTCAAATCAGGTCGACGTAATAGGCTTAGTTAAGATATCGGCAAGCTGACCCTTGGTATATAGAAATTGGATGGAGAACTCCTTTACGGGAGACCTTATCATGAACAAAGTGAAAGTCAAGCTCCACATATTTGGTGCGGGTATGAAATACTGGGTTGACAAATAAATAAGGGCCACCAAGGTTATTAAACCATTGTGGACATCAAAATTAATCCTAGGATTCTACAAGATAAGTCCAATCCATGTTCAAATTTTAAGGTCTGTTAGAGCTTTTTAGAGGTTACTCTATCATAAACCCTATATTACGTCTATCTAAATGTGCACATAATCCCTTTATCAAATTGTCCGACGTTCTTGAGATCAAATACATCAAGGAGGTCATTCTATATTTAATAAAATACGTTATTAACCGCCCTCGAATTACGAAAAAAATTAGGAAAGAAGAATCAAGAAAATAAACAGAATTGTACCCGCAATATTTATCAATAAAATATTATGTTTCTTCATATTTTGTTTGTGGTTGCAATTTATTTTTCGCAAATTAAAATTTGTTGAAACAAATTTGCAAGCCCAATGGGACCAAATCTGCCCTGCATCTTTTCTCTCACAAATCAGATCTGGAAACCGCAAAGATGGAAGCGCCATTTTCATGGATACTTCAAGCCTCGTCTTTGAGTTTCGATAAGTCTACACTACGATAAGCCTTGAAGTAGGGGGCATTTGTAGACATCGAAATTTTGTAGGACTCTACAAGACGAGTCCAATCCATCTTCAAACTCTAAGGTCTGTTAGGGTTTCTTGGAGACTACCCTACCCTAAACCCTAGCTTACGCCTATATAAAAGGGCACATAATCCCTTGAAAATGCAACTCCAAAATTCCACAAATTCATAGGATATTCACAATGAGATCAAGGCATCAAATATTGTCTTTATCAAATTGCCCGACGTTCTTGAGATAAAATACACAAAGGAGTTCATCCTACGTTCGAGAAATACACTACTAACGACCCTCAAATTACAGAGAAAATTATGATAGAAGAATCAAGGGAATAAACAGAATTGTACCCGCAATATTTATCAATAAAATATTCTATTTCTTCCTTTTGTTTTTGTGGTTGCAATTTATTTTCGGCAAATTAAAATTTGTTGCAAACAACCACAATACCGGAGAGGTGTGAAGAGGAATGTCAAGCTCAAAGAACAGAGATTGCATCCAAGCGAACTCAAAAACACCATCTGCAAGTGCTTTATATTCATACTTTATGGATGATCGAGCAACTGCACCTTGGTTCTTAGAAGACCAAGAAACCAACTCACCCCTAATAAAGAGAGCATAATACTAAGAGTAGTTTACTCCCTGTCATCTAAAGAACCTATCTAATCGAAATAAGTGAACCCTTGAAAAGTCAGCTAGAGAAACATGACGTCACAAACTAGCTAGTGACTGAATGTGTGCTTGAAATACCAAAATATACATCTAATCGCTGCCCAGTGATGTTGATTCTAATGAGTGCATAAATTGACAAATCTTATTGACCGCAAATACAAGATCCAAGATAGTTATTGTGATATTTTGCGAGGCACCGATTATAACGGGATATAGTGTACACTAAGAGAAAGTATAGAATTAACAATAAAATTTTAGCAACAATACAATAAATATATTGTTGCTAAAAAACGTAAATGAAAATAAAAAAACAACTTGTTGCGAAAACTTTTTGCATTGAAGACTATTGCAACGCCATGTAATAATTTTTCTTGTTGTAAAAAATACTTTTGACAATAACATTCAACATATGTCAACAAAAAATGTTGTTGACAAATGTCTTTCTTCTTGCCGTGTTAGGTTCACTGAATAGAGAACTATCACCAACATGGTGCTTTGTATTGAGTGTCTATGGGAGTTCACACAGGTTTGTGTTGCATGTTTGTTTTGAATAACAAGCTATTAATGTATTGTTGTTGAGAAAGATAAATATCACTGGTAGTAAGTATGCTTCACCTCAATATCCAAGAAGAAGCTAAAGCAACCCAAGTCATACCACTATAACAAAAAGGACTTACTGTGACGATTAAAAATTGTCATCGGAAGGGGTGAATGACGGTTTTTGTAAGTGTCATTGTAGCTTGTGTCACCAATAGATGACGGTTTAAATAACTGTCACACAATATGTGACAGTTATAAATCGTCACACATTTGGTGATTGACTTTGACTATTTCTCAGTTTTTTAATATTTTTTCCGGGTATTTACAAATTTTGGTGGTAAAATATTTGAATTTTATTATTTTAATATATTTTTTCGCGGTAAATTTTTAAATAAATTTTAATTTTAATTAACTTAATTTAAATATAAAAAATTGCGGGAAATCTGATTTTGACGCATTTTGTATTTAATAATTAATTTAATTTAATTAATTATTTTTTTAAATTTCAATTTGGTGGGAAAATGACATATTGTAACTAAAATGTAACTAATTAATCAAGACACCACTACACTGTATTGCCAATATGCAACTTGACAGAAAACTCAAAATACCAATTGATGCAACATACATCCGATTATATTAGAGACTCTAATATTACAAATAACCAAAATCCTACACACAATTTTGTCAATCCAGAATTTGCTAGAGCATGAGGCATGAGTTGAAGTAAAAAAACACATAAGAAAAAGAAATAAAATGAATGAGTTAAATCGACATAGGATATTGAAAAAGCAAGATTCCAGAAAGTTGTAATATTCTAACATGTCGAGGCAAAGACCGGCTAAGGATTCTAATGTGCTCTTGTTTCATCGCAACATCTGTGAAAATAATTTGGTCCGGCTGCACACCTTGTTCAGCAGCATATTAAGGATATTTGCAACAGATTTCATAGAATAATATTCCTCTGCAAACTTTTATGTCTTACTTACATGAAATGAGTAATATTCCTCTGCCCAGAGGAACTACATTAGCAAGTAAGATTTACTGTAAAGTTGACGTAATTCATTGATGAAAAAGTCTAGTATTGCTAACATCATTGTCTTACATTGGCTAAAGCATTTAGTTTTCCAATGTTAGCTGAATTCTCGCTTCTAGAATTCCAAACCAATGAGACCTGCACTTTACCTGAAATGAGACAACTTTTATCAACTCCATCAAAGGTCAATCCGAAGCCTATTATTCACTATAATATGTACAAACCATTCTTATTTCTCTCCGGGACAGGAAATGATGTATCATGCGTAGTGACAACCATCTGCAAAATAATGAGTAACATCTCAGTGGATAAAGAACACCAAAAATCTTAATCAAACTATTTGGCGTAAGTCTTTCCTCAATGGCGCAAGTCTCAGTCTTTATCCTGTCCCTTTTAGCAATTGTTGAATCACATGTCAAAATTTATGGCCTCATACCCAGTATAAAAATCAAACGACACGATAAAAAATAAAATTATTGTCTCGTAACCACAAATTAACTGTTGTCCTTTGGTGAAAATACAATTCAAAAAAATCAATGTTGCAATTAGGTTTTCAATGTAACTGAATCTTTTTTTCTTCTAAACCCCAAAGCCAGAAATACAATAATTCTGATATCCACCTAACTTGAGACTATTTAACTGACACGTGAATAAGAACGTGAAAGTGAAATATAAATAATTGACAAACAAACCTCAAATTAGGGCATCAAATATCATATAAATAATTAAACCTTCTACAGTTTCTTCATTAGATAAACATACTTGCAAGTATTAAGAACATAATTAGATTAATCAAAACTCAAAGCTACATATTTAGAATTACAACTACTATAATGAGGGTTCAAAGTGCTTAATTCTTTTAATAAAAAATAAAAGCTATACACTTAGAAATTACAACTACCATAATCACAATTTATACAGTAAGAAAATTCTTACATGTCTGGAAAAAAAATTAGTCCGAGAAAATACCTTTTGACTTCCCAAATAGTAATAGTGTCATTCTTTTTAGAATGTAGAAAACAAAATGTGTCGATGGCAAAGATGCCACAACTCGAACATTAGCTTGCAACGTCTTCTTGTAATGCTCAACATAAAAAAATGTCCGAAAATTCACTGCACATAACCAAAGTTTAACACTGGTAAAACAAGAAAAAAATAACAATTTTGAAACAATTTTGAAACCAAATTGTGAAAATGTGAATTAAACAAAAGATATTCGACTTTACCTTCCATCTCCCCAGATGTGATTCACTTGCAAAACAGGAACAATGAGAGCAACTTCAAGAACTCTTGCTATAACAACTGCATCAACAATCTGGTTCCAAATCTAAGCTTCTTTGCAGAAGATTTAACAGATACAGACAAGCAAATATATGAATTACACACATGAAATATGCGCAAAGAAAAAATCAAAGGGTCATAGTGTTACCTTATGAAAAAGTAGACCTGAGTGAACAATTATACAGGCACACAAGTCATTGGAGCTCAGTTCAAGTACAAAGTGCAAAATACAATTCTGGTGGAAACACAACAAAGGAAAAGAGTTAAACACATGAAAAACGACAACAATATAATTAATAGTGAAGAAGAACAAAGATTTTTACTTGGACTTACCTTGCTGGGGTGATTCGCAAAAATAAAAAGTAGAAAAATGAGGGGAGAGTGGAGGTGGCGTGTTGGCGGAGAGAGGACGGTAGAGATAAGAGTCATTAAGACTATTGCCTAAAATGGCCATACAAACCTGATACAACACCATAAGCACTGCAACTTTGTCAAAAACGGGAAGCAAATGGAGAGATAAGAGAGGAGCATAAGGCGACGACTAGGGTTTGAAGCCCTTGGTCGTACTTTTGGCGTAAATGAAAAGGAAAAGGGGGAAAAATCCCCTAATATCTAAGGATATGGGCCGGGCCAAGTCCTTTTGGACTTGGCTCGGCCAGATTTGAAAAAGAAATGAGCCGGTTTTGGTCGGGTTAACTCCCAAAAAATGGGTCAATGTAAAAAAACTCGCACAACATGTGACGGTGCAAATAACTATCATATGTTTGTCATAAATTTATGACAATTTATGTAACTATCACACTTATGTCATAAGTGTCTGTTGACCAAAAAATCAGGGGAAAACTGTCATACTATGTGACAGTTGCAAAAACTGTCACTCTGACAGTGTAGATAGAAAACTCATCTTCCAACCTTGAGACAACATATTTAATAAAAAAAGAATGGCTACTCGTCAAGATGATGTCGTCGACATAGAAAAATAAATAGTAAGTTACCTTATGAGCTCGATAAGAAAATAAAGATGTGGATGTTTTGGAAAGAGAAAACCAATGGCAAATTAGATATTTTAGTCCATACATTGCCATTTAAATGCAAATACTGGGTTGGAATATGATGGATGAACAAAGTTCGCATAGTGAGCCATAAAGACACGTTCATAAATATGGCCATGCACAAAAACATTCTGCATATCTAACTGTCACAATTTCCATCATTTAGAAGTTGTAATGTCAAGGACAACGCTAATAGTGGAGGCCTTACTTCCAGACTTAACGTTTCAAAGAAATCAAGCCCTTCCAGTTTGTGAAAGTCCTTGACAACTAGACGAGCTTTATAGCATTCTATGTTGCCTAAGGAATCCTCTTAATTGGAAAATTCACTTGTTGCCTACCATATTCATGGAAAAATTATAGAAAATCAAAGTCCAATTCTATTGCGGAGAAGGGTACTCATCTCAGAGGCCATGGCATCACGCCAACTTTATGTTTGTTAGCTCCAGTGAAGCTAATGAGTTCAATGATCTCGTTTTAAGATGGAAAAAGTTCAGTATTCATCTTGAACGGAATTATTCAAGATTCATTGTCGTATGTACAAAGTCATCGACCATATCATCCTTCCACAATCTAAGCCACTGAACAAACATGGTGATTCTGATGATGAACTTTGGTCCCGCTTAGATGTGATTGTCCTACAATGGAACTACGACATGATCTCGAACGATCGATTACATACAATTATTAAAACCGATGCTATTGCACGACAAATGTGGGAGAGCTTGGAAAGCATTTTTACGATAACAAGACATAACGTGCCTTGTATCTAAAAAATCAATTCAAGGACATTCAACAGGACGATTTTCCTATTGTGTCAACTTATTGTCAAGAACTTAAGATGATTGTCAATCAACTATCCAACGTCGGTGCACCGGTCACCAATCAATGATTAGTGATGCAACTCATTGCGGGTTTGAATGAAACTTATGACAGCGTCTCTACCATCCTCCAACAAATCATGACATTGCATTCATTCTATGAGGCCCATTCGAGACTCATTCTTGAAGAAACCTGGAAAACCAAGCAGGTCGCGGCCAACACAAGCATCGCCAACGCCCACTCTCATGACCACCGATGACACACTTACATACCTGAGGGGCTCAGTCTCTGCCCCGCACCACCATCAAGCCAATGATCCGAAACATGGCTCACAATCTCGTCATAGGCTGCTTGTGCCCAGCCAGCTGGGGTTGATCCACTGTTCCCCTAACCAATGTCCTCCTAAGTCTAACTTTCAGCCCGACAACCCCAGCCAGACATCTTCAGCGCACATCCACAATATGCATATAGTGCACAAGTATCTTCTCCTTCAATCTACGCACCGACAGATATTGAGGCGACTATGAACACGATATCTCTCAACGTTCCAGACGATAGTTGGACTTCTCTTATTTTAAGCACGGACGGGCATAAATATTATCTGTTGTTTTTGGATGATTATTCTAAATTTCTGTGGACTTTTCCCATTGTTAATAAGTCCCAAGTCTATTCTATTTTATCTTCCTTTAGTGCTTTAATAAAGACACAATTTGAAAAGAATATCAAATATTTTCAATGTGACAATGAGAGGGAATTCGATAATCAACAATTCAAACTGTTATGCGACAAACATGACGTTGTTTTTCATTTTTCCTGTCCACACACCTTTTGACAAAATGAAAAAGCCGAACAAAAAATTAGAACCATAAACAACTTAATTTGTGCCCTCCTTGCCCACGCCTCTTATTAGCGATTTTGCAAGTGCTTAACGCAAGTGTACGTATCGTTACAAGTTAATATAGTCAGGTAAGACCGAATATCTTCCACAGAGACTGGTTATCAAGTACCGATTATCTACGCTTTAGTTTCTATTTGGTGAACGTTAATTTATTTGTATTTTTATCTAATAACTAAGACTAAGTAATTGCAGAAAATAAATTAATTATGATAATACTTTGGTTTAAATCAGTTATGAAGGAATTAGGGCTTCCAATATCCTCGACTATCCACTCTTTTCAATCCCTAATGCAACTAGAATGACTTTTTCTTCTACGTTAAGATAGCGGTTAACTAGACTGTCTTATATTTCGGTTAGGATATATAATCGCTCAACCCCAGTGCATAACCCTTTTATATTCCTATGATAGGATTTATCATATAGAAGGATTAAGAACAGTAACCTATAACGCTACACAAGTATCAGGGTACTTTCGTCCGCGATTTTAACCTATGTCTATTCAATTACAGCATATCTAAATCTCTCCTCTCGGTTCTTGATTCGAAATCATATAGGTTATGATAATTAGTGATCAATTAACTATCAAACATTCATACCAATTATTGATAAATCTTAATCAAGTGAAGAAAAAATCAAACTAATGCATTAAGTCATGAAATATAATTTAAATCGATTCAAAAGAAAAACCCTAATTAAGTGTTTAGCTCCTAGCCATAGTCACGCTAAGAACTAATACAAACCAACATAAACTGAAATAAAAATAAAGAAAAGAAAAAAAACTTGAACCAAAGTTGTCTCCAATCTTGTGTTGTGGCCTCCTTTCTTCCTCCCCAAAGTAGGATTTAGAATTATGTACAAGATGTTGAATAATGAGCAGGGTTTTAGGGTTTTATACTTGAGAAAACTTGCGCTTTGGACCCCTTTAACCCTCTGAAATTCGGCCCAAAAATTAGAAATTCCGCGTCGGCACCGCGGTGCTACAGAATGGCACCGCGGTGCCGAAAGTACTGTAGTTTTTCAGTAAATATGGCACCGCGATCCTGCAGTCCGGCACCGCGGTGCCGGCGGCTTCCCATTCTGGATTTTCTGATTTTTCGTTATTTTCTCATCCGGAATTTGTCTGATTTCTTCTATACTTTCCGAGACTTCTTAGGCTTCATTTCTTACCCTTTTATTGTGCAATTCCATCTCAAGTAAGCTCATTTCATCTTCTTTTTGACATTTCTCCATTTATGACCGTTGTGACTCAAAAGAAAGAAAAACGATCATAATACTATATGATGTGCGATTTATGCACACACTAAACGCAAGTGCACGTATCGTTACAAGTAATATAGTCTAGGTAAGACCAAATATCGTCCTCAAGGACTGGTTTTCAAGTACCGATTATCTATGCTTTAGTTTCTATTTGGTTAACGTTAATTGAGTTGGAATTCTAAACTAATAATGCAGGAAGTAAACTAATTATGAAAATACTTTGATTTAAATCAGTCATGATGGAGAATTGAGGCTTCCAAGATCATCAACTATCCACTCTATTCAATCCTTAATACGATTAGACTAACTTCTTCTTCTACGTTAAGATAGCAGGTTAACTAGACCGTTTTATACTCCTGTTAAGGTAATATAAACACTCAACCCCAATGGAGAACCCTTCTATCTTTCGGTGACAAGATTGACTACAAAGGAGGATTAAGAGCAATAACCTATTAAGCTACACAAGTATCGGGATACTTTCGTCCACGATTTAAACCTGTGTTTATTCAACTGTAGCATATTCACAATCTCCCCTTTCAGATTTCGATTATAACTCATATAAGTGATGATAACTAGTGATCAATTAATTATCAAGCAATCAAAGCAATTATTGAATAAATCTTAAATAAGTGAAGAAGAAACCAAACTAATATATTAATTCATGAATAAGAGTTTCAAGAGAATCATAAGGAAATCCCTAACAAAGTAATTAGCTCCTAGCCATAGTCACGCTAATAACTAATATAATCTCCAAACATGAACTTAAATAAACAAAGCAAAAGAAAGAAAAGAAAAATACTCAAGAACAAGTCTCTAAGCCTTCTAGCATCCAAGGATTGTGTTGTGGAATATTTACAAGATGGATGGAACTTGTCAAGTGTGGGATGAAATGTAGGATGGAAAATGGGATGGGTGATGGATGAATTCTTCTAATGATGTAGAGACTATTTATAGCCCAAGAATCTTTTAGGTAAAGGGTTAGGGATTATGTAGGTAGGAAAAGTTATGGAATCCTTTAGGTAAAGAGTTTAGGAAAAGTTATGGAATCCTTTAGGTAAAAGGTTTAAGGAATATTTAGGTAGGAAAAGTTATCCCTTTTGGACTCTGAAAACGTGTCAAATTCAGCCCAAAACTCAGAAATCCCGCGTCGGCACCGTGGTTCATAGCTCAGCGCCACGGCTGAAAACTCCGCAAATAAATCAACTTTCGAACATTCGCGCCACGCGCTGGTGCGCGTTTTTAACCGTCCGCTTTTATCCGGGCTTCGTCTGATCTTGTCTATACTTCCCGGGACTTTTTAGACTTCATTTATTGGCCCCTTTTAGTGTACAATTTCATCTCAATTAAGCTCATTTCCTCTTCTTTTCGTCATTTCTCCGTTTCTGACCGCTGTGACACAAAAGGAAGAAAGACGACCCTAATACTATATTAAACATCAACAAAATGAGTAAAATACTAACTAAAAATGACTCAAAAGGTGTATATAAAATATACCGATCACTATACTAAACACAAACGAAATGAGTAAAATACTAACTAAAAATGACTCAAAAAGTATATATAAAATATACCTAACAAATACCCTCAAACTTAACCTTTACTCACCCTCGAGTAAAGCACTAAACAAAAACAAAAACAAAGACTCTATGAAATGGATCAAATAGTTATAGCAATGCTTCTTCAAATTATGGGTGAAAGTTAGGATAATATGTTGGAACATATATAGCATGAATATTTAGCAATCTAGAATTTCAAGTTAGATATTTCGCAAATTCACTTAGATCATAATCAATGAAAACACAAACACATAACCTATGCATGTCAATTTCATTCCATATTTTCCAAATGATATAGACCTGTTTACTTGTTATTCTCCACTAATCATAGATATACACATTAAAGATCATTAGGACTTTCAAGGGTTGTAATGTAGGCTTAGGCAATGATAGGTAAAAATAGGCATTTATGATCAATACGTACCATAAACTTTTTTTTCATTCAACTTTTTTTCTTCTTTTTGATTTCCTTTTTAATCTCATACCTATTTTTTCCCTCTTTTATTTTGAGAGAATGAGATACATTATAAATGACAGACACCCCCAAACTTAGGCTTTTGCATATTCTTCACTGAGGTGCATCAAAATTTTCAATTCTTTTTTTTTTTGTTTCTTTTTCAACACTTTTCCTCCCACTAACTTTCAATTATCACTTATGACACAAACAGGGAATCATAGGGTGTCAAACAAATATCTTATTTTAGGATCAAAAGGGGCTGACTAGTGATACAATTCATGTCAGGGTAGGTAATGAATGGTCAGAAGGGCTATCAAAGAAACGCCTGAATCATCTCCCTAAACATGTACATCTCAACTATTTCACCTCAAATAACAAGCAAACAGATTTTCTAGACATTTTCAACCATTCTTCCATAACTGACACACATAGGCTAAGCACAAATATCCCAAATAACTAGATGTCATGAATTTTTGGCATATCTAACTTAAGCACACAGATTTTTACTTTCAATTCCATTACATTTTCCCACTTTATCCACTCAATGTCTTTAGCAACTACAACATACATGATCCATAAAAAAATATGACTCAAAAACACACAAAGACAAATCAAAAGACTCAATCACAAAATAATAAAACAAAATAAGACACACACCCCCAAACTTAATCGACACATTGTCCCCAAGGTGTAAAGACTAAGGAACAACTTACTGACACAACACAACGATCATAATGGAGGCCTGGTATGAGATTCTGGAAATTGCACATCTTGTGGGCTCTCTGAAGTTTCAGCGCTTTTGATTCTTTCCCCTTTATGGTCAGTCCCTAGTCCACCTGCCATCAAAACATAAGACAAAACCCAAGACCGTGAGACTGTTCAAGATAAAATAAAATAACTAAAACATGAATTGAAATAACATAATTAAAAATATTGGGTTGCCCCCAACAAGCGCTGTCTTTAACGTCTTTTAGCCGGACGCAATTAATCCTTACTAGTGCCCAGTGGATCCTTCTGTGAACTGCTTGCAATCCGCACAATTATTGTTGCAGGTCTCACTTCTCCTACAACACTTCTTTCAAACAAGGGTCTCATATCTAAGATTATCCCCCAATTACACAAGGCAATCTTGTCTTCTAGGCTCTCTTTAATGTAGGGATCAGTGAAACTCCCTACATCTCTCAACTTTTGGGGGTGCCCTTCAGAGTATGGACTTTATTTTTTAGGGTCAGCAATGACAATTGTTGTTGTCTTTTCTGCAATAGGGTGGTCCTCAGTGACCTCTTCTTTCTCTACACCAACTAGTTCTCCAAATTCTTCAACAGCTTGTTGTGGTTCAGGTTCCACAATCTGCTCACCACTCCTCGTAACTTGGTGTTGACACCCAATTTTGACCCTCCCGTCCAGCCATTAACCATAAAATTAGACTAATTTTGTAAAATAATTTTTTAGGATTTTTTATAATAAAATGCAGCGATAAAACATAAATACATGCACAAATAAATAATTTAATAATGGCATCGCGTCTTACGTAGAGTTTTAAGCACTTAGAGTCCCGCGCCCGCATTTATTAACTTTAAGCTTTGTCGTAAGTCTTAAATAATTAATAAATGTATAAAATAAATAATTTAGCGATAACGTCGTGTCAGGTAGCATAGCCGCATTTATTAGTAATCATTTGTAATTTAAAATCAATTTTAATCTGATATATGCATTTAATAGCACCGCATTTATAAAGCTTAAACGATTCTTAAATATCGTACTTGCATTCAGCATTTAAGTCTAATCTAAACTCTATTCAATTTTAATTTAACTTCGCAATAATGCAATAATAAGATTTTAATAGCGCCGCATTCTAAAATATTAAGCATTAATTAAATAGCACGCCCATTTTATTCTTGTAATAATTTTAATAAAGCACCTAAATAATATAAGCAATTTATGTTATTAATTTAACACTAATTAATTACCTAAAATTAACTCCTAAGATTAATTACCTAATTAAAACCAACTAAACTAATACACCTCTACCAGCCCAATACCCGATTTGCCCTGGCCCAGTCCCATCGGCCCAAAGCCCCTCAGCCTTTCTTTACCTACGCACATCACCCTCACAAAACAAGGTGGTCCTCCCTCAAACGCACAAAACCAGCAACCCTAAAATATTAAAAACCGCCGCGCCTCGCACCTTCACCTCACGCCTTCGTCGCCGTGATTCTCGCCTGAGAATCCGGCGACTTTCCTTTCCCTTCACCTGCACACACGTCTTCAGTGATTTTTTACCATAAACCAGCACCCAATTATCAATCGAATCGACCCAAATCTTTTCGAAATCTCAGCCTAGAATCAGCCATAATTGCTCACCAATATTAGAACCTAGGGTTAGCCTATATAACGACATGCAACAGACCAATCGAGGGGGGATTCAGAAATCGATTCAGAGGGGGAGAGCATCAGTTAGAGAGGGTACCCATAGCATCGACGGGGAGGGCACAGTAGAGTCTAGTCGAAGAACACAGGGTAACTCAGCACCTGGACCACTAGCATAGCATAAATAGGTAGTTCGAACCCTTCTCTCAATTCTAGCCAAAAATCAGCAAGCAACTTTACCCTTCTATTCGCATCGCAAACCTAAAACCCGTCGATTGGACCGACGACTTGATACGCTGCCCCGGGTCGCTGTCCGGAGAAGGTAAATTCGACTCCCTCTCGATTTCAGTTTATTCTTGTATTTTTGTGCGTATTTGTATCAAATATGTGTTAAATGATGAAGATGTTGAAGATTGTAGGATGTGTACGCTGTCTCAATGCTACCTGAATTCGTTATTTTGATGGTTGTTTGATTTTCGATTAGCTGTGTTACGATAATGATTCAAATTTAAGACGTTGTTAACATTCATTATTATTGTTGAGCCTATTAAGTCACTGTGCAATATGTTTTAGATAGATAAATGACGTATTGTGTGCTGTCGTTGCTACTTGAGTCATTTGTATACAAGTCTGTAGCCTATGTGAATTTGTTTGGTATCTGTCGAAGTTGTTTTTGTTAGAACTAGTGTAGATCATCATTTCTTTCCTATTAACTTGATAGGTTGCATAAGATCCGATGTTATAAGCAAGTTTAGTTAATTGAATGTTGTATCCTCAAGGAATATTATGTATCTTAGCTTTTCTCAGAGATGTTGAGTTTATTTGTATCCTGCGTGTTTTCTCTTGAATATGTTGTACTCCTGTTAGCATTCGGTGACCGTAGTATACTAGAATCGACACTTGTCTTAGAAAGCATTAAGCAAATAGAATTGGCCTCATAAATGATTGGAAAATATTTCATTTGAACTAAAAAATGTCTTGGTATTTAGTATATTCTTGTCAAGAATTGTGGTGTAATCGCATACCATCGCTCTGCAGCACCCCTATTCCTCCGCCTTGATCTTAATCTGGTTCTCATAGTGTAATTCTGCCTCGCCTATATCGTATGCCATATTTCTTGTCTAATTAGGATTATCTTGCATTCCCAAAATCCATGCTTGATATAAAGATGTACAGGCCAATTAGGACATTCATACCCAGCTGTTTTAACTACTTGAATTGCCTGCCAAGACGCTACCGCTTGCCTTACTTGAATTTACAAATCGATACCTAGAAAGCCCCATAGGCCATAGAAATAGTTGGTTAGCATTAGCGTTGCATTTACTGTTTTGTTGGCACTAGTGCTACTGCCGTCACTGTTTTGACTATCTGCATTGCACTGCTGCCGTAACATATGCTTAAAAGGGAATTATGATTCTGCCATATGCATTTGGACTGTTGATGATTCCAAATATGAGTGTGAGTCTGTCCCCTGCTCCTATTTTGTCGTGTTCCGGACTGATTTGTGTGCCTTAAGTCTGTATCTTACCTTTTATATTCTGGACTGATTTGCGTGACATGGGAATTGTCCTTTGCTGTTTGCGTTTTGTTGGCATACCTATCTGCACCTTAACCGCCGAACGGTCTATTTGTGCTTTGACTGAGCATTTAGCATACGTGGTAATGGGTGTTGGCCTAGGTCCGCCATAGCATCCCTTTCCTCTCTCTCGCTTGTAACGCTCGCTCATCCCTATTACTTTTACCATCCGCTGGCTGCCTATTCCATCTCCTATTATCACATGTTGGTCTTTATGTGCATAATTGCTCAAATACACTATATGTCAAGTGCTTGTTTATTATTTAATTTTCTTGGGACATATACTAATCCTTATCTTTTCTTATTTTTACATGAAACACAATGCCTTGGAGCAAAGGGAAGAGTCTCAATACGAGACTCATCGCTATTTTCCCAAAGGAAGATCCGTGCCTACATTCCTCGTTGCATCTCACATCTGATATCCTAAAGCCACAAGCGAAATGCTCCCGCTATCATTCTTTAGGGTCATTTTATTTTTTGCTTCCCCGCCCCATTCATTTATTGTAATATAATTGTCTAACATTACGCTATTAGTAAAACATTTGGAGTAGTTAAATATTAACGCAATAAATTAGAAGGTAGTTTGCCCCCTCTTAAGTTAATTGCTTAAATTATTAAACCACCTAATAATCTTAACTTACATAATTAATCATATGTAGCATCTTGATTACACGTGATTACCCTGTTTGTTCAAATATAAGAAAATGTCCCCACTCTATTTGCTTTTTGTGGATATGTGAGTTTGCCCGTAATCGGGTGCCCTTACTTGATTAAGATCATATGAGCATTCTTATTTACTTGTATTGTTGATAAAAATTGAACATATACTAATCCTTATCTTTCTTGTTTTTACATGGCACGCACCGGAGCAAAATAAAGAGTCTCACGGCGAGACTCATCGCAAGTCATTTCAAATGGCAACCCGCACCCGCATTTGCATTCCCGCTTCAGAAATTCCTAAGACAAAATAGGATAAGACGATGTCGCCACGCATCTTGGAAGCCGCGATCATATCCACCCTCTATATTATTTGTTTGAAATTTGTTGCCTAATTATTTAATTTTGTAATTAATAGAATACTTAGAATAGTCAAACCTTGAATCAATAAATAGAAATTAATTTAATTTTGCTTCCCTTAAGTTAATTACTTTAGGCACGCCATACATTGTTTAGCATTTATAACAAACCACTCAATAATCTTAACTTGCATAATTAATCATATGTAGCTATGATATTATTTTCAAGATTTCTAACCCATTTGCTATAGCACCCATATAGAAATCTTATTTTAAGAAAACCCCCTTAAGCATGTGTTATACTAATCAAGGCAGGCAAATGTGTACATTTAGTCAAATGATCTATTTTGCATTATATATTATTTAAGGCATGCTTTAAACTTTACACGCATTTTATAGCACTAATCTTATTAATCTTTTGCCAAAAATTACTTTTTATTAAAATATCTTTCAAACATGCATTTTCAATAGCATAATAATTACCCTAGGTTTGGCAGGACAACCGCAAGTTAGCGGATCTTAGAGGGTGCCTAACCCCTTCCCTCTAGATTAATAAAGAACCCTTACCCAGAATCTCACTAAGTTTAGCAGACCATAAAATGGAGTTAATGTTTTACTTTAAACTAGTTAAACATTTAGGTGTCCTAATTCACCCAAATTAATTAGGTGGCGACTCCGCGAACCCTTAGCATTCTAGCAACCCTTTAGCATTTTAGCACCCTTTTAAACTTTAGCATCTTTTGCAATTTTAGCATCTTTTTTAGCACTTCTAATATGTTAGCACCCCTTTAGCATTTTTAAAACCCTTTTAAACCTTTTAGCATTTTATTATTTATTTTCTAACATTTGCATTGTTGAGCAGGATTCGCTATTTTAGAATGCCGCGGCCGGAAAAGGGCGCGACAGAAATGGCGACTCTGCTGGGGATTTTAGGTTCTTAACCATAACAGACCTAGGGTTATTATTTGGCAATTATTTTGCATTTAATTTTTGTGTATTGTATTTTGTTTATTTTTTGCTACCTGCTTTACTGCTTTCCTTAAACTGGCATTCCGCTCATATTTCTTCCATTCTGGAAAATTCACACAAATCACACACTCACGCGCTGGTGTGCTTCGCGCACCTGCAAATTTCTTTCAAAACACCCACATTTAAGAGAGTTGGTATTCTGCGCGGAGAATCCGGTCCAACCGGTGGTCGCGTAGCCTTCTCACTCGAGTTGTCCGCTCGGGAACCTTGCGTCTAGAAAAGCCAAATCTTAGAAACTTAAGATAGAGCTATACCACCCTTTATTTTAGGCACGATGCATTTACCTTAGGTGGGTTGGTCCTTGGCATCGACACCACAATTAGGAAGACACCAAACTTGTCGACGGGTTTCTCAACCCAACGACCAACCAGCATATTATGTGTAGCGTGACAATGACAGACAAATCCAAGCCCAATCATGACATGCTGAAATTGGGAAAAGTGCACCGTCATTTGGTCGCCATTTCCAACAAAGGCATTGTAGTTGGACGACTTGGACAAATCCGTCATGATCTCGCATAAGTGACGTTTAGGCTTCCCTCTGGCATAAAGAGGTCCCCCTGCATGTTAGGAAACGTTTGAATGTGCTATGTGCGATATATCTGCTACATACCTGCAAATTATGTGCTTTATGCTAACACCGTTTGTTGCATTTTTAGATTTATCATCTCCCCAAGGGTCGATTTGTATCTGACTAAGCAATGACAGAGCAGCAATATTTCGCAAGATCAAAGGCACGGTCCCAAATGACATTACCGATTCGCGGCATCTGAGCGAACGAGTCTGAACTGTCTTCGTTCCTATAGCAAAGCAGGGTCTCGTAAAAGAAAGAGCGATGACACCTTCTCAAAATCGGGACAATGTAGGAAACTGCATCGGGTTGCAAGTCCAAAAAAGCCAGGCACGCAGATTTCAAGGGACAAGGCGGCGAAGTCAAATACAAATCTACCCCCCCCCCAAAAACTCATAAATTTTTCTTTCGAGCGCAGTCTTTTCATATTAATGTAAAGTGCAATACCAAGGCGTAAAATACGCTAAAAGTTTCTTCAGATAGCGTATAAAGAAAGCAAAGAAAGGCAGAGGATGACAACAATCCAAAGTCCGCAGCAAGAGCAAAGCAGCAGCAGAAAGCGGCATCAACAATCGCATAAAGTTCGAGTTCCGCAACAAAACCTAGTGCGCCAACTCGCATCAAGTCAAATTGGCAACCCACGATCGCACACCACGGCGCATCATGGCAATTGTCACCGCAAAGACTTAGCATGTCCGCAAGGACAACATCCCAAAGATTCATCAAAGCGACGTGACGACATCTCTACCCATAAAATTGCACTTCTCACATATTTATCATTCTGTTTAAACAGGTATACACTAACGTTTTCTCAAGCTTAGCTTGCAGGAGAATTTATTCTATAGGAGCAGCAGCAACACGTCCAGACAACGACGTGATCAGCAAGTCCGAAAACGACGCCATCATCAGCATTGCGTCTACGCAACGACGCCAACAACAACACGTCCAGGCAACGACGTTATCAGCATTATGTCCAGGCAACGACATCGTCAGCATTGCGTCTACGCAACGACGCCAAAGAAGAACACGCCCAGTAACGACGCGGCGTTATCGATTATGTCCAGGCAACGACATCATCAGCATTGCGTCTACGCAACGACGCCAAAGAAGAACACGCCCAGTAACGACGCTATCAACATTGCGTTTACACAACGACGCCAAAGAATATTATGTCCAGTAACGACATCATCGCGATTGCGTCTCACGCAACGACGCCAAAGAAGAACACGCCCAGTAACGACGTCATCAGCATTGCGTCTACACAACGACGCCAGCAACATTATGTCCAGGCAACGACATCATCAGCATTGTGTCCAGGCAACGACACCATCAGCATTGCGTCTACGCAACGACGCCAGCAGCAACACGTCCAGGCAACGACGTTATCAACATTGTGTCCAGGCAACGACACCATCAGCATTGCGTCTACGCAACGACGCCAGCAGCAGCACGTCCAGGCAACGACGTTATCAGCACAGCAAGTCCGAAAACGACGCCATCATCAGCATATCACATCTGCACAGGGACGATTTTCTCTGTTCTCAAAATTGCATTTCCTCTCATTCATGCTTTATTCTGTCTTAGCAGTTATGCACTAACTCTTTCTTGAGCTTTAGTCTACAGGTACATTTGCAGCAAGGACAACGTATCCGCATTCACAATCGCAACACGTCCGTGCAAGGGCGAAATCACAACATTTGCAGCATCGCATCAACACAGCAGGCATCATATTTTTGCAGGATAACCTTTTCTACTCACAGTTGCATTACTTTAAAATTATGCATCATCATTTTGCCTTAACAAGCATGCACTAACCGCTTGTTCAAGTCTTAGCATGCAAGCGAGAGCACAACGTGGATTTTCTTACAAATAACCGGGCAATTGGGGGCCAACCTTCTCAACGATCGCGTAGCGGCCTGCCGCCGGTCCACTCGCCCACACCACCATGTAACCCAAAGACCATAAGCCATAGCGACACCCGTGTTCAAGCCAGTTATATTCTTTTACTTTTTGCACCATAGCCCAGTGTCATCATAACTCGACACTGGGACAGCTTTAAGTCCGCGTTAGCCCGCCTTGGTGTTTTGACCATGGTAGCCCAGTGTCGTCATAACTCGACACTGGGACAGCTTTAAGTCCGCGTTAGCCCGCCTTGGTGTTTTGACCATGGTAACCCAGTGTCGTCATAACTCGACACTGGGACAGATTTTGATTTTTGCGTCAGCCTTGTCTACCTGCCCAACATTTTTGCAATTCTGAAGATCGAGACAAAATTGGCTATGAGTCAACGTCTTTGTCCGAAGATTCTTCCATCATCTCCATACAAAGAGGGACAGCTGTTGACACCCAATTTTGACCCTCCCGTCCAGCCATTAACCATAAAATTAGACTAATTTTGTAAAATAATTTTTTAGGATTTTTATAATAAAATGCAGCGATAAAACATAAATACATGCACAAATAAATAATTTAATAATGGCATCGCGTCTTACGTAGAGTTTTAAGCACTTAGAGTCCCGCGCCCGCATTTATTAACTTTAAGCTTTGTCGTAAGTCTTAAATAATTAATAAATGTATAAAATAAATAATTTAACGATAACGTCGTGTCAGGTAGCATAGCCGCATTTATTAGTAATCATTTGTAATTTAAAATCAATTTTAATCTGATATATGCATTTAATAGCACCGCATTTATAAAGCTTAAACGATTCTTAAATATCGTACTTGCATTCAGCATTTAAGTCTAATCTAAACTCTATTCAATTTTAATTTAACTTCGCAATAATGCAATAATAAGATTTTAATAGCGCATTCTAAAATATTAAGCATTAATTAAATAGCACGCCCATTTTATTCTTGTAATAATTTTAATAAAGCACCTAAATAATATAAGCAATTTATGTTATTAATTTAACACTAATTAATTACCTAAAATTAACTCCTAAGATTAATTACCTAATTAAAACCAACTAAACTAATACACCTCTGACCCGATTTGCCTGCCCACCCCATCTACCAAAGCCCTCACCTTTCTTTACCTACGCACATCACCCTCACAAAACAAGGTGGTCCTCCCTCAAACGCACAAAAACCAGCAACCCTAAAATATTAAAAACCGCCGCGCCTCGCACCTTCACCTCACGCCTTCGTCGCCGTGATTCTCGCCTGAGAATCCGGCGACTTTCCTTTCCCTTCACCTGCACACACGTCTTCAGTGATTTTTTACCATAAACCAGCACCCAATTATCAATCGAATCGACCCAAATCTTTTCGAAATCTCAGCCTAGAATCAGCCATAATTGCTCACCAATATTAGAACCTAGGGTTAGCCTATATAACGACATGCAACAGACCAATCGAAAGGGGATTCAGAAATCGATTCAGAGGGGGAGAGCATCAGTTAGAGAGGGTACCCATAGCATCGACGGGGAGGGCACAGTAGAGTCTAGTCGAAGAACACAGGGTAACTCAGCACCTGGACCACTAGCATAGCATAAATAGGTAGTTCGAACCCTTCTCTCAATTCTAGCCAAAAATCAGCAAGCAACTTTACCCTTCTATTCGCATCGCAAACCCAAAACCCGTCGATTGGACCGACGACTTGATACGCTGCCCCGGGTCGCTGTCCGGAGAAGGTAAATTCGACTCCCTCTCGATTTCAGTTCATTCTTGTATTTCTGTGCGTATTTGTATCAAATATGTGTTAAATGATGAAGATGTTGAAGATTGTAGGATGTGTACGCTGTCTCAATGCTACCTGAATTCGTTATTTTGATGGTTGTTTGATTTTCGATTAGCTGTGTTACGATAATGATTCAAATTTAAGACGCTGTTAACATTCATTATTATTGTTGAGCCTATTAAGTCACTGTGCAATATGTTTTAGATAGATAAATGACGTATTGTGTGCTGTCGTTGCTACTTGAGTCATTTGTATACAAGTCTGTAGCCTATGTGAATTTGTTTGGTATCTGTCGAAGTTGTTTTTGTTAGAACTAGTGTAGATCATCATTTCTTTCCTATTAACTTGATAGGTTGCATAAGATCCGATGTTATAAGCAAGTTTAGTTAATTGAATGTTGTATCCTCAAGGAATATTATGTATCTTAGCTTCTTTCTGTAGATGTTGAGTTTATTTGTATCCTGCATGTTTTCTCTTGAATATGTTGTACTCCTCGTTAGCATTCGGTGACTGTAGTATACTAGGAATGCATCCTTGTCTTAGAAAGCATTAAGCAAATAGAATTGGCCTCATAAATGATTGGAAAATATTTCATTTGAACTAAAAAAATGTCTTGGTATTTAGTATATTCTTGTCAAAAATTGGTGGTGCAGAATCGGCATACCATCGCTCGCAGTACGATCCTATTCCTCCGCCTTGATCTTAACTGGTTCTTGTTAGTGTAATTCTCGCCTTTTATATCGTATGCCATATTTCTTGTCTAATTAGGATTATCTTGCATTCCCAAAATCCATGCTTGATATAAAGATGTACAGGCCAATTAGGACATTCATACCCAGCTGTTTTAACTACTTGAATTGCACGCCAAGACGCTACCGCGCTTTACTTGAATTTCTCAAATCTGATACCTAGAAAGCCCCATAGGCCATAGAAATAGTTGGTTAGCATTAGCGCATTTATCGCTTTGTTGGCACTAGTCTACCGCCACATCGCTTTGACTATCTGCATTGCACTGCTGCCGTAACATATGCTTAAAAGGGAATTATGATTCTGCCATATGCATTTGGACTGTTGATGATTCCAAATATGAGTGTGAGTCTGTCCCCTGCTCCTATTTTGTCGTGTTCCGGACTGATTTGTGTGCCTTAAGTCTGTATCTTACCTTTTATATTCTGGACTGATTTGCGTGACATGGGAATTGTCCTTTGCTGTTTGCGTTTTGTTGGCATACTCATTGCAGACCTTAACTGTCGAATGGTCTATTTGTGCTTTGACTTGAGCATTTAGCATATGTGGTAATGGGTGTTGGCCTAGGTCTGTCATAGCATCCCTTTCCTCTCCTCTGCTTGTCGCTGTGTACTGCCCTGCTCATCCCTATTACTTTTACCATCCGCTGGCTGCCTATTCCATCTCCTATTATCACATGTTGGTCTTTATGTGCATAATTGCTCAAATACACTATATGTCAAGTGCTTGTTTATTATTTAATTTTCTTGGGACATATACTAATCCTTATCTTTTCTTATTTTTACATGAAACACAATACACGAATTTTACCTACAAAATAAGAAAAACAACAAAAACTGATAAAAAGATGCTCACACAACAAGTTAGAAACTTGTTCATGGAGAAACCAAATTAGAAATAAGAATAGATAATTCGATATTGAAAGTACGTCAGTCCCTGGAAACGGCGCTTATTAGCGATTTTGCAATTGCTTAACGCAAGTGTACGTATCGTTACAAGTAATATAGTCTGGTAAGAGCGAATATCGTCCTCAGAGATTGATTATCAAGTACCGATTATCTACGCTTTAGTTTCTATTTGATGAACGCTAATTTATTTGTATTTTTATCTAATAACTAAGACTAAGTAATTGCAGAAAATAAACTAATTATGATAATACTTTGGTTTAAATCAGTTAGGAATGAATTAGGGCTTCCAATATCCTCGACTATCCATTCTTTTCAATCCCTAATGCAACTAGAATGAATTTTTCTTCTACGTTAAGATAGCAGTTAACTAGACTGTCTTATATTCTGGTTATGATATATAATCGTTCAACCCCAGTGTAGAACTCTTCTATATTTCTATGATAGGATTTACCACATATGAGGATTCAGAACAGTAACCTATAATGCTACACAAGTATCGGGGTACTTTCGTCCGCAATTTTAACCTATGTCTATTCAATTATAGCATATCCAAATCTCTCATCTCGGTTCTTGATTCGAAATCATATAGATTATGATAATTAGTGATCAATTAACTATCAAACATTCATACCAATTATTGAATAAATCTTAATCAAGTGAAGAAGAAATCAAACTAATGCATTAAGTCATGAAATAGAGTTTCAACCGATTTAAAAGGAAATCCCTAATTAAGTGTTTAGCTCCTAGCCATAGTCACACTAAGAACTAATACAAATCAACATAAACTGAAATAAAAACAAATAAAAGAAAAGAAACTTGAACCAAAGTTGTCTCCAATCTTGTGTTGTGGCCTCCTTTCTTCCTCCCCAAAGTAGGATTTAGAATTATGTACAAGATGTTGAATAATGAGCAGGGTTTTAGGGTTTTATACTTGAGAAAACTTGCGCTTCAGACCCTTTTAACCCTCTGAAATTCGGCCCAGAAATCAGAAATCTCACGTCGGCAACGCTGCGAAAGATCGCAACTTTTCAGAGATATGGCACCGCTCTCAGATCCAGATCACGCCGCGCGTGGCTTCCCATTCTGGATTTTCTGATTTTTCGTTATTTTCTCATCCGGACTTTTTCTGATTTCTTTTATACTTCCCGAGATTTCTTAGGCTTCATTTCTTGCCCTTTTATTGTGCAATTTCATCTCAAATAAGCTCATTTCATCTTCTTTTTGACATTTCTCCATTTATGACCGTTGTGACTCAATAGAAAGAAAAACGACCATAATACTATACTAAACACAAACTAAATGAGTAAAATACTAACTAAAAATGACTCAAAAAGTGTATATAAAATACACCTAACACCTCTATCCCCATATTTTTGGTATTACGCCCTCTCAATGACAACCTATATCTTGAACATTGTGTCAAACAAGTCAGTTAAATAAAAGTCTCCCACTCAAGTTCTGGATCTTTGGATCCTTCCTATAAGCATTTACGAATTTTTGGATATCTATGCTACCCCATCCATCCTTCACTCAAATCAACAAGATGCAACCTCAAACATCCTCATGTGTATTTCTTGGTTATCCCCCCAATCATCAAGGTTACAACTGTTATGACTTGTCAAGTTGAAAAATAATTGTTTCTAGGCATGTCATATTCGATGAGTCCCAATTCCCCTTTTCAAAACTCAATTCTCCAGCTTCAAATTCCTATGACTTCTTAAAGGACGACCTAAATCTCATTCTAATTCATCACTAGCAATATAAGTCGTTACCATCACCAGCAACCGACCCAATCAGCACCGTTCTGAGTATAGTAGCCCACCTAGCCTCGTAATAGGAGCCTCAGAACATCCCTTTTCAGCCTTCCAATTCAGCTGCCGCCCCTCGGCTAGGTCTCTCTCTTCCTGACACCACTATATTATCTCGGCCTCGCCTCCTCACTCCCATTCCTATTCCCATACCCGCTGCCACATTTCAGCTCCTCCTTCTCGATCCCATCTAACCTCATTCAACACCGCGATGGACAATAGAAACTCGTGTTATGCACGACATTTCTAAAACCAAACAACTATTTAACTTGTCTAATTCGGTTACCCGTTCACCTCTACCTCACAAACAAAAAAATGTCTTATCCGATCCTAATTAAAAAAATGTAATAATTGACGAATAAAATGGTTTTATTGAAAATAAGATGTGGGATCTAGTACTTCATCCTCCTGATGCTAATATTATTCGTTCTATGTGGATTTCCAACATAAAAATAAATCTGATGATTCTTTTAAGAGGTACAAGATTCGTCTTATAGGTGATGTCAGGTCTCAACACGTGGGAGTGAATTGTGATGAATCTTTCAGCCCAATGGTGAAACCAACGACTATTTGGATCGTTCTCAGTATTGATTTGTCCAAATCTTAGCCTATTCATCAATTTGACGTCAAAAATGCTTTCTTGCATTGAGACCTTCATGAAACCATGTATATGTATCAGTCTATGGGATTCAGAGATCCGATTCATCCAGATTATGTGTATCATTTGAAGAAATCACTACATGGACTGAGACATGCTCCTCGTGCATGGTACCAACGGTTTGCTGATTTTATATCCTCTATCGGTTTCACATAGAAAATTTGATCATTCATTGTTCATATATAGCAAGGGTAATGACATGACATACATTGTCTTATATGTTGATGATATCATCGTCACTACATCTTCTGATGCACTTCGCCGATCCATTATGTCACTCTTTGCCTCTAAGTTTTGTATGAGAGATTTGGGCCCTCTAAGAGATTTTTTGGGCATTGATATTACGAGACATGCAGGTGGCTTATTTCTTTGTCAACGGAAGTATGCTGAAGAGATCCTTGACCGAGCAGGCATGACATCTTGCAAATCGGCCCACATACCGGTGAACAATAATTCCAAACTCAATGCCTCTTCGAGTTCTCTGTATGGCGACCCAACTACATATCACAGTTTAGTAGGAGCATTACAGTATCTTACTTTTAGAAGACCAGGTATATCATATACCGTGCAACAAATATGCTTACATATGCATAACCCGACGGATGAGAATATGAATGCACTCAAACATATTTTGCGATATGTACAAGGTACTCTTCACTTTGGCTTACACATGTACAAGTCCACACTCTCTGGTCCCACCTATTATTCTGACGCTAACTGGAGTAGATGTCCAGACACTCGTCGATCTACGTCAGGTTACTGTGTATTTCTCAGAGATAACTTGCTTTCTTGGTCTTCTAAAAGACAACCTACTATATCTCGATCTAGTGTCGAATCTTAGTACAGAGCAGTAGATAATGTTTTTTCTTAGTCTTATTGGATACGCAACCTTCTGCTGGAACTTCACTACCCAATCTGCAAGGATACATTGGTCTATTGTGATAATGTTAGTACGATATATCTCTCCGGCAATCCTGTTCAACATCAACGCACTAAACACATTGAAATGGATATTCACTTTGTACGTGAAAAAGTGGCTCATGGACAGGTTCGTGTCTTTCACGTTTCTTTTCGGTATCAGATTGCTGATATATTTACTAAAGGACTTCCGCGCATACTCTTTGATGATTTTCAAACCAGTCTCAGCGTACGAGAACATCCCGCTTTGACTGCGGGGGTGTGATAGAATATTACAAGAATATTTCTGTATCATTGTATATATTTTATATTAGGTAAAATTATATTTCGATTGCAATTAGGAAGATTAATTACCTAGTTTGTAGCCATGTAAATAATTATGTAACACTATATATATTGTACATAATAATCAATGAAAGACAAGGAAAAGGAACATATTGCTTTAGTCACCTTTTCCTTTAGTAACTTCTTTTGATCATTATTGTTATACCCCGTAGTTCTGGCCATGCGTATGAGAACGTACGAAAGGGATTAAGACTTAAAATTTTAGTAAGATAGGTTGACGGATTGTTTCGGATGGGTTGTTAGTCAACTTTGAGGCGGTTTATGTCCAGTGCATTATGAGTTCCTAGGTGTTTCAAAGGCCTAATACGTAGTTCGTTGAGTCTAGTTCCCAACTCAACCAACCGTTCGTCGATAGGACATCGGAGTAGAAAGTTATGGAAGTTACAAGTTCGGTCTTGTGATCGGACGTAAAAATATTTCGGTCGTGAGCTACGGGCCGCGCGGATGCGAGGCAGCGGTGCGGATATGCTGAATGTTCGCTGAAGTTGCAGCCGCGCGCCAGCGCAGCGCGCGGAAATCTGGAGAGTCTCGGATGTTTCAGCGCCGCGGCCTGGGCCGCAGGCGCGCGCGGGTTCTCTGGTGGGAAAAATCAATCGCTTTGTTTTAAAAGAGGCTATGGGTGGGTGACAAGTGCCCCCCCCATCTGATTTTGCATGTCCTATTTATTGACCAAGTCTTGGAGACTTGGTCATTCTTCAAGCTCTTCTCTCTCTCTAAAAATTAAAAGCTCTCCCTTCTCTCTAGAAAATCAAGAGGAAATCAAGGCTTGAGGAAAATCTGAAAAAGGTGGCAAGAAGGAAACTTGTTGGCAAGCTTGTATGAGTTTTTGTGGTGGTGATTGTGGAAATGGGGCTAGTGAATTTGTTGGATTAATTTGGGTAAGCTCTAAGGTAACAATCCTTTCTCTTTTGCTAGTTTATTGTGTTGCATGTGAAGAAGAAAGGACTTGTAGTGGTAAATATTGCTCTTAGATAAATTGCATGTAAGAAATATGATTTGGATTTGAAGGGATTGAATAAGGTTAGTATGTGAACATGTTGTAGCCAAAATACTACCTTTAACTTATTGATTTAGTTAATATGCATCAGGGCGAAATTTTATACATCCAAGATTAGGTGTGTAATCCCCTTTGTATTGATTGGATTGTTGGGCCTTAAAAGTGGCGTTTGGATATTGAATTCGGCCTTGAAAAAGGTGGCAAGTACGTAGAAACAAAGGAAATGCTGCCCGATTTTTCGTAGAAATTAGTGACTTTGCACTTGGAATATTCTATGTTGAAGCTAGAGGTTAATAAACGTATTATGGTCATTATAGGTTGACGTACTACGTGCGGTTTATTGGACTTAGCAAGTGGATTGATCCGAAGAGGTATGTGGAACTTTCCTACCTCTTGAGCATGAATAGTTGCACCTATGTAGTACGGTAGACGTACAAGGTTTTGATATCCCTTACTTGTTCTAATGATGTCTTAAGTTTCAAAGTTAAGGGGCTTGAAGTGTTTCAAGTATATAATACTTGTTTCGTTTTAAAAGTATAAATCTCTTGGATATAGGGAAGTGTATTTGACTAATGTATAACGGTAATACAAAGACTTTATGGGAAGTTGGTTGTATTGGCTTTATGAAAGGTTAACAAAGAAAGATTTACTCTAAGTAAAATAAGTACGGATAAATGATTTGAATTTATGAAAGGTAAATTGATTTTAAGACATTAATTGCCTAAGGTTTTAAAAGAAATGGAGTCACTTGATTTAGAAGCCTATTATATTTCTAAAAAGGAAACGTGACTTGTCTTGAAAAGTAGTCGTGACTTGATACTACGGTTATTAGTATCTTGGGAGTTTTATATAAAAATGAGTCATCTCTTAAAAGGTTAAAGGTACGTAGTACTTGGGTTGAATTCCCGGATTTTCTCTTAAATGACATGTTAGTGCCTTAAGTAAACTAAAATGAGAGGATATACTAATAATATTAATAAGAAGTTAGGGGATATTCTTAACCTGCTTACGATATGATAAGCCGGTAGCGCTTACGTTATGTATGATAGCCGGTTGTGCTGGGTTATGTATTATTATTATTGTTACTACTTATTCCATGGATTTGCTACCCATGATGCGAGTGCGGCGCTTGTACTCATGCGGGCCCTCTGGGTCCATGCGGGTGAAATAGTCTCATGCGGGTGAAATAGTCTCATGCGAGGCGGATGACCTCATGCGGGTGAAATAGTCCCATGTGGGTGAAATAGTCCATGCGAGGCGGATGACCTCATGCGGGTCCACAGGACCTATGCGGGTGAAATAGTCCCAGGAGTAGGACTGCTTAATGATACTACGGGCGAGGGACCCTGTTTTGATCATGAGCCTCATATTTTTATACAGTAAAGTTTATATTTGATACTCTCATTGTTAGTAAGGCACAGTGTACTGTATTTTGATTTTCTTCCATGACTCCAGCTTATTTTAGACTTATGATATTATTACAGTATTTTCCAGTTTTACATACTTGGTACATATCAGGTATCGACTTCTTCCTGGGGCGTTCATGCCGCAGGTAGGGGTAAGCAGGTGATGGATCCTCATTCTTAGGATCTTTGCTCAGGTGTCAGAAGCTCCATTTCTCCGGAGGCTTGACTTTTGGTACGGTTCTCCCTGGTGTTGTAGATGTTTTGTACATTCAGGGGTATGACGGGGCCCTGTCCCGTCATAGTGGTTACACATTCTTAGAGGTATGTAGTCCTGTTATAAATTGGGTTGTTAAGGATGTAATTGTTCAGTTTTTGTTATATTTAAAGGTAGCCATTTTGGGTTAGCCTGCTTTATATTCTATATGGGTTCTTGTTGTGAGTTTATTTTTCCGCTGGTTTTCTCTGATGTTGTATCACCAGGGTGCCCGGGGTAAGGCACTAGTCACGGGTCCGTGGTCGGGTCGTGACAATTATTCACTAGTGGACCCTGCTTGACCACTCTACTGTATACAACATCTCTTTGAGTACTTGATAATCCTAGTAGGTTTGTATAGAAATCCATAAATGTCCTAGCAACCCCCACCATATCAGTCTGTGTATCCCTTTTTCAATCTGTAATGGTAAAGATTTTGTTATTGTTTCTTCTTGCTTTAAACATGTGGTGGAAGAATTTATTGTTGCATTCTCCATATTTTAGCCACTGGCATTTGCATCTTTGGTGTAGGAACTAATTTCTAACCAAGCTCTACCTCTGAAACTCTTTAGCACACTTGAGTTCCCTCTTGAATCAATCGACTGCTAAGTGGATCCCTTGTTAGTCGGATCTCGCATTCTTTCAGTGCTTCTTGTGCCATCTCAGTGCTTCTTTCAACCTCAGGAAATATATCCTTATTAATGGCCCTTATGTAAAAATTCCCGTGAGCTCTAAGTTCCAATTTAATCCTCGAGGTGATATGTTCGGAGTTCCATAAATTAGCAATCGGCCTATAAAGATATGTCTAATATGGTATGGATTGTGGAGTGATATTGAAAATTGGACTTGAAGATTTTAAGAAGAAACATGTTTTATTCGTCCTTCTTGTTGATCTTAGCCGAGACCATGCATTTATTTTAGCATGTTGTTTTCCTTTAGTTCTTAGCTTAGGTATTAGATTGCCTTAGGACATAGGGGAACCATGTAATAACTTCTAGTTCTCCTCAAGACATCATTAATATGTAAGAAGACAAGGTGACTAGGCCGTGTGAAGTGATCATGCCGAGAGGACAAGGGGCAAAAATGATCTAGAAGGTAAGGCTTCCTAGAAGGCAATTGATGAACCAACTGGCTCATGAACTTAGCTACTTGAAGCCATCAAAATCGTCCAAGGGGAAAGTCAAGGAATGGAAGCTTCTAAACACATTCCAAGGAGATGAGATTTTTGGAAGAATCAAAGTCATACACTCTTCTACTTGGAAGCCACAAAGGGATGTGAAAGAGTTTGAGTTCACCCTTGTCTCTAAGTAAGGCCAACACCTTTCCCATTGTGGAGTTGAAACCGAGAAGCATCTTGCTCCCAAAGCAAGACCAAAAACATTTCCCACTCACCACACTTGGCCGAAACCCAAGTAGATTTTGTTCTTTCACGTGACTTCTAGAATAGTCCATGTTGCACTATAAATAGGACCCTTAGGATGTGTAAATATAGAAAGTTTGATTGAAATATAATGAGTTTTACTCAAAAGCTAAGGTATTCAACTTGTGTGTTGTATACATTAGTTGGTCCTTGTGTGGGCCTTTGGTTCTTGTGTGAGCCAAGCCCCTTAGTGTAAGTTGAAGCTAGGACTATGTGACCTAATTAAACCCAAGCTAAGATTTTCTTTTGGTGTAAGTTTGATTAAGACTGTGTGACTTAACTAATCCCATGCTTAAGGAACCCCTTGGTTGCAAGCGAACGTTGGAACTTGTGTGGTCCAACCTAACATAAGTCTTGGGTCTATCTTTAAGGTTTCCGACCATCCTTACTTGACTTGTTCACGAACTTGTACTTAGCAACTCTGGGCTTGACCTTGTGAAATTGGCCACCTTCGTCTTGGTTTCGACTCGGGCAGTAAAACCCATCTGTCTCTATCCTTGACATATCATCGGCATCCTACTAAAACCACAACAACCAAACACTTAGCCAAAATCAAACCAACCAACACTTAGTGTGTACTCAGACTTGCACCTCACATTATATGTTCATACCTCATTACAAACAACTTCAATCCTTTCACCCCCCACGTCCCAAAACACTTTCCTAATATCCACTACAAAGGCCTCCAACCGAAATCCCACAAATACAATCATCCAAACCCGACAAACACAAACAGTCCACTTAAATAACCTTCATCGGAACCTCACTGTTTCAGATCGTTCTCGAGAGCTTGCCATCATCAAACTACCAAACACCAATCACCATATCCACCCTCCACGTACCCATAACACTCTCATAAAATGCCTTGACCCAATTCTATATATAACTAGCCGAGATAATCCCACAATACCACACTGCCCAACTAAGCCGAGAACCCCAACTTTGGCATCCATTTTTGGGTCAACCCGAATATAACCAAGACCCGAACCACTTACCAAACATCACCCCTCCTTACTTTCTTCAGATTGGTATTAGAGCGAGGTAATGTCGTCCTACGCTTTGATCATATTCCTCTCACAAGAAAGGAACTACGAAGGGTTATGTGTGACGTTTTGACCGACCGTGTGCAAGCCTTGAAATAGGGACTTGTGGATCATGTTGTGATAAATAATGTCAAATACAGGGTTGTGCAACATAGCCCATGACATGAGAAGGGAAGTACTTTGTACACCAACCCATTGTACAATGAAGAAAGGATCGATACCTCCTTTATTAATCCATTGTATAATCAAGATAATGTGGAGGAAGATGTTACACTTGTAGAGATATGAGAAAATTTAGTTCTCCGACATGTGTTGAGTATTCAACCTGAAGGACACAAGGAGAGACAAGATAAACACTTCTTTTACATTCGATGCAAAGTACAAGACAAAGTGTGCAACATTATCATTAATGGATGAAGTTGTATCAACGCGGCTTCCGTAGAGATGGTGAACAAATTGGACCTACCTTCTCGCAACCATCCTACACCGTATACTCTCCAACGGTGAAACCAAGACGAAAGGCTAAGAGTAGAAAAAAAGTATTGTTAGCTTTCAGATTGGAAAGTATGAAGATAAAATATGGTGTGATATCCTCCCTATGGATGCATGTCATATTTTATTGGGACGACCTTGGCAACTCAATCGTAAGGTGCAACATGATAAAGAAAAGAATACCTATTCTTTTCGAAAGGATGATAATAAAATCCGATTGGTGCCATTGTCACCGAGTAAGGTGAAAGAAATAAAAATCCGAAGTGCCGAGAAGCGCAAGACAGAGACTCTCTTACTTGATGCATAAAAAATAGAGAAGGAATTTAAGAAGGGGGTCCTCTAGGTACATTGGTGCGCGAATAAAAGAAAGGTTTTGTCGGAGATATGATTAAAGATACTGACATGAAGGAGCTTCCAAAAGATCTTGCATCCGGACACTACCAATGAAAGGTAGTGAATTTGATCTTGATTTATTTTCAAGAAGTTCATTCTCTAACCACCAAAACTATGGATGCCATTTGTAAAAGACTAGGGAATTACAAGGCCTTACACAAAAAGAACTTAGGGCGACGTCCGCTTTGTTGGTGCCAAAGGAAAATGAAGCTTGGCACATATGTGTCAACCAAACGGTCTTGAATTACAAATCTCCTATGCCGAGAGTGGATTATGATTTGGATACGTTAAGAGGGACCGAGTTGTTCTTCAAGCTAGAATTGAGAAGCTGCAACCATCAAATAAGGTCACGAGGAGAAGTTGAATGGAAGATGACCTCCAAGATCGTGTTTGTTTGGTACGATATGGTCGTCAACATGATGCTTGGTCCGAGAACACAAAGTAGTATCCACGGACCTTCGTGTGAATCAATCCGAAGTGGGGACTATCCAAGGTTGGCACGAGAATACAATGTATGGAAGGTAACTTCTATGGCTTGACCTCTGTCGATCATCGTTTCATCCGGAATTATAGCTCCTATGCTACCCATATTCTGAATGATGAGCTACTACATGAAATGGAACGTGATCATAGTACTAGTTTCATTAAAAAAAATAGTACATTACTTCATATAGTGAGACATTGGGGGATGCATAAGTCAATTCTTTTACATATGACTTCTTGATCGAATGGAAAAATTATTTGGAGTGTGGTCCTTTCAAACTATTTGTTAGGTTCCGAGAAGGCACCTACAAGAAGGAACCCCCGGTTGATTGTGGAGGTTAAACGTTTCATGGTAAAAACTTGTCCTCATATTTAGATGGCGAGAATTCGAGGATGAATTCTTTTGAAGAATGGGAGTATGATGTAAAAATCCCCGTGAGCTCTACATTCTAATTTAATCCTCGAGGTGATATGCTCGGAGTTCCACAAATTAGCCATCGGCCTATGAAGATATGTATAATATGGTAAGGATTGTGAAGTGGGATTGAAAATTGGACTTGAAGAGTTTAAGAAGAAACATGTTTTATTCGATCTTCTTGTTAGTCTTGGCCGAGACCATGCATTTCTTTTAGATTGTTGTTTTCCTTTAGTTCTTAGCTTAGCTATTAGATTGCCTTAGGACATAGGGGAACCATGTAGTAACTTCTAGTTCTCATCAAGACATAATTAACGTGTCATGTAAGAAGAAAAGGTGACTAGGCTGTGTGAAGTGATCAAACCGAGAGGACAAGGGACAAGAATGATGTAGAAGGTAAGGCTTCCTAGAAGGCAATTCATGAATCAACTAGCTCATGAACTTGGCTACTTGAAGCCATCAAATATTCCATGGGGAAAGTCAAGAGGTGGCCGCATGGATCATCAAAACAAGTACAAGGAATGAAAGCTTTCAAACACATTCCAAGGAGATGAGACTTTTGGATGAACCAAAGTCATTCACGCTTCTACTTGGAAGCCACAAAGGGGTGTGAAAGAGTTTGTTCACCCTTGTCTCCAAGTAAGGCCAAAACCTTTCCCATTGTGGAGTTGAAACCGAGAAGTACCTTGATCCCAAAGCAAGACCGAAAACATTTTCCACTCAGCCACACTTGGCCGAAACCCAAGTAGATTTTGTCCTTTCATTTGTCTTCTGGAATATTCCATGTTGTACTATAAATAGGACCCTTAGGATATGTAAATATAGAGAGTTTGATTGAGATATAAACTTGAGTTTTACTCAAAAGATAAGATATTAAAATTGTGTGTTGTATACATTAGTTGGTCCTTGTGTGAGCCAAGCCCCTTAGTGTAAGTTGAAGCTAGGATTGTGTGACCTAGTTAAACCCAAGCTAAGGTTTCCCTTTGGTGTAAGTTTGGTTAAGACTATGTGACTTAACTAAGCCAAGCTTAAGAAACCCACATTGGTTGCAAGCGAACGTTGGAACTTGTGTGATCCAACCTAGCCTAAGCCTTGTGTTTATCTTTAAGGTTTCCGACTATCCTTACTTGACTTATTCACGGGCTTGTACTTATCAACCATCATCTTGGTGTCGACCCAAGTAGTAAAACCCATGTGTCTCTATCCTTGACATATCATCTGCATCCTACTAAAACCACAACAACCAAACACTTAGCCAAAATCAAACCAACCAATAATTGGTGTGTACTCGGACTTGCACCTCGCATTCCGTGTTCATCCCTAGTCCAAACAACTTCAATTCTTTCACCACCACGTCCCAAAACACTTTCCTACTATCCACTACAAAGGCCTCCAATCGAAAACCCACAAATACAATCATCCAAACCCGACAAACACAAACAGTCCACTTCAATAGCCTTCACTGGAACCTCACTATGTCATATCGTTCCTGAGACATTGCCATCATCAAACCCACCAAACCCCGATCACCATAGCCACGCTCAACGTACCCGCAACACCTTCATAAAACACCTTGACCCAATTCCATATAGAACTACCCAAGATAATCCCATAACACCACATTTTCCTACTAAGCCGAGAACCAGAGAACCCTAACTTTGGCATCCATTTTTGAGTCAACCCGAATATAACCAAGACCCGACCCACTTACCACACATAACCCCTCCTTACTTGCATCAGGCCCTCAATATTGCTTTAAGCGTGTTTAGTTTGTCCCCTAGCTAGTATACATTCTAGTACCTATAATAGGTATATCCCAACTAGCTTGAACCCTCTCTTTAAAATCAGGAGTTTATCTCCACATATTGAAATATCATAATCTGGTGTAATTATGGGAGTGACATCCCAATTAATGGTAGCAGGAAATGATCATATAGTCCATGACCCCCAAAGTGAAATTCAGAGTAAGGGAGTGTTGTGATCTATTCTACATTTACTAGCAGTCGATCAATTCTACTGTAAACTCTATTTTTGTCCCCTTGTTTGTTGTTCTAACTATAGAAAGCTCCGGATGATTTGAGATCATGTAGTACACATTCATGTATGCATTGTCTAAACTCTCTAATCTCTTACATTGATATATGGCAGCTTAACATTTCATCTTTATGAGCAATGCAATTAAAATCACCTATGATAGCCCAAGATCATTGTATTGTATATGTATATCAACCAATTCCTTCCATAAGTCCCTTCTCAGTGTTTCATCGTTGAAGCTATAAATAATGGTGATATGGAATCTCCTCTTTGTACATTTATGTGTTACTTCACAATATATTGTTGGTATAATAATCTGTATTTGGCTAAATAATGTTTCAAAACAATCTGTGACTTAGTGAAACATATAACATTAATGAAACAATAAACGAAAACAGAATCTGTTTTGGAAAAATAATTTCAGAAAGTAATCGAGCCCACTTAGTTCAAAGTGTGTCCTTAAGGAAATTATTCCCCTCACAGTACTCGAGGTTAACGGAATATCGCCTCCCAGGATAGAACGATTATCTTACCAGAATAGTAGTACTCCAAATTTCGGTAGCAGCGAACCACTCAACGGCAGATTTTCGACTTGAATATGAAATTCAGAATGAAAAGTGAATGAATAAATTCTTGAAATAATCAAGAATTTATAGGGTTGGAGGTACTGATTCTGAATGGTTGCAACCATTCAGAATAGTCACCTAATTTTGGAGGGAAATTCGGAAAAAAAAAGGGAGAGCCGGACGGGTCGCGGGTCGATTCGTTTGGATTTGTTTTTAATTAAATAAATAATTAATTAATTTAATTAAAGAAACGTTTGTCCAAAAAAATTATCAATAAATCCAAATCCAAATCCAAAGCCGAGCCGAGCGAGCGACGACGACGGCGCGAGGGGTCCTTGCCCTCTCAACCCTTTTATCAGCTAGAGAAGGTGTAATGTAATATATACATCTCTCTTTCCTTCTCTTTTTTCGATGTGGAATAAAAGAGTCTTATACCCCCTTTAATTTTCATCCCATTATTTTTCATTCACCAATATCAAAACCCAACAATCCCCCACATGAATGGGGAATGGTTATAAGATAGAAGAATGTACGGACGAGTGTGATGTACAAGCGATAATTGACTGCATCTGGATAAGTAGGTTTCCCTTTGAACTTTCCGTAGTGAACTTATATCGGATATACTCGATCAATCGGTAGATTTGATATCTTTGAACCGTCGAACTTTGTTGTATACCTAGACAACATAAGACACACAATCAACCCTCAACCGTTTATGGTTCTCAAGGTTGTGTTCGTTTCAGCCATGAACACCGCCTGGTCTCATGAGTGCATAGAGAATGGGTCTTTACTGTCATTCCCCTTTAAAGCAGCTTACACTTAACACTCACATAGGTGATTTCTAAACATATGGTCCTATAACCACATTATCTGGTCATACATTGCCAGATTTAGATAACCATTAAAAAACCTTAATGCTTTATTAACTCATTAACAAGCCATAAAGTCTTATCCTTATTTCTGAACATTGTCTTCATCCGAGAATGGGTTGAGTTATTTGACAATGTTGAATCGTCAGTCACAACTTTGTTTGATCTCCTTGAACCTAGCTCTTGGGATCTCCAGTCTGCTAGGTAGAGTTACCGCCATGATGACTTGTCCTTGGCCTTAACCCCATTCCCATTGATGATCTACCAACTCCTTCTCTAGATAAGCCTTTTGTAAGCGGATCCGCCACGTTATCTCTTGACTTTACATAATCAATTGTGATAACACCACTAGAGAGGAGTTGTCTAACGGTATTGTGTATCCGTCGTATGTGACGAGATTTTCCGTTATACATTACGCCTCGCCTCTACCTATTGCTACTGATCACACAATGTATACATATAGGAGCCAAAGGTTTGGGCTGAATGGAATATCTTCTAAGAAATTTCGAGCCATTCACCTTCTTCACCTACTTGTCTAAAGCTATAAATTCTGATTCCATCAGACAATGGCGATGCATGTCTGCTTTGATGATTTCAAGACATCGCTTCCTCCGCCAACAGTGAAAACATATCCACTCGTGGATTTAACTTCAAACGATCTGGTGATCCAATTTGCATCACTATATCCTTCAAGTACTGCGGGATATTTATTATAATGCAAAACATAGTTTTGGGTGTGTTGTAGATATCCCAAGACTCGTTTCATTGTCATCCAATGAGTTTGATTGGGATTACTCGTGAATCGACTCAGCTTGCTTATAGCACATGCTATATCTGGTCGTGTACAATTCATAATATACATCAAACTTCCCAAAACTCGTGCAAAGTCCAATTGTGAGTCACTTGCACCTTCATTCCTTTGAAGTGCAAAACTTACATCAATTGGAGTCTTTGCAACATTGAAATTTAAATACTTGAACTTGTCAAGTACTTTTTCAATATAATGTGACTGTGATAATGCTAGACCTTGTGGAGTTTTATGGATCCTAATTCCTAAGATCAAATCAGCAACCCCTAAGTCTTTCATGTCAAATTTGCTAGCGAGCATACGCTTCGTAGCATTTACATCGACAATATCTTTACTCATTATCAATATGTCATCAACATACAAACAAACAATGACTTCATGATTTGGAGTATTTTTAATGTAAACACATTTGTCATACTCATTAATCTTAAATCCATTTGCCAACATTGTTTGGTCAAATTTCGCATGTCATTGTTTGGGTGCTTGTTTAAGTCCATAAAGTGACTTAACAAGTCTGCACACTTTTCTTTCTTTACCAGGAACCACAAAACCCTCAGGTTGTTCCATGTAAATTTATTCCTCCAATTCTCCATTTAAGAAAGTTGTCTTGACATTCATTTGATGGATTTCAAGACCATATACGGCCGCCAGTGCCACTAACACCCGAATAGATGTTATTCTTGTTACCGGCGAGTATGTGTCAAAGTAATCAAGACATTCCTTTTGTCTATAACCTTTTACCACAAGTCTTGCCTTATATTTGTCAATAGTACCATCAGCTTTCATTTTCCTTTTAAAGATCCATTTTGATCCTAAAGGTTTATTTCCAGGAGAAAGATCAACTAACTCCCATGTAGGGTTGTTTAAAATTGATTCAATCTCACTATTGACTGCTTCTTTCCAATGTTCACTTCATAAATCATTGATTTTCATAACAACCATATTCCTCTAGGTGTTGTGTCAAATTTGTTCTAAAGAACTATTTGTTACACAGGTAAGAGCAGGTCCCTGAGCTTTATAAAATATAAAGGCTTCAAAGTCTAGATTTGATCAATCCGGACTATTTACAACAAGCCTAGTTCGCCGGTAGCAGCCCCTTTTAACCAATTCTAATTTCCCACTGGACTTGATCTATCTTTCAATGGAGCGCACCTTCCATAGAGGTGGTTAGGAGTATTAGGTAGGAATGCTTGCTTACGTGCGGGTATCAGGTTTGGCCTACGATCAAGGACTCTCTCTTAACCTTATTTTCTAAAAGCTCATACAAACCAATTTTGTTATTATGCAGAAAGAGGTTCATTTCCTTCTACTTATCTGGTCTGTTAAGGCCCCTGGTATTCCAGAAAACCAATGATATCCATTGGGAGGGGGATGCCCCCACCCCTTACATATCCTAGACCTCCCCCAACTACTCTCTCTTTACGGGATAAGTGAGTAGTTGTTTGTGTTATTGATTTAGTGCCTTTGTTGTTGTCTGTAATAGCTAACTGTTTTGGGGATAAAGGACTTGTGATGATCTGTATTGTTGTAACTTGTATCCATATCTTGACTACTATCAGGTTCCTCTAAAGCAGCAAAGATATTCCCAGTTTTGATATAAATTTTCTTTGCAGTGGGCTTCTGATATACTTTCTTTGGATTGGGAACTGATGCCCTCCCCCCTCTTCTTCCTTCTTATTTTGCACTGGTTGTTTACCATTTTTAGTTTCCTCATCTTTATCTTTCTTTCTACAGTATTGTTGGTCATGCCCAAAATTCTTGCAGTAGGTGCATAGTACTAGTTTCTACTCATACTCCACCTTCTGATCCACAATGTTCCCATGCTCATTCTCAAACATGATGAACTCTGAGAATGGTTGATTCATAGAGACTTCCACTATGACCCTTACATACATCATTTTTTCCTTCTCTATAGTAGCATTATCATTTTTGATTGGTTTGCCCACTAGGCCTGCAATTTTTATTTGAGCAGCTTTTCCCAAAACTTCATATCCAAGTCAGATAATCTAATCAAGATAGGGACTTTATCTACCATTACTTTGCTCATTTTCATGCCAAATTTCCTAGGTTTGACCACTGTAGATTTTCTATCAAACTGTTGGGCTCCTCCTTAAATCACCTTATCTCTACTTAGGATGGTGTAGACTCGCACAATGAAAACTCTTATGTTGGTCTGTGCTATATTGTCAATACCCAGAGGGCCCCAAATTCACTTAAAATACCTTTCTATTACTGTCAATAGGGGATCAAACCAAAGGGCATAACATACTACAACTAAATTCCAGTAAACAACTTTCTCTTAATGTTATCAAGTGTAATTTTAACATTAGCACTGAAAGAAATAATCCCTTCCATATCTGATGTGGGACTCTTAATACTCTGTCGCACGTCCATGCTTTGTTAACTAGAGCGTGAATAATATAATTTGGGGGCCCAACATCAGTGAACAAAGAATTTAAATGAGTCTGGATCTGATACAATGTAAAGAATATATCTTGGGTCTAACTCTACCCCAAAATCTAGCTTGTAGGGTGATGATTTTTCATGTCCACATAAAGAGTTCATATTCACATTCCATATCCGATACGAGACTCTTAATAAGCACTTTGTTCCTCACTATCATTTAAATACAGTCCCCCCCCCCCCCCGTTCTTGATCCACCCACAACAACACTCCATGATGCCAAAGATGTGATAGGGTTGAAGTTAGAGAGAAGTTCCTCTCACTAGCCTAAAACGCTCTCAACGTTTTTTCGGCTAGGGCTTACACAAATCGTCTCTTTCCTTTGATTTCCTACTCAATTTGTCACGTAATCTTCATGTTTTCCTTCCCTTCATCACGGGATTGAACGCGTGTTGATTGATATTATTTTCCTTGTTTAATTTGGTCACGTTTTGGACGAGTTTTGGTGAGGTTTGCGGCGGAAGTTTTGAATTTTAGGGTTCAAGAATTCGGCCAAGTTTCAAGATTCAAGAAGTGGTTAATATTGTCCTTGTTGTTGCTTGGAATTTCCGTGGTTGTTAGGTGTTCAAGATTCAAGAAATAATTCAAGATTCAAGAATTATTTCAAGAACTCAAGAACACGGTTTCCTATTGTTTGTTGCGGTTATTTGAAGATTATTTTGTGGTTATTTACGTTGTTTATTGTCCATCTTTAACAACATTCATCGTGATAATCACTAAATATTCAAGAAGTTCAAGATTCTTGTATTTTCGTCCTTTGTTTGGTTCCGTGGTTGAAGTTTGATACGTTCTAAACTTGTCTCATGTCATGGGCAAGTCTAAGGGTGTTGCCGGTGTTAGTGAGGGGGGTACGTCGATGAAGGTGAAGTCCATTAAGAAGAAGAAAAAGGTGAGTACATATCCGGTGATTGTGGGTGAGAACTTGGTGCCCGGAGTTGCGGATCCGACGGTCATGGTGCATGTTGCACCGGAAAGAAGAGTTGTTCTTGAGAAGGTTGTTGATGATAATACCATCAAGATGATACATGAATGGGGTAAAGGAGTCGAAACCATGCACGTTAAAAACATGGTTGAAGGTGTAGCCCGGAACAACGATCTTTCGACGATGACGGTGACTGCACCGGTGGTGTTTGCCCCTAGTTTTGCCCCGTCTTGTAGCATGAATGCTCCGGCAGTTCATGATGAGAATATTCAAGGAATGGAAGTGGTTGTGGTGGAAAAAAGCGTGGACAATCTTGAAGTTCACGGTGAAGGTACAATCACGGGAAATATTGCAAGTTTGGATGCCATTAACGTTCCTATCAATGGCAATGGTGAGTTGATTGATGCTAACATCAAGAATGCAATTCTTGAACTTGCCGGAGTTAGACCGACGGTAGTTGGTGTTGGTGAGTGGCGGCGTCGGAAACCCTGTGGTTTGGCGGCGCGCTAAACCCTAGGGTTAGGTGCGGGCCGTCTTTGTGGGCCCAGTGTGCTTACAGGCGCGAGGGTAGTCACGGGTCGAGCGAGTGTGTTTGGGCGGGTAATGGTGTTGGGTGGAGCGGAGGATAAGGCAAATGGGCCCAGAATTGCGGATGAAATTCTGGCCCACATCGCTCATGGGCCAGGGGCGGGTCAGGCGGAGGAAAGCGGGTCGGTGCAGAGACCAGGGAAGGGGGTGATGGATCTGGGCGGGAGAAGGAGTCTTTGGGCGGGCGGAGTGACATTGCTCTGCGCCCAACACGGTGAAGGCAACTTTGGGCGCTTTGGCCCCATCGGCCCGTTCGGTCGAGCGGGTCATGGCGGGTCGGTTGAAACGAAGCGAGCGTGGGTCATTCTACACTTAATAAGGATGATCAACTCACTGATATGGCTATAGACTCGACGAATGTTCCTAAGGCTACTGTTGACAGAAATGCTAGCAAGGCAAAGAAAACGTATGCCGGTATGTTTGCGGGTTCGAGGCTAGAAGAGAAGGGTATGAAGCTTCAATTCATTGAGCAGAAGGATGTTGATGTTAAGTTGGACTCCACAGATGAAGTTCCCTTTGTCGAAACCTGGGCCATTGTCTCATTGGATGCTTCACAGGTCCGTTCCCAGGCAGAGATGCACTTAATTCTATTGTCAAGAAATGGGGAGTTAAGTGTAGAATCATACCTTACGAGAGAGGTTGGACTATCTTCAGGTTCATGCAGGAGGAGGATATGATCAAGGTATTCCACGGAGGGCCTTATATGGTTTATGGCAAGACTTTGATGCTGAAACTGGTTGAGAAGGGTACGTTGCTTACTGATGATTTATTCACAAGTATTCCAGTCTGGGTAGAGCTAAGGGATGTTCCACTATCAGTTTGGAGTGCCTCCGGACTTAGCAAAATTGCGTCACGTATAGGTACACCACTGTATACGGATCAGTTTACTAAGGATAGAACAAAGATGAACTATGCACGTGCTTTGATTGAAATTGACGTGAGCAAGGAGCCCGTGATGGAATTTGGTGTCTGTTTGCCAGATGATAGGAGGTACGTTCAGAAGGTTAAGTATGAGAACTATCCAGACTATTGCTATCACTGTTCTATGTTCGGACATAACCATTTGAAGTGCAAAAAGTTGTCAAAGGAGGATGAGCCTGCGGAAGTTGTTCATTCACAGAGTTTGATGAATCGTACAAGTGTTGGGGCAGACACGGGCAGAATGGAGGTTGCGGCAAATGTGGGCTCACTACACTCGAACCCTCTCTTCATACCACATGGTTTAGGGAATGTAGAAGCTATTAGGACTGCCCCGCAAGTCCGGAATCATCAGCATACTTCCGGAGGTGTGGGCAAAGCTACGAACTTAGACAAGTCATTACCGGCGGGACAGAAGGGTATTGCTGGCTCGCGGGTTGTACGTGGACAGTATGATACTAATGCCACTGGTAGTGGTGTTAGGGGTCAGGAGAAGGTGACTATGGACCAGGCCAGAGGGGGTTCTATCATACCCTCTAGTCCGGTTCTCGCGACGAATCCGAAGTCAGGGATGGTGTGACGGGCATGGATATTTGTAGTCAGACTAATACGGAGAAGGAAGGCTGGCAGGAAGTCACTTCTAAGAAGAATAGGGGCAAGGCAGTCAGCTCAGGGCGCGGAGGAGCCGTATCCTCCTCTGTTTCTAGATGAAGATACTATGTTGGAATGTCCGGGGTCTTTGCGGACGCCTGGATAAACGACACACAATCTACAGTGTGTAGGCTTGCGCAGCAACACTCGGTGGCCATAGGGTGTTTGATTGAGACTAAGTTTACTCGAGCAAGACTTAAGACTTTTCCTGCTCAAAGATTTCCCGCCTGGAAATCATGTTCGAACATTGACTTCATTGATGGTGGTAGAATGCTATTACTTTGGGATCCGTCCAGAGTAAGTTGTGAGGTGATTGGTATGGACTCGCAGCATGTCCATGTTCATGCACGTTGTACCGTGACTCAGGTATCATTCTTTGCCACATTTGTGTACCCGGTGTACAGTGTCACGGGACGGAGGAAGCTATGGGATCATCTTACTCAGCTAGGTACAGGTATTGTTGAGCCATGGATGATTCTAGGAGACTTTAACTCTTATTGCTCTACTCAGGACAAGGTAGGAGGCCCGCCCCTCTCGGCCTATGTCCTGAAAGATCTGGGTGATTTTATGCTGGCACATGGACTTTCCGATGCTCCTGCTTCAGGGTCGTACTTCACTTGGACGAATGGTACCATTTGGTCTAAGCTGGATAGGGTCTTGATGAATCAGTATTGGAGTGATCTTAACTTGGATTGCTCAGCCACTTATTTGCCCATGGAACCGGTTTCGGACCATTGCCCCGTCATTACTTCCGTGATCACGTCTTCTGCCAGAGGTAATCGTCCGTTTAAGTTTCTAAATATGTGGCTTACACATCCTTCTTTTGATAGCATACTGGACTCCTGTTGGAATCAATTTGTGGATGGGGCCTTTCGATGCGGCTTGGTTACGAAGTTAAAGTCTTTGAAGAAGCCACTAAGGGAGTTGAATGCTAATGCCTTTGGGGGCATCGCTCAAAGGGCTAGTGCGGCTAACTTAGAGTTCAAGCAGGCAGTAGATGAGCATATGAATGATCCGTTGAATGAAAATTTGAAAGCTAAGGTTGGTGACTTGAGGGTTAAAGCCGCGACACTACTTGAAGCAGAAAGGCATTTCTTGCAACAAAAGGCTAGGTGTAGGCACTTGGTGGAAGGTGATAGAAGCTCCAAGTACTTTCACAGCATGATTAAGGCGAACAATGTGAGGAGTGCTATTTCTTATCTGGTTAAGGAGGATGGCACGTGCACTTCATCTCACGAAGAAGTGGCGGATATGCTTGTTGATTTCTACAAGAACTTGTTGGGTACTCCGCGGAATTCGGAACCTATTGACCCTGCTGTCCTTGATTCGGGGCCGAAACTTGGTGATGATGACCGTGATGTTCTAGTACAGGCTGTGACTGAGAAAGAGGTTCATGATGCGTTATTTGATATTGGCAATGACAAGGCTCCGGGCCCGGATGGTTTTTCGTCGGCATTTTTCAAGTCACGTTGGAGGGAGGTCGGCCGAGATGTAGTTCGAGGTGTTCGGGAGTTCTTCTCGACGGGGGTCCTGTTGAAGCAATTGAATCACACCATCATTGCCCTTCTTCCGAAGACGGATACGAATCCGAAGGTTAGTGACTTTCGTCCAATCGGCCTTACTAATGTGGTTTATAAGATCATTACAAAGATTCTTGCAAACCGCATGTCTGCCTTCATGCCCACTATTGTAAATGAGTGCCAAGGTGCGTTTGTACAAGGACGAAACTTGGTAGACAACGTGTTCATTGCTCAGGAACTTGTCAAGGGGTACAACAGGACGCGGACTTCGCCAAGGTGTATGCTAATGGTTGATCTCCGTAAGGCATTTGACACGGTATCTTGGAGTTTTCTGGATTCGGTTTTGCGTGGTCTTGGGTTCCCGGACAGATTTGTGAGGTGGGTCATGGAATGTGTCACTACACCATCATTCTCTATATCCATAAATGGTGAACTTCACGGCTATTTCAAGGGTGAGCGGCTGAGGCAAGGTGATCCTATGTCCCCTACTTTGTTCATCCTTTGTATTGAGTACTTTTCAGTGTTGAGGTTGAAGACTACAAACTCCGGGTTTAATTATCATCATAAGTGCGGCAGTTTTGGCATAACACATCTTGCCTATGCGTATTATCTCATGTTATTTGCCGGGAGATCTTTACGTCGGTTGCGGTACTAATGGAAGTCTTGAGAACTTGGAGGCGGTTTGGGTCGTCCTTGAATCCCGCCAAGTCTTATTTATTTGGCGAGTACGGCGTTAGCGGGAACGATCATTAGCGAGGTTGGATTTTCGGAAGGGTCATTTCCCGTTCGTTATCTGGGGGTACCATTGGCTCCACTTTCGGTTTCAGTTGGTCAGTTTGCCCCTCTCACTGATGCCATTTCCGGGTACATACGGAAATGGGGGCATCATTCACTATCCTATGCCGGGAAGCTTGAGCTCATTCGGTCCGTCATTCAGGGTGTGGAAGGATTTTGGTTCCGGGCCTTTCCGCTTCATACCACGGTGCTTAATAAGGTACGTTGGCATGTCTTGATTCTTGTGGGGAGGCTAGCCCGTGTCGCAGGATGATGTTTGTGTTCATGGCGGAGGGTGGTCTCGGTCTCATGGACATCAAAGTATGGAACCGTGCCTTACTATCACGGTCCATTTGGTTATTTCACAAGAACGCGGATTCTTTATGGGTGAAGTGGGTGAATTCGTACTACTTGAGGGGACATTCGATATGGAGCTATACTGTCAGGCATGAGGACTCATTGCTGTTCAAGAAGTTATGCGGTATCCGGGATAGGTTCACGCAGATTTTTGGCAGCCATGAGGCGGTGATTGATGGACTTGAGAGGTGTTGTGTTGATGGCAGACTAGATACGGGGCTTGTCTATGATGTCCTACGTTCCAAGAGGGAACGCAAGCCCTGGATGTCTCAGATTTGGAAAGGATACATCCCGCCTAAGTATTCTTTCACGGTATGGCTTACTTGTCGGAGACGTCTAGCTACTAGAGATACGCTCTCATACCTCAATCTGGAGGATGTTAGTTGCGGGTTCTGCAAACAGGTCGCGGAGACACGGCCTCATTTGTTCTTTGAGTGTACATTCTCAGGCAGGATTTGGAGGCATATTCGGACGTGGCTGGGTATCCGACGTGAGATGTCCACGGTTGAGAGCACCCTGAAGTGGATAAAGAAGGAGCATCGCGGGACGAGGATGAGATCAAAGGTTGTACTCCTTGCCTTTTGCGTTGTTGTATTTGAGATCTGGAAGGCCAGGAATGCATTGATATTCGACGAGACTCCCGTGACTGAGGAGGATGTTATAGCTAGAATAAAGCTAGCTACTTATCGTGTTATTTACAGATTATTTCCCACATGTACATACACCATTGAGTGTACCCGCCCCCCTTGAGTTTGTTATTTATTGTTGTTTTTCCACGTTGAGGCTTGAGACCCCTCAATGAACGATGTTATGATCTGATTTTTGCAATATATCATTTATTTACCCAAAAAAAAAAAAAAAGATGTGATAGGGTTCTGGGATTTTCCTGAATTCATGTTTATTGTCTCCTTTCTGTCTACTTAATCCTCCCATGATGTAGTCCCTAAGACACTACATCATGACTGGTGGAGTAGTTTGTTTCATATCTAGTGGTTGAATTCCTTGCAATACATTGATATTTTGTTGGCGAAATGATACGGGAATAATAAATAGCTATTACAATGATCGAAAGGATAAACTGTAAAGATTACAACAATGAGAATTCAATCTTGGTCAATCTTTAAATTAGGGCTGGCCAGTGGGCCGGGCCCACTGGGATCGGGAAATGCGGGCTCGGGACGGGGTCGGGACGGAGAGGAGGGGCGGGGTCGGGCTAGGGCGGGCCAGGCGGGACAGGTACTAGCGGGGCGTCTGAGTGTCTGCACCGATCCCAATGGCGTCGGTCGAGGCAATTCGGGGCGGGACGGGCGGTTTTTTTTAATTTTTTCACTAAATTAAAAATACTAAATTACTAACAAAGTAACATATAGTCATATAGTGATAGTCATATACTCATATTATACTATTATAATATTATACTCATATATATTTATAAATTAAATAATTAAACAAAGACAAGAAGAGTGTAAAAAAAACATCATAAGGTTGTTTTTGTGCCTCTTATATTATTAATTATTTCATTGAAATATACAAGATTCAGAATTACAACATTGTAGTGTACTGTTATTGAAAAAAATTGCAAAAGACATAGAAACAATTAAAAAAATACTAAAATTGCAATGAAATATATTAGTATATTACCAATTTGAAAATATTTTTTCTAGTTTCTTTATAATTTCGTGTGGTTCTTCGGTTGGAATTGGTATATCTTGGTCAAATTGTTCCACGTCGCCACTCATGCCTTCAGATAAGACGTCGTTGTAGTTTTCGTCTTCTTCTTCGTTAATCTCTGGGTGACCGCACCTTTTTCGTTCCGCTCGTATCCAATCTCTGAATAGTACCGTCATCTCCAAGCTGTCTACGACTAATGAGTGTCTGTGCTCTCCTATTTGAAATCTGTCTGCAGAAAAAACGCTTTCAGAAGCGATTGATGACGCTTGAATGTTCAAAATATCTCGGGCCATCATTGAAAGTGTCGGAAATGTCTTCTCATTCTGCATCCAATATTTCAGCAAGTCTTCATTTCTGTCTTCATTGACAACTGTTTGGTAAGGTAAAGTGCCCTGCAAAACAAAAACATCGAACTCGCTAATTTGGTTAGCAGTGCTACCACCGCACATTCTATTTCTGAGGTTTTCAATACTGTCCGTAGAAACAACATGTCTTTCTTGAGGTTGTGTTGAAGCAGAAGAAGATGGTACGAAAGCCGGTTGGTTACTAGCACTTTCTTGCTGGTAATGCCAATATACTTTTTTGAATTCATCTTCTACGTTATCCAACATTTCTTCTAGCGTTTGTTCAATAGGTGACTCAACATTTAAATGTTTGGGAGTTGGAGGTGGTAGTACGTCCATACAGTTATAAATATTTTCAATAAGACTTTTACAACCGTCTACTTTAATAGTCGGGTTTAATACAGCACCAATAATATAAATAGGGGGAATAGGAATAAAATATTTCTTTAATTTCATAAACATTTTTTTAATAGCTGCCTTATAAGCAGGTTTTTTCATATATTCTTTAAGAAGTAAAAATATTATAGCTATATAAAACAACATAGTTGAAATAGTAGGATAATATAAAGTAGAAAATTCTTTTGTTGCTCGTTGAAAATTCTCTAAAAATACAATAAGTTCTTTAATTTTGTCTCAATCATTATCCACAATCATATAATTTGGATTTTGATTATGGGCGTTAAAAAATAAAGTGATAGGTTTTCTATAGTCATAAGCAACAACTAGTTGGTCATATAAAGAATTCCACCTAGTTGATACTTCTTCGAGAATTTTTCTGTAAGATAGTCCACAATCGTGACAAGTTTTTTTATATTCTTTTCTCTGTTGAATTATATTATTTTTAAAAATAAAGTTTATAGCAAATTGTATTTTTTCAAGAATATCTTGAAAAAGTGAAAGACCATCCTTTACAACTAAGTTATAAATATGACACGCACATTTGATATGAAAATATTTTGAAAAAGACGGAGTTAAAACTTCTTTTAAAACATAAATAGCAGAATTGTTAGAAGCTGCATTATCTAATGTAATACTCATAACTTTATCAGTTATTCCGTAATAATCGCAGACTAAATAAATATTTTGTGAAATAAACTCACCAGTGTGCCTACTATCTATATATCTATATGCTAAAATACGTTTTTGCATAGACCATTTATAATCTATCCAATGACAAAGTTCTCGTTAAATAATCATGGCCGTTAGTACTACGACCTATATCAGAAGTTAGAGCGACTTTGCAATTTAAATGATATAATGAATAACGCAAATATTGTTGATATTCGTGTGCAAATTTAAACACGTCTCTCTTAACCGTTGATCTAGGAAAACCTTTATAAGCAGGATTATACATATCTCTAATATAATGAATAAAACCAGGCTATTCAAGAAATGAAAAAGGCAAACTCTCCACAACAACTAATTTTGCTAGTGCTTCCCTATCTTTATGTTTATCGTATTTAGGGCCTACAACTCCCCCCGTCATAGGGTTAATTTGACCCTGTACTTTGTCCGGGACAGTATGTGAACCTTGTCCCGATTGAGAGGACGCTTGCTCACCATATTTTTCAATAAGGTATTGGGCATGCAAGGCTTTGTGTTTTTGCAATAGGTGTCTTGCTAAACCTCCCGTCCCACCATTACCTTGTCCAGTTTTAAAAGAATAAACAGATTTACAAGTTTTACATATAGCTACTTGATTCGGTACGTCCTTGTGAAAATATTTCCATACAACTGATTTTAATGGTCGTTTTGTCGGACCTCGTCTCATACTAGGGGGGATAGGAGGCATTTGACTAGTGGGTGTATCATCATCTACATTAGTTGGTGTATCATCATCTAGAGTATCATCTAAATTAAAATCTTCTTCATTTTGAGGATAAACATCTGTGTCAAGATCATATGGTATTTCAGAAAACAGTTCAGGATCTATAAAATCATCTTGTTTAGGAATACTAGAAGAAGTACCCTTGCTCTTGCCCTTGCCCTTCATACCCAAGGCCTTGCCCCAAACATTTTTTGTTCTTTTCATTTTAATTATGGTAATAAATAGTTAAAGACTTAAAAAGTTAAAGATAATGAAATTAAATGTGCTAAATGAAATAAAAACAAAATAATAATTTAATGAGAGAACGAATGTACCAAACGCCGACGTAGAGTCGATGTGTAATCGAGAGAGGTTGAAAATTGAAACTTTGCTCGATAGATTAATCCTCAAGCTAGTTGCCAACTTCACTTCCAATTCTCAAATTAATAAATAGAGTGAATATGTAGTAGACAATGTTGTATAGAAATAGATTGATTGAGATTTGAGAGATTAGAGATTGTAGGAAGATTTGTGAGAAATAAGAAGAGAAAATGAGGTATTTATAGTTGAAAAATTGGGTTAAAGTATAAATATAATAACTTAGGGGTTAAAAATAAATATAAAGGGGGTAGGGGGTTGGGGGAGTGGGGGAAGCCAAAAATGGTCGTTGCAATAACAGCCAAAATGTAAAATGGTCGTTATTGCAACGACTATTTTTGGTAATTGACGGGACTGGGGCGGGACCGGGACGGGTCGGGTCCAAGCGAGACCGGGTCGGGCGGGACCATACCATGTCCCTTCCCGGTTCGAGCCCCGGACCCGCTAATTTTTTTTTTTATTTAGTAGGGGCCGGGACGGGACGGGATCGGGCCGACCCGACCCACTAGTCAGCCCTACTTTAAACTAGAACTCTAATTCTGAATTTTGTATTCAGAAATACAAGAGAATGAACTGTTGCAATTGTGGCTTGTATGTCCGCTGAGAATCTAACTTGGTTAGAGTTCTTGGATAGCAAGATCCAACCTGAAACACTTATAAATAAATTAGAGAATCACAACACCACTAGCGGATGACTCTCTGTCTTTAAGACAATATTGCCCCTTATCAGATTTTACGTTAGCAGACAAAGGTCTTCTAAGATAAAACAACAAACAATCAAATGTGCAAATTCTACACAAATGATCCCAGCGAAGAACACGAATATAGAAGATTGCTAATAGAAGGATTGCTGTCAGGAAAATCTGATCTCTTTATGGTGTTATTATGTTGTGTGTATATCTATAGAATTGAGCCTAATAGCTCAATTTATAGTAGTGCAAGAATGACTTTACACATGCCAAATTAATGGTCTTGATTGAGATTCAATGTCTTGCCATTTAAGGATGGATTTTCACATGTCAAATTAATGGCCTTAGTGGAGATTCAATATATTGCCATTAATGGACTTTAATGGAGATTCAATACTCCTAAATCCATATCAACAGCCGAAGACTCTTGGATTTCTGGCTTCTGATTCTCCACTGTTCTGGAATTAGCACCGCGACATTGCACCATTAGCGTCGCGGCGCTCCGGCACTGAGCCCTTCCCGAGCTATTCCATTTTACACTTTGCACACTTCTTCATTTGTTTACCAATGGGAACACATGTCATTTGGCCAATGACCGTCCATCATTCTATGTCCCAAACACTTTACTTACGTACCAATATATCTTTCACTAATGAAATTTACGATCCTTGGTACAATATTTGCACGTGTGTGGAAACGACGTTTCCGACGTGCGGAGCCTCAATTGTTCGAGTCATAAATAATGGGATAAACTTTATTCCACATTAACAAATTTCCAACAATCCCCTCTTGAAAGAGATTTTGGCTCACTCACAAGGTGCCTTTTTCCAGAAGACCGATGTTGCATCAGGAGAGGTAGCTTCCGCTTTGAACCTTCCTTAGTTGAATACCATCAGACTTACTTACTGCACGGTGAATGCGATGTCTTGAACCGCCAGTGTTTAGTGTAAGACAAGTCAACGACACTAACAAAATAACTTCTTTTACTCTGTTCTTCTTAATGTTTTGTCCGTTGTGGTCGTGGGTACTCTTGAATTCTTAAGTGCATTCATTTGAGACGTCATGTCCTCTGTCGCGCCCGTTTTTGACCTCGGGGTCTGAACGGTATCCGCAACGTTGCTCTTTGGCGTGATTCCCTGGATGGAGCAATAATGCTGATTTTGAGGAGTCGCACCTAATTATTTAAGTGAATTAGGACACTTGATTTATTGCAATAAAAATACTGCAATTAATCTCCATTTAATGGTCTGCAAAATTAATGAGATTCTGGATCAGGGTTCTTTATTATCCTAAAGGGAAGAGGTTAGGCATCCTTTAAGATCCGCTAACTTGCGGTTATCCGTTCAAACCTAGGTTAATTATTTATTGCCTTTTTATTCTACATATTCTAAGCAATTTTCATAATATACAATTACAATGGAATGCAATACAGAATAATAAAGCTAAAATCGAAATAAACTCCGGGACATCTTTTAGCCCTTTTTAGGTCTTCTGCACAAGATGATCTCCGGGTACCTGCATAAACACTTAGTAAAAGTGTTAGTAATAGAATAAAATAATTTTAAAGCAATGACAAGAATTAATAAGTAAAGCAAAAAAATAAATTCGTCTTTTGTACAGGGGAGGCCTTGAAAATCAGACGGAGATTCCTTCATCGGCCAATATTGATAGAAACAATAAAATAAATAAAACCTTCAGATCCGCGCCAAAACAACAATAGTTTTAAACACGGAGGGCTCAGATATATAAAAATAAAGTGGGACATCCTAAACAAGTCCGGCTGCAAAAATTCGCCTCGCCAGCGCATGTTGGTTATCCGGTGTAAGTGGAAGAAATCATCATTGCCCAGAAAACTTCATTTATTTTATTTTCCGTCTTTGCAACTGTGGAGGCCTCAAAAATCGACGGATAACTTTTTCATTGGCCAATGTAGTATCATGTTTAGATCAGTGAATAATACCCAAAATAGCAGACTGAATGACAGCCTTTCAAAAGGAACACGACCTCAATTTCAATGGCCCATGTATAGTATTTTGTTCAAATCAGTAGAATTTTCACCAATATTGAAGTTGTCTAAAACAGTCCTAGAGCAACGATTTTCAGCCGAGAGACCAGCATCGATTGGGTTCAAAATACAGCAGTGATAGAACCTCCAATATGCTCAAAATACAGCAGTAGGTTCAACACGAAAATGGGTATAAAAAATGCAACAACGGATGCATCAATTTTGCACCAAAAAAATGCAGCAACCCGCAACATAATGCTTAACAACACACCAGCCGCCACATGAAAATTTAAACAACCACAACAACGAACATCTAGTGTAATCCCCAGTTGGGACCCTGAACAATCAAAGACCACCCAAAATCCAATAGCAACAGTCAACAACAAACAAACAACACCGAAGAGAGGGAAAATACCCAACCAATATGATTCGCCAAAGGTATTTTTAGCACAAAATCAATAGAGCATTTATTTCAGCAAAAGAGATGTTAAAGATAACATGAAAAATAGCCTAATATCAGTAACGTTGATGACAACATCAGTTCGCCAAAAAAGTATAAAAATCAGTCCAAATTTAGTATAGTGGGCAGCAGTTAACATAGTCACCCAGCAAAAGTAACACGTTTTGCAAAAATCAGTCCGCAAATAATAAAGCCGCAAGAGATAAAACGACGAATGTCGTCGGAGTTCAAACTCTGGCCAGATTCAAATAAATAAATAAAAATGCGGCGGTGCCACTTCGACGGCAAGGATGCCGGAGCGACACCGGAATACTTTTGTAAAAGAACAATCACGTTTGATAGTCTACAATAATGACGGTGGTGATTTGGTGTGATAGTAGCTGCTCTGGCGTCGTGATCTCGTCGGAGTTAGGATGTCAGTGGTGAAGCAGTGGCAACAGTGGCGGAGGCGCTGGGTTTTGCTGGGTGTGATGGTTGGGGGTTGAGAGGGAGATGTGCGGCTGAAGGTCAAAATCGTGGGGTAGTGGTGAGGTTCGTCGGAGATGGAACTCCAGCGAAGGGCCAGCGGCGACGGGAACGAGGACTCAAAAATAAAAGAGAGAGAAAGTTCTAAAATATAAGAGGTGTGCGGCTGTGTTCCTGTTTTTTTTAGGGTAGGGAGAGAATTGTTTTATTTATAGTGTGGGATTAGGTTTAGGGTTTTGGGTATTGGGGGGAAAAGATGAAAGGTGTACTGGGCCTCATTTTTGGGTCTCAGTTTGGGCTTCGATTTTCGGCGGATTGGACTGATCCAGATTGTGCCTCAGACTGGACTGATTTTGACAAAAATGCGAAACGGGTTCATTATTTAAAAGAAAAATTCTTTAAAAATATGCAAAATTATTAAAATGCAAATGTCGATGCAATAATAATAAAATACAATATTTAACAAATATTTAATGCCTAATTAAAAGTAAAGACGGGATGTCAATTAATTATTTAAAAAAATGCAAAATTATTAAAATAAAATGATCGCTCCATAATAATAACATAATATTGGAAAAAAATTAATACTTAATTAAGAGTAAAAACGTGATGCCAATTTACAAAAAATAAAACAACATAGAAAGAATGTTAGGTAAAAAATATACAAAAATGCCAAAAAATAGTGATTAAAATGCGGTGTTCTAAAACAATTAAAATTGCAAGAAATGTCCAAAAGATGAGTCAAAATTGGGTGTCAACATCCTCACACTTAAATAGGTGGTCTCCTATAAGGTATCCTGCTATATCCCACTTCACAAGTATTAGGAACCATTAAAAAAAATTCCAAACCTAACCTAAACCGTTGAGGATCATTAAAGGTTTTGGAAACTTAACCTCTACCCACACTGCAGATATCACTTAATGTCTATTGCGGGAACGACTTTAGGTTTATGTTCCTTATAGAAATCATAACGTGAAGTGCTCTTTCTTTTACCGAAGCGCTCAATTGAACCTTTACAACTTAGTTTTTCTGTTGAACCTAATTCCTGAGATCTCCAGTCAGTAAGGTTGGGTTATCACCATATCAGTCCTTATTATTTGGGTTTTAAGTCCATTATCCTAGACAGGTAGAACATCTGATCTCTGCGTATGCCCTTAGTCAAAGGGTCTACTATGTTATCCTTTGATTTTACATAATCATTGGAAATAATACCCATGGTGATCAGCTACCTAACGATCTTATGTCTCAATCGAATATGACGAGACTTGCCGTTATACATAGAACTATGTGCCCTTCCTAGAGTCGTCTGGTTGTCGCAGTGGATCATTACATAAGGTATGGGTTTGTCTCAACACGGGACGTCCTCTAAAAAGTCATGAAGTTACTCAGCTTCTTCTCCTGCTTTATCTAAAGCAATAAACTCTGACTCTATCGTGGATCGGGCGATGCAAGTTTGCTTAGAAGATTTCCAAAACACTTCCCCACTACCAATTACAAATATATACCCACTGGTGGACTTTGTGTTCTCTATATCAGATATCCAGTTTGCATCATTGTACCCCTCTAGTACAGCTGGATATCTCAAATAATCTAACCCGTAAGTTAGCGTGTATTTCAGGTACCGTATTACCCGATTCAATGCTTTCCAATGATCATTACTCGTATTACGGGTAAACCTAGCCAATTTATTAACTGCATAAGTGATTTCAGGTCGGGTGCAGTTTGTTATGTACATCAAACTTTCAATCACCTGCGCATATCGCTCCTGGCATATGGGCGCACCATGATTTTTATCAAATTTCTGATTCATATCCGATGATGACTTCATCGGCGAACTGTCGAACATCTCAAACTTTCTCAACACATCCTCAATGTAGTGAGACTGAGATAAGACTATTCCGTTAGATGTCTTAGCGACCTTGATCCCTAAGATGACATATGTAATACCCATATTCTTCATGTCAAAACATTGTTTCAATATATTCTTAGTCTCTAGGATCAAACTATGACTACTCTCTGTGATCAACATGTCGTATGCGTAAAGGTATATCATGACAAACGAGTTAGAATTACCTTTCATGCAGAAACGCTTGTCACACACACTAATGGATAAACCCTTCGATAGTAGAGTACTATCAAATTATTTATGTCATTGCCTCGGGCCTATTTTACCTCGTACAGAGATTTGACAAGTCGACAGACTTTCTTCTCCTACCCTGGAACCACATACCCCTTGAGTTGTTCCATATAAATTTCTTCTTCCAAATCACCATTTAGAAAGGATATCTTGACATCCAATTGATGTATCTCAAGGTCACGCAATGCTGTGATCGCAAAGAATACTCGTATGGACATCATCCTAGATATCGGGGAGTACGTGTCAAAATAGTCAAGGCCTTCCTTCTATTGATTTTCCTTGACTACCAAGCTAGACTTGTACTTATCTATAGACACATCTGCTTTATACTTCCGTTTTAGTATCCATTTAAAACTCAACGGTTTGTTTCCTGGAGGAAGATAAACCTAATCCCAAGTATGGTTTTACAATATGGAGTATATTTCACTCTCAATAGTTTATTTCCAGAACGGTGGCTCTGGAGTTGACAACGCTTCAGCAATTGTCCTTGGTTCGTTAGCTACAAAGTCAAGACCGAAGGTTTTCTCCTTCCTGGCCCTTTTACTTCATCTTGGTTCCATCTCTGAAGTCTCCAAGCTCTGAGAATCTGGAATACTAGATTATGGATATTTAGCCACTTCGGAGTCCATTAGATCTGAACCATCTAGATTCGTGAAATAAATGACTCCTGGTTCCTGAGAGATTTGTTCATAACTTCGTTTGTGATAGGTTATGTCTCTTTCCTTTCTAGGAAAGTATCCTCAAAGAGTTGGGCATTCCTTGATTCCATAATCGTCCCTCTGTGGATATCTGGTACATCTGACTTATGCACTAAGAAGCGATAACACTACTGTTATTTGCATATCCGATGAAAATGCAATCTACAGTCTAAGGTCCAATCTTGACCTGCTTTGGCTTAGGTACTTCAACATTTTCCAAACAACCCCACACCTTCAGGTATTTGTAGGTGGATTTCTTTCCGTTCCATGACTCGTATGGAGTTTTGTCTTTACCCTTATGTGGGACGCTATTAAGAATCGTATTAGCGGTAAGGACAGCTTCTCCCCACATGTTTTAGGGAAGATCAGAATTGATGAGCAAGACATTCATCATTTCCTTCAATATACGGTTCTTGCGTTCAGTTCGACTGAGGTGAGTATGAAGCAGTCATTTGATGAACAATGCCCGATTGGGCATAATATTCCTCAAATGACACTATGTATTCTCCCCTTCTATCGCTACGAATTGATTTAATCTGTACTCTTAGTTGGTTTTCAACTTCTGCTTTGTAGCGTCTGAACATTTCAAAGGCTTCATCCTCACTTTTCAACAAGTAAAGGTAACAATACCTTGTGTTGTCATCTATAAATGTCACAAAGTACTTGTTCCCCCCTCTAGTTTGTGCAAACTTCAAATCACATATATATGTGTGAATAAGTTCTAGAGGAGCGGAATCCTTTTCGACGGATCTAAGAGGAGTCTTAGTGAGTTTTTCCTCTACGCACACCTCACACTTATGTTGAGGGTTTACGTCGATAGATGGCAACAACTTCAACTTTACCACTGTTACACCCCGTAGTTCAGGTCATGCGTTTGAGTACGTACGAAAGGGGGTAAGACTTAAAATTTTCAAAGGATAGGTTGACGGATTATTCCGGGCGGTTTTTAGTCAACTTTGAGGCGGGTTATGACCCGGTACATTGAGAGTTCCTAAGTGTTTTAAAAGCCTAGGGCGTAGTTCGTTGAGTCTGGATTCCAACGCAACCAACCGTTCGTCGATAGGACGTCGGAGTAGAAAGTTATGAGAGTTACAAGTTCAGTGCGCAGTCGGACAGAAATGCGTTTCGGACCAAGGCGACAGCGCCGCGGCGCCGGAATAGCAGGGCCGCGGCGCCTAAAGTTCTGAAGGGTCGCTGAAGTTGCAGCGCGCCGCGCCGAATAGCAGGGCAGCGCGAAGATCGAGAAACTGCGGAGGTTTCAGCGCCACTGGCGGCGCGGCGAGGCGGTTTGGGCAAAAACTTAGAAAAGTCTAATTTTTGTTTTAAAAGAGACCATGGGAGGTGACAAGTGTCCCCATCTGATTTTCTGTTGCATGCAATATATTGACCAAGACTTGGACATTTTCCATCTTTCATCTTCTCTCTCTCTCAAATTCCCTTCTCTCTAAAAACCCTTAGAAAAATCTGAATAGTTAAGAACCAAAAGGAAGCTTGTAGCTAGCTTGTGGGCATTGTTGTGGTGGTGTTCTTGGCAAGGAAGCTAGCAATATTTGGAATAAGTTTGGGCTAAAACTTTAAGGTAATGATTCTTTCTTTAGATTTAGTTTTGCATGTTAAGAAGAAAGAACTTGTGGTAGTAAATAATGCTCTTAGAGTCATTGCATGCTAGAAATGTGTTTTGAATATGAAAAATGGGTTAAGAAGAGTTTATGAGCATGTTGAAGCCTAAAAACTACCTTAGGATTATTAAGTGAATTGTTGTAAACTTATGGGCGTAATTGGTATTTGGGTGTGTAATCCCTTTAAAATGTTGGATTGATTGAGCCTTACAACGTGGTGTTTTGATGGTAAATTCGGCCTTGAGAAAGGTGGCAAAGTGAGTAGAAACAAAGGAAATGCTGCCCAATTTTCTATAGAATTTTAGTGGCTTTGAGTTAGATTATTCTACATTGGAATTAGAGGTTAATGAACATATCATGGTTATTATAGGTTGAAATATTACTTGCGGTAGTTGAGCTTAGCAAGTGGATTGACCAAAGAGGTATGTGGAGCTTTCTTATCTCTTGAGCATGAGTAGTTTGAACTATATAGTACGGTGAGCGTCGTGTTTTAAATGAAGTAAATCTATTTGTTGTACTGACTTGTTTCTGAAAATGTCTAAGTTGGTTGGGTTAGAGAGCTAACCCACTTATTCCTAAGTAATGGTTTAACCTAAATAAGGTAGATAAGGATTTCGTGACATGAAGAAGTATTACGGAAATTGTGTGAGTTTGATTTGAAGTATAAGTCTCTTGGTTAATAAAAAGAACGAAATCTTTTGAAACATAAGGAGTTATAACTACTTATGGGAGGCTAGTTATGCGGCCTTATGAAAGAGTATGAACGTCTAAAGCTTTAAAGCATAAAGTTAGTATAACGGCTTTATGGGAGTTAGTTATAATAACTTTATGAAAGGTTAAAGAGTTGGGTTTTCTTGAATAATGTCATGAAAATGAGATTCATTTTGTATGTTAATGAAAGCCTAAAGAAGTTATGAGTTACTTGTACGTACCGCCAGTGATGAAGGATTCCACGGGTATGCTTCCCTTGTTCAGTTATGAGTTACTTGGACGCGTCGCTTGATGATGAAGGATTCCACGGGTATGCACCGGACATGCTTACGATGAAGGATTCGAGGCATGCGATATGAAGGTAAGAGTATAAATGAGGCAAGCCCCAAGATCGTTATACCACCTTCTTGGGGTAAGAGTATGAATGAGGCAAGCCCCAGATCGTCATACCACCGTTGAGTTTATTGGATGTCGCCGGTGATGAAGGATTCCACGGGTATGCTTCCATTGTTTTAGTATGAGTTTATTGGGCGTGCGTCGGTGATGAAGGATTCCACGGGTATGCTTCCATTGTTTTAGTATGAGCTTATTGGAGCGTCGCCGGACGTGAAGGATTCCACGTATGCTTCCATTGTCTTAGTATGAGTTTATTGGGCGTGCGTCGGTGATGAAGGATTCCACGGGTATGCTTCCATGGTCTCTATATGAGTTTACTTGGGCGTGTTGATTATGAGCTTCCTATTTTCATGCGGATAGTATATGACCGATTTTCTCATTGTTGGTAAGTGCAGTGTTACGTAACCGATTTTATACATGTCCCCGATTATTTTAGACTTATGAGGTATTTTCGTATTTTCTCGTTCACATACTTGGTACTGTTGTGCGACCTCGCCCGAAGTGCGTTCATCCGCAGTCGAGATACGTAGCTCTTTGGTCCGCACTATTAGGATCACTGCTCATTTTCGGAAAGCTCCATCCTCCGAGGCTTTGTCTTTTGGTATGATTCACGAGGTTATTTACTTTTACAATCGGGGTATGGCGGGGCCCCGTCATACGATTGTTATTCTAAGTGCGTAGTCACGTTTGTGGTTTGGGCTGTAATAATAAGATGTACTGTTTCACTTTCGGTTAAGTTATTTTATGAAAGGCGGCCTTATCGGCTTGCTAGTGATGTTCACCTTATACAGATTTTGTTTCATGTATGTTCCGCTGCTATTCTCAGATGCATACGATGGTACCGGTGAGGTACGATCGCGACCGGGGTCGGGTCGTGACAACCACCCTTTGGATGGATTTATAGTTCACATGTCCTAATCTATGATGCCATAAATTAAAAGACTCAAGCAAGTAAGAAGAATCTTTATTTTTATTGCTTGAACGCATGACTGACATGGCGTTAACCTTGAAGAGACCTTCACAGACGAAGCTCCTTCCCACAAAGGTTCCATTTTTGGTGATTACAAACTTATTGGACTCAAGTACTAGCCTAAAACCAACATTAACCAATACAGGACCTGAAATTAAATTCTTCCTAATCTCAGGGGCATGCATCACCTCTTTCAGAGTGAGCTCCTTGCCAGAAGTCATCTTAAGGGCCCAATTTTCTACCCCTCCCCCCCAGCACGTCAGAGGATGCATTGTTATCCATGAACAACTTCTTGTTTGTAACTGGTGTATATGTGGAAAAGACATCTCTATCGGAACAGATGTGACGGCTAGCACTCGTATCCATCTACCATTGCTTGGAATTCTCTACAAGGTTTGCTTCTAGCACCACCACAGAAAACTCCTCAATTATGTCATCAAAAAGCGTGTTTTCAACGACGTTAGCCTTTGCCTTGCCTTTGGCCTTCAGGACATTTAAGACTTGGATACTCTGGCCCACTTCACTAGGTGTCCATTACAATCCCATCAAATGAAGGATCTTCTGTCAAATGGTGTGACAAGTTCAACATCTTTAAGAGAGACCATTAGCTTTTAGTATTCTTCCGTTGTGATTGGTGCCCATGAAAATTCCTGCCGCTTGGTTAGGATTTGTCCACAATTCTAATTAATTGTAACCAAATAACAAATCTTTTAAACCTTATTTTCAAAAATCCAATCTTTAAATGGAAAGTAGGTGAAATTAAATATCTGATTTTAAAGTGTAAGGAACATATTTTTTTCCAGGAAAATATTTTCATATTCCTAGCCTTACTTTACACACTTTAATAGACATCATTTAATCTCATTATTAACAAGGAAGAAGGTTAACTTAGCCCAATTTCATATTCTGGCCCATGTCAGTCACTTTATTGGACTGAGTGTCAATTTACTCCTTACCATAATTCGGATCCTTTGTCTATGACATATATAGTCCTTCTGCTACAAGATAAAATAACATCTTCAGCCTTCTCCTCTTGTCCCAGTTGACATCCTCAACCTCTCGTGGGCGCTTGTTTCCACCACTCTTGGGAGCAGTGAAACCATCAGCACCTTGGCCGTCAATAGCATAAGCGCTCTGAACCTCAACATCAGAACCATAGTCTAGTTTGTTGACATAAATAGAGTTACTTTCAACAGAATTGTCAATGGAATTGTCCTCATCCAGAAAACCACAACCATAACCAGATTTGGTCACACAACTGTTGACCGACATCTTTCGAACACTCCTTCAATCTTGTCTTAAAATTGTTGGCGAAATGATATGGAAATAGTAAATAACAATTATAGTAGTCGAAAGGATAAACTTCAAAGATTACAACAATGCGTTTTCAATCTTTGTCAATCTTTGAACTAGAACTCCAATTCTGGATTTTGTATTCAGAAATACAAGAGAATGAATTGCTGCAATTGTGGCTTGTATGTCCGCTGAGAATCTGACTTGGTTAGAGTTCTTTGACAGCAAGATCCAACCTGAAACACTTAGCAATAAATTAGAGAATCACAATACCACCGGCTGAGTCGAGAGATGACTCTCTGTCTTTAATACAAGATTGCCCCGTATATCGGCTTTTACGTTAGTGGGCAATAGTCTCCCAAGATAAAATAGCAAACTATCAAATGTGCAAAGCCTACACAAATGATCCCAACGAAGAATACGAATATAGAAGATTGCTAAGAGAAGGATTGTTGTCAGGAAAATCTGATCTTTTTATGTAGTGTGTATCTCTATAGAATTGAGCCTAATAACTCAATTTATAGGAGTGTAAGGATGACTTTACACATACCAAATTAATGGGCTTGGTGGAGATTCAATGTCTTGCCATTAAAGGATAGCTTTTCACATGCTAAATTAATAGCCTTAGTGGAGATTTCATGTCTTGCCATTAATGGCCTTTAATGGAGATTCAATACTCCTAAATCCATGTCAAGATCCAAAGACTCTTGGCTTTCTGGCCTCTGATTCTCCACTGTTCGGGAATTAGCACCGCAGCGCTGCACCGTTAGCGTCGCGGCGCTCCGGCGCTGAGCCCTTCCTGAGTCATTTCATCTTACACTTTGCACACTTTTTCCTTCGTTTACCAACGTGGAACACTTGTCATTTGGCCAATGACCGTCCATCATTCTATGTCTCAAACACTTTACTTACGTACCAATATCTTTTTCACTAATGAAGTTTACGATTATTGGTACAATGTGTGCACGTGTAAGAAAATGACGTTTCCGACGTGCGAGACTCCAATTATTCGAGTCATAAATAATGGGATAAACTTTATTCCACATTAATAAATTTTCAACAACACTTTTTTGCATCTTTGTTTGTGGAATTCCTATTCGGTTGATGGTAATAGTTGGGGCGCTTGCCTGTGGTCCTTGCCCTCTCCCTCTGGACCTCGATTTCTTGGCCATCGTCAGCTTACGCTGAGAAGAGATCGCATCCTAGACAGAGAATAAAAATTCTTTCTTTTTACGTACACATTTAATCTTATGAAATTTAGAGGATAACATTTTTGTTGAATTTTTGTATTCAAATCTTAATTAAAGAAAGGAATAAACAACATGTATCTTTTAAACCTCTTAAATAGTGAATGGCATATTGCTTAATAAGATATACTAATTAGTAGTAATAACTTTCTTGCACTATAAACACGTAAGATATCAATATTTTTTATTTTTCTTGTAATATTTGATTATTTGAGAATTTCTCATTCATATTTTGGTTGACTCATTTATTATGTCGCCTCAAATTATCATAATTTTACTTAGTTAGATGAATGTTCCTTTGTGCAAGTATTTTCTTTATATGATGCATTTAATTTTTAGAGAAATAGTGATAACATATTTTATTCATGTTGAATTCCATTATATACGAGAGGTCTAAGCATTTAATTTTAGAATTCAATGAATGTATTTTTACCTTAGTTATCCGTTCTCTTACCTTTTTGCAATGCAACACTATGATGCTCCTTAGGGCATAATTGACATTTGAGTAAGTTGACCTAGTTAGCATTTTTGGTTTTCCACCCAAAAGAAATTCATTTTTTATCTTTGACCAAGCATTCCGCCATTAACATCAAGAACCACAACTTCTAAATAGCATGCAACGCACCTTACGTTATAGTGCGTTGTGGGAAGATTGTCATCCATTATATTAGAATAACATTATTTGGATCAAGTACTTGCCACACGCACATATACATACAATATTTAATTACAGCTAATCTGAAACGTCCTTCATGTGTTGTTTAACATGTTCATTTGATTTTAGGAATACGTATAACTACAAGGCCCTTGAACGTAGTCAACAACAAGTTATGTTGAAGTTATTAAGTAGTATTTGGTGTGATGATTAGTGGGTTGTTATGATTGTTATATTAGTTAGATGTAGGATCACAGTGGGCCAAAACTTATTTTCTATTTCAGTGTATAAATAAGTGCTATGTAAGTACTTTGATGTTAAGCTTCAAGATAATAGAATTGAGAAAAACTTCCACACTTTCTTCTCTCAACTTTCACAGAACAAGCACTGTGTATCTCACATACAGTGAGAACACAGTGACGATTATCACTAACAACACCTAAATTGTGTCGATTAACATGGTATCAAAGCACTAGGAGGAAGATCGATGACATTGAAATCGACATCGAGTAATTGTAGAATCAAAATCTCGAGTTGAAATATCTAAGCTATTTTGCTATTCAAATCGAGGCGATCTGGTACATGCAGAGATCCTGAATTGAAGTTTTCGGCCTATTTGAGATTCAAATCGAGGTGATCTGGTACATGCAGTATAATTTTTCACCCAAATAATTAAAATCTTGTGTGTTTTTTTGTTGATTAAAGTTGATCTACTGAGGACGGATCAATCTATCACTATTGTTGTAGTTATCATTTGAGTCTGTGTTGATTATTTTTGTTTGATGGAGAGTACTTCGCAAAGTGTACCGGTTACTACAGCCGAGGCTTCGAATGTAGGTTCAAACATAATGGATCATAATCGTTCATTATATTTGAGCTCATCAGATACTCCTGGAGTTGTACATGTTGAGATACAGTTAACAGGAATGGAAAACTACACACTGTGGAGTCGTGCAATGAAATTGAATCTATTAACGAAGAATAAGATTGGTTTTATTGACGGCACAGTGAAGAAAGACATGTATGATGGGAATATGATGAAGCAGTGGGATCGTTGCAACGCAATGGTGATTTTATGGAGCATGAAGAATGTGAGTAAGGATTTGTTGAGTGGAATTTTGTATAGATCTACTGTTCTTGCGGTTTGGAGAGATTTGAAGGAACGATTTGATAAGATTAATTTGTCTCGCATATCAATTGAAGAAGGATCTTGCTATGTTCCAACAAGGAGTATCACTTGTTTTTAGTTATTATTCGAGAATGAAGGATCTATGAGATGAAATTGACTCAATTATCCCTCCACCTACTTGCGACATTGACAGTCCTCGAGCATATATTGATCATCTTGCTAATCAAAGATTATTAGATTTTTTTATGAAATTAAATGATGGCTATAATCAGGCACGAAGCCACATTTTATTGCTATCACATATACCTAGTGTCAATCAAGCATACGCTATAATTGCACAAGATGAAAGTCAAAAGGCTATTACTGAAAGATTTGGAGGATCTGATTCAGGTGAATCCATGGCTATGTATGGTACAACAACTCAGTACAGACAAAGGAAACCCAATCAATACAATCAAGGTGGATTCTGTTACCATTGCCAAATGAAAGGTCACACCAGAGAAATTTGTTACAGGTTAATGTTCTGTGACTACTGTAAGAAACAAGGACATATTAAAGATAAATGTTACAGGTTTATAGGATATCCAGTAAACTACAAGGAAGAAGAAGGTGAATGTTGCAGTAATGGAAAATCAGACTGGTTATGGGTGACATTTCTTATTGGCATGATGATGCAGCTGGTCATGAACACATTAGAAACATGAGGCAACTGTCTAAGGAGAAACATGATTATCTCCAAAGTAGATTGTCTTCATGCACACTAGATAGGTATGAGAAAGCATTGCAGGTACTTGAGCCACAAGAAGAAGAGAATAGCAAGGCAGCAGTAGCCAAAGCTCATATGAAAGGTAACTTTGCATATCCTAAGCATAGAGCTAATATCAATGCAGACTGGATAGTTGACTCAGGGGAAACTGATCATATGGTCAGTAATAAGAACATTATTGAGAAGAAAGATAAAGAAAATGCATGCCAAGTACATTGCCCACAGGTGATGTTGCTGAGATCACACAAGCAGAAAGTTGTAGGCTAAAGAATGGTGATATTATTGAGCATGCGTTATGTGTTACAACCTTCAAATTTAACATGCTCTCAGTGTCAAAGCTAACCAGGGAATTGAATTGTTGTGCAAGGTTTTTTCCTGATTTCTTTGTACTACAGGATCTGTTTACTGGAAAGGTCAAGGATACTAGTAGAGAAATTGATGGTCTATACATACTGGAGTCGGGAAGGAATTACAGAGAATCAATAAAGGCACATGCTACATCAGTTATAGTGTCCAAAGATGAGCTAGAAGCAGAGCTCTGGCATAAAAGAATGAATCATGTTCCATTGAGTATGCTCAGAAAAATTGCTGTTTTTAGGAATAAATAAGATTTCTCAATAAAATATTGTGAAGTGTGTCCATTAGATAGACAAACAAGGAAGTCTTTTCCTGATAGCGATAGCAAAACTAATTTTTCTTTTCAACTCTTGCATCTAGATATATGGGGACCTTACAAAGTGTCATCTTATAATAATATGAGGTATTTCCTTATTGTGGTGGATGATTACACTAGGTGGACATGGGGTTTTTTTATGCATGTTAAGTCTGATGTAATAACTGTTCGTAAGAACTTGTTTGTGATGATAAGGAATCAATTTGGTCTAACTGTTAAAGGGATTAGAACAGATAATGGGGCAAAATTTCTATATTCTGCCTGCTCTGACCTGTTTGATAAATTAGGGATCATACATCAGAAATCTATCCTTATTCTCCACAGCAAAATGAAGTAGTGGAAATAAAACATAAACACATATTGGAGATAGCCAGGGCCATTAAAATGCAAGGTCACCTGCCAGCAGGATTTTGGGGTGACTGTGTTGAGACTGATGTACATGTGATAAATAGAGTTCCCACTGTTGTGTTGGGAGATATTTCACCATATGAGAATATATTTAAGAGAATGTCATCACTTTCTCATTTAAAGGTGATATGATGTCTCTGTTATGCTTCAAACTTGGTGAGGAAAGATAAGTTTGAGCCAAGGGCCATCAAGGTTGTGCTACTTGATTATGCTGTTAATAGAAAAGGCTACAAGTTATTGGACTTGACCAGTGAGACTATGTTTATCAGTAGGGATGGAACTTTTCATGAGAATATATTTCCTTATTGCAGTTTATGAAGATTGGAGATTCAGTCATTTCTCAGCATTATAACTCCGATCTGTGTGTTAATGATGAACAGGTGATTCCACATACTATCCCAGTGAGTGTGCATATTGACATTCATAAAAATGCTCTTATCCATGCAGAAGGGCCAGTAGACTCAAATAATGATGTTACAACAAACATGCCTTCCCATGATGAATCTAATAATGAAGACACATTGTCTGATAATGTATTTGATAATGAAGATACTACAGCTATCAGAAGAAGATCCACCAGAGAGAGGAGGACTCCAATATGATTGAAGGATTTCATGCATCCAGCAACAAAATTTAGCCAATTTGGATGTGCATATCCAATGTCATATGTGGTGGATTACACTGGACTTTCTGCTCAATATCATGGTTTCCTGGCTCAGATTTTAGCAGAACATGAACCACAATCATTCCATGAGGAAGCCAAGGACCAAAGGTGGGTTGAGGCCATGCAGTCAGAAATTCAAGCTCTAAAAGACAACAAAACTTGGAAAATAGTGGACTTGCCTGAAAACAAGAGACCCATTGAATGTAAATGGGTGTACAAAATCAAGTACAAAGCCACTGGGGAAGTAGAAAGGTTTAAAGTCAGGACACCATTCTCATCTCCTGTCCAAGCTAGGGATGAAGAACTTATTCTTAACCCCTAGCTTGAGGGGGGTGTTGAAGTTATTAAGTAGTATTTAGTGTGATGATTAGTGGATTGTTATGATTGTTATGTTAGTTAGATGTGGGACCACAGTGGGCTACAACTTATTTTCTATTTCAATGTATAAATAAGTGCTATGTGAGCACTTTGATGTTAAGCTTCCAGATAATAGAATTGAGAAAAGCTTCCACACTTTCTTCTCGCAACTTTCACAACTTTCACAGAACCAGCACTGTGTATCTCACGTGCAGTGAGAACACAGTGACGATTATCACTAACAACACCTAAATTGTGTCGATTAACAAGTTAAACCAGAATAATTATATTATAATAAGTTGGTGATTGCGGAGTATCATCACATATTTTTTTTGTAAATCTAAAAATTAATAGAATATATAACGTATAAAATACCCAAGTCGATGTTGACAGTTGTGTGCACATACTTGTTGGTGAAATATCGAATCTACGTGTAACCTGATTCTAAATTTTACACATGAATTTATATATTTGTATTTGTAGGAATTAGTAGGACGACTCAAAAGGATGAAGAAGGGACATAGAGTAGAGAGAGAGACTAGACTTGTCCCAAAATGGGTGTTTGGCAAAGAACAAGAAAAGAAAAGAAAGGCACTCCCGTGCACTAAGCTTTCGCTATGTGCGAGGTTCGGAAAAGAGTCGTACCACAAGGTCTATTGTACACATCCTTACCTTGCATTTGTGTAAGAACCAAAGAACAAAAAGAAAACTAAATTAAGCATAAATTTGTCTAATAGTAACAAAGCGTGCTCAAAGTAGGTCTAAGCAGATAGAGAAAGTAGGCTCAATAGAGACCGTGACTCGAAAATTTAAATTGAGACGGGAACTTTAATTAGAGAGGCTTAATAAAATAATCCTAATTACCACATCCAACTCAAAAGCTCAACGTTACGAATGGAGTATTAACATAGAACAATATGAACCTTCATTTGCATGGCAAAAATTAACTTTGCAGGTTTAAGAAAATTGATACCTTGATGCTCCTATATCCTTTTGGTAATTAGCTACTCTAAATTAAGAAGCTAGCTACTTCTCAAACTTCGATGATGATCACAATTAGAAGTTGTTGCTTCCGCTTTTAGGTGCATAATTGAAATATAACAATGTCGGAATCAGGAGTAAGACTAGTATTTGCACGAATGCAATATCTTTTACTTAAACTTTATGTATTTATTCAAAAATTCATTATATATATATATTGTTGGAAATTTACTAATAGGTGGAATTAATATTATCTCATTATTTATGACTCGAACAATTGGGATCCCGCACGTCGGAAACGTCGTTTCCACACACGTGCACACGTAGTGCCAAGTATCGTAAATTTCATTAGTAAAAGAGATATTGGTACGTGAGTAAATGTTTGAGACATGAAATGATGGACAGTCGTTGGTTAATGACACGTGTTTTACGTTGGTAAATGAAGAAAGAAATGTACGATGTGTAAAAGATGAAACGCGTCGAAAATCGTCGCGAAGCCATGAAGGCCGCGGCGCTTGAACAATGTTTGGCTATTGGAGCTGCGGCGCTTCGGAGGCAGATTGGTCGACGGATGTTGAAGAGTTTCTCACTTTTGGGATGATTTGGGGCATTGATTCCCCACAAATTGGCACATGAATTCAGTCATTATATGGCTGAATAACACCTCTCAATAAGTGTCATTACATGGCCATTGATTGTCGTTAGTTGGCTAGATGAGAGGTCATCTTACACACACTATAAATTGAGGCCTTAGGCTCATTTGTAGAACACACCTCACTCTTGTATAGTTCAGATTTTTCTGAACTTCTTCCTCTCTAGCATATCTTTCAAACACTCAAATGTTCTTCTTGAAAAACACTTGAGTTTTTTTTGTTCATTTGTTTGATGTTATTTTATCTTGGGAGGCAGTTGTCCATCAACGTAAAAGAATATATACGGGGTAATAATGTCTTAAGGACAGAGTGCTAACACTCGACTCAATACAGTTGTAACAAGTAGAGATTTAGTGTCTCTTGATTTCAGGTTATCAAGATCAAGGAGCTTGTTGCAATTGAAACGAAGATCCAAAGACAGAAGATCCAAGACGGATTCAAAACAGAAGATCAAGACCACAATACTCATTATTGTCACAACTCATGTTAGGATTCAAGCCTATTGTATTATAATTGTTTATTCTTTCGAAACACTAGTAGTAGTAGTTGTATACTATTCTCGTACATTCATTATTTCCAACAATCTTAAGACATTATTTGTACTAGTGCTAGAAAGATGTATGCCAGTAGGTATGGTCCTAAATATAGCTGTGGCTTTCTTGTTGAAACAAGTTCTGTTGACAGTTCTATAAACAGTTCAAACACTGTCTCTGTCAACAAATCTGGTCCTAGTTTTGGGTCTCTCTTTGACGATAGTTACAAAATGTTTTTGTCAAAAGTGAAATATCTGTTGCTGATCCTGAACTTGAAGACACTGCTGACAGTCATGATGGCAAGGCTAAGGATCAAGGAAGAGTTGTTGTCACCGCTCCCGAGAGTGGTGAAAACCAGCATCCACGAGAGGTTGGGGATGTCAACTAGGACAAGAGGAGAAGGCTGAAGATATTGTTCTACCTTGTAGCATAAGGCGTACATTTGTCCCAGACAAAGGATCCGAACCATGGAAAGGAGAATTTGGACACATGACTGACGTGGGTCAGATTCCAAAGGTATAAGTTAATTAGTCTTCTTTATCAAAATTAAGATTGAAAGATAATTTCTGAATAAAAGTGAATAAAGTAAGACTAGGAATATGAAGTGTTTTTGTTAAGACTTATATTCTCTACACTTTAAAATCAGAAGTTTAATCTCACTTACCTTCCCGTTTATGATTGGACTGTTATAAACAATGGACTAAAAAGAATGGACCTAGATTGTAATAAACTGGATTTATGGACAATCCTAAGCAAGGGAAGAAGACTAAGGACAACGACTAGAGGACTAGAGACAAACCTATCACTGTTTCCGACAGAAGATTCATTTTTTGACTGGGTAGTAGTGGACACTCAGTCATAAAAAGCCTACGGGCGACTAGAGTTAGCCAGATTCGTCGCATGATGGGACGATATTGGACTCTCAGTCATACAAAGCCTACGGGCGACTGGAGTGGGCTAGAGTTTTCAGATCTTAAATGATTTGAAGGCCAAAATTGGACACTCAGTCTGCCAAGACAACTGGAGTGGGCCAATATCTAGATCGCATACAATCCAGTTACGCCCTAACCACGGGAAAGAGGTTGTTCATGTGAAGCAACGCCACCTCCAAAGTAAAAGGAGTTGAAGAGGTTTTCCTCAAAGGACTTAAGGAATGGGATCACTCTAACAAGAGGTGATACATGTCCCAAACTTGGTTTCAAGGAAGCTGTTGGTCAAGATGGTTTGAGTCTAGTCCAACATGTCTATAATAACTAAGAGCGATACAGTAAGACTGTAGCCAAGTGAATGATATATTTGTAATCCGTGCATCTATTCCTTCATAGATTAAGACACATTAAATAGAGTGTCATTCAAAACTAATTAAGTTGAGATTATTGTCGTCTATCGATATAAACCCTCAAAATGAGTATGAGTTAGGCGAAATCATCTTTCCATTCCGTCGAAGTAATAGTGAAAGAAACACCGCTCCTTTATAACATAGTCACACCTAGGTGGGTGATTTGATGCTTGTACAAATAGAGGGGGGAAACAAGTTGTTATCTTCATCAATGATTGTACAACGTATTGTATCCTTTGTTGAAGAACAAAGATGAATCTGTTGAAGCGGATGAGCGCTACAAAGTAGAAGTTGAAAAGCCTATGGATTGAGGAATTCGTAGGGATAGAGGGGGAGAAAGTGAAGCATCATTCATAAAATGACTGTCCTTACTCACCTCAGTCTAACGGTGCGCAAAGTCATACACCAAGGTATGTGGGAAAGGTGATCCTTACCGCTATGCGAGTCTTAACGAGAACTCCGCAAAAGGATAAGGATAACCCTCCATGTGAAGCTAGAAAGGATCCCATCTATAAATGTTGTGATATGAGGTAGTGTGGCCAGGGTTGAAGTACCTAAGACAAAACATGTCAAGTTGGACATAATACTGTAGAGTGTATATCCACTGGATCTGCAAATAACAGTAGTGCTTATGGCATCTTGGGTCAAATAAGCCTGAATTCTTTGAAGATAACTTTCCTTAAGAAGGAAAAAGTAGTAATTGTTCAAGGTTAGCAAGAACCCGCGAGTGTTTGATTATACTGAAATAGACGTTCTAGATCTATAGGACTCGGAATTTGTTGACTATCCGGAGCTTAATGCTCCAAATATACAGAACTCATGGATTCTAGATGTTGAACTGAGACAGAGCAAAAAGAGGGGACAAAGACTTGTTCCAGGCCTTCTAGCTTATATGGTTGAGAAAGAACCATGTACAATTAAGAAATAATTGTCACCTCCACAAGTACTACTTTGGAAAGAAGCTAAAAAGAGATAAATAGACTCCATGAGATAGAACCACACTTGTGTCATGGTTGATCTTCCTCCGGGAAAATAACCTCTGGGTTGTAAAAATGGATACTCAAATCGAGTAAAAATTAGATAGAACTATTGACGAGTATAAGACCTCGGCTACTTGGACATGTGCTCCTATGTGAAAAGCTTAACCTCCAGGGTCACCGCAGTCTTGTGTGACATGGATGTTGAGACAGCCTTGCTAACCGGAGAGTTGGTTTTTGGGGACTGTTGGGCTTCTTCCCGAACTTCCATTCTGGTCCCTGAAATGTTTACATTTTGGTCTTAAAAGTTTCAGATAAAACAGAAATACTGAATCTGACTACAGAAACATTGACTCTGAAACTAGAAAGCTAACAGTTGGAAAACTAAAAGTCCAAATGTGGAAGAAGAAAGAAATACCCGAGGGTATGAGGTTCCGGAGAAGAGAAGAAAGTCTGTCGACTTGTCAAATCTCTATGCGGACCCCGAAGCATTAGCACGAAACATTTGATAGTACTCTACTATCGAAGGATTTCTCCATTAATGAGTGACAAATGTGTCTACATGAAAGGTAATTATGACTCGTTCGTCATGATGTACCTTTACGTAGATGACAGATTGATCACGTGGAGAGGTCATAGGTTGATCCTAGAGACTAAAAGTATGTTGAAACGATGTTACGACATGAATATTATGGGTATCACAGATGACATCTTAGGAATTGGGATTTCTAAGACATCTAATAGACTGGTGTAAACTAAACTCACTTGTGAGGTATTTTGACAGTCTCGTTGAAGTCATCAATGAATATAAATCATAGAATTGATTGGAATCATGGTACACCCATATATTAGGAGCGATAGACGCAGGTCACATGTAGTTCAATGTATTTTACACACTACAACTGACCTGATATCGGCTCATAAAGAAGATCAGTTGAACTAAGGTTCACTGGTAATGACCAATGCAAGGCGTAATAGGATTTGACAACATTTGAACTATTCGCTTATCTATGAATTATGGTATTCTGGATGTCCAGCGATTCTGGGAGAACACGGTGATGCAAATTGGACATCAGACTTGAAGAACAACAATGCCACAAGTGGATATGCATGGTGTGTCTTTGCAAAATCCTCTAAGCAAACTTGCATCGGTCGATTTGTGATGGAATCAGAGTTTATAACTTTGTACAAAGCATGATGAGAAGTTGAGTAACTTCACGACCTCTTAGAGGATGTCTCTTAGTGGGAGTAACTCGTGCCTTTGACAGTTATACATTGTAACGGCACGACGTTTGGACATATCTGTCACAGACATAAGATCGTATGACAGTTGATTGGGTGACACATATTTGATTACTAAAGCAAAGGATATAACGAACCCTTTAATTAAGGGATTGCCCAAAGATCAAAAGTTCTACTGGTCTAGGGCAATGGGCTTAAAACCCAAACAATATGAACTGATATGGTGGATACCCAACCATACTAATTGGATATCCCAAGAATTTCGTTCAATGGGAAAACTAAGTCGTAAAGGTTCAATTGAATGCTTCGGTGGAAGCAAAAGCACTTTGGATGATGATTTTTGTAAAGAAACATGAATCTAAAGTCGTTTCCGCGATAGACCTTAAAGTGCTACATGCATGGTGGGTAAAGGTTAAGATTCCAAAACCTTTAATGATCCTCAACGGTTGAGGTTAGGTTTGGGAAAACTTTTAATGGTGCCTAAAACTTATAAAGTGGGGTATAGCAGGATACCTTGTAGGAGACCACCTATTTAAGTGTGAGGGATGGCCGCCTCAAATTGAACGCACTTAAGAATCCAAGTGTGTCCACGACCACAACGGACAAAACATTAAGAATAACAGAGTAAGGAAAGTTGTTGTGTTGGTACCATTGTCTTGGATTACACTAAACACTGACGGTTCAAGACATCACGTTCACCGCGCAGTAAATAAGTCCGATGGTATTCTACTATGGAAGATTCAAATCCACGTATACCTATCCAGATGCAATATCAATCCGCCGAAAGATTGCTAGAAAGACACCTTGTGAGTGCGTCAAAATCTCTTTCAAGGGGATTGTTGGAAATTTACTAATATGTGGAATTAAGATTATCCCATTATTTATGACTCGAACAATTGGGATCTCGCATGTCGGAACGTCGTTTCCACATACGTGCACACGTAGTGCCAAGTATCGTAAATTTTATTAGTGAAAGAGATATTGGTACGTGAGTAAATGTTTGAGATATGAAATGATGGACGGTCGTTTGTTAAATGACACGTGTTCTACGTTGGTAAATGAAGGAAGAAATGTACGATGTGTAAAAGATGAAACTAGTCAAAAATTGTCGCTGAGCCGTGCAGGGCCACGACGCTTAAGTAGTGTTTGGCTACTGGAGCTGCGGCGCCGCGACGCTTCGGAGGCAGATTAGTCGACGGATGCTGAAGAGTTTCTGATTTTTGGGCTGGTTTGGGGCATTGATTCCCCACAAATTGGCACATGAATTTAGCCATTATTTGGCTGAATAACACCTCTCAATGAGTGTCATTACATGGTCATTGATTGTCATTAGTTGGCTAGATGAGAGGTCATCTTACACACATTATAAATTGAGGTCGTAGGCTCATTTGTAGAACACATCTCACTCTTGTATACTTCAGATTTTTCTAAACTTCTTCTTCTCTAGCATATCTTTCAAACACTCAAAGGTTCTTCTTAAGAAACACTTGAGTTTTCTTTGCTCATTTGTTTGATGTTGTTTTATCTTGGGAGACAGTTGACCAACAACGTAAAAGGATATATACAGGGCAATAATGTCTTAAGGACAGAGTGCTAACACTCGACTCAACACAGTTGTAACAAGTAGAGATTTATTGTCTTGTGGTTTCAGGTTATCAAGATCAATGAGCTTGTTGCAATTGAAACGAAGATCCAAAACGGATTCAAAACAGAAGATCAAGACCACAATATTCATTGTTGTTGTCAACTCATGTTAGGCTTCAAGCCTGTTGTATTGTAATTGTTTATCCTTTCGAAACACTAGTAGTAGTAGTTGTATACTACTCTTGTACATCTATTGTTTCCAACATATATATATATTTTATAATTAATGATAGAGAATATGTTTATATTCTCCATATATTCTGTAATTTGGTGTAATTATGTAAAATATATATCCTCATATAATTAGGATTGTAATTGTAACACCTATATATATTTCATTAATGAGAAGACACCAAACAAGGAGAATTACACAATTCTACATGGTATTAGAGTCAGGCCTATTTCAATTCTATGTTCACCGATGTTGGGTCCCCAAATTATGTCATCCACGCTCCAGTTAACGGGGTCTAGGCGTGCGGGGGAGTGTTAAGAGACCCACATTGGAAATGGAATGGGAACATGAACTCCTTATATTGACTTGGACAATCCTCACCCTACAAGCTAGATTTTGGGGTTGAGTTAGGCCCAAAATCTATTTTTTACATGGTATCATAGCAGAGGAAAAGGACGTGGCGAAAAGTCACATTCCGGTGGACAAACTCAGCCGGTCCAATACCCCTCTATGTGGGCCGACCCAATGCCATGGGCCACGTCAGTACTCAACATCCACGGGAACTGGGCCACTCCCCTTGCTTGTACCCGACTGTCTAGGCCCACACTACACGGGCCAACAACATAAGGCCTACCTCTCTCCGGCCCAACAACAACATCAACATACATATGGCCTTATGACCCCTACCGAACTGAGTCAGGCTTACAACACTATGATTCTACAGCACCCCGATGATGCTTGGTATATTTACTAAGGGACTTCCTCGACAGTTGTTCCTTGACTTCAGATTCAGTCTGAGCGTCTGACCTCCTCCCGCTCCGGTTAAGGGGGTGTGATAGAAAATATATTTATATTCTGTAATTATTATTTTGGTGTAATTATATAAAATAGTTATTCTCATACAATTATAATTATAATTATAAACACCTACATATATTAAATTAATAAGAAGACTCCAAACAAGAAAAAATACACAATTCTACCATTAAAATAAGTCCAATCAGCAGTATATAAGTGGCAGAAGGTACTTGTTCTCCATCGCCTAGAACTCAGTCCTGTAAACAATAGTACCTAATTACCTATACAAGCAAACAAATAAGGAGGATGAATTTTATTATGATATTATAGTTCCTTATAGAATCTAGAATGATTTAACCCAAAAAAACAAAACAAACAAATGGAAAGAAGTAGTGGACCCTTCTTTCTTGAGTAAGCAACCACACTTGGCAAATAAAAAGCATCATTTTGCCACCACCAAACTAATATCCTTGTCAATGTCCTTCTAGAAGGAGGAAGGTAGAGCAGAAAAAAAAAGGTTAGGTGGTGAATGGTGATTATTGTACTAGTTTGACATTATTTTCACTCAACTTCTGTTTTTGTTGGTTTATTACAATTATGTTTCTGAACTTTAGTTTGACTCAAAGAGGGAAATTAATAAATAAAAGATCTAGAATCTAACCAATAATGCAACAACTTTATATTTCTCACACCGTAGATATATATATTATAGTTGTTATTCTTGTTCCCTCTCCAGCATCACTAAATTTTGTAGTTTAGGTCTTTATCTTTTCTTTCATATTTGTGGGGCATGTCTCCCATTTATAGATTGAGTCGTCTAGTAAACCAAAAGTAATTGTCTAATGTTGTTTAGATACCAAAAGTACTCTTTCCTTTAGATAAACACGAAACAATTAAAGGTGTTTGAAAGATTATCATTTGTTGACTAATGAAAACGCATTACATCGCCTATAATATAAATAGTAAATAAAAGGTGAAATATGTGTATGAATGTTATATTCCAGGTCTACTAATAGACAAAATTAATAATCTAATCCATTAGATCCTTAGCCTTTTTCTATGGTGAGGTAAGTTATAACGTTAATCATGGTCTAGACTAACCTTTATGAGTCTAAAGAATTTTTATCTTGTTTGATACTATTAGCCACACGTATTTGTAATATTTAGGGTATATAATTACCATATTTTGTATTATGTAATTATGGTAGGATTAGAGATCATTGTCCTAGAAGAATTCAATATTGTACATCTATAAATATTTGTATTAATGAGAAAGACTCTCTAAGGGAGATTAAATCAATCTTACACGGTATCAAGAGTCAAAACTCTAAAAACCTAGAATTTCTTTCTCTTTGGCCGTCGACCCCCACTAATTCCATTCGACCGCCACCAAATTCTTTGTTTTTTTTTCATTCCCCTCTTCTCTCAATGGATTCTCTTGATTCTCCCACACTTTTTGACGCTTCCGCTTCTACATCTGTCGTCCCTCAAACACCTCCCACCACCACTTCATCACCATCTTTCCATTCGGCTCTCGCCATTACAAATATCAAGAATTTCATCTCTCTCATCTTGATCAGGAGGATGGTCAATATTGATCGTGGGTAGAACTGTTTAAAATTCATGCATGTGTTTACCATGTGCTTGATCACATTGACGATTATATTCCTCGCCCCCAGAGAATCATGACACAACATGACGTCGTCTTGATGACGTCGTTAAACTGTGGATATATGACACTATATCCAAGGACCGACTTCTCACTATCATGAAAACGGGGTATTCTTCCCGTGATTTGTGGATAAGATTGGAAGAATTTTTTCAAGACAACAAGAACACTTGCGCAGTGTACTTGGAAGAGCAATTCAACAACACCCATCTCGAAAATTATTCCAATATGTTTGAATATTGTAGACAGTTAAAACTGGTGGCAGACCAATTATCAAACGTCGGATCTCCCATTTCCGAAACAAAAATGGTTTTACAATTGGTTGCAGGACTACCAAAGGACGAATATGACACGTTAGCCACGATGATACAATAGGCTGACCCACTACCCAGTTTTAACAAAACTTGTTCGCAGTTAATATTGTAAGAGATATGATGTGTGAAGCGAGACGAACATAACCAGAAGGCTTTCGTCGTTGATACGACCCAACAACATAACTCCGCCACCGGCCAATCGCCACTGACGGAAACTAGTCAGCCGCCGCGGCAGGGGCAACAGAGGTCGTGGCAACAGGCACAACGGGAAAGGCAAAGGCAGAAGAAGGGGCAGCAACAGGGACATCAGCCACAACAGCCCACAATGCCAAAGTCATGGCCCATCCCAACAGGTCCACACAATTACGGGAACTGGGCCGCTTATGAAGGGGTTCAGCAAGCCCAATTGCCTTTTCCCATCCCTGGCGTGTTAGGCCCCCATCATGATTACCGACGTGGACCCTGGCAGCAACATCAGGCCCATCTATCGCAGACCCACTTCAGTCCTTACTCAGCTATGCCGCAGCCTAATATTGTGGTCCCATCTGAATGGGCTAAGTTTTCAACAACTTAAACTTGCACCAGCCCGATGAAAATTGGTACATGGACTCAAGAGTTACGTCTCACCTCACCCGGACAACAGGTAATATTTCCAAACTATCTTCGTTAAAGTATCCTCAATATATTACTATGGGTAATGGCCATCGCATTCCAATTGAGGTGTATGGTACAACCTACACCTAACCTCTTCACCCACCTTTCTCCCTCAAAGATGTCCTATATGCCCCAAACATCATTAAAAATCTTGTCTATGTCCGCAAATTTACTCGAAATAATTATGCCTCTGTTGAATTTGACCCTTTTAGTTTTTCTGCGAAGGATCTTCATACGGGAACACCTCTCACGAGATGCAATAGCACGGGAGATCTATACCATTTTCCATCTACCTCCGCTGCCAGCTCCTGCTCTCCAGTCTCCCTTGCTACTATATCTCCATCCACCTGGCATAATCGGCTTGGACACCTCTGAGTTCCTGTCTTTAATTTTCTTATAAGCAATAATTTTATTCATTGTAATGATAAACTTGCCCAAAATTTTGTTTCATGTCAATTAGGCAAACATGTTCGTCTTCCATTTAAATCCTCTCTTTCTATTACGTTTGCTCCGTTTGATATTATTCATGCTGACTTATGGACATCTCCTATTACTAGCTCTCTCGGTCATAAATATTATTTCTTCTTATTAGATGACTACTCTCATTATATCTGGATATATCCTCTTAAATTTAAATCTGAAGTCTTTGCTAAATTTCTTGAGTTTCGTATTTTCATCCGCACACAATTTGAAAAAGCCATTAAATCTTTTCAACGTGATAACGGTCGTGAATTTGATAATTCTAAGTTTCACAAAATTTGCAAAAGTAATGGCATGGTGTTTCATTTTTCGTGTCCCCACACCTCCCCCTAGAATGGCAAAGGTGAGTGAATCATCCGCACTATAAATAATATGGTTCGCACTTTACTGTTTCATGCTTCTTTACCTCCCACATTTTGGGTCTACGCAGTTAAAATGGTAGAATACATCCTTAATATTTTACCAACCAGTACGCTTCATAACATGACCCCAACCGAAATATTATACCGACCGATCTCATCTTATGACCATCTTCGGATTTTCGGTTGCATGTGTTATCATAATCTCGCATCTACTACCCCCCATAAGTTAGCACCTCGGACCACTCCATGAGTCTTCTTGAGTTTCCCACCTAACCATAGGGGCTATCTGTGTTATGACGTCTCCACTTATAAAATTCATGTCTCCCGTCACGACATGTTTGATGAGACGATTTTTCCGTTTGCAAACACCCACAAATTTTGCAATACGGACTACAACTTTCTTGACGATACTGACCCATCCCCTGTTATTCTCCATGAACTCCACCACTGCACCACCGACACCGCCGGTCACGGCGTCCCATGTCAGTCGGTCCTCTGGTTCCCCGTCGCCTGTGGCACCCACTGTGACCGTCAGTAGTCTACCGGTGTCATTTCCGCCATAGTCCAACACCTCAACAGGTACCTCTACTCCGACGCCACCTCAGACCACATATCCTACGCAACCAGATCTGTCTTCTAGATCGACACTATTGTCACCTCTGACAACTTGATATCTGCTCTCACCCTCTGGTGCAGCTACACCAGCACCTCCAAAAACATACCAACTATCCTCACATTCCAGATCGGCACCTCTGACATCTCCGACGACCCAACAAATCACTGTCGATACAACTCACTACCAGACCCCACCACTGACAACCAGCAATCAACAGACACACACCTAATCAACAGACCCGCACCTACACCCTGGCCATTCACATCCCATGAAAACTCGTGCTCTATACGACATTTTTAAACCCAAAGCCCACTTTAACCTTTCCACCCAGACAATATTCCCAATTCCCAAAAATCCAAAATTGGCCAAACTAGACCTGAATTGGAATGCATACATGTGTGAGGAATTTCATGCTTTAACGAAACAACACACTTAAGATTTGGTACCTAGACTGGAGGGGTGAATATGATCCAATGCATGTGGGTTTTTTGTCACAAATTCAGAGATTATCTTCCATGTACTCATCTTTGAACTTCCACCCTGTGACATGACATGATAGCCATAAGGAGAGACTTGTGGCTAATGGCATAAATCAGCAGGAGAGCATTGATTGTGGTGAGACTTTTAGTTCGATTGTTAAACCAGCCACGATTCGCACGGTTCTAAGTATAGTCATGGGTAAGCACTGGTTGATTCATCGGCTTGATGTAAAAAATGTCTTTCTATATAGGGATCTCAAAGAGACTGTTTACATGCACCAGTTGTCTGGGTTTGTTAATCCTGCAGCTACTCAGTATGTATGTCGTCTCCGTAAGTCACTTTATGGCTTGAAATATGCCCCTCGAGCATGGTATGATCGATTTTCCCTGTATATTTTGCATCTTGGGTTTGTGTGCAGCAGGTGTGATAATTCTCTTTTCATTTTTTATAGAGGTAGTAGCGTTGCTTATTTACTGTTATATGTTGGGTATATCGTGCTCACTGCCTCATTTGAGGTGTTTAAAAATGAGATTATTGCCCGGCTAAAATCAGAATTTGCTATGACAGACTTGGGGAAGTTGAACTATTTTTAGTGACCAGATTTGCAGATAATATGTTTCTTTGTCAGCGTAAGTATACAGAGGAGATCATATACAGGGATAAAATGGCTAATTGCAAGATCATGGCTCCTCCTGTTTATTCTAAATCAAAGCTTAGTGCTTTGGATGGTGATCCGGTGTCAGATCCGACTCTCTACAGGAGTCTAGCATGTGCACTACAGTACCTCACCTTCACCAGGCCAGACATTGTTTATGTCATTCAGTGGGTATGCTTGTTTATGCATGCCCCCCGGGAGCCTCAGTTTACTGCCCTCAAACGTACCATTAGATATGTCAAGGGCACACTTGACTATGGTTTGCATCTATACCCATCATCCCCCACTCGGTTGTTAGCATATATGGATGTTGATTGGACAGGTTATCCGGACACACATCGTTCTACATCAGGCTATTGTGTGTTCTTAGGGGATAATCTTATTTCCTGGTCTGCTAAGAGGCAACCTACACTATCTCGGTCTAGTGTAGAAGCAGAATACAGAGGTGTTGCTAATATAGTTGCTGAGATCTATTGGCTTAGGAACCTACTGTTAGAGCTACAATGTTCATTACGAAAGGCTTTTTTAGTTTATTGTGACAATATATCTGATGTATACCTGTCTCATAATCCGGTTCAGCATCAGTGAACCAAACATATTGAGATGAATATCCATTTTGTTTGTGAGAAGGTTGCTTTTGGTCATATCAAGGTGTTGAATGTGCCTTCTTCTTATCAGTATGCAGACATATTCACAAAGGACCTTCCTAGATAACTATTTCTTGACTTCAGATCCAGTCTTAGCGTCCGGACTCCTCCCGCTCCGATTGAGGGGGTGTATTAGCCACACATATTTTTTAATATTTAGGGTACATAATTACCATATTTTTTATTATGTAATTATGATAGGATTAGGGATCCTTGTCCTAGAAGGATTCAATATTGTACACCTATAAATATTTGTATTAATGAGAAACACTTCCTAATGGAGATTAATACAATCTTACATATACTTTTACAAGGTTGACCTCCTTTTTGGATATGATTTCGTCTTCGAGCGTTAACCATTTGAAGGAACTCGATCGCTTGCACGTAATTACTTTATAAATGAATGAGATTAGAATGGTACGTTAAGGATAGTGATGGAGCTAACAATTCTGATAACGGGATTCAAAAGAATCTGATAATATCAATATCGATTTGAACTTATACATCTCTTATAATATGGGAATTCAAAATTTGTATATGTATAAAAAGAATTATTTTTATCATGTTCAGTATAATTTTTCAACAAGGGGATTCAATATTCCCTTCATTGCATGTTGTTTATGGGTTTAATGTATCCTATATTACGAAGGGTTTAAACCTCACCAATGAAGAAAAATTACAGTTGAAAAATAAAATAAAAAATGGATAAACAATAAATAAATATTCTTTAGAAGCACATATATCTCGCTTTTTAAGGAGATTCAAGCCCACAGCGGTATAATTTCGGTCCAATAGTAATTTTCTTGACTTATGCCCTCTAGAATACAACAACCCGACTACGTCATGTGACTGAAACAACACCAGACTAATATGCATTGACTTATATTTATTTTTGTTTGGGTCTATATGGGCAAGATGTGCTAGTCTAGAGGACAATTAGTCATTATGGATCCTAACGTATCACTTTTGAGCATTATTAAATCAGTCCAGAGGATGATTGTTGAGTATATTTTATATATACTTTTGAGTCCTTTTTAGTTAGTATTTTACTCTTTTCTTTTGCGTTTAGTATAGTGTTAGGTATGTTTTTCATTCTTTAGTGTTACAGCGGTCATAAAGGAGAAAATATTGCTATTGAGGATGAAATTGCACAAGCAAAGCACAAGAAATGAAACCTAAGAAGTCCCAAGAAGAATAGAAGAAAATCTGACGAAATCCTGAATTTTACGTTGACGATGCCAAGCGGCACCAGTCTGCAGCGCCATGGTGCCAGAATACAGGGCCATGGAGCTGGAAGTTCAGAGAGCTGCAGGAATTTCGGCGCCATGGCGCCAGAATGCAGGGCCACGGCGCCGACGCGGGATTTTCAATTTCTGGGCCGAATTTCGAAGGGCAAAAGGTTCGAAGGGAGGTTTATCTCAAATATAAAAACCCTAAACCCTCACATTATTCATATCATACTTTGGAGGCTAGAAAGGAGGCAAAGAAACACACGATTGGAGACATCTTTTGTTCAAGTTCTTTTTCTTTCCCTTGTTTAATTTCAGTTAATGTTGGATTTTGTATTAGTTCTTAGCATGACAATGTCTAGGTGCTAATTTCTTTATTAGGATTTAGGGGTTTCCGTCAAATCTTCTTGAAACTCGTTCATACAGTTAATGCATAATTATTGATTTCTTCTTCAGCATATTAAGATCTATTCAATATTGTTTTGATTGCTTGATAATTAACTGACCATTAATTGTCATAACTTATATGATTTCGAATCGAGATCCGAGAGGGGATATTTGAATATGTTGTAGTTGTTTAGACATTGGTTAAAATCGTGGACTAAAGTACCCCGATACTTGTGTAGTTTTAAGGTTATTGCTCTTAATCCTCATGTGTGGTAAAATCTATCATAGAAATATAAAAGGTTTCTGCACAAGGTTGAGTTTTTATATGTCCTAACCGGAATATAGAACAGATTAGTTAACCTGATATCTTAATAAGAAGAAGAATTATTAGCATTGCGTTAACACATGAAAGAGTGGATGGTTGAGGAGATTGAAAACCCTAGTTCCTTCATAACAGTTTTAAACTCGAAGTATTATCATAATTAGTTTATTTTCTGCACTTTACTTAGCTATAATTCTTAGTTTAAAATCTCAAACAAAAGAATGGTTACCAAATAGATATCATAGATTAGATATTCGGCACTTGACAAACCAGTCTATATGGATGATAACTCGGTCTTACAGATCTTTATTACTTGAACGATACGTACACTTGCGTAAGCATAGAGAAATATCGCAACAAGTTTGTGGCGCCGTTGTCGGGGACTGGCGTACTATCAATATCGAATTATCTAGTCTTATTTCTAATTTGGTTTTTATTTTCGGTCTTTCTATTATTTTTATTTTAGAATATTTTGTCGTGATCTGTTTGTTTGTTTTTGATCGATTTCAGAAACTTAGTTTATGCGAAGTGGGAGAGGAGCAGACACTCCTATCCCTCTTAACCCTGAGATCGAAAGATTGTGCAGACAGAACAGGAAAGACAAGATAATTGATGATTCTTTAGCAATGGAAAATCAGCAAAACAACAACATGGGGAATGATGAGTTACCGGCTGTGATGAGACAAGTCCCGCATCCTGCAGAGAGGAGTTTAAGGGACTATGTGTTGCCGAAAATTACAGGGGTGCATACTTGCATCAGGCTTCCAGCTGTGGAGGCAAATAATTTTGAAATCAAACCAACAATCTTGCACATGGTTCAAGGTTCAATTCAGTTTTGGGATTTACCGTCTGAAGATCCCCATATGCATTTTGCAAATTTTCTGGAACTGTGTGCAACATTTAAATACAATGGCATTACTGAGACAAGTCCCACATCCTGCAGATAGGTGTTTAAGGGACTATGTGTTGCCGACAATTACATGGGTACAGTGCATCAGGCTTCCAGTTGTAGAGGCAAATAATTTTGAAATCAAACCAGCAATCTTGCACATGGTTCAAGGTTCAGTTCAGTTTGGGGGTTTACCGTCTGAAGATTCCCATATGCATTTGGAAAATTTTCTGGAACTGTGTGCAACATTTAAATACAATGGTGTTACTGATGATGTCATTCGATTGAGTCTCTTCCCATTCTCACTCAGGGATAGAGCAAAGAGTTGATTGAATTCATTGCAGGCGAACTCCATTACCACATGCAAGACTTGGCCCAGAAGTTTCTTGCCAAATTCTTCCCTCCATCCAAAGCAGCAAGGCTTATAGGTGAGCTTAATATTTTTTATCAAACGGATGGAGAATAATTATATGATGCATGAGAGCGGTTCAAAGACTTGCAGAGGAAGTGCCCGCATCATGGGATTGAGATGTGACTGTTAGTCCACATATTTTATAATGGGTTGTGTGGTTCTACTCGCATCATTATTGATGCTGCTGCAGGAGGTACATTCATGAGCAAAAGTGTCAATGAGGCACATGATTTATTAGAAGACATGGCCACCAACAACCATCAGTGGTCAGATGAGAGAGCTATGAACAGCAGGAAAGTGGCTGGGGTTCTTGAGTTAGATGTTATCACTGCATTGACTGCGCAGGTTGCCACTTTGACAAAGCAGTTGCAGCAGAGTATAATGTATGTTAATGTTGTCCAGACACCAGTGAGTTGTGAGATTTATGGGGGTCCCCATACTTTTGATAGGTGCACAGCAGTGGATCCAAATAATATGCCTATGGAGCAGGTTCAAGAAGTTGGGAATTTTCAGAGGCCCCACAACAATCCTTACTCCAACACATATAATCAGGGGTAGAGAAATCACCCAAATTTTTCACGGAGGAATGACCAAGGGCAGCAACCTCATTTCCAAGAGTTATTTCAACAGACCAATCCAGCTCCGCAGGGACAGAACCAGCAACAGCAGCCCAGACCACAAATCCCACAAAAGAAGCCTGATGAATTGAGAGCAGCACTATTAACACTCACAAATTCTCAGACCCAGTTCATGACAGAGACTAGGTCATCTATCAGAAATTTGGAGACACAAGTGGGACAACTGACGAACATATTGAACAATAGAGAGTAAGGAACACTTCCCAGTAATACTGTTATAAACCCAAAAGAGTAGTGTCAAGCAATCAGATTGAAGAGTCGGAAGCAGTTAAAGAAGGTTGCACCCCAACCAGTGGTTGAAAAGGAGAAGGAGTTGGAGAAGACAGTTGATGCAGAAAAAGTGGGGGTTACTGATGACCGCTCTACACTAGAGAAGGTTCCACCAGCAGTTATGAGAGAATATACAAACATAATTCCATACCCTCAAAGACTGCAGAAGAAGTGTCTATATAAGCAGTTTTTGAAATTCATGAAGGTCTTCAAAAAGTTGCACATCAATCTCCCGTTCATTGAAGTCTTGGAGCAAATGCCAACATATGTGAAGTTTATGAAAGATATCCTTTTTAAAAAGAGAAAGCTGGCAGACTATGAGACAGTGGTGCTGACAGAGGATTGCAATGCTATATTGCAGAAGAAACTTCCTCCAAAGTTGAGAGATCCAGGGAGTTTCACCTTACCTTGCATTATAGGGAAAGTTACATGTAAAAGGGCTTTGTGTGATTTGGGGGCAAGTATTAACCTGATGCCCCTTTCTATGTTTAAAATACTTGGGTTGAGGGAAGCAAAGTTAACCACAGTCACATTGCAGCTATCTGATAGCTCAGTCGTACATCCCCGAGGTATAATTGAAGATGTTTTGGTGAAAGTGGACAGATTCATCCTCCCTGCTAATTTCCTCATTCTTGATATAGAGGAAGATGAGAATATTCCCATGATCCTTTGGAGACCATTCCTAGCTACATGGATAGCCCTCATTGATGTTGAAAAGGGGGATTTAAAGCTCAGAGTCCAAGATGAGGAAATGATATTCAGAGTTTTCAGGCCACCAATCGAGGCACAAAAAAGTGACAAATGCTTTGATGTCAGTATAATTGATAAAAATGCTCCTCATGAAAGTTCCAAGGGTACTGATGTCCTTGAGGTAACAATAAAGTCATGTGCAGAACATGATGGTAAGAATTCTGAACTTAGCCCTGTGAAAAACAAAAGAGAAAGAGGAAGGGAATAATAATGAAGTGGATATGTTGCGGGGGGTAATCTACCCCCTTGAGTGAACAAGGTATTTGCGTCCGGCTAAAAGACGTTAAAGACAGCGCTACTTGGGAGGCAACCCAATGTTTTAATTATGGTGTTTCAATTTTTGTTTTAGTTGTTTTACTTTGTCTTGAACAGTCTCACGGTCTTGGTTTCTTGTCTTATATTTTTGGATGACATGTGGACTGGAAGCTGACCCCAAGTGAAAAAAGGGACAAAAATGCTGAAAAAAGGAAATATTGACAGTTGTTCCCGTCATCAGCGCCACTGCGCCAACATGCAGGGTCGTGGCGCCGAAAGTTCAGGGAAGTGCCATGTCTGTGCAATTTCAAGAATTTCCTGTCAGACCTCCGTTATGATCGATATTTTGTGTGTGTAAGTTGTCCCTTTAATTTTTAGTCTTTACACATTGGGGACAATATGTCGATTAAGTTTGGGGGGATCTTATTTTGTTTTGTTGTTTATTTTAAGTTTTTTTTGTTGTCTTTTTGTTTGTTTTATGTGTCTGTGAGTCATAATATTTTTTATGGATCATGTATATTGTAGTTGCTAAAGATATTGAGTGGATAAAATGGGATAATGTAATGGAATTGAAAGCAAAAATATGTGTGCTTAAGTTAGATATGCCAAAATTCATGACATATAATTATTGGGATATTTGTGCTTAGTCTATGTGTTGTCAATTATGGAAAGAAAGGTTGAAAATATCTAGAAAACATGTTCTTGCACATGGTTCAAGGTTCAATTCAGTTTGGGGATTTACCGTTTGAAGATCCCCATATGCATTTGGCAAATTTTCTGGAACTGTGTGCAACATTTAAATACAATGGTGTTACTGAGACAAGTCCCGCATCCTGTAGAGAGGAGTTTAAGGGACTATGTGTTGCCGACAACTACAGGGGTGAAGACTTGCATCAGGTTTTCAGCTGTGAAGGCAAATAATTTTGAAATCAAACCAGCAATCTTGCACATCGTTCAAGGTTCAGTTCAGTTTGGGGGTTTACCGTCTGAAGATCCCCATATGCATTTGGCAAATTTTCTGGAACTGTGTGCAATATTAAATACAATGGCGTTACTAATGATGTCATTCAATTGAGTCTCTTCCCATTCTCACTCAGGAATAGAGCAAAGAGCTGGTTGAATTCATTGTATTCGAACTCCATTACCACATAGCAAGACTTGGCCCATAAGTTTCTTGCCGAATTCTTTCCTCCATCCAAAGCAGGAAGGCTTAGAATGAGCTTAATAATTTTTATCAAACGGAGGGAGAATCATTATATAATGCATGAGAGTGGTTCAAAGACTTGCAGAGGAAGTGCCCACATCATGGGATTGAGAAGTGAATGTTAGTCCACATATTTTATAATAGGTTGTGTGGTGTTACTCGCACCATTATTGATGATGATGCAGGAGGTACGTTCATGAGCAAAAGTATCAATGAGGCACATGATTTATTAGAAGAAATGGCCACCAACAACTATTAGTGGTCAGATGAGAGCTATGAATAGCACGAAAGTGGCTGGGGTTCATGAGTTGAATGTTATCACTGTATTGACTGCGCAGATTGCCACTTTGACAAAGCAGTTGAAATATAGTACAATGCCTGTTAATGTTGTCCATACACCAGTGAGTTGTGATATTTGTGGGGGTTCCCATACTTTTGATAGGTGCAAAGTAGTGGATTCAAATAATGTGTCTATGGAGCAGGTTCAAGCAGTTGAGAATTTTTAGAGGCCCCACAACAATCCTTACTCCAACACGTATAATCAGGGGTGGAGAAATCACCTAAATTGTTCATGGAGGAATGACCAAGGGCAGCAACCTCAGTTTCAGGAGATATTTCAACAGACCAATCCAGCTCCGCAGGGACAGAACCAGCAATAGCAACCCAGACCACAAATCCCACAAGAGAAGCCTGATGAATTGAGAGAAGCACTGTTAACACTCATAAATTCTCAGACCCAGTTCATGACAGATACTAGGTCATCTATCAGAAATTTGGAGACACAGGTGAGACAGCTGGCAAACATGTTGAACAATAAAGAGTAAGGAACTCTTTCAAGAAATACTGTGATAAACCCAATGGAGCAGTGTCAAGCAATCAGCTTGAAGAGTGAGAAGCAGTTAGAGCAGGTTGCACCCCAACCAGTGGTTTAAAAGGAGAAGACAATTGATACAGAAAAAGAGGGGGTTACTGATGACCTCCCTACACTAGAGAAGGCTCCACCAGCAGTTATGAGAGAATATACAGACAGAATTTCATACCCTCAAAGACTGCAGAAGAAGTCTCTAGATAAGCAGTTTTTGAAATGCATTGAGGTCTTCAAAAAGTTGCACATCAATCTCCCGTTCATTGAAGCCTTGGAGCAAATGCCAGCATATGTAAAGTTTATGAAAGACATCATTTTTTAAAAAGAGGAAGCTGGAAGACTATGAGACAGTGGTGCTGACAGAGGAGTGCAGTGTTATATTGCAGAAAAAACTTTCCCTAAAGTTGAGAGATCCAGAGAGTTTCACCTTACCTTGCACTATAGGAAAGGTTACATGTAAAAGGGCTTTGTGTGATTTGGGGGGCAAGTATTAACCTGATGCCCCTTTTTGTGTTTAAAAGACTTGGGTTGGGGGAAGCAAAGCCAACCACAGTCACATTGCAGCTAGCTGATCGCTCAGTCGTACATACCCGAGGTATAATTGAAGATGTTTTAGTGAAAGTGGACAAATTCATCCTCCCTGCTAATTTCCTCATTCTTGATATGGAGGAAGATGAGAATATGCCCATTATCCTTGGAGACCATTCCTAGCTATAGGGAGAGCCTCATTGATGTTGAAAATAGGGATTTAAAGCTCAGAGTCGAAGATGAGGAAATGGTATTCAGAGTTTTTAAGCAACCAATCGAGTTACCAGAAAGTGAAAAATTGTTTTGTTGTCGGTATAATTGATAAAGATGCTCCTCATGAAAGTTCTAAGGGTACTGATGTTCTTGAGGTAACAGTAAGCCATGTGTAGAACATGATGGTAAGAATTCTGAACTTAGCCCTGTGAAAAAAAAAATGAGGAAGGGAATAATAATGAAGTGGATATGTTGCGGGAGTAATCTACCCCCTTGAGAGAACAAAGTATCGGCGTCCGGCTAAAAGACGTTAAAGACAGTGCTACTTGGGAGGCAACCCAATGTTTTAATTATGATATTTCAATTTTTGTTTTAGTTGTTTTATTTTGTCTTGAACAGTCTCACGGTCTTGGTTTCTTGTCTTATGTTTTTTGATGACAGGTGGACTCGAAGCTGACCCCAAGTGAAAAAAGGGACAAAAATGATGAAAAAGGGAAATATTGGTAGTTGTTCCCGTCATCAGCGCCACAACGCCAACATGCAGGGTCGTGGCGCCGAAAGTTCAGAGAAGTGCTATGCCTATGCAATTTCAAGAATTTCCTCCAAGACCTCTGTTATGACCGTTGTTTTGTGTCTGTAAGTTGTCCCTTTAATTTTTTGTCTTTACACATTGGGGACAATGTATCGATTAAGTTTGGGGGGTTCTTATTTTGAGTCTTTTTGTTTGTTTTATGTGTCTGTGAGTCATAATTTTTTTTATGGATCATGTATGTTGTAGTTGCTAAAGATATTGAGTTTATAAAATGAGATAATGTAATGGAATTGAAAGCAGAAATATGTGTGCTTAAGTTAGATATGCCAAAAATTCATGACATCTAATTATTGAGATATTTGTGCTTAGCCTATGTGTTGTCAATTATGGAAAGAAAGGTTGAAAATGTCTAGAAAACCTGTTTGCTTGTTATTTGAGGCGAAATAGTTAAGATATACATGTTTAGGGAAATGATTCAATCATTCTTTGAGAGCCATTCTTACCATTTGTTACCTACCCTGACATAAATTGTATCACTAGTCAGCCCCTTTGAGCCTAAATAATATTTTTGTTGACACCCTATGATTCTCTTGTTGTGCCATAAGTGATGATTGAAAAATTCTTGGGATGAAAGTGTTGAAAAAGTAATAAAAAGAGAATTAAAAGTTGATGCACTCCAATGAAAAATATACAAAAGTCTAAGTTTAGGGGTGCTTGTTATGTTATACCCCGTAGTTCTGGCCATGCGTATGAGAACGTACGAAAGGTATTAAGACTTAAAATTTTAGAAAGATAGGTCGACAGAATGTTTCGGACGGGTTTTTAGTCAACTTTGAGGCGGTTTATATCCAGTTGCATTATGAGTTCCTAGGTGTTTCAAAAGCCTAGTACGTAGTTGGCTGAGTCTAGTTTCCAACGCAACCAACCGTTCGTCGATAGGACATCGGAGTAGAAAGTTATGGAAGTTACAAGTTCAGTGCGCAGTCGGACAGAAAAATAATTCGGCCAGAGCCGCGGCCGCGACCGGAAGCGTGGCGCGCCGAAGTTCTGGGGTTGCGGAGGTTTGAGTCGCGCGCGCCGCAGGTCGCGCGCCGCGGCGGGTTCTGCGAGGTTGAGTGGAAAAATCTGAACTGTTTTGTTTTAAAAAAAAGTCATGGGAGGGTGACAAGTGTCCCCCCCCCCCCATCTGATTTTTGCATGCACTATTTATTGACCAAGTCTTGAAGACTTGGTCATTCTTCAAGCTCTTCTATCTCTCTAAATTAGAAGCTCTCCCTTCTCTCTAGAAAATCAAGAGGAAATCAAAGCTTGAGAAAAATCTGAAAAATGTGGCAAGAAGAAGACTTGTTGGCAAGCTTGTAGGAGTTATTGTGGTGGTGTTTGTGGAAAGGAGGCTAGTGAATTTGTTGGATTAATTTGGCTAAAGCTCTAAGGTAACAATTCTTTCCCTTTTTGCTAGTTTTTGGTGTTGCATGTGAAGAAGAAAGAACTTGTAGTGGTAAATATTGCTCTTAGATAAATTGCATGTAAGAAATATGGTTTGGATATGAAAGGATTGGATAAGAAGGTTATGTAAGCATGTTGTAGCCAAAATACTACCTTAAACTTGTTAAGTTAGTTGTTATACATTGTGGGGCAGAATTTTACACATCCAAGTTTAGGTGTGTAATCCCCTTTATATTTATTGGATTGTTGGGCCTTAAAAGTGGCGTTTGGATGTTGAATTCGGACCTTAAAAAGGTGGCAAAGTGTGTAGAAACAAAGAAAATGCTGCCCGATTTTCCATAGAATTTAGTGACTTTGCACTTAGAATCTTTTACGTTGAAACTAGAGGTTAATAAATGTATTATGGTCATTATAGGTTGACGTACTACGTGCGGTATTTTGGACTTAGCAAGTGGATTGACCGAAGAGGTATGTGGAACTTTCATATCTCTTGAGCATGAATAGCTTTACATATATAGTACGATAGACGTACAAGGTTTTGATATCCCTTACTTGTTTTAAGGATGGCCAAGTTTGGTGAGTAAGGGGGATTAACTCTTTTCTTTAAAAAGTATTAAGGATGTCTTGAGTTTTCAAAGTTAAGGGACTTGATGTGTTTAAGTATATGGTTCTTGTTTCTTTTTAAAAGTGTAAGTCCCTTGGGTTTAGGAAAATGTATTTGACTAAGGTATAACGTTAATATAATGACTTTATGGGAAGTTGATTATATTAGCTTTATGGCAGGTTAACAAAGGAAGATTTACTCTAAGTAAAGTGAGTACGGATAAATGATTTGAAGTTGTGAAAGGCAAATTGAAATTTAAGGCATTAATTGCCTAAGGTTTTAGAAGAGTAGAAGTACATAGTACTTTGGGTTAAATTCCCGGATTTCATAAAGACATGTTAGTGCCTTAAGTAAACTAAAATGAGAATGTGTATGAACAAGATTAATAAGAAGTTAAGGGGTTTCTTAACTTGCTTGTATTATGTATGATAGCCGGTTTGTGCTAGTGATATATTATTATTTATTACGGGGTCATTCCCCGGGTTGTGGCATTTGCATATTCCGTGGATTTGCTACCCACGATGCGAGGAATACCTCATGCGAGTCCGTAGGGCTCATGCGGGTGAAATAGTCTCATGCGGGTGAGTACATTTACGCGAGAATACCATGCGGTCCACATGACCCATGCGGGTGAAATAGTCCCAGGAGTATGAGTGCTTAATGATACTGCGGGGCGGATAACCTTGCTTTGATCATGAGCTTCCTATTTTCATGCAGTATAGTATATGTTTGATATTCTCATTATTAGTAAGGCACAGTGTTCTGTAAACTGATTATCATACATGTCTCCAGTTATTTTAGACTTATGATGTATTTTCAGTATTTTCCAGTTTCGCATACTTAGTACATATTGTGTACTGACCCCCTTCCTCGGGGGCTGCGTTCATGCCGCATGTAGGGGTAAGCAGGTGGTGGATCCTCATTGTTAGGATCACTGGTCTGATGTCAGAAGCTCCATTCTTTCGGAGGCTTGTTTTGTTGGTACGGTTTTTCCCTGATGCTATAAGTATTATGTACATTCAGGGGTATGGCGGGGCCCTGTCCCGCCACAGTTGTTATTCCTAGAGGTCTGTAGTCACGTTTGTGTTTTGGACTGTAAGAACAAGTTGTACTGTTTACTTTTGAATAAGTTTAATCTATGAAAGGCGGCCTTGTCGGCTAGCCAGTGATGTTTGCTATATACAGGTTTATGTGTTATGTATGTTCCGCTGCTATTCTCTGATGTATACCTGAACGGGGTGCCCCGGTAGGGCACCAGTCGCGGCCCCGGGGTCAGGTCGTGACATGTTATTTATAATGCGTCTCATTTTCTCAAAAGAAAAGAGGGGAGAAAATAGGTATGAGACTAAAAAGAAAGTCAAAAAGAAGGAAAAATGAGTTGAATGAAAAATGTTTATGGTACGTAATTGAGCCTAAATGCTTACTTTTACCTACCTCTGCCTAAGCCTATATTACAACCTTTGATAGTCCTGATTGTCACGCCCTTTTTCGACCGCGACATTCCTAAACTCCCTCCTGCTTAAGAATGTTAGAAAATAAAATAAAATGCTAAAAGCTAAATGATAAAGGGTAAAGAGGCTAAAAGGGTTGTTAAATGCTAAAAGTGCTAAAAGGGTGCTGAAAGTGCTAAAGGGTTCGCGGAGTCGTCACCTAATTAGTTTGGGTGAATTAGGACACCTATATGTCAACTAGGTCAAAGTCAACATTAACTCCATTTTTATGGTCTGCGAAACTAGTGTGAGATTCTGAGTAAGAGTTCTTTATTAATCTAGAGGGAAGGGATTAGGCACCCTCTAAGATCCGCTAACTTGCAGTTGTCCTGCCAAACCTAGTCTGATTATTATGTTAGAGAAAATGCGTGTAAAAGATGTTGCAAGTGTTTTATAAAAGAATGCATTTTTTGATAAAAGATTTATAAGATTAATGCTACAAAAATACATGTAATGTCTAAAGGTATGCATTTATATTGTTTACAAAAATAAATGATGTAACAATTGATGTGTTTACTAAAGATATGCATTTCATTTGCAAAATCGGTTTTGATTAACATATGCATGGTATGATATAAAAGATGCTATTTTTGGCAATTCATAATAAGAAGATATGAAAATAAATTATAATGTCATTAAGTGATTTATGAGTAAATCAATTTCTTTCTTCATGATTAGGTATGCAAATTTAATTGTTAGGCAAAGATTAGACATACAAGACAAGCCTAAGATAGATAAATTAGAAGTGTATTTCCAGTTTTAAAACTACCCACCCAATTCATTTGTTCAAAGACTAATTGTTATCTGTCTCCTATTAATTACAAAGTTAGATAATAAAATTACAAATAAAAGACACGAATGAGGCAAGGAGATTAAAAGAGTAAGAGGGGTTGAGATGGATGACGACGTCATCTTGTCCTATTTTTGTCTTAGGAATTTCTGAAGCAGGAATGCGGATGAATATGGATGCGGGTCCCATTTGAAGTAATTCATGATGAGTCTCGTCATGAGACTCTTCATTTTGCTCTGAAGCATTTTATGTAAGAAAATAAGAAAAAGAAAAGAATTAGAAGTTGTCCAAATATCTATTTATTAATACAAATAGGCAAGATTTATATAAACTAAAACGGGAATATAATGTAATTTAATAATATCAATTCCCAATCGGCAGATCCAAGCAATACAAACTCAAATATTGTTCAACTTGAGTTTTGGTTACAAGCAGCAATACAGCAGGAGCGAATAAATGTAAAGTATCCAAAATAAGAAATTGAACACACAACTGATTGGAAGAGTAAGGCATTTATCATACATGGACCTAGACACACGATTTCTAGCTAACCTTGAACAGTTACCATGCTCAGCGGATTTACACATGCTATAACACAACCACACACCAAAGCATACTAGGAAAACTGAGGAGACTCAATAAGCACAACATGCTTCAATGCTGAGCCATTGGTAAATTGTTTAAACAGGTGACTCAAGGGTTGTACAAGATTCAAAGAGCAGATGCAAGGTTTACCGTCTGAAGATCCCCATATGCATTTGACAAATTTTCTGGAACTGTGTGTAATATTAAATACAATGGCATTACTGAGGGAGAGTGAGCTTAATAATTTTTATCAAACGGAGGGAGAATCATTATATGATGCATGGGAGTTGTTCAAAGACTTGCAGAGGAAGTGCCCACATCATGGGATTGAGAAGTGAATATTAGTCCACATATTTTATAATGGGTTGTGTGGTGCTACTCGCATCATTACTGATGATGCTGCAGGAGGTACGTTCATGAGCAAAAGTATCAATGAGGCACATGATTTATTAGAAGACATGGCCACCAACAATCATCAGTGGTCAGATGAGAGAGCTATGAACAGCAGGAAAGTAGCTGGGGTTCATGAGTTGGTTGCTATCACTGCATTGACTGCGCAGGTTGCCACTTTGACAAAGCAGTTGCAGCAGAGTACAATGCCCGTTAATGCTGTCTAAACACCAGTGAGTTGTGAGATTTGTGGGGGTCCCCATACTTTTGATAGGTGCACAACAGTGGATCCAAATAATGTGCCTGTGGAGCAGGTTCAAACATTTGGGAATTTTCAGAGGCCCCACAACAATCCTTACTCCAACACATATAATCAGGGGTGGAGATATCACCCAAATTGTTCATGGAGGAATGACCAAGGGCAGCAACCTCAGTTCCTGGAGATATTTCAAAAGACCAATCCAGCTACGCAGGGACAGAACCAGCAACAGTAGCCCAGACCATAAATCCCACAAGAGAAGCCTAATGAATTTAGAGCAACACTTTTAACACTAATAAATTCTCAGACCCAGTTCATGACATATACTAGGTCATCTATCAGAAATTTAGAGACACAGGTGGGACAGCTGGCGAACATGTTAAACAATAGAGATTAAGGAACTCTTCCCATCAATACTGTGATAAACCCAAGGGAGCAGTGTCAAGCAATCAGCTTGAAGAGTAGGAAGCAGTTAGAGAAGGTTGCACCCCAATCAGTGGTTGAAAAGTAGAAGACAGTTGATGCAGAAAAAGAGGGGGTTACTGATGACTGCCCTACACTAGAGAAGGCTCCACTAGCAATTATGAGAGAATATACAGACAGAATTTCATACCCTCAAAGACTGCAGAAGAAGTCTCTGGATAAGCAGTTTTTGAAATTCATGAAGGTCTTCAAAAAGCTGCAGATCAATCTCCCGTTCATTGAAGCCTAGCAGAAAATGTCATCATATGTGAAGTTTATGAAAGACATCATTTTTAAAAAGAGGAAGCTGGCAGACTATGAGACAGTGGTGCTGACAGATGAGTGGAGTGCTATATTTCAAAAGAAACTTCCCCTAAAGTTGAGAGATCCAGGGAGTTCCACATTACCTTGCATTATAGGAAAAGTTACATGTAAAATGGCTTTGTGTTATTTGGGGGCAAGTATTAACTTGATGCCCCTTTCTGTGTTTAAAAGACTTGGGTTGGGGGAAGAAAAGCCAACCACAGTCACCTTGCAGCTAGTTGATCGCTCAGTCGTACATTCCCGAGGTATAATTAAAGATGTTTTGGTGAAAGTGGACAATTTCATCCTCCCTGCTAATTTTCTCATTATTGATATGGAGGATGATGAGAATATGCCCATGATCCTTGGGAGACCATTCCTAGATACAGGGAGAGCCCTCATTGATGTTAAAGAGGGGGAGTTAAAGCTCAGAGTACAAGATGAGGAAATGGTATTCAGAGTTTTCAGGCAACCAATCGAGTCATAAGAAAGTGACAAATGTTTTGTTGTCAGTATAATTGATAAAGATGCTCCTCATGAAAGTTCCAAGGGTACTGATGTCCTTGAGGTAACAGTAAGCCATATGTAGAACAGGATGGTAAGAATTCTGAACTTAGCCCTGTGAAAACGAAAAGGAGCAGGAGGAAGAGAATAATAATGAAGTGGATATGCTGCGAGGGTAATCTACCCCCTTGAGTGAACAAAGTATTTGCGTCCGGCTAAAAGACGTTAAAGACAGTGCTACTTGGGAGGCAACCCAATGTTTTAATTATGGTATTTCAATTTTTGTTTTAGTTGTTTTATTTTGTCTTGAACAGTCTCACAGTCTTGGTTTCTTGTCTTATGTTTTAGGATGACAGGTGGACTGGAAGCTGACCCCAAGTGAAAAAAGGGACAAAATGATGAAAAAGGGAAATATTGGTAGTTGTTCCCGTCATCAGCGCCAACATGCAGGGCCGTGACGCCGAAAGTTCAGAGAAGTGCTATGCCTGTGCAATTTCAAGAATTTCCTCCAAGACCTCTGTTATGACCGTTGTTTTGTATCTGTAAGTTATCCCTTTAATTTTTAGTCTATACACATTGGGGACAATGTGTCTATTAAGTTTGGGGGGCTCTTATTTTGAGTTTTTTTGTTTGTTTTATGTGTCTGTGAGTCATAATTTTTTTTATGGATCATGTATGTTGTAGTTGCTAAAGATATTGAGTGGATAAAATGGGATAATGTAATGGAATTGAAAGCAAAAATTTGTGTGCTTAAGTTAGATATGCCAAAAATTCATGACATCTAATTATTGAGATATTTGTGCTTAGCCTATATGTTGTCAATTATGGAAAGAAATGTTGAAAATGTCTAGAAAACATGTTTGCTTGTTATTTGAGGCGAAATAGTTAAGATATACATATTTAGGGAAATGATTCAAGCATTCTTTGATAGCTCTTCTTACCGTTCGTTACCTACTCTGACATAAATTGTATCACTAGTCAGCCTCTTTGAGCTTAAATAATATCTTTGTTGACACCCTATGATTCCCTTGTTGTGTCATAATAAGTGATGATTGAAATCTTGGGATGAAAGTGTTGAAAAAGTAATAAAAAGAGAATGAAAAGTTGATGCACCCCAATGAAAAATATGTAAAAGTCTAAGTTTGGGGGTGCTTGTTATTTATAATGCATCTCATTCTCTCAAAAGAAAAGAGGGAAGAAAATAGGTATGAGACTAAAAAGAAAGTCAAAAAGAAGGAAAAAGAGTTGAATGGAAAATATTTATGGTACATAATTGAGCCTAAATGCCTACTTTTATCTACCCCTGCCTAAGCCTATATTACAACCCTTGATAATCCTGATGATCTCTAATGTGTATGTCTATGATTAGTGGAGAATATCAAATAAACAGGTCTATAGAAATTTGGGAAAGATGGAATGAAATTGACATGCATATGTTAGGTGCTTGTATTTTCAGTGATTATGATATAATTGAATTTGCGAAATATCTAACTTGAAATTCTAGATTGCTAAATATTCATGCTATGTATGTTCTAATATATTATCCCTATTTTCATCCATGATTTTGAGGAAGCATTGCTATAGCTACTTGATCTATTTCATAGATTATTTTCTTTGATTGTGTTTTTGTTTTTGTTTAGTGTTTTACTCGAAGGCGAGTAAAATGTAAGTTTGGAGGTGTTTGTTGAGTATATTTTATATACACTTTTGAGTCATTTTTAGTTAGTATTTTACTCTTTTATTTTGCGTTTAGTATAGTGTTAGGTGTGTTTTTCGTTCTTTTGTGTTACAACGGTCATAAAGGAGAAAATATTGCTATTAAGGATGAAATTGCACAAGCAAAGCCCAAGAAATGAAACCTAAGAAGTCCCAAGAAGAATAGAAGAAAATCTGATGAAAACCTGAATTTTACGTCGACAGCGCCAAGCGGCGCCAGTCTGCAGCGCCATGGTGCCAGAATGCATGGCTATGGTGCTGGAAGTTCGAAGTGCGAGAATTTCGCGCCATGGCGCGAGAATGCGACAGCGCCAAACGACGCTGGATTTTCAAGTCGGGCTGTCAATTTCGAAAGGCAAAAGGGTTCGAATGAAGGTTTTTCTCAAATATAAAAACCTTAAACCCTCACATTATTCATATCATACTTTGGAGGCTAGAAATGAGGCAAAGCAACACAAGATTGGAGACATCTTTTGTTCAAGTTCTTTTTCTTTCCCTTGTTTAATTTCAGTTAATGTTGGATTTTGAATTAGTTCTTAGCATAACAATGTCTAGGAGCTAATTTATTTATTAGGGTTTTCCGTCGAATCTTCTTGAAACTCGTTCATACAGTTAATGCATAGTATTGATTTCTTCTTCATCATATTAAGTTCTATTCAATATTGTTTTGATTGCTTGATAATTAACTGGTCATTAATTGTCATAACTTATATAATTTCGAATCGAGATCTGAGAGGGGAGATTTGAATATACTGTAGTTGTTTAGACATATGTTTAAATCGTAGACGAAAGTACTCCGATAGTTGTGTAGTGTTTAAGTTTATTGCTCTTAATCCTCATGTGTGGTAAAATCTATCATAGAAATATATAAGGTTTTTGCACAAGGTTGAGTTTTTATATGTCCTAACCGGAATATATAACAAATTAGTTAACCTGTTATCGTAATAAGAAGAAGAATCATTAGCATTGCATTAACACGTGAAAGCGTGGATGGTTGAGGAGATTGAAACCATAGTTCCTTCATAACTGTTTTAAACCAGAAGTATTATCATAATTAGTTTATTTTCTGCACTTTACTTAGTGATAATTCTTAGTCTAAAATCTCAAACAAAAGAACGGTTACCAAATAGATATCATAGATTAGATATTCGGTACTTGACAAACCAGTCTCTGTGGACGATAACTCGATCTTACAGATCTTTATTACTTGAACGATACGTACACTTACGTAAGCATAGAGAAATATCGCAACAATGATTGACCTCCGAGGCGTGTAGCCTGGTGCATCTATTGTTGTTCTAGTCTAGAGGATGATTATATCTGTGAGAAAATATCCCTCGTGTATCTATTGAAGTACTAGTCCATATGACGATTAGCCTCTGTGGGATAATAGCCATGATGTATAGAATGATTGTTCTTCCGTAAGTTGGCATGTGTTGATTTATTGGTTGCGTGAGAGCGGCTTGTTGATGATCTTGAGTTCATGATTTAAAAGACTTAATGTGATGAACGGTGTAATAAGTTGAAATTAATATATTTCTATGTTAATGAATTTTTTTCTGGTAATTTTATTAAGGTTACTGACTTACTCTATATTTGGGATTTCGAACTATTTTTAAAGAACTTTAGGTAACGAGAACGACTTGAGAATTCAAAGTGATTATTTCTTCATCATTGACTTATACCGGAAATTCATGAGATGTTATTATTTTTGTTTTGAACTGTCTCTCAATAATGTTTTCAATTACACTTATTACCTATATATTTTACTATTAACCATTTTTCAGAGACACTCACTGAGTATCCAGTACTCAGGCATACCATTGTTGTTTTGATGGTGTGTTAGGTAACATAGAAGAGCAGGTTCGTGATACGCGTGAGAGTAGGAGAACTTGCTGCTTTCTGAATTTATTGGTGAGCCTACACCCTTGTTCGTGGGACACCGCTCTATCTTTATTCATTTCAGTTTTCGGGATGCGTCCCGAATTTAGACACACCTTTGTTTATCTTAAAAGCTCCATAGATAGTTTTTCGATTTTGGGTAATTATTGAAGTCTCGTACGACTTATAGAGGCATTTGCCACATATTTTTTATTTGATTATTCATATTAGACTTCCGCTGATTTTATAAAGTGTGAGTATGCTCTCCGTTAGTCATAAATGATTGTTTTAAATATATATTAAAATACTACTGAAAGAGAATAGACGTTTATTAATTTTATAAGGTTATTTCGGTGTTGTTCATAGAATCGAATGCAACTCGAGTTCAGGGTGGGTTTGGGGCATGACACAAGATGACCTCGTATGACAATTTCGAATACGCGAGCATATTTGTTGTGTGGTTTCGAAGTGGTTTGCATATTTAGTTTGTGTCGGGGGTCCCAGATGAGTTTCGAGGATCGATTCCAAGAATGGGGAACACCATAATTTTCTAGTGTCCTGTAGCTAATTTTCTTCACTGCGATCGCAAGGCACGTGTCGCGATCACGGCGTGCATAATAGCGAAGCTACGCAATTGAGTAGGCTTAGTTCGCGATCATGAAGGCAAATTCCATGGGCCAGATTGGACAGGCTCCGCAATCGCGATGCTAGGGCCGCAATCGCAAAGAGCAGTTTTTCAGCAATTTTTAAAACCCCGAAAATGATATATAACATTTAATTCTCATTTTTGGAGTTTTGGGTCTCGTTTTGAAGAGAATTTTGAGGGGATTTTCAAGGTTCTTCAAGCGGGTAAGTTCCTAACCACTCTCCTATAGTTATTCAATCGATTATTAAGGGATTCCATGTTAGATATCATGAATTAGATTGGAGATTTGGGGGGAAATAAACCCTAGGATTGAACAAAAAGGAATATCTTCAATTGATCATGAGATTGATGTTAGATTTGGTTGATTTTTTATATCTAGGATCCATAGATGTTTGATAAACTGATTTTGAAATAGATTTTTCGTTTTACCCTTCGAATCTTGAAATCCTTTTTTTGAGTGACTTTTTGGGTACGAATCTTTTGTATAACAATATGAGTATCGATAGAATCGTGTGTTAATGTACTTCCCATAGTTGATTAGATTTGGGATTTTCGTAGGCTTTACGAGTAGGCAAGGCTTTGTTGTGATTATCAAACTCCTATTCCATGTAAGTTGAGATCTTGTACCTGTTTTAAAGAGTCATGGTTGGTCAAATTAACTAAATAAGATGGCATAATAGGGATAATAATGGGGTTCCTATACTTGTGAGGTGACGGACACTTATATTGAATACTGGTGGCATGTTATGGGTACTTGCGCCTTTAAATTATGTAGTGAATATCATGCTTTGGGCTTTACCTGATAGAATAGTATGATTCTTTGAATATGTAATTGAGGGAATGAAGCCCGTACTTTTCTCATCATTATTTATCCATTATATGTGAATATGTATTTCCATCACTCTTTTATACTTGTTTTAAAGTGGAAAAGAAGAAAATTGAGTCTTTATTATTGATATATAGGTTCGTCGCTGGTGATATGAGGGTGGACGCGGATTAGAGTGATCAACATAGCCAAAGAAGATTTTGGCCACCAAGAAAGGACAACAGTTGCATGCGCCAGAATAAATAGTTGGTAGATGTTAATTTGACAGAATTAATCCCCTTCATTATTCTTATTGATGAAAGGAATATATATATAAATTACCATAGGAGGATCTTATTCCTACTTTACATCTAACCTTATTCTATAAGGAGACTAACTATACAATTATGGTAATATTAAAATAGTAATTAAGGTACAAGACTAATTCTAATATATACCAAATATACATCAAGTATAACATGCTCACTAACAGTGTTCGAATGGCCGCATGTGTGTCTAAGTCGCGACGCTGGGCACTTTTTGGATACTGTTTAACACACCCTCGCAGTCATAGCGGGCGGTCTTTGTACGCTGAGACTGTCTTTAAAATCTTCAAAAAAGACCGAGGGAAGACCCTTTGTAAAGATGTCTGTAATTTGATATCTTGAAGGGACATGGCAGACGCGTACTTGTCCTTTAGCTACCTTCTCTCGAACAAAGTGAATATCCATCTCTATGTGTTTAGTATGCTGGTGCTGAACTGGATTACCAGAAAGGTAGATGACACTTATATTATCACAATACACCAATAAATCCGAGAGAGAGAAAGTTTTGAGGAGCGAAAGCAGGGTAAAGAGAACCTAAACTCTTGATACCATGAAATAATTAATCCCCTTGATTATTCTTATTGATGAAAGGCATATACAAGTTACAATAGGAGAATTTTATTCCTACTTTACGTCTAACCCTATTCTATAAGGAGACTAACTATACAATTATTGTAATATTACAATAGTAATTAAGGTACAAGACTAATTCTAATATATATCAAATATACATCAAGTATAACACTGTTCACGGAACAGTGTTCGGGACTGGGCCGCAGTGATGTGTCCTAAGGACCGCGGCGCTGAGAACTGTTTGGACACTGTTTAACAGATCGAGATAAAGTGATGAACATTTAAGGGTTGAATGTGACGAAGAACAAGAAGAAAGAGAAGCAGTTGATAGAGAGGTTGAAGAAGAGGTCAGACTGGCGTCTGATATCATATTGAACAATAGAGAGATAGAACCAAAGCTCGTTCACATCGATTCAGTGATTTATTGTATACACAACTTCATGTCTTTATATGCAGTAGGATGAACGTAGTAATATAGTCATGCCTGATACTACAATCTTAAGTCTAACTAACATCGGTCGATCTCTTGGAAGGGTTCATATAGCTGAGAGGGATTTCGAGGCCTAGTGTAACCCCGATGAAGGGCATGTCTCAATAGACTCGAACTCAGAACTAATGTCTGCTCTGATATCATAATGAAGTGTGTGATCATTTTTTAAGCTATTAGAGAGAATACATATTTATTTATTTAATTATATTAATGTCCCAACATATGACTTAAACTCAAAAACAAAACAAAAAATGAACTAAAGAGAGTTAAACAGTGATCTAACATTGTGGAAGACAATGGAAATTAAGCCAGTGGAGCAGCAGAATGCTGTAATTATTGTTTGGACCTTATGGTGAGAAAAAAACTGTCCTTGACTAAAATTTAGATGTTACGTATTTCAGGGTGTAGAATATAAAGGCTAGTTTCCAAAATCGTGCTTGTAAATATCCTCCAATCTCTATCAACAAACTAACCTATACCAACCAACCCTACTTAGCTAATATGACAATTTTCATTACTATACACTGATATTATCTGCATGATCAGAAAGGTAGCTTTGACAATCAAGGGATATAGTAAAATGGATGGGGCCTTTTACCTTATCGTTTTAATTATTAATGGAGAAGGTAACTGATAAGATTTCAGTAGCAGCCACGATATGATATAGAACATTAGTACTAATTTCATTTCATTTTTGTATAGTTATGTGATTTACCAGTAGGGACGAATACGGAAAAAGAAGTTCGTATGGGAAGGTGAAGGTCAAAACTCAAGTACGTTCCTGTGGTGAGTAACAATTTGAAATCTCTTAATAAGCTTTAATTACCCTACTTGGCCAACATTTATCTAAATTTACTAGAATATTCTTTTTAATAGATTTAAAACTATTTAAAATATTTTTTTCTATCATATATTTCTAACAATTAGTATATCTTTACAATTTAATAATTTTAAAAAAAATTCAACATTTAATCAAAAAATAATATTATATTATACATAAAAAATATAATGACAATATGATAGTCAATGACTCAAATATATCCAAACCTACCCCCCTTCCTACCCACCTACCCCCACCCGTTCCTCAAATTTCTATGTCATATATTTTTTTTTTTTATAAAAAATATGAATTTTTTTCTTTCTCTCCTTACCCCCGCCCTACCCTCAACCCCACCCCCATTGCCCTACCCCATCCTCAAATTTTTATTTCATATTTTTTGTTACTTTTATAAAAAATGATTGAAAATATGAATTTTTTCTTACCCCCTCACCCTACCCCTACCCCCACCCCACCTCATTGCCCTACCCCATCCTCAAATTTCTATATTTTATTTTTTGTTACTTTTATAAAAAAATATATATATATATGAATTTTTTCTTACCCCCTCCCTACCACCTCCCCCCACCCCACCCCATTGCCCTACCCATCCTCAAATTTCTATTTCATATTTTTTGTTACTTTTATAAAAAAAATATTAAAAATATGAATTTTTTTCTTACCCCTCCGCCCTACCTCTACCCCCACCCCATTGCCCTACTTATCCTCAAATTTCTATTTCATATTTTTTGTTACTTTTATAAAAATAAAAAAAAATCTTACCCCCGCCCTACCCCATTGCCCTACCCATTCTCAAATTTCTATTTAATATTTTTGTTACTTTTTAAAAAAATATATAATTTTTTTTCCTACCCCCACCCTATCCCTATTCCCAAATTTCTATTTTATATGGGATATTATATGAGATTAAAAAGAATTTTGTGAAAAGAAAATGGTAAATAAGTCAAAAAAAATCAATGAATGAGCAAAAAGAACTTCTCCAGAAGCATTTCTCCAAAAGCACCAAATTGGTGTTTACCTTCTTCCCATCTAAACACGCTTTGGCACGAAAAAGTATTTATTTACGAAAGAGGGTGTTTGGCTAAAGAAGTGTTTCTGAGAAACAGAAACACTTTCAGAAGCTTGATCAAACACCACCTTAATAGTAATTAGTAAGTAGTATTAGCATGAGTAAATGTGAAAAAATGAATAAATATCTCATGGAAGCTTCTAATGTCTCTACCTAACTCGTTTTATTTTTAAAAAAACAAAGGAAAAAAGCAAAAGCAGATAGGAATAAAGGTTAAAAAGTTTGGTCTTTTCGTTGTGCGAAGGGTCATTCATTTGTTTTCTTATAGGAATATGAATATGATATTATGTGATGCATCTTTTTAATTGGATAAGTCACACATGCTTTTAGATTGCGTTTTGAGAAGGTTTTTCTTCGTTTGGAACATCTCAACCAATTATTAATTAATTAGTGGACGTATGGAGGTACCTAATATGCTTTGATGAAACAAAACGAATATATGTGTGATAAATATATTAGAAGACCATGGAATTAAGTTCAAACCAAATTTAAATCTAAAATGCATGCAAGGCTTAAGAAGTACTCGTAATAGTAGTAGTTCTAGAAAATGGAGATTTAGTATGTGTTTGACCAAGTTTTTACAAGTGTTTCTCAATTTGAGAAATATTTTTTAGACCAAACACATACTTATTAAGAATTAAGTTGAAATATTTTTTTAAAAAAAATCAAAAAGTGTTTCTAAAATAAATAGAATGAGAAACGTCAATTTTTTATCAAAACAAAAAAAGAAATATTAGTATATATTCATATGAGTTTATTTTCTCCATATTTTAAGTGTTAGTTTGTTCTGTCCATTCCTCATTGAGAAATGTAATTGAGCGAACATTTGGTGTGTGGAAAAAGATGGAGGGTATTATCAATAATGTCAAGTTCCATTAGACACAAATTATTGCGGCAACTATGGCTATGCATAACTATATTAGAAGGCATGCACTTGAAGATTTGGAATTTGATAAATGTGATGCAGACTCAAATTATGTTCCTGAAGTTGAAGGAGATGAAGATATTGGAGGAACATCAAGGACTTTGAGAGATGATCATGATAGATCGATGGATGGTGTTAGTATGGAATCTGTTCGCCACAACATTGTCACTTCCTTAATGAGTCGTGAGTCAATATTTCTATATTCTAGTTTATTAGTTGTGTAATGATGTAATATATTCAACTTTTGGACATATTGAGTCATTGACTATCATATTGTCGTTATATTTCTTATGTACAATATAATATTATTTTTTATTAAATGTTGCAATTAAATATTTTTTAAAAAAAATTAGTAAATTGTAAAGATATACTAATTTGTAGAAACATAGGATAGAAACAAATATTTTAAATAGTTTTAAATCTATTAAAAATAATATTCTAGTTTCTTTGTATAAATGTGGGTCAAATAGGGAATTATTTCCGTTTCTCAAAAATACTTCTATAATTACAGGTCAAACACCATAATAGATTCTCTAGAAACAGTTTCTGCAAAACTACTTCTAAAAAACAGAAATTGTTTTAAAAAAAATTGACCAAACAGACCCTTAGTAATTTGACAGAATAACGATCAAGGATATCGGGAGATAGTTAAAAACTCTCTACTCTTTAAGTATATGTCTCGAGTTGAAGCCAATAAAAACTTTTTTAATATTGAGCATTTTACTCTTTAATGAACTTGAACGATACAAATTCAAATTTTAGAGCCAATATATTTTGAATTACTAGATGGTTATACTGAAAGAAAAACATGTTGGACAGTATGACAAATTAATAGTCAAACAACAAAAGCACTTAAGTGACCGACTGCCGCTTATATATTTTGATCCTTAATTATTAAAAGGACCAATGTGAAAAAAAATGCAGAAAATGTTCTACAAATTTTAACATGTATATATGTTATGTTTTTTTTTTACGAAGGAACCCGCAATCGCCGCTTTCTTCGAGTCGCAGAGTACTTGGATACGCAATAAGCAAACCACGTCGTAGCTTAAATCACACTTGGCAGTCAGTGTAGCCAATTTCACGGCGGCGGTGACGTTCTGCGAGATTTGAGCTTGTGTCTCACACCACCCAATGAAGATACCCTCTCGCTTCGGATTTATTGAATTACAAAGCTGAAAACGTTGATACAATTTTCTCTCTCATTATAATTTAGAACTTTACGTGATAATAATTTTTAAATTGTAATTCCAATATAGTAGGAGTCTGTTAGTACAAGTCAACTTAGCACTGCTTTTGATGTATGTTATGTTCAAAAAGTAAGCTTTGCTGTTTAAATGAACAATAATTAATTACAAGATCTCATTAGCTTATAATGTGACACATAGTTAACAGTAACATAATCAACAGAATATCCAATGAGAATTGAAAGCAGAAAATCCAAAAGCTGCTGATTAATTATGTAGTTGATGAAATACTTCTTTTTGCAATCTATCAATTAGAAGAAGATAATCTAGAACCAAGTTCCATGGAGTAGTTGCATTGGCTAAGCCGATTAAAGGGTAAAACGCTATCTATCAAGAAATATTTTTAGATGTTTTGTTGTCAATACTATACTTTACTCTCTCCATTTTAAATTAGTTGTCATATTTCATTTTTCAAAAGTCAATTTTATTGATGTTCGAACTAAATTAGATTAGATCAATTAAATATTTTATAAATTAAAATTTATTAAATATTCAAAAATTAAACGAAAAATACTCCAAATTATAATTTTTTTCATATCAATTTCATGAAAAAATATATTTAAAAATATTAATCAATATTCACAAAATTGAACTTTTGAAAAGCAAAATATGATAATTAATTTGGGACACACATAGTAAGAAAAATATTTTTATATTAGTTACTATAAGTAATAATAGAGAAGATAGGTTACCAACCTCTTGCCATCTTCTTTTCTTCTAATCCTTTCACTGCTTATCCAGTTGCCCTCAACATAACCAACTCCCCATCCCCACATAGAGACACACAACTAACAATATAAAAGAATCTATATGTAGAAAAGAAAAAGTAATGAACAGAAAATGGTGTGTAACTGAGGCCTTCAAAACTTGCATGTGTCACATGAATCGACCGGCGTACATACATTATACATATATGATATATCCAAGATTCATCACAATGGGCCACATAAGATAAGGACGAAGAAAAACCTTATTGTTATCAAGATTGAGAGAAAGAAAGATCTTTTAAAGATGAAAAAGAAACGCAACTTTCCTACAAATTCTCTATTTTATTGTTATTTAACTGAAAATAAAGATTGTCACCACTTAACAATGTTAGATTATTGTTAAGAGTCTCACGTCGAATCTGGAATTGAAACATGAACTCCTTGGATTTAAACAATCATCATCCCATGCTACTGGCGTTGAAGCAGCCAAGATCCATTCTTACGTCAGATCGTAGCTGCGCCATTGCAATTCTTTGTTCACCGATGTTGGGGCCCCAAATTATATTATTCACGCTCCAGTTAACAAAGTATGACCTTGCGGGGAGTGTTAAGAGTCTCACATCGGATGTGGAATGAGAACATGGACTCCTTATATGGACTTGAACAATCATCACCCTGCAAACTATTTTTTGGAGTTGAGTTAAGCCCAAGATCCATTCTTACAATTACATTACCGGGAAATTGGGAGAAATCACAACTATTACGACACAAATATACTCTATCTGTCTGATTATATGAGATATTTTTCATTTTAGTTGTAAAAAAACTAGTTTTAAGAAACTTATTAAGGAAAGTGAGATTATTGATATAAACAGTAAAGAAAAGACATTAATGAAATAGAAGGATTCAAGCTATTATTATGGAGAAGAAGAGAGTACATGATAGAGGAAGGAGAAACAATGAACAGTGCAAAATAAATGTTATCGGTAACATTTTCAACCCTTCATATATATAGTTAATTTTATAACTAATTATTAACATGTAATGATCAAAATATCCTTTTATCTTAATACTTAATTTATTCAACACTCCTCCTCAATCTAGGTGCTATAAAATATTAAGAAACACCTAGCTTGGATACAAGATACTCATGTTGCACTCTTGTTAATTCTTTTGTAAATATATCCGCTGGTTGCTGTGTTGTGTGTATGTACTCAGTTTTGATGAGATCTTTTTGAATCTTCTCTCTTCTAAAGTGACAGTCTATTTCAATATGTTTTGTCCTCTCATAAAAGATTGGAGTGGCTGCAACCTGAATAGTTGATTTGATGTATGTGTGTATGCTTACTGGTAGTTGTAATTAAACTCATAGATCCTTGATCAATCCAGTTAACAATGTCAATTATGTTATTGTAGTTGCAATGCTTTTATACTCAGCTTTTGATGAGATTCTTGAAATAATTGTTTGCTTCTTAAACTTTCAAGATATCAAAGAATCTCCAAGCTTGATGTCACGATCCGACTCCGGGCCCGCGACTGGTGCTCTACCTGGGCACCCTTCTATTCATACAATACAAAATAACCGCGGTAGATAAGTAACACATATTTTTTTTTAAACAAAGACAAAGCCGATAAGGCTGTCATACTATAAATCACCCAAAAGGGCCTACACTATTCAATAATGTAATTACAACTCTAGTCAGTCCATCCCACATATGAATACAGACCTCTAAGATTTTGGACAAATACTATGACGGGACAAGGCCCCGTCGTACCCCTGAATATACATAGCCATTATGACAAGCTCCGGAACATTGGAGTCATCTCAAAATGCTGAACCAGGATCCTAAGCCCGCAGATCCACAACTGTGTACCTAAACCTGCGGACATTTAACGCACTTCGGCGGGTCAAGCAGTGTACCGAATATGGAACGGACATAAGGTACAGCAAACAGATCATAAATGTACAAAAGAATGACAGGGACAAGTATAAAAAGTAAATACCAGATCCTACCATGCCATTACAACTCATGAACTTAATCGCACATTATTATCTTTTCCCATTTTTCAATAAGAGTTATAGTCAAATTCTTACGTACATACTTAGGAAAAATCATCAAGTTCATTACCATATAACTTACTTATCTTGCATAACATAATCCGGCCCTTTATGGAGGGACGCCTTATTGTGGAGCTCACTTTGATTATCCATACGTAATAACGTAACCCGACCCATTTGCGGGACACGGCGAAGTCATACAAAAGCCTTCCCACGGCGTATACCGCCTACCATTCTGGGACGCGGTAAAGCCACATAAGTCTGCCCATAAAGGTATACTGCCCGACCCAATCTGGGACGCGATAAAGTCACATAAGTCTGCCCATAAAGGTATACTGCCCGGCCCAATCTGGGACGCGATAAAGTCACATAAGTCTGCCCATAAAGGTATACTGCATAAAAATATGAAGCTTATGATCAACTTAGGGCCACCTGCCCATAGTATCATTTGGCAATCCTACTCCCGACTATTTCACCCGTGATAGTCGTATGAACCTACACGAGGTAAATTCTCGTGATAATGTATCCTCTGCGTGATAGTCGTATGGACCCGCATGAGGTAATCTCCTCGCATAGGACTGGTCCGCCCCGCATAGGACTATTTCACCCGCATAAGCCCTACGGAATCGCATGAGGTATTTCTCGCATCGTGGGGAGCAAATCCACGGAATATGCAAATGCAACAAGCCCGGGGAATGACCCCGTAATGAAACAATACATCACTAGCACAACCGGCTATCATACATAACATAAGCATCACCGGCTTATCATACATAACATAAGCACCACTGATTTATCATACATAACATAAGCACCACCGGCTTATCATAAATATCATAGCAAGTTAAGAAATCTCTTAACTTCTTATTAGCCTTAATTATTAAGCATTCTCATTTTATTCAAACTTAAGGCACTAACCTGTCATTAAAATCCGGGAATTTAACCCAAGGTACTATGTACTTCCATTCTTTTCAAAAGACTCATTTTCATATAAAATCCCAAGATACTAACACTCGTAGTATCAAGGCATGTCTACATTTCAAACAAGTCACTACATTTTTAGAAATACATTTCTAGGCTTCTAAATCAAGTGACCCTTACTTTAAAACTTTAAGCAATTGATACCTTTAAATCAAATTGTCCTTCCTTATTTCAAGTCATTTATTTGTTTACATTACTAGAGAAAACCATTCTTTTAACCCTCCATAAAGTTGTTATAACCAATTTCCCATAAAACCGTTATAATAACTTTATGCTTTAGAAACTAAGACATCTTTAACCTTTCATAAAACCGTCATAACTAACTTCTCATAAAGTCGTTATAACTCTTTATGTCTTAGACCAATTCATTCTTTTTATAACCAAGAGACTTATACTTTCAAACCAAGTTACATAGCTTTCAAAATACTTCAAGTCTCTTATCTTTTAAGAAATCAAGTTTCTTAACTTAGAATATCAAGTCTCTTTAACTTAGAATATCAAGTTATTCCTTCCTTTAAGAATCAAGTCTCATAACTTGAAAATAAAGTTTCTTAACCTTTTAAGAATTCAAGGTTCATAGTCTTAAAACTTCATAACGTAAACTCTTTAATTTAGGTAACATATATACTTTTATGCGTTGTGAATAGGTTATACTTGTTTATAACGATCTTATTAAAGCAGTCATGATCTAGAAAATGTAATACAATTTTGTCTTATCTTAGTTTCTATGCAGATGGAGAATTCTACTTATTTTAATATAATTGATTGCCGATACATTTTCATTTATTAACGCTGCAATGGCTTGTTCGATACTTATTCTTATTCGTGCAGTAAATTAACAAAGTCAACTCGACTCCAAATACTTCCTAACGACTCTTACCAACATCCCCCATAAGACTTGGTAAGAACTTAGGATAACTTAAACATAACTTTTACATAGAGTAAATCAACATACATACCTCTTAACTTCTAAGAGTAGAAGGAATCATGAAATAACACCACATGTATATTCCATACATAGAATCATGCCAAAAGAAGGAAGAGGTTCACATACCTTGCGACGATTATCGACAAGTAGCAAAATGCTCCAAAGTACTTCAACCTTGCTAGCTATTCCATCCTTTAAGTAGAATACGCTATACGTAGTACTTCAACCTATATGGCCATAATACGTCTATTAACCTCTAGCTTCAAACGTAGAATATTCTAAGTGTAAAGTCACCAAATTCTACGAAAAATCGGACAACACTTCCTTTGTTTCTACGTACTTTTCCACCTTTTTCAAGGCCCATAAATCAATAACCAAACGCCACATTTAAGGCCCAACAATTCAGCAATACCAAGGGGATTACACGCCTAATAGGACGTGTAAAATTCTGCCCCACAATCAATATAAAACTGTCCATTCCTTAAGGCACATTCTCAGCAATAACACTATCCATAACAATGTCAATTTTCGTTCAATTCCTTTTTAATCCAAGTTGTTATTCCAACATGTTATATACCTAATAAAAATTACAACAACTATAAATCATTTCTTCCTTAACATGCGACGATTGTAACTATCGACCAAATTGATTACAACATAAATGGCTAACTTGACCATTTTCGGTTTTAACATGTCGACATGATCCCAATCTTTTCAAACTTCATTCTATATACCACATGCTCATTTCTTAACTACTATAACATGTAATCTTCAATTACATTAAGAAGATGAAGATTTTACCTCAATAAGCCCTAATAATGTCCAAGCGTAAAAGTCGATCCTTAACAACTTTTAGCTCATCTTCTTATGTTCCAATCCGCTCCAAGCACTCCTTAGAAGCTCATGAAGAACTCCTCTTCAAGTTCCATCTTCAAAGTTGAAGAACACCTTAGGTTTTCGCCTTGCGACTAACGTGAAAACGTCATTTTTCCGGGATCTTTCTATTGAGATATCCTTACAATACCCCTAGGAACCTTGGGTTAAAGTCTTGTGAATTATGGACAATAATTGAAATTTTTTCTTGTCCCTTCTAGCTCAAACCCGAGAGCTTCATAAAAGAACAACAAGTTCTTGGCTAATTTTTCCAAGTGTAGAATGTCTTGCTACTAGTGTGATGATATACTACTTCCAATGGTCAAGATTAGAACACTTGTGTGGCCTAGATTCATTGGGGTTAAAAGATCTAATGTCAAGTTGGCTAGTTGACTAAGTCAATAATGTCAAGCCTTGGCTTGTCCAAGACTTGACCAATTCTCATGACCATTTCGTCCAAGCCTAATTAGGGGGGGGGGGGGGTGACACGTGTCGCCCTCCCATTCGTCCATACACTTCGTTTTCCGACATTTCCATAATTCCGATAAATTTTACGAGTCTCAATTTACAAACATTGTTCTTTCCCGAGGTTCGAAAACATTTTCCGTAGGAAAAAGCAATCCTTCTTTCGTATCAAACTTAAAGTCGTATCTTCTCACGTACATTCTCTTAAACACATGTCCTGGAATTACGGGGTGTAACACTTGATTAGAAACCCTGTTACCGATTTCCTTGAAAATGAGCATGCTGCCCAGTCAGCATCAAAATATGCTATAGTAGTATATATTTCTTGTTACTATATAACAATACTTTTTTTCCAGGCTGCCCTGTTTTAATTCATACAAGGATTTAGTGAGTCTGCAAATCTGTCTTATGTCCCCCTGACTCTTAAATCCTTGTATGAGCTTCATATATATCTCATCATAGAGGTCTCTTGGAGGAAGACATTGTAAACATCCATTTGATGGATATGTTATTTTCTTGCAACAACTATAGCTAAAACAGCCCTTACTGTTATCATCTTTACCACATGACTAAATGTCTCTTGGTAGTCTATGCCTTCTTGTTGGCCATATCCTTTAGCCAATAGTCTTGCTTTGAATCTTTCTATCTCACCATTAGCCTTGTATTTAATCTTGAATATCCACTTGCGTCTAATTAGAGTCTTTCCCTCTGGTAAAGGTACTATTTTCCAAGTGTTATTATGTTCCAATGCATCTACTTCTGGTTGCATTGCCTCTACCCACCTTGCATCCTTAATAGTTTTTGTATGAGAGTTAGGCTCAGTAGTAGTAGATATAGATAAGGTAAAGGCACTATACTTAGGAGATAAATAATCATAAGAAATATATTTAGACATGGCATAGGTAATTCCATCATGCACATTAAGAGATACAAATTCTTTCATCCAACATGGTGGATATTTGCTTCTTGAGGATTGTCCTGTCCGGTTGTTTGCTTTTTGAAGATTGTCTGGTTGATTTTTGGACTGAATGTCTGGTCGGTTAAGCCACTAGTTGAGCTTCAACCTGTGTTACTAGTTATGTCTAAGTAATTACTGAGATATTTGGAGCCTCAGATGAACTTTCTACTGAGTATTCTGTAGTTTGAGGAATAACAGCTGATGTATATCCTCCTGCATTGAGCTCTCCTGATGAATTTGACCTTTTTATTGACATATGTACACCACTTAATTCATAGTTAGCAGTTACTAGTATAGCCATATTTGTCATAGCATCCTCAAGTACAGAATGACAAGATGGAAATAATGTAGCAGAACTAGTAGTAGTTTGAGCAAATGAAAATATTTCTTCCTTAAATATGACATCCCTATGTACAAAAAAATACTTACTCTCAATATCATAAAGTATATATCCCTTTTGTGTCTCAGAATAATCCATATGAATATCATTTCTTGACCTAGATTGAAGTTTATCTATTTGATTGAGTATTTTAGCAAAGCATAAACATTTCAACATTCTCAAACATTCCATCTTGTACATAGTGTCTCCAGAACTTTATAGGTATATGCCCTTGACTTCTTATTGCTCTAGTTAATTCAAGAATATGTCTATGTTTTCTCTCAGCTACTCCATTATGTTATTGAGTATAGGAACATAATCTTTGATGAATAATTTCAAGATTCATAAATAATTCATTACACAAGGATGTCACGACCCAAATTGGAGTGCCGCGATGGGCACCCAAACCCTATCCACCGGGCACCACTAATCATAATATCAACACATAATCACAATTAAATACGGACTAAACCGAAAGAAAACTATATGAAATCTTTATCCAGAAAACCAACTTATATATATACATACTCATACCAAGACCGACAAGACCAAATAAGTCTATCATATACACATGACACCATCTACAAGCCTTTAAAGAGCATATGACGTCAAAATATAGGGATAGGGCCCCGCCATACCCGTATATACCAGCAAAAATTATCGTACCATGATAGACCGGCACTCCGAAATAAGAAGAGTGCTTCAAAGTCCGTTGAGTCAGCAACCTACTAACGTGGATCATCGTCCTGTCTACACAAACATACGGGCATGAAACACAGCGTCCCCCGACAAAAGGGACGTCAGTACAACTAATGTACTGAGTATATCAGACAAGAATAATAGCATAACAGGGATATAACAATAACTGAAATAAAAAATAGGTGACCAGCAATAAATACCTCTGAGGGCCCTAATACATATGCCTAAATATTATGCACAATGCAAATGCGGTATAATATTGACCATACATGCATCTTTCTTCCCATAACCGCCTTTGAAAGCATCAGGTTATATTGTATTGGCCACACAAGCATCAATATTAGCCTCTTCGGGCTCTTTTGTGATAGTCTGTAGCAGTAGCAAGTGGTGTGCATATATAATGTTTTTTCTCTTTTTCTATTCTCCATACATATATAATGCATACATATAGTAGATTATATAACTCCTTTGATATCAAGGTATGTACACGAATGTGATGCATGAATGACAATAAAACATTCTAAATGACATAATTTCCTTATACCTTCGGCTAATACTGTGAATATCAACATCTTTTCTGTATGCCTCAATAAGGACTTAGGAACATATTTAGACATGCTTTTAATATAGGAATCAATAATACGAACATTCCTAAACTTCTAAGAGTAGAATAATTTATGAAATAATATCACGGTTATATTTCGTTACATGGAACATGCCAAAAGAAAGAAGGATTTACCTTAACATACCTTGAATCCAAGCTTAAAAATAGAGTAAACACGTTGATGTGTATTCCATGTGCTATGCCTAAAATTACTAGACAAGCTTTTCTTAGTTTAGTTCTAACTCATTGAAACAGAGAGCATTAGCTTAGTGCTTCAGCATAGGATTTTCGTTTGGCCAGCAAACTGATTAAAATCATCCAAAGGATTAAGGAACCCAAAAATTCACATCCAAACATGTTGCTAAAAGAGCAACCTTATAGTGACAAACAAGAGAAGTTGTTCATCAATGGAGTATCTAAACTTTGCATAAATAAAAGCATTCTAACCATCATAAAGCAGCTAAGACAATGTACATCATTTCAGGAATTTTGTAGAATAATCTCTTCCTAACCTGTTACTCAACACGTAGCCTTAGTTCTCATCCCATTAATTACTAACATAAACATATGACACCACATTAGTCACTTTGCCTTAATCACTTAGAAAATTCCTTAAGGCTACACGTCCAAACCCCCACTAAATCTTGTTCTCCCCACTATTATTCAATCCTCATAATTAATTAATTACACACACAATTAATCTCTTGATCCCAACTCACTTAAATCTTAATAACTTATACGACCTCCATAATCTCAATGTCATAATTTGTGCGATATGACACTAGCCCATAACCTCTTTGGGGATATACAACTATTATTTCTGATCCTCATCGTCATACTTTCCTACGTTTAGGTGCTCACACTATTGCCCAAAATTACGGGATATTACATCATTCCCCCTTAGAAATATTTATCCTCGAATATTGGGGTGACATATCTAATCCCTGTCATATATCCCAAATATACAATTATTTTTTCACGACCACATAAGATAATATCCATCACTACATTAGACCTCACACTCTTGAACTTCTTCCTTGTTGTAGGCATTGCTGAAATCCTAAATGCGAGACGGATTAGAAATGTAATGCTTATAACTCAGCGCTACTTCACGATTTATGAGATGAAAGAATAGAAACAATCCCTAAATATCAGATAGCCTTAAGTATGGTGCACCACATACCCATAAACAAGACTCTACTAGACACGACTTATAGACTCCCTAGGACAAACATGCTCTGATATCAAGTTTGTCACGACCCGAATCGGAGGGTCGTGATGGGCACCCAGACCTCACCCGTCGGGTACCACTAATTACACTATCAACACCTAATCACAATTAAATACAGACTAAACCGAAAGAAAACTATATAAAATCTTTATCCAGAAAATCAACTTATATATATACATACTCATATCAAGGCCGACAATGCCATACAAATCTACCACACACATATGATACCATATACAAGCCTCTAAAGAGCATACGACATCAAAAGGTCGGGACAGGGCCCCGCCATACCGTATATACCAGTAAAAATTATTGTACCATGATAGACCGACACTCCGAAATAAGATGAGTGCCCCAAAGTCTGCTGAGTCAGCAACCTACTAACGTGGATCGTTGTCCTGTCTACGCGAACCTGCGGACATGAAACGCATTGTCCCCCGATAAAAGAGACATTAGTACGACTGATGTACTGAGTATGTCAGGCATGAATAATATCATAACAGGGATATAACAATAATTAAAACCGAAACAACTGACCAGTAGTAAATGCCTCTGAGGGCCCTAATACATATGCCTAAATTTTATGCACAATACAAATGCGGTATAATGTTGGCCACACATGCATTTTCCTTCCCATAACTGCCTATGTGGGCATCAGGTTATATTGTATTAGCCACAAACGCATCAATATTGGCCTCTTCGGACTCTTTTGTGATAGTCTGTATCAGCTGCAGGTGGTGTGTGTATATACCACTTTTCCCTTTTCGTATTCCTCATACATATATATAATGCATACATATAGTAGAGTATATAACTCATTTTATGTCAAGGTACATACATGAATGTAATGCATGAATGACAATAAAACATTATGAATGACATAATTTCCTTATACCTTCGGCTAACACTGTGAATATCAACATCTTTTATGTATGTTTCAATAAGGACTTAGGAAAATATTTATACATGCTTTTAACATAAGAATCAATAATACGAACATTCCTTAACTTCTAAGAGTAGAATAATTTATGAAACAATATCACGACTATACTTCATCATGGAACATGCCAAAAGAAAGAAGGATTTGTCTTAACATACCTTGAATCCAAACTTAAAAGTAGAGTAAACACGTTGATGTGTATTCCATGTGCTATGCCTAAAATTACTAGACAAGTTTTTCTTAGTTTGGTTCTAACTCGTTGAAACAGAAGGGCATTAGCTTAGTGATTCAGCATAGGATTTTCGTTTGGCCAGCAAACTGATTAAGATCATCAAAAGGATTAAGGAACCCAAAAATTCACATCCAGAGAAGCTACTCATCAATGGAGTATCTAAACTTTGCGTAAATAAAAGCATTCTAACCATTTTTCACAAAGCAACTAAGACAATGCACATCATCTCAGGAATTTTATAGAATAATATCTTCCTAATCTGCTACTTAACACATAGCCTTATTCTCATCCCATTAATTGCTAAAATAAATACACGACACCACATTAGTCACTTTGCCTTAATCACTTAGGCAATTCCTCTTAAGGCTATATGTCCAAACCCCCACTAAATTTTATTTCCTCCACTATTATTCAATCTCCACAATTAATCAATTACACACACAATTAATCTTTTGATCCTAACTCACTCAAATCTTGATAACTTATAAGACCTTCATATCCTTAATGTCATAATTTGTGTGATATGACACTAGCTCATAACCTCTCTGAAGATATACAACTATTATTTTTTATCCCCGAAGTCATACTTGCCTACGTTTAGGTGCTCACACTATTGCCCAAAATTACGGATTGTTACAAAGAAAGTGTCAAGTTTTATCCCATTATCAGTCCTCACCACTTTCACATTGATTTCAAATTGAGTTTTGATAAGAGACAAAAATTGTTTAATATGAAGGAATACATCATACTTCAATTTTAGTAAAAATATCTAAGTGAGTCTAGTAAAGTCATCTACCACAGTTAAGAAAGACTTATATCCATCAAAAGAAGTATTCTTATAAGGTCCTCACATATTCATACGTACAAGCTCAAAAGCTCTTAAACTCACACTAATACTCTTAGGGAAAGGAAATCTAGTTTGCCTTGCACAAGGACATATGGTGTAATTATTCAACAATTTAGAGACACTGGAATATCTAGTAGGAAATAGCTTATTTAAAATGCTAGCAGGAACATGACCCATTATCTTATGCCACAAATTGATATTAGCTTCAGTTGTTACTTTCATTTGAGAAAGACAATCCATATCCAGCTATTTGTTCTTTAGTCAGACTAATTCTGCACATTAGAAGATAGTATAACTCATATAATTCTTTACCAATCTCCTTCACCTTTTCAGTGAAGAGATTTTGGAAAACACAAAAATCAGGGTAGAACAATTTAACTGTCTTGTTATTTTTTACATTGATAGTAAATTGAACTTGAAAGCACATCATAAATGATATCTTTAGCAGACAATGTGCTAGTGCCAGTGTATTCTACATATGTAGCTCATCCATCAGGGAGCACTACTCTTTTTTCATTTTCTAGTTCCGGAATTACTATTTAGCAAATTCAAATCAGAAGTCATGTGATTAGTAGCACCTGATTATATAATCTACTTTGGTATATTATTAGACAACACGGCACTACTTATACCTAACATGTTAGCAAAGTGAGCCACACTGGATTTTTTACCAGCTGCAGTACCATCATGATCTTGTTTCATCATTTTGCTGATCTCAGTATATTAAGATGGTGTGAAACTGGGCCATTCATTCTGATGCATCTGCAGCATGTATTGTTGGTTCATCATTGCAGGATTGCATCAATAGTACATACTCTGAGACATATGTGGTTGATTTACTTGAGCATTCAACTGATGAGTTTGGGTTACTGCAGGTCTGGAACTCTATGATTCAACAACTGCATTGACAATTGTATTGTGTGCATTGTAATTACTAGTACCTCGTCCTCTGCTTGACCTTGACTTGAATCTGTTGTCTCCATGAGTGAATCTGTTATCAAATTTTTTTGTTGAAATTTGTTCTCACCTTGAAACTTATTTCTACTTGATTTGCTTAGGATGATCTGGAGGATATCCAACTATTCTATAACAGTCTTCCTTGAAATGTCTCTTAAACTTGAAGTGATCACAAAAGACATTTGGATTGTATCTCTTCTTGAATTTCTAATTTTTATTAGCTCTTGACTACATAGTTGTTGCCTCATCCTCACTCAAACCAGAAGTTCTTCCCATTAAACCAGTTGAACTATATGAGCTAGACATTTCTCTCTGACCCTCATCATTGGGTATCATAGAGTAGTGATCGGTGTATTTTATATACACCTTTTGAGTCATTTTTAGTTAGTATTTTACTTATTTCATTTATGTTTAGTATAGTATTAGGGTTGTTTTCCTTTCTTTTGTGTCACAGCGGTCAGAAATGGAGAAATGACAAAAAAAGATGAAATGAGCTTAATTGAGATGAAATTTTACACTTAAAGGGCCAATAAATGAAGTCTAAGAAGTCCCGGGAAGTATAGAAAAGATCAGACGAAGACCGGATGAAAATCGACGACGGCGAAGAACCACCGGTAACGCCACGGCGCAAGGCTACGACCATCAAGTTGTCCGAAACTCTCTGATTTTCAGGCGTCGTGGCGCCCGACTGCAGGGCCACGACGCCGACGTAGTATTTTTGACGTTTTGAGCCGAATTTGACACATTTTCAGGGTCCAAAAGGGATAATTTTTCCTACCTACATAATCTCTAACCCTTGACCTAAAGGATTCTAGGGCTATATATATTCTCCACATCATTCTCTAGAAGAGGATTCATTCATCCATTGTACATACAACACAACTTAGGAGGCTAAGATTTGAGGCTTTACAAGTATTTTCTTTTATTTCTTTGCTTTGTTTATTTCAGTTCATGTATGGAGATTGTATTAGTTCTTAGCGTGACTATGACTAGGAGCTAATTATTTTATTAGGGATTTCCTTGTGATTCTCTTGAAACTCTTATTCATGAATTAATACATTAGTTGATTTCTTCTTCACTTGCTTAAGATTTATTCAATAATTGCTTGATAATTAATTGATCACTAATTATCATCACTTATATGATTTCTAATCGAAATTCGAAAGAGGAGATTGTGAATATGCTATAGTTGAATAAACATAGCTTTAAATCGTGGACGAAAGTACCCCGATACTTGTGTAGCTTAATAGGTTATTGCTCTTAATCCTCCTTTGTAGTCAATCTTGTCATCGAAAGATAGAAGGGTTCTCCATTGGGGTTGAGTGTTTATATTACCTTAACAGGAGTATAAAACGGCTTAGTTAACCTGCTATCTTAACGTAGAAGAAGAAGTCAGTTTAATTGTATTAAGGATTGAATAGAGTGGATAGTTGATGATCTTGGAAGCCCTAATTCTCCGTTATAACTGATTTAAATCAAAGTATTTTCATAATTAGTTTATTTCCTGCATTATTAGTCTAGAATTCCAAACCAATTAACGTTAACCAAATAGAAACTAAAGCATAGATAACCGGTACTTGAAAACCAGTCCCTGAGGACGATATTCGGTCTTACCCAGACTATATTACTTGTACGATACGTGCACTTGCGTTAAGCGTGTGTATAATCTCACATCAAGTTTTTGGCGTTGTTGCCGAGGACTGGCGTACTTTCAATATTGAATTATCTATTCTTATTTCTAATTTGATTTGTATATATTTGGTTATGTTATTTTATTTCTAACTTGGTTGCTCCAGGAACAAGTTTCTAACTTGTTCTACGAGAATCTTTCTATCACTTTTTGTGTTTTTCTTATTTTGTAGGTAAAAAAAAAGGGCACATGGACTACTACTACTATCAGGGGCAGCAGTACTACGACTACTATCCACAGCAGCAGTATCATCAACAACAAGTTAACCCACAGGCTCCATAGGAAGATCGAAATGAGCTGCAGGAAGCCTTACTCAAGCTCACCCAGTGCCAGAATCCTCAAGGGCAATTTCAACAGCCACAGATTCAGGCCCCATTCGAGGAGCCATACGACCGAGAAAGATCGTTAGCACTCACAACCGCCCAAACTCAATTCATGGTGGAAGTAAGACTCTCTTCAAAACTGAAACTCCGATGGAACAGATTCGAATTGGGAACCACAAATCGGGCAATCATGGACATGGTAACCATTACACCTCAAGAAAGTCCACCAAGTGACCCGATTTAGGAATAGTGAGCAGATTGTGGAACTGAACCACAACAAGTCGTGAAGAATTTGGAGAGATAGTTGGTGTAGATAAAGAAGAGGTCACCGAGACCACCCTATCATGGAAAAGACTACACCAAATGTCACATCGACCTCAATCGTAAAGTCCATACCTCGGGCACCCCCAAAGTTGAGAGATGTAGGAGATTCACCGATCCCTACATTATAGAGCCTAAAAGACAAGCATGCTTGTGGAATTGGGGATAATCTTAGATCCGAGGCCTTTGTTCGACAAAGGTGTCAGAGGGAAAAGTGAGACTGCACAATAAATGCGGATTGCAAGCGTCATAGAAGGAGCAAACGGCACTAGTAAAGGTTAATTGCGTCCGGCTAAAAGACGTTAAAGACAGCGCTTGTTGGAAGGCAGCCCAATATTTTCAATTATGTTATTTTAATTTTTGTTTTAGTTTATTTTTATTTTGTCTTGAACAGTCTCACGGTCTTGGGTTCTTGTTTTACGTTGTTGGATGACAGGTGGACTAAAAGCTAACTCTGAGGAAAAAGGAGCAAAAACGCTGAAAACAGAGAAAAATCGTCATCAGCGCCACGGCGCCCAGAATCAGCGCCGTGGCGCCAAGAGTTCAGAGAGCCCGCAGTACTTTGGGCGCCACGGCGCCGAATGTCAGGGACGTGGCGCCGAAGGTTCAGAAACCCAGATTCCGTGCAAATTCCAGAATTTTTCCTCCCAAACCTCCATTATGACCGCTGTGTTGTGTCAGTAAGTTGTCCCTATTTTTATTTTGCACACATTGGGACAATGTGTCGATTAAGTTTGGGGGGTGTCTTATATTTTGTTTTATTGTTTTGAGTCTTTGTGATTTGTTTTGTGTGTTTTTGAGTATTTTTGAGTCATTAATTATTTTTCTGGATCATGCATGTTGTAGTTGCTAAAGATATTGAGTGGATAAAGTGGGATAATATAATGGAATTAAAAGCGACAATTTGTGTGCTTAAATTAGATATGCCAAAAATTCCTGACATCTAATTATTTGGAATATTTGTGCTTCGCTTACGTGTGTCAATTATGGAAAGAACAGTTGAAAAATGTCTAAAAAATCTGTTTGCTTGTTATTTTAGGCGAAATAGTTAAAACGTACATTTTTAGGGAGATGATTCAGGCATTTCTTTGATAGCCCTTCTGACCATTCATTACATACCCTGACATAAAATGTATCACTAGCCCCTTTGAGCCTAAAATAAATATCTTTCTTTGACACCCTATGATTCCTTTGTTGTGCCATAAGTAATAATGGAAAAGTATTGGGATGAAAAGCGTGAAAAAGAGACAAAAAGAGAGTGAACAAATTTGATGCACTCCAATGAAAAATATGCAAAAGTCTAAGTTTGGGGGTGCATGTTATTTATAATACATATCATTCTCTCAAAAGAAAAGAGGGGAGAAAGTAGGTATGAAACTAAAAAGGAAATCAAAAAGAAGGAAAAGGAGTTTGAATGAAAAGTGTTTATGGTACGTAATTGAGCCTAAATGCCTATTTTTACCTATCACTGCCTAAGTCTACCTTACAACCCTTGAAAGTCCTGATGATCTTTAATATGTATGTCTATGATTGATGGAGAATAGCAAGTAAACAGGTCTATAGCATTTGGGAAAGATGGAATGAAATTGACATGCATAGGTTAGGTGTTTGTATTTCCATTGAACATGATCTAAGTGAATTTGCGAAATATCTAACTTGAAATTCTAGATTGCTGATTATTCATGCTATATATGTTCTAACATATTATCTCATCTTTCATCCATGATTTTGAAGAAGCAATATTATAACTACTTGATCTATCTCTCTGAGTCTTTGTCCATTTTGTTTTATTTTTGTTTTGTGCTTTATTCGAGGACGAGCAAAGTTTAAGTTTTGGGGTGTTTTGATCGGTGTATTTTATATACACCTTTTGAGTCATTTTTAGTTAGTATTTTACTCATTTCATTTATGTTTAGTATAATATTAGGGTTGTTTTCCTTTCTTTTGTGTCACAACGGTCAGAAGTGGAGAAATGGCGAAAAGAAGATAAAATGAGCTTAATTGAGACGGAATTGCATACTTAAATGGGCCAATAAATGAAGTCTAAGAAGTCCGGGAAGTATAGAAAAGATCGAGCCCGATGAAAATCGACGACGGCGAAGAACCGCCAAGAAACGCCTCGCGGCCATGGCGGCGCAGCCACGACCACCGGTTGTCTGAAACTCTCTGATTTTCAGGCGCCGTGGCGCCCGATACAGTATTTTTGACGTTTGGGGCCGAATTTAACACGTTTTCAGGGTCTAAAAGAGATAACTTTTTCTACCTACATAATCTCTAACCCTTGACCTAAAGGATTCTGGGGCTATATATATTCTCTACATCATTCTCTAGAAGGGGATTCATCCATCCATTGTACATACAACACAACTTAGGAGGCTAAGATTTGAGGCTTTTTAAGTATTTTTTTTCTTTCTTTTGCTTTGTTTATTTCAGTTCATGTATGGAGATTGTATTAATTCTTAGTGTGACTATGGCTAGGAGCTAATTACTTTATTAGGGATTTTCTTGTGATTCTCTTGAAACTCTTATTCATGAATTAATACATTAGTTGATTTCTTCTTCACTTGCTTAAAATTTATTCAATAATTGTTTTGATTGCTTGATAATTAATTGATCACTAATTATCATCACTTATATGATTTCTAATCGAAATCTGAAATGGGAGATTGTGAATATGCTATAGTTGAATAAACATAGGTTTAAATCGTGGATGAAAGTACCCCGATACTTGTGTAGCTTAATAGGTTATTGCTCTTAATCCTCTTTTGTAGTCAATCTTGTCATCGAAAGATAGAAGGGTTCTGCATTGGGGTTGAGTGTTTATATTACATTAACATGAGTATAAAACGACTTAATTAACCTGCTATCTTAACGTAGAAGAAGAAGTCGGTCTAATTGTATTAAGGATTTAATAGAGTGGATAGTTGATGATCTTGGAAACCCTAATTCTCCGTCATAACTGATTTAAATCAAAGTGTTTTCATAATTAGTTTATTTCTTGCATTATTAGTCTAGAATTCCAAACCAATTAACGTTAACCAAATAGAAACTAAAGCATAGATAATCGGTACTTGAAAATCAGTCCCTGAGGACGATATTCGGTCTTACCCAGACTATATTACTTGTACGATACGTGCACTTGCGTTAAGCGTGTGTATAATCTCACATCAAGTAGACCTGATTCACATTTGGTAATGGACTTAATAGTAGTATGTCACTTCTTGCTTGATTGTATGATTCATTTAATCCCATCAGAAATTGATAGAGTTTCAGCCTTTGCACATACATAACAAACTTTTGGACTTCTCACAGTTACATCTAGGCACAGTCACCATCGACTCATACGCATTCCATAATTCCTTCAAATTTAAGTAGTATACAGACACATTTTGAGTGTCTTGAACAAAAAAATGCAATTTCTTGATGTATATTGAATGATCTAGAATCATTAAATTTCTCAAATCTTTCTTTCAAACCTTCCTATAACTCTTGTGCACTAATTGCATACACTATTCCACCAATCAAATTACTTGCAAATGAATTCATCAATCACGACAATACTATCGCATTTACTCTCTCCCATTGATCCCACAAATTTTCATTAAAAAATTATTGCTTACATTTTTCATTAACAAAACCTAATTTATTTCTTCTTAACAATGCAATTCTCATATATTTATTCCACACAGTATAATTCTCGTTTCCTTTTAATTGAAAAGATATAATAGCATCTCAACTTACATCAGTCGACTGTAGATACAATGGATTATTGTAATCGATCATCGAAATTTGTAAATCACTCGTACCCATCGATGTATTTCCATGAATTGTTGGAATCACACCTGAATTTCCGTTCATCGTTGTCATTATTCAAGAGAATTTCCCCGTATTTTGACCTAATTCTGCAGATTTTGATTTCTGATATCTCCGATTGAATTTAGCAATCGTGTCGTCAATCATATTAAGATATACTGCTCTGATATCATGATATTATTGATATAAACTGTGAATAAAAGACATTAATGGAAGAGAATGATTCAAGTTTTTATTATGGAGAAGAAGAGAGTACATTGTAGAGGAAGGAGAATAATGAACAGTGTAAAATGAATGTTAACGGTAATATTTTCAACCTTTCCTATATATAGTTAATTGTATAACTAACTATTAACCTGTAATGATCAAAATATCCTTCTATTTTAATAGTTAATCTATTCAAATGAAAGAGATCTAAATTTACCCCTAAACTTTGAGAAATTATCCAAATTTGTATTCCATAAATATTTGGGGTCAGATCCTCCCTTGCTGCTACAAAACTAGGTTAGACTTTCCTCTATTGACTAACAACATAAGGTTTTCGACATGTGAGTCTCTTTTCTATATAGGAAACGAGTTGTCCTTGAACTATGTGAAATGGTTCAGATTTACCCTTGAATTTTAGAAAATATTTCAGATTTGACCACCATTTTTCTCATTCATCATTCTTGATAGGGGTGTTCATTTCGATCCAATCTGATCGGGTCGATCCGATCCGAAAAATTGGATATCCGATCTGATCGGATCGATCCGAAAAATTGGATATCCGATTCGCTTTTTTGAGTTTCGGATATTTTAGATCGGATATTCGAAAAAAATCAGATCGGATACGAATCACAATTTTCTTAATTTCGGATATCCGAAATATGCGATTTTTTTTAATTTCTTTTAATTTTGGTTTTTAATGCATTACATTCTTTGGTAAGTCAAACACAAATGCTTAAAGCCTGAATCCTTCTACTCTGAAACTAACTAACGTCATTTTTATGTTATCAAACAAAATTGACTATCCACTCTTTACATGTTTAAAGTGATTCGAGTTTTCTTTGGTTAATTGTATTTTGGTCTATTGATTATTGGTAGTATATTTTAATTTTAGTTATAGTATAATATCTAATTATGTATATTTAATCTTTAATTACTTTAAATATGCATTTTTAGTCTCCTTATTTGTGGATATTTATATTTCAAAATTATTAATCGTATCGTCATCATTTAGTTACCCATATATTTAAGCTTGTATTGCTAATCTATATATTTGAGGATAATATACTTCTAAAAAGAATCGAAATATAACATATTTTCTGTATAAAATGATCAAAAAGGGCGTTTCAAGTAATTGAAGGTTAAATATATTAAGTCATATATCACAATGACCAAAATCAAAATTTACTAATAACCGAAGGACCAAAAATATATTATTATTTCTAATTCATTTAATGGATATCCAAGTTATAAAATTATTTTTATTTGTTTTATACTAATAAAATCACTCATATTTTACCCATTATTTCAGAAAATAACCATTATGTAAAACACTCTAAAATGACATAAGTAATCCCTTAAGTTTAAGAGTACCTTTATACATATTAAATCTCGTAAATTTACTAGAATTAAGCATTTTTATCTCCTCTTACTACGGTAATTAATTTAACGGATAAATCATGTTATCTAAAATCTAAATACATGTAACTATACCTAAAAAGTAAGAATAGTAACTTAAAAATTGAGAAAATTAACATGTTGAAATTAAGGGTCCGAAAATTTCGAATTAAATTCGGATCATAATTTTACCGATCCGAAATTTCGGATCGGATCGGATATCCGAAATGAACACCCCTAAATTTCCTGATGCCTCTAAATCAATCACCACCAATAATAATTGATTCTCTTCACTCTCAAAAAATCACTTGAAGACCGTTGTTACTCCACCACCACTTCTTATTCACACACACAAAAAAAAAAATCATCTCTTTAAAACCTTCATTTTACCGCTTTTCCTGTCACCATTTTACCTCCACTAGAAGACCAAAATCGATCTAACCACTATAAACACCTTAACAGTCACAATATTAATGCCAATGATTTACGAGTTGAATTGTGTGTACCTGATTTATGTTAGCTTTAGAAGGTAGATGTGGAGTTTTGACATCATCATTGATGATTTAAAAAAGATAGGTGATTAATTTATGTTGATGGGGTTTCGACAAAGGTATGAATTCAATTTACTAGTGCAATTAACCATTGTTTGAATTCTATTTGGGTTAAGGGTGGTTAATTTGAGTTTGGGACAGAGACATGGCCGTTGAATCGGAGATTTTGAATGTGTTAAAGAAGACGGTGGTACCGTTGCTGAAATACTGACCATATTTTTAAAATTTTAAGGGTAAATTTGGAGCATTCACATAGTTGAAGGAGAAATTTGACCGATTCAAGAAAGTAAATGATATGAGTTGTTGGGATTCATTTGATATAAAATTTATTTTTAAAAAAAAGATAAATGAAATGATATGTGAAATTTTCACTATCACTCATTTAAAAGTATCATTACATATCTTTATTTATATGTGAAAAGTCTTTTATGGTTTTTACGGAAAATATACCACCTGAAATCAACTGAGCTATGCCTATGCGGGCTTTTGTAGTCTTTACTTTTCTCAGGAAGAAGAAGTTAATACTCCTAGTAACAAAATGAGGAAACAAGTACAGGTGACTAGAAAATTAATACAGCAAGGAAAGTACTCGTCCATCTAAAATGTCATAGAATCATAAGTACTCTATTTTTACTGCTTTGAACTAAATGTAATTATATTGTGAATTTTACAACCAAAGAGAAATTAGCTAGAAGAATAATATTCTCAACTCACTTTTCACTTATCCCTTAAAGCAATTTCTTTGACTACGAGGAAAGAGAGGCGTGGAAACTCGCCTTTACTATAAGTAAGAAGAGGAGTGAAAGCCATTTCACATTCTTATACTCTCTTTTTTCTACATATACATCAAAGATCATACTTAATACAGATCTGATCACTTAGTTTCCAAAGTTCTATAGTCCAAAAGACCATTAGTCTTCAACCCTAAGAAGTCATAACCTGCTATAATGTTCATACTTACAATATTATTGATACATCCATTTCCATTAGTTTTACTGCAACTGCAATCCTTACTGTTTTGTATCCCCAAACTACATGTAAAACATATAGAGTTTGATCTTTCATGATGATGATCCATTTGTTGGTTTTGTTGGTGATGCGGAGGACTAATTCTGAGCTCAAGATTCAAGTCAGGAAGACACCTTTCTTGAATTTCATTATCTTCTTTGTTCATTTCAACAGATTCGACTTTGATATTAATCTTCTGATCTTGATAATCATCTTTACTGTCACCAGCAAAAGAAATGGTTGTCACTTTTTGTGTACTAGTAGGCTCGTTGATAGACCGATGTTTCGTTGGATCAATACCCCGACTCAAAAGCTTCCTTCTTATATGCGTGTTCCAATAATTCTTTATCTCGTTATCTGTTCTTCCTGGTAATCTTCCAGCTATAAGCGACCACCTAGAGTAAGAAAAAAAATTCAGTAACTAGTCTACGGCCTCTTCGTTACTTTGATACCATATAAACAGTATAATCATCCTATCTAAATTAAATTACGTAATTTTGAATTCTGGGTGACTAATTATATATATAACAAATCACTAAAAAAAAAAAAAAAAAAAATTGAACTCATTATTTTAAAAGTATAATGGGTTCATCATTCAGAACCTCAATATTAAAAGTCTGTCAAATTTAAATTCTAAATCTGTCTCAACTTGTCATGATTTAACAAGTAGGAAAAGAAATCATTGAAATATTAAACATACTTGTTTCCAAGGAGGCTATGGAGTTTGATAATGAGTTCATCTTCTTCTTCAGTAAAATTACCACGTTTAAGGTCAGGTCTCAAGTAATTAATCCACCGGAGACGGCAACTTTTGCCGCACCGGAGAAGTCCTGCTGCTTTAGGAAGAGACCTCCAACAACCTTCACCGTGAGCTCTAATGTAAGCAATAAGCTTTTCATCTTCTTCTTTAGTCCATGCTCCTTTGTTTGTATGAGCTTTCTCACAACAAGGTGACCTTCCCATTGAGCCAACTTAAGAAACTATACCTTTTTCCTTTTTCTTTCAAGTGTAGTAAGGTATTAGTAGTAATAGAGAGGGATATTGGGAATAATGGAACTTTTGCTTTGTTGTGGTGCTTGAGAATCAAAGCCTGCCTTTTTAAGACTTGAAGTGGGGTTATATAAGCTTTTGACTCAATAGAAAAAAGAGACTCCCTCAGAGAGTGGGCGTAGGGGGTGGGGTATGTGGGGGGAGGGGAGGGGGAGTGACACTAATTGCTTCTAGATGCGAGTTGGTGAGACAGGTTTGTGGGAGTGGCTGATGGGCATCAACATTATCATCATATATTAATGTGTAATTTTATACCTTCAGGTAGGTATAAAGTGATAGAGTTATTAAATTCTGGTTAATGAGGACACGGAAGTGTGATCTGATGCTTTCCTTTTAATTTGTCTCTCTTTTTCGTTTCTATCCAAACTCTGAACAACCAGTAATTAATAATTTAGCTAACCATATGCCAAACCCAACCTTCCAAAATCTTCCCAACCATATGGGCAACATGTACCAGAATAACTTTCCTGCAGACTACCAATATTATAATATATTGTAAAATTATTATTGTGCTCAATTTTTTAACTAACAACCTTATCGGATTTATGGTGGTCCATCTAGATAAATCCTAAACTTTTTACCCACACATCACAAAAGAAAGTATCGTTGGAAATTTGTCTTTGGTGGAGGTTGGATTCGTCTATCTTCAATGACTTAAACATCATGATTTCACATGTTGGAGACTCTGGTTCTTCACACGTGTTTAATCTACTAAGTGAGTACATGACCGTAGGGCCAAGGATTGTCAAATTTCCATTGAGAAATGGAAGAGATATTGGTCCACAAAGTAAAGTGTTTGAGACATGGAAGAGTGGTGTGGGACAAATCTACCACATCGGTGGAAAAATGAAGAATTGTTCATGTTATAAGTATCTAAACTGAATAAGGGATTGGGACCCCAAGGGGTAACTCATGTGTTTGAAAGAGGGAGGACCTAGGTGTGCTTGGGTTCGAGACAGGGCCCACACGCGTGCCGCCACCACCCGCCCAGTCCGGGTCAGGTTGTTGGGCTTCTTCTTATATTATCCTTTTGGATCTCAAACTCTGTTATATTTACGCATTGTCTTCAAGTTTCAGCGCAATCCCGCAAGCGCTTTCACGACTGCAGTCGCGCGCTAAAATGTCCAGTGAGCTTCCAGTAACGGGAATATCATCGAATTGATGGCATTAACGCCAAACGCTCGCACTTATTTCGTAACGCTGACCTTCATCAGGTCTCTTAAACAATTTCTCCTCATGGCCCTTTAACACCTCTTCTCCTCTTAAAACACTATAAATTCATACCTTATTTTCATATTTGAGAACACAAGTGATACAACATAAAACAGTGAGGAAAACCACTGCAGAAAATACAAAGAACAAGGTTCTTTTTTTTTCATTCTTTAGCAATCGTTTCGTGTTTGTTTTCTTCGCTAGGATCGCTTCTGTTTACTTTGCATAAGTGATATTTTTCAGATGTTTTACCTTGGGAGACGAGTTTCAATTCATCCGTACAAAGCATGTATACGGACAATATTGTCTTAAGGGAAGATTGGAAAAACAATCGACTCAGTAAACAAATTTAGTGTCTATTGGTTTCAGGTTAACAAGATTCAAGGAGCTTGCTGAAATTAAAATGAAGATTCCAAGATGAGAGATTCAATACGAATTCAAGTATAAAGATCAAGACCACAAAACATAATTGTTGCCTCAATTCTTGTTGGCATCAAGTTTATTGCAACACATAATTGGTTATCTTTTCCTATCACTTGTAATAGTAGTTTACTATTCCCCGTACATCAAAAGGAGTTTATACTCACAATCTTAAGACAATATTGGTGCTAGTGCTAGAAATATGTGTACTCTCTTTGACGATAGTTACAAATCTATTGTCGTCTAAGTGAGATCTCCGTTGTTGATCTTGAACTTGAAGATATTGTTGATAGTCATTCTTGTCAGGATCAAGGAAGAGTTGTTGTCACCACTCCCGAGAGTGGTGTAAACAAGTATCCACAAGAGGTTGAAGATATCAACTGAGACATGAGGAGAAGGCTAAAAGTGATGCTCCATCTTCTAAGAAAAGCCTCCATCTTATGGTAAGGAGGATTTGGACACGTGACTAACATGGGCCAAATTCCAAAGGTATGAGTTAATTATTGTTCCTTGTCAAAAATGAGATTAAAATATGTCTGATTAAAATGAAGTGAATAAGGCTACAAATATGAAAGTATTTCTTTATATTCCTTATGCCTTAAAATCAGAAAGTTTAATCTCACTTTCCTTTCCGGGTAATATTGGACTGTTATAAACAACGACCTAAAAGATATGGACTTAGATTGTAATAAATTAAATTTATAGACAATCCTAAGCAAGGGAAGAGGACTGGAGGACTAAAAATAAGGACTAGAGACAATCATGTCACCGTTTCCTACAGAAGATCCGTCTTTTGACAGAATAGTAGTGGACACTCAGTCATACAAAGCCTACGGGCGACTGGAGTGGTTCAGAGATACCAGATCTCAATAGATCTGAAGGCCAAAATAAAGGCAGAAAAGAAATTGGACACTCATTCTGTCAAGGCAACTGGAGTGGGCCAGAGAGTCTAGGTCATATATGATCTGGTTACGCCCTAACCACGGGCAAAAGGTTGTTCAAGTGAAGCAACGCTACCTTCAAAACATAAGAAGTTTGAAATGGTTATCCTAAAAAAGACTTAAGGGAATGGGATCACTCTTAAAAGATGTGATACATGTCCTAAACTTGGTTTCAAGGACGTTGTTGGGAAATATGGCTTGAGTTTTTCGCCTCATGTCCCGTAGGTCGATAAGAACTAAGAATTGTACAGTAAGACTGTAGCCAGATTGATGATATATTTTGTAATTTGTGTATCTATGCCATCATAGATTAAGACACGTTAAATAGAAAGTCATTCAAAAGCCAACGAAATTGAGATTGTTGTCATCTATCGACATACACCTTCAAATGAATGTGAGGTAGGCGAAGAGGCAAAATCATTTTTCCGTTCCAACAACAGAATAGAGAAAGAAGCACCGCTCCTCTATGACTTAGTAACACCTACATGGGTGATTTAAATTTTGTACAAATAGAGGGGGGGAAACAAGTATGTTATGATATTAATTGATGATGATACAACGTATTGCATCCTTTGTTAAAGAAAAAAAAATGAAACGAGTCAGAAATGTCGCAGTGAAGCCGCTGGTCGCGCGCTTCCACCAGCGCTACGGCGACGCCGTAAACTCTGAAGTTTCAGTACATACGCGCTAAGACTAATCTTTCTGGAGCCGCGGCGCCTCCCAAGAGTTCTGAATTCTTTGAAGTTATCTTTCCTTAAAGAGGAAAAAGAAGTAATTGCTTGAGGTTAACAAGAACTCGTGAGGGCCTGATTGTACGGAACTAGACGTTCCAAATCTACAAGACTCAGAAGTTGCTGACTATCCGGAACTTAATGTTCCAGATCTACAAAACTCAATGACTCTAGATGTTGAACCAAATCGGAGCAAAAGAGGGGATAAAGACTTGTTCCAGGCCATCTAGCTTATATGGTTAAGAATAAACCATGGACAAATTGAGAATTGTCATCTCCAGAAGCGTTGCTTTGGAAATAAGCTAAAAGAGAGAAATTGACTGAACCACACTTGTGTGATGGTTGATCTTCCTCCGGGAAAAGAACTTCTTGGTTGCAAAAGTGGATACTCAAATTGAGTATAAAATAGATGGATATATTGACGAGTATAAGGCCTCAGCTATCTGGACATGTACTCCTATGTGAATAGCTTAACATTCAGGGTCACTAAAGTCCTGCGTGACATGGATGTTGAGACAACCTTCCTAACTGGAGAGTTGGTTTTGAGGACTGTTGGACGTCTTCCTGAACTTCCTTCATGGTCCCTAAAAATGTCTACATTTTGGTCCTGAAAGTTTCAGATAAAACGAAAACAATGAATATGACTACAGAAACATTGACTCTGAAGTTAGAAAGCCAACAGTTGGAAAACCAAAAGTCTGAAAGTGGAAGAAGTAAGTAAAACGGAACAATCCGAGGGGTTTGAGGTTTCAGAAAATAGAAGAAAGTTTGTCGGCTTGTCAAATCTCTGTGCGGGCTAAAACAGGCCCAAAGTATTGGCACTAAATATTTGATCATACTCTACTATCGAATGGTATCTCCTCAAATATATGTTTCAACATGAAATGATTGAGGTATTGCAGATAACATCTTAGGAGTTGAAATCCCTAAGACATCTAACGGACTGGTCTAATTCCAAACTCCTATGTAAGGAGCTTGACAGTCTCGTTGAAGTCACCAATGGATTTGAATCATAGAGTTGATTGGAATCATGGTGCACTCATATGCCAGGAGGGATATGCTCATGTCACACTGCAATTGACTTAGTATCGATTCATAAAAGAAGATCAGTTGAACTAAGGTTCACTCGTGATTCTGGAAATGATCGACAGAAGGCGTTAAATCGAATGTGACGACATCAGAATTATTCGATTATCTATGAATTACGGTATTCTGGATGTCCAGTGGTTCTAGGAGAACAAAATGATGCAAACTGGACATAAGACCTGAAGAACACCAATGTGCATGGAGTGTCTTAGGAAAATGCTCTAAGCAAACCGTGCATCGGATGATTCATGATGGAATCAGAGTTCATCGCTTAGCATAAAGCGTGATGAGAAGTTGAGTAACTTCACGACCTCTTAGAGGATGTCCCTTACTGGGAGTAACTCGTACCTATGTCAGTTATACATTGTAAAGGCATGAATGACGGTGTCTGGACATATCTGTCGCAGACATAAGATTGTATGGCAGTTGATCTTCACGGGTAACACTTCCTTGATTACTAATCAAATGAGAATATAGTAGATCATTTGACAAAATGGATACCCACAGATCAAGAGTTCTGCCTGTCTAGGGGGATAGGCTTAAAACTCAATCAATAAGAATCGATATAGTGGACACCCAACCTTACAGACTGAAGATCCCAGGAATAAGGTTCAATGGGAAAACTAAACTATAAAGGTTCAGTTGAGCACTTCGGTGGAAGAGAGCACTTTGGATAATAATTTCTACTTAGAAACATGAATCCAAGGTCGTTCCCGTGATAGACATAAAGTACAACCTGTAGAGGGGTAAAGGTTAAGTTTCCAAAACCTTTCATGATCCTCATCGGTTGAGGTTAGGTTTAGGGAAATTTTTAATGGTGTCTAATACTTATGAAGTGGAGTATAGCAAGATACCTTGTAGGAGACCACCTATTTAAGTGTGAGGATTGACCGCCTCAAATGAAGGCATTTAAGAATCCAAGAGTTGTCCACGCTATAACGGACAAGACAATAAGAACGAAAATGAGTAATAGAGAGTTGTTGCGTTGGTATCATTGTCTTGGCATATACTAAACACTGACGGTTCAAGACATCATGTTCATCGCGCAGTAAATATGTCCGATGGTATTCTATTATGGAAGGCTCAAAGCTACGGCTACCTCTCCAGATGCAATTCTTTTCGCTGAAAGATTGCTGAAAAAAGGCACCTTGTGAGTGCGTCAAAATCTCTTTCAAGAGAGGATTGTTGGAAATTTGCCTTTGGTGGAGTTTGGGTCCGCCCATATTCAAAGACTTAAACATCATGGTTCCAAATATTGGAGACCCTGGTTTTTCACACGTGCTTAATCTAGTAAGTGAGTAGATGACTGTAGGGCCAAGGATCATCAAATTCCATTGAGAAATGGAAGAGATATTGGTCTGCAAAGTAAGGTGTTTGAGACATGGAAGAGTGGTGTGGGACAAATCTACCACATCGGTGGAAAAAGGAAGAATTGTTCATGGTATAAGTCTCTAAACTGAATAAGGGATTGGGACCCCAAGGGGTAACCCATGTGTTTGAAAGAGGGAAGACCTAGGTGTGCTTGGGTTCGAGACAGAGCCCACACGCACGCCACCACCACCCGCCCGGTCTGGCTCGGGCTGTTGGGATTCTTCTGATATTATTCTTTTGGACCTCAAACTATGTTATATTTACAGTTTGGTCCCTAAAGTATCTGGAAGGAAATGTCCTGCAGGAGCTGCGGTGCCTCATGACCAGAGCCACGACGCTAAATGTCCAGTGAGCTTCTAGTAATGGGAATATCATCGAATTAATGGAATTAACAATGCTGAAACGTTTTGCACTTATTTCAGAACATTTTGGCATTCATTGTGCCTCTTAAACAGCCCCTTAATGGTCCTTTAACACCTCATCTCCTCCTAAGACGCTATAAATTCATACCTTATTTTCAAATTTGAGAACACAAGTGATACAACATAAAACAGTGAGGAAAACCACTGAAGAAAATAAAAAGAACAAGTTCTTCTTTTCCATTCTTTAGCAATCGTTTCGTGTTTGTTTTCTTCGCTAGGATCACTTCTGTTTGCTTTGCATAAGTGATATTTTTCAGCTGTTTTACCTTGAAAGACGAGTTTCAATTCATCCGTACAAAGCATGTATACGGCCAATATTGTCTTAAGGGAAGATTGGAAAAACAATCGACTCAGCAAACAGATTTAGTGTCTATTGGTTTCAGGTTAACAAGATTCAAGGAGCTTGCTTAAATTAAAATGAAGACTCAAGACGAATTCAAGTATAAATATCAAGACCACAAAACATAATTGTTGCATCAATTCTTGTTGGCATCAAGTTTATTGCAACACATAATTGATTATCCTTTCCTAGCACTTATAATAGTAGTTTACTATTTCACGTACATCAAAAGAAATTTATACTCACAAGTATATCATCAATGATCAATAAAATTATGCTAACTTTGAATCTTTTTGTTATTGTCAACCTGACATGTAGAAGAAGGAAATTCCAAAAACGAAGACTGCAGGTGGAATTTTTTGGATGTAACTTATATATTCTGATAGTTTAAGTTTTTATATTGTTCATGTTGGACCCTGAGGGTTATACTATGAAATAATAAAAAACAAACAGTAAGTAAATATACTTGTATGTTAAAACAGTTTGCAAATGTCGTTAACAATGTCGTCTGACGGAACTGACGACACTTTAGATAAAAACAGAAAAATCTTTGAAGAGTTAAATTACAGCAGAAATAATAAAGACATAAAGGTTTAATCTCATAATGGTAAAAATCCCACGAGATAAGCTTCAGTCCATGAAGAAGGGCAAAATTGTTACCAGAATATTGGTTTGAATGTCAAAGACATTTGTTCCAACATTTTGGCTTTTAACTTAGTACTGAAAATGGTATATTAGGAAAAATGTCATAACATAAAACCAACATTAACATTCTCCCCCTTTTTGTCTTTCTTCACAATACCAAAAAATTTTAGTGTGAGTGACCTATGGCAATTATACAAGCTCCCCATTAACCTGTGATAGCATACAAACAACATATAAAAGACAATACATATGCTATACACACATAGGATTAGTTTGAACCCAACAATATAGAACTACTTTGTCCAACTATTACAACCCAAAATAAAACTAGTCATTACATCATTTTTACAAACCAATTCAACCTAATTCAAAAGTAATCGAATTTCGTATTCATTAGTAGCACCAACAGTATTATCAGCAACCCATCAGCAGCAAGTTAACAACAGTCAATCATCATTTACCACCACCAGCAACATCTCATATGCAACGCCTTCAACATCTCCTCTCAGACCGCCTTTACGATCACCGCATTACTCCTGCATCGCATTACGCCACGGTAAGCAAAGATCATCGCTAGTTTGTCCTTTCTCCCTCTGCACATTATATCCCCTTTTTTGGGAAGAAAACAATGATAAGAAGTGTTCTCTAGCTGCAACTAAGGCACTTCTTGCACAATCAACCTCATCAATTTGGGAGTTGATTTTGGCAATCTGTTCGACAAGCCAGTTGACTGACAGTTCAAACTGTCGGAGACCAATGTTGTCTTGGTCGCTAGTTTCTCCTTTCTGGGCAACATTCTTACTTTGTGCTTCCTTTTTTCAAGAAAGATCTATAACTCTGTCTTTGCTCTTTAGAATTGCCTTGTTTACTGCATATAACTCTGGTAGTCTTCCTAACCACTCATTTCTTGAAGGTTCAAAGCCTTGGTCAACTAATATCTTGTAAATTAAAGATGGATAAGGAAGTGCCAAGGTGGACTCTTTTTCTGCAAGATTGGTAACTTGATAGAAAATTATACGGCCTAAATCAATTTTCAAGCCTTTACCAATCTTATATAGCAATGACGCTTGTTCTGTAGTCACAATTGACTCAATCAAAGAGGGGAGCCAATTATGGATGGCAATTTTATGCAAGGTTGAAAATAGTGCAGTCAATTTGGAAGTAGGGCATCGAGATGTCCACTTTATGAGAACACCTCCTGTGAGGTATTCAATAATCTCATCTATATTCTCTGTCACTTTTTCCACATTGTTGCTCCTTGTTTCACACACAGTACCCAAACAATTATTGATAATCAAAGGATTAAAGTTGTACATTTTGTTATACAGATAGACTTTTCCAAAGTTTTTGGATAAAGTCTTGTCTATTCCAACATTCAAGTTCGCATAAAACAACCTTATCACCTCATCAATATATGGTTCCTTGTCTGTTACTGATTTTAAAAGCATATGATCTTTCAGAAATTCTATCAAGCCATACTCTGAGCAAGACGATACATCTACCCCCTTTTCAGATCCAATCATCCTTTTCTTATACCAACTCCATTTATCCTGATTTGATTTAGAATAAAACTTATCTGAGAAAGCATTTACCTCATTCTCTGGCTAGAATTCTGTAGATTCTGAAGAAGATGGGGAGAAAATTGCTTTAGTTGTTTGCTGAGATGTTGCTTGAGATGTTGTCTGGAATGTTGAGGTACCTGGGGAAACATTTGACTTACCACTTGATTTTGTAGCTGGTGAAATCTTCTTCGGACATAATTTCTTCAATGGGGTATCGCCAGGGATGTCTTCTTCTTCAGACAACTCCACAATATCAGAAACAAAGGGCTCAGGCTGGCATGGTGATGTTGGTGGTTTAGTCTGTTTACCAACAGTAGGCATTTCTTCGGCATCATCCTCAGTGGACCAGTTAAAGTCTGAATCGTCCCAGCTATAGTTAGGGCTAGCAGGAACAGGAACCTCCTCTTCAACTCTTGATTTCTTGCAGTATGTGGAGTGTTAAATTCCCTTTCAAATACCCTACTTGATTTCCTAGTAGGAAACCTAGAAGTGTTTTCCCTTTTTCCTAAAACTGATACATCAGGGTTGCTTTCTAAATCGATGGGATTATTGTTGTCTCCAGGGTACGCGATTTCTAGTGGTTCTTGAAATTGACTGATCACAATGTTTGTACATATGGGTGGACTTGTACTCATTGGTGACATTTGGTTTGACATTGGTAAAATATCTTTGGGTGAATATGTAAGAAGGAGATGATGATTGAGAGGGTTTAGGGTTTTGGAAGTGGAATGGTTTGAGTGCTTCATTGGTCTTTGTTAGACTGATACGATGTGATGTTTCCTTTTCCTTTTTCTTTTTAATTTTTGGAAGCCAAACAACAAAGGATACAAGAAATATAACTAAATGGAAGATTTTATACATTGGCAAACACAATCTTGGTGTTAGGTGTTTGAGTTTTAATCAAATAGTTATACCTAATTTTATGAAAAGGATAGACATCAAAAATTGAATTATCAAACAGTTACAAACAGTATCCCAACAGATATCATCATATGAGAATGTCAACCGTAATGTTGGCAACATTTTGGATGACACAAATATTATGACTCCACAAGAACTTTTTCCAATTTTGGCAACAAATCAAGACACGTTTCATATGTGCTTTTATAAGTTTAACCTCCAGATCAATGTAACATTTTCCCATTATCCTTGATCAAATCATAGAACACATACAAAATTTATTTTTGTGCCAAAAATAAAAACACTTATTTAGTATCCTCATAATTTCCTGTTTAAGCATTTGATACTCCTATAGCATAGGAACGGTATCATCTTCAAAGAGTTTTGCTCATCATGTACAGTTGCCAACCTATTTAGTAAAAATCTTTTCCTTATTTAGATACTCTTTTTTTATGATATCTAATATCATCGCAGAGAACGGTATCACTTGTTAAAACATGTTCTTTATTTAGGATCATACTTGAGTGAACACAAAATTAAAACCACCAAAAACAGCAAAAACGATCAGATTCTGATATTTACAGAGGGAAATGTCACCCGAAATGTTAGAGACATTTCAGCTGACGTTCCCTCATCAGTGTCAATTCAGAGATTACAGAGACCAAGAGAGTTCTTCAAACTTGAAAATCTCTCATGATTCAAAGCTTTTGTAAAAATATCAGCTAGTTGATGAGTAGTGTCAATATGTTCAATTTGAACTAGCTGTTTTTCAACCAAATCTCTTTAAAAAATGATGTCTAATATCTATGTGTTTTGTACGAGAGTGTTGAACTGGATTTTTGGAACAATTTATTGCACTCAAGTTATCACAATACAAAATCAAGATATTATTTGAAAAATCATAGTCGTCTAACATGTGTTTTAACCATATCAATTGAGAACAACAACTTCCAGCTGCTACATATTCAGATTCAGCAGTTGAAAGTGAGACACGATTTTGTTTGCGACTATACCAAGATACTAGATTATTGCCAAGGTAAAAACATCATTCACTCGTACTCTTTATGTCATCCACATCACCAGCCCAATCCGAGTCACTATACCCTATTAGATTAGGATTAGTGTCTTTGGAATACCAAATTTCCAACTCACATGTGCCGGCAACATATCGGATGACACGTTTTAAGGAATTTAAATGGGAGATTTTGGGATAGGCTTGGAATCGAGCACACACACAAACACTAAACATTAGATCATGACGACTGGCAGTAAGATACAAGAGACTACCTATCATAGATCGATACAATGTTGGGTCGACATTTTCGTCAACATCATCTTTGCATATCTTCTATGTAGATCCCATTGGTGTCCTCATCTGTTTAGCATTCTTCAATCCAGACTTCTTAACCAAATTCTTGGCATACTTGCTCTGGGTGATGAAGATTCCGTCTTTATTTTATTTTATCTGCAAGCCTAAGAAAAAAGTTAATTCCCCTATCATGCCCATCTCAAATGTGGAGGACATAGCTTCGACAAATGTCTCAAGGTGGGATTGTGAAGTCGAACCAAAAACTATGTCATCTACATAGATTTGAGCACCATATCTACTCCGTGATGTTTTATAAACAATGTGAAATCTGCTTCACCACGTTTAAAACCAAATTCAAGAAGAAACTGAGTTAAACGATCATACCATGCTCGGGGTGCTTGTTTCAATTCATATAAAGCCTTTTTGAGTTTGTATACAAACTGAGGATGGTGAGGATCTTCAATTCCTTTTGGTTGTTCAACATAGACTTTTTTGTCAAGGTAGTCATTCAAGAAGGCACCTTTAACATCCATCTGATGGAGAGTGATCTTCAAAGAACAAGCTACAGCAAGTAACAACCTTATCGACTCAATTCTGGCCACAGGAGCAAAGGTCTCATCAGAGTCGATTCCTTCAACATGCGTGTATCCTTAAGCAGCTAGTCTAGCCTTGTTTCTTATCACAATTCCAGATTCATCTGTCTTGTTTTTAAAGATTCATTTAGTTCCAATAACATTAGTATCGTTTGGACGAGGAACTAGATCCCAGACTTCATTTATTGTGAACTGCTCAAGTTCTTCTTGCATAGCTTGTATCCAACAATTGTCCTTGAGTGCTTCTCCAACATTCTTTGGTTCTAGAGTAGATACATAACAAGAAAGACTTACCTTTTGATACATGGTAGACATACACACATATCTGACCATATCTCTGTAATTCTGAGGCTCTTTTCTTCTTGTTCTTAGCCCTTCAAATACCTCTCCTATCACTTGGCCTGTAGGATGGTTCTTTCTAATCCTGGATGAGGGGTCCCTACGTACTGGGTCTTGCAATTCAGCATTTGATTCCTCATCTGCACCTTCTGTGTTCTCGGGTTCATACTCATGTGTTGCTTCAGATGTCGTGACATTTGGGGCAACATCTGAATCTTCTGCATTCTGCTTATTCTCCACTGTAGTCACAATGTTATTTTCGGGCATTTTTCCTGCAAGATCAGCACAATCATCGAAAATAACGTTAACAGACTCTTGTACAGTTTTGGTTCTAAGATTATACACACGGTAAGCATGACTATTTTAAAAATAACCGACAAAAACTCCTTTGTCACTTTTAGAGTCAAACTTGACTAGTTGTTCCCTATCATTCAAGATGTAACACACACCCAAAGACATGAAAGTAACACAGATTTGGTTTATTTCCATTTAAAAGCTCGTAGGGTGTCATTTTAGTACCAGGCCTGAGATAGACTCTATTTGTTATGTGACTTGCAGTATTCAAGACTTCAGCCCAAAAACATTTTGACAATTTCTTATAACTCAGCATGACTCTAGCCATCTCTTGTAAAGTCATATTCTTCCTTTCTGCCACACCATTCTGCTGGGGAGTTTTGGGAGCTGACAATTCATGGAAAATACCCTTTTTCTCACAAAATGTCGAGAATATATTATTCTCAAATTCCTTTCCATGATCTAACCTAATTCGAAAAATGGAAGAATGATACAAATTCTTTATCCTAGAGTGCAACACTTTCAACATGCCAAAAATTTGAAACTTTTCTTTCAAGAGTACCTGGAAAAGTCATCTACAATCACATAAGAATATATCATGCCTCCTAGGCTATCTACCTCAATTGGACCCATGAGATCCATGTGCGAAAGCTGAAAACAGTGAGACGTACCTGAATGTTGTCCATCACTTTGGGCAACATTATGGGAGACACGGGTTTGCTCACCTTTTAGACAATTTTCACAAACCACTGTTTTATCTTTAGGACTTAGTTTAGGGATGTCTCTTACTGCCTCATAAGAAATTAATCTTTCAAGGTTACGGTAGTTGACATGACCTAATTTTTTATGCCACAAAGTAGTGTCATCTGTCCTAACATTATTGCATATCTCTTGTTCTCTAACAAGATACCAATTGTCGTCTGTCCTTGTACTTGTCATTACACATTGGTTAGCTTCATTTGTAACTATACAAGCATACTTATTAAACTTAACCTCTAGATCGTCATCACACAATTGACTTATACTTACTAGGTTAGCCATTAATCCATCAACATGTAAGATATTCTTCAAGGCTGGAACTCCTGGAATATTTAAGGTTCTTTTTCCTATGATTTTACTTTTGCTTCCACCTCCATAAGTAACATTTCCCCCACTGAGTGACTCGTAGTTCATTAGGCAATTTTTTGTCCCTGTCATGTGTCGAGAGCACCCACTGTAAAAGTACCATGAACCTGAAATGTTAGTCCTTAAAGCAGTTATAGCAACATTACATCGCATATTCATTTTAGGAACCCAAACTCTCTTTAAACCTTTTCTGTTACTAGGCTTAGGAATGTTGCTTCGAGTGCTATCCATAATGGTGGACAGTTGTCTTGGCAACTTTAGGTTCCTATATTTTTCCAGTTTAGAACAATAAGGTTTTAAGTGACCAGACTTGTTACAGTGATGGCACAAAAACTTCCTTTCTTTTACAAAGCCCATTTTCTCATTTTGTCAAACAAATTGAAGCATATAGCATTAAGAGAGTTCTTGTAACCCAAACCTGCATGTGATGGTTGACAAATATTCAGTATTTCATCCAGTTTGGAGGTACCTATATTAAGCTTATGGAAGGTTGCTTCATCTAAATCCAACTTTGCACTAATCTTACCAAATTCAAGATCCTTTTGGTAACTGCAACCTCTAAGCGGGTTATTGTGCCTTTTAAACCTGCATTCTCATGAGTTAAAGATTTTAACTTTGAGTCAAGTTGTTTCAATTCTAGGATTAAGTCTTTATAAAGTTTTTGCAAATCCTTAATCATTCATCCTTGGGATCAACTTGATCGTCAAAGCTAGTCTCACTACAAAAAATAACACTAGTAAAGCAATTAACATCAGGATAATTAAAATATTCATACCTTACAAATGTTTCTGGGCCTGCAGATGTCGTCCCATATGTTGACGCAAATGTGGTGACATTTGGGACAACATTGTCGATGACATTTTCATCGTCTGAGAGTGATTGTTCGTACACAGTGGCTAACATTGCTTGTGACTCAATTTCTTGATCTTCTTCTTCTACTCATTCGTCGTCACTAAGAGAAACCCACATATTCTCACCAACTTTTCTCAAGATATTAGCAAATTCATTTGCATAATGACCCATCCTGAACATGTATGACACTGCACAGATTCAAGTTGTCTGAGATCAAATTTGGTACGATCTGAGTTGATTCTCCTTAGTTGATTTCCTCTTTGTACTACTGGAAGGGGGTTAGTGGACTTTTGATTGAAGCCTTGGTTTTGGTGTTCTTTGGATTTAAATTTATTTCTATCATTGTTGAACTTCCTTACCATCGAATTTTATTTTCGAGTAAGGAGGGAAACATTTGCACCATCACCAATTTCTTCAAGATTTTCATCTTCATCATCAACGTGACTTTCTAAGGATTTTTCTTGAAGTGCTATATCTTTGCTTTTATACAATGTCCTTTGATTCTCCATATTTATCTCATAAGTTTTGAGAATACTCATTAAAGTATGAAATTGTAGCAAGATTGTGAGCTTCTTCAATGCACATATCTTTATATTGAACTTTTCAGGAAGAAAACGAATTGCCTTTTTCATAAGTTGATTGTTGGTCAGAGGAGATCCAAGAACTTGACATTCATTAGAAATTGATGCGCGAAAAGATGCACACACTTAAGCGCAAGTGCACGTTATCGTGACAAGTAATATAGTCCTGGTAAGACCGAATATCGTCCACAAGGATTAGGGTTCAAGTACCAACTATCTATCTTTTGGTATCTATTTGGTAAATTGATATTTGATTTGTGGTTTATAACTACGAATTCTAAAGACTAATTTAACTAATGAGTTTACTTCAGTTGTGATGAGAATAGGGCTTCCACGTCTCCTCACTATCCGCTTATGTTACTTATTAATGCAATAACTTATGGTCTTCTTCTTTTGGAGAAAGCAGGTTCACTAAATCGTTTTATACTCCCGTTAGGGTTATATAAACACTCAACCCCAGTATTGCACCTTACCTACCTTTCGGTGATAAGGATAACTCTATAGGAGGATTAAGACTAAGAACCTAGTTAACCGTCACGCACAATGCGTAAAATTAGGGTTGTTAAGCCTCTCATTAACGCTACATAAATAATTGAGGTATTTTCATCCCCAATCCAAGAATGTCTACCCAACTTACAGCATATTCACAATCCCCTCCTTTCGGAGTCTGATTAGAAATCATATAGTGATAATTAGTTGTCAATTAACTACCAAGCATTCAATTAAATTATTGGATAGATCTCAACAAGAAGAAGAATAACCATAAGCATGCATTAAATCATAACATGAGTTTCTAGAGATTCAACATGGAAAGCCCTATAGAGGAATTAGTTCCTAGCCATTGATATGACAAGAACTAATTCAAAGTTCATCATACAAAACTGAAATAAAGAAAAGAAAAGAAAATACTTAAGAATGAGTCTCCAAGCCAAGCATCCAAGGGTTGTGTTGTGGAATATTTACAAGATGGATTGGTGGAAGGATGGATGTAGAATGGTGAATGGTGGAATGGAGAATGAATAATTCTTCTAATGATGTAGAGTATTTATAGCCAAAGAATCCTTTTGGTGAAGGGTTAGGGATTTTGTAGGTAGGAAAAGTTATTAGAATCCTTTTAGGTAAGGGTTTTAAGGTAGGAAAAGTTATCCCTTTAGGTAGGAAAAGTTATCCATTTAGGAAGGAAAAGTTATCCCTTTAAGATTCTGAAAACATGTCAAATTCGCCCAAAGACTTCATAACTCCGCCGGCGCCACGACTGGCAGATCAGCCATGCTACCAAAAATCGTAGATAATTGGGCTGATTCGCCGTCGGCGCTGCTGCCAAGCGCCGCGGCTCTGGTGACGGAATCTTTTCGGATTTTTCGTTTCTTCGTCCTTTGTTCGTCCGGTCTTCGTCTGATCTCCTCTATAATTCCCGGAACTTCTTAGACTTCCTTTCTTGGCCCTTTTTGTGTGCAATTTCATCCCAATTAAGCTCATTTTCTCTTCTTTTCGCTATTTTTCCATTTCTGACCACTGTGACACAAAAGAAAGGAAAACGACCATAATACTATATTAAACATAAACAAAATGAGTAAAATACTAACTAAAAAGGACTCAAAAAGTGTATATAAAATACACCGATCAAATACCCTCAAACTTAACCTTTGCTCGCCCTCGAGCAAAGATAGAAAGAAAGAAATAAAAGACTCAAGAAACGAAAATAAAAGACTCACTGACATTGATCACTTTTGTTGCATTAGTGTTATCTAGAAAAACATGAAGGTTAGCAGAATAATATGCAGGAACATATAGTATGAAATTTTTAGCACACTAAACACATTAAGCTAGATATTACGCAAACTCATATTTATCATGCTTAATGAAAGTCAATATACTAAATCATGCATATAAATTCAAAAAAATCATATGGCATGCTTACTTGTTATTCTCCACTAATCCTAGATATGCATAAAAGAGATCTTCAAGACTTTAAGGGTTGTAATGTAGGATTAGGTATAGGTAGGTAAAAATAGGCATTTTAGGCTTATTCTGTGTACCATAAGCTCTTTTAGCTTTTCAGTATTTCCCTTTTTTTTTCTTTTTTTTTTCCTTCCTTCACTTCGATTCTATCTTTTCCCTCTTTTGTTTTGAGAGAGTGAAGTATATAATAATGACAAGCACCCCCAAACTTAGGCTTTTGTCTATTTCTTATTACTTTTTAATTGGGGTGCAACAAGCTCATTCACTCTTTTTGTCTCTTTTTTAACATAATTTATTCCACTACTTCACATTTTTACTTATGACACAATTTGTGGGAATAAGGGTGTCAAAGAAGAAGTTTCAATTTTTTTTTGGCTCAATGGGGCTGACTAGGGATATTTTTAAAGTCCGGGATAGACAAGAGTGGTAAGAATTGGCTATCAAAGAAATGTCTGAGTCATCTCCCTAACATGCATATTCTAACTATTTCGCCTCAAATAGCAAGCAATCATAACACATAAGTACTCATCATTTAGCATGCACAATTTCAAGCAAGAAACTCCAAATAGACAGGTTTTGTGAGTTTTTGGCATATCTAACCTAGGTGTTTAGATAGTTGCTTTTATTCCATTACATTATTCCACCTTACTTCACTAGGTGTTTCTAGCAACTACAGCATACATGATCTTTGACAGGTAATTATGACTCAAAAGAAAAAAAATTGGTGACTCAAAATATACATAAAAACAATAAAAAGACTTAAATAAAACATAACAAGACACAAATAAAACACCCCCCCAAACTTAAATCACACATTGTCCCCAATGTTTGCAAGACTCAAAGAACATAAAAGAAAAAGGACAACTTACTGACACAACACAGCGGTCATAACGGAGGTCTAGGAGGAAAATGTTTGGAATTTGCACTAAATATGGTTTCTCAAGTTCGCGCCATGCCTCGATATTCATGGCCAATGCTAGTATCGTGGCTCTTCTGGTTACGGGCGCTGATGATCGCCTTTTTTTTCGCCTTTGCTCCTTTTTCCTGCTTTAGCTTTGACCCACCTGCCATCCAACAACACAAAACAAGAACCCAAGACTGAGATCGTTTCAAGACAAAATAAAATAAACTAAAGATGTAAATTAAAATAACATAATTAAAAACATCGTTGCCTCCCAAGCGCCGTTTTTAACGCTTTTAGCCGGACGCAATTAACCTTTTCGAGTGCCCATGGATCCTTCTCGCGAACCGCTTGCAATCCGCAGAGTTATCATTGTAGGTCTCAATTTCCTACGACCATTTGTTCAAACAAGAGCCTTACATATACAATTATCCCCAAGTACACAAGACAAAGCTTGTCTTTTATGCTTTCTATAATGTAGAATCCGTGAAATTCTCTACATTTCTCAACTCTGGTGGTACCTGATGGTATGGGCTTCCTAATCGGGAATCACCGTGATAGCTAGTGGTGTTTCTTCAGACAGGTGCAAGAAAAGAATTTTCACGTAATCCGAAGGTAAATAATGGATCTCGCAATCTTTTCCTTTTCTACACCAACTATCTCACCGCATTCTCAATAGTTGAGTGTGTTGCTACGAACCGTGATAATTCTCGATTTACGGGTTCGGCGCCGCGCTCGACTGGCACCGCGGCCACTCTCCCGCATCGCTCGAATCTTCGACGCCGCGACCGTGCTCATCGGCGTCGCGGCGCTGCTGCTGCTGCGAACTTTCTATCTCCCCTGATTCGGCATCCTTCAGTTCAATTGCCTGACATTGTGTTTCCTCATTGCCTACCCCAGGTGCAGATTGCTCTTCTTGTGTTTCGCTGTTGAATATGATCGCAAGTTCTGCTATTTGCGTTTCCAACTTCTTCATGGCCATTCTTGTTTCGTCCATGAACTGATTTTGGTACCTCGTGAAACTGAGTATAGTTTCTCGTAATTCCTCCCTCTCTTCCTCTATGGTTGGCTCTCTATCATATTGACAGTAAAAATCCATATCTAAAGGGTTCCTGCGATGAATCAAAACCAACAACGAATCACGGCACCCTTGTTTTCACACAATAAATACATAAAACAAAAAAAATAAAAATAAAAATAAAATGAAAATAAATTATTTTTTTCGAAAAAGGAGCAATTTAATTTTAATTTTTTTTCTTAAAAAAAAATTATTATATTTTTTTTTTAATTTTTTTTTTTTCGAATTTAACCTGCAAAATAACAAAAAAAAAAGTGATAAAAAAATGCTCGCAGAAACTTGTTCTTGGAGCAACCAAATTAGAAATTAAAAATAGATAAAATTGATATTGAACTATGCCTAATCCCCTACAACGGCGCCAAAAACTTGATGCGCGAAAAGATGCACACTTAAACGCAAGTGCACGTTATCGTGACAAGTAATATAGTCCTGGTAAGACCGAATATCGTCCACAAGGATTAGGGTTCAAGTACCAACTATCTATCTTTTGGTATCTATTTGGTAAATTGATATTTGATTTGTGGTTTATAACTACGAATTCTAAAGACTAATTTAACTAATGAGTTTACTTCAGTTGTGATGAGAATAGGGCTTCCACGTCTCCTCACTATCCGCTTATGTTACTTATTAATGCAATAACGTATGGTCTTCTTCTTTTGGAGAAAGTAGGTTCACTAAATCGTTTTATACTCCCGTTAGGGTTATATAAACACTCAACCCCAGTATTGCACCTTACCTACCTTTCGGTGATAAGGATAACTCTATAGGAAGATTAAGACTAAGAACCTAGTTAACCGTCACGCACAATGCGTAAAATTAGGGTTGTTAAGCCTCTCGTTAACGCTACATAAATAATTGAGGTATTTTCATCCCCAATCCAAGAATGTCTACCCAACTTACAGCATATTCACAATCCCCTCCTTTCGGAGTCTGATTAGAAATCATATAGTGATAATTAGTTGTTAATTAACTACCAAGCATTCAATTCAATTATTGGATAGATCTCAACAAGAAGAAGAATAACCATAAGCATGCATTAAATCATAACATGAGTTTCTAGAGATTCAACATGAAAAGCATATAGAGGAATTAGTTCCTAGCCATTTATATGACAAGAACTAATTCAAAGTTCATCATACAAAACTGAAATAAAGAAAAGAAAATACTTAAGAATGAGTCTCCAAGCCAAGCATCCAAGGGTTGTGTTGTGGAATATTTACAAGATGGATTGGTGGTAGGATGGATGTAGAATGGTGAATGGTGGAATGGAGAATGAATAATTCTTCTAATGATGTAGAGTATTTATATCCAAAGAATCCTTTTGGTGAAGGGTTAGGGATTTTGTAGGTAGGAAAAATTATTAGAATCCTTTTAGGTGGTAAGGGTTTTAAGGTAGGAAAAGTTATCCCTTTAGGAAGGAAAAGTTATCCCTTTAGGATTCTGAAAACATGTCAAATTCGGCCCAGCACTTCATAACTCCCGCGTCGGCCATGACCTGCAGACAGCCATGGCCAAAAATCGAGATAATTGGGCGGCTTAATTGGCGCTGGCCGCTGCGCCGCGGCTCTGGTGACGTAATCTTTCCGGATTTTTCGTTTCTTCGTCCTTTGTTCGTCCGGTCTTCGTCTGATCTCCTCTATAATTCCCGGAACTTCTTAGACTTCCTTTCTTGGCCCTTTTTGTGTGCAATTTCATCCCAATTAAGCTCATTTTCTCTTCTTTTCGCTATTTTTCCATTTCTGACCGCTGTTACACAAAAGAAAGGAAAACGACTCTAATACTATACTAAACATAAACAAAATGAGTAAAATACTAACTAAAAAGGACTCAAAAGTGTATATAAAATACACCGATCAGAAATGTCGATCAATTTTTCAAAATAAGTTTTGATATCCTTCGTCTCTTCCATTCTTAAACGTTCATATTTGCTCATGAGCATGCGGAGCTTCGTTCGTCGAACACTTAAGCTACATTCACAATGAGTTTGCAAAGTATCCCAAGCTTCCTTGCATGTAGAGCAATTTTGCATGAGCTTGAACATGTAGAGATCAACCCAGGCAAAAATAGCATTTAAGGCATTTTCATTGAAGCTTGCATTATTGGTTTCTTCCACACTCCATTCGACCTCAGGCTTAAGAAGTATATCACCTTCCTCGTCTGGTGGCAGCATGGGGACATTATATCCATTGGTAATAGATCTTCATGCTCTAATATAAATGGATTTGATATGAGAACATAGGTGAATTTTCCAATAGACATAATTTGATCCATGTATAATAGGAAGTCTACAATTGTTGGATTAGCCGGATCCATAGTTCAAGTAAAAGGACCTATCACTTATTATGTTAAGTGTTTGCTATGATACTACTTATTGGGTCCCGGGGGTTATACAATGGAATAATAAAAAATAAACAGTAAGTAAAAACACTTGTATGTTAAAACAGTTTGCAAATGTCGTTAACAATGTCGTCTGACGGAACAGACGACACTTTAGATAAAAACAGAAAAACCTTTGAAGAGTTAAATTGCAGCGAAAATAATAAAGACACAAAGGTTTAATTTACATACGTTATATATTAATATAACATATGATGGTCAATGACCAAATTATTGTATATATATGTATATACAATTGAATAAATTCTTTCTCTACAATATTACAATAGATTACAAAAAGAAATTAAAAAGGTTAAGTCGCAGATGACTTATGCCTGAAAAATCTATCAAAATAGAAGTGCACAACATCTCATTACAATTGCTTCAATGAAAGAACAAATCTAGAATCTAAGTAGCAATTATAATGTTGGACAGAATGTCGTCACAAAACTCAGGCAACAGTATTGATCCAGTCTTATATCGTGATCTCTTTGAGAGCTCTCTCTTGATCTTTTTCTTTTGGAATTTCAGGATATCGATTCCTTGATGTAGCCTCTCTATTTATAGTAGAGAGTCTTCCTTGAAATGCTCAATGAATCGTTGTGGAAGTTGAGCAAAAGGTGGGCAGATTGATGAGGTTTGTTGGAGACGAATCGGGAGTAAAATCCTCCAACCTCTTGGCCTTGTTCCCCAAGTTTAGCAACGCCTTAGACTTGGTCTTCACACGTGCAAAATCAGCTCAACAAGTTACTTGTCAGGTCACTTTACCATCGTGATAAAAATCCCACGAGATAAGCTTCAGTCCGTGAAGAAGGACAAAACTATTACCAGAATGTTGGTCCGAATGTCAAAGACATTTTTTCCAATATTTTGGTTTTTAACTTAGTACTGAAAATGTTATGTTATGAAAAATGTCATAACATAAAATCCAACATTAACAGTTCACATATTTTAACGAATTGTGGTAGATATGTTTCAATTATTTCCGAGGTTAGTTATCTCATTTTTTATATATAGACAATTACTTGCCGATATATATTTTTGAGTGATTTAATAATATAAAAGAAAGTAGCGTGCTGTAGCATGCATTTTACCTTATTTTGCAGGTTATTAATTCCAACTTTTGTGGATTGATGTCCACATTTTTATATTATTAAAGTAAGTTCCTTTACACCATTATTAATGTATAGAAGTTATAAACTCTTTTTCTTTTCGTTTATCATTTAGTAAGATATCTGGTAAGTTAGTTGTCGCGAGCATTTGGTGAAGAATTGTGCGATGTGCTTTTGGTTGCATATTTTTACTAATACAAGTAAGAGTAGATCATAAAATATGGTTGGAGGTGGGGGAGTTGTTTTTCATAATATTGGTACTCCAGCATAAAAGCTAAATGGAGTGAGAGAGAGACATTGAGTTTGTGTGTATGTTGCTAGAGTTTCTAGAAGGCATGTAATAGCTAGAAAAATACTTATCTTAGAAAATTTGAAGGGGAAAAAATTGAGTATGGGGTGTTGTGGACTGTGGTAGTTGCTCGTGGGCTTTGCTTCACCTTCCACTTCTCTCTTTTCTTTGTTTAAAGAGTTTAAGTAATTATATACATGCGTTTTATGTAACACAAGTCGAAGTGTAAGCCCCGAGACACATGACATAATTCTCATGGATCTATGAGACGTATATTTTTAATTTTATAAATTTATTATGAAAACATAAGTAAAGATAAAATTTTCATTAAAATTCTACATATAATTCAAATACATCATCAATAATATAAAAATTATTATAATTATTATTTGAAAGGTAACAACACAAAAATAATAATAACCCGGATAATCTTTAGAATGATATCTTCATTCACTTCATCATCAATCTCCACATCTATTAATTATTCCTACCCTCAACTAATATTTTCACTTATTTTTTTTTATATATTTCAAAAAAAGACGAGGGTAAAGTGTTGAAGATAGTATACTTTCGTAGTAGTCAGTATACACTTCGTAATAGTCAGTATACACTAGTATACATTTTCTATCCTTTAGTTTTTTGGTTATTTCAGTCTTAGCACATGTTTACCTTTGGCTTTTGGCTATGTTTGTAATATGGTTAGTCATGCAAAGCCATACCTATAAATACTCTTTGGCTATGAATGAAAAGTAGTGAAAACATTCCACAAATGCCTCAGCATCGTCTTCCTCTGTTCTCTCTCGAGTTCCTTGCATATTGCTCCATCTTCAAAGATGGATGCAGCCAATTATATCTTTAGATTTGTGTTTTTTAACATGGTATCAGAGTCATGCAAGTCGAATCCAGAGGTAATTCTGTCTCAATAGGACAGGGACTGAGAGATTCAACCTGCGAGGTTCAATAGTCGTATATCGATTCTTCTATAGAGGTCGATTTTATGTTTTTCTGATTAACTTGTTTGTGTCACCTGCGATTTGCCTGATTTGCCTCTTGCTTCAGTTCGTGAGTTTGTGTTTATTCTCAAAGTTCGATTCACTGATTTTTTCTTCATTCGATCTACATTCGATCTACATTAGATCTGAGTTTTTCTTTTGAACTATTATTTGTAGTCATCAGATATCGTATTTCCGAGGATATGGAGAATATCACTACAACACCTTCACATGTGTTGGAGGAAAGTTCAACCTCTAATCTGAGATATTATTGATCATAATCACCCCTTGTTCCTGAATGCATCTGATACAGTAGGTGCCATTCAGATTGAGATCCAGCTGGCAGGAATGGAAAACTATACGCTATGGAGTAGAGCTATGCAGTTAGTTCTATTGACAAGGAATAAAATTGGATTCGTCGATGGATCTATAAGGCGCGACACATATGGATCTTGTCACACAAGGCAGTGGGATAGGTGCAATGCCTTGGTGATGTCATGGATAATGAGAAGTGTCGATAAAAATTTGTTGAGTGGGATTCTGTATCGTACCAGTGCTGCTGCAGTTTGGAAGGATCTTAAGGAGAGATTTGATAAGATCAATCTCTCAAGAGTTTTCCAACTAAAGAAGGAGTTGACAATGTTAACTCAAGGGGCCTCACCAGTATCCCAATACTACTCTAGAATGAAATACTTATGGGATGAGATAGATTCAATTATACCACCCCCTACATGTGACTGCTTAAATCCTAGAGAATACATCACACACCTGGGAAATCAGAGGTTATTGGAGTTTCTTATGGGATTAAATGATGGATACAACCAAGAGAGGAGTCATATCCTATTGATGTCACCCATACCTAGTGTGAACCAAGCATTTGCTATGATTGCACAAGATGAAAGCCAAAAGAATATCTCCTCTCTAGGAAATTCTGTTGACAATTTAGCACTGACCAGCAGGGCATCATTTGGAAAGAATAGGAAATTTGCCTTTTGTGATCACTGCAACATGAAGGGACATAGTAGAGAAGGATGCCACAAGTTGCTTTACTTTTGTGATTACTGCAAGAAGCAAGGACACCTTCAGGAGAAATGTTACAAGCTGATAGGATACCCTTCTGACTATAAAGGGAAGAGTAAGGCTAATGCTGTCATGGTACCTCAGGTGGAGCAGCAGGTGCAGGGGTATGAAGCCAGTTATGGTGGTTATGTAGATGGTGAAATAAACCAGAGGCAGTATGCAGGCAGCAACCAACTCTCTGTGTATCAACAACAGCAACTCCAGCAGATGATCAGAACTTGCACTCCAGACAAATTAGAGATGATGCTGTCTATGACCAACCAGGTTAAGGGATCAGGTACAGGCCATAATGTTGCTGCTACAGTCTGTATGGCAGGTAACTATAATGAAGGCATTAGTAGTCCTTGGATAGTAGATTCAGGAGCTACTAATCATATGGTTAAAATAGAAGTATGATTGAGACTCATGCTCCTAAATGGTCAACAATCAATTCAGGACAAGTGCAACTACCAAATGGAGGCAGTGCCCCAATTACACACACTGGAGAATGTATACTGACAGGAGGTGAACTTATAAAACATGTGTTGTGTGTGCCAAGTTTCCAGTTTAACTTACTTTCAGTGTCAAAATTGACCAAGGAACTCAATTGCAGTGTTAGGTTCTTTCCTGACTTCTTTGTACTGCAGGATCTCCTCACTGGGAAGGTGAAGGAGATTGGTAGAGAAGTGGATGGGCTGTATGTCTTTGGACTACAAGAAAGCGGGAGGATTGATGGCACTAAGACAAATAAGTCAAAGCTCAAGATAGGAGAAGTGAAAGCGGCCACTGGCACAAGAGATCGGGACATGTACGATGAGTGTTCTTAGGAAAATAAATGCCTTCGAATAGTTCTAACTTTGTGATTCAAAGATCGTGATGTATGCCCATGGCAAGACAAACTAGATTGTCTTTTCTACTAGTCAAAGTATGAGTATACTTCCATTTGATATGTTACACCTTGATGTTTGGGGACCATACAAAGTTCCCACTTATAATGGTATGAGATTCTTTCTTCGTGGTAGATGATTTCACTAGATGGATACGGGTATTTCTCTTGCACATTAAATCGGATGTTCCTACTATACTCAAAGATCTATGTCTACTGATCAAAACACAATTTGGTTCCAAAATTAAATGTGTCAGGTCTGATAATGGTTCAGAGTTTATAAACAGCTCCTGTAGGATCTGTTTGCACAACTAGGCAACATACATCAAACATCCTGTCCATACAAATTCTCGTGAGAATGGTGTAGTTGAGAGGAGGCATAGGCACATACTAGAGCTTGCTAGAGCCATAAAGTTCCAAAGTGGTCTGCCTGCCAGATTCTGGGGAGAGTGTGTTGAGGCAGCTGTCTACATTATGAACAGATTGCCCTCTGTGGTTCTGGGGAACATCTCCCCATATGAGAAACTATATAAGAAGGCACCTGTTCTATCACATCTAAGAGTAGTTGGCTGTCTGTGTTATGCTACAAATCTAGTGAAAACTGATAAATTTGACACTAGAGCCATCAAGGCAGTCCTACTGGGGTACTCTTCTAGACAGAAGTGATACAAACTCTTAAATCTATCTAACAATGTTTTATTTGTAAGCAGGGATGTTGCCTTTTATGAGGATATCTTTCCTTTCAAGCAGAAGGAACAATCTGGGGTTGATATCAGTTTGAATCTAGAGGCAGAGGCTGATATTTTCCATTATGAGCCTGCTGTTAGCCAACAATCTACTGGATCAGAACATATTGAAGGGTCTCAAGAGACATCAGTAGCAGAAGGCAGACCTCAGGAGGACACTGACAGTCACCCCACAATCCAGACAGATGATGCACCAACTTCTGAATCTCAACCACCATTAAGGAGATCAGACAGAAACAGGAGGCAACCTGCTTGGATGACAGATTTTGTTCAAATGCCACAAACAGCAGCCACAGGAGGTAGACAAGAGTGCTTGTATCCTATGGCTAACAGTCTAAGCTATGCTGGACTGAATGCAAGGTACAAGAGCTACATTGCAAAAATTGAACTTGAACATGAGCCAAATTCATATTCTGATGCAGTGAAAGATAGTAGATGGGTCGAGGCTATGAAGCTTGAAATGCAGGCTTTGGAGAGTAACAAGACCTGGGAAGTGACAGATCTTCCTGCTCACAAGAAGGCCATTGGATGTAAATGGGTTTATAAGATCAAGTATAAGGCAAATGGTGAAGTAGAAAGGTTTAAAGCAAGGCTTGTGGCCAAGGGCTACAACCAAAAGGAAGGAGTTGATTATCAAGATACCTTCTCACCAGTGGCAAAAATGGTGACTGTGAGGGCTGTAATTTCAGTGGCAGCTTCCAGAAATTGGCACATATATCAAATGGATGTTTATAATGCATTCCTACAAGGTGACCTTAATGAGGAAGTATACATGACCATGCCTCAAGGATTTGATCAAAAACAAGGGAAGGTGTGCAAGTTAATCAAGTCACTATATGGACTAAAGCAAGCTTCTCGACAGTGGAATATCAAACTGACCACAGCTTTGCAAGCTTCAGGTTTTTCTCAAAGTCAACTTGATCATTCCTTACTTACCAAGAAGGTTGATGACAAAATAGTGGTGGTACTCATTTATGTAGATGATTTGCTTATTACTGGCAATGATGAGACTCTTATCCAAGAGACGAAACTGAGTTTACAACAGAATTTTAGAATCAAGGACTTGGGTTGTTTGAGGTATTTCCTAGGCTTCGAATTTGCTAGAAATAGTAGTGGCATAGTGATGCACCAGAGGAAATACACTGTTGAATTAATCTCTGATCTTGGCTTGTCTGCTGGAAAACCTGCGAGATCACCTCTAGAGCTTAATGTCAAGCTGACTTCTACACTGTATGACCATCACCTTGCTGCTGATTCCTCTACAGTTGATGATTCCTCCAAGGTCAAAGATGCATTGTTGGATGATCCAGCTAGCTATCAAAGGCTTATTGGCAGATTACTCTACTTGACAAACACCAGACCCGACATATCCTTTGTTGTCCAGTGCCTTAGCCAGTTTATGCAGCATCCAAAGACCTCTCATCTCTTGGCAGCACAGCGAGTTGTTCGATATCTGAAACAGGCCCCAGGTTTGGGTCTTCTTATGTCTTCTGGCAATACCACTGCTCTCACTACATACTGTGATGCTGATTGGGCTTCCTGCCCTAACACAAGAAGGTCAGTCACTGGTTACCTAGTATTCTTTGGGAATTCCCTCATTTCCTGGAAATCGAAGAAGCAATCCACTGTTTCCCGGAGCTCAGCTGAGGCAGAATATCGTAGCCTGGCTTCTGCAGTTGCTGAGGTGGTTTGGCTCTCTGGTTTGTTCTCGACTCTGACAGTTCCTCTTACGCTTCCCATTCCAGTACACAGCGATAGTAAGTCAGCCTTACAGATTGCTGCCAATCCTGTATTTCATGAGAGGACCAAACATATTGATATAGACTGCCATTTTGTTCGTGAAAAGTTGCAACAAGGACTGATTTCCACACATTATTTGTCATCGATGAAGCGGCGAATGTCCTCACCAAGGGCTTGACGATTGGTCGACACGAGTATCTATTGTCCAAGCTAGGCTTCACAAACTTGTTCTGTGTTCCTAGCTTGAGGGGACGTGTTGAAGATAGTATACGTTCGTAGTAGTCAGTATACACTTCGTAATAGTCAGTATACACTAGTATACATTTTCTATCCTTTAGTTTTTTGGTTATTTCAGTCTTAGCACATGTTTACCTTTGGCTTTTGGCTAAGTTTGTAATATGGCTAGTCATGCAAAGCCATACCTATAAATACTCTTTGGCTATGAATGAAAAGTAGTGAAAACATTCCACAAATGCCTCAGCATCGTCTTCCTCTATTCTCTCTCGAGTTCCTTGCATATTGCTCCATCTTCAAAGATGGATGCAGCCAATTATATCTTTAGATTTGTGTTTTTTAACATGGTATCAAAGCCATGCAAGTTGAATCCAGAGGTAATTCTGTCTCAATAGGACAGGGACTGAGAGATTCAACCTGCGAGGTTCAATAGTCGTATATCGATTCTTCTATAGAGGTCGATTTTATATTTTTCTGATTAACTTGTTTGTGTCACCTGCGATTTGCCTGATTTGCCTCTTGTTTCAGTTCGTGAGTTTGTGTTTATTCTCAAAGTTCGATTCACTGATTTTTTCTTCATTCGATCTACATTCGATCTACATTAGATCTGAGTTTTTCTTTTGAACTATTATTTGGAGTCATTGTATACTGTATTTGCTGAGGATATGGAGAATATCACTACAACACCTTCTGTTGTGTTGGAGGAAAGTTCAACCTCTAATACAGATATTATTGATCATAATCACCCATTGTTCCTGAATGCATCTGATACAGTAGGTGCCATTCAGATTGAGATACAGCTGGCAGGAATGGAAAACTATACGCTATGGAGTAGAGCTATGCAGTTAGTTCTATTGACAAGGAATAAAATTGGATTCGTCGATGGATCTATAAGGCGCGACACATATGGATCTTGTCACACAAGGCAGTGGGATAAGTGCAATTCCTTGGTGATGTCATGGATAATGAGAAGTGTCGATAAAAATTTGTTGAGTGGGATTCTGTATCGTACCAGTGCTGCTGCAGTTTGGAAGGATCTTAAGGAGAGATTTGATAAGATCAATCTCTCAAGAGTTTTCCAACTAAAAAAGGAGTTGACAATGTTAACTCAAGGGGCCTCACCTTCCACTTCTCTCTTTTCTTTGTTTAAAGAGTTTAAGTAATTATATACATGCGTTTTATGTAACACAAGTCGAAGTGTAAGCCCCGAGACACATGACATAATTCTCATGGATCTATGAGACGTATATTTTTAATTTTATAAATTTATTATGAAAACATAAGTAAATGTAAAATTTTCATTAAAATTCTACATATAATTCAAATACATCATCAATAATATAAAAATTATTATAATTATTATTTGAAAGGTAACCACACAAAAATGATAATAACCCGGATAATCTTTAGAATGAAATCTTCATTCACTTCATCATCAATCTCCACATCTATTAATTATTTCTACCCTCAACTAATATTTTCACTTATTATTATTTATATATTTCAAAAAAAGACGAGGGTAAAGTTGCTTCATGAACATAATGCTATGAAATCTCTATTCCACCAATTTCAGACATAATCATCTAAAATAACTATTTATGGCAATGTTATTTTCTACAAGAGTTACTTTCTTTATTTATTTGTTTTAGAAAAAATCAATACAACATAAAAATATGGTAACATAAGGTATAAATATCATTACATCAATAATAAAAATTATAATTTATAGAAAAAATACTTTTAAAATAATCAAAATCAAATTTAACGCCTGGGTGTACGCTTTTACCCTGGATCTACGCCTTTCATTTGCGTCCCGAAACGTTTTTGGTACGCCTCGCCCCGAAAACGCCTTTGAAAACACTGATAAAAACAAATTACATTATCATGAGATTATTCGGAGATTATTCGGAGGTTATTTATTTATAGTTGGGGGGGGGGGGGGAGGTGTTGTTTATTCACCCTTTGTTGTCTTTCTTTTTTTTGGCTATATGATAAGTATTATTTACCTCCTATTTGGATTTTTCTTCTTTTGTTTTCTACCCACCACCCTAAAACTTCTCTATCCTTGAAAACAACTTTGATAACATCTTGTGCAAATGAATGAAAGTTCCTAAAACCTTTTCCATTGTCTCGGCTTTGATGGCTTGAAAGAGAGAGAGATGTCCACTGTTCGAATTTCTAAAATCAAACTTCTTAATTTTATCATGAATTCATAAATAGAACCTTTTAAATTTTTTGAAATCGATTAATATATTTGAAAATTCATACAAAGTATTATAAGTGACAATAGTAACAATTTATTTAAACGCGTATAAAATTATTGTGGTCTATAAATAATTCATTTGATTCTTGAAATTCGAACGATGCCATGGACGTAAGAAGTAACTAGTAACCTGATGAAAATAATATCTTATAAGAATAAGAGTAATACATTAAACTGCATTGATATTGTAAAAAAGAAATATTATAGTGTATATAACTTTAAATTCAAATTTAATTCGTTATTTCTCCGTTAGTTCCCATCTTACTTCCAAAAACATTAATTTCTTGTGTCCTTTATCAACTCCCCTTCCCCACCCTCCACCAAATTAGTAAGTTGAGTTAGGTTCATTTATAAAGAGTAAAGTAAGTTGGTGCTCCCTCAAATTGATCTTTCCCTTTCCTCAGAAATGGGGATGCAAAAGAACAGTGTTGAGAATGAGTAAATAACATTTATGTGTTCATAAATATTGAGGCAAAAGAGTGGATGAAGTTACTTTTAGAACTCATATAATTCATGAACCAAACCAATAACAAGAGTAAAGAAAAGAGAATAAGAATATTATTGATAGTGAATTGGTAAGTAAAAGAAAAGCAATTAGATCCCTTTATATAAAGTCTAATACATAAGATATAAGGATGGTTCTCCGATGTGGAACATTTTATTACAAAGTTGAACAAATGCTAACATCCTCTCTTAAGCTCGCGATGGTATAGAGAGAAGCATCGAGAGTTTGTCAAGAAAGAACTGGTGATGTTGTAAGATATGCGCCTTTGTGAAGAAATCTGAAAGTTGCATTGAAGATGAGACAAATGTCAAGGATAGAGTGCCTTGTTGAAGATGATATCAAATAATATGACAATCAATCTCAATATGTTTGGTATGTTCATGAAAGAATATGTAGTGCGCAATCTGAATAGAACTCTTAGTATCACAGTACATCGACGTCGATGAGAAAAGAGAGACACTCATATCAGCCAATAACTAACGTAACCATACAATCTCACATATAGTAGAAGTCATAGCACGATAATTTGTCTCGGTTGAAGAGCGAGAAACAACATCTTGTTTCTTACTTTTCCATGAAATGAGTGAATCTCCTAAAAATAGACAATAACCAATAGTGAATTTCCGATCAGTCGGGTTACTAGCCCAATCTGCATAAGAAAATGCACGAAGCTCCAAAGATGATGTCGATTGAAACAATAAGAGACTATGATAAATCGTTCCTCGGAGATAGCGAAGAATACGCATAACCACAGCCCAGTGTACAGATGTAGGAGAACAAACAAACTAGTTGACAATGTGAATAGCATATGCAATGTCAGGGCCAATAATGGTAAGGTACACCAGGCTACTCACAACTGAACGATATAAACTGGATCAAGATGAGGATCCCCCTCAGTAGGGGTATAACGAACATTGACCTCAAGAGGAGAGTCAACAATACGAGTATCTGTGAGACAAGCCCGCTCAAGAATATTTGCAGTGTACTTAGACTTAGAGAGAATATATCCCTTCTCAGAATAAGCTACCTCAATGCCTAAAAAGTAACGTAGATAACCTAAATCTTTCATCTCAAAGTGACGAGAAAAAGTATATTTTAGGTTTGTTATACCATCAATATCATCACTTGTAATGATCATATCATCAACATACAACAAAAGAAAAATATGACATGTATGGGACGATCTAACAAATAACGATGAATCATGAAAGCTGAAAATAAAACCAAGAGAAGATACTACAGTGGAGAACTTGTCGAACCAAGCTCTTGGGGCTTGTTTGAGACCATACAAGGTCTTCTTAAGCCTGCACACCTGTCCTAGACTATGTGAAACACCAGGTGGAGGGACCATGTAGACTTCTCTTGAAGATCCCAATTCAAAAAGACATTTTTAACATCCATTTGTAAAATATGTCAATGATGAACAGAGGTTACTGCAATAAGAATCCGGACAGATGTCATTTTTGCAATAGGTGCAAAAGTCTCCTCATAATCCATATCATACTCCTGAGCAAAGACCTTTGCAACCAAACGAGTTTTATATCACTCAATAGAACCATCAGACTTGGTTTTAATCTTGTATACCCATCGAGAACCAATAGTTTCTTACTAGATGGTAGAGAAATCAAATCTCAAGTACCAGTTTTGTCCAAAGCAGACAGCCCCTCACTCATAGCCTCTTGCCAAAGAGGATCACGAGCTGCCTCAGAGTAAGAGGTAGGCTCACAAAGAGAGTTAATAGAAACTAAAAAAGAGGCGAATGATGGAGAATAGCAAGAATAATCATAATCGGAATACCTGGGTAGATCGAGGAGTGCGTTTAGGATAGCGAGATGGATCTGGATTCGCAATCACAAGAGGTTCTAGAACAGTCGTAAGAGGGGGCGAGTATCAATATCATGGGACCTGTCAGAAGACTGAGAAGGAACAGACGATATAGATATAGAATCAGATGGGCAATCAGTAGTGAAAGGATCAATATCAATAAGATCAGATTTTTACATACCATGTGAAGTAAATGGGATGGAGAAGAAAGGAACATGCTCAATAAAAAAAATATTATGAGGAAATATTATGAGAAACATATAATTTTCCAGAAACTTGATCATGAAAATGATAATCTTTCTTCCCAACCCCATATCCAAGAAAAACACAAATAGCGACACGAGATGATAACTTAGTACGCTATGCATGTTGATGAAGATCAAAACATGTAGAGCCAAAAACTCTCAAATGGGAATACAGTGGGGTGTGACCAAATAGTCTAGCATACGGAGAAATTCTAGAATTATAAGAGGTAGGGATCCTATTAATAAGATAAATAGATATAAGAACAACTTCTCCTAAAAAATCGCTAGGGACACTAGCGGACAAAAGCATACTTCGATCGATCTCAACAATATGCATATGTTTTCTCTCGGCTACCCCATTTTATTGTGGAGTATCAATACAAGAAGATTGATGTATTGTACCATCAATTTTGAAAATAACATAAAGATCTCCACTAGTATACTCAACCCCTAAATCAGCCCGAAAATATTAAATAGTGGCAGAATGTTGAGTTTTCACATAAGCTTGAAACTCAACATAAATATGAACAAGATCAGAACGTTGTTTTAGTAAATAAACCCAACAATAACGAGTATAATCATCAATAAAAAATACAATATTTGGAGCCTCCCTTAGTAGGGATAGGTGTCGGCCCCCAAACATCAGAATGAACTAGATCAAATGGTGTAAAAGAAGTAAAAGTACTCAAATTAAAAGGAAAATCAGAAAATTTTCCAAGTTTACATCCACTACAATCAGAAATATCATCGGATTGTAAATCACCAAGAATATCAGTAGTACACATAAAATGTAGGCAAGAGTCTGATACATGACCGAGTCTAGAGTGCCACAAATAAAATTTCAAAGAAGAAGGTGTCACATGGAAAGAAGACAAATTAACACACGTAGCTGATGCATGAGTAGGAAAATGCAACTCATCCAAAACATAGAGACCTTCTCTTTTCTACGTCCTGTACCAATCACTCTCTTGGATTTTAGATCCTGCACATAACAAGAATTGAGGAAAAGGCCAACAAAACAGCCAGAGTCACATATTTGACCAGCAGAAGCAAGATTCATATGTAATTTAGGAAAGCAATAGACATCAGGTAAAGATATAGTAAATGTATGAACGTTACCAATGACTATCAATGACATAGGTGTGCCATAAGCAGTCGCAACAGAAGTGGATATGGGTCACAAGACATAGATATAAAAGTAGAAGAATCAGAAGACATATGATTTCCAGCTCCAGAGTCCAAAATCCAAGAAGACGAATTGATACATGAACCAATAGATGGTGATGAACATGAAGGAGCAGAAAGAGCATAAGACTAAGGATTACTTTGAAATTGCTGAAAGGCGATGAACTTTTAAAATTGGTCAGCTACGGAATCAATATGGGACTCACAAAAGTTCTTGAAGCTGAGTGATCAGTAGAGGGCACAAAGGCATCATGAGTAGGTGGATAAGAGTTTTAGAATTTACCACTAGATTATGGCTTCAGTTTCCCGCCATGATATTGTCATGAGGCTTCCGCCTCGCGATTCGATCATGAGGCTTCCAACCTTGTCACGATCAGGAAGCTTCCAACCTGACGTCTTTCATAGCTCAGGACATTGATCCTTCCAGTGTCCTGATTCCTTACAATTATTACAATTACCTATGACAGATGTTTTATACTAGTGTGTAGGGGGTGCAAAGACTGTTGCAGACGAAGAAGTTGCCAAAACGGAAGTAGAAGCAGTATGCACCCCTTTATAGTCTTCAAACAAGTGTCTCCGGCCATGAGTTCATTTATCACATCTTTAACGGATGGTAAGGGTTTGCGGTGCAAAATGCCTGAACGACAATTTTTAAATTATGGGCGAAGACCCATCAATGGCTGAACAAGACGGTCTTCATCTCTACATTTAATATAAGCATCACATACTTGTAATTCAACAGATTCCGTCAAAGCTAACTGATCCTAAAGAGTAGTCATTGCACAGAAAAAATCTTGAATATCTAATTCATTATGTACTAGTGCACAAATTTCAGATTGTAATTGATATTTAACAGCAAAATTATTCTGCACAAACAGTCTTGACAAATAATCTCAAATCTCTTTAGCATTTTTTAACTTAGCCAATTGGACACCAATTCTTTGTTCAACAGAGTTATTAATCCAAGTAATAATATTTGAATTATTGGTCTCCCAAATACGAAATAATTCATCAAATTTTCATCTTCAGTTTTAGGGCATTTAGCTTTTCCAGAAATATAGTCCCTTACCCTTCAAAAAATTTATCATCACATAGCTCCAATATGAATATTTTTTTCCATCTAAACGAACACCAATAGACTGTAATGAATTGTCACCTCCAGCCATCGAAAACAACTTAAACTGAAAAATCTCAAATAACAAGCAACAATCTCAATTTCCAAATAACAGACGAGAGTGTCCAATAAAAAAAAACTAATTATGCAACATCAACAAAGAAAATCAGAGTTAGGGCAGATCTCACCAATAAAAATGTGAAAGTGATGGAACCGATCAGAACAAAAACCCATATTAATAAGAACGAACACGAATAGCGAAACCAGAAAAGCGAAGCCAACAAGATAGGCGGTAGAACCGGCCAATATCATAGTTCATTTATGTAATAAGCGGTAGAACCGGACAATATCATAATTCAGGAATTTATGTAATAAACGGTAGAATCAGCCAATATCATAATGCAAGAATTGATGTAATAAGCGGTATAACCAGTCAATAATATAAAATAATATTAATTTAAAATTAATATTATTTTATTCGTTTTTATACCATATTAGAATTCATATAATTCATGAATTCTTATAAAGCAATAACAAGAGTAAAGAAAAAATAATAAAAATATTATTGATAATGAGAATCAATTGAATCTCTTATATAGAATTTAATACATCAAATATAAGGATGATTTTCCGATGTGGACATTTTACAAAGTTCGAACAATTTATTAACAGTTACATGCATGATTGATTGAGAAAGTTGAGGGAAGGAGGTTGGATAATAAAAATATTATTATTGTAGAGGAGACATGAATCGTGAAAGAGAAGTGAGGGTAGGCAAATAATAGTAAAAGTAAGAGCCAACTCAGCTGGCTGTGGATATCATGTGCTTAATTAGGTATGCACAACAAGACTCGTGTGGCTGTCCTAAAACACCCTTACCTACCTACCTACCTCTTCACCTTTCTCTATCCCTTCCCATGTGAGTGGACCTCGAATAGGAGAGGCAAAAAAAAAAAAAAAGAGAACTTTTGATGGAATTAGAATTCTACACTACTTAATATTCGAGATTCAATAATAGGTTCGCAGATTTGACAGAATTGGGTACTTTGAATTGAAACCTACACCTATGTTACATAAAACGAGTATAGATAGAGTTATTATCAAGACTCAACTTAAGCAACAAAAAAATCAACTCAAAGTGTAGTATCGACAGAGTTCACCTCGCACTAGTTGTGAGTTTGATTCCACTTCTCATTTTATTTTAGTAGAGACCATATCTGTCTTCAAATTGGATAAAGGTGTCAATTTTGACACATAATTTATTAACTTGGCTCATTTTGACACGCTCTATCTGCTCATTTGACACCCCTATGCATAATACTAGAACTAATTCACCTGACACCCATATGGATACACAGACAAATTATACCAAGCAACTTTTACCTTGCAAAGGGGATAAAGGAAGGCTGGAAGAGGCTAAATGACAAGGACCAGATGCAGTATGACCCAACCAAAATAGCAAGAAAAAATGACAGATTTCAAAGTCCAATACCTATTGTTAATGTTGGATAGGATGTTATGACAACATCTGTGAAAGCTCAGGAAAACATCTTCAGGATGTTACCTGCGATGTTATGACAACATTCCTGAAAACATCTCAGTAACGATTTTGCCTATTCTTCTGGCCAAAACAGTTTGTGTTACTGTGAGTAAAAAATGACCTAGGCAAGCTTACAATGTCGTTGTATTTAAAACGCGGTAAAAGAAACAATCAAAGACTTGGAGAAGAAGCAGCATGAAGACCAAGTCCAAGACGCTGAGATATTTCAGGAGGAAGAATCGGTCCAAGCAGTTGGCTTCTTTTACTCAACCTCCTCAACCAATCAGTGAGGATTTCAAGGGAAGCTCAACACTATAAATAGAGGGAAGCTTCACAGTATAGATGTCCAAATTTGTAGAAGAAGAATTTTCAAGAGAGCTCTCGGATTTTATCTTAGAAAACTGGATCAACACACCTAGCCTAAAGTTGTTTTAACAACATCTAGTCCCACATTACAATTGCTATCTTTATTCTAGATTAAGCTTATTGTTCAAGCGATTAAATGAAGATGTTGTATTTTGTCTTTTAGACTTTTGTACTTTAGGCGAAGTCATCTGCGACTTCATTTTTGTTTGTAATTTCTTTTTCGTTTGTAAAAGAAATTCATTTGTAATTGTATATAATTTATACAATTCTTTTGGTCATCGACCATCAAGGGATATATTTATATATACCCTTGAAAATATAAACCTTGTGTCTCTTTACTTTTTCCGCTGCATTTACTCTACAAAGTATTATATTGTTTTATCACAATGTTGCCTCAGATGTTGACACAACATTGAAGGGAACATCCAGTGACTGTTTTTGTTGTTCTAGTTTTTGCGATTTTAATCTTACACTTTTTACTAATCCGTAGCCCCGGGACCCAACAAGTGGTATCAAAGTCTGCACTTGATACAATAAGTGTTTGATTCTGAATATTACGGCTATGGACTCAGCTTTACAAAATGTTGGTAGACTTCCAATACTTGACGGCTCTAACTACGTCTACTGGAAAATTCGACTACGTTCGCACATCAAATCGATTGATGTTCGAGTATAAAGATCAATTTCTGAAGGCTATGTAATCCCCAAGTACCCAGCAGATGAGGATGGTGATGTACTCACTAAACCCGAGTCTGAATGGACCTAGGAAGAGAACAACACTGTAAGCTTTAATGAAAAGGCTATAAATGCAATATTTGGATGGGTAGATATCTATATGTTCAAGCTTATTCAGAATTGCACAACAATCAAAGATGCTTGGGAAACCTTACAAACTCACTGTGAGGGTACCTCAAGTGTTCGACGTACAAAGTTTCACATGATCTTGAGTCAATACGAACGCTTAAGGATGGAAGAATCTGATGACATAAAATCTTATTTTGAAAAGTTGATTGACATTGCTAATCAGTGTCAAGTGCTTGGGTCTCCTTTAACCAACACACAACTTGTGGATAAAGCTCTCAGATCTCTTCCTGAAAGATTCAATACTAAGATTTGTACTATTGAAGAGGCTCATAATCTTGTTACTATGGATCTTCATGCCTTGATGAGCATCTTTCAAACATATGAGATGAACATGAAGAGCTAAAGAGATCTGTACAAAGACAAGACGTTGACACTCCAAGGACAAACCTCGGAATCTGAATTGGAAAACGATGAAGAAAACCTGGAGGAACTGGGAAGTGATGCAACTGTTGCCTTACTCACTCGTAGATTCAATTCGATGGTGATAAAAATTAACACTGATCGTAACAAAGCCAATTATAATAAGAATCAGAACCCTCTCTTCAATAAGCAGCCAAATAGGTCACCTTCTGAGCAGAGAAATCACAATCCACTGAGAAAATCCAACTCCGACGGTACCAATTACAATCCCAAACAACTCGAGGAAGTGTAGTGTCATTCATGCTCGGGTTGGGGACACTACGCTAATAAGTGTGCAAACACCCTTAGAAAAATTGGTAAGGTTATGTGGGTAACCCTCAGTGATGATGAGAATGAAGAGGAAGAAGGAGATGAAGAAGAAAAAGAACAACCACAGGCAATGCTAGCAGCCATGTTTGAACACTCATTGTCTGATGATGAAGATGTTGCTGACGATGTTGCGACAACATCAGCAACAACATCGGACTCCACATCTGGAATGTCTACACTATCATAGAGGTATGTATACTTTGATTATTTTGATGAAAAGTGTTTTAGTGGATTTATTCTTCAACTGAGGCTGCAAATTTGGATCTAGTTGACTCCAAAGACGAAATGATAAAGGAATTACAAAGTCTTTGTAAAGCCTTAATCACTAAATCTGAGCAACTAGGCTCAAAAGCAAAATCATTGGCTCTTGAGAATAGCAATCTGAAAGGCACAATCAACCGATTAGAGGTGACACTTACCAAGAAGGATCTAGAGTTTGGTACGATTCGTGCACGATTGAACACAGCTGAGATCACGTTTCAAAGGCTCAATATGGGAACCTCCAAACTGGATGAAATACTGAACTTCAGTAATCCAACAAGGACTGGGCTTGGTTACCAATCTCCTAGCAAAACCAATACTTCCAAAATCCATAGTCAAACTGAGAAGATAAAATTCATCAAAGAAAATGCAAGTAACTCTCAGATCACTATGATTGGATCGAACTTTGTATGTGGCTTCTGCAAAAGATCAGGACATCTTATGCCCTACTGCTACAAACTTCAAAACTCTGCACTCAGACTATTGCCTAAAGTGTTGTCACCAATGTTGTCCAACATCACTGACAACATTCAAAGCAACAAGCCTGAGAGCAAAATGAAGAAAAGGTTTGAAAAGGAGTGGGTACCCAAACTGAATCTGAAATGTAATGTGTGCATAACTGCCTTGCGTACCAACATTACAGGTTTTTGGTACTTCGATAGTGGTTGCTCACATCATATGACAGGTACCAAAAGTCTCTTGAAGGAGTATAGAGTATTTAATGGAGGGTATGTGACTTGTGGAGGAAGAAGTAAGAGTAATATTATTGGTAGAGGAACTCTTAACGTTCCAAATGTACCAGCCTTGAAGAATGTGCTTCATGTAGAAGGTTTAGTTTCTAATCTCATTAGCATAAGTCAACTATGTGATGACGATCTAGAGGTGAAATTCAACAAGCTTGGATGCAAAGTTACAGATTTTGCAAACAAGTGTGTCATGTCAGAAACCCGAACCGGAGATTACTGCTATCTAGTAGGTAGACAAGAGTTTTGCAACTCCGCAAAGGTAGATGACTTGACACTTTGGCACCAGAAGTTGAGACATGTCAAATATGGCACCTTGGAGAAACTGATCTCGTTTGAAGTTGTCAAAGGCATTCCCAGACTAGATTCAAAAGATAAAACACTGTGTGAAGATTGTTTGAAGGGAAAGCAGACCCGAGTCTCTCACAATGTTGTCCAACATGACGGACAACATTCAGGTACGTCTCATTGTTTCCAATTATTGTATATGGATCTTATGGGTCCAATTAAGGTAGATAGCCTAGGAGGAATAAGATAATCTTATGTGATTGTGGATGATTTTTCCAGATTTACTTGAATATATTTTTTAAAGGAAAAATCACAAACCTTTGAGATGTTTAGAACACTTTACTCTAGAATTAGGAATCTGTTTTTTTTCTTCGATTTTCAGAATAAGATCTGATCATGGGAAGGAATTTGAAAATCAAACCTTTGCAAAATTCTGTGAAAAGAAAGGCATGTTCCATGAATTTTCGACACCAAACACACCTCAACAAAATGGGGTTGCCGAGAGAAAGAACAGAACTTTACAGGAAATGGCTAGAGTGATGTTGAGTTCTAAGCAATTATCAAAGAGGTTTTGGGCAGAAGCATTGAACACATCATGTCACATAAGTAATAGAGTCTATCTAAGGCCAGGGACCAAGATGACACCCTATGAACTATTAAATGGAAAGAAACCTACAATGAGGTACTTCCATGTCTTTGGGTGTGTGTGCTATATTCTTAATGACAGGGATAAACTAGCTAAATTTGACTCTAAGAGCGACAAGGGGATATTCGTCGGCTACTCTCAGAATAATCATGCTTACAGAATATACAATCTTCGGACAAAGACCATCTAGGAGTATGTTAATATTTTTTTTTGATGACCTGCTGGATATATCTGGTAATCTTCAGAAAACAACATTATGGTTGCAGTTGAAGAGGAGCAACTCACTGAAGCAACAGATGTTGTCCCAACATTAGAAGACACATCTGAACCACAAAGAGAGAACACAGAGGACGAAGTCGAGGAGGAGTCTACTACTGAGCTGAATGATCAAGTGAGAAGAGACCCTCCATCGAGGATTAGGAGGAACCATCCACCCGACCAAGTGATAGGGGGAGTTTTTTAGCAGAGGCGAACAAGAGAGAAAGAGCCAGTGAACTATCGAGAAATAGTAAGGTATGTGTGTATGTCCACCATATACCAACAGGTTAGTCTTTCTTGTCTTACATCTACTATGGAACCTAAAAATGTTGGGGAAGCATTGAAAGAGAATTTTTGGATTCAAGTCATGCAAGAAGAACTTGAGCAATTTACCCGAAATGAGGTTTGGGATTTGGTACCATGACCCAACAACACTAATGTTATTGGGACCAAGTGGATATTCAAAAACAAATCAGATGAGTTATGAAAGATTGTGAGGAACAAAGCTCGATTTGTTGCTCAAGGATATACACAAGTTGAATGTATAGACTATGACGAGACCTTTGCTCCTGTGGCTAGACTTGAGTCAATAAGTCGAGGAGGAGTCTACCACGGATATTTTTCTTACTTTCTGCATTATTCCTTTTTCCAATTTCTGATTTTTCCGTTTTCTTATTTTGAACACAGGCCTACTAACAAAATCTAGCGCAGAGAGTTTCTTGTGCGATATGGCATAATCCCTAAAGAAAGCTTCTTCATCCTGTAAATTCACCAAATTGGACTCTAATCAATTAAGTTTCTTATCGTAACTGTCACAAAAGCAATGCAAAGAAATGGCCCACTAAACAGGAAAGAACGTGATGCTGCTACTCTCCCTTTAAAGTAAGAATATAGCGCTGGTAAAACTAGCAAACAGCTTGAACAAGTATAACCAATAAGTTGGACCTTCCACTAGTGCCTGAACACTAAACATCATCCAGTCTCGCATGTTTGCTTCAGACTAACAGAACAAGTATGAATGGCTCACTCGGCTAGCGCATTGAGGACTTAATTAGATTAGACACATTTGATGCAACTAATACATATGAGGCACAGTAAGAACAGTATTATATGAAATGAAGTGTAAACAGATGTAGTTCCACATCATACTTCATACCCCAGTTGGTCTCTTTAGGATTAAATAACCTTTGAACACACAAAGAAAACCCAATTAGCCACTCTAGAACTTCTTTTTATTTGACAACTCTAAGTAGTCAGTCTTGATTGAGCTTTAATCTATTCTATATGTACTTAATTACAACCGATACAGAACTATTCCAAAAAGATTTCTCAAAAATTATCTTCTTTCTTCCATGTCTCCAATCTCCTATGAGTTCCTCTTTGTCCTTCCCTATTATTATTTACATGGTTCTCCTACCCTCTTTCCCACATATCGCCTTCAGTACTTTTCCAACATCTAACAGCATTAACTCTCAATTTAATTTCTATATGTCCTAATCCCCATATCATCCTGCTCTCTGTCTACAATAATAGGCGAACATATGAAAAGCACTTGCTTCCTTCAGCTTTCACTATTAAGTGGGGAGAAATAGCAATTAAAACTCAGGATAATAGCACCTTTCATCCCTCAGTTGATAAGTCCTTGATATATGACTAAGTATATTTAACTTTTAATTAATTAAACAATGTACTTTTTGTCCCTTTATGTATGAAATATATTATATTTGCTTTTAGGAGTATATATCACTATCAAGTACTTGAGTAACGGTACAAGTTTAACACTTTATTGGGTAATTAAATGGTTGAATAGTTAATAATTCTGAAAATTTGTGAATTACAAGCAAAGGGATCAACAGTGCAGATTTCAAGTAATTAAAGGTTTTATTCTTAGATAGATATCACAAGGATTAAAATTAGAATTTACCACTAAAAGTGCTATTAACCCTTAAAAATCGAATAAACTCCCCAACTTTGCCAATTTTCATCGTTGTCTGATCTATGCCAAAGGTGCTATTTCAAAACTAATACAAATTGCAAGTAGATGTAGAAGACATAAGAATCTAAAGGCACATAATGGTGATCTTTCATTTTACCAAACATCAAGTGATAGTAAATTCATTTTTTTAAGTAAAAGGTAAAAGTGAGTAAATTCATATTCGGTACAAGTTTGCAGAGTTGAAATTTTAAGCCACAAACTTTGGTCAACCAGTTGAAATGACTCAGTCACCTTAGCATATAGCTCAACATAATGTCTGAACACAGGATCTTCCAGTAAAGCTTTGTCAGTGGGAAGTTTCAGCAGGCCCTCATTTTCCCTGGTTGAAAAGATCAATTCTACTCAGGAACAACAAACATGAATAAGAAAAAGCGGGAGAGGGATGGCTTTTGCTTTCCATTTGAGTTCACAAGGCCATGAGTCTTACAAAATGCCCAATGAATTGTCAAATTTCAGAGGTTCCTTTGTCCATATGACCATCAAAGCCTGATCTCTCTAGATGTGCCCTTCCCTGCAGACAAATGCCCAATGAATTGATTCATATGTATTATGGTGCATTCTATGACTTACATTAAGGACAAACATGTCAGTGCACCAAGAGGAGAGCATAAATGGTGAAAAATCAACCAACCTAGCATACAAGAGTTCACAAAAAAAAAACATAAACTTACCAGTGTATGACCCCATGATAGCGCCACTATATCTTTGTCAGACAAACCCATCCGATAAAATACCTCCTTTAGATGTGGTACTCCTACCATCATTTACAAACAATTAAAAGATCTGAGAACCTGAATCTTGTGAGAACACAGGCATTACGTAAGAATGAGAACAAAAGAACTACCTATCAAAATCAACAATTATAAGAGCAAATTTATTTACAATTGTGCAAAAGTGCATAAGATGGTTGACCAAGGCAACATTTGAAAGTTTGACCTTTGGAAGTACAAAACAAGAGAACTTGTTGCTGGATTTTCTAGATGCTTTCTAAATATTTACTTTGATGTTGAATGATTTGAATTGTTGCTTGTGATGTTGCAAGTACTAATTAACTATGTTCTATGTCTATTTTGTATAATAGATTATTTTTTAGCTAAGGAGAATATCAATTTTTTTGTATAATAGATTAACGTTAAACATTTTTGTAATGAAGATTACATATATCATCCTTGTTTTGTGTTCCATAAATTTGATTATATCTGTTTCATGTTTGTATTCATGTTTAGAAAACACTAACAGTAATATCCAAGATGATTAGGACCAACGCCCCATCCCACACTCAGAAAAGGATTGTGCTGATCACTGATGGAAACGCCTTGGCCAGTTCCCCTGAAAAGAGGGGCGAAGGAGAAATACCTGAATACCCAATGTTAATACCCAATATTATATGGCAATGGCACTCAATAACTAACCAACACATAAAAGAACCAGACTTAAATGCAGTAAAGACCGAGAAACCTTCTCTTCCTTTGTGGTTTCAACTAAGAAATACCAAGGAAATATAAAAAAAGTAACAAAAAATTGGCAGTACTATTAAGAGTCATGTTACCAGTTCAAAAAAAAGTACTATTAAGAAGACAGTAAGTCTGAATATTTGAAAGAAATGAAATGAGTAGTAATACTTGTCAAAAGCAAGCAAATCCTGTACCATCAGCAACTACACCTAAAACATTCACAAACTTAATGACGAGATGGTCCTAATGGATGCTGGTGAGTTACCAGTGAACAATGATTTAGGTGGACAAAAAAGCAAGAGTGAGAACGAACTTTTTCACAGCAGTAGCCACCATATCTCAGGGGAAAAAATAAAACGAGAAAAAGGCTCTGATCACCCTTGATGGCATGTCATCCGGATAACCAATCTCCTCCCATACGATTTCATTTCTCTCGTTGTTACATGTGATGGTATTTCTGCTAAATAACCATTCTCTTTCCTGCTCCAATTTCCGTTTGTCCCATCTTTCCCTTTTAAGCTACATTTTTCCTTCTTCAAAGGGGTGTTCTCTTGTTTTTTCCATTTTTGGTTACTGCAGGCTTGCTTGAATAAAAACCACTGCTTTGTTTGAGTTTTGTTGGAATGAAGGCGGAAATCCAGAGAAAGATATTTGATATGTTAGGAAGTAAAAAGAAAGTTCTGCAAGGCATGTCAATCAAGTGTATCCCGATGATTATATTCAAGGGAAGACTCTTCAACTTATAGAAGTCCAACAGTCCCCATCACACTCCTATTCTTTCATCAAACACATTTGCTAGTTATTTTATACAGTTTCATCCTATCTGTGAAAAATAATAGAACAACATCTAAGATAGTCTATTTTTTTAGACAAGAATGATAAGGTGGAGTACTTTGTGCACCCTTATAAGAAATAAAATTATTTTTATGTAAAGAAGAAATAATAGACGATCCTGGATGACTCAGGCGTGCATGCCACAAGAAATGAGCAAGGGCTGCAAAGGTAGATGACATGGTGTAACTCATGGAAATGGTTGTACTGGTGATTGGATAAAGTTTGCCTCTACTATTGCATCTCATTAGTGGTGTCCCCGTCTTAAAATCCTTCACAGAAAATCCAAAATGATCAAAATTAACAGAAACTTAATTATCAGTGGTGAATTTTCGGACAGACACAAAATTCTTAATTAGGTTAGGGGCATGGAGTATTTTTCAAAACCAGAGGTGGATGTGGGGGAGACGTGTGGTATGTCCATAACGGCGAATTGAAATTGAGTTGTCATTACCAACATTAATACCATGATTTTTTGTTATATGTACGAACTAAAAAATATAGAAACTAACACATATATACAAGCTAATTGTCATTTCTTCCAAAAACATACAGAGTTACCCTACCCTCAACTTTTAAAACATGCATTGTCCTCAATGCATCAAAGAAAATAAAATACAAGGACAAAAAGTTTGAGGGTCTCCCTGAGGCGCACTAAGCGCCCTCCTGAGTCTGACTCACAAGAGTGTCCTCTACGACTGTGGAGCGGGAGCAGGTGTCTATGTATCGTCCATCATGGGCTCACTATGTGGTAGTAGTGGTGGTATGGTCTTTGTGGCCGGTGGAGTGGTGCTCATAAGTTCACAACTGGTGGATGAGTAGGACATCTAATGTCAACCTCTGTGGCTCCTAGGCCACTCCACTCATGCTAATCATCGAGGTCTCTTCACGAAAATGTGCTACCATCGCATCAACAATTGCTTGTTCTATCAATAGCATGTCCTCATCAACAACAACTATCTCAACAGCATGAGGCTTCTCAAGCCACTCCTCATCCATCTCATCAGCATCCTCATCCATTTGTGCCTACCTCTGGGAGTTATCTGGAGTCTCACCAGCACTCTCTCTGGCCCTTCAACCCGAGCCTACTCACTTGATATGGCTCTACACTCTGTGGCTAGAGTGGGATACCCAAGAGGTCGGCGATCTTAGCTGTCTTCAAGTTTTCCACTTCCTTTTTCAAGTTATCTATGTTTGTCGAAGTGAAGAAATATCACCGATGTTATCGGCCTCTAATCTATGTACCCGTTTTGTCAAGAGTACCAATGCATCGTGGTATTTTTTTTGTATTTTCTGCAATACACCCAAGGCATATCTAATCGGGGCTAAAGCACTATGGATCATCTCTGGAATGCCCGTCTCAATACAAGATGACCGAGCATCAACAATCGTCGTAATCTAGTCTATCCTCATTATACCGGCCCTCGATAAGACGAGCTCTGATCTAGTAGCAGCTGAAGGTGTAAGAGGAATATGGGCTGCTAAAGTTAGAGTACCTGCCGGAGTAGATGTGCCAGCTGTGGAGGGGATTGACGAAGTAGGATCGGCCGATGTGATGTCTTGTGTCTCTGTCCGCTCATATGTGGATCCCTCTAAATAAATCAAGTCTACCGATGGGGAGGAGTCGACTGAGGCGCTGGTTATTTTCTGCTTCTTTCTTTCTTGCCTTACCTCAGCCTAAAACCTCAAAATATCACACGTCAACAAAGCATCAACAACATTATCTACTCGAGGCAACTTAGGATCTCGGCTCTACGACACAACTCTGTAATCAGACAGGGAAATGGAATGAGGTTTTATCTTGTTGAGCTCTCTTGCCAAGCTACTTCTCAATCACATCGCCGACATCAATCTGTACGCGACTCATAATGTAAGAAATCAAAATAATCTTCTTTAACCGAATGTCTATCTTGTTGTACGACGGCTGCAAATGGCTACTCACAAAACTCAGCCAAAACTTGGCTCCAATGCTTAGGGTGTTTTTATATATCTTCTTGCCCGCGGCTATCCATTCCAAAGTCGCACTGGTCATTATAGCAGTTGCCCATGGGCGCTCATCATCCATACGACCCATGATCTTGATAACAAACTCATTGTGATCACGGTCAAGGCTAGGATGGATGGCTTTGTTGATAGCGGAGCTGCCACAAGGAACCTTAACTCCCCGAACCTCCACTTGTTTAAGCAATGCCTTTGGTTGCCCCGTTGTTTTCTTAGGCACGGAGGCGACATAAGAGGCGTAGAACTCACAAATCAATTCCTTGTTGTATTGAGGTAATGGCTCAATAACATTGCCATCCATGAAATACTTTGAAATCCTAAACCCTCGAGAACTGGTCCCTCAATCCGTTCATAGAAATCCATTTCTCCTCGATGAAGGTTCAATCTTCGCTCTTTTGGTATTGTTCCTTAGACCCTTTAACACCAAAATGATTGACCTCTTGGACCCTCTTTTTTTCTCAACTCAGTCGCCCGAGCGTCCTCCTCCACAACATCCCCCTCATTAGACTGGGAGGATGAATGTGTAGTGGCATGGGAGGTTTGTGACCTCTCATTACTAGAAATAATTGTGTTGGGGAGCTTTCTCTTGTTACTAACCCGACAGTTGCTTTGTGAGTACACAATGTGAGTTTCCCTTGGCTTTGGGGTATCAACCTGGCCGCAGTAGGCCTCAAATATCTAGCCGGGTGTGTCGGCTTATTAATTGTGATACCCTTTTATGCTTGCATTTTCTTAGGAGACATTTCTGCAAATAAGAGACATGATGAGTCTTGGACTATGATATGAAAAACAAAGTAAAATATATTTTTTTCATAAAGTAATTGCAAGAATAGAACATGTGAAACAAACAAGAGGTTATACTACAAATTGAAAAAGAAATAACAAAAATATAGGAATTAGAAACAACTTCAGTGATCGCAGACCTGGTTTGCGATGTCGCAAATCCAAACTGCGGTCTGCAGATCGCGATCGCACTTTGGCCTAAAATTTCCAAAGTCACAATTCAAAATTGTGGCCTACTTTGCGATCCGCAGAACCATTCAGCGGCCCGCAAAAGGCATCACAAAATTGCCTTTAAAATTTATAAGCTCATTGAGCATTTTTGCGGACTGAGATGCCTTTCTACGGCTCGCAAAAGGGCATCCAATCGGCGTAAGTTTTGTTAGTTTCAAGGTTTTTCCTCGATTTTCAAAAACCAGTGTTGCCACACCCATATCAGCACAACATACATATCAACAACCTAATACATGTTCACAATTAGTGCTCGTAGGTACTCAGACTTCAATACGGCTTCAATTCAACCAATCTCAACAATTATAGGCATGTTTAGACATTTTTTTACAATTTCGATCAATTGAAATCTTTACCACACAAATAAAGGACCCAAATTCAAGATTAACGCAATTAAACCTGATCCCAACCCCTATAAACATTCAATTTCACATAATTCCATCAAGTACAAATTCACATTATTTACGATTTCTTCTCAATAGGAACAAATACGGCAACGAAGAATAATTTCACAACTTAAGGGATATATGGGCCATACATACACACCATACAATGATTATTCAACCTCACAAGTTAATTTCATGAGCAACACCACCCTTTTTACCTATTATTGCGAGAAAAATGAGAAAAGAAAGGTGAAATATACCTTGTAATCGACTGAGAGATGAGGAGTATGGGATGATAGGAGGGGTGGATCTTTTGTGAGAAAGACATATGTGCAAGGAAGTGTATGGGTGAGGGAAGAGGGAGTTCTTGAGTTTAAACTTTAGCGCGAAAGAGAGAATGAGAACATTAGGGCTGAAAAGTCATTTTTATACCTTACTTTTTTTTTTGCGGTTGAAGTCGGCTCGCAATACCGATCTGTGGTCCGCAGAACCAGATTGCGGCCCACTTAACTTTATTTAGGAAGAAATGACCTGACACCTTTTTTGCGATCGCATAGTTAGGTCACAGAACCAGACTGCGATTCACAAAAGGGTCTGTTTCTCTACAATTTTGCTCGAAAACTCCAAGGTACACTGTGTAATTCTGCGGACTAAAATGAGGTCCGCAGGTCTAGAACGTGAGCCGCAATTATGGCCACAATTCCTCCTTTTTTCCGAGTCTCATTTTTCAACTTTCTGTGGAGTTTTGCGATTCATTGTATGGTCCACAGACCGTGACTGCGGTCCGCAGAAGAGGTCACACAATGGTCTCTCTTTTTCCTTCAATTTGTTTTGCACATCTTTTCATGTTTCCTCCCTATTTTTCCTATTTTCCAGATTCTACACACTTAACAAACTATTAAAACACACAAGTGAAAAACAAATAAACTAAAACATTGAGTTGCCTCCCATTAGCGCTTGATTTAACGTCGCGGCACGATGAATGTTGCCACACTTTCTTCAAGGTTCATCAAGGGATGATGGATGTGTTCACTTTATGATCATCAATACTTTCCAAATAATTCTTGACTTTTTAGCCATTCACATTGAAAAAGTGAATGACTTTGCTCTCCAATTCAATGGCACCATATGAGAAGACTTTCATCACTTTTAAAGGGTCGGACCATCTTGACTTCAACTTCCTAGGGAACAACTTAGTCTAGAATTGTAGAGCAAGATCAAGTCCCCAGGTGAAAATTCCCGCTTCAAAATTCTCTTGTCATGGAAGAGTTCCATCCTCTCCTTGTAAGGAACGGAACTTTCATAAGCTTGGAGAAGGAACTCATCCATCTCGTTGCGTTGATCCACCCTTAACCTCGATGCATTCTCCTAATCAATGTTGAGTTGCTCATAAAAATCCAACTCCAACATTTTGTGACCTCCTCTTATTCAGCCATGTAATCCACCTACTATAATCTATTCTACAATCGATGTCATAATAAATTTATAATAGACTATGGCTATGGTCTATAACTATAATTGACGTCATAATAAGTTGTCCGGACTAATTTCTGATGAAAAGCCGGAATTTTCACCGGAAATAGAATCTGAAAAATGGAGAAATTGGGAGCTTATTTATTTCATTTTGGGATAATTAAAATGGAGGAAAATATTTTAGTTTTTAAATTCTTTTCTTGGTAATTAAAATTGTCACACCCTAACCTTTGAGTGTGTGGTTGGCACCTGATGCCCTAAGGCCTGAACGTACCACTCATAACACATGTAGCATACTCAACAATACATGGGTCGATGAGGCATTTGATGATTAAATACCTGATCAAAAGACACAACCACTTGCACACACACATATATATATATATACACACACACACAACAAGGTTGACAAGGACGATATAAACACAACGAGATAATTGGAAAGGCCGACAATGCTCCACAAACTACTATATATAAGACGACTGTCTACAAGCATCTGGAGAGTACATCAACAATATCTGGTCGGGACAGGGCTCCGCCATAACCAATAATGTACATATATGAAACCACCATACATGTCAACTTACTAGATAGCTCCAGAAGAAAGGAGCTTGACAACCTTCAGCTTAGTCGAGTCATATACTGCGAGGTATCATCTGAATCCATATATGTATCTGCGGGCATGAAACTTAGCGCCCAGTAAGGGGTCGTCTATAAGAAAGATGTATTGAATACGTAAGGCTGAAACTGTACACAAGTGTAATACTGTAAATGAAGCATAAAGCTAAAGTTGTAGATGTAGCTGAGTACAAGACTATAAATTGTGAAATAGAGAAACAACATGTACTCTGAGTGCCTCTATGGGTCAGGAATATACATACTATGCTTTAAACTCTCTCTCTCTCTCTCTATATATATATATATATATATATATATATATATATATATATGCCACACATCGGGGCTACCTTATCATCACTAAACCGCTATTTGGGGCTATAATCATCATAAACTTCCCAATTGCAGCAGCGTGCACATATAGGTGTCTGCCCAGCCGACTATAGCACTGCGTGGTGTCATAAAATAGATACATAAAAAAGGCAGCCATGTGCACTAAGTTTCCACTATGCGCGGGATCCGAGGAAGGTCCGGACCATAAGAGTTTGTTGTATGCAACCTTACCTTATATTTATATGTGTATATATATATATATAATGCATGCAATGACTCTGGAGGGCCTTATGGATCTAATCAAAGTGACTCAAGGTTGTTATCCTCCGATTATCGTTATGTAATTATGTCAGTATCAATCGTCTAAGAATCAATAAGGATCATAAGAATGCATAAGCTTCAAGATACTACCAAGGCGGGAAGTGTTCCCGACAAAGGACAATAAGAGTCATAAACTATAACAATATGAAACAAAGGTATTCACAAGCTTAAATCTTAAGAATAGAGTTCATTTTGAAAGGATGTCATTATGATTATGCTTATTCGTAGATCATGCCCAAAGAATGAAAGAGTGAGTCTTAACATACCTTGTTGGTGGGCAATACCACTTCTATGGCTCCTCGTTTGTCTTACAATCGTCGACCTAAGTAACAAGGACAATCCATGTCAATATCTAATCAAGAGTTTCAAGACTTTGTCGCTGTGACATTCCGTCAAACACTTAGTGTGTGTACTTTATCCTATCTTATTTTCATGGACGCTTAAACTATTCTTACTTCCTTTACAATAACAAAAATACCATTAAGATTATCACAATCATACTTCATGGATCTAGCTATGGTCATATCCAAAAATCTCATTAAAACTTTCCAATCAACTAATACAACAATTATTATGTTCAACCATAGTGTTTATCTCAATTTGTTCTTGGTTTACTTTCTCAAAAGATCAATATAATCTAGGAGAAGCTTAAGAATACCAAGAGTATCAAGAATCATACATTAACCAACTAAGAAGTCTTTCATACCCAAGCTCCCTTCAATTCTCCAAGACTTCCGAGTTATTTTCGACAATTCAAGAGAGATTCAAGATGATCCAAGATTCTTGAGGGAGAATTCACATCCCAAACTCTTGGAAGGGTTCTTCAATGATGTATATACATTGGGAGAGGGTTTGGGGATATCTAGGAGTGAAGAGGGGTCAAAATGGAAATGTTTGGAGCAAATGGCCGACCTTGGGGACTTAAATAACATCCTTACCGCCTCGCCTTTGTGGGATGATATGGTGATGTGCGGCCACATCCTCCACCACATATGGTGGTAGGAAGGTGGCTTAGGGGTGGCCTTAATGTCACGACCCGACCTCGGGCCCGCGACTGGTGCCTTAACCCGGGCACCCTAGTGATACAACATCAGAGAAAATCAGCGGAAATAAAAACTCATAAAAGACAAACAGTGAAATAAGACAAAGCGGGTTAACCAAAAGCGGTTACCTTTCATATATAAATAAAAACTTGAACGCGATACATCCCTTTACAAACCTTGCCCACAACAAGATTCACTGCACTTAAGAATATAACCATAACTATGACGACAGGGTTCTCGCCATACCCGAATGTAAGTACCTACAACGCAGGGACTATACCAAAAGATAAGCCTCCGAGAAACGGAGCTTCAAAACGCAGTGTGATCCTATGAGCGAGGATCGACGATCGCTGTCTTACCTCTAGATTGAACGCACTTCCCGGTCGAGGTCATAACAGTATGTGAAATTGTAAAGATCTTGAAATAAAATCATGACATTTTAAAACCAATTACAAATACGTATGAACAACAATTTAATCGCACATAGTGCCACAAAGATAAACAAGAGCAAAATAGATATAACGTGAATCGTCTTTTCTAGGCCGCTCGTGATCGAAGCAAGACCAATCGCCCATAGTATCAGTAAGCGAGCCTAATCTCGACTCGCACCGCATGTAGACCACCTAGGTCCGCATGAGGTATTCTCGCGACGGGGTAGCTAACCCCGATCAACTCGACTCCCGCACCGCATAGTCACACGCATCGCATGAGGTATTCTCGCGACGGTAACACACCCGAGTGATCACCTTGAACTCCCGCAGCCCGCATAGGTCACATGCACCGCATGAGGTATTCTCGCATCGGGGCGCTAACCCTCGCATAACAAGTCGTGGGTAAGTGATATAATATCGATAATCGCTATCGCTAAACAACATAAGCACAACAAGAAAACCCCCTTACACAAACGTCACAAGACGCTAACATACGTAGCATCATAACATGTTTACTTATCAAACCAACAAGAAAGTATTACAAGGCTATCACAAGCCAACATAGTCAAGTTACTCACACAAAAGTCACACGATACCCGTAGTATCAAAATAGAGTAACTATCTTTTAAGTAAACCAAAACAATTTCCATACCTTCTTTTTAAAACCAATCTTAAGACAAAAGCATGCCTTCCTTTTTAAAACAAAGACACTTTTTCTTTTTAAAGTCAAGTAGCAATATACTTTTTTTTAAACCAAGTGTCTTACTCTTTTAAAAACAAGTAACCTATACCTTTAAATCAAGTTACTTCTCCTTTCCCAAAATCAAGTTGTTTATAAGTCAAGTCTCTTTACTTTCAAAAATCAGGCTCTTAATCTTTAAATCATATCTTTTAAGGAAACCAACCTCCAACTTTTAAAATGTCAAGTTATCATTTTAAATCCAATGATAAAACCATTCTTTTGTTTTCATAAAGTCGTTATAAATAACTTCACATAAAGATATTATAACACTTTATGTTTTAAACCAACCAAGGACAACTATTCTTATTTTCGAAATCAAGATAACTTTATTCTTTAAAAGACCACACACCCATTACTCAAGAGTGAGGTTTTTCAACTTTTAACATAATTCAAGTCCTTAATATTTCATAACAAGTCACTTAACTTTGGAATCAAGTCAAGGACACAAAAGGAAAATCAAATTCCTTTAAACACACGCGTCACCGCACTATATATATTTCACAAATATCATGCTAGAAAGGATAGGAAGAGGTTCACATACCTCGCGACGATTATCGACAATTAGCAAAACGCTCCAAAGTACTCTAACCTTGCTCGCCTTTTCCACCCTTCAAGTAGAATACGCTACTCGTAGTACTTCAACCTATAATGGTCATAAAACGTCTATTAACTTCTAGACCCCTTCGTAGAATATTTCTAAGTTCAAGGTTCCATATTCTACGGAAAATTCGAAGACTCTCCCCGCAACCACAGCCTATAACTTCAGGCCCGCTACCAAGACAACAACTCGGAGGGATTATACGCCTAACCTGACGTGTACAATTCGCCTCACAAAATACTACAAGTCTCATCAGAATACAAATCAATGTAAATACGATTCAATTCTTTATAATTATCCTTCCAATATATCTTATACTCAATTCTAAACTACTACAATATGTAATATCCAATTACAATAGGACATAGATCATTACCTCGATAAGCCCAAAATTATCCAAGATTAAAAGTCGATCCCGAGCAACGTTTAGCTCCAATTCCTTACGCCCAACCCGCTCCAAGCAACCCTTAGAAGTTTCTAAACAACTTCTCTTAACACTTCATCTAAGCTATGAAGATTTTTCTAGGGCTTCATTTTGCGACTATTGGAAAAAATAGTATTTCCGGCTCTTAGTATGAAATAACTTGGAATACTATTAGAATACTAGGCTAAGGTATTTGGGATAATACAACAATACTTGAAGTATTTTCTACACAAAGTGTGGGGATTTCTGACGAGCTACAAGAGGGGATTTTTGTGACTTAGAAACATTTAAGTGTATGAAGAAGTCTTGAAACAAGGGGTATTTATAGAGAAATCAAGGGCTATGATTTAAGCAAGTGTAAGTGAGGATAGAATACATGTGTGGGTAGTTTGCCAACCATTTGTCCACTATAACAATGGGACAAGTGGCAAGCCACTTGTCCCACTCAAAACCGTCCAACACACACACAACAATCGACCCACATGGCCTCAAGGGGGGGTGACACGTGTCGCCCCCTACTCGTCCAAAATATTTCGTCTTCCGAAAATATCTGTAATGCCAAAATCCGAAAATAAAGTGGGCCCCTACAAATCAGTAAATTTCTCCCGTGGCCCCACGTGACCAATTCCGAAATAAAATTCCATAATTCTTAAATATTCCAAAAGTCCGAATACCAAATCGGGAATCCAATTCCATTAACGAACCTTTTTCCTTCACAAAATTGAAACTTTTCCGCCGAAAAATCACATCTTTCTTCCTTTCCAATTTAAATGTCGATTCTCGCACGCACGCCTTCGTATACATACTCGGAACTACGGGTGTAACATTCTTCCTTAGAAACATTCGTCCAATGTTCCTTCTAAGTCTCTAATCACACAAGCACCAGATAGTCTTCACTACTATACTTACAAAACCAATTATGCCGCACCGCCATAATACCACATACGCCAGCAAAAACTCACATCCAAGCCAACGAAGAATCACCTCTAATCGTATAACAATACCATTAGCTCCACCTATGGTCCAAAGGATACTTTCTTCACAAGAAATGATCACTTCTATTCTCATAACACATGCTCGCTTCTCCTCCTTACTCATCGCACTTCTCGTACACTCGAACTCTTCCTAATATACTTACCACATTTCTCGCCATTGCTTGATTTCAAAATCTCGGTTACTATCTCTAACTTGGTCATCATTAATCGGGAACACTGGAGGATCTCCGATACTCTTCCAAACATAGCAACATGGAATACCGGACGTCGCCTCCTAAGTCGGACGGCAGTGCTAACTTATGTGCAACCCGCCTATTCTACAAACGATCCAAAATGCCCAAAGTACCTGCTAAGTTTCTCGCTTCACATCTCGCCACACCCTTCCGGGGTGGTTCTTCGAAGACTCACCGCCAACTCAACTCCAAGTGTCGACGCCGATTATCCACACGACTTCGCTGACTCGAGCCGCTAATAACTTCTTCTCGATAAGCTTCACCTTATCCACATCCTCACAAACAAGTAGGGACCAACTATCTCAACCTTGCCAACATCGAACCAATCGACGCAAGAACCTACACTTCCGCCCATACAAGGCTTCATAAGGCACCATCCGAATATCAAATGGTAGCTAGTATAATACTCACTCAACAAGAGGCAAATAATCCTCACGGCTACCCTCAAATCAAAACACCGCCCGTAACCTATCCTCAAACGTTCGATAAAACGCGTTGTTCGTCCGTCGGCCCGGCGGTGAATGCACATCGAGACTCACCAGTTCCTAACCCCGCCGTAAAACCTCCCAAAAGAAATAGCCATAAACTGGCTCCATCGCCGCCATAAAATAAAAGTAGGAACCCCTGCAGCCTTACAACCTTCCCCGATATACAACATCTCGCATAACCTCCGCCGAGTAAATGCCCCGACTAAAAGACAAGATGGGCTGACCATCGGTCCGACTATCGTCGAACGCATCCACAAACTCGCACGATGGTTACCTAAACTGGCCTAACACCCTCGTGACTTATCATCTAGCGGGACCACCTCAAACCGACTTCACCATATTCGGCCGCGGTTGACTCGCGATATGGCCTCAACCCGACCCACTTCGTACTAAACTCTCGTTCCTGGTCCGGAACAATCTTACTAATTCACGTCATGCAAGCTACCACTTCTATCTCACATTACCCATGAAATTATCACACAAATACACCACGTATACTATGCACCCTGACAACGATCAAACGTACAATCCTTTACTCAAGATGGCCTTGCATCTAAGGTCTCCATGGTTATCTCAGATTCTATGGCTCAAAATTTTTCTCGTCCCCGCACTTACCCTTTCAACTACCCATGTTTTCTAATCCACACCTAACACCATGTTATCCGCACATACAAGACTCACACGATCTACCATAACGACATAAACAAGTCTCTGGCGGTCAAGATATCTCTCAGAACTCATCGCTCACTTTCCCTTTGTCGCCTCTAATCAAATCCTCGCTCTGGGCGCGATAACTACTGAAGGTGATGAACCACATCGATCCCGGGCGTCGAGTCGTAACATCCGCGCCACTGGCCTGGACAATTTCTCGCAAATGGCCTCTAGCCGCAAGCATAACAAGCTATCGGCGAGTACGACACTCCCATAAGAACACCCACCACAACGCCATACCGAAAGCGGGGTGGCCTCCTCGCTAACACCTCTTCCTCTCCGAACCATCAATCAAGAATCGACTGGTAGGCTAAGTCATCCCACCAGTAACCTCCTACTAGGACATTCTTCTCACATGGCTCGACGGCCACGGTAAAACAAGCATTAGTAAAAGATGACATTTCGGGACGACGCCTACCACATAGTGAACACCGAGGAAAATCAACTGGCCGCTGTAACCTATGTAAATCGCGAACCGAACCCCGGAGTTCTCGACCAACTCCTAAATACCCGAACGCCCCAAGTTCGCGAGGACCACTCAGACAAGCGAGGCGCATAACCCGCCGCCGCCGAGAAGGTTCGCCGAAAGTTACCAAAGGACCTCGCTGCTCGCCCTTCGCCGGGTCTTGGTTAATCCATCAATCTCTACGTTCTCGCCGCTGCGCGTAAGCCAAGACGCGCAATGTCCATGTCGATCAAGAGCTACTTCAGTACAACCTCTCGTAAAATAATCGTCAAGTCCTGTGACATATCGGTGCACGCTATCCTCCATGTCTGCCACTAAAGCGGTGACATAACGAGCCAATGAGTCAAACTCTATATCGCGTTCCCAACCGCCCGCCTGCTCGCCAACATCATAAATCTATCTCGCCCGAGCTCTCTCATCCGCGAGGCGCAAGCCGTGTAGAAAATGCCTCTAAGGTCTTGATCACTTTCCGATCCACAGAATCGTCGAATAAACTCCCGAGATCTTCCTCGCCTCAATCCATAGTACTCGGTGGATCGCAACTCGAAGTCCCAAGTCTCAAAACTATCGGATCTAGGGTGAACCATCGTATCGCCGGAACCACCGCCTCGTCGTCCTCATTCCCACCACCGCACTAGCTAGTAATCGGGCCATCTCCTTGTAACTCATATCCTCTCGCTCCCGCCGGGACTAGAGGCTCAGTATCGTGGTCTCGAGCTACCGCTCACGCTCTAAACTCTCCTGGGGCTAGCGACGTCGCAGAACTCCCCGAATGAAGCGCTGTCTCAGATAATGACTAGGCCCGTGCCCTGGTAACCCTCTGTGCTCTACTCGCAGCTCCATCTGTTGCCTTGCCCTCCGGCTCTGCCGCGTGCAGGCATAACGGGTGGAAAAATACGCCGAGGAGTCCAACTTATAACACAACTCTAAGGCACGATCTCGAGTGAGAAGAATGGAAACCAATCCTAAATATCTCGCAGCCTCGACATATAGGTGTGCACAACACACCGATAATCAAGACTTACTAGATACGTCAGAGACACTTTCCAAGATTAATCGCTCGATACCACTTTTGTCACGACTGACCTCGCCCGCGATCGTGCCTTACCCGCACCCTGGTGATACAACATCGAGAAAATCGGAAATAAAACTCATAAAAGACAAACAAGGAAATAAGAAGACAAAGCAACCAAAACGGTTACCTTTCTGCATATATAAATAAAAACTTGAATGATACATCCCTTTACAAACCTTGCCCACAACAAGATTACTGCACTCTAAGAATATAACCATAACTATGACGGACAGGCTCGCCATACCACGAATGTAAGTACCTACAACGACAGGACTATACCAAAAGATAAGCCTCCGAGAAACGGAGCTTCCCAAAACGCCGAGCCGTGATCCTATGAGCGAGGATCGACGATCGCGTGTACCTCTACCGCGCATGAACGCACTTCAAGGAGGTCGATAACAGTACCAAGTATGTGAAATCAGAAAGCATCAAATAAAATCATGACATTTTAAAACCAATTACAAATACGCATTTAACAACCAATTTAATCGCACATAGTGCCACATCATAAACAAGAGCAAAATAAATATAACGTGAATCGTCTTTTCTAGGCCGCTAATGATCGGGCAAGGCCAATCGCCCATAAGTATCATTATGCGAGCCTAATCTCGACTTCCGCACCGCATGTACCACCTAGGTCCGCATGAGGTATTCTCGACGGGGTAGCTAACCTCAGATCAACTCGACTCCCGCACCGCATAGTCACACGCATCGCATGAGGTATTCCTCGTGACGGTAACACACCCGAGTGATCATCCCGAACTCCCGCAGCCTCGCATAGGTCACATGCACTGCACGAGGTATTCTCGCGACGGGGCGCTAACCCTGCATAACAAGTCGTGGGTAAGTGATATAATATCGCGATAATCGCTATCGCTAAACAACATAAGCACAACAAGAAAACCCCCTTACACAAACGTCACAAGACGCTAACACACGTAGCATCATAACATGTTTACTTATCAAACCAACAAGAAAGTATTACAAGGCTATCACAAGCCAACATAGTCAAGTTACTCACACAAAAGTCACACGATACCCGTAGTATCAAAATAGAGTAACTATCTTTTAAGTAAACCAAAACAATTTTCATACCTTCTTTTAAACCAATCTTAAGACAAAAACATGTCTTCCTTTTTAAAACAAAGACACTTTTTCCTTTTTAAAGTCAAGTAGCAATATACTTTTTTTTAAACCAAGTGTCTTACTCTTTTAAAAACAAGTAACCTATACCTTTAAATCAAGTTACTTCTCCTTTCCCAAAATCAAGTTGTTTATAAGTCAAGTCTCTTTACTTTCAAAAATCAGGCTCTTAATCTTTAAATCATATCTTTTAAGGAAACCAACCTCCAACTTTTAAAATGTCAAGTTATCATTTTAAATCCAATGATAAAACCATTCTTTTGTTTTCATAAAGTCGTTATAAATAACTTCCCATAAAGCTATTATAACACTTTATGTTTTAAACCAACCAAGAACAACTATTCTTATTTTCGAAATCAAGATAACTTTATTCTTTAAAAGACCACACACCCATTACTCATGAGTGAGGTTTTTCAACTTTTAACATAATTCAAGTCCTTAATATTTCATAACAAGTCACTTAACTTTGGAATCAAGTCAAGGACACAAAAGGAAAATCAAATTCCTTTAAACACACGTGCGTCTACCGCACTATATATATTTCACAAATATCATGCTAGAAAGGATAGGAAGAGGTTCACATACCTCGCGACGATTATCGACAATTAGCAAAACGCCCAAAGTACTCTAACCTTGCTCGCTTTTCCACCCTTCAAGTAGAATACGCTACTCGTAGTACTTCAACCTATAATGGTCATAAAACGCCTATTAACTTCTAGACCCTTCAGAGAATATTTCTAAGTACAAGGTTCCATATTCTACGGAAAATTCGAAGACTCTCCCGCAACCACAACTATAACTTCCAACATCAGGGCCCGCTACCAAGCCAACAACTCGGAGGATTATCGCCTAACCTGACGTGTACAATTACGCCACAAAAATACTACAAGTCTCATCAGAATATACCAATGTAAATACTGATTCAATTCTTTATAATTATCCTTCCAATATATCTTATACTCAATTCTAAACTACTACAATATGTAATATCCAATTACAATAGAGGGACATAGATCATTACCTCGATAAGCCCAAAATTATCCAAGATTAAAAGTCGATCCTGAGCAACGTTTAGCTCCAATTCCTTACGCTCCAACCCGCTCCAAGCAACCCTTAGAGGTTTCTAAACAACTTCTCTTAACACTTCTTCTAAGCTATGAAGATTTTTCTAGGGCTTCATTTTGCGACTATTGGAAAAAAATAGTATTTTCGGGCTCTTAGTATTGAAATAACTTGGAATACTACTAGGAATACTAGGCTAAGGTATTTGGGATAATACAACAATACTTGAAGTATTTTCTAAACAAAGTGGGGATTTTTGTGACTTAGAAACATTTAAGTGGATGAAGAAGTCTTGAAACAAGGGGGTATTTATAGAGAAATCAAGGGCTATGATTTAAGCAAGTGTAAGGTGAGGATGGGGTACATGTGTGTGGGTAGTTTGCCAACCATTTGTCCACCATAACAATGGGACAAGTGGCCCACTCCAAACCGTCCAACACACACACAACAATCGGCCCACATGGCCTCAAGGGGGGGGGGGGTGACACGTGTCGCCCCCCTACTCGTCCAAAATATTTCGTCTTCCGAAAATATCCGTAATGCCAAAAATTCGAAAATAAAGTGGGCCCCACAAAACCAGAATTCCCGTGGCCCCACGTGACCAATTCCGGAAATAAAATTCCATAATTCTTAAATATTCCAAAAAGTCCGAATACCAAATCTGGGAATCCAATTCCCATTAACGAACCTTTTTCCTTCACAAAATTCGGAAACTTTTCCGTCGAAAAATAACATCTTTCTTCCTTTCCAATTTAAATGTCGTATTCTCGTACGTACGTCCTCGTATACATACTCTGGAACTACGGGGTGTAACACTTAATATTCTGCCCCATCCGTGAAGCAGAATATCTTTCGTGACACGAAGCGCTTATCTATCGTCTTATTTTTATCAAACTTCATCGAGATATGTTTTTTTTGATCCCCATGACTTATAACCACCCATAGACCTTCTTAACATCCATTTATGTCATAAATGACCCTCGGAACGGGGCACGGGTCGTTGAAGCTCAATTCGATTAACCATACTTTTAAACATGCACAAAACGATATGTATAATTTTGAATCTTTTAGGTATACTTCCAACCTTAGCCCAAGGTCTTCCTTACCCTTTTATGGGTATCATAAATCTTTTTATATTATATCGGTTCAACATGACGTACTCAACGTATTGCAAGCACGAAGGGCTTAGCGACTCTTAAACTCTTACGACCTTTTCGGATTTCAACTTTATCATTCCTTCTTTTCCCAAAGAAACCCCTTCCCTTATCTTAGGCTTTCTAACTTAAGGTATATTGGATGAATGAAATTACGGGGTGTAACAAAAATGTTGGGATTAGAGACCAAAATATATTTTCTAAGACTTTGGGGTTAGTGTTGTACGCAACAAAGACTGACATTGCTGACGTTATGAGTGGGTGTTGTTTTACCCATACTTTGAAACTTGTGGTCTTTTGACAAATATAAGTCTTCACTTACCTTTTGGCCAAGAGCCTGAGTAACTAATTAATTGGTTGAGAAAAAAGGTTATCTAGTAGGGAGAGGGTTACGTTTTTTATAAGGTACTATTAGAAGTCAATTGGCTATTTTTTATTTATAATTTTTTGGAATTTTACATGTTGTAGCTAACTATAAGGGTATTTACATAAATAACTACACCTTAAATAAATTACAATTCATAGCTTTATTATTTATTTAATTTACCACTCATAGCTATTTAACCCCATATTCAATGTATTCTCATCCTGTCTTCTCCCCCACCCCTTGACAACTGCCCGAATTGAAGTTAATTTGAATCGCCATTATCCTTTACTATCTTTTTTACACTGGACATCTTTCTCTATTGCCAAACTTCCAAATTTTCAAAAATCAATCAATATTGGAAGCAAACTAGAATGTCCGGATCTGAGTGTATTCATCATTTTGTTGTGTAAATATAAGATATATGCATTTAACTGGTTGTATTTTTAGGCAAACTAGATATATTTGATTGTATGTGTTGTTTGAATGTCTGTATACATATGTATTTGACTCACCGTAACGTGAAACTATGTATTTAAATACGCTTGAATACATGCAAAATTGTGTATTTGAATACACTTAAATATACAAGAAATAGCTATAATATAATATAAAATGTAATTAAAAAAAAGATAGGTTGATTAGAAATCTAGAAACTATAGTTATTTATGTAAGTTAAAAAATATGCAATGACTTCTTTAACATGGTGTAGTTACTTAAAGTTCTCTTTAAAATTTCATGTGAATCACACTACCATCAAAGCTTCGAATCATCATTTTAAAGCCTCTTAGTGTATGACTAAAATTCTTAACATTACACTATAAAATTATGAATTAATCAACTAATTAAGACGAATAATCAAGTGTAGATTTCAAATTCAAAGTTAAAATCTCACCCTACTTCAAATGATCGAGTTTCCCTCAAAATTCACCTTGATATGAGCTCCACAAATTTTCAAAACGAGATATAAAATGTCAATTCTGAATCTGAGATATTTTTAACATTGTTATACATTACTCTTTGTAACTGCAATTGGAATCTCCACGACCGCGAAGAGCAACTCACACGATTGCGATTCCCTTCACACGATCCTTAACCTAAATATACTACGCTATCACGACACTCACCCACACTATCACAAATGTCTGTCTATTGCACCCAATTTTTTTGGGTGCAATTCAAAGTTGGTTTTGGCCTTGGAAGTTTACAAAAAATACGAACTCTTCGAGGTCGCAATCCAAACATGCATACACATCCATAATCATCCCACAAAACCCGAAAGAACTCCCAAATCACCAATCCAAGCGTGTCTAATCACATATTTAACATTGGTCAATATTGTTATATAAAATTAATAATTATAATTTAAACGCCCGAAACACATCCGAGCCCCTCGGAAATTGACCTGAATCACCCAAAAAAATCCTAAACATTTTATGGAGCTATAGGAACCTTCAAATCGCGAATCTGATTCCATTAATTCATAATGTTAACTTTAATCAACTCTTAAGTTTAATATCACTAGAACTAATTTTTCCTTCTCTGGAGTGTACCCGAGCTCCCGGAGCCCATGCCATCCAGCTCAAGATAAATATATACGTCAATCATAAATAACATAATATCCCATCAAATTTGAAATTATTTTATTTCACCTTTCAAGTGGGACGAATTAATCCAAAAATTATAATCTCGCAAAACAATTTAATGGGCGAACCAAACTAAACTCTAAGGATTATAGTAATTCGTCTATATTTTGCCAATAATGTTATTTGGATAAATATCTTAGGAAATTATTTTTAAAAACCCAAAAAATAAAACACAATCATCCAAACAGGACCAAATTTTTACTTGTTAGATTCTATATCTATATATTTATTACTTTCTTGCTTATATTTTCCTCTTCTTTACATGATCCTATCTCGTTTTTACCTACAATTTCTTGAAGAGTTCCATTGTAATACTAATTTCATTGCAATACAATAAAATCACTTAATATTTTTTTTTACCTCCCCCAATTATGTGAATTAGGGTTTCTTAAAAGATGATGATAATTCCTTTACCGTACTGTATCTGATCGCCGATTAATCGGCGACCTTGTATGGAAACTCGTAGCCGTAAAAGAACGGAGGCCACGTCATCAGCGCCTTCTTCTTCTTCGTCATCTAGTCCCACCACACGCGCTATTAAACGAGCTCGTCTCACCTCAACTCGTATGGACTCCACCAATGAATCTTCCGGGTCGGGTACCCGAACCCGCCGTGGAAAAAATAAGGAAAAAGAGCCCGAAATTAGGGATGTTGATAGAGATATGGTTGTTGATGATGATGATGATGATAATGAAGGTGAGGGTAATGTTGGTATTTTACATCAGAATTTGACTTCAGCAAGTAGTGCACTACAAGGATTGTTAAGAAAGTTAGGTGCTGGTTTGGATGATTTACTACCAAGTTCAGCAATGGTGTCAACGTCGTCGTTATCGCAACAGAATGGGAGGTTGAAGAAGATTTTATCGGGTTTGAGAGCTGATGGTGAAGAAGGGAAACAAATAGAAGCATTGACACAGCTTTGTGTGATGCTTTCAATCGGGACAGAAGACTCGTTGAGCACTTTTTCGGTGGATTCTTATGTACCTGTGCTTGTTGGGTTGCTTAATCATGGGAGTAATCCTGATATTATGCTTCTAGCAGCTCGGGCGTTAACACATTTGGTTGATGTTTTGCCGTCTTCTTGTGCTGCTGTTGTGCATTATGGAGCCGTTTCATGCTTTGTGGCTCATCTGATCACTATTGAATACATGGATTTAGCTGAACAGGTGAAAGAGTTTGTTTCTCTGTGCCTAGGGGGTTGATTTTAGTGTATTTCGTTGAGGTTACCAATTCTTGAAATGATTCTACTTGTGATAATTATGATCCATATTGGTTTGAGAACTTAATTGTTGTGATTAAAGGTAGATCATATTACCAATGACACATGTGTGATGAAACGTGTGTTAAGAAACTTGTGGAAGAAAGGAAGCATTTGAGAGTGTATAAATATTTGAAAAGCGTACCTTATCATATATTATAGGCGTGAATAAATTTTGCTTATAAGATATTATAGGATGAGCCGGTTAGGAGGTGTGAGAGAGATTGGCGGTAGCAGGGGTTATAAGAGGTAGAGCCCAACATTTACACTTTGGTGTGATTATGACATTAATATAAAAAAAGGCAGTCCGGTGCACTAAGCTCCCACTATGCGCGGGGTCCGGGAAGGTCTGGACCACAACGGTCTATTGTACGCAACCTTACCTTACCTCACATTTCTGTAATATAATTACATAAAATACTATTATATCAAGATACGAAATCTTACATCTCAAGCTTGGTAACAAATTATTGTATTCTATCATCAGACTGTGCCGAAGAAGTGGGGGAGGTGATTAGACAACTTCAGCTGAGGATATGACTTTAGATAGGAAGATTTGGTGGTCGAGAATTAGGTTAGAAAGTTAGTGGGTAGTTGAGTTTTTGTAACATTGTGCGGGAAAGGTAGGGGGCTAGCCTCTTCATCTCCTCTTCTCCTTTTCCTAGTAGTATTATTTAGGTATAGCGTAGATCCCTACTCTTTATGTGTGTATTACTATATAGGAAGATTTTTTTTTTCAGAATGTCACATTGTGATAGTTATGATACACATTGGTTTGAGATCATTTTACCAGTGACACATGCGTGATGAAAAGTGCATAGAGAAACTTGTGGAAGAAAGGAAGCATTTGAGAGTATAAAAGTATTTGAAAAGCGTAACCTTATCACATATTGTAGGCGTGAATAAATTTTGCTTATCACATATTATAGGTGAAAATTGTATATCCTGTTATTGGCGTGAATAAACTTGTATATCACATAATACATACATTGAGAGTATTAAAACATTTGAAAAACGTAACCTTATCACATATTATAGGCATGAATAAATTTTGCTATATTCTAATTGAGTGCGACTCTCTTAGTATTGGGCCTTGTACATAACAACAACAATAATTGCATCTCAATCCAAAACTAGTTGGGGTTGGTTATGTGAATCATTCCATTTGGACTCATTTCATTCCAATGCTTAATAATTTTTATATTTATGATAACATTAAGAGTTCTCTAGAGCTAGATATTATCTATATAACATCTCTGCTAATAGTAAGTGCTGCAGTTTGCTTAATATTGGCATGATGAAATTTTAAGTTATGATGCTAATGTTTAGCTTTAACAGTCTCTACAAGCTTTAAAGAAGATATCTCAGGAAGATCCAACTGCTTGTTTGCGAGCAGGTGCACTCATGGCTGTGCTTTCGTATCTCGATTTCTTTTCCACTGGTGTTCAGGTAGCCAAGCTGATAAATTATAAATGATTTTATTGACATAAGCCATTGATAGCTCCATTAGTAGGTTAAATATCATTCTGATGTTTTCTTCATCCTCCCGTAGAGAGTAGCATTAGCAACTGCTGCTAATATGTGCAAGAAGCTGTCTTCGGATGCGGCTGACTTTGTGATGGAAGCTGTTCCACTGTTGACGAATCTACTTCAGTATCATGATGCAAAGGTGAGATCATCATCACGTCATAACAAAATCACAGGAAGATTTGTCAAATTCATAAAATGAAATCCTTCTGTGGCATTACGTGTATTCTATATTTACTTATGTTACCAATTGTCAATTCTTGTTCATTGTCATTGAGATTCATGTCAATTCGGATTAAATTACTTGGCATAATGAACTTATTTTCGTCCTTTTCGCCTCCTAAATTTGGTTAGGCCTTCTATCTTTATCATTTTATTTCTTGGCGCTTGAATGCGTGTGTAGGTATTAGATCATGCTTCTATCTGCTTGACCCGGATTGCTGAAGCATTTGCATCATCTCCGGAGAAGCTAGATGAACTTTGCAATCACGGACTTGTCACACAGGCTGCTTCCCTCATCTCAACCAGTAATTCTGGAGGTGGTCAGGCTTCACTCAGCACGGAAACTTACACAGTAAGTTTTGTTCTTGAATGTGTTGATCCTTTACACGAGGCTGTATTATGACTTGATCTGGTTCGCAGGGCTTGATTCAGCTTCTGTCTACGTGTGCCAGTGGCTCTCCATTAGGGGCTAAAACCTTGATGATACTTGGTATCAGTGGAATCCTCAAGGACATTTTATCAGGTTCTGGCCTCGTGGCCTCTGTCTCTATTTCACCTGCCTTGAACAGACCTGCGGAGCAGGTATGTGTGATAGCTTTAATTTTCGCAATCCACTGCTTGCTGTGTTGTCACTGTCGGGATAAGGATTTGTTCATGAGTATCAGGAAGACGAAATATGAATTTTATTAAATAATAGAGGTTTTGAAAGAAGTAGTGCATATTGAATATTGGATATTTGTGGCATGAGGAGTCAGGATTAGATATTCTATGTATTTTCATGCGGATAAGTGGAAGTGGACAATAGCTGGGTTTGAGCATTAGTTTGTTGAATGAATTGAGAAAACGGTAGAGATCCCTTTGAGTTCCATTACTTTGTGATTTCCCCGAGGAATAGATAAACAACAACAACATACCCAGTATAATCCCACACCGTGGGGTCTGGGGAGGGTAAAATGTACACTACCCTACCTCCACCTTGGTAGGTAGAGCGTCTGTTTCCGGGAGACCCTCGGCTCAAGACAAAGTATAATCACAAGCAGGGCAATCAAAACAGAGTAAAGGGTGGAGGGACTGGACATGTCTTCTCCACGATCTCAGGGACTTGAAAAGAAATTCTCAAAGATATTTAGCACATTTTTTTCATAAAAAAATCGGTAAAGTTGTCTATAAATGTAAAATCATATATAACCCCTTATTTTGAGGCAACTGTGGGGGCTGGAGGACCCCACTCTATTCAATCGGTTTACGCACTAATGAAGATCTTTATACTGACGCTCTTTTTCTATTATTTCTTTCTGCCATATATTACATTACGAAATGTGTGTGATCAGAAAGCACACCTTTTGTAGCCAAACTAAACTATGGCCTTACTGAACTTCTCAAACCACAGGGTGGAGGGTGGAGTGAATAGATGTTCTACGAAAATACCAAGAAATTGCTGGAGTTTTCTCAGAGTGAATTAAAAGCACAGTCAAACACTGCACGAAGAAAGTGTAATAGCTGCCCCCCGCACACACACATACAAAAAAGAATCAAAAGAAAATATCCAAAACCGTAACAAAAAGAATGTTTGATACCATACTCCATGTGACATGGATTAGCAGGGTCAACCTTTTGTTTCAAAACATGGTAGTATGGTGTGTCGCTGTCCGGAATGGAACACCTTAGTCCAGAATGGTTTTGCACAATTGATAATAATGAGGATCTAGTTAGTTCATTGACATTCAGAGGTTATCTATTTCTTTTTCTACTCAGTTGTTACACTTCGCTGGCATCCCTGAGAACTTTCCTATTAGGCTTGGTATTTTTTTGTTTGGTGGGAGTATTAGTCATGTAATTTGCATGACACATAATCAAACTGCTAGTTGAATTCGGCCTCTTTCTTTAGCCGCTTTCTGGGCATTCTGCGTTCTTGCTTTTATGATAGATCCTAAGTCTAATTTCTTCTTATGTAGATTTTTGAGATTGTGAATCTGGCAAATGAACTACTTCCTCCGCTTCCTCGAGGAACCATCTCTCTTCCAGTTAGCACAAATTTGTTCACTAGGGGTTCATTTACAAGGAAATCCTCTGCTAGTGGTTCTAGCAAACAGGAGGATCTGAATGCATCTTCTCAGGAGGTATCAGCTCGTGAGAAACTATTGAATGATCAACCTGAACTTCTGCAACAATTTGGAACAGATCTCCTTCCTGTTCTAATCCAGGTTAGTATTATAACTCTATGGGTCTAATACTGTCACTACCTAATCATAGTGGACACTAGAGATGTGACTTCCTGTTGCTTGTTTTGCTGATCAGACATATGGATCCAGTGTGAATACTGCAGCACGCCACAAATGCCTCTCAGTTATTGGAAAACTTATGTATTTCAGTAATGCAGATATGATTCAGTCTTTAATTAATGTCACTAACATATCAAGGTATGTCGGGACCAAATTAAAGCTTGATATTAGTCTTCAGCATTTGGCCTGCGGAAGTAATCTTTATCCATAGGACACTATATCTTTCAATGATATTTTTCTCAGTGTGAGTTCCATGAAAGTAATGCTTGATAATGTCTTAATAGTTTCTTGGCTGGGGTTTTGGCTTGGAAGGATCCCCAAGTATTGGTACCCGCTCTTCAAATAGCAGAAATTCTAATGGAAAAGCTCCCTGGAGTTTTTGGCAAGATGTTTGTCCGAGAAGGTGTTGTTCATGCTGTAGATGCCCTGATGTTGTCTGAGTCTCATGTTTCTGCTCCTCCCCAGCCTTCACGTGCTGAGAAGGAGAAACATAATCGACGCCGTAGCGCTAATTCCAATACAGATGCAGCTTCTGTTGAAGATCCTAGAAGTCCAGTTCCAAGTACTGGATCTCCGCCAAATTCGATGGAAATTCCGTCTGTCAATTCAAGCCTTCGGATGGCAGTCAGTACATGTGCAAAAGCTTTCAAGGACAAATACTTCCCTTCAGATTATGTGGCCGCTGAAGCTGGTGTCACAGATGATCTTATACGATTGAAGAATCTCTGCATGAAGTTGAATGCTGGTATTGATGAACAGATAGCTAAACCTAAAGGAAAATCAAAATCACTTGGTCCTCAGCTTGGGGATAGTTCTGTTAGTAAGGAAGAAAACTTGGCTGAAGTGATAGTTGCCATGATGGGGGAGCTTAGCAAAGGGGACGGTGTTTCAACTTTTGAGTTTATTGGAAGTGGAGTTGTTGCTTCTTTGCTGAAGTATTTTACGTTTGCATACCTTTCGAAGGGAAGAATCTCTGATACTAATTTGTCTAGGCTTCGACAACAAGCAATCAGAAGATACAAGTCTTTTATTGCAGTTGCCCTTCCTGCTGGTGTTAATGGTGGAAGTATGGTTCCCATGACTGTTCTGGTCCTAAAGCTTCAAAATGCTCTATGTTCGTTGGAGCGCTTTCCTGTTGTGCTGAGTCAAAGCTCCAGATCATCGACTGGAAATGCACGTCTTTCTTCAGGTTTAAGTGTTTTGTCTCAGCCATTTAAGCTGCGCCTTTGCAGAGCTCAAGGAGAGAAAAACCTCCGTGACTACTCTTCAAATGTTTTATTGATTGATCCTTTGGCAAGTTTAATAGCTATTGAAGAATTCCTCTGGGCCCGAGTTGAGCGACCTGAGGCTGGAGAGGTCTCTGCTTCTGCAGCCAACTCTGGGTCTGGGACCATACCTGCAGGAGGCAGTGCGTCATCTCCATCTAGGTCCACTCCTTCCTCTGCTTCTTGTCGTCATTCTGCACATTCTAGGTCAGCAGTTAATATTAATGACAGTTATGGAAGCTCTTCGAAGGGAAAAGGAAAAGCGGTTTTGAAACCTGCTCAAAAAGTTAGCACAGGAAGTCGATCAAGAAATCGTGCTCGAATGAGAGCTGCCTTGGAGAAGGCCTTAAGAGAAGATAAATCTGCTAACGGGGACTCTAGTTCAGAGGTAATTTTGTTCACTTATTATGTTTGTTATGCTTTGTATGTATGTATGTCGAAGTTGTTTGGTTTACTAGGTGGCTTGAGTTCACTTTAAATGAAGGAGTAATCTCGTATATTCTCAAATTAAACCTCAGAAGTGTTTAGAGACGTTACTTTTAGATCTCCGATTTTCTGTTCTTTTCTCTTTGTGTCAACTATTTCTTGGTGAAATAGGATGATTGTTTAATGAAGAAAGATAACAGGGAACTTGTGATGGTGGTTAGCCACGCTAGTCCCTGTTATAACAGTATAACACTGATCAAGCCAAGAAAGGATATTATTTCTTGACGGTTCATGATTTTTCCAAGTACAATTCACGATTTTTCCAAGCCATTTAAATCTTGAAACCAATAAGCTTTGGTTTGGCTTATGAATTAAACAAATTTTGAATTAGGAGTACATGGTTTTCAGTAGAATAACATTATATTATATTCATAGAGGCTAGAGCAGCCTTACCTTTATGAAATCTAATATTTCATCAAACTAATCTTCATATAAAATTAACTGAGAATAGGGGAGAAAATTACAATATTAGGGTTTATAGTTGCGTACCGCGTACCAATATCGACATATTTTAATTTTTGTTTTAATAAATGCTTAAAGATATAACTTTTAATCAAACTGTGATTTACTATTTGATTTGGTTTAAAAAGTTATTGGAACCAAACTGAATGAAATTTTTAAATGGTTCGACTCTTGCAGAAATGCAAGGTAAGGCTGCGTAAAACAGACCCTTGTGGTCCGGCTCTTTCCCGGACCCCGCGCATAGCGGGAGCTTAGTGCACCGGGCTGCCCCTTTAACTTGTAATATTATTGTTTGGTTTACGGTCTGAACCAACTTTTGCAAACCCTAATCAAAAGTTGACTCTGCCCCTCTTAGTAAAAGTGAAAAATCACATGCATCTGGATATTGATGTCTTAGTTCATTTAATATAATCAAACATTTTAGTTTAACATCCTCCAAGGTAATGTAACATCTTTCTTTCTGTCTAAAATTCTCGACATAATTAGCTTGTTGAAGGGGATTAAATTAATTTGTTGATCACCCCTATTGCTTTGTTGAGAATGAGTTTTCCAGATGAAGCAAAGATACTTGTGGGAAACCTTGATTTGTTTCCTGGTGCCCCTTCGTACATTTTTCAACTACTAAGGTGGGGTTAATGGATTTAATAACCACATGAATACTGACATTTCTCTGCTTGTTCTCATGTTAAGGATGATGAGCTGGATCGTTCTCTCATTGAACTTGATGATGCTTTGGTGATTGAGGACGATATGTCTGACGAAGATGAAGACGGCCATGATGATGTATGTTGTTAGATTTCTCTATTTCTTTTGTTCTTTCTATTTTTCTTGTTTTTGGTTTAATTTGCTCATTAACTCGATCTCTATATTTAAGAGTTCAAAGTCTTCTTGAACACTGTTAGGCAAAAGGAAATTATTTTAGATTAAAGACGGCATCAGTGTTCGAAGCTTTTGATTTACTGATTCTTAAAGTGCATTAGTGTCAACTAATGAACTTGACTCTGCCTTTTAGTGCAAAGAGTGTAGCTAGAAGTAGATTAACTTCTGAAAATGGTGGCCACGGGAAACTTGCCCCTAGGATGCTTTAATTGGGTTGATTGTGTTGGTAAAAAAGGGAAGGCTTTTCCAGCCAAGTCAAAAACACAAGTGGTTTCTTCCCATCCGTCCTGTAAGATGATATTAATCTCCCTTATGGAGTTTCATTAATATCAAGGTATATATAGAGTACAATATTCATCCCTTATACAATAGGAATCCTAAACCTATACAAAAGAGGAATTCTAGTCTTACCATAATTATATTTACACAATATATGGAAATATTCTAATTATGGGTAGGGAATATATTATTTTCTATATTTACATGTTTACACGCCCCTCAGTCGGAGTGGGAGGAGACCGGACGCTGAGACTGGATCTGAAGTCAAGAAACAACTGTCTGGGAAGTCCTTTGGTAAAAATGTCTGCATACTGATGCGATGATGGAACATGTAACACTCTGACATGGCCTAGAGCAACTTTCTCACGAACAAAGTGTAGGTCTATCTCAATGTGCTTGGTTCACTGATGCTGAACCGGATTATGAGACAAATAGATGACAGAGATGTTATCACAGTACACAATAGATGTCTAACGCAAAGGACACTGAAGTTCTAACAGTAAGTTTCTGAGCCAACAAATCTCAGCTACTACATTTGCAATGCCTCTGTACTTAGCCTCGGCACTGGATCTAGATATGGTAGCCTGTCGCTTGGCAGACCAAGAAATCAGATTATCCCTTAAGAAAACACAAAAGCCGGAGGCGGAGCGTCGCGTGTCCGGACACCCTGCCCAATCTGCATCCGTATATGAGAGCAACTTGTTTGGCGCAGAGGGGTATAGGTGCAAACCATAATCAAGGGTACCCTTAATTTATCGAATGATACGCTTAAGAGCAGTGAAATGAGACTCGCAATGGCGTCGTGAATAAGCACACTTCGAACAACATAAGCTATATGCGGCCCGTAAATGCGAGATCTTGAAGTGCACTGCAGACTCACTTATCTGAGTAGGATTAGAGACTGGAGCACCAGCCATAACACTGAGCTTAGATTTCGAATCGACTGAAGTAGGCATAACTTTGCAATTCACCATCTAAGCCCTGTACACTATCTCCTCTGCATACTTACGCTGACACAAGAACATGTGATTGGCAGACCTGGTCACTGATATCCCGAAGAAATAACTCAGTTTTTCCAAATCAGTCATTGCAAATTCGGACTTAAGCAAGACAATAATCTCATTTTTCAATCCTTCTGAGGAGGCGGTCAGAACAATATCATCCACGTACAGTAATAAGTAAGCAGTGCTACTACCTCGATGAAAAATGAAGAGTGATGTATCACTTTTGCTGCATACAAACCCAATCTGCAAGATATACCTGGCAAAGCGATCATACCACGTACGGGGAGCCTGTTTCAGGCCATATAGTGACTTACGGAGACGACACACATAGTGAGGGACTGCTGGATGAGTGAACCCGGGCGGGTGATGCGTATCTGTTTGTTTCTCGTATCTCCATGTAAGAATGCATTCTTCACATCAAGTTGATGGATCGGCGGTGTTTGCCCGTGACAATGCTCAGCGTGCGAATAGTATCCGTTTGACAACCCGGTGAATGTCTCTCCACAATCAATGCCCTCACGATTTGTGCCATTAGCCTGAGCGGACCTTATACCTCTCAAGATCCCCATCGTATCTGAACTTGTGACGAAAAAGCCACATACATCGAATTACATTCACACCCTCAGGTCTAGGTACTAGATCCCACGTGTGCGGTTTAGTTAAAGCATTGAATTCCTCATACATAGCCGCATTCCAATTAGGGTCTTGTTTGACCAATTTTGGGTTCTTTGAAAGTGGAGAGATGGTTTGGGCAGACAAGTTGAAATGAACTTTGGGTTTGAAGATTCCATGCTTTGAACGAGTTTTCATTGGATGAGTAGGACAGGGTGGCGGAGCGTGTCCGAGACGGGGTAAAGTTGGATGAGGAGCAGGTGGGGGCGCAACCGTCTGCGGACCCGCGACTCGGATCGAAGCCGCGCGCTAGAAGGTCGAAAGCTCTCGAGTTTGGGCGCCGCGACGCCAGCATGGTCGCGCTACGCCGACGTATTCTGAATATTGCTCATCGAAATCGCGCCGCGCTCGACGGCAATGCAGGACGTGAGCGGTTCGAGGATGAGGGGAGAGATGTCAGACTCGTCAAGAAATGAGTAGTTCGGTTTTTGGAATTTTGGAAGATTCGAAAACGGGAATGTGGTCTCGTCGAATGTGACGTGACGAGATATGTGGATTTGACGAGTCGACAAGTCATAGCATAGATAGCCCATATGGTTTGGCGGGAATCCTAGGAAGACATAGGGAGTAGACCTAGGAGCAAGCTTGTGAGGGGCGGTAGAACTGAGGTTGGGATAACACAGACAACCGAAAATTCGTAGATGATCATAGGAGGGGACTCTATGGTAGAAGATTTCGGTAGGGGTCATATTGTGAAGAGTGCTAGTAGGGAGAATATTTAGAATGTATTCTGACATTTTAGCAGCATATTCCCAGAAGGAGGGAGGGAGACATGAATCAATAGGGTGCGAATCATATTGTTAATGGTACGTATGATTCTTTCAGCTTTACCGTTTTGTGGTGAGGCGAAAGTGAGGCAGAAGCGAAAAACCATGCCATTATTTGTACAAAATCGGTGAAACATAGAATTATTGAATTCACGACCATTATCGCACTGAAATGATTTTATACTTTTTCCAAATTGTGTGTGGATAAACTTGCGAAACTCAAGAAATTTGACAAACACTTCTTATTTAAATTTAAGAGGATATAACCAAACATAGTGTGAAAAATCATCAAGCAACACAAGATAGTATTTATGACCAAGAGAACTAGAGATAGGAGATGTCCATAAATTGGCATGTATAATTTCAAAAGGAGCAAGTGTAACACTAGTAGTTGATTTAAACGGAAGACGAATATGTTTGCCTAAAGAGCAAGAAACACAATTTTGGGCAAGTTTTCCATTACAAGCAATGAAATTGTTGCCTTTAAGAAAATTAAAAGCGACTCTGGATGACTGTTATGCCAAGTTGAAGAAGAAACAACCGCTAGAGTTACGGGAGAACAAGATCTGGCAGCGGAGGTGGAAGTGAATGGATAGAGATCCCCGTGCTATTGCATCTCGTAAGAGGTGTTCCCGTATGAAGATCCTTCACGGTAAAACTAAAAGGGTCAAAATCCACGGAGACAGAATTATTACGAGTAAATTGGCGGACATATATGAGGTTCTTAATCATGTGTGGGGCATATATGGTGTTTTTGAGGGAGAAGGGTGGATGAGGAGGTTGTGTGTATGAGGTACCATACCCTTTAACTGGAATGCGTTGTCCACTACCAACTGTAACATATTGAGGATGTTTTAAACTAAACAGTTTAGGGATAGTACCTGCAGATTGGATGACGTGAGATGTGGCGCCTGAGTCCATGCACCAAGTATTGTCAGGCTGTTGCATGGAGAGGGTGCTGAATGCCTGTCCCAACTTAGTGGGTGTCATGCCGGATGAGGGCTATAAACCTACCTTACATGAAGTGGACCTGCTGCGAGGCTGGAGCGGGGCCCAACAAACCAGGGTAAGAATACGGATTGTAGGGCTACTGGTACTGGAATGGACTCGGTAAGAATACGGATTGTAGGGCTGCATCGAATGGACTCGGTCGCGACTCAACCTGGGCGCCGCGACCAGACTTGGAAGCGCGCGCGGTGCGACCGTCGGCGAGCCGCGACCCGCTTGTTCTGCGATCCTCGCTGGCCGCCTTGGTTCTTGGCCGTGACCGCCACGACCACGCCTCGCCGCCCCGCCACCCTTTCCACCGAGTCCCCGCCGCGGTTGAGAGTTTTCGCGGCGTTGGATCTTGAGCGCGTTCGGCGGCTAATGCCTTCGATCGTGCTCATCCTGCTTAGCACGTCGAGTCTCTTCGAGCAACAACTGCGAGCGAGCTTTGTTAAAGCTGGGTAGCGGATCTGCCTGATGGTGGCCAGAGTATCATATTCGCTGCCATCAATCAATTGTAACACCAGTTTGGTGTCAGTAACAGGCTCGTCGACAGCAGCAAGTTGATCCGTCATTTGCAGTACTCAGTCACATTGGAAAAGTTTTTCAAGACGTGTATTGTTAAATTGCTCCTCTAAATACACAGCACGGGTGTGCTTATTGTCCTGAAATTTTTTCTCCAAACGATTCCAAACTCAAGGGTGGCGCCAGATTTCATGATAGTAAGAAGAAGGTCCTGAGAAATACTACCATAAATCTACTGTTTGATGTCGGCGTCTAGACGACGCCAAGTAGACTCATCAACCTCCGGATCAACCTCCGGAGGGCGCGGAATGGTGTCATCGATGTGATCAAGCACGTTATAGAGACATGCATGATTACGAAACAGTTCAACCCCGGGAGAATACTGACTGTTTTCTTGGTCAAGAAGAATGAAAATAGAGTTCCTGATGTTTGTAACAGTTAGGGCTGGATGAAAAGAGGACGACAACGTGGTGGTGGAATTTGTGGAGGTAGAAGATTCAGAAAGTGTGGAAGATTTCAGGGATAACCATTTAGAGAAGAGAGGAATGAAGAATAAAACCTAGAATTTGTAGGGGAGGGGGCGCGGCGAGTTCCGAGGGGGGGTGTTCTCGGCGGCGGTAGGAAGAAAGAGTTTTAGGGTTTTGGGTGTTTGACTCTTGATACCATGTAAGATGATATTAATCTCCCTTAGGAAGTCTTTCATTAATATCAAGGTATATATAGAGTACAATATTCATCTCTTATACAAAAGAGGAATCCTAAGCCTATACAAAAGAGGAATCCTAGTCTTACCATAATTATATTTACACAATATATGAAAATATTCTAATTATGGGTAGGGAATATATTGTTTCCTATATTTACATGTTTACACGTCCAGTCTTGGTGAACAGAGTTAATCGGTACATGTGCTGGTGGGAGGTAGCGGGTACTCCATGGAATTAGTCGAGGTGAGCGCAAGTTGGCTGGAAACCACGGTTATTAAAAAAAGGGAAAGCCTGATATAAATTGTTTTATTAAAAAATGAAAATGAGCTCAGTGTGCTTTTGGATTAGGGTTCACGTGAAAAATGGGACTTGGTCTGGGGTATTATGTGGTGTTTCTACCAAAGGGTTATTTGGTTTGCTGTTCTTTTTAATATGGGATGAATCTGTTCTATTATAGCAAAAGGAGTTTTGAGGGATTGTGAAAGATCTTATGATGAGGAAATTACTAGGGATCATCAAGCAAAGACTATGGATGGGAGTGGGCAAACCTTTATCCTACGTTTGGCTCTTGAATTAGGCATGGATTTCACAATGAGATAATCTTTCTGGCACAATCAAAACCTTTCCCTTCTACAACAACAATAGATCCAGTTTGGTCCCACAAGGTGGGGTCTGGGGAGGGTAGGATGTGCCAGAAAGAGATTTAGCTGATGGTTGTAGGAAAGTCATTGAATGGTGAAGCCAGTGGGATTTCCTTTGGGTATTTTGGTTGTCGGGGTTGGGAGACGTGAATGTACCTTTCCTCCCATTCCCTGTGTGTAATCCCACCCCTTCATATGGAATTGTGTCACTTACCTTGTGTGGCTAGCAACCCAAGACCGTTAACCTTTGTATTATTTTAAAAAAGCATCTATTTATATACTGCTTTTTTTCCTGGGGCAGAGGGAGGGGGAGGAAGGGGTTATATTTTCTTTCCCGTATCTGCATACTTTTATCCTTTTCTTGATGTATCAGTCGAAAAGCTCTTTTAATGTTAGATATAGATGGTGCAAATATTGTATTAGCGACGTTCTTACTTTTTCTGCTCATTTTTCCAGGTGCTGAGGGATGATCTTCTTCCTATCTCCATGGCAAATGAAGTGCATGATGTTAAATTGGGAGATTCTTTAGAGGATAGTCCTCTTGCACAGGCACCAACTGATAGCAATACAAATGCTGGTGGTGGTTCTAGGAGCAGAACTGCTTCTGCTCAGGGATCTGATTCCATTGAGTTCAGAAGTAGGAATTCCTATGGTTCAAGGGATGCAATGTCGTTTGCTGCTGCTGCCATGGCAGGTCTTTCATCTGCTAGTGGTAGAGGTGTGAGAGGCGTTAGAGATCGGCACGGGCATCCTCTATTCAGCTCTGGTGATCCACCAAAACTAATATTTTCTGTTGGTGGAAAGCCGCTTAATAGGAACTTGACAATCTACCAGGCTATCCAGCGGCAGCTTGTTCTAGATGAGGATGATGATGAGAGATATGGTTCTAATGATTTTGTATCCAGTGACGGAAGCAGGGTTTGGAGTGATATTTACACTATCACATACCAAAGGGCAGACAACCAAGCTGAGAGGTCAATGAATGGGGCTGGAAGCTCAATTTCCAAGTCCACGAAAACCAGTTCTTTGACAAGTTCCAGTGCTGAGCCTTCATTGCTTCGAGCATCATTGTTAGATAGCATATTGCTGGGAGAACTTCCTTGTGATTTGGAGAAAAGTAATCCTACTTACAGTATTTTGTACCTCTTACGTGTATTGGAGGCGTTGAATCAGCTTGCCCCTCGTTTGCGAGTTCTGTCCATGATTGATGATTTCTCTGAAGGAAAAATTTCTAGTCTCGATGAGCTCAGTACTACGGGTATCAAAATTTCTTCTGAGGAATTTGTCAATAGTAAGCTCACTCCGAAATTGGCACGACAGATCCAGGACGCTCTTGCACTTTGTAGTGGGTCTCTTCCATCTTGGTGTTACCAGTTGACAAAGGCCTGCCCATTTCTTTTTCCATTTGAGACTCGTCGCCAGTACTTCTATTCAACTGCTTTTGGGTTGTCACGTGCTTTAAATAGGCTGCAGCAACAGCAAGGTGCTGAAGGTAATGGATCCACTCATGAGAGGGAAGTTAGGGTTGGTAGATTACAGCGCCAGAAAGTTCGTGTCTCAAGGAACCGCATTCTGGATTCTGCTGCAAAAGTAATGGAGATGTACTCTAGCAAAAAAGCTGTTCTTGAAGTTGAATATTTTGGTGAAGTTGGTACTGGCCTTGGTCCTACACTGGAGTTTTATACACTTTTAAGTCATGATCTACAAAATGTTGGACTTGGAATGTGGAGATCTGGTTCTATGGAAGTTCATACAGATAATAAATTAAGTGGGGGTTATAAAGATCTTGTCCAAGCGCCTCTTGGATTATTCCCACGTCCCTGCTCACCACATGCTGGTACCGTTGATGGAGGTCAGTTGTATAAGACAATTGAATATTTCCGCTTGCTTGGACGTGTTATGGCCAAAGCTCTTCAAGATGGACGGCTTTTGGACCTTCCACTATCCACTGCCTTCTATAAACTTGTTCTTGGCCAAGTAAGCTCTCCCTGCTCCTTTGTCATATTGCACATGATCAGTTGTTGCACCCACCGTTGTATTTTATCTGTTTCACTAATGCTTCCAACTTAAACACTGCAGGAGCTCGATTTGTACGACATTATTTCTTTTGACGCCGAACTGGGGAAGACTTTGCAAGAGTTGCAAGCTATTGTCAGTCGAAAGCAATATATAGAATCAATGGAAAATCAGAACGTAGACAAGTCTTATGACATGCATTTCCGTGGGACTCCAGTTGAGGATCTTTGTTTAGATTTCACACTTCCTGGCTATCCTGAATATGTTCTTAAAGCAGGCGATGAGAATGTGAGCCGCGATATCTTGGATGTCATCCCTTTTCTTTATTTTTTTTGTTTCTTCGCTTTTTATTTTTGGTATTTGACCGATGAAGTCCCTCAATTGCATGCCTTATTTCCATTAATATTTCTTTCAATACCTTGAATGTAATTTGCAGGTAGATCTCAGTAACTTGGTGGAATACATTTCTTTGGTAGTTGATGCTACTGTCAAGACTGGAATCAGTCAGCAAATGGAAGCTTTTAGATCGGGCTTCAATCAGGTTTGCTGCTGTCATATGCCTTTATTGCTTACGGATTTTTTCTAGAGAACTTAAAAGACCAAGATGATCTTGTGGGGTAAAAGAGTATATAGTGGATCAATCTGATAGTTCCCTTATTGCAGATCGTTATTTCCTTATTAATGCATTAACAATATAGATACACCTGGAGATAATTTATATCTGATAATAAATCCACAAAATTTCAGGTTTTTGACTATTCAACTCTACAAATATTCTCTCCTTCAGAGTTGGACCATCTGTTATGTGGCCGTGGGGAGTTGTGGAAGGTAATATATGTTCTCATTAATCAGCTGGTTATGATAAGACCTACTTTTCCTGTATTTGGTTGAATGTATTATATTCTTTTTGTTATGCAGCCTGAGACGCTAGTAGATCACATTAAATTCGATCACGGGTACACATCCAAGAGTCCTCCCATTATTCACGTAAGTTTTGTTCTTCAGCTGTTGGTGAAAGTAAACTGCCTGAAATGATGATTAGGATGCTATTCTTCGTCATCCACTTCTATTTGTTTCAAGTTGATAACTTGTAATAAAATATTCTCCTCAGTTACTAGAGATTATGGGAGAGTTCACACATGAGCAGCAACGAGCATTCTGTCAGTTTGTCACTGGTGCTCCCCGGCTCCCCGCAGGTGGTCTTGCTTCTCTGAATCCTAAGTTGACAATTGTGAGGAAGGTATGGTTGGTGCTAAATTTTAAGTGTGCCTATTTGCAACGTCTCTTTATTTCAGTGACTGACCATCATATCTTTGGAACAGCATTCATCCAGCGCTGGCAATGCAGCACACAACAGTAATGCACCATCAGAATCTGCAGATGAAGACCTACCTAGTGTGATGACATGTGCTAATTACTTGAAACTCCCTCCCTATTCTAGTAAGGTAGAGTCTCTAATTACTATCGCCATATTTTGTCTATGTTTTCCCTATCTGCATCGGCATTGTAGCAATTGATACTTCCTATTGTCAATCAATTCTGTATTTTTCCCCAAGTAAGTTTCTTTTGCGTTATTTCACTCCACAGGAAATCATGTACAAGAAGTTACTCTATGCCATTAATGAAGGTCGAGGATCATTCGATTTGTCATAAGTCAAAGTGACTAATAGATTTGTTTATACAACTCAAAAGAATTGGTGCTTCTGGTCCTCGTTAATGGTGCTCTCAACCATCCTCTTCAAAGTTCAAACTAACAATAGCAAGGTCTGTAAGCATCTAGAATCTGTACATTGATAGGATTCTCTCTGTACTCTCGCTTCTTCAGTTTTCAGTTAAGTTACTTATAAAATTGTATTTTGAGTATATTTGTTTGTTCTAAAACATGTAATTGAGCTTGCTGATTGGAACGGTATTATTGCTTCATTCAAATTTTTAAGTCTTTGCTGCCTGCTTATTGGCTGTTTAATTTCACAGCTGACATGGAAGCCTTGTTCAAGATTTCTCCGGGGTTCTTTCTGCTGATGTGAAGCTTATTCAAGTTCTCTGCAGGAGTTCCTTCTGTTGTAAATGTTCGTAAATACGTAGCACAATTCTTCTTTCATTTGACTTACTGACCTCGTTCAGTACACAAGTGTAGGGTCACAGTGTTGCCTTCTTCCCTTGCTTCTCTTAGATTTAAAATTATATACCTTTCGGCATTTCAGCTTATTTGTAATAACATTATAATAATTCCGTTTAGTCCGTCACGTTGCATGTTCCTTCTCTGAAGATGATTATTTTGAACTTATGCTGAGGATTTCATCCTTAATTGTAAAAAAGTCAGTTTGATTAGATGTGTTTCTTTCAAAAACCACAAAGTTGAGGTTGTGTTTGGGTTTAAGATAGAGACGAGTGAACTTGTTTAGATTCTGATTTTGAAAGAAAATTCACTACTTACCATATGACAATTGTATTCGATCAGTGAATAATGATTTTCTAAACGTTATTGAGTGAAGATACAGTGAATGTGAAGTTTGAATATAAATTTAGCGACTATAATTTCATATAAAATGGACAGATGGTGTAATATATACAGTGACATCAAGTATAATTTTAGATATAGTAGATTTCTTTACGGGGAAGGACTTGCATATTGTTGCTTTAGAATCCTCAAATTGTAGTGGTTGGCGTCTTCGTATACGTCAATCAAACAGGAGTTTTAGAATCTTTCAATGTTTCTTTTTATAGCGTTAGAAAATATTTAATCAGTGATCTGTAAATGATTAAACATTTAAATTTTCAATAAGTATAACTTCACTTAATAGTGAACAACAATTACCTGTGCACTACTCTCTTTTCACTCACTTTCATGTTAGAAAATCAACAGCCTTCCAATTACTTCCATGTGATTCGAATTCTCCCGACTTACCAATTGGAGTCACGCTCTCCAAGACTGTAGATCAAGCTTCTTCAGTGTCGTATACTGGTTCGGTACCTGCACATAGAGTGAAACAAACATAGAGTGAGTACGAGAAATATGTGTACTCAGTAGCATCGTCGATCGACCCTAGCTGTAACGGTGGCGAGTGTATGTACTTTCTACTACCTCTCTACTAGTTAGTTACTTAAGCATAGAATAAATCAGTTAACCAACCTAACAATAAGTTTACGGTTCAATAGTACATAAATACTCTCAAGTCCTCAAGTTGTACAAAGTCCAGTCTAAATCCCATTAAGGGTATCTAGACCCATCAAGCCACTCTAATCAAGTCTTACATTAAGGTTAAACATAAGCTACCTGTATTCCTTCTATCAGTCTAAAGAGTGTAACAAAATCCAATCCGAGCACATACAACATAAATCACATCTCATGATATAAATGAATTTAATGTAGAATGATATGCATATATGAAAATGGCCATATGTACCTGATATACACACGATGCTACAGTAGCTGTCATGTGACCCATGGGGACTCATGAGGTCCCTATCCCCATCAGATACCAACTCGAGGGCTGAATGTCATAACCAGTTATCACTCTCGTAATCATGTACCATATCCCTTAATTTGACTTCCCAAGCCTTTCTCAACAGTGTATCAGTAAACCAATGCCAGATATATAATGTATGAATGATATGGATATGAGTACACTATGCAATCAACATAATCAGTTTAATCAGTGTTTCTTAGTATCTATTCAAGTGTTCAGACGAGATGTTGAGTGATGAATGCATGACAAGTCAAATCAGAATAACATATCAATGGCTACAAGCCCAAGTAAACATCAATCATATCAACCTAAGCAGATTTATGCACCGCGCCCGTGGCCCAAAGGCTAAACATATAAACTCCTTCACATGCATTATACTAGTACATTAATTACTGGATTAAGGTTCACCGGTACCCATATTAGTGTTCGTTACCTCACTAATACATGATCCCAAGTTTCCGTTACTCCCCTTAGTTCATTACATATCATACCAACACATAACTCTACACTATAGTCTAGAAAGTCTCAAGTTACCTAAATAGAGCCGACGAACTCACACAGTCACTTTACCCTTTCGTCGAGCCTCCTCTTGAGCCCACATTGATCAATCATATAAGGTATATGAGATTACGGTCTAACATCATCCATAATCCCCCAAGATAGGTTACAAAGAAACCCCGAGCCCGTATTATTGAAATATGAACTTTTCTACCTAATTAGTACCACTACATGTTAGATAGTCATAATCCCAAGTTAATTTAATAACAAAGCTCAAATGGATTCTCGATTTCATGAATTGGTAAAACGCCTCAACTCTAACCATAAAATTCTCCAAATTCCCAAAAAAGGGTTTAAACATGAAATTAGTCAAGAAATCATCATCTACTAGTCTAATATATCACTAGTTTACAATATTAACATCATTGAATTAATAACCAACCCCCAATTACAACTATCTTATTCTCAACAAGACTTTTCTATCATGTCCCCCATTTAAGAAACATACTTAGGATGTAATGTTACTAATACACATTAATGGAAGGAAGAATTGTTACCATAAATCCATAATGATGGAATCCTCGTGATTTCTTCAATGTCCTACTGCCCAAGCTCGAGTTCCAAGGGGAATAACTTTTGGGGAATGAAATGAATTTAGATCATTAAATCTCCTAAATCTTAACAGTGTTTCCGCTCCGACAGATTAGATTTTGTTAGGATGGACCCACTATGGTGGAAAACCTATCCGCGAGGGAAAAAGTCACTTAAAATCCCGTCTCTCACTGGGAGGGGAAAATTCTGCTGAGGCGTACGCGCCCCAGCGAGGAACTCATCTGCTGAAATGAACTGACATCACCAAGCCTAGTCTCCTTCCACGAGCCGGACTCTCGCGCAGGCACTGCCGGCGCGGATGCACGGTCATGCGCAGACACCGATGTCAAGAACACACCAAGGATATCAAATCCTCCGTTAACCACCCAAAATGCTCCCAGACATAAACCAAACAGGCAATCATAGACCTGCTCGCGCACTCAGATTTTCTGAAAAAGGTCTATAAGGCTCGGGTTTGACTAAAGTCAACTCTTCAATTATAATTCCATAATTTTATAACCTAACCCCCAAAACACCAGACTACTTTGGAACCCGAACCAAATGATCAACTAAGTCATAAATATCATTCTGGTCTAATGGAACCGATGAAACTACGAACGGAGCATGTTTATTCAAAAGTCAACTATGAGTCAAAGTCTTTCACTCTCTTAACTTAGGATTTCTCAAATCTACCCAAAAGGATCCTAAACCTATCCAAACTCCTTGAGAGTCGTACCACCCATCCCCACAAGTAACACACAAGCAAAATAAAGACTCGGGAAGGGTAATTTAGGATTTTCTAGGAAAAATAAGCAAAACAACTTTTTGAGTCATTACATCAGGTACCGCTTAAATAAACGTTCGTCCTTGAATGGTAAAGAAAAGTAAATACCTGAGCTTTCTGAACCGTATCACATCCTTCATAGGTGAAATCTTCAGCAAAACCCGCTCACCAACCATAAACTCTAGAGGACGAACCCTTTGATCTGCATAACTCTTCGGTCTGCTCTAGGCTGTAAAAAGTCAATCTTGAATCAACTTAACCTTATCCAAGAAATCCCTCAAAAATCAGTACCCAAGGTCGAACCTCAAAAAACATCAAATGGTGCTATCTCAATACTCGAATGGTAACTGTTGTTGTAAGCATATTTCACCAAGGCTAGAAACTGATCCCAATGACCACCGAAGTCAATCACATATGCTTACAACATATCCTCGAGAACCTGAATCGTCAGCTCATACTAACCATCAGTCGGAGGATGAAAGAATATACTTAGCTCCACTCTAGTACCCAACTCTTTCTACGTGGACCGCTAAAGGTGAGAAGTGAACCGCATACACTGATCAGAAACAATAGAAATAGGAACCCGTGCAATCGGACTATCTCTCGAATGTAGATCTTAGCCAACTTCTCTGAATTATAAGTAGCCTGAACTAGAATGAAATAGGCAGATTTGGTCAACCTATCCACAATGACCCATATAACATCAAAATTGCCCAAAGTACAAGACAATCCTACCACGAAATCCATGGAAACCCTCTTCCACTTCCACTCAAGAATGGGCATCCTTTGAAGCTCACCACCAGGCCTTTGGTGCTCGTATTTTACTTGTTGGCAATTCAAACATCGAGATACGGATTTTGTAATATCTCTCTTCATCCTATATCACTAGTAATGATGTCTCAAGTCACGATACGTCTTCATAGCCCCTGAATGGATGGAGTACTTTGAACTATGGGCCTCCTCCATGATTAATCTGGTCAAGTCACCTGCCCTAGGAACACAAATTCAACCCTTGATATGCAAAACACCATTACTATCAATCAAGGCATCTTTTGTTTCACCGGTAAACACCTTGTCACGAATTTTACATAACTGAGCATCATCATACTATTAGGACCGAATCTGCTATAACAAGGAATACCATGCCACCACACAAGCCAACACCATACTAGGTTCTGAAATCAAGTCTAACAAACTGATTCGCTAAGGAACGAACATCCATAGTCATAAGACGCTCCCCCACATGTAACATAGTCTAGCTACCCATGCTCATCGCCTTGCGACTCAAGGCATTCACTAAAATATTCGCTTTGCTTAGGTGATACAATATATTCATATCATAATCCTTAATGAGCTCCAACCACCGACACTGCCTCAAATTAAGATGTTTCTGATTAAATAAGTACTGAAGACTACAATGGTCGGTGTAAACCTCACAATGCACACCATATAGATAGTGCCTCCAAATCTTCAATGGTAAACATGATCGCCACCAACTCTAAGTTATGGGTGGCATAATGCTTTTCATAAACCATCAACTGCCTCGAACTATAGGATATGACTTTCTATTTCTATATCAACACATACCCAAGACATACTCAAGAAACATCACATTATACAGTATAAATCTCTCCCTCGACTAGCAATATCAAATAGGAGCATTAGTTAATAAGGTATTGAGATTTTGAAAGCTCTCCTCACAAGCATTAGACCACTCAAAAGCTACATCTTTTTAAGTCAATATAGTCAACAGAGCTGCAATGAAAGAAAATCCCTCCACGAATCGCTAATAATACCCTGTGAGTCTGACAAAACTCCAAATCTCGATAACCAAAGCAGGACGAATCTAATCTCAAACCACATCAATCTTCTTGGGATCTACCATAATACTATCCTTGGTTACCATATGACCCACAAAAGCTACCGAATTTAGCCAAAACTCACATTTGAAAAACTTTGTATAGAGTTGCTTCTCCTTTAAAATACCAAACATGATCCTCATGTGTTGCCCTTGCTCCTCCTCACCGTGAGTATATCAAAATACCATCAATAAACACAATCACGAATGAATCCATGTAGGATCTGAACACCTCATTCATCAACTACATAAAAGCGATAGGTGCATTGATTAACCCAAACTACATCACCAAAAATTCATAATGTCAAAATCTGGTTTGGAAGGCCGTCTTAGGAACATCCTCAACCCTGATATTCAACTGATGATAGCTGAACTTCAAATCAATCTTTAAAAAGACTAAAACACTATGTAGCTGATCAAACAAGTCATCAATGCATGGTCAGATACTTGTTTTTGATAGTCATCTTGTTCAACTGTTTGTGTTACACCTCGTGATTTTAAGACGATAATTAAGAACGTCATTAAGAATAAAAATTCGAATTTTGAAATTTAAGTATATTTTCTTTTACATGCTAATACGGAGTAATTTTGGAAACGACGAGTGGGACGTCGGGAATTTCTTTAAGGATAGTGTGTATATATATATATATGTTCCATTATGGATTAGCAATGTATATAAGTTACGACAATGAGACCTTATGGAACTCTCGGGAATTAAAGGAAACATGAGTTAAAATTAAAAGAAGTGTGATTAAGATTTATTACTTGGGAGATTAATTTAACTTAAGCAAATAATTAGGGACCAATGTGTATTTATACAAAAGAATTTTCAGATTTTAAAGACTTAGGAGGAAACCCCTCATCTTCTCATTTTACACCTTCTCATTTCAAAGAAAAAAAAATCCTCTCCTCCTTCTCCATTGCAGCCGATACCCACCTCATCCCTACCAAAAATTGTATTTTCATTTGCTATTCTTACACTACATTATTTACCAAATTAGAAGCAAAAATTTAGAACCCAAATTTGCCAAAAAACTGGGAGCAGTTCGGTCCCCACTGGATCGAAAGTAGGAGCAAACATTTCAAGTCTTTGGACTAGATTTTGGGAAGAAAAATGTGTAAGGGTGGTGGGTTAACATTGTAGAATGGTTGCATGTTAATTTGGAGTGGAAAGAAGTGAGAAATTGGAGAGAAATCGACGAAGCAGTGGGCTGATTTCGGGACTGTTGGGCAGATTTTTTATTCAACTTTGGAGAGGTATATCTCCTAGTATATTAAGAGTTTTTAGGTGTTTCAAAAGCCTAAAATAAAGTTCGTCGAGTCTAGTTTCCAACTCAATAAACCTCTCGTCGATAGAACATCGGAGTAGATAATTCCGGATGTTACAAATTCAGCGGACAGAACTGTGAGAAACTCAACAGTTTCTGGCCGATTTTAGGAGCATTTATTCTTAGAGTTTCGGACCAGATTTTGAGGAGAAAAACGTGTTAGGATGTTGGACTAACATCATAGATTATATACAAGTCAATTTGGAGTTGAAACGACGACCAATTGGTGAAGAAAAGTCGACGAAACAGCGAGCAACTCGCGTGGACAGTAGGCTCGGGTTACAGACTGTTTTGGTGTTAATTAAGGTAATAATTCTTCTCCTTAAGATATAATTAAAGTTTCATGTGTTGTAGTTGAAGTAATGGACTTGCGTTAGGAAGAAATTTTGAATTTAGGCAATGCATGTGATAGTTGTGGATGTTGAACCGGAAATGGACTATTTTTGGAAATACGTTGTATTGTAAATTTCATTATCAATTGCGTGCTAAAAATGGAATAACTTGTGAAGATTTATAAGGTGTTCATTATATGGAATTGTGGGAAGGATAAGTTGGATTGTTAATTAAGGAAAGAGGAAAATGGTTACATGTTGATGGCCTAAAATCCATGGAAAAGTTTCGGACATTATGTGACCTTTACGAGCTGATTTGGTGCACTTTAATTGTTATTATTATTAATAGCGTTGTCACTAATTGTATGTTAAGAATTGAAAGAAACATTGATACTTGATATTGTAATTAGTTATATAAGGTGACGCGAGACGAAATGGAATTAAGAAACCAAGAAAGGAATTATGAAATCTTTTAGGCATTGTTATAACATTTTAAGTATTGAATGAATATGGTAAATAGATGCGACAATCGCCTTGATGGTTTAAGTTGTTGTCTTTCATAAGTAACGAGGAAGGAGGTTGTATGATGGCGGATATGCAATTTACGGAGCCTAATTAGATGACATATTGAAATGATTTGGATTGTTGATTTGATTTGAATTGTTGGTTGACTTGGATTGTTGGTAAATTATGGATACGCACATAAACAAAGGAAGTGCTGCCCGAATTTTTATAGAATAAGAGAGTCGTATTTCAATTTAACCTACGTTAGGAATCATAGAGTTGACATACATATTGCTATTATTATAGGTTGAAGTATTAGACGAGACATATTCTAATAGTGAGTTGGTCAGCTCAACTATAAGGTATGTGATACTATCATTTCCTTCTTTGGCATGATGTTGTGAAAATCTTCCTTCTTTCTTCTGGCATAATTTTAACGAAAGTACGGCGGACGTACGTGATTCCTTCTAAGTCTAGTTTTAATAAAATGATATATGATATGAAAAGTGCTTTGACTTCCCAAAAGATGTTTTAAAATGATTCAGGAGATCGTGTCTTGAATTTCTAAAGGATAGTTTATTTTACTTATTCTATTCAGTCTTATATGATGATTCAAAAAGACATATGGTTATTCCATTCAGTCTTATATGATGATTTAAAAAGGCATATGATTATTTCATTTAGTCTTATATGATGATTTGAAATGCACATGATTATTACATGGAGTATCAGATGATGATTTGTATTGCATATGGTTTCTCATGATATTCTACTTGTGTAAGTTGTGATTGTATGTTATGAGGACCGAGTCCCGGAATAGGCCGGGTAGCTTTATTCACGGAAAATGAGGACCGAGTCCCAGAATAGGCCGGGTAGTTATATGTACGCAGTATGAGGACCAAGTCCCAGAATGGGCCGGGTAGTTATATGTATAAAGCATGAGGACCGAGTCCCAGGATGGGCCGGGTAGTTATATGTACGGAGATGATCTTGATTCTGATGATTGTTAGACATGCATGACTTTCTTTTCATATGGTACAGTTGCATTGGTATCTCTGATTTTTCATATATGTTTCATGTATCTTCTGGCCAGTTACAATCCTCCTTACAGTAGTTCATGTTTTACATACTCAGTACATTATTTCGTACTGACCCCCTTTCCTCGGGGGGCTGCGTTCATGCCCGCAGGTACAGATGATCAGTTAGGTGACCCTCCAGTTTAGGACATCTACCAGCTGCTAAAGAGCTCGTTTGTTCCGGAGCCAGTCACTTTGGTACAGACTCTTATATTTCAGACTTATGTATATCTTGGGCACGACGGGGTCCTGTCCCGTCATATGTCATTTTTGTACTCCTAGAGGTCTGTAGACAGTCGTGGGTTGATTTATGAGGAGTGTAGACGTGTTTGTTTGGCCATGTTTTCGTATTTCTGTTTGGGATGTTCCCTTATGTTGGTGGCAGCCTTGTCGGCTTGCTTATTATATTGTGTTGGTTAGTTGTGACTCTCCGAGGCAGTACCCCTTATGTAAAGACACTGATCGCTCGTCTATTCGTATATATGTTGTAGATGCAGTTATGTCACAAATTTTAGTTGGTATCAAATGGATTATGTATGACAGGTCAGTAATGGCGTCCAATTAGGGCGCCTAGTCGCGGCCCGTCGGGTCGGGTCGTGACAGTCTGTAATCAATACACATGCGCATAGACCCATCTTTCTTCTTAACGAACAACACTGGATCATCCCAAGGAAAAACACTAGGCCGAATGAAACTTTTACTCAATAAATCTTGCAATTTTTCTTTCAACTCTCTCAACTCGGCCAATGTCATCTGATATGCAGCCATAGAAATGGGCTGAGTTCCCACCCCTAGGTTAATATACAAGTCGATATCACGGTCCGACGGAACACTTGGAAGGTGTGTAGGGACCACATCTGGATACTCCCGCACCACTGAAACTGAATCTAAAGAGGGAGTCTCCGCACTAGCATCACAAACATAGGCCAAATAGAAAGACATTCATTCTCAACCATCTTCTAAGATTTTAAAAATGAGATCACCCTTTTTGGATAATGACTTAGAGTACTCTTCCAAACTAACTACGAAATACCAGACATGGATAAAGTAACGATTTTGGCATAACAATCCAAGATAACATGATAAAGAGCTAACCAGTCCATACCCAAAATAATATTAAAGTCTTAACATATGCAAAACTTTCAAATCTACCTGCGTATCATACCCCCATCGACGTAACTACACAACCCAAATAAGCCCAATTTACCACTTCAGAATCCCCAAATAGGTGTAGAAACATGAATAAGTATGGCTAGAGACTCACACATCAAATCCAAACTCAATGCAAAATAGACAGACACATAGAATAGGTAGATCCTGGATCGAATAAAACTATAGCAGGTCGATGGCAAACTGAAAGAGTACATGTGATCACAACATTAGAGGCCACTACCTCGGGTCTACCTAGAAAATCATAGAAATGACCGCGATCACCCCCACTTCCTCTACCCTGACCGGATTGAACACTGCCTTAGATTATCAGAGGACCATCTCTACCTCCATGAGCACCACCTCTAGTACATTGGGACCTTCCTCTAGATGGCCCTCTACTGCTCTAGCTCCAGAACCCTAGGACTAAGCACCACACCTAAGTCTAGGATAATCTCTCTTGAAGTATCCAAGATTACCGCACTCAAATCAACCTCTAGGAACTTCCGACGGGTGATAAGAAGAACTGGCGCCTGAATGACCACCATGAACAGAGGACAGATAAGAACTCAGGGTCACCTACCCCGACCCATGAGAAGTACATGAAGACTGCCTTTTTTTGACGTAGGCATAATAGCAACAACTGGCCTAGCACCCAGACGATGATGACCTCCACTGTAATGTCTCCGACATTCATATGAGGCAACTACATGAGTGTTGAAATGAGGACTCTTGATCACCCTCTCTGAATAAACTCGACCTCTCTCACGATGTCAACAATCTACTGGAAGGTGGAACCGGTGGCAGCCATATATGCTGTGATCAACCAAAGAGGACATATCAAATAATTGGTGAACCTCCTCACCCTCTCAGCCTCATCAAGGCATGACGAGATAAAACATAGAAACACATCTCATACTCGGTCCCAGATATACGCCCCTAGCGTAACCCCTCAAACTAAGCTCGTATCCTTTATCTAACACTACGAGACACGAACTTCTCCAAAAAAGATCTCGGTAAATAAAAATCAGGTCATAGGAGGGGACCCTGTTGGTCTGGACTCAAGATAGGACCACCACCACTGCTTGGCATGTCCGATCATATGAAAAGTAGTATAATCAACACCACGGTGTCACACCTATTTTTGACCGCGGACCCACGACATATGGATCGATTCCCCTGGATTGATTAGTGCTAGAGGAGTCGCCACCTAATTATTCTACGGTGAATTAGTACACCTATGTGTTAACTAAATGTTGTAAAAATGAACTCCGATTATTGGTCTGCTAAACTAATGAGATTCTAGGCAAAAGTTCTCTATTATCCTAAAGAGAAGGGGTTATGCATTCTTTAAGATCCGCTAACTTGCGGTTATCCGATCAAACTTAGGTTAATTATTATGTTTAAGAAAAACACATTTTTAAAGGGGTTAAGTAAAAAAGATGTTGCAAAATGTAAAAAGAGACTCATTTTAACCACATAAAAGGGTTTTCTTTTCGAAAAGTGTATGATGTTTCAAAAGTATGATATCATTTATAAAATATATGTAAAAGCCTGCATTTGTATTGCTTTGTTTATGGAATATTTATTTTTTGGTAATAGACAATAAGAATGGAAAATAAGTTATTTATAATGCCAAGAAATAATTTATATGGACGTTGTTTTTTTAATCGCAAATTGAAATAAAGAAAATAAAAAAACCTTATTAGTAGGATGAAAAATGACAAGTAGAAGATGACCAAAACCATTTTGGAAAGTTTAAACACATGACAGGCCTAAAATAAGTAACTAACGACGAATCTGATTTTGATTACCCGAACCTAAAATGAATAAACTAGCCGCAGTTTCCAATTTTAAACTACCATATTAATTACTCATTCAAATCCTAATTATTCTAAGTTTTCTAATGATCATACAAAACTGAATAATTAAATTACAATAAAAGTAAAGTGACATAATTAAGGTATAACAGTAACAAAGCGACTGGGCAGATGACGTTGTCATCCCACCCGATTTGTTTGGGAATTTCACGATCGGAAAATGCATGGAATGTATATATGGGCCATCATTTGACAAACGCATGATGAGTTTCGTAACAAGACTCTTTATTGCTCCCGATGCATTTCATGTAAACAAAGAAAAGAAAAGAAAAGGATTAGTAAAAATAATATGAAATATATACATAAAAATGTAAATAATTTGTGAAGAGTAATATGTTGTGGGGGGGGCCGGGTTTGGTACACAACATAGACAATAAGAAATCGAAAGAGAACAAGGAAAAGGAAAGGGCTTGCATATATTTAGATCTAGATTGCACATAATACACACAAAATACCATTCATACTATTTACTGGACATAGTAATATCCCAAGAGTTATGGTATAACATGATCATGTGGCAACACAACACAAGTCAAGCAACATACGTAAAAGATAATGACAAATGTAATTTTGAACCAAATAAAAAAATGCTCAGTTTAGATGGACATCTCTCACATTTTTGGCCTGTAACCAAACAAACAATGAACAAAAATTCCTAGACTTACACAAAACTTTCCTATTGACTAACTTAAACTCAAAGAGAAGCATGTTTCATATGCATATCAGTAAGGATTTCAGAGCTAAACATTCCCTATGCTACATTATTAATCACACAGACATACAACTAGGTTAACCAACATGTATCTAAGTTCATAAAGAAACTAAAGATATGTTATCCCTAAAATAAACTCAAAACATGTTAAAGACCAAATCATAGACAACATACTTACATCCAAATGACCAAGGTAATAAACACCAACACACAATACATCATTTATCTACCTAAAACATGTTGCATATTGACTTGATAGGCTCAACATCAATAATGAATGCTAACAGTGTCTTGATTGTTCAATATACTAATATATGGTATAAATAAACACAGGAAACACATGTCTTATTCAACATATGATAAATATTGGATAACACTCACGAGGGTATCTCATCTAGAGGTAATGGTCATTTTTGTGGAGCTCATCACCATCGGAGTGCTGTGCTAGTTACTACAGCCATCTTCTTCTTAGTTTTCTGCAGTTCCTAGTGGGTGTTATAAGTGTGGTGATATTAGGCATTTCAAGAGAGAGTGTCCCAACTTCGGCGCGGTGGGCTGCATCAAAGTTCTCAGACTTTTGTGCCTAGGATAGCTAGACCACCGACTAGAAGTGAATCTCAGGTCTATAAAGATGGTTCTCATGGTTTCAGGGGTGGCCATCAAGTAGGTAGATGTGGTACTCAGTCCGGATGAGGTGGTGGTCATGGAAGTACTCAGACTTTGGGTGATCGTGCCCATTTATATGCTTTCCTAGGAAGACCTGAGACAGAGGCCTCCGATGCAGTCATTACAGGTATTCTTTTGGTTTTTCATTATCCCGCTACGATTTTGTTTGATCCAGGCTCTACCTATTCTTATATGTCTTCCTACTTTGCTTTGAGTTTGGATTTGATGTGTGATTCCCTATCCATATCTATTCGTGTTTCTACTCCCATTGGGGAATCCGTAGTGGTAGACAAGGTAGATCATGGTTGTGTAGTTACTTTGATGGGGTATGATACCCCGATAGACTTGAAGGTGTTGGTTATGGTAAATTTTGACGCTATTCTTGGTATGGATTGATTATTTCCATATCACACGATCTTGTACTGTCATGCCAAGACAATTACTTTAGCCATGCCAGGTATTCCTCGATTAGAATGGAGAGTGCTCTTAGTCAATATTCGAAGAAGGTAATATTATTCCTTAATGCTCAAAAGATGGTAGAGAAGTGGTGTCTCTCTTATTTGGTTTATATTCGGGATACAAGTGCGGATAGGTGTGGGAATGGTACGATATGGTATGGTATTTGAAACTTTGGTATGGTAATTTCAGTTTTCGGTTTCTAAAAGTACTATACCATTACTATACCAAATTAATTTGGTATGGTTTGTTATTTTAAGTTCATTTTTGGTATTTTATGGTATGATTAGGTAAATCAGTAATCATAGTTTGTTCGACTTTGACTTCGACTTAGACCTACATATACTCATATCATAGAGAATTATGAATTCGTCTATTCAAGAAATGTCTCAATAATATAGTACTAACACCTCACATATGTAAAAATATTTAAAAGAAAATACAAACCCCATTCATAAATCAATTTACAAAGAAGACATTTCAATCAAGTTTGGGTAGTTAAAGTTCCAACGCCTAAACAAATAGTTTTGTACAAATACTAGTTTATATATTTATTATTATTACAATAGTAATATATATGAATTGTATATCTAACTATATAGTTCGGTATGATATTCAATATTTCAGTATTTTGTTTATAAATATCGAATACCAATTTTTGTAAAAATGCATACCAAATACCGTTCCAAATACCATAGCACCTAAACCGCAGTATAAAAAATTTCAATTTCGGTGTGGTAATTGGTATCTACCATACCACGGCCACCCCTAAGTGTGGATACTCCTCCATTAGAGTTAGTTTCGGTAGTGCGAGAGTTTCCATAGGTGTTCCTTACATATCTTTCCGATGTTTCGCCCGTCCGTGATATTGATTTTTGTATTTATTTAAAGTCATGCATTCAGCCTATTTTCTATTCCTCCATATCATATGACACCAGCTGAATTAAGAGAGTTGGAGGATCAATTGCATCATTTTTTGAGTAAGGGGTTCATTCGGCCTAGTGTTTTTCCTTAGGGTGCTCATGTGTTGTTTATAAGGAATAAAGATGAGTCTATGCGAATGTGTATAGATTATCGGCAGTTGAACAAGGCAACTATCAAGAATAAGTATTTCATACCTTGCATTGACGACTTGTTTGATCAATTTTAGGGTTTCCAAGATTGATTTGAGGTCTAGGTATCACCAGTTAAGGATTAGAGATCTAGTCAACGGGGTTGTGAGACGAGCTTCCAAAAGCTCAAGAATGTGTTGACTACCGCTCTGATTTTAGCCTTACCAGTTGATGGACATAGTTTTACGATCTATTGTGATGCTTATGTAATAGGTCTTGGGTATGTATTAATGTAGAAATGGAAGATGATAACATATGCTTTGAGGCAGATAAAGGTTCATGAGAAAGACTACCCCACTCATGACTTGGAGTTGGTGACAATTATATTTGCTTTGAAGATTTAGATGAATTATCTTTATGGGTGCATTGTGAGGTATTCACAGATCATCGCAGTCTTCAGTACATATTCAACCATAAGAATCTTAATTTGAGATAGTATAAGTGGTTGGAGTTTCTTATGGATTATGACATGACTATCATTTATCACCCGAGAAAGACCAGTGTAATGGCAGATGCCTTGATTCAGAAGATGGTAAGTATAGGTAGTCTAGATCTATTGTATGTGGGGAAACATCCTTTGATGATAGATATTTAGTCATTGCCTAATCGGTTTGTGATACTTGATATTTTATAGCCCTATGGAGTTCTAGCTTGTGTAGAGGCACAATCTTCCTTATTGGAGCAGATTAAGGCTCAACGGTTTGGTGATATGAAGTTGTATATGATTTATTACAAGGTGATGCAGGGAGATGTTAAAGAAGCAATTCTTGATGGTGTTTTGAGGATCAAGGGTCGAGTTTGTGTTCCTAAGGTAGGTGATTTGACTAAGTTGATCCGAGAGGAGGCTCACAGTTCAAGCTATTCCATTCACCATGGGATACAAAGATGTATCGTGACTTAAAGTGACATTATTGGTGGTGTGGGATGAAGAAGGACATAATGGAGTTTGTGGATTGGTGTTTAGATTATCAACAAGTGAAATATGAGCACTAGAAGCCTAGTGGTGTGATTTAGAGAATGACCATACCCAAGGAATTGTCAACAAGTGAAGTATGAGCACCAAAAGCCTGATGGTGTGATTCAGAGGATGCCCATACCTGTGTGGAAGTTAGAGCGGATTGCTATGGACTTTGTGGTAGAATCTCTGCGGACTTTGGGAAAGTCTGATGCTATTCAGGTTATTATGGATATGTTGACTAAATCTGCACACTTCATTCCAGTTCAGACTACCTACAATACATAATTATTCCAAAATCTAGATTCGGAAGAAAGTTCATTTGTCAGGAGTACACATTTATATCATTTCGGATCGAGGCACATATTTTACGTCTCATTACTGGAGGTCTATGCAGAAGAAATTGAGTACTAGAGTAGAGCTTAACACAACTTTCTACCCTCATACCGATGGTCAGTCCGAGTAGGCTATTTAGGTTCTTGAGGATATGTTGTGAGCCTGTGGGATTGACTTTAGTGGTCATAAAGACTAATTTCTACCCTTGGCGGAGTTAGCTTGCAGTAATAGTTATCACTCGAGTATTAAGATGTCACCATTTGAGACTTTATATGGTAGGAGGTGTCATTCTTTGATTGGTTGGTTTGTGCCTTTGAGATTAGGTCACAAGATCCATGTTTATTGAGATATTCCTTGGACAAGATCAAGTTGATTCAGAAATGACTTCTCATGGCTCAGAGTAGACATAAGAGTTATGTGGATCAGAAGGTCTATGCTTTAGAGTTTATGGTTGGGGAAGAAGTTCTACTGAGAGTTTTACCTATGAAAGGTGTGATGAGATTTTTTAAAAAAGGGCAAATTAAACCCGACGTATATTGGGACTTTTGAAATCATTCAGCAAGTTGGTGAGGTAGCCTTACCTCATGGATTATCGAGTCTACATCCAGTGTTTCATGTTTTGATGGTGAAGAAGTACCATTCAGATAGTTCTCATATGATTCAGTGGGATACAGTGATGCTCAATTAGAATTTGTCTTTTGTGGAGGATCATATAACTATTTTGGATAGGAATGTTTGAAAGTGGAGGCCAAAAGAGATAGCTTCAGTGAATGTGCAATGGAGAAATCATCCTGTTGAGAAAGCTACTCGAGAGACCGAGTCTAATATGCGAGTTAGATATCCCCAACTTTTTGAGAGTCCAGGTATTTAATTTTCTTAATTGTTCATTTATTTAAGTGGTAAATGGTGTTACAACTCAAATAGTTATTTTTATGTTTTTAACTAGAAATCCTTAAAATGCCCTTCCCGAGACTTTAGTTGTGTGTTTGTGACTTGCGGGGATGGGTGTCATGGTTCCTAGGCTATAGGGTGAGTTTTAAATTCATTTTATCAAGTGTAGAAGTTTCTAAGTTAAAGAAATAAAGAAGTTTGACTTATAGTTGACTTTTGGGTAAACACATCCTTTTGTGGTTTCTTCAATTCCATTAGATCTGGAATGTCATTTATGATTTGGTCGAGTTTTTGGTTCAGGTCTCGAGGCATTCATGTACATTTTTGGTTGTTAGTTGAGAAATAAGATTTTCATAATTTAAGAGTTGACTTTGGTCAACATCGGATCAAGGAGACATTTTTCCGGGAATTTTGAGTGCGCGAGCAAGTCAGGAACGTGTTTTAGGATCGAAATGCATGTTTGGTTTATGTCCGGGGGGTCCCAGATGAGTTTCGAGTGTTAGATCAGGTTTTGGAAGAAATTGGAAAAATCAGCTTAGTTGTCTTCTGGTTTCCTTCATCGCGATTGCGAGAAGGGGCCCCGCGATCGCAATGAGTCAGTTGGGGTGGGGTCGCGATTGTGCCACTATGGCTCGCAATCTAGAATAATGTCTGCGGGGCTGAGTCCAGGTAGTGCTTCGCGATCACAACTGGTTGGCCTCACAATCGCGAAGAGCCGAAGACCAATTTGACGCCTAGGCAGAATTAAATCCCCAATTCAACTTTCATTCTTCCTTTACCCATTTAGAAGCTATAAAGCTCGGAATAGAGATATTTCAAGTGCAAAGTTAAGCTTTCTTCATTTGGGTTAGATCTAAACCCTTATCTAATTGATTTACATTGATTTCTTTCATTATTTTATGATTCTATTCTTGGTTTCTAAAGGGTAAATTGAGGGTTTTCCATGGAAATGAGTTTGATGAGTTTTACGAAATTGAAGGTCCAAATGGGATTACAACTTTATGATTTTTAGGCTATGGACTATCTAGACTATGGGTAAGATAATTTTAGGCTTAAAATGCCATTTTGCTCTTGTGGTCTGGGGTCACCTAGTTGGGTTCATTTTTGGATTCCGAGCTAAATCATAAGAATTTGGGAGTTTTTGAACTCGTGTGACCTCGTAGAATACTATTTTGACTATGATGAACCCATTTTTATAATAAAATTAATGTTTTGACCTTCGGGGTTTGGAATTGGATTTTGGGTTTGGTTTTTGGACCCAAACTCCTTATATGGCTTTATGGATGTCGTTATAATCTTATGAAGAAATCATAATTTAATAGATTGGGCTTTTTTGGAAGCTTAACGGAAAGGCAAGACCGTGGAGTAACTCTTCAGCTTCGAATTCATGCAAGTTGAGACTTAACTAGACCCTTATGTTGTGTTTTGTGTTAGCTAATTAATTAAGGAGCGTAATGGGAAAGTGGGGGTTTAGTACCCGTGAGGTGATGAGCACTTGTGAAGGTACCGATGTACATATAAAGGTTAATTAAAATACAAAATAGTTATACTCATGATGGAGACTCTATGTTTAGCCTTCTACCTCGAAGAGTGGTGCGTAAATCCACTTAGGTTGGTAGGACTGTTGTTTACTTGAGTTATGTTAGCCATGATTGATAGATTCCTTGATTTATGACTTGTAATACATTCATCACTCTACATCTCGTCTAAGTTATGAAAAAAGGACACTGTCTTGATAAATTGAGTTGATAATATACATCTGGATGGTGTTCATATATCCATTACATACGTTCATGATATTATTGGCATATGATTGATGAGGTATAGGAAAGGGGCCTTGAATGTCGAGAAATTGGATATGGTACACATAAGCTATGAAGTAGGTTCTTTAGTATGGTCATTTGTATCGAGCTTCACTTCATTGGCCAATAAAAAATCTCTCAGATATACTCTCGCTTATTTTCATGATTATTTTTTCTCTCTATGTGAGTGCGCATATATAGCCTTTGGTGAGCAGTAAGTCGGATGAACACAGATCACATGTAATGAGGCCCACTAGGCGAATTAGGGTTTGAGTTGACTTAAGCTTCTTGTGTGTCATGCGACTTCAATATCCCTTTAGGGGTCTAAAATGTATCCCGCTTAATTATGGCAAGTACTCTTGTAACTTGTCCACTGAGTCTTTATCTTGAGATCTTATAATTTAAGTGTTATACTCACATCTAGACTATGCGATGGAACACGTCCATAGACCAATTTTATTCATTTTGGCAATCATTAAAAAATACAAGGTCTAACAAAAAACTTGCAAATATATAACAACATGTTAGTATCAATTCGGCTGAACAAAAACACCTTTTGGATAAGGACCTTGAGGAAAGATAGTGTTTAAGATGGAGGCAACCTCTTGCTTACCACAAGGCTTGAGATATGCTTGATGGAAGTCCAAAATTTATCTTAAATAATTCTTCCAATGACTCATATATCATGTCCGCTAAGTCTGTATCTCGAAATCTCTTTATTCCAAGAGTTCTACTCATAATAGGACTCTAATATGGAACATGTTCATGGACCTGAGTCATTCACTTTATCGATCATCAAAACATATAAGTTCTAAAAACTAACTATCCGATTCGTGCCCATGTATCATAACTCAATAAATTAGTGACACTATCAAATAATAGGAAAGTATATGACATTTGAGTTTAAGCACGTCAATTCATAATTCAAGATACAAACCATAATGTATATGGCATTGGAGCCACCTTAGGTGAAGGTGGTTAGGCGCACACACTTTGTTGAAAAATTATGTATTGTAGATAGATCAAGTGTTAGCTATTATGAGTATATATTGAATTTTGCACACTCTTAACATAAGTGAAGATACAATTTGCACACCCTTCACTAAATACCCTTTGAGTTTTGAGTTTGTTCTACAAGTGCCACATACACACACAATGAGAGACTATTAGATAAACAGTTGATGCTGCCTTCGCTATGCTATAATATATATCTAAGATAATACACATTCCATGCCTATCCCCATACACCTCATGAAGTGTGAAGAAATACTCCCAAGAAGTATCATTCTCTGAATCAACAATTCCATACGCAAATGGCAACATTTGTCTTGTATGAATAGATATAACAATATCACAAGGGGAGATAAAAAATGAATTCATAAAAATAATATTTCTTAGTAAGAAATTTTGATAGTTGTTCCCACATGATACCCATAAAGTATATTTTTATACCATGCGAGTATCATAGATCAGTGGAGGTTTTCTTATGCATTGCAGGCAATACATGAGATATACTTACCTTCTGCATTTTGTGTGGCAGTTATGAGCATGGTCTCTTTGTATGTTGCATTTAGGAATGACCATCAACTACTGTAGGTTTGTAGGAATTCCAACATTGGATTGATGTATTTAGTGCTATGAAAACATACAAGAAAGAGTCATCTTATTTAGTATCTAGTCTTGTAACTATCCCTGAATTTACATACTCCAATATGTACAGATATGTTGGTAATTATTTGTATGAATCTTTTGGGCTTCCTCTTCAAATTTTGATGGCCCTTTCCTTTGCACGCCATTCTTGCATATAGGACAAATTGATATCATGTGCATTTTTGTCATCTCGTTGGATATCTGATGATGTGTATACTATTTTTGGATCAACAAGCTTTTCATAGTATTAACAAACATCATGGTGACAGTTCTTTCTGAGCAGTTTTTACATTCTTTAGGCAACTGTGGATGTCATTGAAGACACTCGAAACATGTTTGACTTTCATACACTTTATGATTTAAGACTCCACATACATTCTTCATTGACACAAGCAACATATACCTGCACATAATGGTTGCATCATGAAAATATTTTTTAGAGCAAAACATGGAGGCGTGTATATTGATTACCATGATGTATCATGTGTGGACTGATAGGAGTCCCTCATTGAAGGACTGCAACCCAGTCCTTTATGAAACCATCTCAGTACATATATACCATGATGGTATTATGCACAACTGAAGGAGTTTCACATTGATGGACTTCACATATTTCTTCATGATACCATATTAGTATATGAATATACCATGATTGTATCATGTATGGATTGAGGGAAGTCTCTTATTGAAAGACTGCAACCCGGTCCTTCATAAAACCATCTCAATATATGAATATACAATGATGGTATCATATGCAGACTGAAGGAGACTGCACCCAGTCCTTTATGATATCATCTTAGTATATGAATATATCATGGTGATGTCATAAAGGACTGGGGAAAGTATCACATTGATGTACTTCACCCATTCCTTCATGATAACATATCAGTAAATGGATATACCATGATAGTATCATGTGTGGACTGAGGGGAGTCTCTTATTGAAGGATTGTAACCCAGTCTTTCATGATACCATCTCAGTTTAGGGATATACCATGATGGTATCATACACGACTGAGGGAGTATCACATTGATGGACTTTACTCATTCTTCATGATACTATATCCGTATATGAATATACCATGATGGTATCATGTGTGGACCGAAGAGAGTATTTTATTGAAGGACTGTAATTCAGTCCTTCATGAAACCATTGCAATATATGGATATACCATGATGGTATCATAAAGGACTGAGGGAGACCGCACCCAGTCCTTTATGATACTATCTCAGTATATGGATATACAATGATAATATCATAAAAGACTGAGGGGAGTCTCACATTGATAGACTTCACCCAGCTATTTATGATACTATATTAGTATATGAATATACCATGATGGTATCATGTATGGACTAAGGGAGTCTATCATTGAAGGAAGGACTACAACTCAATCCATCATGATACCATCTCAGTATATGGATATATCATAATGGTATCATATGTGTACAGTAGGTATCATAGAAAATTGTATAGAAGATTGACAAAAATAGTCACAAACCTTCTGTGACATGATTTTTTAGTTCAATATTTGAATTTCACTTGTATGAGTATTATCGCACAACATCGATTAATGTATTTTTGTCAATATAAATTTGGTCAACTTCAATTGCTTGTTTGAGTGGATCAGTAATGATGATGTTGTGATTCATGTGTTGCGATTGATGAATGACATTATCAATCATATATATGTCACCATCGTCATCTAGGTTTCGTGAATTTGTCAGTTATGTCTTTATGAAGTTTCAGCAACATCAATGTGTGACGTGATTGCGTCGACAACAGTGTTTTTGTACGAGATTTACAATGGATACGATGGTATGGCAATGTTCTTCTTCTTCAAGTCGAAATACATTTTTACTCCCATATCGTTGAAGATCTTCATCGGTGAAAATTTCTCTCCAAGTGTGTATTTGATTTCTAGCTTTGTTGTAGCAGCATCAGGATGTAATTGGGTTGCAATTTGTGCAACAAGCTTATTGAAATTTCAGCTAGTTTTTATGAGAACTGCATCAACATCATAATCAACTTTTTTTTATTTGAAACCCAACTACCATTGTGTAGCACTAAAATTGTAATATCATCCATTAAAAACGTGTTAAATTGCAGATCTATAAATCAAGTTGAAGAGTATACAAATTTTAAGTTTGAGAATTGTGCGAAAGGTAATTTGAAATCGGAAAAACAAATTCAGAACTGAAAATTCAAAATCAATTTATTTGTACATGTTTCTTGTCTTTAATTTTTCTTGCTATGAATTAAAGGAAGTCATAAATAGTGCTAAACATTTTCCATGGACCATCATCATTTTTCTTGCAGAAAACATTCAAAGGTTACAAAAACTGATTTAAGTAATATAAGCAAAGAATTACCAATATAGTTTCACTGGGACAATGCATAAAGATTTAATCAAATTAATACAATGAAGTTGATCAATGAAATCTATGAAACATGTGTTAATTTATTTAAGGATATTAAAAGGTAGTAAAAAGTTGTGTTATTCAATTTACAAAAAAAAAGAAGCCAACATCTTCATATAGAGAAGCTACCAAGAAACTTAGCTTCCGCAATGTGAGTTTCATTCCTAACCATAATAAGCAGGGAATATAATTGAAAGACAAGATATGGCTGAAATATTGCGCTTTTATTTGAGGTAAAAAACAATTGAGATACAAGGCATGAAGTTCTACTATATACAACTTTAAGCCTATTGCCCTACTTCTTGTTCCCGCACTTCATTTGAACAGCCAATGTCTTGAACATGTTAGGGCATGGGTCCTTGTTCGGCTCGTCGTAAACTTCTCTCTCAATTGGGATTGTGCATGTGTGTTTCCCTAAGCAATGTTGTTCTGCAATTTTGAGACTGTTGGCAGAACTGCAGTTTCCATTGAACAAGTTCCCACAGGCACCATCTGGATTACCATAGCTAGCAAACTCGACTTTATGAATGATTTTGTTGCCTGGGCAAGTCAAGTGTGCGCCTGACTTGAGATCCTCCACAACCGCGACAAAGTGAGTGCCAGATCTCTCCCATGATTTGACATGAGGAGGATGGTATTCAGAGATGATACTGCAGATTGTGTCTCTGTTTACTGTTTGGATTTCAATTGTTTCTGGGTGACCACCGGTTTCCTCAAAGATGACTAGGAGATTGTTGGTTGGTTTCAAGAAAGCCCTTGGAATGTGGTACCTGAAATGTCACACGTAAAAATGTTACACTTTTCATATTTGAGACTGTTTAGGTATTTTTTTTGAAATTAATGTGGAGTTTTGATCATTGATATACTTACTCGAATTGAGTGGGCTGTCCAAGAGGGTTGAGGAAAGATGACCAATAACGACCAAGGCTTTTACCATTGACCCACATCATACCCTTTTGCATCCTGTCCATTTTCAAGGCCAGTGGGTTGTTGCCTTCAGGGGCATCGAAATAGGTCTGCGGTAGAAGAGTCATAAGAGTTTTAAGTTATATACATCGATAGTATAAAATTAATTTATTTATGAGTCAATGAAGAAATACTTCAGTGCTTATACCTTGTACCAAGTAACAGCTCCTTTGGGAGGACCAGTTACTGGAGTCCATTTTACTTTCTTTGCACCCTCTTCAGTAAACAGTTCATTCTTTTCTCCAAATACACCTACCTGTTAAATTTTTTGACAAGCAATGATTTTGGTTACCAATTAATTGATTACAAAACTTTTGAAGGTTGATAAAGATCAAATCTAATTGAATATAATTATGTATTTGTACCTCATGTCCCCAGTTGTTTTGGCTTATATCGAGAGTTCCAGCCATCAAACCTTGAATGGTCACACCTCTGGGTCCAGCAAACCTTTTTTCCATGTATGCTCCACTATTCTGCATTTATAAATAACAAGTTAAATTGTATAGTAATTTCTTATATTTGTACTATAATAATGTGCAAAATGAGGGGTATCAAGAATACCGGGAAGCCAACTGTCTCAGCCAGAATTGAGATGGTGTTAGTTCCAGGCTTCAACAAAATAGGCTTCTGGAAGACAAAGCTCTTCTCGATGTTGTTACCGTGTCCAAACCCTGAAAGGTAATGCCAACAAATGTTAAGTAAGGAAATTTACATTATCGGTGCAATTTAACAAGATATAATCCACATACCAACATATTCGCCATTGACAAAGGCAACCAATGCATGACCCATACTTGCGATTTGTAGAATGGGGAGGATGTCAGGCCTCATGGGCAAGTCATTGTGATTTAAGGTGAGACTATTATGTAACAATTCCAGCATTAGAATAAACTCAATTTGATTAATTAAGATAGACAAACAAGACAATGCCAAATGTTAATTGTAATTACCTTGTACTGTACCAAGCATAATCCGAGGTATCCTTTGTCAAACTGTAGAGTTCCAAAGGTTCCCTGTTCTTAAGTGACAAGTCATTGATGGTTGGGACTTTTTCTTGGTACATTTCAAATTTAAGATTCTTTGCCTTCCTTGATGCGATGAAGTTCCTTGAATTGTGTTGGGAGACGATCTGTTTTCCATAACAAAAAATTTGAATTTTCAAATGATATTGATTCTTTTATATCATGAAGTACAATATTTTTTCTATGTAACAAAATTTACCGTTTGAGTGTTGTAGACAACGGTCTTACAATCGGGGAGAATGCTAATGGACTTCTCAGGTAGGTAATATTCTTTACCCCTGAATTTGATGGTAGCGGGGTTAGTTGTGTGGTTGTTGGTTAAAAAGGCAGCACAATCACTTCCTGACTTCTCATAAATTGTAATCTGTAAAATTGTAATGGTTAAGATGTATAAGATTTCTATCAATTTTGTTTAGGGTCAATTAATACAATATATATAAATTCTTTATATATTACCTCTAGGTCTTGGTTGATTCTTTGTACAGTGGGAGTTCCCCAAAGGAGAGCCCTTCTTGATAGTCTCAAAGCCCTGTGCAAATCCCTCAAGTGACTCCATTTTGGTTCCCTTTGCAAACCTGAAAAGATATACAAATATCTAAGTTAAACATTCATTTTGCTTTGGAGTAAGTCGTTATGCAATATTTTTTACACCGTTAGTGTACTAACCGAATTCATCAAGGGGAGCCTCATCGTAGTAACGCGTTGTCACGAAAGATGAGCTTGTTCTTCCATAGTTGGTTCCACCATAGTACTGAAAAATAAGAATTACATTAAATTTTGCCAGTAGTTTTCAAAGTTGGTGGGAAAATAATCAATTCAAAAGAAATACTATACCATGTAATAGTTTGTAAGAGTTCCGTTCTTTGCGAAGAAACGAGCTACAGAAAATGCAATATCTTCTGCTGCTCTTTGTGATGGTGGGTCTCCGAAAGTCCTATATCTGTAAATCATTTTTTTTCAAATGTTAGAATTTAGACATAAAATAACAAATTAGACATTAGAAAAAGGATCATATACTTACTGGGCAGTCCAGTTTTCAGTCCATAGAGAAGGTTTGTTGGGACCATTGGGGCCAGTGAAAGTATCTCCACAATGCCTTCCATTGCATGTGCTGATCTGGATAATTGAAATCAGAGTTATGTTTTTTTTCCCTCATATTTTAACTAATTAACCATTTTGTTGTTAAGTACGTAGTTATTTTGATAAACTTACGATGTGTGGAGGGGCATCCTTTTGCTTACACATGATCCAAGGGACTCCATTGTATAATGAAGTAGCCATATTGGCAGCCCACTTGACGTATTTCTTTCCGTTTTCTCTGTAAGCAAGTTGAACATTGTTGTATTCGTTTTCGATCTGAGCCATGATGATGGGGCCACCTTGGGGTGCAAACAACTTCTCCTTTTTCATCAAATCAATCACCATTTCTGAGTACTTTTTCATGTGGTGCTGCAACGTAAAAGATAAAATCATTAAGTCGTTCAAAAAGCAAAATTTATTTGAAGGGAATTATAATATGTTTTCGCCTTAATACGTACCATAAATGGTTCGTTGTAAGAACGGAATGTGATGTTTGGGACCTCCCTTAGCCAGTATGGGAATCCTCTGTTCCATGATCAATAAGCCATCATTAAGAAACATTATGTTAACGATAAACAAAATTATATAGAATTTTATGGACTTATATATGTATACCCTTGATTCCATTCAGCCTCGATGTATGGTCCAATCCTGAGGGTGACATACAAGCCCTGTTCACCAATTGTCTTGATGAACTTGACTACATCATTGTTTCCTTCAAAGTTGAACTGCATGCATGTTCAAACACAACTATTATAATTCATAACCATTTTGTGACAACAATGATCTTTTATACATAATGAGCATTTATGTTAATTACCTGGCCTTGAACGGGCTCGTGGATATTCCAGAAAACATAAGTCTGGATAAGGTTTAGACCTCCTTCCTTAGCTTTCCTAATGATGTCTGGCCACATCTGAAATATTCAATTATAATATAGTTTTCATGAGCAAATCCACTATTAATAGGTTAAGTATAAACAATATCTACCCGCAAGGATAGCCAAGTTGGTGTAGCAGTAGAGCGCGAGACCGTAAGATCACGAGTTCGATCCCCTGCATAAACCTTGGTTGAGCCTGTCACACATGGTTTGCCAAGTGTGGTTAATTGGCTGACGTGGTTTGCGGTATTGCGTCGATCGGGGTTTACATGCGCGCACGAAGAAGTAGCGGGTTCGCGGTTCATTCACAACAAAAGAATAAACACGATCTTATTATATGTATACATTTTTATTTTCTTTACCTCAGCAGGCATACGAGGATAATGAATGGAACCAGAAAAGAGCAATTCCCTTTCCCCATTGACGATCATTGAACGACCATCATATGTAACCCCTTTAGTTTTTTCTCCGAATGCGCAAGAAACTACCAACGAGAGGAGAGCCAACGACATCAACCGACTTGATATAGCCATAGTTTGTGTTTTTCTTTTTCTTTTTTACTATTATCTTAGATGAGTGCAAATGCAAGGACAAGAAAGAGAAGAAGACAATGAGCTAGAAGGCACCTCTTCCTTTGTGGAGGAGGCACCAAGTTATTTAGCTGTCTTGATTCTCTTGTTATGACCATTTATTGTTCCAATTTATAATGATCAGAGCAGAGATACATATAAGGCTTGGAGAAATTCATGGCTTGTTTTCTTCCTTTTTGTTGCTATTTCCTAGGGGGTTTTGGGAGTCATTGGAGAATTGTTCAACCCCCCATTTTCTCCTTATTTTTTCGTCCTCTATTATCTTGTTTTGTTTGAAACAGAACTACATTAATGTAGAAGCTTGATAATATAGAAGACGATTTATTGAAATAAAAGTTTGATAAATTAAATTAATTGTGACTTGATATATTGAAATAAAAGCTTGATAATATAGAAGAAGATTTAATGTCACTATACAAGAAAATTATAAATTTTTATATTAAAAAGACTTGAACATGGTATTTAATTATATATAATATATGATTTTCTAATTATCATAAATAAAAGATCTCATTCTTTTCAGATTTTAGTTTGTATTGTTCAAATGAGTGAGCAAATGAGGTTAAGTTTCTTCCTCATTATCGAATTAAATCGTCGAGTGAGTAAGGCAACAGTTGCACCATCACCTAGTTCCTCAAGGTTTTCATCCTCATCTTCACTGTTTGTTTAAGAGGTTTGTCCTTGGAGTGTCATTGTCTTGTCCCTATACAAATTCCTCTGGCTCTTAATGTTCATCTCATAAGTTTGAAAGATGTTCATCAAGACATGTAGATCCATTGTGGCAAGTGTTGACACCCAATTTTGACCCTCTCTCCCAATAATAATTAATAAATTAAACTAATTTTAAAACACCACAAAATAATTTTTATAATAATAAAACACGCATATATAAGCATAAACATACATAAATAAGCAATTTAATAATGGTGTCACATTTATAAAAGCATTAAGCACTCATTAAATATCATATCCGCATTTGTCATTTTAAAATAAATAACTTAAACCCCACTTATTTTCCATTAATTAAAACTCAACACTTAAAATCTACCAACTCAAAATAACACACTACCAGCCCAAAAGCTTTAGCCCAAATACTCCTATTTTTCGTCCACTGCACCCCTCCCATTTTATACAAATTTTGTAACCCACGGCCCATCATATTATTTCATCTTCTCCCTCCTTCTCATAAAACCTAAACAAAAACCAAGAACCCCTAATATTTCCTTTCCAGTCGCCGCACCTTCCCCCGCTGGATTTTTAGCCAAAAAATCCGGCGACACAATTTACTCTTCCCACCAACTTTACTTCCCAAAATATATCTCCCTAAAACGTTACCAAAATCAACGCCAAACCTTACCAAAATCGATACCCAAAATCGCATAAAATCGGTACCAAATCATCCCAAGAATAGTTTACCATAAGAATAAACGTACCTTAATCAAATAGTACACCAAAATCCCGTCTCAAAATCATCGAGAATATTACCAAAATACAAGCAAAATCAGTCTGAAATCAATTCGAATATTAACCATAAGAGTTGTCCTAAAAATTACCAAAATTAGAACCCACAGTTAGGACTAGGGGTGACAAAATTAGCCCAAACCCAAATGACCCGCCCAAGATTTTATGGGTTTGGGCAAGAGTGATTTTGATGATGGGTTAGTTTGAGTTAGCCCAAGTTGACCCATCATAAATCAACAACCCAAATAAGCCCATGATGATGCTCAAACATGACCCATCAAAATACTTAATTATAATGATTAGAGTTCCACATTTTTATATATAAATAATACTATTATCCATAACTAAGTATTAAATATAATTAGAGGAGGTAGATGAGACGTTTATAAAATAATTATTTATAAATATGAAATTTTTTCGTACTCCTCCCCCCCGGTCTACCACATTCTAAAATTTTCTAATTTATATTCTTTTACTTTTATAAACAATTTATAAAAAATATGATTTTTGTAAATCCACCCCCGCCCTACGCCCACCTCCCGCCCCTACCCTCCCCCTGCCCTACCACATCAAACTTCTATTTTATATTTTTTAACTTTTATAAACAATTTATAAAAATATGATTTTTACCTCCACCGCCCTACCACATTCTCAAATTTCTATTTTATATATTTTTTTACGTTTATAAATAATTTATAAAAAATATGAATTTTTTTCTTACCTCTCCTCCCCCGCCCTACCACTTTCTCAAATTTCTATTTTATATTTTTTACTTTTATAAATAATTTATAAAAATATGATTTATTTTCTTACCACCCCGTCATACCATTTTCTCAAATTTCTATTTTATATTTTTTTACTTTTATAAACAATTTATAAAAATATGATTTGTTTTTCTTACCTCCACCCCTATCCCACCTCTCGCCTCCCATCCCCGCCTACCACACTCTCAAATTTCTATTTTATATTTTTTTACTTTTATAAAAAATATGATTTTTTTACCTCCACCACCCCGCCTCCCATGCCCTACCACATTCTCAAATTTCTATTTTATATTGGTTTTTATTTTTATAAAAATTTAAAAAAAAGGAATTTTTTTCTTACCTCCACCCCTATCCCACCTCCCGCCTCTACCCTCGCTCTACCACATTCTCAAATTTCTATTTTATATTTCTTTACTTTTATAAACAATTTATAAAAAATATGAATTTTTCTTACCCTCCCCGCCTCTAACCCCTCCCTACTCTACCACATTCTCAAATTTCTAATTTATATATTTTTATAAACAATTATAAAAATATGATTTTTTCTTACCTCCACCCTCCCCGCAACAACTACCCCCTCTGCCCTACCACATTCTCAAATTTCTATTTTATATTTTTTTACTTTCATAAATAATTTATAAAAAATATTAATTTTTTTCTTACCCCGCCCCTATCCACACCTACCCCTTCCACCTCCACTCCATCATCAAATTTCGATTTCATAATTTTTTTGCTTTTATAAAAAATGAAAAAAATCTTTAAAATATTATTCTTATTTTAAAAATAAAAATATGAAAAAATCAAATATCATATAAAATAAAATAACATCATAAAAGGTAAGTTTGAATTTTGTAAAAGTAATGAGTCAAGTTGGGCAATATGGGTTATGACCCATCATTTTAGCACATCTTGACCCGTCCACCTTAGCTCATGTAAGTTTTAGGCGGGTTGGGCATTGACTCATTTACGCTGACTTTCATGACTCAAACGACCCATCCGCCTACTTAGACTCCGACTAGCCACTCCGCCACCCGTAAAAAAAACCGTGCCCGGGGCTCGAACCGGAACGGGATATGGTATGGTCCCGCCCGATCCGGTCCCGGCCCGATCCCGATCCCGCCTCGATCCCGCCCATGTCCCGCCAATTGTCAAAAATAGTCGTTGTCTAACGGCCATTTTTGGCTTCCCCCACTCCCCCAACCCCCTACCCCATTTATATTTATATTTATTTTTAACTGCTAAGTTATTATTTACACTTTAACCCAATTTTCCAACTATAAATACCTCATTTTCTCTTCTTATTTCTCACAAATCTTCCTTAGCCGGAGACAGCTTGGAGATGGCGGTACTATTCAGAGATTGAATACGAGCGGAGCGAAGGAGGTGCGGTCAACCAGAGATTAACGAAGAAGAAGACGAAAACTACAACGACATTTTATCTGAAGGCATGAGTAGCGACGTGGAACAATTTGACCAAGATATACCAATTCCAACCGAAGAACCACACGAAATTATAAAGAAACTAGAAAAAATATTTTCAAATTGGTATTTTATTTCATTGCAATTTTTTAATTTTTCTATGTCTTTTGCAAAAAATTTCAACAACAGTACACTACAATATTGTATTTCTGAATCGTGTATATTTCAATGAAATAATTAATAATATAAGAGGCACAAAAATATCCTTGGGATGTTTTTTATACACTCTTCTTGTCTTTGTTTAATTATTTAGTTTATACTTTATAAATATATTATATGTATGAGTATAATACTATAATACTATAATAGTATAATATGAGTCTATGACTATCACTATATGACTATATGTTAATGTTACTTTGTTAGTAATTTACTATTTTTAATTTAGTGGATTTTTTTTTTTTTAAAAAAAAAAACCCGCCCGACCCGTCCCGACCCCCTGCCTACCGGGATCGGTATCGGGACGGGACACGGTATCGTCCCGCTAGTCCCGATCCCTCCCGACCCCGCCCCTCCTCTCCACCCCGACCCCGTCCCGATCCCGCCGGTCCCGATCCCGGTGGGCCCGGCCTGTGCCTGGGCTCTCTACCTCTCTCGTCTGAATTAATAAAAATGGAGGGCCCAAGTCAGTAAAGTCACATTTTAAATAAAAAAATGGTCAAATAAATTAGTAAATAACCTAATTAAATTAATAGGCGGTGCGGGTATTAGCGGGGAGGGTACGGACGGTGCGGGTACAGTGTGGGTAGCGGGGCGTGACGGGTATGGTGCGGGTCTTATATGAAATTCACTCCGCCCCACTACCCATAGCGGGTAGCACTTTTGATACCCATACCTGCCCACCACCCACCAAACCATCCCCCATACCTTCCCCAACTGGAGTGGGTCCGGGGTGGTACCCGCATTTACCCGCCCCACTGACATTCTTATTTGCCATAAGCCTTGACTTATATCTCTCTAAATCACCAATATCCCTCTACTTGTGATGAAAAATCCACATGCAACAGATCACATTCACCCCCTCTGGTCGAGGGACCAAATCCCAAGTACATTGTTTCGTTAAAGCATTAAACTTCTCACACATGGCCACATTCTAATTCGGGTCCATTTTGGCTAACGTTGGACTTTTGAGTATAGGGGAAATTGTGTTGGTGGACAGGTTAAATTGGACTTTGGGTTTGAAAATCTCGTGTTGGGTACGGGTTTCCATACGGTGTGAGGGTGCGGGCTGGGTAAGGGTTAGGGTCGACGGGTCGGGTGCACTGACTGGGGTTGAAATTGGGTTTGGGTTAGGACTCGGTGATGGTATGGGGTATCGGTCGAGGGAGGTGTTTCGGTGAGTCACAACAGTGAAGAGGGGTGGGTTGGATGTTATTCTGGTGGGTCGACGTTGGTATCAGTTTTTGGGTTAGGTCTGGTTGCCGATCTCGGTATACCAGGACTGGTGGGGGACGGGATAGTAGGGTATGGTGTCGGAGGTGGGAGGGTTCTGGTAAGTGGGTGGACTGGCTGGTTGCTGGTGACTGGAGAGAGTGTGGCTTGGTAGTGACTGCGGAGACGGTACACATGTTGGGACGGTGACCAGTGGATTTGTGGAAGCTGGTGGCCGATTGCCGATAGGGGTGGCAATCGGCGGTGATGGTGATCTGATAGGCACCGTGGCGAGAGATCTTGATGGGCGATGCAGGTAGGTGGCGATGGGTGGCATTACGGGGTGGTGATGTTGGGCTGACACAGTTCTCGAAGGGTGATGGGAGAGAAGTCTGACTCGTCTAGAAAATTGTAATATGGTTTTTAAAACTTTTGGATTATCGAAAATGGGAACGTGATCTCGTTAAAGGTGACGTGATGAGAAACGTGAATTTGATGAGTGGATAAGTCATAACACAGATAACCCCTATGATTCGGCGGGAATCCTAAGAATACACACGGGGTGGTGTGGGATGCTAATTTGTGGGGGAGGTGGAAGTGAGATTTGGATAACATAGGCAACCGAATATCCGAAGGAGGTCATAGGAGGGAACTACCTGCAATACTCAGACATATTAGAAAATTGTTAAGACGGGTGTTGTTGAATTGTTCTTCCAAGTACACCGCACTAGTATTTTTGTTGTCTTAAAAGATTTCTTCCAAACGTGTCCATAACTCATAGGCGGAGGCATCCATTTTCATGATCGTGTAGAGTAAATCCTTAGATATTGTGCCACATATCCACTGTTTAACCACGACATCTAGACGACGCCATGTTGTGTCTTCGATTTCGGAAGGGCGAAGGAAGGAGTTGTCTATATGGTCAAGTACATGATATACACATGCGTGAATGCGGATCATTTCCACCCATGACCAATATTGGCCATGATAAAAAATCAAGGGAACAAAGTTCTTGATGTTAGTAACGACGAGGACCGGATGGAAAAATGGTGAGGAGAGGGTTGTGGGAGGTGGTTGGATGACGACTTGGTTAGAAGCGAAAGTGTCAGAAGACGTGGGAGTAGCCAAATGATGCATTGAAGTATTGGAGAGAAAGAAAAACTGAGATGGGGGGTCACCGACGGCCAAAAAAAAATTTAGGGGGGGCGGCAACCGAAATTGAGTCTACGTTTTTAGGGTTTTGGCTCTGATACCATTTAAAGAATGGATCTTGGGCCTAACTCAACCCCAAAAGCTAGCTTGTAGGGTAAAGATTGTCCAACTCTATATTAGGAGTTCATGTTCCCATTTCATATCCGATGTGAGACTCTTAACACTCCCCGCACGTCCAGATCTTATTAACTGGAGCGTGAATAATATAATTTGGGGGACCAACATCGGTGAACAAGAAATTGAAATAGGTCTGGCTCTAATACTATGTAGAATAATATTAATCTCCCTTGTACAATCTTTCTCATTTATACCAATATATATAGTGTACAATGTAAAATCCTAATACAATAAGAATCCTAGTTTATCATAATTATACATCCCTAGATATTTACACAATATATTGAATATATTCTATTTATGGTGCTATATTATTTTGTACACGTATAAAAAATTTTGATCTTGTAAAAACATTTTTAAAACTAACTTTAGTAATACTTATGAAAAATTAATTAACAAACTTCAATTTTATTACTTGCTGATCGCGTTGTAATGAAGAATACATCTAACTTTGATCGTATGATTGGAAGTGGCGGCTTAAACACGAGTCATTACAACAAGAATCAATGATTATATATTGTATTCAAATAGGTTTGCGATTGAAACTTAAACTTGATCGAGTCACTAATGTATGAAGTAATATATATATATATATATATATATATATATATATATAATGTAATTACATAATAACTTTGTGTATTATTATAAAAAAAAATAAGTGCATCTGAATGACTAATAAACCGAAAGGTACTTCTTCCACTTTAATCAGAAATGTATCAAAGTTAGTGTTCAATGCGCACATCATGTGATTTCTTTTTTATTTATCAATAGGTGAGTCATTCTCTTCCCCCGCCCTCATGTCGTATCAATTTAATGTGAGTGTATCCAAAGATAGTGGCCCAGTGACCATTAGTTAAATTTGCGCTGGCAGTACAAGTTCGATTCTACGGATACGTTCTTCTGAAAGATATGCTCAGATTAAAGTGGTAGTTTAACCACGCGGGCATGTTGACGTGTGGGTTTGATACTCCTCGATAATCCTCGTGGTGACCTTGTAGCGTTGATCCGCTGATGGCGATCGACATCGAACGCGGCGCACATCTCGCGATTTACCTGGCGGTGGCGGCTAAGAACGAGTTTCATTCGCCTCCGGGAAAGATAAGATCGATCTTGTGCAGTCGACAATGATATGAGGTACTTCCCATTCTGTCGGGACCCGCCCCGTTGAACATCCCTAGGTGTATGTATTTGCATTATATCTTCAATATCCGTTTCATCGCATTAATTAGCACCCATTTATAATTTTATATTTTTCTTCTCAAATTATTTATCACTTTTTAGTTACACACTTTTTAAGAAATATTAATGTTAATTAAGTGGAATTTTTTATTACTTTACTTTTATTTATGTTTAAATTATAATTTCTCTTCATTAAATATTTAGTTTATTTGTGTGTCATCTATATTAACGACACAATTATATTAAAGATGAAATGAAAAAAGTCTAATTAATTTTATCTTAAATTTCAAAAATGACATATATTTTGAAATAATTATATTTTTATAATCAATACAAATAATTTGAGATAGAGAAATTAATTTTCTTTCCATTTTTTGTATTTTCTTTAATATTGTTTTGTTAGTCAACTATTCTACCTAACAAAACAAATAGTAACCAAATTCCTAACGACTCCAAGATAGAAGAGTTTGCAGAAAGAGAGAAGAAAACAAGGAGAATTTGAAGGGGTTTGCCTTGAAGTTTTAAAAAATCAAGAATGAGTGGGTCGCGGTTCATAAAATGTGTGACAGTGGGCGACGGAGCAGTGGGTAAAACATGTCTACTCATTTCATATACCAGCAATACGTTTCCCACTGTAAGTTGTTCCTTTCTTGGGTGAAAGATGTTACATTAAATTTGTTTATTCTTAACATTTTCTGCTAGTTTGGATACTTGTTCCACTAGTTTTCCCGGAAGATGGATGAATTAGTTCGAGTTTAGATCAAATTGGGACTCTCACCAAGTACATAATTTTTTCGACAAGTACTAAATTGTTTTAAATTGGGGTTCTCGACCATATGGAGTAGAAAATATGGGGTGTGTTTGTCATGAAGGATAATGTTTTCTTCGAAAATAAGTGGATTTCTTACTTATTTTCTAGTGTTTGTTAAGTAAACAAAAAAGTATTATCTAAGAGCATTTATATGTAATCTAGCAAAATATTATAGGGTGAGATGAGTGGGGGTTCGGGGGTGGTGGAGATGGGATAGTTAAGTGGGGGTTCGGGGGTGGTGGAGATGGGATAGTTAAGTGGTGGGCGGGGAGGATACAATGAACTTGAAATGTCATTTTTCTCATTTTTAAGAAACTTGTTTTTCTAGTGTAAATATTTTTCTAAAATTTTGACCAACCAAACATGAAAAAATTGGAAAATATCTTCCTCTATTCCAAACACACCCATGGTGTAGAATTTTTCTTGGGAAAAGTCCGACTTGCAAATCATATTTTTTTCCTACTGTGAAAAGGGTTGTTTCAGTTCCCATAACCACAAATGAAATTCTCATTTCGGGTAATGTGGAAAAAAGGAAAACTAATTTCAGTTGTAGCTCTGTAGATTAAAGTTCCCTTCTGTCTGTTTTGCTGATGAACCATTTCCTGTATGATCATTTGGCGTTCATTCGCCTTTGTTATGGAGCACTTTGCCCCCCAATGTGGGACATCCTGGGGCTTATCCGGATTTAGTCGGGCCCCAATGCAGGTAACCGATACTAGGTGGGAAACCAAAAAAAAAGACACTAGGTGGGAAATAAAAAAAATGGGCGTTCATTGAATTTCTAGGGAATGAGAGAAGAATGTGAAAATCACTGCAGTGTAAGCCATTTCTAGACTAGTGTTCAGGCTTCCTTAGTCCCGGTGATGACTAAAACAACATATTTGTTATGTTATATTTTTTGGTTGTCTTTTCTCATAGTGTTTGAACTAGTATATGATTTTGATTTATGATGTTTTCTTAAAATTTTGTCATTTATATGTTTTATAGCCAGAAGGGTAGTGGTTTTATCATCATTGTTTTGTTGGTGGGTGAGTGGGGGTGAAAGCAATGCTACATGTGATTCTTTTTTGGTATTTGGTGTTAATTAATTGAAATTTGTTTATCTTATGAAAAAAATGAGGCTTTGTTGAAGATCCTGCTTTTGCTTTGCCTCTGAACTTAAAGGTTTAGTTTCTAAGATAGAAGCATGAGTGTTCTCTCTTTGAAGTCATACAGAGGTTGAAATATTGAGCTTTAAATTTATGTTCTTTCTTTTAAAAAGTTTATTTATAACAGTGTTGGACTGGTGGCTGTGAATGGCCTCAAATGAAACTTTCTGATTCATCATACTCTAAATTTGTTTGTTATGTTGCAAACAGGATTATGTCCCAACTGTGTTTGACAATTTTAGTGCAAATGTGGTTGTGGATGGAAGCACTATTAATTTAGGGTTGTGGGATACTGCAGGTAAAATGGACATTAGTTTCCATGTTTCTTTTATCTTATTGTGGCACAAATGCTGATGACCTCGACTGTTTGATTGGACAGGCCAGGAGGATTACAATAGATTAAGACCCTTGAGCTATCCTGGGGCGGATGTTTTTATACTAACATTTTCCCTCATCAGCAAGGCTAGCCATGAAAATGTCTCCAAAAAGGTGCAATCTCCTTTCTAGCATTAGATGTCTAACTTCATGCTTTATTTGGCTGCTCGTAAATGACTATGAGACTGAGGAAATATATATGACGGCTATCTCCCCATTATCTTGAAAGCAGTCCATGGAAGACTTTGGCTTGCTTAACTTTTACTTTAATTATTTGATTCAACTTGTTAGTGAAAGTACCAAGAAATTTTATCATTTTGGACGACTTTTCATCAGCGAGGATTGGGTAAAGGATGCCTACAAGAGAGAAGATTGTATGGTGATATTCCACAATTTCCAGGAATTAATAATTTTCCTCTTGCTATTTAATTTCAGTGGCTTCCTGAATTGAGACATCATGCCCCAGGAGTTCCAATCATTCTTGTTGGAACAAAACTAGGTTAGTATGTCCTCCCTACTCTGGTTTTATTGTTATTTCGATTAGCTATGTCCAGTACTTAATGAGCTCAAACAGCGTGGTGTTTACTTTATATAGGGTTGACAAAAGAAGTACATAAACTATTTTCAGTAAAAATTCTGCAATATATTCTATGTGAACTTTGAAATAAAATCATATAATGAGCATAATGGTTTTTGTCGTCTACTTTGTGTTAAATACTATTATGTCTGGTGCTCTTTCTGTGTTAGTGTTTCTAGCGTACACATTGATAACATTTAACTTGGTAGTGTCTTGTTTCATCCTTATTGGCTCAATTGAATGTCTCCAGTTCGTTTTTTCTGTTTATCTCCACTTTGTTTCTATTTATGGGCTAGTTCCATTCCTTTCCTGTCTTCTCTTGTTATTTTTTGTGCTTCTGTTTTAATGGTGTTAATTGTGCTTCCACTAGATCTTCGAGAGGATAAGCAATTCTTTGTAGACCATCCTGGTGCAGTACCTATTACTACGGCTCAGGTAGACCAACATTTTACATATTTCAGCAGTAATGCATTTTTTATTTTGTAGACCAAATGGTTAATGTTTGAGGGGGCAAGTCTTCTATCAGTATCTCATTTCCTGCTTACTTCTAAAGGGAGAAGAGCTGAGAAAGTCTATTGGTGCTGCGGCTTACATTGAATGTAGTGCAAAAACACAGCAGGTAACTTTCTTATTCAAATAAAGATTACATGGTCAAGTTATAAGTCACCTCGTTACATACTTATTTTGCCCAAAAAATGTAGAATGTGAAGGCTGTTTTTGATGCGGCAATTAAGGTGGTTCAACAACCACCCATGCAGAAGAAGAAAAAGAAGAGAAAGGGTCAGAAAGCCTGCTCTATCTTGTGATTTTGCTAAAAGAATGACTGTGCAAAAGGAGATACAGACTATTGTCAATCTCTTCCTACTTCAAATCGTGCAGCAAATTTGTTTACTGCTTGGCAGTCTTGACTAGGTACACCAGGAAAGCGTCAACCTGGCTCGTGATCGAGATTTAGTTTGGGTACAAAAATGCTCTCTTCGTCTCTTCCCGAGTTAAATCTATATTATATGTGTAACATTTGTAAGATGATTATTATTGTCCTGGCATCTCGTGTATATTGTTGTAGGCCATTCAACACACTAATTTAGATTTTGCAAGAGTATGGATGCGCTATTGTCATTGTGTTGAATCATTAAGAAGTTGTAATTCATGCTGCTTAATATATTGAATAATTTCTGGTTTCTTGATTGGGATGCTTAAGAAATTGTTCCAAAACTTAATGCCTCAAGATGGGGGTAACAGAGTTTTGTGGTGGAAAGAAGTATCATATGTGATTTTGGACAATTTGACAGTATATTGAAAGCTGTGCAAGCCATTGGTACAGTTTCAACATGGACAAGGATTGCTTAATAAGTAGTGACAATTCAACTAGCATCTCTCGTTTCCTCTCAGGAAAGAAGGATATATATATATATATATTTATATTCCTCGACTTTAAAGAATCAAATTATTTTTTTAGTTTTATAATATTACTCCCTCCGTTCTGATTAATGTAGCATCGTTAGACTGAGCATGAAATATAAGAAACAAAGTAAAAAGGAAAAACGTTCCACGTAAATTGATAGATAGTTGGTATAAAATAATTTTCTTCTATTATATACAAAGGCGTAAGGGCGAAGGCCTATTTAGCACATTTCCAAAGGTAAGCGGTTAGGTTGACTTTGGAAAGACTACTAAGGATCGGGTGAAGAATGAAAAACGTCCGCTAAAGCCCACGGGGTAAGGTTTGATAATCATGATAACAAGTCAGAATTTCACAAATGATACAATAGTACAGCTACGTGTAGTTTTACTAATTCAGATTTCATTTTATTTTACGGAAAGAACATCTATTCAAGACAAGTAGACCACTATTGGTCAACTAGCTAGTCTTATTACTTACTCGATAAGATTTGGCAAATAGGCCACTTTAAAATTTAAATTGACCACCAGGTCATCTAATTTTATTTTTATTTATTCTAAAAGGGGCCAGCATCACTTTCATAATTTTTAAATGTAGTTTTAAATTTATACATTTAAATATCTTTGACAAGTATTAAAATATACAAAAGTCTCGTTCTCCTCCTAAAGTATGAATAAGTTTCTCTTTTCTCTATCTTTTCCTTTTTTCTATCAAGATCTCAATCTCTCCACTCATCAGTCATCGTCATCAGACATGTTAACTAATTTTGCATCAATGGCGAAACATTTTAAGCTCCATATAGCCTATATAAAAGTTCTTATATTTTTCGAACTTGATAAACCCTGCTGTTCATAAAGTTCTCAGCTCCATATGCTTTTTCTGTTTTTTTTTTTGCAAATTCATCTTGATCTATTACTAGACTTGAAACTTTAACATTTTTTGTTGGTCGAAATATGTATTATTTCTATTTATTTTACTTATTTTGGTACTGCTTTTTTATATTATTCAAATTTATCACTGTCAATTAATATACTTTTTGTCAATTATTATTATTTTTATATTGTGGTTGGTCAACACCACTCTATTGTTTGCATGTAGATCACATACAATCAATGAAAATGCACATTCTTTACGTGTAATCTTTGAAAGACTCGGGAAAGAGCTGATGATCTGACCACCATCTTCCTACTCCTAATAGACTATTGTTTTATGTAATTTTTTGCAAAAAATTATTTATGAAAAGAGAATGAATAAGTTTGATCAAGAAAAGAGACAATGGAAGAGTTTAAATGTCAGGTCAATTTTATATAGGGAAGGATGTATTGTTACAATTATAAATTTAAGATTTATTTTATTTTATTACTGTTGTAAAAAATATATATGATCTGTCAGTCGAAATAAAGCTAAGTGTGATGGCTCAATTATAAGTCAAACTAAAAATAAATCACCCTGCTCTATAATAACTCACTGCTTAGGATAATTTTAGACCATTTTGGTCGATGATAAATTAGAGAAATAAAGGCGACCGTTGGAATTTGAAGCATGTTAAATTTGCACTAGTCTAGCTGGAATTTAAAAAAAAAAAATGAAATTCAAACCCCAAATGCCAAATCCCAAACCCTAACCCCAAACTCAAACCCCAAATTGCACAAATCTAAGGGACCGTGAATAGGTATATCATAAATCGACCATCGTCAATAGCTAACAATTATCATTTAGGCTCGACTTCACGCATCGTTAATAATTATCCACATGCTATACATAGATCAATCACAATATTTGTCTAAAAGATATAAATAAATAAAATAAAAATAAATAAAAGGATATGCCACTATTTAAACATTAATAACACTTTAATACATCATATAATAGTCCTCATCCATTGAACAAATGATCAAAAACGTTTTAGGACAAGTAATGATACTTAAAAGGTCAATATTTGTCTAAAAAGACAAATAAAAATACTTGATATTATTTAACCATTATAATAACATTTTAATACATCATATGAGAGTCTGCATCAATTGAACATGATCCAAAGAGTTTAAACACAAGTAATGGTTGTCCTTAGAACAGTGTTGTGCTTTGAGAACAATAACTTATTTTTAGATTAATTGAATATTAGTGTTATGATTACCATTACTTATCCTAAAACTCTTTTGATCATGTGTTTAATGGATGAAGACTCTCATATGATGCATTAAAGTGTTATTATAATGTTTAATTAGTATCAAATCTTTTTATTTATTTTAATTTATTTATTTATGACTTTTAGACAAATATTGATCTTTTAAGTATCATTACTTGTTCTAAAATTCTTTGACCATGCATTCAATTGAATTGATGAGAACTCTCATATATGCATTAAAGTATGTTTAAATAGTATCAAGTCTTTTTATTTATTTTATTTTATTTATGGTTTTTAGACAAATATTGGCCTTTAAAATACTATTACTTGTCCTAAAACTCTTTTGATAGTGTGTTCAATGGATGGGGACTCTCATATGATGTATTAAAATGTTATTATAATATTTAAATAGTATCAAGTCTTTTTTATTTTATTTTATTTATTTATGACTTTTTTTAGATAAATCTTGACTTTTTAAGTACCATTACTTGACCTAAAACTCTTGTGATCATGTTTTCAATGGATGGGGACTCTTATATGACGTATTAAAGTATTATTAAATATTTATATAGCGATACATCCTATTATTTATTTTATTTATGACTTTTTAGATAAATATTGTCCTTGATCTATATATAACATGTGAAAAAATATTGAGCATGCGTGAAGTCGAGTCTAAATGATAACTGTTAGCTATTGATGGTGGTCGGTTTATGATATACACATCCACGGTCCCTTAGATTTGTGCAATTTGGGGTTTGGGGTCGGGGTTTGTTGTTTCATTTCTTTTAATTTTTTTTGTTTGTTACACTCTTCGTCATCACTACCAGGATCATCATGTCCATAAAAATTCAATTTCAACATCTTGAGGTCTCTTCGGATTCACCCATATAATCACCACGTACTATAATTTATTTTACGATCGACGTCATAATAAATCTATAATAGACTATGACTATGGTCTAAGACTGTAATCGGCGTCATAATAAGTTGTTCAGACTGATTGTTCTATGAAAAACCAGAATTTTCGCCGAAAATGAGATCTGAAAAGTGAAGAAATTGGGAGCTTTTGAAGAGAAATATTTATTTTTTTATTTTCTGAGGGGTAATTAAAATGGATGAAAATATTTAATTTTCTATTTCTTTTTAGGTAATTAAAATATTGGGGTTTGGGAGCCAAAATATATTTTTTAAAACTATGGGGTTAGGGTTGACAACTTGTGGGACTGACGACGATGACATCATAAATGGTGGCTATTTTGTTGATATTTTGAGACTTGTGACCTTTTGACAAATATAACTTATTTGGCCAAGTTTCTTCAACGTTAAAAATACTTTTTTTAAGAAAAAGATTTCTTTTTAGAGACCAACAAAAAAAAGGAAAATAACACTATATGACAATTTGAAGAAAATACTTACCCGAATTAGTTTATATTTCTTAAATTACTCGAAAAGATCAATTTTTTAACTTTTTTTCACTCTTTTTTCCTCACTCCCTCTCCTTCCCCATCTCCCTCATGTTGCTGGAGCTCCGGCCAAGCCTTCTTTCTCATAACCGCCAACCACGCACCTCAACACCACTGTGTCACCACCGCGATCCCGTTGATTCCTGTTCACCCTCCGTTATCCTCCTCCACTGCTCCGGCGAGGAGCTCCATCTCCGGTGAACCAAAGCAAGTACTGTTAAACCAGCCAGCCCATTTCGCTTCCCTTCCACCACCGAATCACGCTACTACCTACTAAATCACTAGACCTCTCATCTCTGCCACTCTCTTTCATCTCCTTCTACTGTAACCACCTCGAACCACCATCACATCGTTGCTTCTTTACACCCTCTCCCTTCTCCGGCGAAACTCAAAATACCCCTCACCACAAAGCTCCCTCCATCTCCCCGTCTCCGTTTTCCCATTCACTGTTCCGGCGAGGAGTTTCTGGCTGCGATGAACCAGATCAAGATATGATTTTGTTTGTATGTGATCTCCGTAACTCTCTTCCATCTCTGCGTTTGTTTGTATATATATCACAGATCTTCCTAAAAAATTACATTTTTCGATGACCTTTGACTGCAATGTATGTGGTGGTGAGGCTAAAAAACTAATATAGTCCGATCTGGCTGAGGACGTTTGTATAAGTTTATTTTTTTTATATAACAGTGTAGTGTGTTTAAACACAGTTATACACTATTATACTCGATACATTATCTCCCGTAAATGTATAAAGTTGTATATTATTATATAATATTGTATATACTATTTTATACAAGATACATATCTACTCTAGGTATATAAAATTTTATATTATTGTATAATGTTGTATATTGCAAAAATATGTGGCTATGTAAATATAAATTAAAAATATAATTATAAAAATATAATTTCTTATGTTAAATTGTATATTATTGAAATTATCCCAAAAACAAACTTGAGCAGCAAGGACAACTTTTCCAAATTTCTGCTTTTGCCAAAGCAGAAACAAAAAAATCATATTTTAATAAAAATATATTCTAACCATAAATTTATATTCACCAAACTATTTCTTCTTCATTTAACACATCTATCTTACCATTATTATAACTCTTCCTTTTTCTTTTTAGTCTCCACCGTATCTTTTCCTCTCTTTTTTCCTCCTCCTCCTCCTCCTCCTTTCAACAACAACATATTTTGTGAAATTTCATAACGTGGAGTCTGAAGAGGGTAGAGTGTACACATACCTTACCTCTACCTTGGTAAGTAGAGAGGTTGTTTCCGAAAGACCCTCGACTCAAGAAAAAGCATAAGCACAAGCTAAAACCAGAGAAACGGTCATGCATGGACAAACAATGATAAAGCATTTTTGGAAAAAAAAAAAACAGTAACTAACACATATAAATAAGATAAACAAAGTAGACGAAAGAACATACAACAATAGAAATCAAAAGACAGAGAACTATAAAACAATACTGCGCCTACTAGTATGATAGGCTTAACAGAACTACAATAATAACAATACAACTATTAGTATATAAGCGTAAGTAGGACTATGCTCAACTACCTACTATCCTTCTAACCTAATTCGTGTTCTCTACAACCCATATCTAAGGTCATGTCCTCGGTAAGCTGCACTTGCTCCATATTCCGTCTAATCACCTCTCCCCAGTACTTTTTCGGCCTACCTTTACCCCTTCTGAACCAGTCCATAGCCAACTTCTCACACCTCCGCACTGGGGCATTAGCTAATATCTGTTGGTCATGGGTCGAATTGGAGTACTTCAACTTGGAAGTGGAATTATGCCTCTCTTCTGCATATGTACGAACCATCTCAACCTCGTTTCCCTCATCTTATCCTCCACCGAGGCCACTCTCACTATGTTCCGGATACCATCATTTCTAATCATATCCTTCCTTGTATGCCCACACATCCATCTGAGCATTCTCATCTCCGCAACTTTTATCTTTTGGATGTGTAAAGTCTTGAATGACCAACACTCTGTACCATACAACATAGTTAGTCTAACCACCACCCTATATAACTTGCCTTTAAGTTTTGGTGAAACCTTTTTATCGCATAACACTCTCGATGTGAGCCTCCATTTCATTCACCCTGCACAAATACGATGTGTGACCTCATCGTCAATCTCTCCATTCTCTTGGATAAAGGACCCGAGATACTTGAAACTTCCTTTCTTTGGAATGACCTGAGTACCGAGCCTCACCTTCATGCTTGTCTCAAAGTCGATCCTGTTACTAAACTCGTACTCCAAATATTTTGTCTTGGTCCTACTCAGCCTGAACCTTTTATACTCTAGAGTCTGTCTCCAAACTTTCAGCTTAGCGTTCACTCCACTGCAGGTCTCATCAATCAGGACTATGTCATCTGTGAATAACATACACCATGGCATATCCCCTTGAATTTGTCGCGTCAGTCCATCCATCACCAAGGCAAATAAGAATGAGCTAAAAACTAATCTCTGGTGCAATCCCATAGTTACTGAAAAGTGCTCCAAGTCTCCTCCCATCGTCCGCACTCGGCTCGCTCCATCATACATATCCTCGACGCCTCTAACAGTACGCCACAGGTGCACCTCTAACCTCCAAACATCTCCATAGAACCTCCCTAGGGACTTTGTTGTATGTCTTCTCGAGGTCGATGAAAACCATATGTAAGTTCCTCTTTCTCTTCCTATACTGCTCCACCAACCTCCTAATACGAGGAATGTCTTTTGTAGTCAAATGCCCCAGCATGAATTCAAAATGATTTTCGAAAATAGACACGCCTCTTCTCACCCTCATCTCCACAATCATTTCTCAAACTTTCATAGTATGACTTAACATCTTGATACCCCTATAGTTGTTGCAACTCTGGATGTCACCTTTGTTCTTGTACAAATGAATTATTGTACTCCACTTCCTCATTTCATAATACATATTAAATAATTTCTCTTTTTAAATAATCATAATAGTAAACATAGATCTTGACGTTAGCATGTTTGACCAAGTTTATTTTTCACCAAAAATATTTTGTCCCAATAAATGCTTATTTTAAAAAAGTGAGGCGTTTGACTAATCTTTTAGGAGAAAATAAGTTCTTCTGGGAAGTAGCAAAAACAATTTTTCATAAACTAAAAAAATAGCTTTTGGCCAAACTTTTTTAAAAATTATTTTTGAGAAAAATACATTTAGAATCACTTTTTAAAAGCTTGTTCAAACACTAATTATTGCTCAAAAGCGCTTTTAAATTAATTGACAAAACACAAATTATTTTTCGTCAAAAGTACATTTTTTGAAAAACAATTTAAAAATAACTGATTTTAGAAGTGTGACCAAACAAGATCTTAGAATTTTGAGGAGGTCCTAATTCTTCAATATATTTCTTAATTAATGGATTCTTCAATATATTTCTTAATTAATGGATTCTTCATAGAGAAAATAAGAAGAAAGGAAAATCTTTTACAAAATTAACTTTTTGGATTTCGTATATATTAGGTAAATATTTCATTATTACGTTTTGAAAGTAGAATATTAGTGAGAACTATTGTGAATATTCTCCGTCTCAATTTATATTACATTTTTTTTATTCAGTCACAAAAAGAACGATAGATTTATAGCCACGTAAATATTTTTGACTTATTTTTTATGACAAGATTCAAAGTTTCGTTTAATTTTACTTGCTTAATTTTCTTGTAATCTCTGCTGACATATGTCCCCTTTACTTTCTCCATTGAAAGTGACATGTATCTGAGCACACCTTTTTAGCTACCTCCTTTCACAACATTAAAAATCATTTGAACTCTGTTTCGAAACTGAAACGCCACTCAGCACAAGTGCTCCAATTTAACTTGTATGTTTTACGTTTACCCTGTTTTAGATTATTATTATTTTTTCTGAAAAATGCAGTTCTTGATTAATGCCATTTCAATTTTTGGGTTTTCTTTCTTTTTAATGCATACATGGCTTGTATTGATACGATTCCTAAAGGAAAACTGTAGGATTCGATACGCGGAATTGAAAGATAAAGGATTGTTGATATAATCAATGATATTCAAAGCAACCTAAACTATATGAAAGCTTAGACCTCAATGAAATAAACCAAGTCAATCAACAATCAAGATAGAAAGTAAGACACAAGTATAGAAATCAATAGGCAACCAAAGACCTCCTAAAGATTATTCCATAAAAGCACCTATACTATAAAGATGATTTCACAAGTGAGTGATTTCATGTGATAATCATGAACAAGTTCAATAGACAACCAAATAATCCACTCTAATTGTGCTATCACTTTATAATCTAACACTAATCTAGCTAACACTATAAAGTAGCTATCAAGAGAATTAATCTCAATTCATCAATTATCAAATCTCATTCTAAGCCTCGAGAACTACTATTTATAGTATAAGGCTTTATTACAAATTAGGCCCAAAAGTGACCAGTCTTCAAATTGCAAAAGTAACCACAATGGCCTTCTTCCAATCCGTAGACATGCCTGCGAGCCGCAGAACAGAAGCAATCGAATCTCATCACTGTCCAATTGTGCGGCTCGCGGAGTGGTTCTGCGGCTCGCAAAGTGAGTCGCAGATTGGGGTAGATCTTCCTTCGACTTTGTATTCACTCAAAGCGATCATCCAAATGTCGTGCGCCCTCTTATGTGGGTCCTCAAGGGTCTCACAGCCTCTCTAATCAACATGACTTGCAAAGCTTGGAGTTCTTTGGCTTATTCTTGGTTGAATGATTTTGAGTGATTAGTGCTCCCCGATATCGTATCATATATGCACATTTGCTGTAAGACTTTTTTAAAAATACTCCTTTCTTATTTTGAATTTGCCTGAACTGAGTTTAATGGTGTTGAGATTCTGAGACCATCACTCAGTTTAGATTACGTATCCATCAAGTATACACACCAGTATACACAGTATATTCAGACTGTGTTCAACAAGAAAGACGTCGAGGTAGAAGAAGAGAGATTGAGAGAAAGAGAAAGAAATACTTGTGATCTATTATTGATTTCTCAGAATCTCAATTACACAATGAGATAGGAAGCCTATTCATACAAGTAGATAACTCTCCATAGGCTCCCTATAGGTTCCTCTTATAACTACCACTTTAACTACTTTTGTAACTAACTCTCCTAATATCATTATGTATGTTTATTCTTATTTCTCAACACTCCCCCTCAAGTTAGGCGTGATGAAAACCTTCAGTACACCTAACTTGAACTTCAAATACTAATGTTGCACTCTCACCTAACTTGAACTTCAAATACTAATGTTGCACTCTCGTTAGAGATACGGAAATGCAGTGTTATACCATATTTTCGAACTTCCCCTGGTAGAAGAGCACCTAGGCTGAGAATCATATTTTCGAACTTCCTGCTTTGCCATACATTGCAATCATGCAAGAATAAGCCACCACACATTTATCAAATCCCTTTTGCTCCATCTCAGAAAATACCATTTCTGCTTTTGAGTACACTCCAAGCCTGCAATACAAGTTCAATACTGAGGCATATGTCACTGACTGGTTCATCGCTCTCCAACAAAGCTCTTCATACACTTTAATCGCAATCTTAGACCTCTTTGTCTAGAGAATCCATTCACAATCGCGCATAATACGCAAATGAGACTAATTTTTACCCGAGTCATTGATGCAACAACATCAAGAGTCTTTTCCATACACCCTCTTCAATGTACATCAACACTAGTTTCAAGAATGCTAGATCCTCAAGATTTTCTTGCCTTCTGCTTCTTCTACAGCCATATTCACTTCATGAATGCTCGCGAATTCACATATAAGTACGGAGTAAAAAGAATGATCCTCTTGAATCCCCTTCTTGGTCATGTCCCTAAAGTACTCCAAAGACTCAAAAGCGCGCCCGTATTTCCCTAATGACTCACAAAGATTCTTGTAAATTTGAGTATAACAAGGTGTGGACTCTACTTTTTTGCTCTCAAATTCTTCGAAAAGCGCCACAACTTTGTCACAATTTCCAATTTCTTGAGTGGTATTCTGTGTATTTCCTCCATTAGATATGGATGTATTCACTCCATTAACACCAACAATAGTTACATTTGCATTCAGAGTAGTCATGATTCTTGTTATCGAATCGATTTCAAAATCGCAGAACTTCACAAGCAATAGATTTTTCCTTTGTTTCGGATTTTTCGTAAGATCGACATGATAGCTTGGATCGTGTCTCAAGCTCTAATATCATGTTGTAAACTACGATCGATGAAGATTATGAACTTCATACTAAGAATAAGAAATAAGAAAGAAGTAGAAATGCATGAACACGGATTCAGAGATAGAATATTGAAGATTCAGAAGAGGAATTTGAATTTCTTGATAGATCTTTTATGAATCAAGAACAAGAATGAAGACTAAACTTATGTCTTTACTGGTTTTCTATTTTTTTCAGATTCTAAATATTGTTCTATGACACAATATCAAGAATAACAGAAGAGAAGAGAGAAGAATGAAAACCCAGAAACAAACCAGTTTTTTTCCTTTTTCGATTTATTCAATCTTGATAGAACTTGTATTCCACAAGATAGTGTTATGAGGAAGAAGTTTACTACTCAGAGTAATAGCAGAAGAGAAAGAAAAGCAGTTGGAGAATATCGAAAGAAATGCATGTAAGAATCAGAAAGAAGATAGAAGAATCAGAAAGAAGATTCAGAGGAAATATGAGACTGAACTGGATTCTTGTTCTGATATGACAGATATCATCATGTATAAGATACAGAATTTAGAGAAGAGAATTTAGTATCGAAAACTAATCAGAAACAGAAATACAAAGTCTCAGATATACCAGTCAGACACAGAAAATGCAGTTTTCATCAGAAACTTCAGAATATCAGATTGTGAGATTGCATTGTGATTGCGGAATTGTGTGTTGATCTTATGGCTTTGATACCATGTTGAGATTCTGAGACCATCACTCAGTTTAGATTACGTATCCATCAAGTATACACACCAGTATACACAGATATTCGCATCGTGTTCAACAAGAAAGACGTCGAGGTAGAAGAAGAGAGATTGAGAGAAAGAGAAAGAAATACTTGTGATCTATTATTGATTTCTCAGAATCTCAATTACACAATGAGATAGGAAGCCTATTCATACAAGTAGATAACTCTCCATAGGCTCCCTATAGGCTCCTCTTATAACTACCACTTTAACTACTTTTGTAACTAACTCTCCTAATATCATTATGTATGTTTATTCTTATTTCTCAACAAATGGGCATAGAGGATTTATATAGCGAGTCGAATTAGTGTGGGATTGAATTGCAGTTACGAGAATTGACTACTTATATCACTTTTGTTTTTCTTAGGAAAGTAAACGGGGAAGGGCCAAATATGTCCTTAAAATATTCGAAATTGAACACATGCTCGTTGTTGATAATTTAGCTCCCATATGCCCTTACAGTTCAATAGTTGGTTCAAATATTCTCTTATAGTTCAATAGTTGGCCCAAATATGCCCTTAATTTAGCTGGAGCTTCCAATTAACATAATTAACTTATTAATAAAACAAAAATGGCCGAATATGCCCTTAAAGTATGCTCAATTTCGCATATATGCTGTTAGTTAATAATTATTATGAATGATACTCAATCATATACGATTTTATAACAGTGTTTCTCCGCTGAGAAAAATCGACTCTTGAGGATTGTTGTTATTCAGGAATATTATTGAGCCAAAAGCCGTGGGATTTTCCATGCCTCCTTCACAGTGGAGGGCTAGTTTAAGATGTCTGATCTTGAACTTAGTACAAAGTTTTGTTAGATTTTCGGTTATGAAAACTTCAATTTTCCTAGCAAAGGATATTTAGCCTACTGTTTTGTTGTTAATGTTTCCAACTTTATGCCTGTTCTTGCATTTTTATTTTTCCAACTTCCTTGTATAGATTAGATTGTTGAATATCATCTCAATAGGGGTCTATTAAATGCTTGTGGTTTATCGGCAGGTTATTCGGTTCTTTTGGATTTCTATAATGGACGGTGGGGAGCTCGAATTCTCTAACCAAGATATGTTATCAAGTTCTAATTTTGGTGAAACTCCAGAATGTAGTCCTAAGAAAAGGCTTTTCAATGAAATTCTCTCAGAAATGCATGCTTGTATTCATACGCACACTTGCAACCCACCTGGTCCTGATAACTCTCACAAACACACTTGTTACCATGTTCACACCAAGGTCGTTCCTCCCCCAGCCCCATGTGAGGATGATAAGATCCTCAGTGATGATACTACTGCAGAGTCTAATATAGGAAAGAAACAGAAACGCCCTTTGAGTAATAAGGAAGCAGTTCGCAAGTACCGTGAGAAAAACAAGGCTCGGGTTGCATCATTAGATGATGAGGTAGTCAGATTGAGGGTGATAAATCAGCAATTGTTGAAGAAGATGCAGGGTCAAGCTGTCTTGGAAGCTGAGATTTCCAGGCTCAAGTGCTTGCTCGTGGACATCCGAGGAAGGATTGAAGGTGAAATTGGATCATTTCCGTACCATAAGCCAATGGAAAGTGGAAACTTAAACCAGAATCTTGTTAATCCTAACCTCCGTGGAGCTTATGTGATAAACTCTTGCAACCTACAACGTGATGATCAGGTTTATTGTCTCCATCCGGACTCGGAAGAGTTAAATGGACAAGGCTTCAATAATTGTGATGGATTTGAAACTCTTCAGTGTTTGGGTAGTCAGGGACTTAATAAGGAGGTTTCTGGATGTGCATTGGACTATGATACTCCTACTGCCAACACTTCTCGTGGGAATAAGAAAACAGGTGAAATTCACATTGATTTGCACTTCTTGTTTTTAGCATATTATCTGAAAATTGGTCAATATTAACTATCTATAACTGAACTCAATGAACTTCCTCCTCTTAGTTTACGAGAAATCTTTCATGCAAATAGGATCTCATCTTGTTCAGTCATTCAAATGTAGATTAGGTTGCTTCCTATGGCCCCTGAATTTCGGGGCTCGTTAAAGGAAATGGTAACCTATGGAGATTTATTTGTAGGTCAGTTAAAACGCTTTACAAGTTGTCATGCAAAGAAACTTCCTAATCTGTGAAAGCTAGAACAGTATATGGTTCATTATAGGTAACAAAGTTTCAGTGCTATAATGGCTTAAATTCAATGTCTCAATGCTCTATATTTTCCTATGTATGAATGAGAGTTGCTTATTATTACTTATATTGTTCCCGTGATTTAATCTGTCGTTAACAACACAACTTAAATAAACATTTATGTTTTAGATTTTAGTTTCATATTAATCTTGGAGACAAGTCAATGATATAATCCAAACCTCATACACTTAAAAGTTTGACTAGTTATCAGGGGCGAAGCCAGGATTCGGGCTAGGGGGATCCTATTTTGGTCTAGGGGGGGCGAAAAATTGAGGACTTTTAGTCTAGAGGGAGCGAAAAATTGAGGACTTTTGGTCTAAGGGGAGCGAAAAATTGAGGACTCTATTGTAATATCATGAATATTACTAGTAGCATACTAGGAAAATTTTAAATTTGAGGGGGAGCCCGGGCCCCCCCGGGTCACCATGTAGCTCCGCCCCTGCTAGTTATAAAGGTCAGTTATGCAAATTCTATTCTTCTCTTACGATACATTTTCCCCTTGATACCGGTATTGCTAAAGAATTCTTTATGTGGTCGCCAAATTCCAAAGAGGTTGTTTTCATTTCTAAGTAAAAATATCTTTGTATGTCAGTACGTTTGTTATTGACATTTTTAATTTATAATTCAAAAATGAATCATTCTGTATATTAGTTGGACTTGAATGAGTATAGTACGACGTTTCAGCTGTGCTTTCAGTTCTTCCTATCCTTTCTTTACATTGATTTTTTACTTGATTTGTTTTAGGAAGAAAATGTGCAGCAATGGCAAGTTGATGAACTGCTTGAGGAGGTGTCAAATTGGCATTGATAATAACTAAGTACATTGTATTAGGTTTCTTCTCTTTCTTTGGGGATTCCTTTCCGGTATCTCTACTTTGCTGAGTTTGATTATATAATATTTCTGTGCTTCGAGTTGGAAGCCTAAGTTGTTTTTGGAGTTTTCAGTTATTTATCCGGAATAATGGATTTGGCTAGTTGTCATGCTTAAATGGAGCAACATCACACATAGTGAATTATAGCTGACCTCGACTTGCTTGATTGTGGCATAGCTAGTAGACATGAAGATGAGACTAAAATTTGTGAAGATCGGGAAGCTTTGTTCCTAGGCCTAGTATTAGTTTTGTTCTTCTGATGAATCTTTCACTTGCTCTTGAAGAATTATTCAATTGATAAAATCCATGTCTAGGTTATGTGACTTCGACATAGTCAAGGCAACGAGGTTTATTTTGTTAATAAGCCAAGATTGAGACAACTAGAGTCTCTTGTTCGAAGTGGATTGGGATGATTCCTTAGTATTTTCCCATCATTGTTTTATTGTTTAACTTTGTAAGAGTATTGAACGAGTGTCTTGTATATATGTTGGATAGGATGGAATAATTGAATCTCTTCCCAGGTGCACTGATAGCGAGCAACAGATCCACACTTCTAATAACGGTATAATATGTGTATCATTAGTGTATACATTATACAATAAGTATACGTTATTATATATTTATTATATATAAATTATACAACAATGATACATTTCCTGGACATATACTTTAAAATATATTTGTTGCCGTGAAAACAACTTCTTGCAGAAATGCAGGGTAAGACTGCGTACAATAGACCCTTGTGGTCCGACCCTTTTCCGGATCCCGCGCATAGCGGGAGCTTAGTGCACCGGACTGTCCTTTATACATATTTTATACAACAATAATACAATTTCTATATGTATACTGGAATTAATTTAAAAAGGACTACAAAATGAAATTATTTTAAAAATGATAAAAATATTTATTAAATTTCTTGGATCATTAGGTTTCAATAGTTTCATCAATGAATCCTATTCTTGACTCAACTATTACCGTAGTATGTATCGCAATATACTCAATTCAAGTCATGTCTTATATATAAGGAATTTAAGCTTAGGACATGATCAAAGTATATTACTTTACAAATCCGGTGCGTATTGACCTCAAGTCAAAAGACCTCTATCTCCCACATGCTGATAATACTTTAAACATGTATAACAAATAGTTTATCAGCAGGGCATGCCAATACCCTCTAAGAGTATTCATGTGTCCATCACTAGCAACTATTACTAGCAGTAAGTGAGACATACTGCATTCTCTAAGAATATGATGCAGACACATGTCGACTTATAATATATCATTGATATCCCTTTCTCAATGATCATCAATCGAGACTACTTTAAGAATACACTCTATCATTAATATTTCACCCTATCAATGACAACGTTAGCTCAAGGGATACATATTAATGAATAATACAAACAATCAAATAATAATTCAGTAATTGCAAAAGCCATAAAATATATTAATCTCATTAATAATATGAATGTGTTCAAGTACATCTGTCTCTAAAATGATTGTCCCTAGGACATATATACTTTCAATCTCCCACTTATCCTAGAGCCAATCTCCAACTTATCTAATGCCCATGTTTTTGAAATGACCATTATATTTGACTAAGATTAATGGTTTAGTAATGGGTTTGCTAGATTTTCATCTGTGGGAACATAGTCTAACTTCATTTATTCAGTCTCCACAATCTCTCTAAGTATGTGGGTTTTCCTTGGTACATACTTATTTCTATTTGTTGATCTTGGTTCCTTAGCTTGCGCAATCGCACCAGTATTATCCCAATAAATCTTTATTGGAAAATTGACACTTGGAACACCTCCTAGTTCCTCTAGGAACTTAGATATCGTGACAACTTCTTTACAAGCTTCCGATTCAGCAATGTACTCGACTTTAGTTGTCGAATCAGAAGTTGTAGCTTGCTTGGAACTTTTCCAACTCACTATTCCACCATTTAAAATGAAGGCATAACCAGACTGAGACTTGAAGTCATCAAGATCTGTCTGGAAGCTAGCATCAGTGTACCCAGTAGCTACTAGCTTTTCTTGCCCACCATAGACTAGGAAATATTCTTTAGTTCATCTAAGATACTTAAAAATACTCTTGACTACTTTCTAGTGTTCCTCTCCAGGATTCTGCTGGAATTTTCAAGTCATACTAAGTGCATAGACCACATCTGGCCTTGTACAGGTCATGACATACATGATTGATCCTATAGCTGAAGCATATGGGATCCTTTTCATGCGTTCAAATTCTGCAACAGTAGAAAGACTATTTTTCTTTGATAACTTGATGCCTTGACCTATAGAAAAATTTCCTTTATAGGAATTCTTTATAGAGAAACGTTTTAGCACTTTGTCTATGTATAACAATCCCAACAATCTATTAGGTCTATCTATGTATATCCTAATTCCAAGAATGTAGCAGACTTCACCCAAGTCCTTCATCATGAAGGTGCTGAATAACCATTCATTGACTGATTGCATGCGAGTCTTATCATCTCTCATTATCAATATGTCATCTACATATATGACAATGAAGACAATACTCTCATCTGTGCGTTTACTATAAATGCATGGGTATTCTTTGCTTCTAACAAAGTCAAACGATTTGACTGCTTTGTCAAAACAAATATTTCAACTCCTTGAGGATTGCTTTAGTCCATAAACGGACTTCTGTAGTTTGCATACTGCTTTGGGTTGAGTCTTAGATGTAAAACCCTCTGGCTGTATCATATACACCTCCTCAATTAGATTACCATTGAGGAAAGCAGTTTTAACATCCATTTGTCAAATATCATAATCATAGTATGCAGCTATTGCAAGCAAAATCCGAATGGACTTAATCTTCACAACAGGTGAGAAGGTTTCATCATAATCGACCCCAGACCGTTGATTATAACCTTTAGCCACAAATCTTGCTTTATAAGTCTGTACCTTACCATATGCATCAATCTTCTTCTTGAAGACCCACTTGCATCCTATGGGTCTAACCCTGGTGCGCGAAAAGATGCACACACTTTAACGCAAGTGCACGTTATCGTGACAAGTAATATAGTCTTGGTAAGACCGAATATCGTCCACAAGGATTAGTGTTCAATTACCAATTATCTATCTTTTGGTATCTATTTGGTAACCGATATTTGATTTTGTTGTTTATAACTAATAATTATAAAGGCTAATTAACTATATGTTAACTTCAGTAGTGATGAGAATAGGGCTTCCACGTCTCCTCAACTATCCGCTTATGTTACTTATTAATGCAATGAATTATGGTTCTTCTTCTCTCGAGCTAAAGTTTACTAAATCGTTTTATACTCCCGTTAAGGCTATATAAACACTCAACCCCAGTATTGCTCCTTTCTACCTTTCGGTGATAAGGATGACTCTATAGGAGGATTAAGACCAAAAACCTAGTTAACCGTCACGCGCCATGCGTAAAATTAGGTGTTTTAAGCCTCTCATTAACGCTACATAAGTAATTGAGGTATTTTCATCCCCAATACAAAATATGTCTACCCAACTTACAACATATTCACAACCTCCTCCTTTCGAAGTTTGATTAGAAATCATATAAATAATGATAATTAGTGATCAATTAATTACCAAGCATTCAAAGCAATTATTGGATAAATCTCAACAAGAAGAAGAATAACCATAAACATGCATCAATTCATAACATAAGTTTCTAGTGATTTAACATGGAAAACCCTATAAAGGAATTAGTTCCTAGCCATTGACATGACAAGAACTAATTCAATATCCAACATAAAAACTGAAATAAAGTAAAAGAAAGAAAAGAAAATACTTAAGAATGAGTCTCCAAGCCTTCTAGCATCCAAGGGTTGTGTTGTGGAATATTTACAAGATGGATTGGTGGAAGGGTGGATGTAGAGTGGTGAATGGTGGAATGGAGAATGAATTCTTCTAATGATGTAGAGACTATTTATAGACCAAGAATCCTTTAGGTGAAGGGTTAAGGATTTGTAAGTAGGAAAAGTTATTAGAATCCTTTTAGGTAAGGGTTTTAAGGTAGGAAAAATTATCCCTTTAGGTAGGAAAAGTTATCCCTTTAGGTAGGAAAAGTAATCCTTTTAGGATTCTGAAAACATGTCACCCGGCGGATTCATAAATCCCGCGCCATGCGCTTCGCAGATCGGGCCGCGACGCTTGAAAATCAGCAACTCTCGGGACTTTCAGCACTTTGGGCGCCGCGGCGCTGCTGCCAGGCGCCGCGGCTCCGGTGACGTTTTTCTGGCGGATTCCGTCTCGTCGCCCTTTTTTCGTCCGGACTTCGTCTGATCTCCTCTATAATTTCCGGAACTTCTTAGACTTCATTTCTTGGCCCTTTTAGTGTGCAATTCCATCTCATTTATGCTCATTTCAACTCCTTTTCGTCATTTCTCCATTTTTGACCGCTGTGACACAAAAGAAAGGAAAACGACCCTAATACTGTACTAAACATAAATAAAATGAGTAAAATACTAACTAAAAATGACTCAAAAAGTGTATATAAAATACACCGATCAAATACCACCAAACTTAACCTTTGCTCGCCCTCGAGCAAAGATCAAAAGAAAGAAATAAAGACACAAGGAAAAAGAAACTAGAAAGACTCAACGACATTAATCACTTTGCTGCATTGTTGTTACTTAGAAAAACATGAAGGTTAGCAGAATAATATGCAGGAACATATAACATGAATTTTTAGCATTCTAAACACTCAAGTCAGATATTTCGCAAATTCAATTTAATCATGCTCAATGGAAGTAAAAATACCTAATTATGCATGTCAATTTCAAAATTCTATGGCCTGTTCACTTGCTATTCTCCACTAATCATGGATATGCATATAAGAGATCTTCAGGACTTTTCAGGGTTATAATGTAGGCTTAGGCAGGGGTAGGTAAAAATAGGCATTTAGGCTCAATTTACGTACCATAAACTCTTTTTCTTTCAACTCTTCCATTTTCTTTTGATTCTCTTTTTCACTTCATACCTATCTTTATCCTCTTTTGTTTTGAAAGAATGAGGTGTATGATGAATAACAGACACCCCCAAACTTAGGCTTTTGCCTATTTATTATTACTTTTTCATTGGGGTGCATAAAAATTGTTTACTCTCTTTTGTTTCTTTTTCAACACTTTATATTCCAAACATCTCAATTTTTCACTTATGGCACAAATATGGAATTATAGGGTGTCAAATAAAGGTCTTATTTTTAGGCTCAAAAGGGCTGACTAGGGATATAATTTGACTGTCACGGATAGACAAAGAATGATAAGAAAGGGCTAACAAAGAAATGTCTGAGTCATCTCCCTAACATGCATATCCTAACTATTTCGCCTCAAATAAAGAAGCAAGGCATACATAGGTTTAATTACTAACAATGCATAAATCAAGCAAGATACCCCAAATAGTTTGATTTCATGAATTTTTGGCATATCTATCCTAAGTGTTCAGATGGTTGCTTCTAATTCCATTATATTATTCCACTTTACTTCATTAGGCGTTTCAAATAACTACAACATGCATGATCATAAAAAAAAAATGACTAAAAAATGACTCAAAAATACACAAAACAATTCAAAAAAAAACTCAAAAATAATAAAACTGTTATACCCCGTAGTTTTGACCCTACGTATGGGAACGTACGAAAGTATGTAAGACTTAAAATTTTCAAAGGATAGGTTGACGGATTATTCCGGGCGGGTTGTAGTCAACTTTGAGGCGGGTTATGACCCGATTCGTTGAGAGTTCCTAAGTATTTTAAAGGCCTAGGACGTAGTTCGTGGAGTCTAGATTCCAACGCAACCAACCGTTCGTCGATAAGGCGTCGGAGTAGAAAGTTATGAGAGTTACAAGTTCAGCGCGCGTAAATGCGTTCGAGCAAAGCGCCAGATGCAGGCGCGCCAAAGAACCGAGAGGTCGCAGAGCAGCGCGCCGGGCGACATGGCGCGCCAAAGTTCGAGAGGCTGCGAGTTTCAGCGCCGAGAGGCGGAAATTGGGCGAAAAACTTAGAAAATCTGATTTTTGTTTTAAAAGAGACCATGGGAGGGTGACAAGTGTCCCCCCCCCATCTGATTTTCTGTTGCATGCAATATATTGACCAATACTTGATCATTGTCTATCTTTCATCTTCTCTCTCTCTCTCTCAAATTGCTCCCCCTTCTCTCTAAAAAACCCAAGAAAAATCTGAAAGTTAAGAACAAGAAAAGGAAGCTTGTAGCTAGCTTGTTGGCATTGTTGTGGTAGTGTTCTTGGCAAGGAAGCTAGCAATATTTGGAATAAGTTTTGGCTAAAACTTTAAGGTAACATTTCTTCCTTTAAACTTAGTTCTAGTGTTGCATGCTTAGAAGCAAGATCTTGTGGTAGTAAAATAATGCACTTAGAGTCATTGCATGCAAGTAAATGTGGTTTGGATATGAAGAAGGGGTTAAAAAGAACAAATGAGCATGTTGTAGCCTAAAAACTACCTTAGAATTGTTAAGTGATTTGTTGTAAACTTATGGAGCAGAATTTTGGGTGTGAAATCCCCTTTGAATTGTTGGATTGATTGAGCCTAAAATGTGGTGTTTTGATGATAATTTCGGCCTTGAGTGAGTAGAAACAAAGGAAATGCTGCCCGATTTTCCATAGAATTTTAGTGGCTTTTTGAGTTAGATTATTCTACATTGAAATTAGAGGTTAATGAACATATCATGGTTATTATAGGTTGAAATATTACTTGCGGTAGTTGGACCTAGCAAGTGGATTGACCAAAGAGGTATGTGAAGTTTTCATATCTCTTGAACATGAATAGATGAAACTATGTAGTACGGTAGACGTACAAGATTTTGTATTCTTACTTGTTTTAAGTATATAATGACTTGTTTCATTTTAAGAATGTATAATTCCCTTAGTTAGGGGAAAAGTATGATTTTACTAAAGTATAGAGTTAATAGAACAACTTTATGGGAAGTTGGTTTATTAGCTTCATAAAAGGTTAATGAGAAGAGATTTACTCTAAATAAGATAAGTATATGGAGAGGCAAATTGATTTTAAGGTATCAATTGCCCAAAGGTTTCTTTATGTATCAAAAAGAGTTATTTTCAAAAGAGTTGAAGTATGTAGTACTTGGGTTAAACTCCCGGTGTTCTTTTATTAAAGATGTGGTTAAGTGCCTTAAGTAAACTAAAATGAGAGGGTATATGAACAAGACTAATAAGAAGTTATAAGTTTTCTTAACTTATTTATTATTATGATATGATGACAGTTTGAGATAGGGTAAGAGTATGTCTGAGGGGCAAGCCCCAAGATCGTCATACCACCTCCTTCAGTGTAAGAGTATGTCCGGCGGGCCACCCAAGATCGCCATACCATCCGCTTCAGCAAAGAGTATATCCGGCGGGCAGATCCAAGATCGTTATACCATCTGCACCAGTATAAGAGTATATCTAAGGGGCAAGCCCCAAGATCGTTATACCATCTGCTCCAATGTAAGAGTATATCTGAGGTACAGCCCCAAGATCGTTATACCATCTGCTTCAGGGTAAGAGTATATCTGAGGGGAAAGTCCCCAAGATCGTTATACCACCTGTTCCGTGGATTTGCTACCCATGATGCGAGGAATACCTCATGCGAGTCCTTATGGGCTTATGCGGGTGAAATAGTCCCATGTCGGCGGGTACAGCCGATGCGAGAGTACTCACGCGGTCCACAGACCCACGCGGTGAAATAGTCCCAGTAGGATGGTTTTATTGATACTACGGGCGAGGTACCCTGTTTTGATCATGAGCCTCCTATTTTATGCAGTATTATATATATATACTTGTCACTCTCATTGTTAGTAAGGCACAGTAAAAGGTATTTTATTGACTTTCATGACTCCAGCTTGCTTTCAGACTTATGATATCATATTACAGTATTTTTCCCAGCTTTACATACTTGGTACATATTAGATCGACCCTTCCCGGGCCGCTCATGCCGCAGGCGGTAAGGCATTGAGGATCCTCGCTCTTAGGATCACTATTCCTGTCGAAGCTCCATTCCTCCGGAAGCTTATTTATCGATACGGATATTCCCGACGCTATAGGTATTTTGTACATCCGTGGTATGGCGGGGCCCTGTCCAGCCACAGTTGTTATCTTTAGAGGTCTGTGGCCACCTATGTGTTTTGGGCTATAAGAACCAGTTGTACTATTATACTTATGTTAAGTATATTTTATGGAAGGCACTTTACTACCGGCCAGTGATGTTACTTTTTATGCGTATGTGTTGTGTATGTTCCGCTGCTATTCTCTGACATATACCTGACAGGGTACCCCAGTAGGGTACTAGTCGCGGCCCCGGGGTCGGGTCGTGACAAAAACATCCCCCCAAACTTAAATCACACATTGTCCCCAATGTGTGCATGACTCAAACAAAATATGGACAACTTACTGACACAACACAGCGGTCATAACGGAGGTCTAGGAGGAAAAATTCTGGAATTTGCACGGAACTGGTTTCGAAGTTCCGCGCGCCCACGAGATTCGCGCGCGCTCGCTTAGTACTGTGGCTCTGAAGTTCAGCCACGGCTGCTTCTGGGCACCGCGGCGCTGACGACGGCTTTTCCTTCTTTTTTTTTTCCAGCATTTTTGCTCCTTTTCCTCGGTTTTAGCTTTCAGTCCACCTGTCATCCAACAACACAAAACAATAACTCAAGACCGTGAGACTGTTCAAGACAAAATAAAATAAAATAAACTAAAGACAGAAATTAAAATAACATAATTAAAAACATTGGGTTGCCTCCCAACAAGCGCTGTCTTTAACGTCTTTTAGCCGGACGCAATTAACCTTTACGAGTGCCCATTGGATCCTTCGCGAATCGCTTGCAATCCGCAGAGTTATTGTTGCAGGTCTCACTTCAACTACAACAATTGCTTCAAACAAGGGCCTCAAATATACGATTATCCCCCAAGTACACAAGACATGCTTGTCTTTTAGGCTCTCTCTAATGTATGGATCAGTGAGATTCCCAACATCTCTCAACTCTAGGGGGTGCCCTTGATGGTATGGACCTTCTGTTTGGGGGTCAACATTGACAGCTGGTGGTGTTTCTTCTGCAATAGGTACAAGAAAAAGATTTTCCAAGGAATCCAAAAAGATGAATGATTGGATCTCAGTACCCTTTTCCTTCTCTACACCAATTATCTCACCAGATTCCTCAACAGCTGAGTGTGGTTCAGGCTCTTCTATTTTCTCAACATCTCCCATAATGATGTCGCTAGGCAGATTTGCTTGAGTTGTATTGCTCATCTCCTCCATCAATTGCCCTATTTGTGTCTCCAACTTTCGAGGACTCTTGTCTCACCATAAACCGAGTTCGGCACTGCGAACATAAGTATGCTGCCGCAACTCATTTCGATCTTCCTCTGACATCTGTGGGTTAAGCTGTTGTTGATGACTCCACTGTCTCTGATAGTAGTAGTCCATGTGTCCTGATTTTATTATATATATATATATATATATATATATTTTCGTTTTTTTTAATTTAACCTGCAAAATAAGAAAAACAACAAAAGGTGATAAAAAGATGCTCGCAGAACAAGTTAGAAACTTGTTCTTGGAGCAAAAAATAAATAAAAATAAAAACAGAAATAAAACCAAATTAGAAATTAAAAATAGATAAAATTGATATTGAACTATGCCTAATCCCCGGCAACGGCGCCAAAAACTTGGTGCGCGAAAAGATGCACACACTTTAACGCAAGTGCACGTTATCGTGACAAGTAATATAGTCTTGGTAAGACCGAATATCGTCCACAAGGATTAGTGTTCAATTACCAATTATCTATCTTTTGGTATCTATTTGGTAACCGATATTTGATTTTGTTGTTTATAACTAATAATTATAAAGGCTAATTAACTATATGTTAACTTCAGTAGTGATGAGAATAGGGCTTCCACGTCTCCTCAACTATCCGCTTATGTTACTTATTAATGCAATGAATTATGGTTCTTCTTCTCTTGGAGCTAGCAGGTTTACTAAATCGTTTTATACTCCCGTTAAGGCTATATAAACACTCAACCCCAGTATTGCTCCTTTCTACCTTTCGGTGATAAGGATGACTCTATAGGAGGATTAAGACCAAAAACCTAGTTAACCGTCACGCGCCATGCGTAAAATTAGGTGTTTTAAGCCTCTCATTAACGCTACATAAGTAATTGAGGTATTTTCATCCCCAATCCAAAATATGTCTACCCAACTTACAGCATATTCACAACCTCCTCCTTTCGAAGTTTGATTAGAAATCATATAAATAATGATAATTAGTGATCAATTAATTACCAAGCATTCAAAGCAATTATTGGATAAATCTCAACAAGAAGAAGAATAACCATAAACATGCATCAATTCATAACATAAGTTTCTAGTGATTTAACATGGAAAGCCCTATAAAGGAATTAGTTCCTAGCCATTGACATGACAAGAACTAATTCAATATCCAACATAAAAACTGAAATAAAGTAAAAGAAAGAAAAGAAAATACTTAAGAATGAGTCTCCAAGCCTTTTAGCATCCAAGGGTTGTGTTGTGGAATATTTACAAGATGGATTGGTGGAAGGGTGGATGTAGAGTGGTGAATGGTGGAATGGAGAATGAATTCTTCTAATGATGTAGAGACTATTTATAGACCAAGAATCCTTTAGGTGAAGGGTTAAGGATTTGTAAGTAGGAAAAGTTATTAGAATCGTTTTAGGTAAGGGTTTTAAGGTAGGAAAAGTTATCCCTTTAGGTAGGAAAAGTTATCCCTTTAGGTAGGAAAAGTAATCCCTTTAGGATTCTGAAAACATGTCAAATTCGGCCAGACTTCATAAATCACGCGTCGGCGCCGCGACCCTGCAGACTGGCGCCGTCTTTCAGCTCCGGTGACGTTTTTCTGGCGAATTCCGTTTCGTCGTCTTTTTTCGTCCGAACTTCGTCTGATCTCCTCTATAATTTCCGGAACTTCTTAGACTTCATTTCTTGGCCCTTTTAGTGTGCAATTTCATCTCATTTATGCTCATTTCAACTCCTTTTCGCCATTTCTCCATTTTTGACCGCTGTGACACAAAAGAAAGGAAAACGACCCTAATACTGTACTAAACATAAATAAAATGAGTAAAATACTAACTAAAAATGACTCAAAAAGTGTATATAAAATACACCAATCAAACCCCCGTTGGAAAATCAACCAAGTTCCATACTTGATTTATATACATGGATTCCATTTCGGATTTCATGGCTTCTTGCCATCTTTGTGAATCAATGTCTAACATTGATTTGCTGTAGGTAGTAGGCGTATCATCATCAGAAATATCGATCTCATTGTTATTTCAACAAGGAGGTTAAGTCTTTCAGGTGCACGATGAGTCCTAGTGATCATACAGAGTTGAATATTCTAAGTTTCAGTGTTTGTTGTATTTTGATTATGAGAAGGTGTTTATGTGTTGGACAATCCAGCACCTTGAGAGTTATCAGGAATATCATTTTGAATAGGATGATGCACAACCATTGTGTCATCTTCCATTGGTTGTGTATGAGAGTCTTGCATTTCTGCATTATCCCTCACATCACTCCCACTGGCTGAAGGGCGTACTATAAGTACCCAATCATCGTCTAATACTCCAACTGAATCCTTGCCTAGGTCATTTGACAAGGGTTCATTCTCCATATTGCACTTCTTGAATTTCTTCAAGTTCTATCTTGTTGTAACTCTGTTCCTTGTAAACATAGTCTTCTTCAAGGAAAGTTGCATTTCTGGAAATAATAATCTTATGTTCGCCAGGAATATAGAAGTAATATCCCCCTGTTTCCTTAGGATACCCCACAAAATAATACTTCTCACTTTTAGATTCCAATTTGTCAGTAAGCAACTTCTTTACATATGCAGGGCACCCCCAGGGTCGCATGTGTCTAAGTACTGGCTTCTTGTCGTTCCATATCTCATATGGAGTTTTCTCTACTGACTTTGAATGAACTCTGTTCAAAATATAGATTGAGCTTTGTAATGCATATCCCCATAGATATGTTGGTAGAGCTGAGAAGCTCATCATGGATCTAACCATATCTAATAAGGTCTGATTTCTCCTCTCAGCAACACCATTCATTTGTGGTGTTCCGAGAGGTGTCCATTGTGATTGAACTCCATGAAGCTTCAAGTAATCTAGAAGTTCTTTACTTAAGTATTCACCTCTTCGATCTGATCAAAGAGTTTTAATACTTGTTTCAAGTTGCTTCTCTACTTCTGACTTGTACTCCATGAATTTCTCAAAAGCTTTGGACTTATATTTCATAAGATACACATGCCCAAACCTTGAGAAATCGTCTGTAAAAGTGATGAAATAAAGAAAGCCCCCTTTAGCTTGAGTTGAAAATGGCCCACAAACATTGGTATGGACTAACTCAAGCACCTCTTTGGCACACACACCTTTCCCAGAAAGTGATTTGGTTGTCATCTTTCCTTTTAAGCAAGATTCACATCTACCATATGACTCTAAGTCAAATGGTTCTAGGTAATCTAATTTCCTCAATCTTGCTATCCTTGATTCATTGATGTGACCATGTCTGCAGTGTCATAAGTAGGTGAGATTTCTCGGATTACTTATTTTAGCTCGTTTATTTTGAATATTAAAAATTTCATGGCTACAGTTTAAAATAAACAATCTATCCACAAGCGGTGCATTTCCACAAATAAAACCATTATAAGATAAAACATAACTTTCATTGGTAATAAATGAGGAAAACCCCTCAATGTCTAACATAGGGACATAAATAATATTCCTCATTAACGAGGGAACAAAATAACAATTATTGAGTTCTAAACAAAATCCTGAAGGTAAATCTAGTCTATAAGTCCCACACATTCAACATCAACTCTTGCTCCATTTCTAACGCGTAGATCTACTTTTCAAGGTCCAACCTTTCTGCTGTCAATTAGCCCCTGCACATTATTACAAATGTGTGAGCCAGAAGAACCTTGTGCTTTGTCTCCCCCTAGGGCTGTACAATCCTTCTTCCAATGCCCCTTTCTCTTGCAATTGAGTTAAACATCAGCAACTACCTTGGCCTTCTTTTGAACAACTACTCGAGGTTTCATAGCTGTGGGTGTGGCAGCAACCACCTTACCCTTTTTCTTCTTCTGCACATTCTTACCCTTAGACTTGAACTTGCTAGATGAGCCCACCATGAGCACATCTTTACCTTTGGAGGTGGACGATTCGAAGGTCTTCAACATATTATGAAGCTCTGGGAGATTCTCTTTGGTTCCATTTATATTGTAATTTACAATAGTTCTCAAATGAAACAGGAAGCGAATTCAAGATTAGGTTGACAGAAACTGTTACAGGCAGCTTCGTTCCAATCGAAGCTAACCTTTATATTAACCCAATCATTTCAAAACATGTTGTGATACCTGGCCCCTTTCGTTCAGCTTACATTTGAAGAGGTCTCTCAGCAACTCGTACTCCATAGTCTGAGACTGTGAGTCATAGAGACTCTTCAGATGTTCCAACATCTCGTTAGGGCCAATATTTTCATGATGTCTTTGTAACTCTGGAGTCATAGAAGATAACATGACACATTGTGCCACAATAGCATCATCAAAATATGCGATGATCGCTTGTCAAGCAGTGCGACGCCTGAATCTTCAGCAAGGATCAAGAGGTCTTTGATCTAATACATACTCAATCTTTTCTAATCACAACACCAAACATAAATTTCTTAACCAGTCAGAAAAATTGGCTCCATTCAGCTTGTTCATTTCAACCAACATTTTAAATGACATATTTGACATTGTAACTGAAGAAAAGATAGACTTGTAACATTCTAACATAATTTCTATTGAACACATTCGTTAACTAATTTACATGGTCTTTTGTTTAATTATCTCCCACTATTTTAACATACTCTTTTACCCCATAAAAGAATACGGACTTATATCAAATACGGTCATAATGGGCCAAGATCTAGACTCATGTTGTCTCCGCGTTTGCTGAGGCTGATAACTTCAACAACATGATCCGGTAGGTCTCTAAACCAATTACAAACAATTTGCAACTCTTGGTTGATCGAATTTTCTAAACAAACGATCTGCGTCCCTCAGTTGTCCGACATTGGGGCTCCAAGATAGCCTAGCAAGTCAACCCCATTATGCGACTGCAATTATGTATCTAAGTGGGCTTTGCCTTCATCGAGCAAACACTGGGGTGTAAATACACATAAAGGTTTATCACCTACTAAAACATGTATATGCATCTATGAAAGGGTCTGAGTCCTTGTAGACTTAGAGCAAATGCTGAGACATAAATACTCATCTCGCCGAAAAGGATTTTGCACAACAATCAATTATAACGGACGACACGTTCATTTTAAATGTGACTTGTATTAAATTTTGGGGAACATTTTAATTCATGGTTATATTCAAGATCAACTATTACATATTTCAAACATTACTCAAAGCATTTAAAACATGTATTTGGGCGCCGCCTACCCAAGCATGATTGATGTCACGCCCCTTTTCGGCCGCGACTTTGTTTATGAAATCTGCTTAAATAACAAGGTTAGAAAATAAAATAAATTCTAGAAGTGCAAAAGAATGCTAAAATGTTAAAGGGCAAAGGGTGCTAAAAGTGCTAGAATATTAGAAGTACTAAAAGGTGCTAAATGCTAAAGGGTTCGCGGAGTCACCACCTAATTGATTTGGGTGAATTAGGATACCTAAATGTTAACTAGTTTAAAGTAAACATTAACTCCATTTTAATGGTCTGCAAAAATTGTGAGATTCTGGGCAAGGGTTCTTTATTATCCTAAAGGGAAGGGGTTAGACACGCTAAAGGATCCGCTAACTTGCGGTTGTCCGTTCAAACCTAGGTTGATTATCATGCTAAGGAAATGCATACCTGAAAGCTGTAAAATAGGGGTATAAAACTATAAGATTTGTTTAAAGTGTAAGAGCTAGTTTCGAAAAGAGGAAAATGTGTTCATGGAGTAATTAAAAATGTGTGCAAGTATTCTTTTACCTAAGGGGTATATATTGTTTAGCATAATATTTATTATGACAATACGTGTAGTTAAAAAAATAAAATGAAAAAGTGTCTATCATGCAGGGGACGACAACAATATTTCTTATTCTGTATGTGTATTAATAAAATTTTATAAGAACACGGTTTTTAGAATGTCTTAAATAATATTCCAGTTTATTATGCAAGTGTAGATTATTAAGTGGTTTATTATAACTATTAAACAAGGCAAGGCGAGCCTAAAGTAATTAACTTAAGGTAAGCAAATCAAATTAATTTCTAGCTATTGATTCAAGGTTTAGCTATTCTAAGTGCTAATTAATTAGCGTAGCGTTAGACAATTAATTTACAATAAATAGATGGAGCAGAATAAAGAATAAATATGATGACTCGAAGGAAAGGCGGTGTCTTTTCGCCGGCGGTTTGGATTTTTCGGGGCGGAGATGAAGATGCACATAGATGTAAGTCCTTGTCTGTTATAACTCATGATGAGTCTCACAATGAGACTCTTCGTTTAGCTCCGAGGCATGTAAAAGAAAGAAAATAAAGATTAGTATATATCTCAATTATTTGAATCAAAAAAATCTACGCACACATGATCTATGTTTATACGTAATCAGCACATAAGGATGTATAAATTAGTAAATAAACTGAGGCCAACTGCTGCAACAGCCAGCAAACAGAGCCAACAAACATCGAAATACAGTGAGCTTGACATATAGAGAGTAATCTCATGGTTCGTACTCAGATCGCGATATACTTGAGTATTAACAATCAGATGCATACAATAAGAGTAGATGGCCGAATCATGATTCCTTTTAAGCATGTGTTATGGTACTAACAAGAAATGCAGGTAATCAAAACAACACACAGTGGACAGTTTAGGAAAACAAAGAAAACATTTATTCGGACAAGAGAATTACGGGTATGCAGAGATTATAGGATGGATCATGTCTAAATCGTACCCTACCACATGAAGTGAATGTAGAATGGTCATGTAAATAGGACCATGGCTCAAAAATAGAAACAGAGATGGATAAGAAATCAAATACCAAACCTATACATTTCTAGTTTACTTGAAAACAACAGATAAGTAATTTAGGATGGAATAGAGACATATATGTCTATTTTTTATGGTTTAGACAATCAGCGCAGATTGGTAGGAGAAGTATTCACTTTAGAAAATAATGGACTGATTTAGTAAGCATGCTAAACCCTTAACAATCAAATAAACCATTCCAAATAATATTAAGCAGGCTTAACTGCCAGCATATAGTAAGACCCAACTATGTGTTGCAGGGGCATATGTTCACAGAAGGGACTCATCTAGGCTAACACAAATTTTCTTAAGGCAGTGACTACAAGGGTTGAGTCAAGTACGTATATTGGCAATATAAACTCAGGTAATCTCATAAATCATGCTGGAAACAAACATGGCCAAGTATCATACTGATTTTATATCACCTAATGCTAGATGGAACTTCGATAGACGTACTTAGGATATTTGTCCTGATTTGAACAGTCCGCAATCCAGTCCATAATGAAATAACATATTGACCACCCAAGCTTATATCACACAGCACAAACTTCGGATATTGGTTTAAGGAAGGACATTTAGTAGATCCAAATCAGACTAACTAACTACGCCTCGATATGACCCATTCGCAAACTAACACACTTAACTCATGTCAAACAGAGAAGCATATAATGCAAACTTCATGACTAGGCATATTAAGCTGAAAGATTCAAATAACGGATAATAACCATCAACAAATTTTGAATGGCTTAACATGTATAAGCTAAATTAAACCAGCATATTTAACCAACATATAATCATCACACATATCATGAAACACAAATCGAATGAGAGAATACGAAAGGAGACGAGTTTACCTTCTCCGGATAGCGAACCGAGGCAGCGTATCAAGTCGTCGGTCCGCGCGGAGGGCTTTCTAATGCCGTGGAAAGAAAGAAGGGGGTTTTGCGAAAAATTGTTGACTTTTAGGGTTAGGTTCTTTTTCTGAGTGACTCGATTGGACTGCTGCCCTTCGAATGCCGGTCGGATGCCTTTGCATGTGTAGTTGGTTGGCTTATATAGTTTTCATTCGACTCTAAACTTGGTAAACTACTGGTATGATTTCGGTCCATTATTTTGGACTGATTTGGATGATTTTGTGGGCGATTTTGGGTTGATTTGAAGGATATTTGGTGCGATTCGTTACTGATTTTGAAGTTCTTAAGGTAAGCTATTCTTTTGGCCACCAGATTCTTTGTCGGTTTATTCAGGTAAAAGATTTAGGTGCTGGTTATGGTAAGAAATCGTTGGAGAAGGGGGGGAGACGGCTAGGGTTAGTGTGCATGGGTAAGGAAAACCCGGATTCTCCGGCGAGAATCTCGGGCTGGGGTGTTGGTGCTGGTGCGACGGGTTTTAGGTTTAGGTTTCATTTTTTTAGGGCTGTTTGAGGGAGGGACGATGGGCAAAGGGAAATGGCTGAGGGTATCAGGCGGTGGGCGTGGTGAGTATAAGGTAGAGTGTTGGGCGGGGTCAATGGGCGAATTTATTTGGGTAGGGAGTGGGCTGGTAATTAGGTATTAATTTGGGTAGTGTTATAATTAGGGGTAAAGTTTTAAGTGTATTAGTTTAGGTGTATTATTAATTACTTAGTGGTAAATTAAATTAATAAGTTGTGATTAAATTATTTAGATGTTTTATTAGTCTAAGCTTGAGCTTAAAATTATTACAAAAAATAAAGACGGGCGTGCTATTTAATTAGTGTTTAATATTTTATAATGCGACGCTATTATTAAAACTTTTATTATGAGTATTGCGATGTTATATTATTAAATTGAATGGGGTTTAGATTAAACTATTAAATTATTTAAATGCTAAATGCAGACATGATATTTAAGGATTGTTTAATGCTTTTACGTAAAAATGCAGTGCTGTTATTTAAAATTTTATTTATCGTTATTTAATTTATGCTTTAAATTATTACAATAATTATGAAATTGCTTTGCGTATTAATAAATGCGGCTATGCTATTTTGACACGACGTCATTGCTAATTTGACGTATTTATTATTAATTAAGAATCATGACAGGACTTAAAATTAATCAATGCTGGCGCGGGACTCTAAGTGCTTAAATTTCTACGTAAGACGCGGTGCCATTATTAAATTATTTATTTATGTCTGTATTAATGTTGCATTTTATTATTAAAAATCATAAAAATTATTTTGCAAAATTAGTCTAATTTTATAGCTAATGACTGGACGGGAGGGTCAAAATTGGATGTCAACTACTTGTCCCTCTTTGTATGGAGATGATGGAAGAATCTTCGGACAAAGACGTTGACTTATAGCCAATTTTGTCTCGATCTTCAGAATTGCAAAAAATGTTGGGCAATTAAGACAAGCCTGACGCATAGGGATGGCAACGGGTAGGATCTGGACCGGATCCTACTAGATCCAGATCCAGATCCGTTTTACATACATGTATCCATATCGCATCCGCATCCATGTGGTCCATAAAATCATATCCAAATCAGATCCATCGGATCCACCGGATCAGATTGGATCTCGATCCAAATCAAAGTGATCGATTATTATGTTATACCTTCTAATCACCCAAATTTTCTAGAAAAATAGTCAATTTAATTTAACTAATCATGGGAATGCATCAGTAAATTAGACTAAATAACATTGTTGACAATTGTTATGCCTATCGCTATCATTGTAGTGAGAAACAATCCTCTCAATACCTAAGCTACTACATAAGTACCACATAAATGATTAATATAATGATTAAAGAATAACACGCAAAACGTGTCTCAATTAAAAATAATGGCCTTCGCTTTCAATATAAAATAAAATTAAGATTACAAAGGATTCTTGTCATGATGTATAAATAATAAATGTATAATTAATTTAATAAAAACGGATTCACTGCCTGATTCGACCGACACGATCTCAAAGACAAGATCCAGATCCAGATCCGATCCATCATAAACGGATCCGGTCCGATCCGATCCGTCGTTCAAACTTTGAATATCCATATCCTATAAAACGGATTCGATTCACCGATCCGGACGGTCCGAGATCCATCGCCATCTCTACCGACGCAAAAATCAAACCGCCCCAAAGGTCGAGTTACGACGACACCTGGCCGCCGTGGTCAAATACTGCGCGCTAACGCGACTCAATTTGTCCCAGGTCGAGTTATGACGACATCGCTATCATGGTCAAAACACCAAGACGCTAACGCGACTAATTTGTCCCGAGGTCGAGTTATGACGACATCACGGGCTATGGTGTAAAAATAAAATAAACGGGCTTGAACTCAGGGTACCAGATCGGCCATGTCGGGTTCACGGCGGCGTGGAATGAGTGGACCGACGCTGAGGTCGTTTCCGCCATTCGTTGGAAGCGTCCCCAACAAATTGTCCCGTCACAGAAGAGAAAATCCACGCCAGGCTCCCGCCTCGCACGCTAAGACTTAAACAAACGGTTAGTACATAACTGTTAAGGCAAAATGATGATACATAATTTTAAAAGCAATGTAACTGTGAGTAGAAAATACTATCCTGCAACAATGTGATGCCTGTTGTGTTGATGCGATGCTGCAAATGCTGTGATTTCGCCCTTGCACAGACGTGTTGCGATTGTGAATGCGGATATGTTGTCCTTGCTACAGCTGCCCCTGTAGACTAAAGCTCAAGAAAGAGTTAGTGCATAACTGCTAAGACAGAATAATAAAACACGAATAAGAAATGCAATTTTGAGAGTAGAGAAATCGTCCATGCGTAGATGTGATATGCTGATGGCGCTGCTGGACTTGTTGTCGATAACGCCGCCGCTGACGTGTTGCCGGGCGCGCCGCTGCGTACGCCGATGACGCCGTTCGGACGTATTGCCGCCGGGCGCTGCTTTCGACTTGGCGTGCCGCCGGCGCTCGCGTAGACATATTGCCGCCGGGTCGCTGCGGTAGACGCACGCCGGCGACGCCGTTGTTCGGACGTGTTGGCGACGACGCCGCCGAACGTATGATGATGATGTCGCGCTCGACGAGTTGACGCCGTGTTGTCACGTAGACATATTGTTGCCGGTGTCGTTGTGTAGACGCAATGCTGATGACGTCGTTGTGTGGACGTATTGCTGCTGGCGTTGTTGCGTAGACATATTGTTGCTGACGTCGTTGTCTGGACGTATTGTTGCTGGCGTCGTTGCGTAGACGTATTGCTGCTGGGCGCTGCGTGGACACAATCGATGACGCCGCGTTCGACGTGTTGCTGATGCTCTTTGTTGTGGATCTTGAACCTTGATTGTCGATCGTTGATGTCCCTTTCTGCTTCTGCCGCATCCTTTCTGCCTCGGTTAATGTGAAGAAACTTGCTCTCAAAGAAAATTTGTGAGTTTTGGGGGATGGTCGATTCGTATTTGACTTCGTCGCTGTGTTTCTTGACATCTGCGCGCCTGACCTGTTTAGACTTGCAACCCCTGTCTGGTTTCCTTGAGATGTTTGGTAGCGTCCCAAAAGTATTTTTTCAAAATGAAACATTTTCATGAGGTATGCACAAAACATCTTTTAGAAATAAGCATTTATATGACGTGCATATAAAGTGTAAAAGCCTAGTCGATTTTGCTGAATATGACACATATTCTGACCAAACGAACATCTTTGGAGTCCTCATTATGATCTCTTCGCGATGCGCAAAATTGTCCCGCCACATGCGCAGCGGGCGAGACTTAACTCTGACGAGGATTGCTCATATCTCTTTTGGAATAACCAACGCATTCTGTTATACGCGGGCTAATGGGAATATTCCTAATGGTGTGACCGAAGCCGATTTAGGCCGCCTACGTATCCCCGTGAGGGAATCAGGTCATGACGTAGTTCATTACAAGAAAAAATTGATAAAGCTAAAACTTCTAAATGTGGGACCGAGGCCGATGTGGCCGCCTACGTATCCGCCAAGGGAATCAGGTCGAACGTAGTTCCAATTACAAGTAAAGGGGCTTTCTAATTTGCAGCGGCGAGACCCTATATGGGCTCTATGCATATCCCACCGAGGGAATGCAGTTTTTACCAATGTAAAGGGGATTACATGGAAAACAAATACTCCTAGACTTAATATCTCTTTACTGCATCTGCGTTGATAGCTTTAGGCCATACTTCGCCATCCATCTCAACTAAGATTAGAGCCCCTTCACTTAATACTCGATGAACCATGTAGGGCCCTTTCCAATTAGGTGCGAACTTTCCTTTAGCTTCACTTTGATTCGGAAATATGCGTTTCAAAACCAATTGTCCCGGCTTGAATAACCTTGGCCTTACTCTCTTGTTAAAAGCTCTAGCCATTCTGTTCTGATAAAGCTGCCCGTGACAGACTACATTCAACCTCTTTTCGTCAATCAGCATCAGCTGCTCACAACGATCTTGTATCCATTCGGCTTCACTCAACTAGGCTTCTTGGATAATTCTCAACGATGGTATTTCCACCTCTGCTGGTAGTACAACTTTTGTTCCATAGACCAAAAGATATGGCGTTGCCCCGGTAGAAGTCTGGATTGTGGTGCGATAACCCAAAAGCGCAAAAGTTAAATTCTCATGCCAATGTTTGTAGTTGCTGATCATCTTGCGCAATATCCTCTTGATGTTCTTGTTGGGTCGCTTCATCGCCCATTTATCCGAGGCCGATATGGAGTGGAATTACCGAGTGATCTTAAAATTTCCACATATCTCACGCATCAAGTTATCGCTGATATTGGTTCCGCTATCTCTACAATCGACTCAGGAATTCCAAATCGGCAAATGATGTTGTTGCGAACGAAGTCGACTACCACCTTCTTCGTCACTGATCTGTGTGATGATGCTTCTACCCATTTAGTGAAAAAGTCAATTGCTACGAGGATAAATCTGTGCCCATTTGAGGCAGCGGGTTCGATAGGGTCGATGACATCCATGCCCCAAGCCGCGAATGACCAAGGAGAACTTGTCACATTAAGTTCATTCGGAGGTACTCGAATCAAATCTCCATGACCGCATCGCGACATTTCGCACAAAGCGGATACAACTGCTTTCCATCGTCATCCAAAATAACTCGCCGCAGATCTTTTCGCCAAAGTGAAGCCGCTCATACGAGGTTCACATGTCCCTCCGTAGTTCCTCTACTAGCTTGCTCGCTTGGCGCCAACACATCTTAGTAAGCCCAGATCCGAGTCCTTCAGATACAACCTCCCAATTCAAAAAGAAGTGGTTTGCTAATCTTCAAGTGTTTTCTCAATGTTGGATACTCGCTTGAGGTACCTTTTGATGTCTTGGTACCATGGATTCTCAGATATTTCCTCATCTATACGAGCAATAAGCCGTTGTTCCAAAGACACTCACCGTGATCGGATCGATGTAATTCTTGTCCTGATGTTGAATCACGGAGGATAAGGTTGCCAATGCATCGAATTCATTCTCGATCCTCGACATGCCTAAATTCTATATTGCCGAACTTCTTCAGAATTCCTTCACACAAAGCAGTAGGGAGTATCTTCATATTCTCGTTGCCCATTCACCTGCACTGATGGATCAAGAAATCAATCACCTATGACCAAGAATCTTGCATGTTCATATCTACGCCATTCTCGAGCCCCAATATGCAAGCTTCATATTCTCGCCATATTGTTGGTGCATGGAAATTGAGCTTCATGAGATCGGATAACGCCGACTGCTTTCAAACCAATCGCCCAACGCCGACTCTCAAGTTTGCCGCCCATCAAAAACATCATCCAACCCGGTAATCCTCCGAGATATCTTCTCCGACAAACAATACCTCTTCATCAGAAAATAGGTTCGGCGGCTCAGACTTCATCGACCGAAGTTCTCGCAGATGATCGCCTAACGTCGCCCTTTTACTGCCATGCGTGACGTAGACGATGTCAAACTCGCCAACATAATTTGCCATTTTGCTAGTTTTCCGCGGCATGGGCTTCAAGGATATACTTGCGGATCCATCCTCAAAATAAGATAAGTAGTGTATCCGATAGATAATGTCCGAACTTCTGGCGACCCGAGTTAATGCAAAACAAGACGCTCCAAAGAGTGTAACGAGCTTCATACGCTGTGAACTTCTTACTCAAATAGTATATGGCTCGCTTCTTTTTCCTCGTTTCATCGTGTTGCCTCAACACGCATCCAAAACATTTTCTAATACGCATAAATAGAGTAGCAAAGGTCTCCCTGCTCGCGTATTAGAATCAAGTGATTAGAAAGGTATTCTTTGATTTTGTCAAAAGCTCACGACAACTGTTGTCCATTTGGTAGCCGCATCCTTTTTCAACAATTTGAATATCGGTTCGCATATCACGGTGATCGAGCTATGAACTCACTGATGTAGTTGAGACGACCCAAGCTCATCACGTCCTTTTAGCTTTTCGGAGGAGGTAACTCTTGGATGGCTTTTATTTTCGAGGGGTCTAGCTCAATCCCTCTCCTACTCACTATAAAACCCAACAGCTTCCCAGCGGGAACGCCAAATGCACACTTTGCAGGATTCATTTTCAGATTATACTGCCTCAGCCGCTCAAAGAATTTCCTTAAGTTTGCCAAATGGCCCTCCGCTTTTCGCGATTTGATGATGACATCGTCCACATAGACCTCGATTTTCTTATGAATCATGTCATGAAAGATGGTAGTCATGGCTCTCATGTAGGTAGCGCCCGCGTTCTTGAGACCGAACGACATTACTCGATAATAGTACACCCCCCACGGGGTAGTGAATGATGTCTTCTCCGCGTCCTCCTCTGCCATAAGGATCACGATGATAGCAATGGCAGCCGATTTAACGATCAGAGTCCATGCTTCGCACAATTGTCGATGAGTATATGAATGTTTGGAAGAGAAAAGTCATCCTTCGGGCTAGCTCTGTTGAGGTCACTATAATCCACGCAAACTCGGACTTTTCCATCTTTCTTCTTTACCGGCACGATATTTGCTAACCAAGTAGGGTATTTTGCAACTCGAATTACTTTTGCGTTGAACTGTTTAGACACCTCCTCTTTGACTTTCAAACTTATGTCTGGTTTGATCTTTCTTGGCCTTTGCTTTACGGGGAGATATGATGGCTCAATAGGCAACCTGTGTGCGACGATGTCCGTACTCAAACCTGGCAAATCGTCATACGACCAAGCGAACACGTCGGTGTATTGTTTCAGGAGCTCAATCAACTCTTTCTTCTATGTGACATTTAGGTGGACGCTGACTCTAGTTTCTTTCACAACTCTCTCATTGCCTAAGTTTATCAACTCCGTTTCTTCCAAATTCGGTTTGGGCCTATTCTCAAAGTTTTCTAGCTCTTGGCTGAGCTCTGATTGCGGACATTCCTCTTTTTCCTCGGGGCTATACTCGTCATTTGAACTTTGTTCGTTGGTCTCATTACATGTCATATTCGCATTATCAACAGGTTTATTAATATGATCGCTGAAAGAAGAATGCGTAAAGAATTTAATTTTAACACAAGCAAAAAATTTTAAAGCTGCAAAAAATATCCTGGAATTTATGATGAAAGTAAAAATGCGAGATTAAAAACATATCAAAGAAACATAAATGCATGTCTGTTTTCTTTCTAGATGAAAGGTCACACTGCTAGAACTATCATAAACTCTACCAAGCTCCTCGGAAGGTCAGGACAGGGGTGCAAGTCCAATTATTCAGGCTGTATCCATGCTCTGCGTCCTAAATGGTGGGCTCTTCCTCGTGATCACCTGTGATCATACAACAATCTGCCTCATCTTCACCTATAAACAGATTCTGGAACCCTGCTGCAAGATCCTCTGGGTTATCTTCTCTTGGCATCTGGATGGTGCAGGCTCTGACGAATGACCGACTCAGGGGCGGAATGGGCATAAGCAAGGGAATGTATCCCTTTTTTCGGAGGTTCACAGTCACCAAATCCTTCGAGGTGGGCTGGTACCCCAAACCAAAAGTGTCCTTCTTCCCAAACAACTGGATAGGCTCTGTGATCCCCTTCATACCGGCTCCAAGACCTCTGTCGGGCTCGTATCCATTTTTTAGCATTTCCTTGGCCAGCATTGTGAGAGAACGTGATACCGCAACGACTGACTCGCTCTCTTGATCTCATTAACATGAAAGACCGAACCATCCAACTGTTTTACGTCCTCTATGACAGGGACTGCATAATCGGTGTTGATGCTTCCCTTTTTATCCCCAAATACTACCACTTCACGGTGATTCCATATAAACTTTAGGCACTGATGCAAGGTGGACGGGACTGCACCAGCCTCGTGGATCCACGACCTTCCTATCAACAGGTTGTAACATGTAGCAATATCCAATACTTGAAATTCCACAATGAATTCTGCAGGTCCGATCAGCAGCGTGAGGTCAATTTCGCCTTCGACTCCCCTATGGACTCCGTCGAAGCCTTTGAACCTGATATGACTTTCACGAATTTTCTTACAATCTGCCCCCAATTTCAACAGTGTCGTCATGGGACAAATGTTGACGGTCGAGCCTCCGTCAATCAGCACTGTTGAATTAATCTTGTCTGCGACCTGGATGGTGATATTCAATGCAAGATTATGTCTGACGCCACCAACGGGTAACTCATCATCATGAAAGGCGATTATGCGGGCCTCTAGCTGTCACGCCCCGACTTTTCTTAAGTCTTTCCTAAGGCGTGATGACACCTGGACAATTATTTATTTTCCAGGCGAACCGTTAACTTCTTTTCTTCCTAGATTAACCATGTATTTAAGTGCGGAAATAATATATATATCATAATAAGCAATTCAAAGCTTACAAAGAAAATCTTGTGTGGGCATTCCCCGAGATAATGGAACCTAGTTCTTTAAACATACTTTATGAGAATAACTTTCACCAAATCCGAAATAATGGATTGGTGGGTCAAAGAGGCTGCGGGACGATCACTAGCCCTGTTGCGGAGCTTTTCCTCTATCACGCTTTCCTGAAATATGTTAAATAAAAGAGTCAGCCCTACCATCCGGGACTGAGTGAGAACCTCACCCTATAATTCAAAGTAATCTCACAATATTTTAAGTACAAACATATTAGGACACAATAACCATGTTATGAGACAAACTTCAACATTTTCAATGTATCATAATCAAGTATTCACCCAATAATATTCTCTTTCAATTCGCTTGTGACGCATCACTTAACCTACATACATGTTTTATCTCATGTTACATATTAAGGTATTCCTTTGTATTTACATATTTGTTGCGTGCAACCCGATCCGATGCATTTACAAATGCATTTACATATTTGTTGCGTGCAACCCGATCCGATGCATTTACATATTTGTTGCGGCAACCCGATCCGATACATTTACAAATGCATTTACATATCTGCTGCGCGCAACCCGATCCATTATGTTTACGATTTGTGAACGCGTATCCACTTTACTTTTTATTGCGCGCGCAACCCGATCCATTATGTTTACGATTTGTGAACGAGTATTCACTTTACGCTTTGTTGCGCGCAACCCGATCCATTATATTTACGTATTTGTGAACGCGTATTCATTTTACGCTTTGTTGCGGCGCAACCCGATCCATTATATTTACGTATTTGTGAACACGATTCACTTTACGCTTTGTTGCGCGCGCAACCCGATCCGACGATTTACAAATGCATTTACATATCCGCTGCGGCGCAACCCCATCCATTATGTTTACGTATTTGTGAACGCGTATCCACTTTACGCTTTGTTACGGCGCAACCCGATCCATTATGTTTACGTATTTGTGAACGCGTATTCACTTTACGCTTTGTTGGCGCGCAACCCGATCCATTATATTTAAGTATTTGTGAACGCCGTATTCACTTTACGCTTTGTTGCGCGCAACCCGATTCATTATATTTACGTATTTGTGAACACGTATTCACTTTACGTTTTGTTGCGGCGTGCAACCCGATCCGATGCATTTACAAATGCATTTACATATTTGTTTTGTATGTGTTATATGTTCAAAAGGCTTAATTAATATTTCCTTCTTTCAATGTTCCGCCCTTCCCACTTGTATGGGTTACAACTCTCAAACCGTAAGTCGGATTTATATACGTAAAGTCTCAAACTGTCGAGAACAGAATAACCTAGAATTTTTATTCAGCACAAAATTTTAAATTCCCCACCGAAACATTCAGTTTTTCAGTTTTAACAATTACATTAAAAACTGTTTGCCGAATTTATTATCAGAACGATACACGATATTAAAATAGTCATAACTTCTTATCCGTAAGTCGGACCAAGCCCCGTAAATTCTCAAACTGACGAGAAAATAAAAATCTAGGACTTTAATTTGAATCAACATTTCATATTCTGTACCAATTGCTACAGTTTTACCATTTTACCCACTGCTTTACGGACTTTCAACCGATCCGGCGCAGAAATTTTAAAATACGATAACTTCTAAACCGTAAGTCCATTATACCTCTTCTTTAGTTCAATATGTTCGTAACAAATTGATTTACAACCATACCAAATTTCGTCTAATTCTAACAAGTGAAACTCGGGAAAAACAGTTCATAATTCTACTTGCTCTCAGATTTCGTCCAAATCTGTGGCAGAAAGTTTGAACTATGATAACTCTTAAATTGTAAGTCCGTTTTATCTCTTCTTTAGTTCAATCTGTTCGTAACAAAGTGATTTACAACCATACGAAATTTCGTCTAATTAAAACAAGTATAACTCCGAAAAACAGTTTGTAACCTTCATGTCCCGAACTAGTTGTTTAAGAAATCTAAATTCATAATTTTTCTTTTAACACCAATATTATATTCTAACATGTATAAAACTTAAAATACAGGATTTCACTAAGAAATTTGAGTGAGAAAAACTCACCTTTGTTGCCTCGTAATTGCGAATGAACTTTCAACTCTAAAACTCTTCCCTTCCTGTTCTCTTATAATTCTTCTTGTTCTCTTATAACAATCTCTTTTTTTTCTTGTTGTGTGTTTTCTTGTGGTTTTCTTTTTCTGAAAATCTTTTTTTTGTGAGGTTTGTTTATGGGAAGATTTAATGTGAGAGTTGAGGGGAGTTAAGGGAGGTTGAGGGAGATTGAGGGAAGTTGAATAAGAAAAGGGGGAGGGGGAAAGTGCAACGTTTTTTTTTTTAAATTCCAGGACTTTACATTCTCCCCTCCTTAAACAACATTCGTCCTCGAATGTGAATAAGGTCGTAACGCATGCACATTGACATGCAAACTGCACACATATGAAGGACAACATAACACATTTTTAAATTTTACAAGACTTTACATTCTCCCCTCCTTAAATAATATTTATCCTCGAATGTGAATAAGGTTTAACACATTCACATAGACATGCAAATTGCACACACATGAAGTACAATTTAACACATTTTATTACCTTACTCAAACAAGAATGAATATTTGACTTTCATCGCGTCCTCAGCTTCCCAGGTTGCTTCTTTTGTGGAGTGATTACTCCATAGAACTTTTACAGAGATAATGTCTTTGTTCCTAAGACGCTTAATTTATCTATCCAGTATTTCTACCAGAATTTCCTCGTATTGAAGCTCTTCATTCAGGGTTATCTCTTGGGGTTGGATGACGTGACTTGGATCATGCATATATTTTCGTAACATTGATACATGAAACACCGGATGTACTGCTTCTAATTCTTGTGGAAGGGCTAGTTCGTAAGCCACATTCCCCACTCTTCGTAAGATTTCATATGGTCCAATAAACCTTGGACTCAACTTCCCTTTCTTTCCAAATCGCATCACTCCCTTCATTGGAGAGACTTTTAAAAATACTTTCCCTCCTTCTTGAAACTCAAGATCTCTTTTTCGATTATCCGCATAAGACTTATGGCGGCTATGAGCTGTCTTGATCCGCTCACGAATTATCTGCACTTTATCAGTTGTTTCCTGAATGACTTCGGGTCCAAACAGTAGTGTTTCTCCCACTTAGAACCATCCAAGTGGAAATCTACATTTTCGCCCATACAATGCTTCGAACGGGGCCATCTGTATACTAGCATGAAAGTTGATGTTGTAAGCGAACTCAATTAGGCATAGATGGTCCAACCAATTGCCCTGGAAGTCCAGCACACACGAACGCAACATATCCTCCAATGTTTGAATTGTTCATTCAGCTTGTCCGTCAGTTTGTAGATGGAAAGCCGTACTCAACTTGACCTTTGTCCCGAGGCCTTGCTGGAAACTTTGCCAAAAGTATGAGGTGAACTGGGAACCCATATCCGAAATAATTTGTAATGGAATCCCATGTAACCTCACTATTTCTTTCAAATAAATTTGCGCATATCGCGGTGCCCGATATGTAGTCTTGACCGTAGAAATGGATCGACTTTGTGTCGATCAACAATCACCCATATAGAATCATAACCTTCTTTTGTTTTTGGTAGACCAGTTACAAAATCCATATGAATGGCCTCCCATTTCCACATGGGGACGCCAATGTCCTGAAGTAGTCCGCCGGGTTTTTGATGTTCGACTTTCACCTGTTGACACGTAAGGCATCTTTCGACAAACTCTGCAACATCTCTCTTCATTCCTTCCCACCAGTAATTTGCCTTGAGATCATGATACATTTTCGTTGATCCTGGATGGATGGAATACCTGGTGTTGTGACCTTCATCTAAGATCTTTCTTCTTAGATCTTTTACCTTAGGAACACACAACCTACCCTTATACCGGAGGGTACCATCATTTTCTCCTAATGTAAACTGTGAAGGTTTTCCCTGTTGAATCCTCTTTCGACATCTAACAAATTCCATGTCCTCAAACTGACTTTCCTTTATTTCTTAAGCTAAGGCAGACTGCGAGGTATCATGTACCACCACCCTACCTTCACCGACCTCAGTTAATCTAACCCCGAGGTTCCCCAACTTTTGTACCTCACGAACAATGCCTCTCTTTAGTATTGCCAAATGGGCCAAGCTGCCCATTGATCTCCCATCGAAAGGCCCACCACCACGTTAGCCTTTCCAGGATGGTAAAGAATGCTAAGGTCATAATCCTTAAGCAACTCTAATCATCTTCTTTGTCGGAGATTTAAATCCTTTTGTGTGGTTATGTATAGTAAACTCTTATGATCTGTAAATATATCTACATGCACCCCATACAAATAGTGTCTCCATATTCGTAAGGCAAACACCACCGCGGCCAATTCCAAGTCATGAGTTGGATAATTCTTCTCATTTACCTTCAATTGTCTAGACGCATACGCAATAACTTTTCCAAATTGCATCAAGACGCATCCTAACCCCACCCTAGATGCATCACAATAGACTGTGAATCCCTCTTGTCCCAATGGTAGGGTTAGAACTGGTGCGATAGTCAATAATTCCTTCAGTTTCAGAAAACTTGCTTCACATGCTTCTGACCACTGGTACTTAACCGCTTTCTGAGTCAATCGGGTCAAGGGAGCAGCAAGACTAGAGAAACCTTTTACAAATCTTCTATAATACCCAGCCAAACCCAAGAAACTCCCAACTTCTGTTGGAGTGGTAGGTTTTGGCCAGTTCTTTACTGCTTCTATCTTTTGGGGGTCTACCATAATGTTTTGAGACTTGAAGCACTATCCTCAGATGTTCTTCATGTTCTTCAACACTCTTGCTGTAAATTAGGAATACAATCAAGAACAAATCTAAGAATGATTTAAGGATTATGTTCATTAGATCAATAAAAGCTGCTGGGGCATTGGATAACCCGAAAGACATGATCAAGAATTCATAATGGTCATATCGGGTTCTAAAAGCTATTTTGAATATATCATCATGATTTATTTTCAGCTGGTGATATCCCGAATGAAGATCAATATTGGAAAAATAACTGGCTCCTTGAAGTTGGTCAAAAGATCATCGATTCTTGGTAATGGGTATCGTTTCTTTATCGTGATCTTATTAAGTTGTCGATAATCGATGCACATTGTTGACACCCAATTTTGACTCATCGTTTAGTCATTTCTTGCAATTTTAAGCATTTTAGGACACCACATTTTATCACCATTTTTGACATTTTTGTATATTTTTTACCTAACATTCTATGTTGTTTTATTTTTTGTAAATTGACATCATGTTTTTACTTTAATTAGGTATTAAATATTTTTAAATATTATGTTATTATTGTTGCACAGTCATTTTGTTTAACTGACATCCCGTCTTTACTTTTAATCAGACATTAAATATTTGCTAAATATTGTATTTTTATTATTATTGCATCGGCATTTGCATTTTAATAATTTTGTATCTTTAAATAATTTTCTTTTAAATAATTAATCCATTTTGCATTTTTGCCAAACTACCCAAATTAAGGCACAACTGACCACCCAATCCGCCAAAAACCGAAGCCCAAACTGAGGCCCAATACACCTTTCATCTTTTCCCTCCAATACTCAATACCCAAATCCCAATACCCAAAACCCTAAACCTAAATACCCCTATAAATAAAACCTTACCCCCCATTTAAAAGAAACCTACCCTATTATCACCCCATCCGTCCACCCCTCTATCTCTATTACTCTCATTCCCCTAACCCTAGCCGTCTCCTCACCATCCCTCACCATTAAACCCTCAGCCGCAACCCTTCTCTCTGAAAAATGAGCAGCCGCAACATCGTATTCTCTCCCTTCACTTGTTCCCTCTCCCCTCTCCCGTCGCCGACAGTCTCACCGGCGAACCACCATACCACCACCGCACGTCTCAACCCCCTTCGACCCATTCCCGTCGAACCTTCAGCCTCCCAACAACACCATCTCCGGCTAACCACCACCCTGACCCCACTGTCGCCCTAACCCTATAGGCGAATACCGCTTCCGCCACCAAGAAACCACCACCGCCTTTTTACACCATGGCGGCGTCGCTCCGGTATTCTTACCGTCGAAGTGACGCCGCCACCCTCATTTGCTGCTATTGAAACTAGTCGGAGTTTGAAACTCCGGCGACCTATGTTGGTTTGCATTTTTTATGTTTTCTGTTGGACTTATTTGCTTGCATTTTTTTGGTATATTGCCCAATCTATGTTGGTTTGTGTTGGCCCTTCAATATTTTGAAGCCGTTGTTGGTTTATTCTCCGTATTCATCGCCTCGCTTGACCGATCTTTCCGACGGTTTTGTCAAGCACGATTGTTGTTTTTCGGCTATTTTTAGATTTGTTTCCGCTGTTCTATTGTCGTCGTTCTGAGTTTTTTCCGGTGGGAATGTGGTTTCCGGCGAACCATTGTTGCCGTGATGTTGCTATTTCGCTCACTGTTCTGATGTTCACTGTTCATGGGGGTTTGGACTGTTTTTGGACGATTTTGCCCCTTTTATTTTCATTAAACTGATTTCTAAGAACATATACTACACTGTTGTTATTTTACTGGTTTGAACATGTTACTACACTTGTTGGTATTTTACTGATTTTCGAACAAGATGTTACACTTGTTTGGCCAATGAAAAAGTTATTCGTCGATTTTTGAGGCCTCCACAATTGCAAAGACGGAAAATAAAATAAATGAAGCTTTCTGGGAAATGATGATTTCTTCCACTTACACCGGATAACCAACATGCGCTGGCAAGGCGAATTCTCGCAGCCACACTTGTTTAGGCTGTCCTACTTTATTTTTATATATATATCTGAGCCCTCCGTGTTTAAAACTATTACTGTTTTGGCGCGGATCCGAAGGTTTTATCTATTTTATTGTTTTTCTAGCAATATTGGCCGATGAAGGAATCTCCGTCTGATTTCCAAGGCCTTTCCTGTACAAAGACGGATTTATTTATTAATTATTGCTATTACTTTTAAATTATTTATTCTATTACTAACACCTTTACTAAGTGTTTATGCAGGTATCCGGAGATGCATTTCAAAAGAATGTCCCGGAGTTTATTTCATGCCGCATTTAATTTTAGTTTTATTATTTTGCATTGCATTTTATTTAATTGTAAATTATGTAAAAATGCTTAGAATAGGTAGAATAGAAAGACAATAAATAATTAACCTAGGTTTGAACGGATAACCGCGAGTTAACGGATCTTAAAGGATGTCTAACCCCTTCCCTTTAGGATAATAAGAACCCTTACCTAGAATCTCACATAGCTTTCGCAGACCTTTAAATGGAGATCATTTATAACATTTTTATGCTATTTAATAAGTGTCCTAATTCACTATAATAATTAGGTGGCGACTCCTTAAAAATACAATTTAGGAATCAACCATACGTGGTACTCCCGTTTCGACTCCGGTTAAAATGGGGTGTTACAGATGGCGACTCCGCTGGGGATTCAGGTTCTTGACCATAACAAACCTAGGTTTATTATTGCTTAGCTTTATTTGCTTTTATTTGTTTTAAATGCCTTAAAATTGCTTGCTTAATTTTGTATGTTTAACTGTTTTAATTGCTATTTGTTTTATCATCGCTTTCCTTAAACCGCATTCCGCCATATTTCTTCCACTGAAAATTCACACTATCACACACAACACGCGGTGTGCTTTGCGCACTGCAAATTTCTTTCAAACACCCAAATTTAAGAGAGTTGGCGCTTTGCGCGAGAATTCGGTCCAACCGTGGTCGCGTAGCCTTCTCACTCGAGTAGTCCGCCGGGAACCTCGCCTAGTAAGCCAATCTTAGAAACTTAGGATAGAGCTATACCATCCTTTTATATTAAGTCACGATGATAAACCTTAGGTGGGTTAATCCTGGTATTAACGCCACAATTAGAAATCCACAAATTTGTCGACGTTTCGCAACCCAACGACCCATTAGTATACTATGTGTAGCGTGATGATGATAGACGGATCCAAGCCTGGTCATGCCATACCAAAATTGGAAAAGTGCACCGCCATTTGGTCGCCATTTCCAACAAAACATCACGCTTTAACCGCTGACCTATTTATCATAATCTCGCATATTTGGCGTTTAGGCCGACCTCTGACATAAGAGAGGTCCCATGCATATTAGGCGCGCACTTTATTTGCATGTTTTTGTTTACTATTGTTGTCGCTAACAATTCTGTACATATTATTTAATGCAATAATTACCCTTTTAACCCCTGTACATGTCATGCTTATAATTCTGGTCATTAGCATTTGCATTTTTGCACTTTTGTTGTCAGATTGCAATCAGGACTTCATCACAGAAATCGCTTCAACAAAGACGATTTGGACTTTGTGAAACATCAACCACCAGTCCGGTCGAACCAATCAGGGGAGTCTTTGACTATATCGTCACACCCTCACATTTTACTATTTTTGTGGCTTGCCTACTCTCACTCATTTGTCATATTTTTGCAGGAAGACCGTCCTCGCAAATAGTCGAGGGCGGACAACAACAACAATAAAAAGAAAAAAAAATGAGTTGAGTTATGTTGACGGAGAGATGTCAGCTTATACCAGATTCAACAAAGCATCGCTCTGGGTCTTATATTTTGCATTTTTATACATATTTGCAAGTCTAATTGATATGTCTAGTACTGATTACATAATTGTTTTTACAACATAATCATTCCGAACTACGCGTGTCTGATTCTCACCATACGGTGTGATACGTAGGCAACACATCTAGGGTTCGACACCACCACATAAAAAAAAAAAAGACATATTTCGTTCACCCCATTCATTGCATTTATCCAATCATGGACATTCATTATTGCATTTCAATCATTCTAGCACATACATTCATTCATGCATTTTATCACAGCCATTCATTTTTTCATTACATTCTTTTACTTTGCATTAGTCTTATAGTGAACAATCGTTTGTTTTGCACAGCTTTTACTTTTGCATTTCTTTCATGAATAATTTTTTTTTAAATCATAGTTTTATAACATATCTGAATGAACTACGCACACCCGATTCTCGTTAAAGATGAGATACGAGGCAAATTTCTACCTGTTCGTACCATTTATTCAAAAATACAAAATATTTTATTCAAGCATAAAAAATACAAAAAGGCTCTTTAAGTATCATTGTTTGATTTGGTTGATACCAACACGCTAGAGTGTGCATAGGAAAGAACGAGTAATAATCAGTATGTGTGGACTTCGTGGTAAACCATAGATTCTTTTGGTACCTCTCACGCACACCTGTAATGACATTCTTGCATGCTTCTAAGATAAGAACGAGACTAACCTCATCGTTTCATGTGCATTGTGTGGTGTGTTTTAGAATCAGTTCAATTGCATTGCATTGTGATCTAGAACTTGGCCCGAATGTTTGTTGAGGCGAAATCCTGAGTAACACTCGGTGTGGGAAATGATCGTAGGCTTTATTTGACTCGTTTGAGCCTTTTTCAGCCTACCAAATAACATTATCCGTAGTACACCCTTTTGAGCCTAAAGCCTATTCTTTTGACAACCGCATATTACACCTATACCCTTTCTGAGTGCGTATGCACTATCCTTCTCTTGGCCCGACCTCCTTGAGCGCTTTGGAAATGTGCAAGTGACTGACGAAATTCTGCGTCGAAGTTTGCAAAGACAAAAGTTGTCAAAGTCCCAAAAGGGAAAAGAAAACACAAATGACGACTTCACAAGAGAATAGATCAAAAGACCCGACATTATAAACAAAAAATGAATGAAATGAGAGAATAACTTTGGAAAAGCGGGCTCCAAACGAAAGATTCAAAAGAAGTCAGTACAGAAAAATTGGGACAAAAGAAAGCAGGTCAGCATTAAAGCACACAAATGTCAAGCACGGACGCAGTCCAACGCTCGAGGGAGGATTAGTCACTTTTTACCCAAATAATATCCATCCCTTTCCCCAAACCTACATTACAAGCCCGTGACAAGCCCTACATGATCTTATGCTAAGGGTTCTCACATTAGTGGATACTTACATGACGGCCAAGCCTATGGTATCACAATTGCATGCATTGAACATCTTTTTTAGTGTGAACGTACTTCTCTAAACGTCCCAAAATTCAAAATACTGGAATATATGTGAGAAATGGGACTTTCTTTCAGTGAGGGAATTTGAAACGTGAGATTACGTGTAGTTCGAAACCTTGGCTGCAAGCAAGTGTGTCGCTACTTAGGTGTCTGAGGTACCATTTGAAACTATAGGAATTACCCGTGTCACTCGTTAGACCGGAAGTGAATAACGGAATTCCTAGGCACAATACTAATTGTTGGTATCAACTGAAGACAGAACGTGATACTGTCTTTCCACTTTTCAAAAAAAAAAAACATTTTTTGCATCACGAACTACGCTCGACTGATTCTCGACGGATACATAGCGCCACATCGCTTCGGTCCACATTGTTTGAAAACCCATAAAATCATTTTTTGCATCACGAACTACGCTCGACTGATTCCCTCAATGGATACGAGCGCCACATTGGCTTCATTTCATTTTTGAAAATTGTACTATTTTGCATCACGAACTACGCTCGACATGATTCCTCGACGGATACGTGACGCCACATCGCTTCGTCCATATTGTTTGAAAACCCATAAAATCAATTTTTGTTTTCAGATCACGAACCACGCTCGACCGATTCCTCACGGATAATGAGCGCCACATTGTCTTCACCTCATTTTTGAAAATTGTACTATTTTGCATCACGAACTACGCCTTGACTGATTCCTCACGGATACGAGCGCCTAAATCGGCTTTGGCCACACCATTAGAAATCTTCCCATCGCTCGTAGCGCGTAATTTCCGCCAGAGTTAAGTCCCCGCCTACGCACTCGCATAACGAAAACTGGGACAATTTTGGAAAATGCATCCATGAAGAGTCATAATAAGGATTCCAAAAGCAATCGCTGCAAACATTCAAAGAAGTCCGCATGAGATCAGATCAAGACTTCACAAAGATTCAAGAAGCACACAACATTCAACACGCCCGCAAAGACGAAATCTCAAAGATTGGCAAGATCACATCAATACAACCGCCACATTTTACAGATCTTCATATCAAAGCGCGGAGCACAACAATAAGCCCACGCGTTATAAACGCACAACGCCTATGCAATGACGTTATCTCAACCTGTGCGAAGTCAAAAGGCGTGTACGCCCATAAATGACACCATTTCATCAGAAGCCTGCAACGGTTTCATTCATGTTTCGTTTCATACAACGATTTAACATTTGCATCTCGCCCATACAAGACGACAACGCCCATACAAGGCGCCATCTCGCATTTCGCCCATACAAGACGATAACGCCATACAAGACGCCATCTCGCATTTCGCCCATACAAGCATTTACAATGCCCATACAAGGCGCTATTTGCATTTCGCTCTACAAGACGACAACGCCATACAAGGCGCTATTTACATTTCGCTCCATACAAGACGACAACGCCATACAAGGTATCATCTGATTCATCCATACAAGCATTTACAACGCCATACAAGGCGCCATCTCGTGATTCGCCATACAAGATTTATAACGCCATACAAGGCGCCATTCGTGATCTCGCCCATACAAGCATTTACAACGCCATACAAGGCGCCATCTCAGATTACGCCCATACAAGATTTACAACGCCATACAAGGTGTCATTCGTGATTTCGGCCCATACAAGACGATAACGCCATACAAGGCGCTATTCATGTTTCGTTTATATACAACGATTTAACATTTGCATCTCGCCCATACAAGATTTACAACGCCATACAAGGCGCCATCTTCATTTCGCCCATACAAGCATAACGCCATACAAGACGCCATCTCGCATTTCGCTCCATACAGACGCATTTACAACGCCCATACAAGGCGCCATCCGCATTTCGCCCATACAAGACGACAACGCCATACAAGGCGCTATTTGCATTTCGGCCCATACAAGACGACAACGCCATACAAGGCGCTATTTGCATTTCGCCCATACAAGCATTTACAACGCCATACAAGGCGCGCCATCTCAGATCTCGCCCATACAAGCATTTACAACGCCATACAAGGCGCCATCGCATCTCGCCCATACAAGACGCACAACGCCATACAAGGCGCCATCTCGTGATCTCGCCCATACAAGCATTTACAACGCCATACAAGGCGCCATCTCGATTTCGCCCATACAAGATTTACAACGCCATACAAGGCGCCATCTGATTTCGCCCATACAAGACGACAACGCCATACAACGCGCTATCTCGCATTTCGCCCATACAAGATGACAACGCCATACAAGGCGCTATTCATGTTTCGTTTATACAACGCATTTAACATTTGCATCTCGCCCATACAAGACGACAACGCCATACAAGGCGCCATCTTCATTTCGGCTCCATACAAGCATTTACAACGCCATACAAGGCGCCATCTGATTTCGCCCATACAAGACGACAACGCCATACAAGGCGCCATCTCGCATTTCGCCCATACAAGACGACAACGCCATACAAGGCGCCATCTCGCATTTCGCCCATACAGCATTTACAACGCCATACAAGGCGCCATTTGCATTTCGCCCATACAAGACGACAACGCCATACAAGGCGCCATTTGCATTTCGCCCATACAAGCATTTACAACGCCATACAAGGCGCCATTCAGATCTCGCCCATACAAGACGACAACGCCATACAAGGCGCTATTTGCATCTCGCCCATACAAGACGATAACGCCATACAAGGCGCCATCTCGCATCTCGCCCATACAAGATTTACAACGCCATACAAGGCGCCATCTCGCATTTCGCCCATAAGCATTTACAACGCCATACAAGGCGCCATCTCGCATTTCGCCCATACAAGACGCATAACGCCATACAATGCGCGCTATCTCGCATTTCGCCCATACAGCATTGACAACGCCATACAAGGCGCCACTTGCATCTCGCCCATACAAGACGACAACGCCATACAAGGCGCTATTTGCATCTCGCCCATACAAGACGATAACGCCATACAAGGCGCCATCTGCACTTCGCCCATACAAGACGATAACGCCCACACAAGGCGCTATTTGCATTTCGCCCATACAAGACGCATAACGCCATACAAGGCGCTATTTGCATTTCGCCCATACAAGCATTTACAACGCCATACAAGGCGCCATCTCGCACTTCGCCCATACAAGACAATAACGCCACACAAGGCGCTATTTGCATTTCGTCCATACAAGACATAACGCCATACAAGGCGCCATTCGCACTTCGCCCATACAAGATTTATAACGCCACACAAGGCGCTATTTGCATCTCGCCCATACAAGACGATAACGCCCATACAAGGCGCCATTTGCATTCCGCCCATACAAGACATAACGCCTACACAAGACGCCATTTGCATTTCGCCCATACAAGATTTACAACGCCACACAAGGCGCGCTATTTGCATTCCGCTCCATACAAGATTTACGATGCCCACACAAGGCGCCATCTCAGATCTCGCCTATACAAGACGGCAGATCATCACATCACTTCATTACATCTACAAACACCATGTCTTTTCCAAAGACCATATCACTCGCAACCCAAGGTCAATCACACTTCGACATCGACAAATTTTGAGTTTCATGGCCGCCTACTTTTATTTTCTAGCATCAGAAGAACCCAGTTGTCTCATAATTCGACATCGACAAATTTTAAATCGCATCGCCTTTGTCTTTTATCTTGGCATCACAATGACCCAAAGGTCGCTTTTGTCCATTCTTTTCGATCCTTGTTTTAATTTCGACGATGAGAACAAAATTGGCTACAAGTCAACGCCTTTGTCCAACACTCTTTCATCGTCTTCACAAAGAGGACAAATCTGACACCCAATTTTGACCCATCTTTTAGTCATTTCTTGCAATTTTAAGCATTTTAGGACACCGCATTTTATCACCATTTTTGACATTTTTGTATATTTTTTACCTAACATTCTATGTTGTTTTATTTTTTGTAAATTGACATCATGTTTTTACTTTAATTAGGTATTAATTATTTTTAAATATTATGTTATTATTGTTGCACGGTCATTTTGTTTAACTGACATCCCGTCTTTACTTTTAATCAGACATTAAATATTTGCTAAATATTGTATTTTTATTATTATCGCATCTGCATTTGCATTTTAATAATTTTGTATCTTTAAATAATTTTCTTTTAAATAATTAATCCATTTTGCATTTTTGCCAAACCACCCAAATTAAGGCACAACTGACTACCCAATCCGCAAAAAACCGAAGCCCAAACTGAGGCCCAATACACCTTTCATCTTTTTCCTCCAATACTCAATACCCAATACCCAAACCCAATACCCAAAACCCTAAACCTAAATACCCCTATAAATAAAACCTTACCCCCCATTTAAAAGAAACCTACCCTATTATCACCCCATCCGTCCACCCCTCTATCTCTATTACTCTCATTCCACTAACCCTAGCCGTTTCCTCACCATCCCTCACCATTAAACCCTCAGCCGCAACCCTTCTCTCTGAAAAATGAGCAGCCGCAACATCGCATTCTCTCCCTTCACTTGTTCCCTCTCCCCTCTCCCGTCGCCGACAGTCTCACCGGCGAACCACCATACCACCACCGCACATCTCAACACCCCTTCGACCCATTCCCGTCGAACCTTCAGCCTCCCAACAACACCATCTCCGGCTAACCACCACCCTGACCCCACTGTCGCCCTAACCCTATCGGCGAATACCGCTGCTCCCGTCACCAGTAAACCACCACTGTCTCTTTTACACCATGGCGGCGTCGCTCCGGTATTCTTACCGTCGAAGTGACGCCGCCACCCTCATTTGCTGCTATTGAAACTAGTCGGAGTTTGAAACTCCGGCGACCTATGTTGGTTTGCATTTTTTATGTTTTCTGTTGGACTGATTTGCTTGCATTTTTTTTTGGTATATTGCCCAATCTATGTTGGTTTGTGTTGGCCCTTCACTATTTTGATGCCATTGTTGGTTTATTCTCTGGTATCTACCGTCGCTTGACCGATTTTTCCCAGCTTTGTTGCCATCGCATTGTTGTTTTTCGGCTATTTTTAGATTTGTTTCCGCCGTCTATCATTGCTGCTCGAGTTTTTTTCCGGTGGGAATGTGGTTTCCGGCGAACCATTGCTGCCGTGATGTTGTTATTTCGCTCATTGTTCTGATGTTCACTGTTCATGGGGGTTTGGACTGTTTTTGGACGATTTTGCCCCTTTTATTTTCATTAAACTGATTTCAAAGAACAGATACTACACTGTTGTTATTTTACTGGTTTGAACATGTTACTACACTTGTTGGTATTTTACTGATTTTTGAACAAGATGCTACACTTGTTTGGCCAATGAAAAAGTTATCCGTCGTTTTTTGAGGCCTCCACAATTGCAAAGACGGAAAATAAAATAAATGAAGCTTTCTGGGCAATGATGATTTCTTCCACTTACACCGGATAACCAACATGCGCTGGCAAGGCGAATTCTCGCAGCCGCACTTGTTTAGGCTGTCCTACTTTATTTTTATATATATCTGAGCCCTCCGTGTTTAAAACTATTACTGTTTTGGAGCGGATCCGAAGGTTTTATCTATTTTATTGTTTTTCTAGCAATATTGGCCGATGAAGGAATCTCCGTCTGATTTCCAAGGCCTTTCTTGTACAAAGACGGATTTATTTTTGGCTTTATTAATTATTGCTATTACTTTAAAATTGTTTATTCTATTACTAACACTTTTACTAAGGTCTATGCAGGTGCCCGGAGATGCATTTCGAAAAGAATGTCCCGGAGTTTATTTCATGCCGTATTAAATTTTAGTTTTATTATTTTGCATTACATTTTATTTAATTGTAAATTATGTAAAAATGCTTAGATTAGGTAGAATAAAAGCCAATACATAATTAACCTAGGTTTGAACGGATAACCGCAAGTTAGCGGATCTTAAAGGATGCCTAACCCCTTCCCTTTAGGATAATAAAGAACCCTTACCTAGAATCTCACATAGCTTTCGCAGACCTTTAAATGGAGATCATTTATAGCATTTTTATGCTATTTAATAAGTGTCCTAATTCACTATAATAATTAGGTAGCGACTCCTTAAAAATACAATTTAGGAATCAACCATACGTGGTACTCCCGTTTCGACTCCGGTTAAAATGGGGTGTTACACACATGCGGAGCGATCCGTCTTTCTTCTTCACAAAATGTACTGGTGCACCCCAGGGGAAACACTAGGCCTTATAAAACTTTTATCTAGAAGATCCTTCAACTGTTCTTTTAACTTTCTCAGTTCAGCTGGGGCCATTCGATATGGAAGAATAGAAATAGGTCTTGTACCCGGAATTAACTCTATAGCGAACTCCACTTCTCTATCCGGAGGAAGGCCTGGGAGATCTTCAGGAAAAACCTTCGAAATTTTTCAAACAATAGGGACATCATGCACCGCTGGGGACTCTTTTTGGGTATCTACTATATTAGCCAAATATACGTACTCCACTTTGTGACTCCTTAATAACTTTTGAGTCCTAAGGTAGGAAATAAGCTGACGTGAGGATATTTCAATCCTGCCATTTATAACAACTTCTAATTCCCCGTGAAAAGACAATTTCACTATCTTTGGTCAGCAATCTAACATGGCATAACATGCTGACAACCAATCCATACCCAAAATGATGTCAAAATCTACAATATCAAGTAGTACTAGGTTTACTATCGTTACTCTACCATTCACTTCTAACGGTTTTTTTTTAATTACTGAGAGGCTCAAACTGAGGCCTCCACTGGTGTCATGACCTCAAAGGGTTCACTTAAACAGGAAGGTTCTACATGTAAATTCTTAGCAAAATCCATTGACACATATGAAAAGGTAGAGCCGGGATCGTATAGTACAAATGCGGGAATACTCGAGACCAGCAAAATACATGTGACCACCGCATTAAATGCCTCCGTCTCATTCCTTTGTGGCAAAGCGTAGAACCGACTAGAATTGTTGGACTGTTGACCTCTCTAGCCCTGTCGGTACTGGTTTTCCTGATTTTCCTTGTAGGCAGCTGTGGTTGCTTCTGACCTCCCCTGAATAGTCTATGTTTGGGTTCTCTTCTTGAAGTTTCTGGCATAGTGGTCGAGTTCTCCGCAATTGTAACATCCTTTCGGTGAGAACCAACATTCCCTAAAATATTTCTTTTGACAAACCTTACAGACCGATTTATGACTCCCTGTGTTGGGGTTGGTGGCCTTGGTATTGCTACATGGATGATCGAATTATTTATGCCCTTGGGGTCTGTAATAATACTGGCCTACTGAATGGCTCGATTTTGAAGTACCCCTACTACCTTCTTGCCTCTGGTTTGATTCTGATTAAAGGATTCCGACGATCGGAACCTCTTCTGCGAATACTCTCTTTTTGCTTTAGCAAAACCTTATACCCTCATTGTCATGTCGATTATCTGAAGGTACCGATCATGGTCTAATGCCATTACCTTCTCTACCAAGTTCGGGTTTAAACCCTCAACAAATCTTCTGACCTTCTCCCTTTCTGTAGGAATAATATGTGTGTTGTATGCTGACAATCACATAAATTAGGTATTGTATTATTTCACATCGTGGTCTCCTTGTTTCCACAGTTTAAACTCACGCCTGAGCGTATCTTTTCGGGTGTTAGGCATGTACTTTTCAATGAATGTGGCTCTGAACTCCCCCCACGTCATCAGTGGTGACTTCGGGGATGATTTCTTCTAAAATTTCTCCACCTCACCCCTGCGTCATCCATAGTTTATCGTTGCACATCCCCTTCAACAATCCTTTGAAAGAGGTAGTACGAGAATCAAGTCTTTGAAAAGACTCAAGATAGGCACGAGAAGAGTATGAAGAAAGTGAAACTATTTCGGATGTTATTCCGTTCACTTATTACTAAGGTGGCGCGCACACCGTCGCAATAAGTAACCGTTCAAACACCCAACTCGAAGAAACTTCCTAGAATCTCTTAACCTGGCTTTGATACCAACTTGTCACGCCCCGACCTTTCTTAAGTCTTTCCTAAGGCGTGATGGCACCTGGACAATTATTTATTTTTCAGGCGAACCGTTAACTTCTTTTCTTCCTAGATTAACCATGTATTTAAGTGCGTAAATAATATATATATCATAATAAGCAATTCAAAGCTTACAAAGAAAATCTTGTGTGGGGCATTCCCCGAGATAATGGAACCTAGTTCTTTAAACATACTTTATGAGAATAACTTTCACCAAATTTGAAATAATGGATTGGTGGGTCAAAGAGGTTGCGGGACGATCACTAGCCCTGTTGCGGAGCTTTTCCTCTATCACGCTTTCCTGAAATATGTTAAATAAAAGAGTCAGCCCTACCATCCGGGGCTGAGTGAGAACCTCACCCTATAATTCAAAGTAATCTCACAATATTTTAAGTACAAACATATTAGGACACAATAACCATATTATGAGACAAACTTCAACATTTTCAATGTATCATAATCAAGTATTCACCCAATAATATTCTCTTTCAATTCGCTTGTATGCATCACTTTAACCCACATACATGTTTTATCTCATGTTACATATTAAGGTATTCCTTTGTATTTACATATTTGTTGCGTGCAACTCCGATCCGATGCATTTACAAATGCATTTACATATTTGTTGCGGCGTAACCCGATCCGATGCATTTACAAATGCATTTACATATTTGTCATGAGTGCAACCCGATCCGATACATTTACATATCCGCTGCGCGCAACCCGATCTATTATGTTTACGATTTGTGAACGCGTATCCACTTTACGCTTTGTTGCGCGCAACCCGATCCATTATGTTTACGTGATTTGTGAACGCGTATTCACTTTACGCTTTGTTGCGCGTGCAACCCGATCCATTATATTTACGTATTTGTGAATGCGTATTCACTTTACGCTTTGTTGCGCATGCAACCCGATCCATTATATTTACGTATTTGTGAACACGTATTCACTTTACATTTTGTCAGCGGGCGCAACCCGATCCGATGATTTACAAATGCATTTACATATCCGCGCGCGCGCAACCCGATCCATTATGTTTACGTATTTGTGAACGCGTATCCACTTTACGTTTTGTTGCGGCGTGCAACCCGATCCATTATGTTTAAGTATTTGTGAACGCGTATTCACTTTACGTTTTGTTGCGGCGTGCAACCCGATCCATTATATTTACGTATTTGTGAACGCGTATTCACTTTACGTTTTGTTGCGGCGTGCAACCCGATTCATTATATTTACGTATTTGTGAACACGTATTCACTTTACGTTTTGTTGCGGCGTGCAACCCGATCCGATGCATTTACAAATGCATTTACATATTTGTTTTGTATGTGTTATATGTTCAAAAGACTTAATTAATATTTCCTTCTTTCAATGTTCCTCCCTTCCCACTTGTATCGGTTACAACTCTCAAACCGTAAGTCGGATTTATGTACGTAAAGTCTCAAACTGTCGAGAACAGAATAACCTAGAATTTTTATTCAGCACAAAATTTTAAATTCCCCACCGAAACATTCAGTTTTTCAGTTTTAACAATTACATTAAGAACTGTTTGCCGAATTTATTATCAGAACGATATACGATCTTAAAACTGTCATAACTTCTTATCCGTAAGTAGGACCAAGCCCCGTAAATTCTCAAACTGACGAGAAAAGAAAAATCTAGGACTTTCATTTGAATCAACATTTCATATTCTGTACCAATTGCTACAGTTTTACCATTTTAGCCACTGCTTTATGGACTTTCAACCGATCCGGCGCAGTAATTTTAAAATACGATAACTTCTAAACCGTAAGTCCATTCTACCTCTTATTTAGTTCAATATGTTCGTAACAAATTTATTTACAACCATACCAAATTTCGTCTAATTCTAACAAGTGAAACTTGGGAAAAACAGTTCATAATTCTACTTGCTTTCAGATTTCGTCCAAATCTGTGGCAGAAAGTTTGAACTATGATAACTCTTAAACCGTACGTCCGTTTTATCTCTCCTTTAGTTCAATCTGTTTGTAACAAAGTGATTTACAACCATACCAAATTTCGTCTAATTAAAACAAGTTTAACTCCGAAAAACAGTTTGTAACGTTCATGTCCCGAACTAGTTGTTTAAGAAATCTAAATTCATAATTTTTCTTTTAACACCAATATTATATTCTAACATATATAAAACTTAAAATACAGGATTTCACTAAGAAATTTGAGTGAGAAAAACTCACCTTTGTTGCCTCGTAATTGCGAATGAACTTTCAACTCTAAAACTCTTCCCTTCTTGTTCTCTTATAATTCTTCTTGTTCTCTTATAACAATCTCTTTTTTTTTTCTTGCTGTGTGTTTTCTTGTGGTTTTCTTTTTCTGAAAATCTTTTTTTTGTGAGGTGTGTTTATGGGAGGTTGAGGGAGATTGAGGGAAGTTGAATAAGAAAAGGGGGAGGGGGAAAGTGCAACGTTTTTTTTTTTTTTTTTAAATTCCAGGACTTTACACTAGCACTTGTCCGACTAAAGCTGCCAAGTTCTCGTCTGTTGTACCCTCTGGAACGTATGCATCCTTCAATACCTCCATTAGCGCAATCCTGTGTGGGGCAGAATGCATTAACAGTGAAAATAGAGAGATATGTGCTGATGTTTTCTTCAACTGCTCTACGACAGAATACTCTTTAGTGGGCATCCTCCTCCAAAACTCCTCGACTTCAGCCTCTGTCACGGGTTTCATTTGTGATACCTCCCTGGCTGCCTCTACAGGCGTGTAATACCTCTCTGACCTGGTTATACCTGCAGCGGTGACTTCTATGGCTTGCTTCCCAATTTCTCTGCGATCTACTCTGATTGGCGGCTCCCAGCCGGGTGTCTGAGCAACCGTGATTGAACCTCGTGTTTTCGCGCGCCTTTCGGCTCAAAAACTGCTTTCTTTCGAATATTGGTGACAGGGGCGACGAACGCAAAAGGTTCAGCTCTTCCTTCAACTCGAGCTGATCGGATGGTTCCCTCCAAGTCGTATTCCTCATCTAAGGTTATCAGGTGCACATTGACGTTGTCGTGGTTTGGCAAGGGATTATCATGCACGTTTGGGGCAGGATCCTTCAGCTGAATTACCCCTTCTCTGATCAACGCCTCGATTCTGTCCCTGGGGGAGTGGCAACCTTCAGTGTCATGTCCTGGGCTATCGGAGTGATACGCGCAGTGCTTATTCTCATCATACCATCTTGGGATAGGGTCAGGAATCCTTCCTGGAATCGGTTGGATCAGGCCTGCAACTCGCAGCCTTTCATATATTTGAGGTATGCGTTCAGCTAGTGGGGTGCGAACTTTGGGTGGTCTTCCTTCAAAATTCGTGTTTGGTCTGAGTGCATTGGGTGCTATATTTTGTTGGCGGGTTTGAGGGGCGGGTCTTTGCGGGGCAGGATAAATGGGTGTTTGAGAAGCGTTATATATAGGCTGTGTGTGGTAGTTGGGGTGTAGGGCAGGTGTATAGTGAGGTGTGAAGTGCTGGCAGTATGGGGTTTGATAGGATGTGTTTTGGTATGTTATGAATGCTTCAGGTTTACGTTCTTGTATGAACATGGAAGGGGAAACTGTCTCTTTCTTCCTTTGTGAGGTACTCCCGGTGTCCCCGATCAATCGCCTATTAGTTACTGTAATGCCGCGGTTGTAATCCTACGCTTTAATACCTTCTTACGAAGTCGCCCATTCGACAACTTCGCAAAATTGCACGATGGCGCTTATCATTCGTTCATAGTAGGTTGCGTCCTTCAAAGATTGTACGAATAGTGTGGTCATCTCACTCTCCACCATGGGTGGTTGTACTTTCGCTGCCTCTGAACGCCATCTCATGGCGTACTCTCTGAACATCTCCGTAGACTTCTTTTCTAACTTCATTAAATAAAACTTGTCTACAACGGTTTCTGTATTAAACCTGAATCGCTCTACGAAGTCTTGGGCCAATGCATTCCAGCTATGCCATTTCCGCGAGTCCTGCCTAGTATACCAATCTAATGCCTCGCCGGTCAAACTTCGAATGAATAACTTCATGATGACTGATGGGTTCTTTCCTACTCCGATTAGCTTGTCACAATATGACCTCAAGTGTGCACGGGGTTCCCTTTCCCATCAAATAGATCGAACTTCGGCACCTTGTACCCCACATGTAGCTCCACATCTGGATGCATGCAAAAATCCTCGTAATCTAATCCTTCATGACCCTTATCCAATCGCATGCCCCAAACAGCTTCTTTCAAGCTATGAATCTCCTTGGCTATGTCCTCGTCCATTTTGGCTCGAGCTTCCCTCTCCACTTCCTCGTAATGATCCGTTTCTTGGGGAAGCACGGAGACGGTAAAAGGCTGGGTTTTTGTTGTGTATGTTAGTTGTCTGGGTTGTTTGTTGGGCCTGGTAATGGGCCTGGTGCGTGGGTATTGGTTGGTCTGGCGATTAGGGCTAATTGCGGTGAAGTAAGTAGGCGGGGGTTGAGGTACATGGGTAGTAAGAGGATCATTTTGAGGGTGGGGTTGAGGATTGGCTGGGCGAGGGATAGTTTGATCGGTAATCGGTAGTCTTTGCGGGGAGATATGTGGTGGTGGAGGTCGATCTGGGATGGTTTGCGAGGTAGTGGCCCTTTGCTCTGGTATAGGGGTATTCAAACTAATGGATAGGTTTGTCAGATTTCGTAGTCTCTCCATCTCAACCTGCATATCAGCAATTTGTTGTAGTAGCTGTGCAATGCATTCTTCTTGATTAGTGACATTTCTCCCTTCTGAAGGTTCTGTTTCGCTGACAGGAATAATTCCCAAACCATTTGGCTCAGACGCCCCCGAGCCAGTCATGTCATCATTTCGTGCCTTGGACCTGGTAAAGTGTGGATGCTTCGACATTGCTGAATCAAATACGAACCGACCTTTTGGAGGAGGTAATAAAAAAAATGCAACAAACGGCGTTAGCATAAAGCACATAATTTGCAGGTATGTAGCAGATATATTGCACATAGCACATTTAAACGTTTCCTAACATGCAGGGGGACCTCTTTATGCCAGAGGTAGGCCGAAGCGTCAAAATATGAGATAATGATGGATTGGTCCGAGCCATCGGATCGAAATGCTTTTATTGGGACTAAAATAATTAAATTACAATAACGAAATGCCAAAACTAAAGATTATTCCTAATGCTACATTATGCTGCCGGAGAATGTGGTGGTGGTGTTGCTAGGCCCTGCTCCTGCATTTTCCAAATATTGCATGATATTTTGTAGTTGGTCCCACATCTCAGGGGAGATGGCGTTGTTCTCTAATCTGCACACCTTCACCCAATTGGTCAGGTCGATATCCTCGAAACCCTGCTTGCCTTTGGGACTCGAACTGCCACAATCTTCCTTGAAAAATGCATAGTATTCAGGCGTACCTCCTGCTTGCTCATATTTGACATCTATTTTCTCAATGTTGTTCCATTCCTCAAGGATTTGCTTCTTTATGGGAAAAGTGCAATTTACCCCAAACGCGACCTCTGAATCCTTCATGTCCGATCGGAGAGGGATCACCTGTTCTTGAGCAAACTGGCGGAGTACACGTAGCAAAGCATATGGCTGAAGTCCCCTTAATCCGATGAGCTCGATGTAATAACGGTCTTTGCTCCTTACATAAGCTTTGTTGATACGGTATAGCAGTGGGTACCTCCATTGCACTTGGTTGCTACTGCGGGATGCCAAAAATTCATACCAATCCCTAGTACCGACCGGCGACACAAATCGCTTCATCCTGTCGTAAAAACTTACAATCCTATAATCATTGCTAAAACAAATGTCTGTCATATTCGATCGTTGATAAAAGTGTTCCATGGCCCACATCTGCAAGATGAGATTGCATCCCTCGAAGAAATTGGTTTCCCTTCGCTTACATTTTCCCAGAGCTCAAAATATCTCAGCTAGGATCATGGGGACCAAAGTAAGTTGCGTGCCATTAATGCCTTCAAAAACCATTCGGGTCACAGAACATATGCAAGTACTGATCCGTCCATGCTCGAGTGGAAACACTAGAGTGCCTAACAGAGCAACAACGAACGCGGTATGTCGTCTAGTTTTCCATTGTCCCAGACTGCAAGAGAACTCATTTCTAAACGACTGATAGCTATCTTGGCGACCATATCTCTCGTACATATAATCTAGGGAAACCCAATTATTTTCAAAACCACGGAGTTCCTTTGTGTTCTTTAGACCCATGTAATGCAAGAATCTCTTTCCAGATTGACTATAAGGGATGATTTGTCCTCTGTCTTGGTAAGCTAAGCTCGTGAAGTATTTGATTTCTTCCAACGTGGGGGTAAGTTCGAAGTCTTGAAATCTGAACACTGCCCTATCCGGATCCCAGAACTGAATCAAGGCCCTAACTATATGCTGATCTGGAGCGATGTCAAACAAAGCCGTGAGACAACCTAATTTGCTTCTGATGGTCATTTTGCTGCTGCCGTCGAAATTCTCCCACCAAATCTTTAGCTTTGTCGGAACACCCCTCACCATTCTGATTTCAGGGATTGTTGGAATACTGCTCATCTTATACATAAAACCAAAAATAAATGCAAAATTTCCCAATGCAAGCATGTCACGTTAGGCTCGGATTCATCCATCAATATCACGTAACACATAATATGTTGTTGGTTGTTGGGTCGTGAAAAAACCCTTCGACAATTTTGGTGTCTTCCTAATTGTGGCGTCGATACCAAGGACCGACCCACCTAAGGTAAATGCATGCATGCCCTAAAATAAAGGGTGATATAGCTCGATCTTAAGTTTCTAAGATTTGGCTTTTCTAGACGCAAGGTTCCCGAGCGGACAACTCGAGTGAGAAGGCTACGCGGCCACCGGTTAGACCGGACACTCCACGTATATTATCAACTCTCCTAAATTTGGGTTTTGAAGAAAGAATTTTGCTGATGCACCAAGCGCACCTCGCATGTAGTGTGTGATAGTATGAATTTTCCAGAGTGGAAGAAATATGAGCGGAATGTCAGTTTAAGGAAAGCAGTAAAGCAAATAACAATTAAAGCAAATAAACAAAATACAGTACATAAAAATTAAATGCAAAAATAATGTCAAATAATAACCCTAGGTCTGTTGTGGTTAAGAGCCTTAATTCCCCAGCGGAGTCGCCATTTCTGTCACGCCCCTTTTCGGCCGCGACTTTGTTTATGAAATCTGCTTAAATAACAAGGTTAGAAAATAAAATAAATGCTAGAAGTGCAAAAGAATGCTAAAATGTTAAAGGACAAAGGGTGCTAAAAGTGCTAGAATATTAGAAGTACTAAAAGGTGCTAAATGCTAAAGGGTTCGCGGAGTCGCCACCTAATTGATTTGGGTGAATTAGGACACCTAAATGTTAACTAGTTTAAAGTAAACATTAACTCCATTTTAATGGTCTGCAAAAATTGTGAGATTCTGGGCAAGAGTTCTTTATTATCCTAAAGGGAAGGGGTTAGGCACCCTAAAGGATCCGCTAACTTGCGGTTGTCCGTTCAAACCTAGGTTGATTATCATGCTAAGGAAATGCATACATGAAAGCTGTAAAATAGGGGTATAAAACTATAAGATTTGTTTAAAGTGTAAGAGCTAGTTTCGAAAAAGAGGAAAATGTGTTCATGGAGTAATTAAAAATGTGTGCAAGTATTCTTTTACCTAAGAGGTATATATTGTTTAGCATAATATTTATTATGACAATACGTGTAGTTAAAAAGATAAAATGAAAAAGTGTCTATCATGCAGGGGACAACAGCAATATTTCTTATTTTGTATGTGTATTAATAAAATTTTATAAGAACACGGTTTTTAGAATGTATTAAATAATATTCCAGTTTATTATGCAAGTGTAGATTATTAAGTGGTTTATTATAACTATTAAACAAGGCAAGACGAGCCTAAAGTAATTAACTTAAGGTAAGAAAATCAAATTAATTTCTAGCTATTGATTCAAGGTTTAGCTATTTTAAGTGCTAATTAATTAGCGTAGCGTTAGACAATTAATTTACAACAAATAGATGGAGCAGAATAAAGAATAAATATGATGACTCGAAGGAAAGACGGTGTCTTTTCGCCGGCGGTTTGGATCTTTCGGGGCGGAGATGAAGATGCACATAGATGTAAGTCCTTGTCTGTTATAACTCATGATGAGTCTCGCAATGAGACTCTTCGTTTAGCTCTGAGGCATGTAAAAGAAAGAAAATAAAGATTAGTATATATCTCAATTATTTGAATCAAAAAAATCTACGCACACATGATCTATGTTTATACGTAATCAGCACATAAGGATGTATAAATTAGTAAATAAACTGAGGCCAATCACGAATACCAAAGAAACAGAGCCAACAAACATCGAAATACAGTGAGCTTGACATATAGAGAGTAATCTCATGGTTCGTACTCAGATCGCGATATACTTGAGTATTAACAATCAGATGCATACAGTAAGAGTAGATGGCCGAATCATGATTCCTTTTAAGCTTGTGTTATGGTAGTAACAAGAAATGCAGGTAATCAAAACAGCACACAGTGGACAGTTTAGGAAAACAAAGCAAACATTTATTCGGACAAGAGAATTACGGGTATGCAGAGATTATAGGATGAATCATGTCTAAATCGTACCCTACCACATGAAGTGAATGTAGAATGGTCATGTAAATAAGACCATGGCTCAAAAATAGAAACATATATGGATAAGAAATTAAATACCAAACCTATACATTTCTAGTTTACTTGAAAACAACAGATAAGCAATTTAGGATGGAATAGAGACATATATGTCTATTTTTTATGGTTTAGACAATCAGCGCAAATTGGTAGGAGAAGTATTCACTTTAGAAAATAATGGACTGATTTAGTAAGCATGTTAAACCCTTAACAATCAAATAAACCATACCAAATAATATTAAGCAGACTTAACTGCCAGCATATAGTAAGACCCAACTATGTGTTGCAGGGGCATATGTTCACAGAAGGGACTCATCTAGGCTAACACAGATTTTCTTAAGGCAGTGACTACAAGGGTTGAGTCAAGTACGTATATTGGCAATATAAACTCAGGTAATCTCATAAATCATGCTGGAAACAAACATGGCCAAGTATCATACTGATTTTATATCACCTAATGCTAGATGGAACTTCGATAGACGTACTTAGGATATTTGTCCTGATTTGAACAGTCCGCAATCCAGTCCATAATGAAATAACATATTGACCACCCAAGCTTATATCACACAACACAAACTTCAGATATTGGTTTAAGGAAGGACATTTAGTAGCTCCAAACCAGCCTAACTAACTACGCCTCGATATGACCCATTCGCAAACTAACACACTTAACTCATGTCAAACAGAGAAGCATATAATGCAAACTTCATGACTAGGCATATTAAGCTGAAAGATTCAAATAACGGATAATAGCCATCAACAAATTTTGAATGGCTTAACATGTATAAGCTAAATTAAACCAGCATATTTAACCAACATATAATCATCACACATATCATGAAACACAAATCGAATGAGAGAATACGAAAGGAGACGAGTTTACCTTCTCCGGACAGCGAACCGAGGCAGCGTATCAAGTCGTCGGTCCGCTCGGAGGGCTTACTAATGCAGTGGAAAGAAAGAAGGGGGTTTTGCGAAAAATTGTTGACTTTTAGGGTTAGGTTCTTTTTCTGAATGACTCGATTGGACTGCTGCCCTTCGAATGCCGATCGGATGCCTTTGCATGTGTAGTTGGTTGACTTATATAGTTTTCATTCGACTCTAAACTTGGTAAACTACTGGTATGATTTCGGTCCATTATTTTGGACTGATTTTGATGATTTTGTGGGCGATTTTGAGTTGATTTGAAGGATATTTGGTGCGATTCGTTACTGATTTTGAAGTTCTTAAGGTAAGCTATTCTTATGGCCAGCTGTACTTCGATTGTTGCGGTTTATTCAGGTAAAAGATTTAGGTGCTGGTTATGGTAAGAAATCATTGGAAAAGGGGGGGAGACGGCTAGGGTTAGTATGCATGGGTAAGGAAAACCCGGATTCTCCGGCGAAAATCTCGGGCTGGGGTGTTGGTGCTGGTGCGGCGGGTTTTAGGTTTAGGTTTCGTTTTTTTTAGGGCTGTTTGAGGGAGGGACGATGGGCAAAGGGAAAGGGCTGAGGGTATCAAGGCAGCTGGGGCGTGGGCTGAGTATAAGGTAGAGGTGGCATGGAGTCAATGGCGAATTTATTTGGGTAGGGAGTGGGCTGATAATTAGGTATTAATTTGGGTAGTGTTATAATTAGGGGTAGAGTTTTAAGTGTATTAGTTTAGGTGTATTATTAATTACTTAGTGGTAAATTAAATTAATAAATTGTGATTAAATTATTTAGGTGTTTTATTAGTCTAAGCTTGAGCTTAAAATTATTACAAAAAATAAATACGGGCGTGCTATTTAATTAGTGCTTAATATTTTATAATGCGACACTATTATTAAAACTTTTATTATGAGTATTGCGATGTTATATTATTAAATTGAATGGGGTTTAGATTAAACTATTAAATTATTTAAATGTTAAATGCAGACATGATATTTAAGGATTGTTTAATGCTTTTACGTAAAAATGCAGTGCTGTTATTTAAAATTTTATTTATCGTTATTTAATTTATGCTTTAAATTATTACAATAATTATGAAATTGCTTTGCGTATTAATAAATGCGTCTATGCTATTTTGACACGACGTCATTGCTAATTTGACGTATTTATTATTAATTAAGAATCATGACAGGGCTTAAAATTAATCAATGCTGGCGCGGGACTCTAAGTGCTTAAATTTCTACGTAAGACGCGGTGCCATTATTAAATTACTTATTTATGTCTATATTTATGTTGCATTTTATTATTAAAAATCATAAAAATTATTTTGCAAAATTAGTCTAATTTTATAGCTAATGACTGGACGGGGGGGTCAAAATTGGGTGTCAACAATTGAGGACTCTAAACTAGTTTTGGGCGCCGCCTACCCAAGAATGATTTGCGGACTCTAAAATTTGATAAAGTAAAAAACGATCATTTAGCACGTAAACAGTATACCAACATACTATGTAATAATAATCATAGATTAAATTTTGAAAACGGAGATTTTAACTTTCAGGATATCAGGCGCCGCGGCGCTCCACCATAGAGTCGCGACGTTGTATAGGCATAAACTTTTGGTTTCTGTTTCTGTGAATTAGGGCCGCGACGCTCCACTATGGGGCCGCGACACTTCAGTTCCAGTAAGCTCCAAATTTTAAACGAATGTTTTAATCACGACCCCTGATAATTACCATGACCGGCGTCGACGTCCTTTTCAGAGCGGTTTCCGTGTTGATTTTCTAAAAATCGTCCAACCCCTAAATCTAATTTAGGGTTCAGATTACGGGTCCTTTACTACCACCCGAATAGAGAAAACTCGTGATTGGTGTGGAGCTTTATTCGGATTCCGCTTGAAACCAGTACCGTCTTCGCAACTTTTCTAAGAAGTTTACTACCATTATCAATAACACACATGTCGACCATCATCCATTCCTACACGTTCTTCTCCGTGCACCATGTTCGCAATGAACCTGTTTCTGCACAGGAACTAAGCACCACACATGAGCTCCAGAGCGTTTTTCCTTGCCCCTCCCCGCGGCGAGCTCCAGAGCGAATCCTGAAACTGCCTTTTAAAACACTGCTTCCAATCATATCTAATATAAAATGGCTACGTTATTTTTTGAATGAATACATATTTCAAGTATGAAATTAGGAGAAGAAGTTGCAAAATCTCCTAGAATCTCATATGTTTTGTTGGATATGATTGCAAGTTTTGTGCTTCAATTGCTATATATATTTTCTGCCCAAAAATATGCCAAGAGCTAATAATGTCGTTGAGAGGATTGGGCCCAAGTTAAATGACAATTAGCCATAGGGGCGGATGCAGCATGCCCGGTACGGGTTCACATAAAAATGTCATAATATTACATAGTTATAAAAGCTTCTTATTAAGAATACAATAATAATAACAACATATCCAGTGTAATTTCACAAGTGAGAGGATAGAATGTACGCAGACTTTACCTCTACCTTGGGAGGAAGGTAGGGAGGTTTCCGATAGATCACCGGCTCAAGAAAAAACATAAAAAATAAAGTAGAGTTATTTTCAAATTTGAAAAGATGACATATTCTTTCACTGGAGTTGTTGTTGTAGTAATAATAAGGAAATAATGTCATAACAAAGGGAATGCCAATTGGTCAAATAAATTCAAACCAATACATGAAAGTTAAATTAAAGTGGCTTGAAAAATTGTTTCATTTTTTGTAATCAAGAAATCACTGGTCTCCTGACGAGCATTTAACCTTTCAAATAAAAGGAGAGATATAGTCACATACTGTCTCTGTGTGATGGTCATTTACCCTTTAAATAAGAAAAAGAGTTTTTCAGGATTGGTGCTTGCATATTCTTGTGTATGATCGAACACCGTTTGACGGTATAGCATTTCTTCCCTTTATTTAGGTCTTTGTGCATATATTGGTTGGTTCAATGGAGAAGCCATCTATTGTGAATTTATATCTATATTTGCAATAAGTATCAAACTTTCATTTGGACTACTCCATCTGCTGCTGATATTTTTCAATATTTAGTTTCATATCTCCTTCAGGACCAAACTTTCAGATCATTGGACTTGGTATTTTCCGGTAAAGCCTCTGCCCGGAATTATCACCATCTTCCGCTAGTTCTATACATAAAACAACACCACGGGGAGATAGATCTCACTCGTGCAGACCCCACCCCAGAAAACCCACCGTTGGAGACCACCGGACGCGCCATCACGCGCAATAACAAGTCCAACGCCGGTGACGCGTAGATCCGACGCTTCAGTGAGTGGACCATTTTTTGGCGACTTTTTCAAAAAATGAAAAAATATGTGGGAGTCGCAGGGTTTTTCCGAGGCTACCCCAACTTTTTTGTATCTATTTGAGCACCGAAAAACAATTTTTTGGCGTAACAGATCTGTTCCGACGAGTGTTCAGCGGTATTTTTCTAGATTTGTTCTTTCTTGGGAATTGCTAGGTCGTTCCGACCCTACCCGTGCTTTTTGGAACTACAACCACTGCTTCAAAGCTTCAGTGATTTTTCCGGCAACCCATCAGGTTACAACCACCTGAAGTAGTTTTCGGTCGGGTCTGCACAGGACTAAAGTTTTTCGGCAAGGTCAGTCGGTGAACAGTAACTCCGACAGTGAATAGGAATTTCGGCAGTGAACAATATTTCCAGCAAAGAGCATTTCTTATGTTGTTGAACAGTGGATTTCGGCGGCGAACAAGTTTGATTCACCCGTAGTTAGTACCTCCAGGTGCCCGTATTCATTCTTTATCCTTGTTCTTGGAGTTAAATTTTACTTGCTTCGCTGTATTAAATATTGACATTATATTCTTTTCCTTTATTTATCTATCAGTTCTGTAGTAGCCTGACTTACCTCTAGATTCTTGCTAACTTGTGTGTTAGTATCGGTTCCCGTGTGTGTTAGCGTTAACCTTTGATTAGTTTTTTTTACTCTAGTGACTTTGGTGAATGATGGTAGACTAGGGTCATATTCTCGATCGGGGACGGGGCGAGGGTTAAGGGGTAGGTGGGGTAAGGGATATACTAGGCTAAGAATACGGTCTTAGAGCATTGAGACTTTAACGGGGAAGTCCATAGAGCTAGTTAAGATTCTTAAGAAGGGATGATTAATATAGCTTGTGTCCAGGAGACCAAATGGATAGGATCTAAGGCTAAGGATGTAGACGGGTATAAGTTATGGTTCTCGGGTAGGTCGAGGTATACGAATGGGGTAGGCATTTTAGTAGACAGCGAGTTAATGGATCAGGTGGTAGAGGTGAGGAGGGTCAATGACAGGATGTTGTCGATTAAGGTCATAGTTGGAGGAGCCATTATGAACATTATTAGTGCTTACGCGCCACAGGCGGCCTTGGACGATGAGGAGAAAATGCGTTTTTGGGAAGATTTGGATGAGGTGGTGGGATGTATACCACCTACTGAGAAGTTTGTAGGAGGGGATTTCAATGGACATATCAGATCACTTCCGGGGGGCTATGACGATATGCATGGAGGCTTTAGCCTCGGAGACAGGAACGGGGGAGGCGTATCACTTTTGGAGTTCGCTAAAGCTTTCGGGATGGTGATAGTCAATTCGAGGTTCCTGAAGAAGGAGGAGCATTTGGTGACTTTTTATAGTTCGGTGGCTAAGACTCAGATAGACTTTTTGCTCCTTAGGAAGGTTGATAACGGTCTTTGTAAAGACTGCAAGGCTATCCCGAAAGAGAGTCTGACAACCCGACATACGATTTTGGTGATGAATTTGGAGATCAAGATAAAAAAAAAGATGAGGGTTGTGGATGACAGACAAATAATCAAATGGGGAGTTTGACCTTGGCTAATGCACAGAAGATGGGGGAAAGGTTGATGGCCAGGGGGCTTGGGGGAATAGTGGGGATGCGACCGGTATGTGGGATAGGATCACCAGTCGCATTCGGGACGTAGCTAGAGAAGTGCTAGGGGTCTCGCAGAGTAGCCGTGGTGGGCATCGGGGGGACTGGTGGTGGAATGGTAAGTTCAAGAGAAGGTGGAAGCAAAGAAAGTGACGTATGCAAAATTGGTAGAAAGAAAGAATGAGGTGGAGAAATGTACGAATAGGGAATTATATAATATGGAAAGGAATGAGGCAAAACTAGCGGTTATGGCGACGACTTTTGAATGCTTGTATATGGAATTAGAGGAAAAAGGCAGGGGATAAAAAGTTGTACAAACTAGCTAAGGTGAGGGAGAGGAGGACTCGTTACTTGGATCACGTGAGGTGCATCAAGGATGATGATAACAAAGTACTGGTAGAGGACGCACTTATTAGACATAGGTGGAAGTCTTACTACCATAAACTCTTGAACGAAGAAAGAGATAAAGACATTGTGCTAGGAGACCTGGAGCAATTCGGAAGGTATCAAGATTTTGGATATTGTAGAAATATTAAGGTTAAGGAGGTTAAGGGTGTTGTTCCCATGATGCGCAGAGGACGAGCGACCGAGCCTGATGAGATCCTAGTTAAATTTTGGAAGAGCGCAGATAGGTCAGGTTTGAAGTGGCTGACTAAGTTATTTAATGTCATTTTTATGACAACAAAAATGCCCGAAGAATGGAGGTGGATTACGATGATTCCTTTGTATAAGAACAATTGTGACATCCAGAGTTGCAACAACTAAAGGAGTATCAAGCTGCTAAACCACACCATGAAAGTTTGGGAAAGGGTTGTGGAGATGAGGGTGAGAAGGGACGTGTCTATTTCTGAGAACGATTTTGAATTCATGCCGGGGCATTCGACTACAAAAGCAAGTCATATTATTAGGAGGTTGGTGGAATATTATAGGGAGAGGAAGAGGGACCTGCATATGGTTTTCATCGACCTCGAGAAGTCATACTATAAAGTCCCTAGGGAGGTTCTATGAAGATGTTTGGAGGTTAGAGGTGTACCTGTGGCGTACACTAGGGTGATCAAGCATATATTTAATGAGTCCAAGACCAAGGTATGAACAGTAAAAAAAGACTTGGAGCACTTTACAGTGATGATGGGGTTACACCAGGGATCAGCTCTAAGCCCATTCTTATTTGATTTGTTGATGGATGGACTAACGCGAAAAATTCAAAGGGAAATGCCATGTATGTTATTCACATATGACATAGTCCTGATTGATAAGACCCACAGCGGAGTGAACGCTAAGTTGGAGGTTTGAAGATAGACTCTGGAGTCTAAAGGGTTCGGGCTGAGTAGGATCAATACATAATACTTGGAGTGCGAGTTTAGTAATGGGAGCGATCTTGAGACAAGAGTGGAGGTGATGCTTGGTACTCATGTCATTCCAAAGAAAGGATGTTTCAAATATCTCAAGTCCATTATCCAAGGGAATTGAGAGATTGATAATGATGTCACACATCGTATTGGTGTAGAGTTGATGAAATGGAGGCTTGCTTCTGAAGTATTATGCGATAAAAAGGTGCCACCAAAACTTAAAGGCAAGTTCTATTGAGTGATGGTTAGATCGAATATATTGTATGGTGCGGAGTGTTGAGCCAGTCAAGACTTTGCACATCCAAATGATGAAAATTACGGAGATAAGGATGCTGAGATGAATGTATGGGCATACAAGGAGGGATAAAATTAAAAATGATGATATCCAGGACAGAGTGGGAGTGGCCTCGGTGGAGAAGAAGATGCGAGAAGAGAGGTTGAGATAGTTCAGACATGTGCAGAGGAGACACACGAATGCTTCAGTGCGGAGGTGTTAGAGATTGACTATGGATGGGTTTAAGAGGGGTAGAGGTAGTTCGAAGAAGTATTGAGGAGATATGATTAGACGGGATATTACACAGATGCAACTTATTGAGGACATGACCTTAAATAGGATATTGTAGAGGACACATATTAGGGTGGAAGGGTAGTAGGTAGTTGATCACAGTCCTACTTATGCTTACATACTGGTAGTTGTAGTGATATTATTGTAGACATGCTTAGCCTATCATACTAGTAGACTCAGTATTACTTTATAGTCCCCTATCATTTGATTATTGCTGATGTGTGTTCTTTCGTGTACTCTGCATTAGTTATTGCTTATTTTTTCCAGAATATTTTATCATGGCTTATCCGCTTTTGTTACCATCATTATTATACTGCTTTAAATTTATTGTCTGGATTTGACCGTTTATCTCGCTTTGCTTGTGTTTATGCTATGTATTGAGCCGAAGGCTTTCAAAAACAACTGCTCTACCTACCAAGATAGATGTAAGATATGCGTATACTCTACCCTCTCCAGACCCACGTTGTGGATTTCACTAGGTATGTTGTTGTTGTATACTACAACTTGAATTAGGTTATGACCAGTACATAACTCATCATATCGTTATGATGTTTCTCTATCTTTAGTGATTGACGTCTATATAATGAAGCCTTTATTAGCCGCGGGACATGAAATATTGATGACGATGTCATATGAATATTTTACTAGCCTTCAACTTTTGACTGTCCTTTCTGTTGTTTGCTTTATACCGTCTTTTTCGTTTGACATGTCTGAAAGTATATTTATGTCCTAGAGAGAATCTGCATTAGGACAAATGTACTTTATACACAATCGTATTATTATTAATTGAGATTAATATTTGGCATTTACAATTATTGAATTCTTAGTTGATTGTTTATAATATTCTATAATATGCATCCTTAGAGGTTACGATGTTATTAATAGTGTAAGATATTAATATTATAATGTAAAACTTAAAATAGCCTCGACTAATCATAATCGAGAATGAGATATCGATTATATGTGATAAGTTGACATGTGGTCTGCATCATATCCTTAGAAGATGTAGTATGTATCACCTGTTATGAGTAACAACTACTAGTGATGGACACATGTATACTTTGAAAGTATGGATATACCCTGCTGATATACTGTTTGTTATACATGTCTAAAGTATGATCAGTGTGTGAGAGATAGAAATCCTTAGACTTGAGGTCGATACACACCTTGTCTTCAGAGTAATATACTTTGATCATGTCCTAAGCTCAAATGCCTTATAGGTTGAGATACTGCTTGTGTTGGGTACATTATGATGTGGATTAAAGGTGGTAGTTGAGCCAAGATTAGAATTCATTCCTCGAATGTATATTCGAGAGAGCACTCAATTTCTGAGTGATATTAGGTTGACTAAGTCGTTGCCCAACGTAATAGACATATTTAAGATATGGTCTTGTTGTCAACTAATATAGATGAGATATAATAATCAAGCCATTTGGATAGACACTTGGCAAATTCTAAGCTTGATCGAGTGTGTCGTGAATGAAAGAATTTTATCTTCCCACATAGAGGTTCAGTTTACCAGATTCGTGTAAATGTATTTCACATATTGAGTTCGTCTTCCGACGTCGTCTAGGAGTTTCGTGTAGACTCTAATATGATTAGTGTAAATATGTGAAGGCTTGTAGCGTAACACTATGTGAATTGTTCCTTAGTCTAAGGATGTAATGAGAGAATATAAATGTTCGATTTAAGATCGAGACATTTGAATGAATAATGATTATTTAATTAAGTCGAGATTAGATTTCAGATTTAATTAAAATGAAAACGAGATGACGTCCCAAACTGGACGAGGGTCGTGGAGCTTGGGACACAGGGCTGCGGCGCTATGCCTATTTTGAACTGCGACACCGCCAAAGCAGTGGGCCAGTCAGACTGACCCACTGCACCTCGTTTTCTGGGCCTGACCCACGTGAAACCCTAGTTGCGTTTTAGACCTAAAATGCAACTATAAATAGGGGGTTCAATTCATTATTTTACATACCATTTTTTCATAGATTATTCTAAGTCTTAGAGACCTAGAATCAAAATATTCTCTCGAACTTCTGCCGAATTTCCTAGCTATCCGAAAGAGGAATACATCGGTGTTCTAGGAACTTGCAATCGAGGATCAATTGTGTGCACACCCTCGGATAATACTAAAAGACTCTAGATATATCAAAACGTAAGTGTTCTATATATGCGTTACGGTTATTTACATGTTATATGATTTACAAGTATTTTATATTACTACATAATTATCATACAATTCGTCGTTTGTTGGGTTTTAAACACAAATTTTTAAATTATGTTGCGTACATGAACCCGACAAAACCTTTCAGTGGTATTAGAGTCTGGGCTCTTTTGTGTGATTATGTAGTAATCGTTAATAATAATATGAGTTAGAATTTATTTAAACCTGAATTTTATGTCTTTTGAAGCTTGAAAACCTAATATCATAAGAACGCATAATCCTTGTGTCCCAAACTGTGAAGTAATGATGTAATCAAGGAAGTAATTCCAATCTAACTCTTCTAAGTTGATGTGCGTAACGGGTTCATTGCGAACATGGTGCACTGAGACGAACAACGAGAATAGATTGGATGATGGTCGATGAACGTGTTGTTTGATAGTGAAGGGTGATGAAGATAAATCTGTGAATCTGACCCTAACCAGTTAGGGTTTAGAAAATGCAGATTTTGTGTTTCTGATATAGAGGCACTGTGGCACCATGGCGGAACGTTGTGGCGCCTGCTAGAATTTTGGTGGCGGTGTCGCGGCTCCACGATGGAGCATCGCGGTGCCACCTAGGGTTTGACGAAGCATCGAGGCTCTATGGTGGAGCACCGCGATGCTGTTCATCGTGAAGCTTAAATTGACTCACTACCTCTAGGGCGGAGTGGCGCCGAGACTCCAGAAATAAAAAATCAGAAACTGAAGTTTTAAAGACTTCATATTATGATTATGAAGTTTAAAAGTTTCAGATTCTGAAATTAAAACTTTTTCAAATAGGCAGATTTGGTCTTTTGGGAAAAATCTGTAATTAAAATAAGTTTCTGAAAACATTTTTAGTTCTAGGGGCCAAATATGTAATTAATTTGAATTCTGAAAATTACAGACATGTCATCTAAAAATATTTTTTGAAAATTAAAATTGGATTTTCTGAATTTAAAGGGGTTCAAAATAGAATTTTTTATTTTTTGAGGGACTAAACTGTAAATTCTGAAAATTTGGAATTTACAGAAATACACTGAAATCGGTTTTAACTTTAGAAAATATTTAAGGGACGGTTTGGATTAGACTTAGATTTTAGAGTTTAGACAAATTAACCATGATTATTATTATTAATTGTATATTATTCAAAATATATGCTAAGTGTTTAAATGCGTACGTTTAAATATTAGCATAGTGTCTGCTATAACTGTCTGGGTAAGCGGCGCCCAGTAATTGATCAACCCATCTTATATAATTCCTATTGGGTTGATGATTCTCAACTAAATGTGTTTTAGAAATTGCATGATTAGATGTCGTATTGGATATGACATAAATTATTGATCTTGGTTAAAATCCCCGAAACTAAAATGTTCCCCAAATTTTAAATACAAGTTTAAATTAAAACGCGTCATCCATTATAATTGTTAGAGTGCAAAATCTTTTTCGGCTATACAAGTATTTATGCCAAAACATTTGCTCTAAGTCTACGAGGACTCAGACTCTTTCATAGATGTGTTTAAATGTAAAAGTAGATGATAAACTTTTGTGGATATTTACACCAAAGTGTTTGCTCACAAAGGCCAAGTTTACTTAGATAAAAACGCAGTCGTGTAATGGGGTTGAGTTGCTTAGACAAATCTTGGCGCCAAAATGTCGGACTAATCTAAAGAAGCAAGATTAAATTAAATATTAGATCAACCAAGAGTTGCAAATAAGTTTTGCAATTGGTTTACAACCTACCAAGATGTGTTATTGAAGTTATCATCCAAAGCAAACGCAGAGATAGCATAGGCTTGGATCTTGGCCATTATGACCTTAAAATAATATAGGTTTGTATTCTACCATAGGGTCATAGAAGTATGTTAAAATAATGGGAGCTAATTAAATAAAATACCATTTTGATTAGCCTAAACGAATGTGTATAATAGGAAATAAATTTAATTGTAGTTTCCAATCTATCTAACTCTTCAGATTATCAAAATGTCGAACCTATCATTGAAAATGCTGATGCAAATGAACAAACTCACTGGACCAAAATATCTAGACTGGCTTAGGAATATGAGAGTTGTCCTAAGGCAAGAAAGGATAGAATACGTGTTGGACAATGTATTCTCCACAATCCCTGCCGTATATTTCGCAAAATATACCATATTTGATAAGGCAGCCTACCAGAAACACCTAGATGACACCACTTTAGCACAATGCGTCATGTTGTCTTCCATGTCAGTGGAACTTCAGAGACAACACGAGAACATGGACCCTAACGAGATGCTCGAACACTTAAAGAGTATCTATGACTCTTAGTCCCAGACTATGGAATATGAGTTGTTAATAGAACTCTTCAAGTGTAAGCTGATTGAAGGGGGCCAAGTGTCTCAGCATGTGTTGAAGATGATAGGGCTGATAGAAAGACTAGCCTCGATTGGTATAAAGTTGTAGAGTAACGTCGCTTCCACCCTCATCCTGAACTCACTCCCTCGTTCGTTCGAGAACTTTATTGTTAACTACAATATGAATAGAACGAAGGTGAGTCTGTCGGAGCTGTACAACATGCTCAAGACCTTTGAATCTTCAACTACAAAAGGCAAAGATGTGCTCATGGTGAGCTCTTCTAGTCGGCCCAATCCAAAAGGCAAGGAATGACAGAAGAAGAAGGACAAAGCAATCGTTGCGCCCACAACTATGAAGCCTAAGGGAGGTGTGAAGAAGAATAAGGTGATTCCCGCCAAGGATGTATGTCTCAAATGTAACAAGAATGGGCATTGGAAGAAGGACTGCACTGCACGAGGAGGAGGAAAATCACCAGGTGCTTCTGCCTCTGGTAGACAAGGTATGTACATCATTGAAATAAATATATCTATAAACAACTCTCATTCTTGGGTATTGGATACCACTTGTGGCTTACACATTTGTATAAATGTGAAGGGGATAACTGACAGCAGGAAGGTTGGACCAAGAGAGGTGGACCTACGCATTGGAAATGAAGCACGAGTGGATGCTGACCGCGTTGGAAATGAAGCACAAGTGGATGTTGAGCGTGTAGGAACTTATAGATTAAATTTACCTTCTGACTGTTGTTTAGTTTTGAATGATTATTACTATTTACCTTCGTTAATGAGGAATATCATTTCTATCCCTATTTTGGACATGAAGGGTTTTTCCTCATATATTTAAAATGACAGTCAAGTACTGTCTTTTGATAATAATATATGGAACTGCGTCTCTTGTGGATGGATTAGATACACTAAACTATAGTCGAGAAATATTCATTGTACAAAATAAATGAGCTAAGAAAAGTAATAGAAACTCTACCTACCTATGGAATTGTAGACTTAGTCATATAAACTATACAAGGATAACAAGGTTAAGGAAGCTTGACTACCTCGAACCATTTGACTTGGAGTCTTATGGTAACTGTGAATCCTGTTTAAAGGGTAAGATGACCAACAAGCCACTTTTTGGGAAAGGTGTGCGAGTTAATGAGGCGCTTGAGTTGGTACATACTGACATATGTGGACCATTCTCGACTCAAGCTAGGGAAGGTTTCTCTTACTTCATTACTTTTACTGACGACTTTACAAGGTATGGATATGTGTATCTAATGAAACACAAATCCGAGGCCTTCAACAAGTTCAAGGAGTACAATTCTGAAGTAGAGAAACAACTCGCAACAAGTATCAAGACCCTTCGATCGGATCGAGGAGGTAAATACTTGAGCAAGGAGTTTCTAGATTACTTAAAGCTACATGGATTCCATTCAGAATGAACACCTCCTGGAACACCACAAATGAATAGTGTTGCCGAAAGGAGAAACCTAACCTTATTAGATATGGTTCGATCCATGATGAGTTTCTCAACTCAACCTACCTACTTTTGGGGACATGCTTTACAAACCTCAATATATGTTCTAAATAGGGTTCCTTCCAGATCAATAGAAAAGACACCCTATAAGATATGGTATAGCAAGAAGCCAACTCTTAAACATATGAGACCCTGGGGTTTCCCTGCAAATGTTAAGAAGATGCTCACTGACAAGTTGGAATCCAAAAGTGAGAAATGTTACTTCGTGGGGTATCCAAAGAAAACAAAGAGATACTATTTCTATCTTCCTGGAGAACATAAGATAATTGTTTCCAGGAACACAACTTTCTTTGAATAAGAATATGTCTACAAGGAACAGAGTTGTGCAGAGATAGAACTTGAAAAAATTTAAAAACCACGAGATAATCTAGAGGTTGAATCTTTGCCGAATGACCAAGGCAATAATTCAGTGGGAGTATTTGGAGAATATTGGGTACTTCGAGTACGCCCTTCGGCCAGTAGAAGTGTTACGAGGAACAATGCATAAATGCAAGATCCTCATACACATCCCTTGGGAGTAGATGCAATGGTCGCACCTCCTCTCATTCGGGAAAGACATACAAATGATATTCCTGAAAGCTCTCGAGTTGGTGGATTAACCAAAACATAAGAACCCTCTCACAGTCAGAACATATCAAGCACTGAACTGCAAAACAATCAACTACGTAGGTCCACTAGGACCCATCTTCCTACTGAAAGACTAAATCTACTTGTAGAAACACACATTGAGATAGATATTCCCGATAACGATGAGCCTACAACCTATAGCGAAGCAATGTTGGACATTGATTCGAAGAGATGGCAAGAAGCCATGAAATTCGAGATGGAATCTATGTATATCAATCAAGTGTGGAATTTGGTCTATTTTCCAGGTGGGGTTAAACTCATAGGATGCAAATGGGTCTTCAAGAAAAAGATCGATGTATTTGGAAAGATACAGATTTATAAAGAAAGGTTGGTGGCTAAAGGTTATAATCAACGGCATGGGGCCGATTATGATGAAACTTTTTCACCTATTGCTATAAGATTAAGTCCATTCGGATTTTGCTTGCAATAGCTGCATATTATGATTATGACATTTGGCAGATGGACGTCAAAACCACTTAACCACTTTCCTCGATGGTAATCTAATTGAGGAAATGTATATGAAACAACCTGAGAGTTTTTCGTCAGAGTCTAAGCCAAATGTTGTATGCAAGCTACATAAGTCCATTTATGGGCTTAAGCAAGCCTCAAGAGTTGGAACATTTGCTTTGACAAAACTATCAAGTCATTTGATTTTGTCAGAAGCAAAGATGATCATTGTGTTTATAGTAAACACAAGGATGAGAGTATTATCTTCATTATTATATTTGTGGATGACATATTGATAATGGGAGACAATAAGACTCTTGCAGTTAGTCAATGAGTGGTTGTCCAGTACCTTCATGATGAAGGATTTAGGAGAAGCCTGCTATATTCTGGGAATTAGGATCTATAGAGATAGACCTAATAGATTGTTGGGGCTATCACAGTCAGTTTACATGGACAAAGTGCCTAGACGTTTTTCTATGGAAAATTCCAAGAAATGTGGTCTACCTATATGTTACACCCCGTAATCCCAGGGCATGTAAGTGAGAACGTAAGTAATGAAATAAGATTTGAATGTTGGAAGGAAAGTATATTCATATTTTCGGATATAGAAAAATTTTAGATAAAAAAAATGTGACGGCGGAAATTATATTAGCGATTGAATTCTTTCCAAATGGAGTTATGCTCGCTTCGGCGACTTCGCCCTTGTTGTGACAAGGGGATGAGACGCCCGCGCAAGACTTAGGATTGTATTATTAAATCTTGGGATTAAGAATATGAGCCAATTGAAAATTTCACAATTTGGGGGGGGGGGGGGGGGGGTCCATCAAAAATAGTGAGAGTTGGCTAAGGGTTGGATTAATATTTTTGTGAAGAGAATTATGGGCGAATAAGAGGGTGACACGTGACCCTCACCACTTGTGTAATAAGGCTCTAATTATATATGTATATGTATTGCAATATTTGGCTAAGTCTTGGAGATATTTTATGAATGGAAGACAAGTGGACAAGTGGGTCCCCCTCCACTTGTGCTACATAACACCAAATATCTACAAGTATTGGAAGACTTGGTGTATCACAAAATATCTTCATCCAAACTCTCCTTAACCTATCTTCTCCCTTAAGATTTCGAAACCATGGCCAAATGAAGATCAAGCTTTATTCTTCTCCTAGATTAAGCACCTTAACCAAGTTCTAAGCCAAGGTTAATAATCCTAAAAGTTGGTCACGGTTTTGGGCCAAATTTGTCTTGAAATCCTAAGCTTGTTTATGAATTTTTTGGAAGTAAAACAATAAATTTAGGCTAGGAATATGAAAAGGTTTTCTAGAAAAATTATATTCCTTAAGCTTTAAAATCAGAAGTTTAATCTCTATTTCCTTTGCGTTTAAAGATTAGACTATTGTAAACAACGACTTAAAAGTTATGAACTTAGGTTGTAATAAAATTGAAAATATGGACAATCCTAAGTAAGCGCCAGAAATTTTCCTAGGCACCAATCACAAGGGAAGAGGACTAAAGACAAACATGTCGCCGTTTCCGACAGAAGATCCTTCATTTGACATGATGGTATTGGACACTCAGTCATACAAAGCCTACGGGTGATTAGAGTGGGCCAGAGTTTCTAGGTCTTAAATGATCTAAAGGCCAAAAGAAATTGGACTCTCAGTCTGCCAAGACAACTGGAGTGAGCCAGAGTATCTAGATCATATAGTCCGGTTATGCCCTAACCACAGGTAAGAGGTTGTTCATGTGAAGCAACGCCACCTCTAAAGTAGAAGGGGTTCGAGAAGTTGTCCTCAGAAGGACTTAAGGGAATGCGATCACTCTAAAAAGAGGTGATACATGTACCAAACTTGGTTTCAGGGACGTTTTTTGTCAAACTAGTTTAAGTATAGTCCAACAGGTCTGTAATAACTAAGAATGGTACAGTATATCTGTAGCCAAATGAATGATGTATTTGTAATTCATGTATCTATGCCATCATACATTGAGACACGTTAAATAAAAAGTCATTCAAGGGATAACTAATTTGAGATTATAGCGTTCTGTAGACATAAACCCTCAAAATGAATGTGAGGTAGGCGAAGAGGCAAAATCACCTTTTCATTCCATCAAAGGAATAGCGAAAGAAGCACCGCTCCTCTAGAACAGTCACACCTACATGGGTGATTGAAACTTGTACAAAATAGAGGGGAAAGACAAGTATTTTGTGACCTTTGTTGACAATGGTACAACGTATTGCATCCTTTGTTTATTGAAAAGTAAAGATGAAGTTGTTGAAGCCGATAAGCGCTACAAATCAGAAGTTGAAAAGCCTACGGATTGAGGAATTCGTAGTGAGAGAGGTAGAGAATGTGAAGCATCGTTCATCAAATGACTGCTCTTTACTCACCTCAGTCTAACGGTGTTAGCCAAGCGTAGAGCCATATGCCCAAAGTGTCTGGGGCAAGGCGATCCTTACCGTTAATGCGATTTTCAACATAACTCCGCATAAAGATAAGGATAACTCTCTATGTAAAATATAGAAATGATCCCACTGATAAATGTTTTGATGTGGGGTGGCCTATTAGAGGTTAAAATACCAAAATAGGTCAAGTTGGACCTAAGACTATAGATTGCATATCCAATAGATCTGAAAATAACAATAGTGCTTATCGTCTCTTAGAATCAAAGAATGCTAAATTCTTTAAAGATAACTTTTCTTGAGAAGAATAATGAAGTAATTGCTCGAGGTTAACAAGAACCCACGAGTGTCTGGCTATCCGGAACTAGACGTTCCAGATCTACAGGACTCAGAAGTTGCTGACTATCCGAAGCTTAGTGTTCCAGATCTATAGAACTCATAGATTCTATATGTTGAACCAAGACAGAGCAAAAAGAGGACAAAGACTTGTTCCAGGCCTTCTAGCTTGTATGGTTGAGAATGAACCATGGACATTTTAGAAAAAATTATCATCTCCAGAAGCGCTGCTTTGGAAGGAAGCTACAAAGAGAGAAATAAGCTCCATTAAATAAAATCATACTTGTGTGATGGTGATCTTCCTCAAGGAAAAGAACATTTAGGTTGTAAAAGTGGAAACTCAAATTGAGTATGAAGTAGATGGATTTATTGACGAGTATAAGGCCTCGACTACTTGGACATGTCCTCCTCTATAAATATCTTAACATCCAGGGCCACCGCAGTCTTGCGTGACATGGATGTTGAGGCAACCTTCCTAACCGGAGAGTTGGTTTGGTGGACTGTTGGGCTTCTTTCTGAACTTCTTTTGGTCCCTGAAATATTTACATTTTGGTCCTGAAAATTTCAGATAAAACAGAAATAATGAATCTGACAACAGAAACATTGACTCTAAGGTTAAAAAGACAACAATTAGAAAACCAACAGTCTGAATGTGGAAGAAGAAATTTATATGGAACAACCCGAAAGGTATGTGGTTCCTGGGCAAGATAAGAAAGTTTGTCGACTTGTAAAATCTCTGTACGGACTGAAATAGAACCGAAGCAACGACACCAAAACCTTGATAATGCTCTACTATCGAAGGGTTTCTCCATTAATGAGTGTGATAAATGTGTCTATATGAAAGGTACTTATGACTCGTTCGTCATGATATGCCTTTACATAGACGACATGTTGATCACAGGGAGTAGTCCTAGGTTGATCCTAGAGACTAAGAATATGTTGAAACGATATTTCGTTATGAAGGATATGGGTATTGCAGATGATTTCTTAAGAATTGGTATTTCTAAGACATCTAACGGGCTGGTCTAAATCCAAACTCACTTGTGAGGTGTTTGACAGTCTCATTGAAGTCACCAATGGATATGAATCATAGAATTTGTTGCGATCATGGTGCACCCATATACCAGGAGCGACATGCGCAAGTCACATGTAGTTCAATGTATTTTACATACTATAACCGACCTGGTATCGGCTTACAAAGTAGATTAGTTGAACTAAGGTTTACTCGTGATTCTGGAAATGATCAATAAAAGGCGTTAGATCTGATATGATGATATCTGAAATTTTCTCTTATCTACGAATTATGGTATTCTGGATGTCCAGCGATTTTGGGAGAACACAGTGATGTAAACTAGACATTGGACGTGAAGAACACCAAATCCACAAGTGGTGTGTCTCTGAAAATCCTCTAAGAAAACTTGCATTGGCCGATTCGTGATGGAATCTAAGTTTATCACTTTGGACAAATCATGAAAGAAGTTGAGTAACTTCACGATCTCTTAGAGGATGTCCCTTATCAGGAGAAATTCGTACCTTCATCAATTATACAATGTAAGGAACGAATGACAGCATCTGGACATATCTGTCGGAGACATAAGATCGTATGACAGTTGATAATCATGGGTGTCACTTCCTTGATAACTAATTAAAGGATATAACAGACCTTTAATTAAAGGACTACTCGAAGATCAAGAGTTCTTTCGGTCTAGGGAAATGGGCGTAAAACCCAAACAATAAGAACTGATACGGTGAAAACCCAACCTTACTAACTGAAGATCCCAGGAATTAAGTTCAATGGGAAAACTAAATCGTAAAGGCTCAGTTGAGCACTTCAGTGGAAGCAAGAGCACTTCGGATGCTATTTTCTATAAGGAAACATGAACCCAAATTCGTTCCCGCGATAGACCTTAAAGTGCTACATGCATGGTGGGTAGAAGTTAAGTTTACAAAACCTTTAATAATCCTCACCGGTTGAGGTTAGGTTTGGGGAAACTTTTAATAGTGCCTAACACTTGTGAAGTGGGGTATAGCAGGATACCTTGTATGAGACCACTTATTTAAGTGTGAGGGCATGCCGCCTCAAATGAACACACTTAAGAATCCAAGTGTGTACACGTCCACAATGGACAAACCATTAAGAAGAACATAGTAAGGAAAGTTGATGTGTTAGTACCATTAATTTGGCTTACACTAAATACTGACTGTTCAAGAAATCACGTTCATCGTGCAGTAAGTAAGTCTGATTGTATTCAACTATGGAAGGTTAAAAACTATGGCTACCGATCCAGATGCAACATCTGTCCGCCAAAAAATTACTAGAAAGACACCTTGTGAGTGCGTCAAAATCTCTTTCAAGAGGGGATTGCTGAAAATTTACTAATATGGAATTAAGTTTATCCCGTTATTTATGACTCGAAAAATTGTGGCCCGCACATCAGAAATGTCATTTCCACACACGTGCACTCGTAGTGCCAAATATCATAAATTTCATTAGTGAAAGAGATATTGATACATAAGTAAAAATTTTGAGACATAGAATTATGTGCGGTTGTTGGTTAATTGACGAGTGTTCCACATTGGTAAATGAAGGAAGAAATGTACGAAGTGTATGATTGAGATGGTTAGGAAAAAGGGTCGCGACGCCACCACGGAGCCGGGGCACCGCAACACCACCTCCATTAGGGTCGCGGTGCCATGGCGCCCCAAGGTATGAGTCGTGGCGCTGAATGGTAATTTGGCTACTGGAGCCGCGACACCTCCGAGGCCAAGTCGCGGTGCTACCCAGGCAGTGTGTGCGACGAAAGTCCAAAAGTTTGGCTGAATATGAGGATGTTTTGATGCATTCAAATGACTGTTTTTTCTCCATAATCAGTCGTTATTTGGCTACATTACTTGGTGAATTAAGTGGTCATTACATGACACTTAAATGGTCATTACATGGGTATTTGAAGAGACTCTCTTACATTACTATATATTGAGGTCTTTGGCTCAATTAGAGAGAAACAATATTATAAACTCTATACAACATTTAGATTTTCTGAACTTCTTCCTCTCTAAGCGTACTTTCAAACATTCAAGGTTCTTCTTTAGAAACCCTTGAGTTTCTTTTGCTCATTTGTTAGATGTTGTTTTATCTTGGGAGAATATTGCCCATTAACGTAAAAGGATATATACGGGAAAATATTGTCTTAAAGACAGAGTCTAACACTCGACTTAACACAGTTGTAACAAGTAGGGATTTAGTGTCTCTTGATTTCAGTTAATCAAGATTCAAAGAGCGTTCAACAGTTGGAACGAAGATCCAAGATTGATTCAAGAACTCAAGAGCGTGTTATGGCCATAATCCTTGTTGGAAATAAGTTTGTTACTACTGTAATTCCTATTGTTTACCCTTTCGAAGCACTTGTAATAGTTAGTTACTATTCCCGTACATCCATTATTTTTCCAGCAATCTTATGACAAGAGATCTGAATTATGGTAACAAGGATATGGACACGTAGTCCAACAAAGGGATTGACGTGAGACAGAATCCAAAAGGGCTAAGTTAACTTTCTTCTTTGTCTAAAATGAGATTAAATAATGTCTGATTAAAATGAATAAAGTAAGGCTAGGAATATGAAAAGGTTTTCCTAAAAAATTATATTCCTTACGCTTTAAAATCGAAAGTTTAATCTCACTTTCCTTCCCGTTTAAAGATTAGACTATTGTAAACAATGACTTAAAAGTTATGAACTTAGGTTGTAATAAAATTAGAATTATGGACAATCTTAAGTAACTTCCAGAAATTTCCTTAGGCACCAATCACAAGGTAAGAGGACTAAAGACAATTATGTCACCGTTTCTGATAGAAGACCCTTCTTTTGATAGGATAGTATTAGACACTCAGTTATACAAAGCTTACGGGTGACTAGAGTAGGCCAGAGTTTCCATGTCTTAAATGATATGAAGACCAAAAGAAAGACAAAAAAGAAATTGGACACTTAGTCTGCCAAGACAACTGGAGTGGGCCAGAGTATCTAGATCACTTATGGTTCGGTTACGCCCTAACCACGGGCAAAAGGTTGTTCTTGTGAAGAAATACCACCTCTAAAGTAGAAGGGTTGGAGATGTTGTCCTCAAAATGACTTAAGGGAATGGGATCACTCTAAAAGGAGGTTATACATGTCCCAAACTTAGTTTCAGGGACGCTGTTGGTCAAACTAGTTTAAGTGTAGTCCAACAGGTCTGTAATAATTAAGAATGGTACAGTATGTCTGTAGCCAAATGAATGATGTATTTGTAATATGTGCATCTATGCCATTATATATTAAGACACGTTAAATAAAAAGTCATTCAAGGGCTAACTAAGTTGAGATTGTTGCATTTTGTCAACATAAACCCTCAAAATGAATGTGAGGTAGGCGAAGAGGCAAAATCACATTTTCATTCCATCAAATGAATAACAAAAGAAACACCGCTCCTCTAGAACTTAGTCACACCTACATGGGTGATTGAAGCTTGTACAAAATAGAGGGGGAGACATGTACTTTGTGACCTTCATTGACGATGGTACAACAGATTGCATCCTTTTTTTTATTGAAAAACAAAGGTGAAGTTGTTGAAGTGCTACAAAGCAGAAGTTGAAAAGCCTACGGATTGAGGAATTTATAGTGCTAGAGGGGGAGAATATGAAACATCGTTCATCAAACGACTGCTCCTTACTCACCTCAGTCTAATGGTGTTAGCCAAGCGCAGAGCCATACACCCAAGGTGTCTGGGGCAAGGCGATCCTTACCGCTAATGCGATTCTCAACAGAACTCCGCATAAGGATAAGGATAACCCTCCACATAACACATGGAAATGATACCACCTACACATGTTGTGATATGTGGTGGCTTAGTAGAGGTTAGAATATCGAAATAGTTTAATTTGGACCTAAGACTGTAGGTTGCATATCCAATAAATCTGCAAATAACAATAGTGTTTAGCGCCTCTTGGAATAAAAGAATGTTGAATTCTTTAAAGATAACTTTCCTTGATAAGGAAATGAAGTAATTGCTCGGGGTTAACAAGAACCCGCGAGTGCCTGACTTTCTGGATGTTGAGGCAACCTTTCTAACCGGAGCGATGGTTTGGTGGACTATTGGGCTTCTTTCTGAACTTCCTTTGGTCCCTGAAATGTTTATATTTTGATTTTAGAAGTTTCAGATAAAATAGAAACAATGAATATGATAACAGAAACATTGACTCTAAAGTTAAAAAGTCAACAATTAGAAAACCAACAGTCAGAATGTGGAAGAAGAAATCTATATGGAACAACCCGAGAGGTATGTGGTTCCTGGGCAAGAGAAGAAAGTTTGTCGATTTATCAAATCTCTATACGGGCTGAAATAGGCCCGAAGCAATGGCACCAAAACCTTGATAATGCTCTACTATCAAAGGGTTTCTCCATTATGAGTGTGACAAATGTGTCTACATGAAAGTTACTTCTGACTCGTTCGTCATGATATGCCTTTACATAGATGACATGTTGATCATAAAGAGTAGTCCTATGTTGATCCTAGAGACTAAGAATATGTTGAACTGATGTTTCGATATGAAGGATATGGGTATTGCAAATGACTTCTTAGGAATTGGTATTTCTAAAATATCTAACGGACTGGTCTAATTCCAAACTTATCTGTGAGGTGTTTGGCAGTATCGTGGAAGTCATCAATGAATATGAATCAAAGAATTGGTTGGGATCATGGTGCACCCATATACCAAGAGTGATATATGTAGGTCACATATAGTTCAATGTATTTTACACAATACAACCGATATGGTATCGGCTTACAAAGTAGATTAGTTGAACTAAGATTCCATCGTGATTTTGGAAATGATCAATAGAAGGTGTTAGATCTGATATGTCGTTATCTGAAATATTCGCTTATCTACGGATTATGATATTCTGGATGTCCAGCGTTTCTGGGAGAACACATTGATGCAAACTGGACATTGGACTTGAAGAACACCAAAGCCACAAGTGGTGTGTCTCTGAAAATCCTCTAAGCAAACGTGTATCGTCCGAGTCACGATGGAATCAAAGTTTATCGCTTTGGACAAAACATGAAAGAAGTTGAGTAACTTCACGACCTCTTAAAGGATGTCCCTTATCGGGAGAAACTCATGCCTTCGTCATTTATACACTGTAGGACACAGATGACGACGTCTGGACATATCTGTCGGAGACATAAGATCTTATGAAAGTTGATCATCATGGGTGTCACTTCCTTGATTACTAATTAAAGGATATAACAGACCTTTAATTAAAGGACTACTCGAAGATCACGAATTCTTTTGGTCTAGGGAAATGGGCGTAAAACCCAAACAATAAGAACTGATACGGTGGAAACCCAACCTTACTAACTGAAGATCCCAGGAATTAGATTCAATGGGAAAACTAAATCGTAAAGGCTCAGTTGAGCACTTCGGATGCTATTTTCTATAAGGAAACATGAACCCAAAGTCGTTCCCGCGATAGACCTTAAAGTGCTACATGCATGGTGGGTAGAGGTTAATTTTCCAAAACCTTTAATAATCCTCACCAGTTGAGGTTAGGTTTGGGGAAACTTTTAATAGTGCCTAACACATGTGAAGTGGGGTATAGCAGGATACCTTGTATGAGACCACTTATTTAAGTGCGAGGTCATGCCGCCTCAAATGAACGCACTTAAGAATTCAAGTGTGTCCACGACCACAATGGACAAACCATTAAGAAAAACATAGTAAGGAAAGTTGATGTGTTAGTACCATTAATTTGGCTTACACTAAATACTGACGGTTCAAGAAATCACGTTCATCGTGCAGTAAGTAAGTCTGATTGTATTCAACTATGCAAGGTTAAAAACTATGGCTACCGATCCAGATGCAACATCTGTCCGCCGAAAAATTACTAGAAAGACACCTTGTGAGTGCGTCAAAATCTCTTTCAATAGGGGATTGTTGAAAATTTACTAATATGGAATTAAGTTTATCCCGTTATTTATGACTCGAACAATTGGGGCCCCGCACATCATAAACGTCATTTCCACACACATGCACTCGTAGTGCCAAGTATCATAAATTTCATTAGTGAAAGAGATATTGATACATAAGTAAAAAAATTGAGACATAGAATGATGTGCGGTTGTTGGTTAAATGATGAGTATTCCACGTTGGTAAATGAAGGAAGAAGTGTAAGATTGAAACGGGTAAAAAAAGGATTGCGACGCCACTGCGGAGCCTGGGTGCCGCAACACCACCACCATCAGGGATGCGGCGCTCCAATGTATGAGCCGCGATGCTAAATGGTAATTTGGATACTGGAGTCGCGACGCTACCCAGGTACTGTCTGTGCGACGGATCTCCAAAAGTTTGGCTGATTATGGGGAGGTTTTGAAGTATTCAAATGTAAGTTTTTTCTCCATAAATCAACCATTATTTGGTTGTATTACTTGGTGAATTAAGTGTACATTACATGACACTTACATGGCCATTACATGGGAATTTGAAGAGACTCTCTTATACTACTATATATTGAGGCCTTTGTCTCAATTGGAGAGAAACAATACTCAACACTCTATACGATATTCAGATTTTATGAACTTCTTCCTCTTTAAGCGTACTTTAAAACACTTAAGGTTCAGCTTTAGAAACACTTGAGTTACCTTTGCTCATTTGTTTGATGTTGTTTTATCTTGGGAGACTATTGACCATTAACATAAAAGGATATATATGGGGCAATCTTGTCTTAAGGACAGAATGCTAACACTCGACAGAGTGCTAACACTCGACAAAGTGCTAACACTCGACAGAGTGCTAACAAGTAGGGATTTAGTGTCTCTTGATTTAAGGTCATCAAGATTCAAGGAGCGTTAGGCAGTTGGAACGAAGATTCAAGACTGATTCAAAAGACTCAAGAGCGTGTTTTGGCCATAATCTTTGTTGGCTACAAGTTTGTTACTATGGTAATTCCTATTGTTTACCCTTTCGAAGCACTTGTATTAGTTAGTTACTATTCTTGTACATCCATTGTTTTTCCAACATTTTTTATCGTCCACCCCATTTATCGGGATCAACTAAGGCAACTCTGATGGAATGCGGAATCCCGCTAGCCCTCAAAAAGTTAATTTATTGGTTTTAATTTATGTGAATTTATTTAAGTGGGCATGAAGCTTAAGAATGAAGGTAAATTTTTTAAATGTTGTAGTCTTAAACATATCATAACATTTGTGTGGATACAAGACTTTTGAAACTTATCGTGTTAAATATTTTTCAAATTTTTCATATTTGGTTGGTCAAAATGTGTTGGGAAATATTTTTCTTAGGAAAACAAGTTCTATCAAAATGAAAAAAAAAATGACTTCTCTAATGGAAGTAGGAAAAACAAATTCATAAGTGATATTGCAAATTTTTTGTCTGCTCACCACTCATTCAAAGTCCAACCTCCACCCCCTTCACCATCTCACCCCCACCACCCCCGAACACCCACGCCCCACTCATCTCACTCTATAGTATTTTGTAGATTACATAAAAATGCTCTCAGTATAATACATTTTTGCTTATATACCAAACACTAAAAAATGAGTAAAAAATCCACTTATTTTCTAAAAAAAAATCTAGAAAAACATTTTCCTTCCTACCAAACACACCCATAGTCTTAAGTACGTCTTACCATAGTTATAAATTTTCTCATTAGTTGTAGTTGCAAAATGAGAAGTTTAAATTAATTTTTTTTCAAATTTTAAAAAGAGTCATTTTTTTAAACGGACAAAAAAAAAGGTTCATATATATTACAAAATGGAAGAGTAATTTTATTTTCCTAAATAATTTTAAGAACTCAACATTATAATGATTGTTCCACCTAATTCGACTTGTCCAATTTGCTTGCTGCTTCTTTAGTTATGTGAACGTCGAGAGACATCTCCATTGGAATGTATATGCATCAATAATAATGCACTCAGAGCACGTCACACGTATATCTCCCACATGCCTCCATAATGCCATCCAAATGGACCAAAAAAAAAAAAGTACACACCAAAAGAAATTAAGAAAGTCTTATCTGGAAAATTTATAGAATACGAGTACGTACGTAACACCAATACTAACACAGTTTGAATTATTAACGTATATTTTAAATATACTCTATACATTTTGTAATATTTAATGTGGTATACACTACGAGAAAAAGGAAAAGGAACTACGGTCTTTGTAAAAAGCACATCGGAGAGGGTGCATGTGGTTTTGTAAAGATTATCAGAATCAGATCACGTAGGTCCTTCATAGATGACAATTTAAATAACTGTCACATAATAGGTGATGGACATAAATCGTCATATTGGTCGTTGACTTTCACTATTTCCCGTTTTTTTATTTTTTTCCCGAGAATTTACAAATTTTGGCGGTAAAATATTTGAATTTTATTAATTTAATATATTTTTTACGGTAAATTTTTAAATAAATTTTAATTTTAATTATTTAAATATAAAATAATTGCGAAAAATTTGATTTTGGCGCATTTTGTATTTAATAATTAATTTAATTTAATTAATTATTTTTTATTTCTTCAATAATAGTTAAATTGGTGGGAAAATGACATATTGTAACTAAAATGTAACTAACTAATCAAATCATTTTAATACATAATATTGGAATATTTACTATTGTAACTAAAATGTAACTAATTAATCAAACATGTTACAAATCTTCTTGTTCCCAACTGTATCCAAAACAAAACGTTTTATAAAACAAAATGAGCCTAAGTACATATTATCCAAACATCATGAAGGTGACACAACTTCTGTAGTACGGATAATCTTTGAAAAATGATGTGCCCACTCAATCCGGACCTCATCAAGCTCATACTGTGAAAAAACTTATTTTCCATTGTACTGTTAAACACAAAAGAGATCAATTAAAATTTCTAATCATAATTAGGCCATTCTAATGTAATTACATCCAAATATAATTCAACATGTTAGATCAATTATAATACACAAAGAGATCAATTAAAGTATGTATAGACAAGTACATAAACAAGAAAAATATTTTGTGGTTGTTGGATTTAAGCACAAAGTTGCAAATAACACGTGACTTAAATACAGTAGAACCATTTTGATCATGAAAAACATTTTATGCTTGAATCTTAGGTTCCTAGTTTCACACAGAGTCAAAATCAAAGTAGAAATTTGTTAGAGCTCCAGAAACATTGGATATAAGCAACACAAGCAACCAAATATATCATCCATGTTGGATCCACGACACCTACTAAGTGAAAGCACTGGACAAATCAGCAATCAAAAAGAAAATGACACACTCCCTTCTGTAGAATCCAAATACAAGATTATGCAAGAATTAAGGTTACCTGGTAAAAATATAAATGATTAGATAATGCTTCTACATCTAGCTCCCAAGTCCTAGCATCCCCAATCCACATCTCAGTTATGGTTCCAGAACATTGAGATCATAGTATCAATTCAAGACAGAAATTCTTATTTGACTGACAAATGAAAAGAAAATGAGAAAGAAAACAGTAACAAGACAACAAAAATACACAGTGCCTGTTAGACCATCAAAATGTAGACTTACTGTTATCAAAGGCGAAAATCATGGAAACACCAAGTGTGCTAGAATTTTAAGCACAAAGTTGCAAATAACACGTGACTTAAATGAAGAAAGGTGCAAATGAAAAAAAAAACCTATACCTAATGCAAGAAAGTAACTATAAGTGTAAAAGACTTAAATTTCTGATTCAGGTAGAGTGACCAGTATTCTTTTATTTATTTACTATACCGCCTATTCCGTCAGTACTCAGCAGTATAGAATAACAGATAACTACTTTACACATTTATATTCATCTTCTTATAAGGTATTTCTTAAATATCTATGGCAGAAAGATATAACAATTTTTATACATTTATCACAAAGTAAAAACAAGTAAAACATATCTATGACTCTATTCTTTAGATACCAGAGTATGATATTTCACTCTTAAAAATAAAATAATAGACAAAAGAGTACCTCTTCCAACATCCAATATAAACATCCCAGAAAAAGCCTGCAAGAAAGCAAAAATTGCTAGTGACCAGCTACATCAGGTGGCTCCAAATAACAGTAAAAAGTATAAACACGAGCAAGAGGATTGGATGGGGGAAAATAAGAACAACCAACAAGAGAATATAGAACATACTAGAGAATCACAAACATGATTCATATAAGAAGCAAATCAACAAAGATTATCCAATATTTATTTACAGAAATGCACCACCAATTCTCAATACAAAGAGCAAACAAGAATTATTTACAAGACCAGCTTATCTAACAATCATATACGCACAAATGGTGGGTGTCAATATGTTGACATACATAAAGATAGATAGAAACATTGCAAAACAGTAGAAAGTGTTTCATCAATAAAGTATAAATGTAATGTTTTTAAAAGAAATTTTGGACAACTCTGAGGAGCTAAAGAAGTTTATGTCTGTTCCTTTAATTGCTTATATTCTACAGGATATCAGTCCCAAGCTCAAATATTTGTTGCACAAGTATAGACAAGAAATTTATCTGATGTCTCATTGTCTTTCCTTACAGTGAGAAGATACTTTGACAAAAAATGAGCTGCATTTCACATTATATATTATATGGAAGCAGAAATGGAGTTATAATATATGTCAACATCTACTTCTTCTTCCCTAAACTAATTCAAACATGTAAATCAACGTTTCTCATGCATTATCCAATGTTTCCCCAGGTTTTGTCCAGTTAAACAAGCAGTTCACCTGTAGTTCATAAGAGATAGTGACACCAGGGATAACTACTAAAAAGGATGGATGTTCCCTCTCTTGCAAAAATTTGGTGGTGCATCCAACAACAGTGACATCCATCTCCTCTGAGTATTACGGGAAGTTGCATGTACACCTGATGCACTCATAGTTCTGTCAATACTCAGCAGTATAGCCTCTGACAAATACTAATGATTATTACGCCCTTTTTCGACCGCGACATTATTTTTAGCGAACCCTGCTTAATAAAAGATGTTAGAAAATGAAATAAAATGCTAAAATGTTAAAAGGGTGCTAAAAGGTTAAAGAGGTGCTAAAAGGTTAAAGTAGGGTGCTAAATGCTAAAGGGTTCGCGGAGTCGCCACCGAATTAGTTTGGGTGAATTAGGACACCTAAATGTCAACTAGGTTAAAGTCAACATTAACTCCATTTGTTTATGGTCTGCAAAACTAGTGTGAGATTCTGGGTAAGGTTTCTTTATTATCCTAAAGGGAAGGGGTCAGGCACCCTAAAGGATCCGCTAACCTGCGGTTGTCCGTTCAAACCTAGGGTTAATTATTTATGCTAAGAAAATGTTTTTTTTTAAAGTACTTTAAGCAAAGATATTTGTAAGTATAAAACGTATTTTTTGACCAATGTGAGAATGCAAGATATATAAAGTTAGCTTTGGTTTAAAAACATACCTCTTAAAGTAATTGGAGAACATATGAAATTATTTTACAAGGTGTATATATTGCTTAACAGAATATAGAAATAATAGTGCAAAAATTCTTATGGCAAAATAAATACCTATAACAGTATAAAGTAAAAATGTAAGAAAACGTCTATTATGCAAGGGGTAATAACGTATGATAAAAAATATATGTATTTTATATGAATGTTAATAAAAGTTTATGAGGAGATGGGTTAGGAATATTTTGATGACTAATGCCCTAGCTATATGACTAGTTATGCAAGTGAGGATTATTGAGTGGTTTAGTATAGTTTAAACTATATAGGGCAAGTTTTAAAGTTATTAACTTAAAAGGGAACAAATTTTAATGTCACAACTACCTCTTAATAACGACTTCAAGCTTAAATATACTAAATGTCCTACTAATGTAAGGTTAGTGTTAGCCAATTAATTTACAATAAATGAATGGGGCGGGGAGTCATGGAAGACAATACTGTAATATGATATCACAAGTCTAAAAGCAAGCTGGAGTCATGGAAGACAATAAAATACCTTTTACTGTGCCTTACTAACAATGAGAGTGTCAAGTATATATATATATATAATACTGCATAAAATAGGAGGCTCATGATCAAAACAGGGTACCTCGCCCGTAGTATCAAAAAAGACCATCCTACTCCTGGGACTATTTCACCCGCATGGGTCCTGTGGACCCGCATGAGGTACTCCGCGATCGGTACTGCACTGGCCGCACGGGACTATTTCACCCGCATAAGCCCATAGGGACTCGCATGAGGTATTCCTCGCATCATGGGTAGCAAATCCACGGGCAATTGGTATAACGATCTTGGGGACTTTCCTCGATATACTCTTACCCCAAACAGATGGTATAACGATCTTGGGTCAGACTCGATATACTCTACACCGCGCAGATGGTATAACGATCTTGGGCTTGCCCGCCGGATATACTCTTATACCGTGCGGATGGTATAACGATCTTGGATCTCGCCTCGATATACTCTACATCAAGCGGATGGTATGGCGATCTGGCCGCCCTCGACATACTCTTACATGAAGGAGGTGGTATGGCGATCTTGGGGCTTGCCTCGGACATACTCTTACCCTATCTCAAATCACATCATATCATAAGTAAGTTAAGCAAACTTATAACTTCTTTTAGTCTTGTTCATATACTCTCTCATTTTAGTTTATTTAAGGCACTTCATCATATCTTTAAATAAAAGAAAACCGAATTTAACCCAAGTACTACATACCTCATCTCTTTCAAAAGTGACTCTTCTTTATACATAAAAGCCTTTGGGCAATTGATGACTTTAAATCAAATTGCCTCTTCATATAATTATCTCACTTAGAGTAAATCCTTCTCATTAATCTTTTATGAAGCTAATAAACCAACTTCCCATAAAGTTGTTATATTAACTCTATACTTTAGTAAAATCATACTTTTCCTTAACCAAGGACTTATACATTCTTAAAACGAAACAAGTCATTTTATACTCAAAACAAGTAAGAATACTAAATCATGTACGCTCACCGTACTACATAGTTTTATCTATTCATGCTCGAGAGATAGGAAAACTTCACATACCTCTTTAGTCAATCCACTTGCCAAGTCCAAACTACCGCAAGTAATATTTCAACCTATAATAGTCATGATACGTTTTATTAACCTCTAATCTTAATGTAGAACAATCCAAGTTCAAAGTCACTAAATTCTAAGGAAAATTGAAAGATTTCCTTTGTTTCTACTCACTTTGCCACCTTTCTCAAGGCCGAATTTACCATCAAAAACACCACCTTTAAGGCTCACTCAATCCAACAATTCAAAGGACTTCACACCCAAAATTCTGCCCCATAGGTTTACAACAATTCACTTAACAATTCTAAGGTGGTTTTAGGCTACAACATGCTCATAATTTCTTCTTAACCCATTCTTCATATCCAAACCACATTTACTTGCATGCAATGACTCTAAGTGCATTATTTTACTACCACAAGATCTTGCTTTCTAAGCATGCAACACTAGAACTAAGTTTAAAGGAAATGTTACCTTAAAGTTTTAGTCAAAACTTATTCCAAATATTGCTAGCTTCCTTGCCAAGAACACTACCACAACAATGCCAACAAGCTAGCTACAAGCTTCCTTTTCTTGTTCTTAACTTTCGATTTTTCTAAGGGTTTTTAGAGAGAAGGGAGCAATTGAGAGAGAGAGAGAAGATGAAAGATAGAAAATGTCCAAGTCTTGGTCAATATATTGCATGCAATGTAAAATCGGATGGGGACACTTGTCACCCTTCCATGGTCTCTTTTAAAACAAAAATCAGATTTTCTAAGTTTTTCGCCCAAATTTCGCCTCTCGGCCCATGCCGCGTGCCGGCCAACAAAAACCTCCGCAGCCTCTCGAACTTTGGCGCGCGCCCCGCTGTCCCGGAGCCGGGCGCTGCAACTTCAGCGACCCTCGATTTTTAGGCGCCGCGGCCTGCATCCGAGCCGCGGCCTGCGTCCGAGCCGCGTCGCCGCCTAGTCCGAACGCATTTCTGTCCGATCACGCCGAACTTGTAACTCTCATAACTTTCTACTCCGGCGTCCTATCGACGAGCGGTTGGTTGCGTTGGAATCCAGACTCAACGAACTACGCCTAGGCCTTTAAAACGCTTAGGAACTCTCAATGCACCGGTCATAACCGCCTCAAAGTTGACTAAAACCGTCCGAACGACCACAACCCGCTCCTTCGGAAATTTTAAGTCTTATATACTTTAGACGTTTCCATACGTAGGTCGAACTACGGGGTATAACATTCTCCCCCCCTTAGAAACATTCGTCCCGAATGTTCCTTCTAGGCTTACTCAAATCACAACATCGACATAGACCCTCTTAACTATTCATTCGTAATAAAGAAGCTCCACGAGCCACAACATACAGAAGCGTAAATGCTAAATCAAAACTAACAAGCAGGAAAGTAGGTTACCTGGAGGTATAGGGAATAAGTGAGGATACTTCTTCATCATGTCATCCTCTGCTTCCCACGTCATTTCCTCCCTGTTTTCGTTCCGCCATAGGACCTTGACGGAAGCCACGTCTTTCGTCCGAAGTCGTCTAACCTGACGATCGAGTATCGCTATGGGACTCTCTTCATACGATAACTCCTCATACTTGGACATCCCGAACCGTGCACTCTAGATGGATCACCAATACATTTCCGCAACATGGACACATGAAAAGCTGGATGCACCGCCCAAATCGGACGGAAGATCTAACTCATAGCAACCTTGCCTACCCTACGGACAATCGACACGCCCAATGTACCTTGGGCTAAGCTTCCTTTCTTTCCGAATCTCATCACGCCTTTCATGGCGATACCTTTAGGAAAACCCAATCATCTATCTCAAATTCCAAGTGTCGACGCCGATGATCTGCGTACGACGCCGACTCAGCCGCCAACAACCGCTCTGGATAAGCTTCACCTTATCCACCTGTGAACTAAGTCCGCCCGACTAATCGGACTTCTCCCACTCGAACCAGCCTATCGGTGACTGCACTTTCTCCGTATAAGGCCTCATAAGGCGCCATCCGAATCTGGAATGGTAGCTATTGTTGTAAGCAAACTCCACAAGAGGCAAATGATCCTCCCGGCTACCGAAATCAATAACACAAGCCCGCAGATATCCTCGAGTGTCGGATAGTGCGCTCGGCCCGCCCGTCCGTCGAGGTGAAACGCCGCATCGAGACTCACTGTGTCCCTAATCCTTCGAAAGGACCTCCGTAAGTTAGCCGAGAACCGGGCCTCTATCTCGATATAATCGACACCGACCCCGTGCGATCTCACAATCTCCTAATATATAATCCGCATAGTCCTCACCAAAACGCCGTTCGATCGGAAGAAAATGGGCCGATTTAACGACCGTCGACAATCACCCAAATGGAATCATGCTTCCTCCGAGTGGTAGGTAGCCCTATAATAAAATCCATATTTATCACCTCCCACTTCCAAGTCGAATATCAATGGCTCGCAATGACACCAAGCTTCGTGCTCAATCTTAACTCACGACAATTGGACGCATCGCCACGAACTCCGCAACGCCCCTCTTTAGCCGCCCCACCAATACACGTCCGAGGTCATGGTACATCTTAGTCGACCGGATGAATAGAATAACGAGCACGTGCCTCCCTGCAATCTTCTCGACAAGTCTGTCACATCGGAACACACACAATCGCCTCGAACCTTAGCACCCATCAGCGCTACCGCGAATAGACTCTTCTCCTTCGAGAGCTGCGTCTCTGCATCGCACCAAAATCGGATCCTCATATCGCCGCCTCTTCACCTCCTCGACGATGAAAGACTCGGCAACCTCTATAACCCGAATACCGTCACTACGTAATCAACCAAACGAACCCCGAGGCTTGCTAGGCGATGTAACTCTGACCATATCCTCTTCTGCGGTGAACATCGCACGGACTACCCATCGACCGCGACTAAGGGCATCCGCAACCACATGGCCTTCCCCGGGTGGTATAGAATATCAACATCGTAATCCTTAAGTAGCTCCAACCACCGCTCTCGCCGCAGTTCACTCCTCTCGTGAAGATGTCCGAGACTCTTGTGATGCGTAAATGTCACATGGACTCCATATAAATAATGTCTCCGGATCTTTAAGGCATGAATCACTGCCAACTCCAAGTCATGCGTGGGATAGTTCTTCTCATGCTTCCTAAGCCGCCGAGATCATAAGCTATAACTCGCTGCGGCCGCATCGACGCACTCCAAGCCCGACACCGACGCGGCCACAATAAACCACGTATCCATCTAGCCCTCCGGAAGAGTAAGAATGGCGGTCGTCAACTTCTCCTTTAGCAACGAAAACTTTCCTCACAAGTATCCGTCCACGAACATAGCCGCCTCCGAGTCGACTTAGTCAAAGGTGTGGAAATAGAAGCAAACTTCTACAAACCACCGATAATAACTCGCAAGGCCCAAAGCCGCGCACTCCGCTTGTAGTGGTCCGCCAAGTCTTGACCGCTTCAATCTTTGTATCAACCGAATACCATCGGCCCGATAACATGCCCTAAGAAAGCCACCGACGCCTTAACTCGACTTCGAGAACTTGGCATACAATCGCCGGTCTCGGAGGACTCAATACCGCCTCAAATGACCAGATGCTCCGCTCATGCGCGAATACACCAAGATATCATCAATGAAAACTATAACGAACATATCCAAGAATGGCACGAACACCCTATTCATCAAATCCATGAATCTTTTGGAACGTTAGTCAACCCGAAAGACATCACCCTGAACTCATAGTGCCCATACCGGGTCCTGAATGCAGTCTTTGGGATATCTACCTCTCTAACTCGCACCTGATGATAACCAGATCGCAAGTCTATCTTGGAGAAACACCTCGCACCCTGCAACTGGTCAAACAAATCATCAATCCCGGGAGGATATCTATTCTTGATAGTTACCTTGTTCACCGTAGTCAATACACATACGCAGCTGGCCCCATCCTTCTTCTTTACAAATAACACTGGTGCTCCCCAGGAGAAACACTTGGCCTAATAAAGCATTTCTCCAGCAAATCTTTAAGCTGGTCCTTCAACTCCTGCAGCTAGGCGGGTTCCATCCTGTATGGCGGAATAGATATAGGCCGAGTATCTGGCGCCAAATCAATGAAAAACTCAATCTCCTTTCGAGGGATACCCGAGCTCATCCGGGAATACATCCGAAACTCTCTAACGGCCGGAATCGATCAAGGTCCAGACCTCACCTCGTCGAATACCCGAACCATATGGTAGATATACCCCTTCCGCACCATCTTCCTAGCCTTGAGGTAAGAAATAAACTTACCCCTACGATGCGCAAGATTCCCTTCCACTCGATAAGCTCGGCCACGAAACCGAACCGAACTAATCTCTCTCATACCCACGTTGGCATAGCAAGATGCTAGCCAATCCATACCCATAATCACATCAAATTCTGTCATATCCAACTCTATCAAGTCGGCTAGAGTCTGACGGCTATCTATAGTCACAGGGCAAGCCTTATACACTCGCTCACTACCACTGAATCACCTACTGGCGTAGCCACCTCAAAAGGTCTTATGGACTCGGGCTCTATCCCTATTCTACTGGCAATATGAGGAGATATGTAGGATAAGGTAGAACCTGGATCTATCAAAGCATATACATCACAGCAAGAAACCAATAATGTACTGCGGCGACATCCGCGACGCCCCGGTCTGTCGGCCGACCGACATAGCATAGATGCGCTCGAGGACCGCTAGAATCGAACCCCTACCACGACCTCTCGCCGCGGCTCGCCCATAAGTACCGCCTCCGGCGTCTAACCATCGACGATGAAGATCCAAAGAATGCACTTCGCTGGCCGAACTGCAGGCTCCCGCCGCCTGGCGACGGACAATTCTTCTTCGATGACCTGCCGCCACAAGAGTAACATGATCTCGAACCCATACGACACTCGCTCGGATGAGACCTACCGCGTCGAACGCACCGAGGTAGGTGGTCTCGATTAGTCGCCGGTCTCGCCTCCCGAAAACTCGACGTCTTGGAGCCACGGCTCGCTCACGAATAACCTCGCGATCGGACCTCCCGCCGAAAATCGTGAAGGAGCACTCGTCCGGCCGGAAGGTGGACTAGCTCTTCGAGGCCGCCCGCCGAAATCGCCACGAGAACCCGATGTCACGCCTCTGGCCGCCCAAATCTAGCCGATCTCGCCTCTCGCCCTCAATCCTCGCGTATGCTGCATCCCGCAATATCCATCCTGGTGAAGAGCCACTCTAAGCGATGTCATGTGACGGTCTAGTCCCATCACGTATCTATGAACCCTGTCTGCCATATCAACTACAATGGTGTGTGCATATCTGGCCAAGGAGTCAAACTCCAGGCTGTACTCCCTGATAGTCCTCCCGTCCTGTCTCAAGGTCAAGAACCTATCTACGCGGGCTCTCCTCACATCCGGAGGCAAGAAGTGGTCTAGAACGCCTCGTGAACTCCTCCCAATCACCGGAAGAGCATCATCACCTCGACAATACCCATGACTCAAACCGGTTCAACGCAATATCGCAGAACCCAGAAGAAGCTAGTGTAATGCACTCACTCCGATGCCCTAAGAACTGCATGGTCCAGAATCGCCGGACAAACTCCTCGGATCCTCATCAAATCTCGAACCATAGAACTCGGGTGGGTGACAACCCAGGAAATCCCGAATCCGTAAATCGGCCGGCTTGGTTGGCCGCCGCTCGCCGGCGCCGCTCGCCACTATGCTGGTCGATAGAATCATGCTCCGTAATCTCGTACAGTACTCGATCGTGGAGCTGAGGCTCGTCGCGATCTCGATGCCGCGTCCGCCGCCTCGAACTGCTGAGGCCGGGCGACGACGTGGAACTCGCCGCCTAAACATCATCTCTGGTAAGGATTGGGCCTGTGCCTCGTGATTCTCCGCGTCCCACTAGCGACTCTCACCGCTTTGCCCTTCCGGGCCGCGGTTGCCTGCGTGGAGGCATAAGCGATACATAAAGGAAAACATCGGGAGATTCAACCTATAACTCACTTCTATTGCACGATCTTAGAGTGAAAGAATGGAAACCAATCCTAAATATCCTGCGACCTCACGATTATAGATGTGGTGCACGACACACCGATAATCAAGACTCTACTAGACACGGTGCGTGGACACTTTCCGAGGACTAATCGCTCGATACCACTTTTGTCACGACCCAACCTCGGGCGCGATCGTACTACCGGTACTTCGCCGTATATGTCGAGAATAGCAATGAACATACACAACACATACGCATAAAAGTAACATCATCGCCACCGGTAGGTCGCTTCCATAAAACATACTTAACAAAAGTATAATAGTACAACCGTTCTTATAGCCCAAAACACATAGGTGGCCACGCACTTAAAGATAACAATCGTGGCGGGACAAGGCCCGCCATACCCCGAATATACAAAGTACCTATAGCATCGTGGAAATATCCATACCAATAAATAAGCTTCCGAGGAATGGAGCTTCGACACCGAATAGTGATCCTAAGAACGAATCCTCAATCGCTTACCTACTCGCGGTGAACGCAGCCCGGAAGGGGGTCGATCACAATATGTACCAAGTATGTAAAGTGGGAAAATCTTGTAATATGATATCACAAGTCTAAAAGCAAGCCGAGTCATGGAAGACAATAAAATACCTTTTACTGTGCCTTACTAACAATGAGAGTGTCAAGTATATATATATATATAATACTGCATAAAATAGGAGGCTCATGATCAAAACAGGGTACCTCGCCCGCAGTATCAAAAAAGACCATCCTACTCCTGGGACTATTTCACCCGCACGGGTCCCGTGGACCCGCGTGAGGTACTCCTCGTGATCTACTGAGCCGACACGGGACTATTTCACCCGCATAAGCCCATGGGGACTCGCATGAGGTATTCCTCGCGTCATGGGTAGCAAATCCACTAACAGTGGTATAACGATCTTGGGGACTTTCCTCGGATATACTCTTACCCTGAAACAGATGGTATAACGATCTTGGTCAGACCTCGGATATACTCTACACCGCGCAGATGGTATAACGATCTTGGGGCTTGCCCTCGATATACTCTTATATCGTGCGGAAGGTATAACGATCTTGGATCTCGCCTCGATATACTCTTACACCGGATGGTATGACGATCTTGGGGCTGGCCCTCGGACATACTCTACACCGGCGAGGTGGTATGACGATCTTGGGGCTTGCCCCTCAGACATACTCTTACCCTATCTCAAACTGTCATCATATCATAAGTAAGTTAAGCAAACTTATAACTTCTTTTAGTCTTGTTCATATACTCTCTCATTTTAGTTTATTTAAGGCACTTCATCATATCTTTAAATAAAAGAAAACCGGGAATTTAACCCAAGTACTACATACCTCATCTCTTTCAAAAGTGACTCTTCTTTATACATAAAAGCCTTTGGGCAATTGATGACTTTAAATCAAATTGCCTCTTCATGTAATTATCTCACTTAGAGTAAATCTCTTCTCATTAACCTTTTATGAAGCTAATAAACCAACTTCCCATAAAGTTGTTATATTAACTCTATACTTTAGTAAAATCATACTTTTCCCTTAACCAAGGGACTTATACATTCTTAAAACGAAACAAGTCATTTTATACTCAAAACAAGTAAGAATACTAAATCATGTACGTCTACCGTACTACATAGTTTTATCTATTCATGCTCAAGAGATAGGAAAACTTCACATACCTCTTTGGTCAATCCACTTGCCAAGTCCAAACTACCGCAAGTAATATTTCAACCTATAATAGTCATGATACGTTTTATTAACCTCTAATCTTAATGTAGAACAATCCAAGTTCAAAGTCACTAAATTCTAAGGAAAAATTGGGCAGCATTTCCTTTGTTTCTACTCACTTTGCCACCTTTCTCAAGGCCGAATTTATCATCAAAAACACCACCTTTAAGGCTCACTCAATCCAACAATTCAAAGGGGACTTCACACCCAAAATTCTGCCCCATAGGTTTACAACAATTCACTTAACAATTCTAAGGTGGTTTTTAGGCTACAACATGCTCATAATTTCTTCTTAACCCATTCTTCATATCCAAACCACATTTACTTGCATGCAATGACTCTAAGTGCATTATTTTACTACCACAAGATCTTGCTTTCTAAGCATGCAACACTAGAACTAAGTTTAAAGGAAGAAATGTTACCTTAAAGTTTTAGTCAAAACTTATTCCAAATATTGCTAGCTTCCTTGCCAAGAACACTACCACAACAATGCCAACAAACTAGCTACAAGCTTCCTTTTCTTGTTCTTAACTTTCAGATTTTTCTAAGGGTTTTTAGAGAGAATGGGGAGCAATTTGAGAGAGAGAGAGAGAAGATGAAAGATAGAAAATGTCCAAGTCTTGGTCAATATATTGCATGCAACAGAAAATCAGATGGGGGGGGACACTTGTCACCCTCCCATGGTCTCTTTTAAAACAAAAATCAGATTTTCTAAGTTTTTCCGCCTCCGCGTTTACTTCGCCATGCCGCCATGCGCTGAAACCTCCGCAGCCTCTCTGAACTTTCGGCGCCGCGGCCCTGCTGTCCCGGAGCCGCGGCGCTGCAACTTCAGCGACCCTCAAGATTTAGGCGCCGCCCTCGCATCCGAGCCGCGCCTGCCGCCTAGTCCAAACGCATTTACGTCCGATCACGACCGAACTTGTAACTCTCATAACTTTCTACTCCGACGTCCTATCGACGAACGGTTGGTTGCGTTGGAATCCAGACTCAACGAACTACGCCCTAGGCCTTTAAAACGCTTAGGAACTCTCAATGCACCGGGTCATAACCCGCCTCAAAGTTGACTAAAAACCGTCCGGAACGACCCGTCAACCTGTCCTTCGGAAATTTTAAGTCTTACATACTTTCGTACGTTTCCATACGTAGGGTCAGAACTACGGGGTATAACAAACACAGTAATCTAAACTAACACATTTTTAATACAAAGACACACAATAATACGGAATAAACTGAGAGGAATTTGGGTTTACCTTCTCCGGACAGCGAACCGAGGCAGCGTATCAAGCCGTCGATCCACTCGGAGTGTATTGCGATGCGATTGAAAAGGGGAATGAGACTTTACCTCGTTCTTGACTGATATTGTGAAGAAGGAAGGTATTTGTTTTAACTTCTGTTCTTGTTGCTACCGTTTAGGATTTTTATTGCTCTTTTACTCTGATTTCTCCGATTTGTGATGCTTTTCCTCCGTCCAAAACTCCTCATCTAAAAAATGATCTCTATCTGTTCTAAGGTTTTTTTATCCTATGCTCTTCCTCTGTGTAAACTCCGGGATATGTTCCCGTTCAGTCTCTTTTTGCATGTGTAAAATGGGTTCATTTATATTGTCATCCTTTGGGTTATAATGTTGATAAGTATATAAGGTGCGATTTTGGCTGATTTTGGACGAGATTTGTGCTTGATTCTTACTGCGATTTCGTGTTTATTCGCATGCGATTTTGTATGATTTGAGTGTGATATATGTTAGGATTATGTTACCATTTAGAAGATGGGGGGTGAGTACGTTGGTTATGTCGGGTAAGGGAAGGGTCGCCGGATTCTCAAGCGAGAATCTCGGCGAAGAAGGTGGCGTGAGGGCAGGCGTGGCTGCTTTTCTTTAGGTTTAGATTAGGTTTCCTTTCCTTTCTGTTGTGGACAACGGGAGAAATAAAGGGCTGGGGTCTGGTGGGCTTTAGGTAAATGTAGGAAATGGGCCGCGGGTTGGGGAATTTGGCTGGGCGAAAATAGGTTGTTTTTTTTGGGGTGTGGGTATTTAATTGGGTATTAGTTTTGGGTTGGGTAGAGTTTAGGTATTAGGTGTATTATTTAATTAGTGGTAAATTAAATTATTTAAATACAACCCTAGGTGTTTTATTAGTTTTAGTTTGGATTTTTATTATTACAATAATAAATGCGGGCGTGCTATTTAATTAGTGCTTAATATTTCATAATGCGATGCCGTTATTAAAATCTTATTTATTATGCGTATTTTGCGATGTTAAATTAAATTAAATGGGGTTTAGATTAAATTATTAAATTATTTAAATGCTAAATGCATATATGATATTTAAGGACTGCTTAATACTTTTCTAAATGCGACACTATTATTAAAACGCATGTATTAGATTAAAATTAATTTAAATTGTAAATAATATTAATGAAATTGCTTGTTTAAAATGACAAATGCGGACGTGAGACTCAAGGTGTGCTTAATACCCTACGTAAAAATGCAGTGTTGTTATTAATCGCTTATTTGTGCTTGTATTAATGTTTTATTGTTGCATTTTATTGTTAAAAAATTATTTTAAAAATTAGTGTAATTTTATAGTTAAGGACTGGACGGGAGGGTCAAAATTGGATGTCAACAATGATATTTCTTAATTTTCAGAATATTTTAGAAATCAACAAGCCCACTACTTCATAAACCAACTCATCTCTAGACACCATAAGACATGTTGCACATTCACGAATTGGAAACATAACGAAACTATGATCATCACAACATTGTGTCCTCAAACAATAAGAAAATATAAATGCCTCATCCAAAAGGAAGGGAAGGGGAAAATATGGTAGGGGGAAATTTCAGGTCATCCTAAATGAAAAGAAAAAAATTAACTGGCTAATTGCAAGAAATTCAGTCCCTTGAAAAGGAAATTGTCTACTTAAGAAGAAAACAAGCTTTGGCAGAAAAGAGATGAGAAGAAAATGCATATCAGTCAATTTTTCTAACTTCAATTATATTCTATTTTTCCATTTTCGACGGACAACACATGGCCATTGCAAGTTGTGAAACATAAACATACCATACACAAAGTATACATAAAAATCAACATCGCCTATAAAGAAAGAAATTAGTGTTGTTCTATAATGCATTTCATACATGCAAGTAAACATAATAAATATAAGAAGTATATCTAGACATACCTGGAAATGCAAGCTAGTCAAATAAAGAGCAATTCGAAGAAACAACGACACTATACACCTTTGGAAATCTGATGGTTGAGTAGCTTCCAAGATTTCCTCCAACTCACCAAGGAACATGACCTCTTTTGGGCTATTTGTTACTAGCCAATAATTTAACAATCCTCTAACAACTGTATCAGCAAGCTTGCAGTCTTTCTCAACAAACTGTGTCATACAATAAGTTAATTGTTGATGGTACATGGCTAAGCATTTGGGTTTATGCAAGGGAATCAATGTCCGGACAAGAAAAAGTTTGTGTTCTTCTTTTAGTGGCAAATCAAACCTGTTGATTATGCTGCCCAGAATTTCCAGAAACTATTCTACCAATGCACCGAACTGGATATGTGTCATTAGGTAAAATTCATCCTCCAAATCATTCAGATATATATCGTTACTGCAAGTTACAAAAAAGCTGAACTTAATTCATAAAGCAAAGAAAAGTTTCACACTGACCTTGTCCATATCGATATGGCTAGCAAGTGTTGCACCAGCAGTTGGTCCGAAACCAAAAACAATATTTAGAACACCTGGAGAAAGACCAACATGTTTAAAGTGAAAAATCCTCATGTCAGATACATGTAATTGCTGAGATATTTATGCAATTGTTGAGATATTTATGCAATGTAACAACTTATTCCTAAGAACTAAACACTAATATATAGAATGTAATGAACCAACCTCGTGGAATAAGTTTGCAAAATGATGCATCTTAAACCTATGATATTCATAGTATACTTAAATGAACATGTTCACAAGTCATGTGGCCTAAAACCAATATCCTTAAGGCAATAAATTCTTATCAAGAACTCATTCTAGGCTTAACATGTCTAACATAATCTCAACAACTCATCAACATTCTCCGAATAATTTACAGAACCAATTTTAATACTAACATCGAACTTAATTAGCATACAACCTATGAAAATTAAACATGGTCAAACTACTATTTAATGTTATAAATAAACGGATAGGGGGAATTCGATCTCACCTTCTTTATGCGCAGCCTTGATCGAGAATTTGAAGTGGAAAGCTTCTTAATCCCATCACGAACTCAGCCACACGAATGAAAAGAATAAATTTAGGACTAATAAAACCTTTACAAATATAAGAGGGATAAGGTTTCACAATTCAGATCTAGGGTTTCACAATGACTTATGTTGCTTTCAAATTCAGAAAGTTCTAACTCAACAACACTTCATGTATCCCAACTTCGAATTTCAAACCGATGTGGGAGATCTTTCAGATCGATTTTTAAAATTCAAAATAAATGAGATAAACTTTGGATTCATTAAGACGCAGAGAGATGGGGGCTATTAAGAGCGCTCATAAAAAGCATAAGAGATGGGGCCTATTACCTTCGTGGTGACTCCATGGCAAAGAGAGAGAAATACGATAGCCGATGAGAGAGAGGAATGAAGAGAGGCTGCTAGGATAGGGGGAATTCGAACTCACCTTCTTTATGCGCAGCCTTGATCGAGAATTTGAAGTGGAAAGCTTCTTAATCCCATCACGAACTCAGCCACACGAATGAAAAGAATAAATTTAGGACTAATAAAACCTTTACAAATATAAGAGGGATAAGGTTTCACAATTCGGATCTAGGGTTTCACAATGACTTATGTTGCTTTCAAATTCAGAAAGTTCTAACTCAACAACACTTCATGTATCCCAACTTCGAATTTCAAACCGATGTGGGAGATCTTTCAGATCGATTTTTAAAATTCAAAATAAATGAGATAAACTTTGGATTCATTAAGACGCAGAGAGATGGGGGCTATTAAGAGCGCTCATAAAAAGCATAAGAGATGGGGCCTATTACCTTCGTGGTGACTACATGGCAAAGAGAGAGAAATACGATAGCCGGTGAGAGAGAGGAATGAAGAGAGGCTGCTAGGATTTGTCCTTTTGGTTGTGATTACAAATGAGAGGGGTCTCACCCTCTTTTGTGCATTAAAGGTGGTATTTGGGCCGGTTTTTACGTGTTGGGTCATGTCAATTAAAAAAAATAGGTCAATTCTATAAAATTGTCACACAACATGTGACAATGCAAATACCTGTCATATGACTGTCATAATTTTATGACAGTTTAAATAACTGTCACACACATGTCATAAGTGTCTGTTGATCAAGAAGTCAAGGGAAAAACTGGCACACTATGTGACAGTTGAGAAAAACGGTCACACTCTGACTATCACCGTAGGTCCTTTTTCTGTACTGATAATTATGGTAGATATATGATTCTTATTGTATTGGGATTTCACATTAAACATCAAGGTAGTAACATTGCTTATTTATTGTTATATGTGAATTACATTGTGTTAACTGCCTCATCTGATGTGTTGAAAAATGAGATCATTGCATTGCTTAAAATCAAATTTTCTATGACTGACTTGGGGAAATTGAACTATTTTTTGGGATATCAGTGACTAGATCTGCAGACTCTGTGTTTTTGTGTTAGCGCAAGTATGCAAAGGAGTGTTGCAGGTGCACTACAATATCTTACTTTCACCAGGCCTGATATTGTATATGATGTTCAGCATGTGTGCTTATTCATGCATGCCCCTAGGGAGCCTCATTTTACTGCCCTGAAGTGTATCATTTGATATGTTAAGGGCACACTTGATTATGGATTGCACCTATACCCCCTCAGCACCGACCAGATTGTTATCATATACGAATGTTGATTGGGTAGGTTGTCCGGACACGCGAAGCTACACCTCTAGCTATTGTGTGTTCTTAGGTGATAATATCATCTCCTGGTCTACCAAGAGGCAAGCCACATTATCTTGTTTGAGTGCATAAGCAGAATATAGAGGCATTACAAATGTTGTTGCTGAGATTTGTTGGCTTCGAAACCTTCTTTTGGAGTTTCGGTGTCCCTTACGTAAGACGTCTTTGGTTTACTGTGATGCATAATCCGGTTCAGCATCAGCGAACCAAGCATATTGAGATGAATATTCACTTTGTTCGTGAGAAGGTTGCTCTCGGTTATGTTAAGGTGTTGCATGTGCCTTCTTCGTATCAGTATAATGATATATTCAAGAAAGGTCTTCCTAGATAGTTATTCCTCGACTTCAGATCCAGTCTTAGCGTCCGGCCTCCTTCCGCTCCGACGGAGAGAGTGTATTAACGTATATTATAAATATACTCCATATATTTTGTAATATTTAGTGTTGTATAATTATGGTAGATATAAAATCCTTATTATATTGGGATTCTACATTATACACATTATATATATTTGTATTAATGAGAAAGACTCTCCAAAGGAGATTAATACAATCTTACAGTAATCATTCAGAATTTAAATGTAATGTGTTCAACTTTTAAGATTTTTAGCATTGAAACTATTATATTCTTAAAGTTATGAGTTTATGTCTATAATTTTATTGCAATTTTAGTAAATTTTTACAAATAAATTTACACTTCATCTACCGAAAATATTGAGTTCATATGAATCTAGTATACGAACGACCTGCATCCGCTCCTGTTTGAAGTTTGATAGTTCATGAAAAAAGTAGGGGCGAGTTGCAATAAGCTTTGGTGGCATGCAAGCCGTGTGAAAGGGAGTTCATACTATAACTCTGCGACAAATGGAAATAATACACAAGTTGTGTACTTTGATCGCAATATATATATGCAGTGAATGCAGAAAAATAAACAGGGATCGCATCGGATGGGAACTTGTGTAATACATGTTTGGTTTATTGATAAAGAGATATTCACATGGATTGCACTCAATATCATGCAGAGATCCTTTATAGACTTAGTACGTACATAGGCCCATCCCTCTTTTCTTCCTCTTATCCACTTCCTTTGGTCATGACTTGTCATTCAAGAGAATTAACCTGACGACAAGAAAACTCATATTGCTATGTATGTACATAAATTTCTTTTGCACCATGTTACGTTGTTATTGTTTTTTTTGTGGAACGGTAAAAATATATAAAGGGCGTACACCAATCGAAGGCGAATCCACGGACAAAAACTATGAATAGCGTTCAGAATATTGTGCATATCCCGAAGATCGGGAAGTCACAACATTCATTTGTGCCATGCATAAAACTCATGCTAAACCCACAGGCCGGGAAGTCTAGAGTGCCAGTATAGGCAATATGATGCTGGGAATAAAAAATGCACAGCCCACAAATCGGGTGGTCATTTGATTCTTTTGCGTCATATCCAAAACTCAAGCGAGCCCCACAGGTCAGGGAGTTTTGCATTTATACGATCGTGCTATAGTCGGCTCGTAGTAAGAGTGATATAACATAGATTCAAGATTTGTAATTTACGGGCTCTTAGAACGACATCCAGCTAATATTATAATAATAAGTGAGTTAACACAATTAAATATTTATAAATATTTAGTGAATTTCATATATATATATATAAAAGGTTCGGGCCAATGACATAACAATTTTTTGCAAATGGTGTTAATATTTGAAGAAGTTAACCAATGAATAAATAGCTATAATAACTAATAACAATCGGAGTAGTTATTTATATTTAATTATATCCAATATTTTTATTTTGCTTATTATTTGTACTTTCATTCCCGATCTGAGAAAAAAACTATTGGACTCACATGAACTCATAAATTACACTATAAATTCGCCTATAAATGATATTTTGAAGCACACTACTCACGGATAGGTCCGTGGACAACATCAGAAGTACGAACACATCCCCTGCTTTCAACTCGACTATATATATAATTGAAAAAGTATATATATCTTTTACTAAATTTACACACTTATTACACATGAATAGTGTGATAGAATATACACAGTATATTATTTTTATATTATTAGATATCTTGTACATGTGTAATTATAGTAGTAGTCTTGTATTAGGAAACTATATATTTGATTTTCGTAATTATAGGATATGTTTACTATTGTATATCATGTATATAAATCATTTACATTAATGAAAATAATGAAGGAATTATTCTATTTTCTGGTATCAGAGCCAGCAGACCTTCTCCCGGGTTGTCTCTGCCATCAGGCAGCCTGCTGGGCCAATTACCGCGCCTACATCTGGCCCACCCGTGACCCCTCTCTCGGTCCAGTTAGTTCCGACATCACTACAGCGATTCAGGTTCAACCCACTTGTATTCTGAGTCAATGGCCCATTACTCGTAGCCAACGGGGCATCTTTAGACCAAAATGACATTCTAATCTCAACTCTAATGTCAATAAATCACCCCTATCATGTAATCCCATGTCTGTCCTTCGTTACCCGAATTAGAAATTGGCCATGGATGATGAATATAATGCTCTTATTGAAAATAAGACATGAGAATTGGTGCCCCGTCCGCCTAGTGTCAATGTGAGTCGTTCTATGTGAATTTTTACTCATAATGAAAAATTTGATGATTGTTTTGAGAGGCATAAGGCCCGTCTTGTATGTGATGGCAAAATTCAACAGGTTGGCGTGGATTGTGGAGAGACATTTAGTCCGGTGGTCAAATCGACAACTATTCACACTATTCTCATTCTGCCTCTCTCAAAAGCACGGTTCATTCATCAGCTGGAAGTGAAAATGCGTTCTTACACGACAAACTCAAGGAAACTATATACATGCATCAGTTCTTGGGTTTTAGGGACCCTGATCATCCAAACTATGTGTGCTTGCTAAGAAAGTCCTTATATGGACTCAAACATACTCCCCGGGCCTGGTATAAAAGGTTTGCAGATTATGTGTCTATTCTTGGGTTTTCTCATAACAAGTATGATCATTCTCTGTTCATCTATCGTCGCGATTGGCATACATCGTGTTATATGTGGATGCTATTATATTAACTTCTTCTTCTGATAAATTGCGCAAGTCTATCATATCTCCTCTCAACTCCGAATTTTCTATGAAAGACTTGGGGCCTTTGAGTTATTTTTTGGATATCGCTGTAACTCGTCATGTAGGTGGTCTATTTTTGTCCCAAATAAAGTATGCAGCAGAGATTATTGAACGAGATGCCATGTCATCCTGTAAGTCATATCCTACTCCGATGAACACGAAATCGAAACTTAGTGCTAGTTCTAGCACACCTTACGAGGACCCCTCCAACTATCGTAGTCTGGCGGGGGCTCTTCAGTATCTTACGTTTACGAGACACGATATTACTTATGCAGGGCGGCAGGTGTGTTTATTTATGCATGATCCGAGGGAAGAACATATGCACACTCTCAAACGCACTGTGTGTTACATTCAAGGCACTCTTGATTATGGTTTACACTTATATCCATCATCATTATCTACTATCTTGTCTTATACAAATGTTGATTGGTGGGATATCGATCCAGACACCAGACGTTCGACATCTAGTTATTGTATGTTTCTTGGTGATAACTTGGTCTCTTGGTCAGCAAAACACCAGGCTACTTTATTGCATTCCAACGCGGATGCCGAGTATCGAGGGGTAACTATTGTGGTGTCTGAGTCTTGTTGGTTGTGTAACCTCCTCTTAGAGATTGACTTTCCTATTCAGGAAGCTATCTTGGTCTACTACGGCAATGCTAGTGTGATATCTCTCTCTGAGTATCATGTCCAACATCAGCGCACTAAACATATCGAGATGAATATTCATTTTTTTCGCAAAAAGGTAGCTCGTTGACAAGTACATGTCTTGCATGTCCCTTCGCGGTACCAAATTGTTGACATCTTTATGTTATACCCCGTAGTTCCAGGGTATGTATGCGAGGACGTACGTACGAGAATACGACAGAAAGATTGGAAAGGAAGAAAGAGGTGATTTTTTTCCACGGAAAAGTTTCCGGTTTTTGTGAAGGAAAAAGGTTCGTTAATGGGAATTGGATTCCCAGATTTGGTATTCGGACTTCCTGGAATATTAGAGAATTATGGAATTTTATTTTCGGAAATGGTCACGTGGGCCCACGAGAAATTTACTGCTTTTTGGGGCCCACTTTGTTTTCGAGATTTTGGCCATTGTGGATATTTTCTAAGATGTTTTATTTTGGGCAATAGGAGGTGACACGTGTCACCCCGCCAGTGGCTCGCCGAATGGCATTTGTGCACAACACCCTGTTAGAGTCGTTTTCGACTAAACGCTTTACATAACTTCATGGCGGAAAATTCCGGCTATGTCTTTTCTTATTTTTATGGATTTTTCCGAGAGACGGAACATTTTGGACCAACGAGAGGGCGTGACTCGCACTCTCTCATCAGCGGCAAGTGGCGATTGGACGAAATGGGGATGTCAAATGGTAGATATTTTGGTAGATATTTTGTGAGGGTTTTAAGGAGTAGGGACTAGGGGCACTGGGCATATCTCGCCCTACACTTGTGTAGCACATGGCTCAATCTTGGCCATTGGTTGGCCTTGGCTTGGCTATAAATACCCTCTCCCTTTGATGAATTCTTCATCCATTCCTAAATGTTTCTAAGTGTAAAATCCTCTCCCTCCTCAGTGTTGAGTTCGCCATGGCCCCTCAGGCCGAGAGCACCCCCTCTGTGGTGCTAGCCGAGAGTAAGGCCCTCCTGTAGAAATGCTGGGTACCCCTAGCCTAGTTGGTTTCAGATAATACCCCCTGTGGTGTAGAAATACTCTCAAAAGTATTGTTATAATGCCCAAATTACCTTAGCCAAATACCTTGTAGTATTCTAAGGTTATACCTTACGAAAGCCCTAAATACTATTATACTTCCCGTCACCCCAAACCAAACCCTAGGAAAATCTCCATAGTCCGTTGGAGTATTGTGTGTTTGGTTAGAACTTCTAAGGGTGGTTTAGAAATGGTCGAGCGCTGAGTCGAGCTAAACTTTGCTAAGGATCGACATTAAACTCGGATAATTATGGGCTTATCGAGGTAATTATCTGTCCCTATTGTAATTGGAAATTACATGTTGTTAGATTATATAGTCAAGTATACTATATATAGATCGAACGTAGTTATCGCAATGTCTCGCGACTTAAGCCCAATTTAAAGAAGAGTACTGAATCGTAATTACATAGGACCAGACATGCAGACTCATAGTAGCAGTGGAGTAAAATTGTACCCGCGTGGTTAGATGTATAACCCCGGTTGGCTTCGTAGCCTACCGCAGAGAGAGAGATTTACGCTGTCATGCGGGAGGTGCCAATTTTCTAGAATGTTCTACGATGAGATCTAAATGTTAATGTCGCCAGTGGCCTTATAGGTCATGTATCACGCTGGCGCGATCTACGTGGCTTAAGGAGTAGCCGACGCTGGAAGTACTTGAGCGTTTTGCTATGAGTCGATACTGCCGCGAGGTACGTGAACCTCTTCCTATCTCTTCTAGCATGATACGTGTGAACTATGTAGACTGCAGACGCATACGTGCTAAATGTGTTTGAGTGGTTTAAAACATAAAGTGTTATAACGCTTTATGGGAAGTTGGTTATAACTTTATGATTAGTAAGAAAATACACGTGGTTTTTAAAAGGTAATCGATTTGAACTATAATCGCTTGTTATATGATAAGAAAGAACTTGAAGTATTTCAAAAGTGTTTTGAATCATTTTGAAAGGAGAAGTAATACTTGGTGTTTGAAAACTTAAGAGTTATACTAGCTTTATGGGAAGTTAGGTATAACGGCTTAAGAATGCTTTCTCGATTTCTAAATCGAATGTGTATCGACAAACCATCGCAGTACATTAAAAGGAAATGTTTTGAATAATTAAGTATTATTAAAACCAGAGAAACTTCCATCCGCATGTAAGCTAAGATGAGACAAAATGATATTTCCTAGATCACGGTCAGTAATAAGATTGTTATAAACAAGAATGTCCTACTCACATATAAGGCTTATGTTTCTCCGATTGTTTAAAAGAGAATTATATTCTTAAATGAATAAAACTATGAACTATTTAAACCTTTCTAAAATAAGAAACGTGAACATTTGATATTAGGCAAACTTGGACGCTTGGAAAATAATGTTGTTACTTGATTTTACAAAGGTAAGAGTTTTGGTTTTCTTAAAAGGATAGTCACTCTATTTTATACTACGTATCAGGTGACTTATGTGAAAGAAAGATCTTTTAAAGATTTAATGTGTGAAGTACTTTGGGGTTAGATAATTCAACTTGTTAGTAAAGTACCTTGTGTGAATACTCTATTGTATGGTTCGTGATAGCCTTGTAAATACTTTCTTGTTGATTTGAGAAGTAAACATGTTGGGATGCTACGTGTGTTAGTATCTTGTGATGTTAGTGTAAAGGGTTTTCCTCGATCGCGCTTAAAGTTGTTTGACTATCACCGTTATGTTGGTATTGTACCACTCACCTTGACTTGTGTTCCGAGGTTGTCGCCTCCGACGCGGGTAGACTCAGCGGTCCAGGACCATGATTCGAGAATACCCTACGCGGGTCCGTGGATCCATGGAGCTACGGAGCTCGGGGTGTGTCGCGGCCGCGTGGTCACGCGTCTCGCGCTACGCGGATCGCGAGTCCAGCGATTTACGCCGGAGTAGCTTACCCTCGACGCGGTTATACCTCACGCGCCTATCTCGACCGCCTATGCGGAGTCAGCGAGAGTTCAGTGGCTAGACGCGCACATTTGATATCGCGGCGAGTGACCGCCTTTTATCATGTGATGCTCAGACAGATATCATGACACGCCTTATGACCTTGTTGGCACCGTAGGTGTTAGTAGCCGGCTATGCCTTCGCATTTCACTCTGCACTGCTTTATTAGACACAGCGGACTCGTGTTCATGTATTCTCGTGCTTGTATATCATAAATCGCCGGTGAGGAAGGTATTCCACGCACGATTGATGTGGCGGGCGTGAGACCCATTGTTAAAAATTGAGGATGACTTGAGGCGTGAGTCCACGACTTGACACGATCGCTATTTATAGTGAATCGTAGTTTGGTTATCATACATGTCTCCGCTTTGTATAGACTACTATGATTTCATTTACTGATTTATTTTTAGTTTCACATACTCTGCACTGGCCAGATCGACTCCTTCGGCCGCGTTCATGCCGCAGTAAAGGTACACCGCCGTTGATCCTCGCCTAGTGGTCACAGTCACTGGGAAGCTCCGCTTCTCGAGGCTTATTCGTATAGTCCCCTTGTTGTAGGTGCCATATTCGTGGTATGACGGCCCCGTCCCGTCGTTGTTGTCGTATCATTTCTTGAGGTCAGTAGTAATCGCTGTGGTGGTTTGTAAAAAGGATTAAACTGCTCATTTGTAAAAAGTGGTTATTTATATATGCCAAAGACAAGTTTTCTCGACATCGCTTTGTACTTCACTTGTTCATGTATGTGTTTTATGTTCCACTGACATTCGATGTTGTGTCACTAGGGTGCCCGGTAAGGCACGACCACGCCCCGAACGGTCGTGACAAAAGTGGTATCGAGCGCTTAATCCTCTGAAAGTGTCTACGCATCGTATCCATGAGTCTTGATTATCGGTGTGTTGTGCACCACGCCAATAATCGTGAGGCTATAGGATATTTAGGATTGGTTTCTATTCTTCTCACTCGAGATCGTGCCTTAGAGCCGTGTTGTAAGTTGGACCTCTAACGTATTTCTTTCCTTACCGCTATGCCCGCGTAGGCAACCCGAGCCCAGAGGCAAGGCGGCGGAGCCGCGAGTAATACGTAGGGTCGCGAGGCGCAGCCCAATCATTACCTAGGTAGTGCTTCATTCGGGATTTCGCGACGTTACTAGCCCCGTGAGTTTAGCACGGCGACGGCAGCTCCTACTGCGCCATGATATTTGAACCTTCGCCCACGATCCGAACAGAATTTAGATTGCAAAGAGGCAACCTCATTAGCCATGGATTTGGCTACCGCAGAGTATACCGATGTATCGCGAGTCTTGATGACTACCTAAGAAAGGGTTGCAAGAGTAATTCTTCATTGGGCTTCGAGCATGGCTCGTATGCGGGCTTATGCGCAGCAGCCGAGAAACGTAGATCGACGTTAACCAAGCGACAGAAGAGGCCGAGCAGCAAGCGTCCTTCGGAACTTTCAAGGTGAGTATACCTTAAGTGCTATGTTCGATAGCAAATGTTAGTTGTGATTAGAAATCATGGTGGTTAACCGAGTAAGATTTTGGAGGATAGAGAAAGTGTGAGCCTTAGAGCTTTATACGCAAAGACCTTAGAGGTAAGGCCATCTCGCAGAGACGTATGTTTATGTTTGACTTTATAGGAGTGCATAGTGCACGTGAGTCGTGGTTTGGGATAGGTCCCTGGTAGTGTGAAATGAAGAGGTAGTTGAGCTAAGAAGACCGCCAGGTTTTCGTAACGTGATTAGTGAGATTGTTCCGATCGGAGCTAGTATCATGCGCGCTGTCGCCGGGTTGAGGCCACGCTGCGTCAACCCGCGGCATGTATGGGCGTGGGGTTCGCCGCGTGGTCCCGCCTTGTGGTAGGGTCACGAGGGTGCTAGGCCCAAGTTTAGTTAACCAACGACGAGTTCGTGGACGCGTTCGACCGGTCGGGCCGATGGGGCAGCCCATCGTGTTCTTCGGCCGACCGCTCACTGGGCGATGTTGATTTATCGAAGGTTGTGCGTCGCACGGTGCCTATCTTCACCTTATGACGCATGTGGAGCCCGTGTTACGGCTGTTTTTGTTTCTCGAAGTTTTACCAAGCATGTGTTAAGAACTCAGCGAGTCTCAGACCGCATTCGCCTCGCCGCCATGCGATTTCGCGGTAGTTGCGAGGATTGTTGTCTCCGTGGGAGGAGCGCTTGAGCTACCATTTCGTGTTCGGATGTCGCCGCTTACAGATTTCGCAGGCGGAAGTGTAAGTCACGGCCGATTGGTTCGATGTTGGCGGTTCAGATAGTCGTTCGATCTTGTTCCACAGATCGTGGATAGTGAAGCTTGTCTGAAGAAGTTCGCACCGGAATCGTGCGGATAATCGGCGACGACGCCAGAGTTCGTGCCGACGGCGGTCTTCTTGAAAGTACCACCCCGCAGGTGTGACGAGTTTTGGAAACGAAGGAACTTAGCCCGAGTTACTTTGGGCCTTTGTGAGTTCATGTGAAGAATAGGCCAGTTGCCTATATGTTAGCATTTGCCGTCCGACTTAGGAGGAAGGACGTCCGGTCTTTCAGATTGTTATGTTCGAAAGTATCGAAGATCCATCCGAATGTTCCCGCTAATGATGACCACGTTAGAGATAGTAACCCCGAAGTTTGGATACCAGAGCGATCGTAAATATGGTAAGAATTCGAGTGTCACGCCTTCGTGATCGACGCAAATCGGCACCATTTGTTGGGTCGCTGGAGCAAGGCTCGCGACAAAGTGACAAAAGTAGTATTATTTGTGGTGATGTTAGAGGTGTTTCTCGTGGACTTGGATGTAGGTATTTTTGCGCTGGTATTTCGCGCCACCGTGGCAGATTGTTTCGTAAGTATAGTAGTGAAGACTATCTCGCACGCTGTTCGCTTGAGACTTAGAAGGAACATTCGACGAATGTTTCTAAGGGAAGAATGTTATACCCCGTAGTTCCGTGGTATGTATGCGAGGACGCACGCACGAGAATACGCATGAAAGATCGGAAAGGAAGAAAGAGGTGATTTTTTCCACTAAAAGTTTCCGGTTTTGTGAAGGAAAAAGGTTCGTTAACGGGAATTGATTCCCAGATTTGGTATTCGGACTTCTGGAATATTAGAGAATTATGGAATTTTATTTTGAATGGTCACGCTGGGCCCACGGAGAAATTTACGCTTTTGTGGGGCCCACTTTGTTTTCTAGATTTTGGCCATTGTGGATATTTTCTAAGATGTTTTATTTTGGGCGATAGGAGGTGACACGTGTCACCCCGCCAGTGGCTCGCCGAATGGCATTTGTGCACAACACCTTGCTAGAGTCGTTCGACTAAACGCTTTACATAACATGCGGCGGAAAATTCCGCTATGTCTTTTCTTATTTTTATGCGGATTTTTCCGAGAGACGAACATTTTGGACCAACGAGAGGCGACTTGGCACTCTCTCATCAGCGGGCAAGTGGGCGATTGGACGAAACGGGACGTCAAATGGTAGATATTTTGGTAGATATTTTGTGAGGGTTTTGGGCGAGTAGGGACTAGGGGCACTGGGCATATCTTGCCCTACACTGTGTAGCACATGGCTCAATCTTGGCCATTGGTTGGCCTCGCTCAGGCTATAAATACCCTCTCCCTTTGATGAATTCTTCATCCATTCCTAAATGTTTCTAAGTGTAAAATCCTCTCCTCCTCAGTGTTGAGTTCGCCATGGCCTCCCCTGTGGCCGAGAGCACCTCTGGGGTGCTAGCCGAGAGTAGTGCCCCCTCCTAGAGTTGCTGGCAGTGGGGTACCCCTAGCCTAGTTGGTTTCAGATAATACCCCTTTGTGGTGTAGAAATACTCTCAAAAGTATTGTTATAATGCCCAAATTACCTTAGCCAAATACCTTGTAGTATTCTAAGGTTATACCTTACGAAAAGCCCTAAATACTATTATACTTCCCGTCACCCCAAAACCGAAACCCTAGGAAAATCTCCATAGTCCGTGAGTATTGTGTAGAAGTTGGTTAGAACTTCTAAGGTGGTTTAGAGCGGGTTGAGCGCCTGAGTCGAGCTAAACTTGCTAAGGATCGACATTAAACTCGGATAATTATGGGCTTATCGAGGTAATTATCTTGTCCCCTATTGTAATTGGAAATTACATGTTGTTAGATTATATAGTTGAAGTATACTATATATAAGATCGAACGTAGTTATCGGCAATGTCTTGCGACTTAAGCTGAATTTAAAGAAGAGTACCGAATCAGAATTACATAGATCAGACATTACAGAGACTTGTAGTAGCATCGTGAGTAAAATTGTACTGCTAGGTTAGATGTATAACCCCCGGTTGGCTTCGTAGCCTCGTTAGAGAGGAGATTTACGCTGTTGGCGGGAGTGCCGAATTTTCGTAGAATGTTCTACGATGAGATCTAAATGTTAATAAGCGCCTTGGCCTTATAGGTTGATGTATCACGCAGGCGCGATCTACGTGGCTTAAGGAGTAGCCGACGTTTGGAAGTACTGAGCGTTTTGCATGAGTCGATACTGCCGCGAGGTATGTGAACCTCTTCCTATCTCTTCTAGCATGATATGTGTGAACTATGTAGTACGCAGACGCATACGTGCTAAATGTGTTTGAGTGGTTTAAAACATAAAGTGTTATAACGGCTTTATGGGAAGTTATATAAACTTTATGATTAGTAAGAAAATACATGTGGTTTTAAAAGGTAATCGATTTGAACTATAACGCTTGTTATATGATAAGAAAGAACTTGAAGTATTTCAAAAGTTTTTGAATCATTTTGAAAGGAGAAGTAATACTTGGTGTTTGAAAACTTAAGAGTTATACTAGCTTTATGGGAAGTTAGGTATAACGCTTAAGAATGCTTTACCGATTTCTAAATCGAATGTGTATCGACAAACCACCGCATAGTTAATAAAAGGAAATGTTTTGAATAATTAAGTATTATTAAAACCAAGAGAAACTTCCATCCGCATAGAAGCTAAGATGAGACAAAATGATATTTCCTAGATCATGGCTGCTGTAATAAGATTGTTACAAACAAGAATGTCCTACTCACATATAAGGCTTATGTTTCTCCGATTGTTTAAAAGAGAATTATATTCTTAAATGAATAAAACTATGAACATTTAAACCTTTCTAAAATAAGAAAACTGAACATTTGAAATTAGGCAAACTGGCACGTTTGGAAAATAATGTTGTTACTTGATTTTACAAAGGTAAGAGTTTTGGTTTTCTTAAAAGGATAGTCAATCTATTTTATACTACGTATCAGGTGACTTATGTGAAAGAAACAGATCTTTTAAAGATTTAATGCGAAGTACTTTGGGGTTAGATACCGAACTTGTTAGTAGAAAGTACCTTGTGTGAATACTCTATTGTATTGGTTCGTGATAGCCTTGTAAATACTTTCTTGTTGATTTGAGAAGTAAACATGTTGGGATGCTACGTGTGTTAGTATCTTGTGATGTTAGTGTAAAGGGGTTTTCCCCTCGACTGCGCTTAAAGTTGTTTGACTATCAGCCGTTATGTTGGTATTGTACCACTCACCTTGACTTGTGTTCCGGAGGTTGCCGCCTCCGACGCGGTAGACTCAGCGATGCAGGACCATGATTCGAGAATACCTACGCGGGTCCGTGGATCCACGCGAGCTACGGAGCTCCAGGTGTGTCGCGCTTGTGGTCACGCGGTCTCGCGCTACGCGATCGCGAGTCCGTGATTTACGCCGGAGTAGCTACCCTCGATGCGGGTTATACCTCACGCGGCCTATCTCGACCGCCTATGCGGAGTCATGAGAGTTCGTGGCTAGACGCACATTTGATATCGCGGCGAGTGACCGCCTTTTATCATGTGATCGCCTAGACAGATATCATGACACACGCCTATGACCTTGTTGGTACCGCTGGCGTTAGTAGTCGGCTATGCCTTCGCATTTACCCTGCACTGCTTTATTAGGACACAGTGGGACCCGTGTTCATGTGTATTCTCGCGCTTGTATATCATAAATCCGCCAGTGAGAAGGTATTCCACGCACGATTGATGTGGGCGTGAGACCCATTGTTAAAAATCGAGGATGACTTGAGCGCGAGTCCTCGACTTGACACGATCGCTATTTACGCGAATCAGAGTTGGTTATCATACATGTCTCCCGCTTGTATAGACTACTATGATTTCATTTACGTGATTTATTTTTAGTTTCACATACTCTGCACTGTCAGATCGACCTCCTTGCGGCCGCTCATGCCGCAGTAAAGGTACACCGCCGTTGATCTCGCCTGTGGTCACGCTCAGCTGGGAAGCTCCGTTTCCGAGGCTTATTCGTATAGTCCCGTTGTTGTAGGTGCATCTGTGGTATGACGGCCCCGCCCCGTCGTTGTTGTCGTATCATTTCTTAGGTCCAGTAATCTTGCCAAGCGGGGTTTGTAAAAAGGATTAAACTGCTCATTTGTAAAAAGTGGTTATTTATATATGCCAAAGGCAAGTTTTCCTCGACATCGCTTTGTACTTCACTTGTTCATGTATGTGTTTTATGTTCCGCTGATTACTCTGATGTTGTGTCACTAGGGTGCCCGGGGTAAGGCACCAGTCACGGGCCCCGGAACGGGTCGTGACACTTTACTAAGGGTATTCCCTTAGTTCTGTTTGAAGATTTTAGGAACATTCTCAGCGTACGACAACCGCCCGCTATGACTGCGGGGGTGTGATAGAATATACACAGTATATTCTTCTGATATTATTAGAGATCTTTCCCGGAAACAGTCTCTCTACCTATCAAGGTGAAGGTAAGGTCTGTGTACAATGTACACTCTATCCTACCCAGACCCCACGGTGTGAGATTTCACTGGGTATGTTGTTGTTGTATTATTAGAGATCTTGTACATGTGTAATTATGATAGTAGTCTTGTATTAGAAAAATATATATTTGATTTTCGTAATTATAAGTTAGGTTTACTATTGTATAACATGTATATAAACCCTTTACATTAATAAAAATAATCAATGGATTATTCTTGATAGTGAACATATACATTATATCTACACACCATTAAATTGGATCCATTTATGATATTACGTATCGAAATAAGGATCATCACTACAAAAAGACGCACATAAAATTAAAAAAAAAACTTGATCTTCTTCCTCTTTTTTTTTTTTTTTATAAAAAAGGAGCCTATTTAAATACATGTGATAATAAATTGATGGAACCCTCGGTATACTTTATTACTGATTAAAAATGAAAACTTTTTTGGTACTACATACCCTATCAAGAAATTTATGGCAAGACTGAAAAGACATGGAGAAGTGTAAGTAGGGGAAGAGACTCCATTTCTAGCACTTGCCCTTTTTTTAGGCAAAAACTTAGCATGGTAAATTGAAAAGTCACAATGAAAACAGTCCAAAATGGATGATGGTTCAATATTTACATACACATGATCCATTCTGGTTTTGGTTGGCTAAAGAATGTCATGTGCTAGGTGGAAAGGAAGAAAGATATGTTGGCTGTTTTTTGTGTAAAATCAGGGAGGGGACTTCGTCTAAAAGGATGTGTAAAGAAGGAAACAGACAAGTATGACGATGACTACAAAAACATCTATATCATGACTACTATTTTCAATTGCAGTTCTTTTCATGTGTGCCATACTGTTCTTTTTCCTTTCACTAGTGTATATGATGGGATGCCCCTATGCACTACTCCCTCTTTCACGCCTGTTAAGAATCAAATTACGTGAACTTTAATTAATATTTTAATTAGATGTATTTTATATAATATTTATTAATATGAGAATAATTGTAATTTATAGCGTTTTTCATATGATTTTTGAATATCGAAATTTTAGTTTAAAAGTATTCAATAAATTTGATCTAATTTAACTCCGAATATTAATCAAATTAACTCTGAAAAAATGACGTGTGACAAACTTTTTTGGGACAAAGGGATAAACCACCTCCCTCCCCACTCCATCCTCTTTCTTTAACATATAGGTTGATTCTTAAATTTTGTAGTCATTAGAGGTTGGGGCAGTGGGCGTATGCAAAAAAAATTATAAGCTGCCGACATTTAAAGAAATGAACAAACTAAAGTGTAACAAGAATTAGGAGTATATTAAGAAGACGTTTGTAAATGTGATTTTATCTCATGATTTCATCTCAGCGTTTGGACATGTGATTTCATCTCATTAGATGAAATCTCAAATCATCTAAAAATGCATAATTTGAAATTTCAAAATTGACTCATAAATTTATATTTTGTAAAAATAGATCCATAAGTAAGTTGATAGGTATATTTATCAATCATGTTTATCAACTATTTATATTAAATATAAAAAGATCTACAAGTTGATAGTATATTTATAACAAATTTACTCTAACCAATCATGTGAGAGGATTACATTAAAAAGCACTACAACTCATATTCAATTTTCCATTTTATTGAACTAAAGTTTGATGATGTTGTATTTTTTAGAGAGATCTTTTAGTAGCGTATTAATTTTGTTATGAACTATGACTTGTTCTTTTGATAAGATTGTATAAGAATTGAGAAAATTTTGATGATTTTCACAATTAATGAGAGTTTTATGTTTATAAAAAAATACAATTTAAAAAATTTAAAATTAAATGTCCAAACAAAACTTTAACTTCAAAGCATTATAATTTTAATTCATGTCCAAACTATTCTTAAATTTGATGTTATGATGAAATAACTCTTTTTAGAAAATGTTAAAAATATGTATTACGTGTCACATTATTCAACACAAAAGGAGCTTTGACTCAATGATTTTGTCCATTTTCACCGTGGCAGGGGGTCTAAGCTTCCACCCTTTACACCATTTAATTTGAAAGAAATAATCTCTTAATTATTTTTATTAATGAAAGGGATATATATACAAGTTAAATGTAGAAAAATTATTTTTCAATTATATATCTAAAATTCTATTCTATTTGGAAACTAATTATACACTTATGGTAAGATTACAAGAGTATTATACAAAATATACCATAAATATTAATCTACACGGACTACTTAATGGGCTGTCGAGATGGGTTGCTTCAGTTGCTGGACCGTGACTATATATATTCAATATACATTCTATATACATGTATATTATGTATATAGGATGTATATTTAACACACACACAGTCATAACATGCGGTCTTCGTACGCTGAGATTGTCTCTAAAATCTTCAAAAAGGACAGAGGGAAGACCATTTGTAAAGATGACTGCAATTTGATATCTGGACGGGACATGACAGACGCGTACCTGTCCACGAGCTACCTTTTCTCGAACAAAATGAATGTCCATCTCAATATGTTTAGTGCGATGGTGCTGAACCGGATTTCTAGAAAGGTAGATGACACTAACATTATCACAATAAACCAATATAGCTTTCTCAATAGGACAATGAAGCTCTAATAGAAGATTACGTAACCAACATGACTCAGAGACCACATTGGCTACCCCTCGATACTCAGCCTCTGCACTTGAACGGGACAATGTTGACAGACGTTTGCAGACCATGAGATCAAGTTATTACCAAGAAATATATAATAGCCAGACGTAGACCGTCTGGTGTCAGAAAATCCACCCCAATATGCATCTGTATATGAGACAAATGTAGACATCGATGACTGATATAAATGCAAGTCATAATCAAGTGTCCCCTGGATGTACCTAATAATGTGTTTTAGCGCATTCATGTGCTCAATCTTGGGATCATACATAAACAAACACACATGTTGTACGACATATGTAATATCAGGTCGCGTGAACATAAGATACTGAAGGGCCCCTACAATACTGCGATAGCGGATCAGATCCTCATATGGGGATCCATTCGCAGCACCCAACTTAGGTTTAGTATCAACTGGAGTGGAAGTGGACTTACATGACGACATCTCATCCCTCTCAATTATCTCAGTTGCATACTTTCTCTTTGATAAGAACAATCCACCTGCATGACGTGTGACAGCAATCCTAAAAAAATAACTCAAGGATCTCAAGTCTTTCATAATAAACTCAGAACTGAGCATTGTTATGATAGACTGACGTAATGCATCGGATGAAGCAGTTAAGATAATATCATCCACATATAAGAGTATATAAGCCACTGATGAACCACGACGATATATGAATAATGAATTATCAGACCTGCTGTGAGAGAAACCAATAGTCGACACAAACTCTGCAAACCTCTTATACCATGCTCGTGGAGACTGCTTAAGACCATACAAGGACTTCTTCAACAAACAGATATGATAGGATATTTGGGATCCCTAAACCCTAATGGTTGCTGCATATAAACTGTCTCTTTGATATCACAATGTAAGAAAATACTTTTCACATCCAACTGATGAATGGACCATGCTTTCGAAAGAGCCAAACTGAGCACAGTGCGGATGTTAGCTGACTTGACCACCAGACTAAATGTCTCACCACAATCCACACCAACTTGTTGAGTCTTACCATCACCTACAAGACGAGTCTTATGCCTCACAAAAGATCCATTTGAATTGTCCTTATGAGCAAAAATCCACATAGACCGAATAATATTAACACCAGAGGGACGGGGCACCAACTCCCACATCTTATTATCAATAAGAGCATTATATTCGTCGGTCATAGCAATTTTCCAATTTGGGTCATTTAAAGCAGACACGTGATTACGGGGTAAGGGTGATTAAAGAACATTATATTTTAAATTAAAATGTCTTTTTGATTTAAAAATACACAGTTGACTACGGGTGACTGATCTGTGACTCGGTGGAGAATTGGGTGAATTTTGAGAAAATTTGGGACTTGAGACGGACTGGCCAGCAGGCATTGGGTCTGCTGGACCATAAGTGGATACGGGAACCGGTGGAATTAGGCCTGAAACCGAACTAGAAGCCGAAACATGAATTGGGCCAGAATCGAGGATGGCCGGTTGTTGACCCAGTGTCGACGCAGATGGAGGACCCGGCAATGGGCTACCGCGCATTCGGGGCGCGGAACATATCCAAAAATGATGAATAATATCAGGGATATATCATCATCCAAAAAATTATACAAACTAGGCACGAGACTATTTACTTTAGCAAACGGAAATTGAGATTCATAAAAATAAACATGGCGACTAATGATGATTTTTTAGATGATAAATCAAAGCATTTGTAACCACGATTATTATATGGATATCCAAAAAACACACAGGGAATAGAACGAGCCTGAATTTTGTTAATTGTCGTGGACGAAAAAAGTAGATAATACAAGCACCCAAAGACCCTAAGATGTGAATACGAATGAGTCATATTATATAAAATTTGAAGAGGGACGAATATGTCAAACCTTCAGAAGGGAGAATGTTAAGAATATCTCTAGCCATTTGTAGAGCATGATGCCAAAAAAATGGGGGTACAGAAGCATAGATCAATAAAGTGCGGATAATGTTATTAATGGTACGAATTTTACGTTCGGCTTTCCCATTTTGTGAAGACGTGTGAGGACAAGAAAAATAAAAATTGATCCTATTTTTAGCACAAAACTCCCGAAACTCCCTATTGTCATATTCTTTGCCATTATCATACTTAATATTTTTTATTTCTTATTCGAATTGAGTTCTAGTGAATGCTCTAAATTTTAAGAAGATGGAAAAAACTTGAGATTTCTTTGCTATTGGAAAAGTTCATAAAAATTTAGAATAATCATCCAAAAATAGAACATAATACCGATGACCCATAGAACTAAGAACATGAGACGTCCATAAATCGCTATAAATAATATCAAATGACATTAAAGTATGAGAATTAGAGTCTACAAATGGCAACTTAACAATTTTTCTTAAAGAACAAAATTGACAATTCGGATTACTACGCGTACCCTGCAAGAAATAAGATTGTTTTTATCTAAGACAGACAAAATAGACGATCCCAGATGACCTAGACGAGCATGCCACAAGGAAGGAGCAACAGCTGCAAAAGTTGAAGGCATGGCTTGACTCGAGAAATCGAGACTTGGTGTGATTGGATAAAGATCTTTCCTACTATCACACCTCATGAGAGGGTTCCCTGTCTTGAAATCCTTCAAACCGAAAAGGATCAAAATTAATAGAAACTCTATTATCAGTTATGAATGTACGGACATACACCAAATGTTTAATCAATTTTGGGGCATGAAGGGTATTTTTCAAGACAAGTAGTGGATGGGAGGTGAGATAAAGTTTTATGACCATAACAACGAATTGGAATTGAATTACCATTACCAACAATCACAGCACGATTACTGATCAAATTGGAATAAAATGAGAGAGTACCTTGGTCGGAGTTTTGGCCGGAGTTTTTAGCAAAACCATGAGAATTTTCAGAGGATGTCATCATGAATATGAGGCTAGTACCGGTAGCCGTCTTTTTAGCCAAACCTGTTTCTTCCAACATGAGCATGGAGCGGGCTTGATAGAATTCCGGCAGATGGTTACTTTGACGAAGGATCGAATCAATACCGTTATAGGCCTCGGTCAGGCCTGCAACCATCTGTAGAACAAGACGACTATTGCTAACAGGAGCACCCACATTGCGAAGTTGATCCACCAAGTCCTTGAGTCGTTTGCAATAAGATGAAACGTTCAAAAAATTCTCCATAGCGACTTGAGAAAATTCTTGTTCAAGGGTGACAATGCGGGAATGATTGTTATCTTGAAATATATCACGCAATCTATTCCAAGCCTTCATAGCTGAAGAGTTAGGTTCCATAATCGTTTGTAAGAGGTCCAGGGAGATAGTGACATAAATTCACTGGAGAACTTTTGCATCAAGAGTGACCCAAAATTTTGGATCGTCCTCTTTGGTGGGCACATCCTCCGTATTAGGATCCGGAGGACCCTCCATATTAGAGTCTATGTGGTGGAGAACTTAATGTGCCATTGCATGAATCTTGAATAATTATGCCACGTCCCATATTGGGCGTTTTCTAGGTCAAGAACAATAGGAAGAACACTCTTGATGTTAGAAATTGTGAGGGCAGGATGAAACATGTTCTTATCAGACATAGTGAATAGAACAAGAAGTTTTGGGAGAAGGGATTTTATGTCTCGGGTTTTGTTGGAATCCGAGAGGGGGGTTCTTTGCACGGAAACCGAGGAGGTAGAGTAGCGGAAACAAGGAAAAAATAACCTAGACTTTTGATACTATGAAAGAAATAATCCCTTAATTATTCTTATTAATGAAAGGGGTATATATACAAGTTACATATAGGAAAATCCTTTTCCTATTATACATCTAAAACCCTATTCTATTTGGAGACTAATTATACACTTATGATAATATTACAAGACTAATTAATATACAAGAGTACTATACAAAATATACCATAAATACTAATCTACACGGACTGCTTAATGGGCTGCCGTGATGGATTGCTTCAGTTGCTGGACCGTGACTCTGTATATTCAATATACATTCTATATACATGTATATTGTGTATATAGGATGTATATTTAACATAATTAAGTATTTTTATATAATTGGGCTGTTTTCCTTGACCTATAATAAGTAGACGATGCGACCACTGCACTAATAAGTCAACTACTGCATTTTAAATTATTTTTACCTTCCTTTATACATATAAGAAGAAAAAATTGAAATGTCTAACAACACTGCTTAGATGAAGGTGCATAGCTGATAAGTGGAAAATTCAACAATTTAATTTTTATGTGTAATTTTGTTTACCTCAAAAGAGATATAATTGAATTTGTAAGTGATTTTAAAGATACGTGAATTGATTTATAATAGTTGATGATAATAAAATGAAAGAAACAAGTAAGAAAATTAACCTGGAAATTCGATAAACTTGAATGAATCTTCTTAGCAAAATTGGTTTGGGCCTCAGCTAAATTGCTTCGGTTATGAGCCAAAATTGAGAGCTAGTGGCTATATTCTTAATAAAATTGAGCATACAAGTATAAGTAATGGGAATTGAATGTCCTCCTATTTGAGCTCCTTTTATAGCTATGAATTACAAATGTTACAAACTTAAATTTCCTATCAACTTAAATGTCATCAATGCTAATTATGGCCATTGATGGCCTCTCAATGAGTCTGGTTCGATTACAAGTTGAGTGTCTTCGGATCTTCCTCCGGTGTCAATTGGCCTGATCGTACCAGGACCCGCCTTAACTGTTTCCTCGTCTCAGTCACGAGTCATACCTGGATCTAAATCTATTCGTTTCCCCGAAACTCTCGCTCCAATTTTTCCACATGTCATGCCGGATTTCACTGTTTACAAATAGTCCCCCACTTTCCGATTACTCACTGAGATGTGATCGAAAAGTGAAAGATTTCCTCCTTCTTGCCGGAAAGTCATGTATCACCCTCACTACTGCCTCATTAAAAACTTTACCGGAAAAACCCGCTTCAGGATAAAATTCGGGCTAAGGAAAAAAGAGTGCAGAACCTTACGGTTTCAAATGACATCCCCGCCATCGGTTTTTCTTTCGTCAATGGTAGGCCGATACTGAAAAAGTACCACTATCGTAAAAAGCTTGATTTCAGATTTTTAGTGTTCATCCGGAACTTCTAATCATTGAGTTTCGACTCTTGAGTTTTTAGTTGTATCCGAAACTTCTCGTGGGTTTTTAGTGCACCCGAAAATTTTATTACCTCACAACCTTTGAGACCGGGAATGTTAATAACCAGGAATTTTCTACTTCTACTTTTGGTAAAGTCTGAGAATTAAATGCACTCGGTTAACTTCACGATCGGGAAACAAAGCATCCGACCTTTAGCCATTAGACCTAATCAGAGTTTTAACTTAGTTCTAACCAGGAATAATTCCTCCGCTATGAATTTATTTTATCTGTGGCTTTATGGAAACTTTAACTCCTTTAATTTTCATCGGGAATTAATCATCCGATTATTGGATGAAGTTTTGGGACTAAACTCCTTATGCTGATGAAGAGGATGTCTCTTTTTCATCTTATCAAATTGTTAGGATTCGTAGTCCTTAAGATTTGAAGTCCTTATTTTCTTTTAAGTGTGAGCAAATTTAAGAATGATTTAGTTCATTCGGACATATACAAGGATGTTTAGAAGGTGCAAATTTTACTTAATTCGTTCTTTGAACATACACAAGTGCTTACAACTTTACATATAAGATAGTTTAGAGGAAATGAACAAAAAGACATTGGAAGAGAATTGCGGCCGAGCTGACATCTATTGAGTCTAACCGGTTTCTGATTTTGTTTTCTTCAATTTTTCCCCTGGCCCGATCCGCATTCCCGATCCTTTTTTATTTCGAGCCAATTCAAAGTATCTCCTTATTTATTCTCGAGTAATGGCATGAGAATTCGGGCATGACGCCTCCGGGCATAATGCATTTCTTTAACTCTGCTCCGGAGCCATCTTCAAATGCTTTCGGTACTTATTGCATAGTTTTCACTAATTTGATGCAACAGTCCCTAGTGTTCATAGACATTATTGTTCTTCATGTAAATCATTTTCAGGTGATTCGTTCCGTAAATGCTCCTACCACCTGTCAATCTGTGATCCCGATGGATACGGTTCGAATCGGTGTTTGGAATACCTCCGATCAAAGTTTTACTGATCTTTATTTCGGGTCATAGAACACATCGACATAACCATCTGATCATCTTTCACACGAATTTTAGACTCGTACCTATTATGTATGTCTGCTCATGTCACTGCCAGGGATTCCAACAAGTTTTCCTTCAATTTGAATGAAGCACTGGAGCTCCTATGATTCAACCCCTTGGTGAAAGCTTCAACTGTCCATTCGTATGGTACTTGGGAAAGAAGCATCCGTTCTTTTTGGAACCAGGTCACGAACTCGCGTAGCAATTCAATATCCTTCTAAGAAATTTTGAATATATCTATTTTTCTTGCTTGAACTTTCCGAGCTCCGACATGTGTCTTTATAAAAGCATATATAAGCATTTTAAACGAGTTAATAGAATGTTTGGGCAATTGAGAATACCAGGTCATTGTTCCTTTGGATAATGTTTCGCTAAATTTCTTCAGCAAAACATACTCTATCTAGTCCGGATGCATGTTTTTGCCCTTCACCGCACCAGTGTATGAGGTCACATGTTCTTGTGGATCTGTAATTTCATGATACTTCGGGAGACCTAACACTTTAAACCTTTTTGGTATCAACCTCGGAGCTGCGCTCGGTGAGAATGACAACTGGGTGTATCTCTTTGAATCTGTTTCATTCAGGATCAGAGGCGCTCCGGGAATTTGGCCTACTCGTAAATTGTAGGTTTCAACCTTCTTTTCGTTAACATCCATTTGATTAGTTGAAGGTTGAAGAATTTTCAAGACCTCTAAAGATTCATTTGCCCCCGAACCAGTGTCATATCCTTAGACTCGATCCTCTTTTCGGACCTGATCTTGATCCCGAATGGGACGAGTTTTGTCTGTAGCACTTGCTCCGCTGCTCTTCTTTTGCAACTGCGTAAAAGCCTCTTGTTTCTCCTTCAACATGTAAAAGATTCGAATCAAATTTATTTCACCATCCTCATCATCGCCTGGTGTCTTTCTACGTGACCTTCTAGACCCTTGGGGTGAAATCACGGGGTTCAACGGATCAACGAGCGGAACACCGTTCATTGGATCAACGGTAAAAAATTAGCACCATTGTCCCCGTTGTTGTTGTCATCATGGTTGCTAACCTCAACTTGAATGTCACTAGCTATTCTGTAGCACTTAGTTTTAACCTGAAATCACAAAATCTCGAAAGAAACAAGTGAAAATTTGAGTTTGAAAAAATCACCACTATTATCCTTATCCCCACGTTGGACGCCAAACTATACCCAAAAAAGGTACAATTAAATTTGTAAGTGATTTTAAGGATACGTGGATTGATTTATAATAGTTGATGATAATTAACTGATAGTAACTAATAAAATGAAAGAAACAAGTAAGAAAAGTAGCTTGGAAGTGCGGTAAATTTGAATGAATCTTCTTAGTAAAATTGGTTTGGGCCTCAACTAAATTGCTTCGGTTATGAACCAAAAATGAGAGATAGTGACTATATTCTTAATAAAATTGAGCATACAAGTATAAGCTAACATGAAAGTTGAGCTCCTATTATAGTTATGAATTAAAAACATTACAGATTTAAATTTCATCTCCACTTAAATGTCATCAATGCTAATTATGGTCATTGATGACCTCTTAATGACTGAAGAATAACAGTTGTAACAGCCGTAACGACTGAGTAATGGTTGGAACCATGTCTGGTTTGTTACAAGTTGAATGTCTTCGGATCTTCCTCCGGTGTCAACTGGCTCGGTCGTACCTTGACTCCTCTTAACTGCTTCCCCGTCTCGATCACGAGTCGTATCTGGATCCAAGTCTATCCGTTTCCTCGAAACTCTCGCTCCAATTTTTCTACATATCATGTCGGATTTCACCGTATGAACTTTACATTTAATCACTACTCCTTTGTTGTCTTTTGGCCACAACACAGTTTTAATTGGATGGGCATTTACTTTTTACATCTATAAGGTTGCGTGACAATTGCAAAATATGAGATAAGTAGCCGAATTAATAACGACACTATTTAATTTACAGCGATCTTCAAATACAAAGTCAGCTTTCGTCATCCCATTATTTTTTTTTTTTGCTTTTTGAATCAATTAATAAGAGCAACAAGTTCCTATTGATTTAGGTAAATTGTTTTGTTAATTAAAATTGTGAAACGAAATATAAATAGTAGTACATAAGTAGGCATATTGCCTTAATTATCTCATAATACTATCATACCTGAAAATCGGATAATTTGATATAATGAATCACGGCTGCTTCTTCGTAATTCACGACTAAGGGTGTGTTCGGTAGGAAAAAAAACATTTTTTCAGAATAAAAGTAAGGAAAACATTTTTTTAGAATAAAAGTAAGGAAAACATTTTCTTTACCAAACGAAGTTCCTTCAAAATAAGAAAAATGATTTTTCTAATAAAAGTGGGAAAACAAGTCCCATAAGTAGGGTTGTTATCGGTCCAGTCCGGGTATTGACATACCGGAATCGGACCGATAAGATTACCGGTCCGAATCGAGACCGGACCAATAAGAATTCGATCCTAAAAAGAGATTCGGGACCAGACCGATACCTTATCGCGTATCCCATCGATCCAATAAGGTTACCTATCCGGTTCGATATCGCTTTCCGATCCAAACGTCCAAATATTAAAATTCTTGCTTTACTTAAAAATCTCTGCTTTACTTATAATTTTTTTATAAAAATCTCTGTTTTACTGCATTTACTGTTTTACATAATACATATTAACAAATTTAAAGAAATATAATAACAATATTCGATAGACGGATAAGATAGTTACTGGGTATCAGACGAGGACTGATAACATATAAGTTATCGGGTAATTAGACCGGGTTGCCGGACCAGATTCTTATCGGTCCGAATTCTTATGTCTGGTACTCGTATCCGGACCGTTAACTTTTCGGTCCGAATATCGGTTCGGATATTTCGTCCGGTTCTCAGGTGTATCCGGACCGATAACAGCCCTACTCATAAGTAACATTCAACCAACTACCCCACCAAAACCCCAACTACTACCACCACCATCACCCCAATTTTTTTTTTAAAGTTTTTTAATATCTTTTTTTATTTCTACCCCGCCATGCGAACCCACCCCCCACTACCCTCCTAAAAATTCTAATTTTGTTTTAAAAAATAATTTTAAAAGTTCTTTTTTCTTTTTATTTTTATTTTTTACACCTCTCAACCCCCCACCCCACCACCACCCGCGACCACAACCCCCCCACCCCAACCACCCCTCCATTTTTTTAAAAAGAGTTTTTAAAATTTTATTTTGGTTTCTACACCCCAAACTCCTCCTTCCCCTTCCTCCCGACCCCAACACCCCTCCAAAAAATATTTTTTTAAATAGTTTTTATTTTTATTTTCTACACCTCCCTCTCCCGAATTTTTTAAGTCAAAACATATTTTAATTTACTTTTATAAATTTTTTATAAAAATTTAAAAATTGTGTGATTAAATTTGGTGTGGGTTGGTTGTGGGAGAGGGCAAGGGGCTGGGTGAAAATAAGAAAAATATTCTAATTTTTATAAAAAAATAAAAAATAAAATAAAATATAATGAAATAGAAAATTGGGGCGGGGGAACGGTGGTATGGGGTGGGGTTGGGGTGGTGGTATGAGGTAGGGGTGGATGAAGATGAAGTGCCTTCATGGGTGGTTGGGTGAGGGTGGTATAGTGGGGTTGGTGGGGCTAGGGTAAATATTTTTCGAAATCCCCACTCTACCCCCAAGTATTTTGCTAGATATATAAACGCTCTTAGGATAATATTTTCTTTTACTTACTTACCAAACAATAGAAAACAAGTTAAAACCTCACTTATTTTCCAAAAAAACATTTTCTAGAAAAACGTTTTCCATGAAATATTTTCCTTCGTACCAAACACACCCTAAATATCGCTATGTAACATAAATGAGATGATTATGACATAAAGTATACAGAGATCTGTAATTTGTCAAGCCTAAGCAACTTTGTTGTATTTAATTAAAGGAGTAAAAAAGCAAGGAAATTACAACATTATCTAAATATAACTACAAAGTACTCATTCGCCTCAAATTATTTATCGTGGGTACTAAAAATAGTTGTCTCAAATTATTTATCGTGAGTATTAAAAATAGTTGTCTCAAATTATTTATCGTGGGTACTAAAGATAGTTGTCTCAAATTATTTGTTATTTTAGAAGTTCAAGGCATAATTAATTAATTTTTCTCCATTTTACCTTTTGTCATTAATGAAGATGACACATACATAGAGTAAATATTTAATAGAGAGAAGTTATAATTTAGATATAAATAAGGATAAAGTAGGTTAATTACTCCTTTTGATTAATATTTCTTAGGGGCTTGTAAACCAAAAAGACGACACTTAATTTGAGACGAATGAGTACATAGTAGGTAATTAAAAAAATTATCTGTGGCTAAAACCATAATGACGTCTTTTCTATAGCATATGTTGTAGCAAGAAGTATCATAGCTAAAAGTTAGATACAAATCTTGTTTATTTTGTGCTCAGTCAAACTGTCAAATATATTTTTTTTTATAAAAGTTTTGTGTTCAGATCAAATAAAATAAATGGGAGAGTGAATAACACTTATTGTTATGCATTTTTTATATAGCTACAACAATAAAACATTTGATATTATATATATACCATGTTTTGTTATTCATTTGGCCATGACTAATTATCAAATATGTAAGACTGTACGTAACTATCTTTATACTATAACCACAACGCCACAAGGTGATATATAAGATTTATTTTGATTTCTTTGTCATAGAAATTCAAATATGTAGTTGTACGTACATGTTAGTTTCGTGATGGATGGACCAAAAGAAATGCCTTCCACCAAACAAAATGGTTAGGTCCACTGTTACGTTGCTTTATCATGTTCTCAGTGTATCTTCCTAACTGTATCAGAGTATGAATTTTAATCTCTTGACTGGGAGTATTATGTGTAATATGATATTAATCTCTCTGAAGGAGTCTTTCTCATTAATATTAATATATATAGTGTACATTATACATCCCTAATATAATAGGAATTCTAGTCCTAATTACAAGATGAATCATAGTTTATCATAATAATATCTCACTAAATATTTACACAATATATGGGTTATATTCTAATTATGAGTAGGCCCTTCGTGAAAATATATGTGTATTGATAGGAGGAAGGCACGTGCAATACCTTAACATGTCCGAGAGAAACCTTCTCACGAACAAAGTGGATGTCCATCTCAATATGCCCTGTCACGACGTGAGCAGATTACATGACATACGATATACAGATATACAAGAGACTGTAGACGCTTTGCTGACAGGACACTAAAGCTCCAACAGAAGGTTTCAGAGCCAACAGATCTCAACAACAACATTAGCAACTCCTCGATACTCAGCTTCTGCACTCGAACGGGATAATGTGGCTTGCCGCTTGACAGACCAAGAGATGCGAATTATCACCCAAAAATACACAGTAGCCTGATGAAGAGCGGCAGGTGTCTGGACAACCTGCCCAATATGCATCTGTGTATGATAATAGCTTGTTTGATACGGATGGTATAGGTGTAGTCCATAATCAAGTGTGCCCTTAACATACCGAATGATACGTTTGAGGGCAGTAAAATGAGGTTCCGTGGGGGGCATGCATAAACAAGCATACCTGCTGAACAACATAAGCAATGTCATGCCTGGTGAACGTGAGATACTGAAGCGCACCTACGAGACTCCGATACAGAGTAGGATCAGTCACTAGATTACCATCTGTCACACTTAGTTTGGACTTAGAATCAACTGGAGTGGACATGATTTTACAATTGTTCATCTTAGCCCTGTGCACAATCTCTTCCGCATACTTACGCTGGCAAAGAAACATACGGTCTGCAGATCTAGTCACTAAGATACCCAAAAAATAACTCAATTTCCCCAAATAGGTCATAGTAAATTCAGATTTTAGCAGTGCAATGATCTCATTTTTCAAAACAGTGGTGGAGGCAGTAAGAATAATATTATCCACATACAACAGTAGATAAGCAGTGTCACGACCTCTATGGAACGTAAAAATGAAGGTATCACATTTGTTAGATGTAAAACCAATACGCATAATAAATTGTGCAAAATGATCATATCATGCTCTAGGGGCTTGTTTTAAATCATAAAGTGACTTACGGAGATGACATACATACTGCGGTGCAGCATGATGAACAAAACCTAGTGGTTGGTGCATGTAAACAGTCTCTCTTAAATCCCCATGAAGAAAGGCATTTTTGACATCAAACTGATGAATCGGGCACTGTTTTCCCATAGCAATGCTCAGAACTGTGCGAATGGTGGCTGATTTAACAACCAGACTGAATGTCTCTCCACAATCAATACCCTCCTGCTGGTTGGTATCATTTGCCACAAGTCTTGCCTTATATCTCTCTAAGTCACCAATGTCCCTGTACTTGTGACGAAAAAGCAACATGCTCGCATTCCAATTTTGGTCTAGTTTGGCTAGTTTTGGGTTTTTGGGAATTAGGGATATGGTTTGTGCGGTGAGGTTGAATTAGACTTTAGGTTTGAAAATCCCATATTGGGCACAGATTTTCATACGGTGGTGAGGGTCATTATGGGTATTTGTGTTGGGTATGAGATCTGGCTGTTGGTGTGGATGAGGTTCGGGTACATGACTGGGTGTGGTCACTGGTGGTGCATGTGACGGGGTTGGTGTCACGCCCCAAATTTTCCTAAGTCTTTACTTAGGGCGTGATGGCACCTGGACAATTATTTTCCACCAGGAGCACCATTTAATTCTCTTTATTTAGAAATTTAAACTTATATTCAAATACGGAGCTATTAATAAAAATAACAATAAAGAAATTTGTTTATGACTTTATTGAAAGTATAACGCGAGCCCATACTCGTGCAAATATTGTTTCTACATAGACATACTGACAAATATTATTCTAAGTTGGAAGGGAGACCATTCCACACGGGCATTTCCCGAGACACTGGAACTGACATTCTGAACCTGACGAGTACCAAGCCCGAAGCAATGGACTTGGTATGACAAGAGGCTGCGGGACGATCGCTAGCCTTGGCGTGGAGCCTTTCCTCTATCACGCTTTTATTTAACATGTTTAATAAAGAGTCAGCCCTACCATCTGGGGCTGAGTGAGAACCTTACCCTGCAATTCAAAGTAACACCACAATATTCCAAGTGCAATCACATTATAACGTAATAAGCATATTGCAAAAACATACCAGGTTACAACATCTTTAAATATGCAACAACTCCTCATAGGAAATTCTCGGTTTAACTAACACTTCATTTTATCTCGTATTATACGTTAAGACATTCCCCTGCATTTCCACATGTTTATTACATTTATATATTTGTGAACGCGTATTCACTTTTCATATTTATATATAGGTGAACACGTATTCATCTTTCATATTTGTTGCGGCGTGCAACCCGATCCATTATATTTACGTATTTGTGAACACGTATTCACTTTACGTTTTGTTGCGCGCAACCCGATCCATTATGTTTACGTATTTGTGAATGTGTATTCACTTTACGCTTTGTTGCGGCGTGCAACCCGATCCATTATATTTACGTATTTGTGAACATATATTCACTTTACGTTTTGTTGCGCGCAACCCGATCCATTATGTTTACGTATTTGTGAACGCGTATTCACTTTACGTTTTGTTGCGTGCAACCCGATCCATTATATTTACGTATTTGTGAACATATATTCACTTTACGTTTTGTTGCGCGTGCAACCCGATCCATTATGTTTACGTATTTGTGAACGCGTATTCACTTTACGCTTTTTTGCGTGCAACCCGATCCATTATATATTTATATATTTATGTGAACACGTATTCACTTTTCATATTTTTCAGAAGATCAAATAAATACTATTCTCTTTTCTAACATTCTGTCATTCATACTTGTAACGATTATAACTTTTTAACCATAACTCCAACTAAGGTGTTTCTCAAGCGGAAACTAAGGTAAGACGGGGATCTTTCACTGTACCAAATTTCATTTAAAACTACTTTGGGTAACTAACACAAATTTATCCTCAAAACAGCCACATGAAATTTATTTCGGCAGAATATTTATTAAACAACACCCAATCTTAGAATAGTCATAACTCCTAATCTGTAAACCCGTTCAAGCCCCATAAAATCTCAAAACGACGAGAACAGAGAGCTACACGTCTCCATGTGAACCATCCTTTCATATTATATACCATTTGGTACAGTTTTACACTTTTATTCGCTGCCCTTCCTGAATCTCGATAGATCCGAGGCAGAAACTTTAAACAGCGATAACTCTCAATCCGTAAGTCGTATAGACCCCCGTAAGGTCTCAAAATGTCCACAACAAAGAGATATAGAACTTTCATTTAGAAACAATTTTCATATTCCCCACAGATTAGTACAGTTTTACGTTTCAACGTCCTGCCCTTCTAGATTCCGACGAATCCGAGGCAGCAACTTCAAACTATAATAACTCTCAACTCGTAAGTCCGTTTTAATAAATCTTTATATATATCTGTCCGTAACAGAGAGACTTACAACCATGTAAATTTTCATATAATTCTAATAAGTAAAACTCAATAAAAACAGTCCGTAATTATGCCTTTCCGAATTTCGACCAAATCTAAGGCAGGAACTTTGAACTATGATAACTTTCAAACCGTACGTCCATTTTACCTCATTTTTGGTTCTATATGATCATATTAGAGAGGTGTACAATTCCTCCGAATTTCATCAAATTCTAACAATTATAACTCAGTGAGAACAGTTCGTAAAGTTCATGACGCAACTAGTTGTCTAAACAATCAAAAGTTCAATATTTCTTTTCAACACTCAATTCTTATTCTAACATGTATTGAACTAAAAATAAAGGATGTTACCAAGAATTTCTGAGTGAGAAAACTCACCTTGTAAGCGTGAAAAGGATTGTTGTTCTGTTGCTACAAGTGATCCTTGTTCTCCTTCCTCTCTTGATGTTTTTCAGATTTTTCCTCTTCTTGTTCACTTGTTTTTTTTTCTGATTTTGTATTCTTTGTGCTAGTCCTTTGTTTGTGCCAAGTATAATGTATAAGTAAGGGTGTTTGTATAACTTATGGGAGGGGGAAAGCCAAGAGTGGAGGGGAGTTAAAGGGGAGAGGAAGGGAAGTAGGTTGTTTCCTTACCAAAGAAATGTGTATGCAGATTTTTTTTAATGTGGTTAATTCTTGAAGTCTTTAAGGCTTGAATTATATATTTTGTCAACTAATAGACTTCTAACATGCCATGTAGTCCTTATAAAAAGGTTATGAATTATATATTTTGTCAACTAATAGATTTCTAACATGCCATGTAGTCCTTATAAAAAGATTATGAAATATATATTTTTATTAAATCAACCAACAACTATATATTATTATTTTTTCCCGGACTTTACATTCTTTCCTCCTTAAGCAACATTCGTCCTCGAATGTGAATAAGGTCATAACATAATCACATAGGTACAATAATGTTTATTGTTATTGTAACACTAATCTAACATGCCATGTAGTCCTTATAAAAAGATTATGAAATATATATTTTTATTAAACCAACCAACAACTATATATTATTATTTTTTCCCGGACTTTACATTCTTTCCTCCTTAAGCAACATTCGTCCTCGAATGTGAATAAGGTTATAACATAATCACATAGACACAATAATGTTTATTGTTATTGTAACACTAATTTGGGGCTTCACATTCTCCCTTCCTTAAGAAACATTCGTCCTCGAATGTGAATAAAGTTGTAACACATGCATATAGACACTCAAATGACACACATATGAAGTACTATATAACACTTTTTTTTTTTACCTTAGTCGAATAGGAATAGATATTTGACTTTCATCGCCTCTTCAGCTTCCCAGGTGGCTTCCTCTGTGGAGTGATTCCTCCATAGGACCTTCACGGAAGCAATATCTTTACTCCTAAGGCGCTTAACCTTCCTATCAAGTATTTCCACCGGAATCTCTTCATATTGAAGCTCTTCATTAAGAACTATCTCTTGGGGAAGGACGACGTGACTTGGATCGTGCAAGTATTTTCGTAACATTGACACATGAAACACCGGATGCACCGCTTCCAGCTCTTGTGGAAGTGTTAATTCATAAGCCACATTCCCCACTCTTCGCAAGATCTCATATGACCCAATAAACCTTGGGCTCAATTTCCCTTTCTTACCAAAGCGCATCACTCCCTTCATTGGGGACACTTTTAAAAATATTTTCTCCTCTCGAATTCAAGATCTCTTTTCCGATGATCCGCATAGGACTTATGACGACTATGAGCTGTTTTGATCCTCTCCGAATCATTTGTACCTTATCATTTGTTTCGAATGACTTCAGTCCGAACGATTCGTCACCCACCTCGAACCATCCAAGTGGATACCTACATTTTCGTCCATATAATGCTTCAAACGGGGCCATTTGTATGCTAGAGTGAAAACTATTGTTGTAAGCGAACTCAATTATACATAGATGGTCCAACCAGCTTCCCTGAAAATCTAACACACAAGATCGCAACCTGTCCTCAAGTGTTTGAATTGTTCGCTCAGCTTGCCCATCTGTTTGCGGGTGGAAAGCCGTGCTTAACATAACTTTTGTCCCGAGACCCTGCTGGAAACTTTGTCAAAAGTGTGAGGTGAACTGGGAACCCCTATCTGGAATAATTTGTAAGGGAATCCCGTGTAACCGCACAATCTCCTTCAAATAAATCTGTGTGTACTGTGGTGCGCGATACGTAGTCTTGACCGGTAAGAAATGGGTTGACTTTGTAAGTCGATCAACAATCACCCAAATAGAATCATACCCTTCTCGAGTTTTCGGTAGACCAGTTACGAAATCCATATGAATCGCCTCCCACTTCCACATGGGGACTCCAATGTCCTGAAGTAATCCGTCAGATTTTTGATGTTCAGCTTTCACCTGCTGACATATAAGACACCTCCCGACAAACTCCGCAACGTCTTTCTTCATCCCGTCCCACCAGTAATTTGCCTTGAGGTCCTGATACATTTTTGTTGACCCTGGATGAATGGAATATCTTGTGTTGTGACCCTCATCTAAGATCTTCCTCCTTAGATCCTTTACCTTAGGAACACATAACCTACCCTTATACCGGGCGGTTCCACATTATCTCCCAATGTAAACTGTGAAGGTTTTCCCTGTTGGATCCTCTCCCGAAATCCAACAAACTCCGTATCCTCAAACTGACTTTCTTTTATTTCTGAAGCTAAGGCAGACTGCGAGGTATCATGTACCACCACCCTACCTTCACCGATCTCAGTTAAGCTAACCCCGAGGTTTCCCAATCTTTGTACCTCCCGAACAATACCCCTATTTTGTATTACCAAATGGGTCAAGCTGCCCATTGATCTCCTACTGAGTGCGTCAGCCACCACGTTGGCTTTTCCAGGATGGTAAAGAATACAAAGGTCATAATCCTTAAGCAACTCTAACCATCTTCTTTGTCGGAGATTCAAATCCTTCTGCGTGGTTATGTACTGCAAACTTTTATGATATGTAAATATGTCCACATGCACACCATACAAATAATGTCTCCATATTCGTAAGGAAAACACCACCGCAACTAATTCCAACTCATGAGTTGGGTAATTCTTCTCATGTATCTTCAATTGTCTAGATGCATACGCAATAATCTTTTCAAACTGCATCAAGACACATCCTAACCCAACTCTGGAGGCATCGCAATAGACTGTGAACCCTTCTTGTCCCGATGGTAAGGTTAGGGCGATCGCGATAGTCAACAATTTCTTTAGTTTCAAAACTTGCTTCACATGCTCTCGACCATCGGTACTTAACCGCTTTTTGAGTCAACCGGGTCAAAGGAGCAGCAAGACTAGAAAAACCTTTTACGAATCTTCTATAATACCCAGCCAAACCCAAGAAACTTCTAACCTCTGTCGGAGTGGTCAGTTTTTGGCCAGTTCTTCACTACTTCTATCTCCTGGGGGTCTACCATAATTCCATCCCTTGACACAACATGACCCAAAAAGGCTATCTTTTCCAACCAAAATTCACACTTTGAAAATTTAGCATATAGTTTCTCCTGTTTCAAGACTTGAAGCACTACCCTCAGATGCTCTTCCTGTTCTTCAACACACTTGCTGTAAATTAGGATATCATCTATAAATACAATTACGAACAAATTCAAGAATGGTTTAAAGATTATGTTCATTAGATCCATAAAAGCTGATGGGGCATTGGTTAATCCGAAAGACATGACCAAGAACTCATAATGGCCATATCAGGTCCTAAAGGCTGTTTTTGATATATCATTCGGATTTATTTTCATCTGATGATATCTCAAACGAAGATCAATCTTGGAAAAATAATTGGCTCCCTGAAGTTGGTCAAAAAGATCATCGATTCTTGGTAATGGGTATCGATTCTTGATCGTGACCTTATTGAGTTGTCGATAATCGATGCACATTCGAGTGATCCATCTTTTTTCTTCACAAAAAGGATCGTGCGCCTGCGGGAAACACTAGGCCTTATAAATCCTTTATCCGTAAGATCCTTCAACGTTTCTTTTAACTCTCTCAATTTAGTCAGCCATTCGATATGGAAGAATAGAAATAGGTCTTGTACCTGCATTAACTCTATAGCGAACTCCACCTCTCTATCCGAGGAAGGCACAGGAGATCTTCAGGAAAAAAAAACCTTCGAAATTTTTCAAACAATAGGGACATCATGCACCGCTGGGGACTCTTTTTGGGTATCTACGATATTAGCCAGATATGCGTACCCACTTTGTGACTCCTTAATAACTTTTGAGACCTAAGGCGGGAAATAAGGCGACGTGAGGATATTCTTCGCATCATGGGTAGCAAATCCACTAATGTGGTATAACGTCTTGGGGATTTTCCTCATTTATACTCTTACCACGAAGACGTGGTATGACGTCTTGGGCTTTCCTCATTCATACTCTTACCCCGGAGAAGGTGGTATAACGTCTTGGCTTGCCCTCATTTATACTCTTACCCCGAGGGTGGTATAACGTCTTGGGGTTTACCCTCATTTATACTCTTACCCTGGAGAAGGTGGTATAACGTCTTGGGGGTTTACCCCTCATTTATACTCTTACCCTGGAGAAGGTGGTATAACGTCTTGGGGGTTTACCCCTCATTTATACTCTTACCCTAGCTCAACCGGCTATCCTACATAACATAAGTAAGTCAAGAAATCCCCTAACTTCTTATTGACATTATTAATATATCCTCTCATTTTAGTTCACTTAAGGCACTAACATGTCTTAATAAAAGAATCCGGAAATTTAATCTCAAGTACTACATACTTATATTTTTGGGTTATAGCCCCAACCATAAAAAGAAAGGGTCTCGCTGTTTCGATCCCTCTTCAGGCCGTGTTTTCATCTCCAGGCATGGACACAATCCCTGAAGAGTATGATGTGCCCGGCCTTCCTTCTCTTGATCCCCACCCACCTCCCGTAGAGGCGGGTCAATATCAATATCTATACTCTTTTAAAACGAATGACTCTTTTTTTTTTATATAAAACTTCCAAGATACTAATAACCATAGCATCAAGTCACTTGTCCTTACTTATCTTACTTAAAGTAAATCTCTCCTACCTTTCTGGTGGTGCGACATCCCAGTTATTTTATCGTTGTACACTCCCTTCCACAATCCTTTGAAGGAGGTAGTACGAGAACCAAGTCTTTGAAAAGACTCAAGATAGGCACGAGAAGAGTATGAAAGAAGTGAAACTTTAGGATGTTATTCCGTTTACTTACTACTAAGGTGGCGCGCACACCGCAATAAGTAACCGCTCAAACACCCAACTCGAAGAAACTTCCTAGAATCTCCTAACTGGTTTAGCTTTGATACCAACTTGTCACGCCCCAAATTTTCCTAAGTCTTTACTTAGGCGTGATGGCACTGGACAATTATTTTCCACCAGGAGCACCATTTAATTCTCTTTATTTAGAAATTTAAACTTATATTCAAATACGGAGCTATTAATAAAAATAACAATAAAGAAATTTGTTTATGACTTTATTGAAAGTATAACGCGAGCCCATACTCGTGCAAATATTGTTTCTACATAGACATACTGACAAATATTATTCTAAGTTGGAAGGAGACCATTCCACACGCATTTCGAGACACCGAACTGACATTCTGAACCTGACGAGTACCAAGCCCGAAGCAATGGACTTGGTATGACAAGAGGCTGCGGGACGATCTCTAGCCTTGGCGTGGAGCCTTTCCTCTATCACGCTTTTATTTAACATGTTTAATAAAGAGTCAGCCCTACCATCTGGGGCTGAGTGAGAACCTTACCCTGCAATTCAAAGTAACACCACAATATTCCAAGTGCAATCACATTATAACGTAATAAGCATATTGCAAAAACATATCAGGTTACAACATCTTTAAATATGCAACAACTCCTCATAGGAAATTCTCGGTTTAACTAACACTTCATTTTATCTCGTATTATACGTTAAGACATTCCCCTGCATTTCCACATGTTTATTACATTTATATATTTGTGAACGCGTATTCACTTTTCATATTTATATATAGGTGAACACGTATTCATCTTTCATATTTGTTGCGGCGTGCAACCCGATCCATTATATTTACGTATTTGTGAACACGTATTCACTTTACGTTTTGTTGCGGCGTGCAACCCGATCCATTATGTTTACGTATTTGTGAATGTGTATTCACTTTACGTTTTGTTGCGGCATGCAACCCGATCCATTATATTTACGTATTTGTGAACATATATTCACTTTACGTTTTGTTGCGGCGTGCAACCCGATCCATTATGTTTACGTATTTGTGAACGCGTATTCACTTTACGTTTTGTTGCGCGCAACCCGATCCATTATATTTACGTATTTGTGAACATATATTCACTTTACGTTTTGTTGCGCGCAACCCGATCCATTATGTTTACGTATTTGTGAACGCGTATTCACTTTACGCTTTGTTGCGCGCAACCCGATCCATTATATATTTATATATTTATGTGAACACGTATTCACTTTTCATATTTTTCGAAGATCAAATAAATACTATTCTCTTTTCTAACATTCGTCATTCATACTTGTAACGATTATAACTTTTTACCATAACTCCAACTAAGGTGTTTCTCAAGCGGAAACTAAGGTAAGACGGGGATCTTTCACTGTACCAAATTTCATTTAAAACTACTTTGGGTAACTAACACAAATTTATCCTCAAAACAGCCACATGAAATTTATTTCGGCAGAATATTTATTAAACAACACCCAATCTTAGAATAGTCATAACTCCTAATCTGTAAACCCGTTCAAGCCCCATAAAATCTCAAAACGACGAGAACAGAGAGCTACACGTCTCCATGTGAACCATCCTTTCATATTCTATACCATTTGGTACAGTTTTACACTTTTATTCGCTGCCCTTCCTGAATCTCGATAGATCCGAGGCAGAAACTTTAAACAGCGATAACTCTCAATCCGTAAGTCGTATAGACCCCCGTAAGGTCTCAAAATGTCCACAACAAAGAGATATAGAACTTTCATTTAGAAACAATTTTCATATTCCCCACAGATTAGTACAGTTTTACGTTTCAACGTCCTGCCCTTCTAGATTCCGACGAATCCGAGGCAGCAACTTCAAACTATAATAACTCTCAACTCGTAAGTCCGTTTTAATAAATCTTTATATATATCTGTCCGTAACAGAGAGACTTACAACCATGTAAATTTTCATATAATTCTAATAAGTAAAACTCAATAAAAACAGTCCGTAATTATGCCTTTCCGAATTTCGACCAAATCTAAGGCAGGAACTTTGAACTATGATAACTTTCAAACCGTACGTCCATTTTACCTCATTTTTGGTTCTATATGATCATATTAGAGAGGTGTACAATTCCTCCGAATTTCATCAAATTCTAACAATTATAACTCAGTGAGAACAGTTCGTAAAGTTCATGACGCAACTAGTTGTCTAAACAATCAAAAGTTCAATATTTCTTTTCAACACTCAATTCTTATTCTAACATGTATTGAACTAAAAATAAAGGATGTTACCAAGAATTTCTGAGTGAGAAAACTCACCTTGTAAGCGTGAAAAGGATTGTTGTTCTGTTGCTACAAGTGATCCTTGCTCCCAAGATTCCTATTTTTGTTCTCCTTCCTCTCTTGATGTTTTTCAGATTTTTCCTCTTCGTGTTCACTTGTTTTTTTCTGATTTTGTATTCTTTGTGATAGTCCTGTGTTTTTGCAAAGTATAATGTATAAGTAAGGGTGTTTGTATAACTTATGGGAGGAAAGCCAAGAGTGGAGGGGAGTTAAAGGGGAGAGGAAGGGAAGTAGGTTGTTTCCTTACCAAAGAAATGTGTATGCAGATTTTTTTTAATGTGGTTAATTCTTGAAGTCTTTAAGGCTTGAATTATATATTTTGTCAACTAATAGACTTCTAACATGCCATGTAGTCCTTATAAAAAGGTTATGAATTATATATTTTGCCAACTAATAGATTTCTAACATGCCATGTAGTCCTTATAAAAAGATTATGAAATATATATTTTTATTAAATCAACCAACAACTATATATTATTATTTTTTCCCGGACTTTACATTCTTTCCTCCTTAAGCAACATTCGTCCTCGAATGTGAATAAGGTCATAACATAATCACATAGGCACAATAATGTTTATTGTTATTGTAACACTAATCTAACATGCCATGTAGTCCTTATAAAAAAATTATGAAATATATATTTTTATTAAACCAACCAACAACTATATATTATTATTTTTTCCCGGACTTTACAGTTGGATCAGGGACCGATCTAGGTAGACAATTTGTGGAGAGATGATAAGGAGTTGGGGGAGGGTTGTGGCTATAAAGTGTGTTCAGTGGACGGAAGTGGTGATGTCCGGTGGGTTGGGATGTTGCGGGAGTGCCATTGGAGGTTGTCGGTGATGCCGAAACTGGGACAAAGACATGTTGTGAAACCGATGTAGGTGGCAGATTTCCGGTAGTGGTAATCTGCTCTAGTGGCGACGGAATACATGGAGGTGACGGGGAGACAGGGAATCTATCTGTGGTGGTAGCTGGAGATGGAAGACATGCTGACGGCCGGACGTCGACTTTAGCATTGGGTGGCAGAGGTGGTGTTTTGGCAGTGGAGTGACACAGTTCACTGAGAATAACGGGAGAGATGTCGGACTCATCAAGAAAGGTGTAGTCAGATTTTTGAAATTTGTGAATATCCGAAAAAGGAAAAATGGCCTTGTCAAACGTGACGTGACGAGAGACGTCGATTTGACTGGTGGATATTTCATAGCAGAGATAGACCCTATGATTAGATGGGAAGCCTATGAAGACACATGGTGTGATTCGAGGTGCTAATTTGTGAGGGGCGGTGGAGATCGGATTGGGAAAACACAGATAACCGAATATTCGAAGGTGGTGGTATGAAGGGATCTGACGGTACATAATTTTGGTTGGGGTCATATTGTGAAAGGTGCCGGTGGGTAAAATATTTAAGATGTATTCCACCATTTTGACGGCATAGACCCAGAAGGACAGAGGGAGTGAGGCATGAAACAAGAAGGTATGAACCATGTTATTTATGGTGCGGATGATTCGTTTTATTTTACCATTTTGGGGCGATGTGTGGGGACATGAGAAATGAAAAACTATGTCATTGTTACGACAGAAGCGGTGAAATATGGAATTGTTGAATTCACGTTCATTATCACACTGAAATAATTTAATGCATTTTCACACTGTGTTTAGATGAAGGTACGAAACTCAAGAAATTTGACAAACACTTCGAATTTAAATTTTAGCGGGTAAATCCAAATATAATAAGAAAAATCATCCAACAAGACAAGATAATATTTATGACCCAATGAACTAGAGATAGGAGACGTCCATAGATCAGCATGAATAATATCAAACGGTGAAAACGTAACACTGTTAGATGATTTAAAAGGAAGACGAACATGTTTGCCTAATGAACAAGAAACACAGTACTGGGCAATTTTTCCATTATTACATGAAATAAAATTATTGCCTCTAAAAAAAAATTAAACATTGAGGCGTCTGGGTGACCAAGCCTATTATGTCAAGTTGACGCAGAGATATCGGCTAGAGATATGAGAGTGCAAGAGCTGGCAACAGAGGTGGATGGAAATGGGTAGAGATCTCCCGTGCTATTGCATTTCGTAAGAGGTATCCCTGTACGAAGATCCTTCATAGTAAAACCAAAAGAGTCAAAGTCAACAGATACATAATTATTGCGAGTAAATTGACGGACGAAAATTAGGTTCTTAATGATATCTGGGGCATACATGACGTGTTTAAAGGAAAATTGTGGGTGAGGTGGTGGTGTGTAGGCGGTGCCATAGCCCTGAATTGGAATGTGATGACCATTTCCAACAATAATGTATTGAGGATGCTTTAAATGAAACAAATTTGGAATTTTACCTGCAGAGCGGGTGAGGTGAGATGTGGTGCCCGAGTCCATGTACCAATTTTCATCGGGCTGCTGCAAGTTCAAACTGCTAAAAACCTGACCCAATTCAGAAGAGGTCAGATTACTAGGTTGTTGCTGCGTGATGTGGGCCTGGATGTGAGGGGTCTAAAGCTGTTAGAACTGGGCTTGCCGATATCCTGGGCTTGGACCCAAAATCCCTGAGTTCTGAAACTGCTACTGGGCTGGCTGGACTTGTGGAAATGCAGCCCAATATCCAGGATGGTAAGATCTTCTTGGGCCGCCAGTCGTGAATAAATGAAATGGCCTTTGTGGTTGGCCGCTCGCCGCCTCTTTGCCGCTTTGTCGCGGCCCTTCACGTTACGTCAACTGCCACGACCTCTGTTGTTACACCCCGTAATTCCAGGACATGTATATAAGAACGTACGTAAGAAAACATGACTTTAAGATTTGAGACTTGTAGAATTTATCGAAATTATGGAAATATCGGGAAACGAAATATTTTAACGAATTGGAGGGCGACACGTGTCACCCCCCCCCCCCCACACACACATGGGCTTGGTTGAATTTAACCAAGGTTAAAGTGGTCAAATGACCAAGGAAAGATGATCAAGTCTTGACAAGCCAAGGCTTGACATTATTGACCAAGTCAACTAGCCAACTTGTGCAAGATCTTTTGTCCTCTAAAATCTCAACCACACAAGTGTTTTAATCTTGACCCTTGAAAGTAGTATATTACTACACTAGTAGCAAGACAAGCTCACAACACTTAGAAAAAATTTCACATTGTTCTTGCTCATTGAAGAGCTCTCGGCTTTGTCCATTTTCCCACACAAAATTTTTTTGTTTGTTGTTCATAATTCACAATACTTAAACCTAAGGTTCCTAAAGGTATTATAAGGATATCTCAATACAAAGATCCCGGAAAAACTACGTTTTTACGTTAGTCGCAAGATGAAAACCTAAGTTGTTTTCATAAGTTTTGGTTGGAAATTAAAGGGAAGTTGTTTATGAACTTCTAAGGGCTTCAAGTAGAGGATTGGAGCGTGAAGGAAATGAGCTAAGTTGCTAAGGAGCGACTTTGAATCTTGAAGTTATATTTGGGGCTTATCAAGGTAACAATCTTGTCGTCCTAGTGATTAAAGATTTCATGTCGTTGTAGTTATATATATAAACAAGCATGAGATATATATAATGAAGATTGATAAGTGTTATGGAATATTTGGAAGCAAGATCCGAAAGTTGCATGTTAGCCATAAGATTGTAATTCAATTTAGTTATTAGTTTTAGTCGTCGCATGTTATAGAAGAAAAGAATTATAGTTGTTAGAATTGTTATTATGTATATAACATGTTGGAATAACGACTAGGACCAAAAAAGGAAATTGAAAGAGAATTGATGTTGTTGTTGCCGAGAATTGCCTTAAGGAAATGGACAATTTTATATTAATTGTGGGGCAGAATTTTACACGTCATGTTAGACGTATAATCCCCTTGGTTAGATGAATTGTTGAGCCTTAAATGTGGCATGTTGAGTATTGATTTCGGGCCTTGAAAAAGGTGGAAAAGTACGTAGAAATAAAAGAAGTGCTGCCCAATTTTTCGTAGAATAAGAGACTTTATACTTAGAATTATTCTACATTAAAAGCTAGAAGTTGATAGTCGTATTATGGTCATTATAGGTTGACATTCTACGTGCGGCATATTCAAGTTAGCAAGTGGATTAAGTCGGAGAGGTATGTGGAACTTTCCCCTATCTCTTGAGCATGATGTATTGTAAATGTATAATACAATAGACGTACGATCTTTAAATGAATTCGGCTTTGTTTTGATATCATTGCCCGAGATGAGGGATTCCACGGGCATGTTATATACTATTATTATTCCATGGATTAGATCTCCATGAAGACATGTACCCGAGATAAGATATTCCACGGACATGTTATATACTATTATTATTCCATGGATTAGCTCTCCATGAAGTCATGTACCCGAGATGAGGGATTCCACGGGCATGATATATATATATATATATATATATATATATATATATATATATATATATATATATATATATATATATTGCATATGTGCACGCCGACAGTGACGTAGGATTCCACGGGCGTGTTACATATATATATATATTTTACACTTGCGGCTGTCGGCAGTGATGAAGGATTCCACGGGCACGCTTTGATGTTTGCGGGCTTGAGACCCTTACTGGATTGTGTGACGATTTTGAGGGTTGTTTCCCTAGCCTTGGTGTGACTATTGTTTATGTGATAAAATAGTCTTTAAAAGGTAAAATCTGACTTTCATTACTTTCGTTTCGACAAGGCACGGTTGTACTGTTAATTTGATTATCATACTTGTCTCCAGCTTTATATATCTAGACTTTATGATTTAAATTACAGTACTTTTAGTTTCACATACTTGGTACATATTTTGTATCGACCGTCCTCGGCCGCGTTCATCGCCGGTGGGGTAGCGAGTTGCAGATCCTCGTCCTAGGATCACCGACGCTTCTTGAAAGCTCCATTTCTCCGGAGGCTTGTCTTTTGGTACAGTTTCCCTGATGTTGTAGATTTATGTACATTCAGGGGTATGGCGGGGCCCTGTCCCATCACAGTGGTTATGTCAAAATTCTTAGAGGTCTGTAGTCATATCTTGTGGGTCAGTTTGTAAAAGAAAGGATGTAACTGCTTTTGGTTATGTATATGTATATATATGTCAAGAGAGATGGCCTTATCGGCTAGCCTGTTTTTTTTTTTTTTATTGATGTATGTTATGAATTTTATGTATGTTCCGCTGATTTTTCTCTGATGTATATCTGTAAGGGTGCCCAGGTAGGGCACCAGTCGCGGGCTCGGGGTAGGGTCGTGACAAAAGTGGTATCAGAGCAGTTAGTCCTCGGAAAGTGTCTACAGACCATGTCTAGTAGAGTCTTGGTTATCGGTGTGTTGTGCACCACATCTATAACCAGGATACTGCAGGACATTTAGGATTGGTTCCCATTCTTCTCCCTCTGAGATCGTGCAGTAGAGTTGTCTTATTAGGTTGAATCCTCTCTGACCTATTCTTATGTATCAGTTATGCCTCCACGGCGAGGCCCGTGGCGAAGGCAAAGCGTGCGAGGCGCTAGTGGTACACGAGAGGTTACTAGGACTCGAGCCCGCACTATGCCCGAGGTTGTAGGCCTGCGGCGAAGTTCTGGGCCACGCCTAGACAGAGAGCCGAGAGCAGCCGCAACTCCAGAGGTTCCGATACCTGAGCCTCCAGTTCCGCAGCCAGGGGCAAAGTATAGAGATTATGGAGAGAAAATCAGGTTATTGACCAGCATAGTGGCAGAGCAGCGCTGACAGGAGCAGGTAGCTAACCCTAGAGCAGACAGTTTGAGAATTCGAGATTTTCTGGGTTGTAATCCACCCGAGTTCTATGGTTCGAGATCTGAGGATGATCCTCAGGAGTTCATTCGGCAGATACATCGGACTATGCAGGTACGTAGGGCCTCGGAGACCGAGTCAATTGTGCTAGCTTCTTACCGGTTACGCGATATTGCGTTAAACTGGTTTGAGTTATGGGAACTGTCTAGGGGTGTGGGTGCTCCTCCAGCTGTTTGGGACGAGTTCACAGAGGCCTTCCTTGATCACTTTTTGCCTCCTGAGATGAGGAGAGCCTGTGTTGATAGGTTCTTGACGTTGAGGCAGAATTGAAGGACCATCAGAGAGTATAACCTGGAGTTTGACTCATTGGCCAGGTATGCGCTCACCATTGTGGCTGACATGGCTGATAGAGTTCATCGCTATGTGATGGTGCTAGACCGCTATATGGTTACTGCATTCCTGGGAGTGGCCCTTCAGCCAGATATGGATATTGCCAGGATGCAAGCATATGCACAATGGATTGAGGACAGGGAGAGAGAGGACCAGCCAGATCGAGGCCAACCCAAGAGGGCCAGGACGACAGGGTTTCAGGGTAACTTTCGAGGCGGACAGCCACAGCAACAGGCTAGGTCTACATTTCAGCCGACACAGAGTGCCCCTTCCTGGTCTTCTGGCAGGAGGTTTGATCGCCGGGGATATTCGGAGCGGTCGTGGCTCGAGGCCGCAGGTTCACAGATGTCCGGGGGTATTAGCCAGGGGAAGCCACCTTTGCCTCGGTGTGGTCACTGTGGTAGATTCCATTTTGGGGTGTGTCGTACTACTTCAAGAGCTTGTTATGCTTGCGGCCATCAGGGCCATTTGGCAAGAGACTGTCCGACCAGAGGCGGCACGGGTAGTGTGGCGCGACTACTGGTCGATTGCCGGATCTTCATCTTCAGGTTATGCGCCGGAGAGGGTACTCACTGCGGCCAGGTCGCGACAGAGGTCGTGGCAGGGGTCCTAGTTCTAACGGTCCACAGAACCGCATATATTCCTTAGCCAGTCGGCAGGACCAGGAGGCTTCACCGGATGTCGTCACATGTATATTGTTGATTTCATGCTGTGACGTTTATGCTTTCATAGATCCAGGTTCTACCTTGTCCTATGTGTCCCCTCTTATTGCTGATAAAATAGGGATAGAGCCGGTGTCGATAGAGCCTTTTGAGGTAGCTACGCCAGTGGGTGATTCGGTGTTAGCTGAGCGGGTGTATAAAAACTGCCCGGTGTTCATATATAGTCGTCAGACCCTAGCAGACTTGATAGAGTTGGAGATGACAGATTTTGATGTCATTATGGGTATGGACTGGTTGGCTTCTTGTTATGTTAATGTTGACTGTAGAGACAGGTTGGTCCGATTCCGCTGGTGGCGAGGTTATCGAGTGGAAAGGCAATACAAAGATCGCCGGGGTAGGTTTATTTCTTACCTCAAGGCTAGGAAGATGGTTCGTAGAAAGGTACATCTATCATCCGTTCGTATTCGATACAGGTGAGGTGACGATTCTTGATCGATTCGGTGGTTAGAGAGTTTCCGGTTGTATTCCCAGATGATCTCCCAGGTATTCCTCCAGAGAGGGAGATAGAGTTTTGTATTGATGTGCTGCCAAACACTCGGTCTATATCTATTCTGCCGTACAGGATGACACCTGCTGAGTTGAAAGAGTTGAAGGACCAGCTGAAAGATTTGCTGGAAAAAAGCTTTATTAGGCCTAGTATTCTGTATTTCTCCATGGGGAGCGCCGGTTTTGTTTGTAAAAAAGAAGGATGAGACGGTGCGTATGTGTGTTGACTACAGGCAGCTGAATAAGGTAACCATCAAAAATAGATACCCCCTCCCCATGATTGATGATTTGTTTGACCAGTTGCAGGGTGCGAGGTATTTCTCCAAGATAGACCTGCGGTCCGGTTATCATCAGGTGCGAGTTAGAGAGACAGATATCCCGAAGACTACATTCAGGACCCGGTATGGAAATTATGAGTTCAGGGTGATGTCTTTCGATTTGACTAACGCTCCAGCGGTATTTATGGATTTGATGAACCGGGTGTTCAAGCCATTTCTGGATACGTTTGTTATAGTATTCATTGATGACATCCTGGTTTATTCTCGCACAAAGCAGGAGCATGCAGATCACTTGAGGACGGTACTTGGAGTCCTCCGGAGCCGGTAGTTGTACGCCAAGTTCTCCAAGTGTGAGTTCTGGTTGACCTCAGTGGCATTCTTGGGGCACATTATTGGGGCCGACAGTGTTCGGTTGGATACGGCGAAGATTGAGGCGGTCAAGACTTGGCCGAGACATACTACTCCGACGGAGGTGCGCAGCTTCTTAGGGCTGGCGGGTTATTATCGTAGGTTTGTGGAGCAGTTCGCTTTGATATCAACACCTTTGACTAGGCTGACTCAGAAAGCGGCTAAGTTCCAGTGGACGGAAGCTTGTGAGAAGGGCTTCCAGTTATTGAAGGAAAAGTTGACGACGACTCCAGTTCTTACTCTTTCCGAGGGATTTGAGGGTTATGTGATTTATTGTGATGCCTCGGGTATCGGGCTAGGGTGCGTATTGATGCAATACGGCAAGTTATAGCCTATGCTTTCCGGAAGCTACGGAAGCATGAGAGGAATTACCCTACTCACGACTTAGAGTAGGCCGCAATTATTCATGCCTTGAAGATTTGGATGCATTATTTATACGGGGTTCATGTGGATATTTATACAGACCACAAGAGCCTCCAGTACATCTTCAGGCAGAGGGAGCTGAACTTGCGACAGAGACGATGGTTAGAGTTGCTGAAGGATCAACTTGTTTTATCATCGTGGATAACGTGTCATATTCACCCTTTAGTAGATCGGCAATCAATTGTACATCTTTGTTTCGAAAACCGCCATACCAACATTGGCTAATTGATCAGCCACCAGTTTTAAATGTCTGCAATATTCTGACATGTTAGAAATTTTTTCAAGACGAGTGTTGTTGAATTGCTCTTCCAAGTACACTGGGGGAGTGCTTTTATTGTCTTAAAAAATTTCTTCCAAACGTGTCCATATATCACGGGCGGAGACACCCATTTTCATGATTGTATAGAGTAGATCCTTGAATATAGTTCCATATATCCATTGTTTGACCACGACATCGAGGCGACGCCATGTGGTGTCATCCATATCAAGCGGACGAGGGAATGAGTCGTCAATGAGATCAAGTACATGATACTGACAGGCATGAATTCGAAGTAGTTCCACCCAATACCAGTATTGGTCATCTTCTTGATCAAGAATTATGGGTATAAAGTTCTTGATGTTAGTAACGACGAGAGCCGGATGGAAGGATAATGAAGAAGGAGTGGTAGGTGTTTGATTGACGACTAGGTTAGAAGCTGAAGCATCGGAGGATGTGAGAGTAGCCAAATTTTCCATTGGAGAAGAGAAGATTGAAAGAAATTAAGGTAGAAAAATTGGGGTGTTGCCGTCGGCCAAGAAACAGGGGGTGGGGGAGGCAAAGATGTAATTTTTCTATGTTAGGGGTTTGGCTCTTGATCCCATGTAAGATGATATTAATCTTCTTTGAGAAGTCTTTCTCATTACAATATATATAATGTACAATATACATCCCTTATACAATAGGAATCTTAGTCCTAATTACCAGAGCAATCCTAATTTACCATAATTATATATCACTAAATATTTACACAATATATGAGATATATATTCTAATTATGGATAGGGATTGTGTTGTCACGTTTACACTATGTTTCATTAATAGAAAAAGTCTATAAAATTTATATATGCTACTTCAATTTATTTATTTATTCTCTGAATAAAAGTGGCCATGTTAAAGAAAATGACTAGGAAAGGGACGAAAACAAACCGTTCTTTTTGTGTCTAGAAATGTTGTATTAATGTTAAAATATATAGAGATGAATTTGAAGAGTGTATCCACCGTCTGTAATAACTTTGCAGTAGGACGATGTTAAGAGGATTTGAAAATCATTATGACATTACAATTTTGAAAAGCATTATGACATTACGAAATCACAACTGAACCAATATAATCGTAGACCACTTTGGCTCCACAATTAACTTCGTATCTCGGACAGAATGAGAGCTGCTGGAGAATTGGAGGAAGACATATCCGCAACCTGCAATCGCGGAGACGATAATGGCTGAAGACTGGAGGAACGGTCTCCCAAAACATAGACACTAATTAAATTGTTGGTGATGAACACCTTAGTATGGTAGCTTAGTGTTAGCTTGGTGATTTTTCGGTTAGATTGTATTAATCTATCTTGGGGAGCCTTTCTCATTAATATAAATATATATTGTATAATATAAATATATATAGTGTGTACAATGTGGAGTTCTAATACAACAAAGATCTTATAACTATCATAATTATACATCACTAATAATTATAATGATATTATACTAATATTTATTAATGCACCCCTCAGTCGGAGCAGGAGGAGGTCGGACGCTGAGACTGGATATGAAGTCAAGAAAGAGCTGTCTAGGTAGTTTTTTAGTGAAGATATATGCATATTGATACGAAGAAGGCACATGTAACACCTTAACATGTCCTAAAGCAACCTTCTCACGAACAAAATATATATCCATTTCAATGTGTTTGGTTCGCTGATGCTGAACTTGATTATGAGATAAGTAGATTGCAGATATGTTATCACAGTATACCAAAGATGCCTTACACAAGGGACACTGAAGCTCCAAAAGAAGATTTCAGAGCCAGCAGATCTTAGCAACAACATTTGCAACGCCTCTATACTCAGCCTCTACATTTGAACGAGATAGGGTGGCTTGCCTCTTGGCAGACCAAGAAATGAGATTATCCCCTAAGAACACACAGTAGTCGGAGGTGGAGCGTCGCGTATCCGGACAACCTGTCCAATCAAACATTTGTATTTGATAACAATCTGGTCAGTGCTGAGGGATATATATGTAATCCATAATCAAGTGTGCCTTTAACATATTGAATGATATGTTTAAGAGCAGTAAAATGAGGCTCCCTGGGGGCATATATGAAAAAGCACATCTGCTGAACAACATAAGCAATATCAGGCCTGGTGAAAGTAAGTTACTGAAGTGCACCTGCAAAACTCCTATAAAGAGTGGGATCGGACACTGGATCACCATCCACAACACTAAGCTTTGATTTAGAGTCAACCGGAGTGGACATGATCTTGTAGTTCGTCATTTTAGCCATGTACACAATATTGTTTGCATACTTACGCTGACACAGAAATATAGTATCTAAACTAATCACTGATATCCCTAAAAAATAACTCAACTTCCCCAAGTCAGTCATAGCAAATTTGGTTTTAAGCTGTGCAATGATCTCATTTTTTAACACATCAGAGGAGGCAGTAAGAACAATATCATCTACATATAACAATAAATAAACAATGTCACTGCCTCGATAAAAAATAAAGAGAGAATTATCACACTTGTTGCATACAAACTCAATATGCATAATGTAGTGAGCAAAACATTCATACCACACTCTGGGCCCTGTTTCAAACCATAAAGTGACTTACGGAGACAAACATACATAATTAGGGGCATGCGGATGGACAAAAACTGGCGACTAGTGCATGTAAACAGTTTCTTTCAAGTCCCCATGTAAAAATTCATTCTTCACATCAAGCTGATGAATCAACCAATGCTTACCCATAGCTATGCTCAGAAATGTGTGAATATTTGTTGGTTTAACAACCGGACTGAATATCTCACCACAATCAATACCCTCTTGTTGATTAGTGTCATTAGCCACTAGTCTTGCCTTATATCTCTCTAGGTCACCAATATTTCTGTATTTGTGACGAAAAAGTCACATACATCGGACCACCTTCACCCCATCCGATCTAGAAATCAAATCTCAAGTGCACTGTTTCGTTAAAGCATTAAATTTCTCACGCATGACGCATTCAAATTATGATCTAGTTTGGCTAATTTTGGGTTTTTGGGAATGAGGAATAATTTGTGTGGATAGGTTAAATTGGAATTTGGGTTTGAAAATCTCGTATTGGGCATAGGTTTCCATATGGTGTGTGGAGAAGGGGAATGATCGGTAATTGTGTGGGGTTTCGGGGTTGTTGGGGTAGTGTTGGTGTCGGTAATTTGGACTGGGTTAGTCATGGGATGGGTCGATGGAGGGGACTTGTGGCGATCGAATGGGGGTGTCGATCTTGTCATAATGGAATGTTGTGATGTGGTTGATGCCGAATTTGGTAACGATGGTATATTGGGACTAGGTGGCGGTGGGGTTGGGATGGTTTCAGTACTGGTATCGGGATGAGTTCTAGGAACTGGAAAGGTTGCGGGGTGGACTTGGGTATTTGGAATGATGGCAGCATATGGCAGTAGCACACTAGTCGACAGTGGTGTATGCCAGTGGGTGGTGGGGATGATAGCCGAGTATGACAGAGGGGCGTCAGGATGATTGTCGGTGTTGCGGTTGGTAATCAGCGACGACGGGGCTTGGTCGGACCTACTGCCAGTGTTAGCAATATTAGGTTACGGAGATTGAGAGGTGGGGTTAGTAGTGGCAGTACGACAGAGTTAGGTGAGAATGACTGGGGAGGTGTCTGACTCGTCTAGAAAGGTATAGTTCGTGTTACAGAATTTTATAACCCTTATGATTAGGTGGCAAACCTACGAAGACACATGGAGTGTTCAGGGTGCCAATTTATGAGGGCAGGTGGACAAGATTTGGATAGCAAAGGTAACCAAAAATCCGAAGGTGGTCATAGTAGGGGATCCGACGGTATAAGATTTCGGTTGGGGTCATGTTATGAAGAGTACTAGCAGGTAAAATATTGATGACGTATTCAACCATTTTGACTGCATGGACCCAAAATAAGGAAGGGAGAGAGACATGAAAAAAAAGTATGAATCATGTTATTTATGGTGCGGATGATTCGTTCGACTTTGCCATTTTGAGGGGAGGTGCGGGGACACAAAAAATGAAAAATCATGCCATTATTTTTGCAAAATTTGTGAAACATGGAATTATTAAATTCATGATCATTATTATTTCACTGAAAATATTTGATAGTTTTTTCAAATTGTGTTTTGATAAAATTGCGAAATTCGAGAAACTTGGCAAAAAATCCGACTTGAATTTTAATGGGTAAATCCATATAAAATAGGAATAATCATCTAATAATAAGACTAGATAATATTTATGACTTAGTGAGCTAGTAATGTGAGATGTCCATAAATCAGCATGAACAATATCAAAAGGAGCAAACGTAACACTAAGAGACGACTTAAATGAAAGGCGAACTTGTTTGCCTAACTTACACGAAACATAATTTTGGGCAAGTTTCCCATTATTATAACGAATAAAATGATTGCTTCTAAGAAAATTAAAAACAGGAGCTCCTAGGTGTCCAAGCTTATTGTGTCAAGTAGACGGAGAGATAGCAGCGAGGGAGGTGTGCGAGCGGGAACTGGCAGCGGAAGATAATGGAAAATGATAGAGGTCTCTGTGCTATTGCATCTCGTAAGAGGTTTCCCCGTACATAGATCATTCACAGTAAAACCAAACGGATCAAAATCAACAAACACATAATTGTTTCTAGTAAATTTCCGGACTGAAATTAAATTTTTAATGATATTGGGAGCATACACAGTGTTATTTAGGGAGAATGATGGGTGAGGTGGTTGTGTGTAGGTGGTACCATAACACTAAATCAGGATGCGATGACCATTTCCAATAATATTAAATTGAGGATACTTTAAATAAAATATTCGGGAGATATTACCTGAAGAGTGGATGAGGTGATATGTGACTCCCGAATCCATATACCAATTGTCATCACGTTGTTGCAAGTTCATGCTGCTGAAGGCCTTTCCCAAATCAGAGGGGGCCAGGCCGTTGAAGGGAGTCAGTTGGGCCTGGCAGAAATGGGCTTATTGGTGGTGGGCTGGCAGGTGTCGGGTTCCAAGTACTGGGCCAATGATACCCCGTTGCTAGAAGGGTAAGTGGACCGCTGATTACTGAGGATAAATAACCCAGGCACTCGGGTTGGCCCAAGCTGCTGGGTTGGCCCAAGGCGGGATAGTGCTGGGCTGCTGGCCTCAGCCACGTCTGTGGCCTTTATCACCCTTGCCACTACCGTGTCCCCTACCGTCGCTGCGGTTGTTCCACGACCGGATGTTTTCTGGTAGTGGTGGCTGGCCAGCGGCGGTGGTGTTTTGCCCGGGCGTTTCAAATGCTAACGTCTTTTGATTGTGCTCATCCTGCTTTGCACATCGGGTTTCTTCCAACAATAATTGTGAACGAGTTTTCTTGAAGTTGAGTAAATGATCGACTTGTTGTATCATCGTGACCATGGTATCGTACTTTCTATCCGACAAATTCACCAGCGGTTCAGATCTAATGAGCGGAGGGAAGTCATAATTCAAAGGCACTCACTGGGTTGTTAAGACATTGAGTCTTCTAGGGCGACCCATTTTAAGAGGATTCATCCAAGACTCTAGATCTCACCTTTTGGTAGACTAGCAACTAATTGGAGAACCATCTTTATTTCGGAAACAGGCGTTCCCATATTTGACAATTGGTCTGCCACTAGTTTCAACTGTTTGCAATATTCAGACACGTTAGAGAAATTTTCAAGACGTGTATTATTAAATTATTCTTCTAAATAGACGGTACGAGCATGTTATAGACACATGCATGGATACGGAAAAATTTAACCCACGAAGAGTACTGATCATTTTCTTGATCAAGAACCACATGAATAAAGTTCTTGATGTTGGTTACGGTGAACGCTGGATGAACCGGGGGTGAAAATGATGATGTGGGTATGGTAGGGGTGACGATGGATGGGGTTGAGATTGTTGTGAGAGTTGTGGGAGGAGTCATTATAGTGGATAATTCTTTTTTGGTGAAGGAAGAAAAAGAAATCAGAAAATATGTTCTCGAGGCAGCCGCCGGTTTTTATGGTACCGAGGGGGGTTGAAGTAAGGACAAGAAATCAGAATTTTGTTCTTGGGAACAGGAAGTAAGAACAAGAAATTGGAATTTTGTATTTGAGAACAGATAGTCAGCCACCGGTTATGATGAAACTGAAGGGACCTGCGAGGGGAGAAAGAAGGAAAATAGGGTTTAGATTTTGGCTCTTGATACCATGTTAGATTGTATTAATCTCCCTTGAGAATCCTTTCTCATTAATACAATAATATATAGTGTGTATAATGTGGAGTCCTAATACAACAAGGATCCTATAACTATCATAATTATACATCACTAATAATTACAATTCATTAATACTTTCGATTGCAACCTTAGATTTATTCTACGATTTGCAAGAATATTCTATCTCTTGAGGATTTTAATAATATTTAGATGATTTGTCTGAATGTTATTAGAAGTGATTTATCCATAATTGTTGCTTAATATATCTTTAGAAGAGGGTGTAAAACTCAACGAACCAGAGTATATAATAGGGTTGTCGGTGGGGTGGGCGTCACAGGCCAGGCCGACGCCGCCAGCGCGCGCGACCCGACTCCACCCTCATGTGGCGGTGGCGATATACCAAGATATCTGATGCAGGTAATGATGCGGGATCGACAAAAATGTCGATCAGGCCATCCCACCCTCCTCCCCTTTCTAGCCGTTGGCCAACGACTTTGATGAAAATTAAGTCGTTGGACAATGGTCCTTTTCCCCTTCCCCCCTACCCCCTAATATTTATTTTTAACCCTTAAGTTAATGTACACTTTAACCCAATTTTTTCAACTATAAATACTTCATTTTCTCTTCATTCTTTCTTACAAATCTTCCTACATTGTCTACTAAGTATTCAATTTTATTTATTCATTTGGGACTTGTGAGTGAAGTTGGCAATTATAATGGAAGCTTTGGAAGGTAACAAGGGCAATAGTGCTTCTTCTAGTCATCCTATTCCTCCAGGCCCTCCTCAACGAAAAGTAAAATCAGATGTATGGGCTTATTTTTGATAGGGACATAGAAAATGAAGTAGTTAGATGTCAAATTTGTGAAAATATTTATCAATTTAAAATGGGAAAAGATCAGGGTGGGACGGAAAGTTTACTGAGACATGTACAAAACAAACACAAATCTAGGTGGGAAGCGCATCAATAACGTCTGAAAGCGCATTTTCTGCGGAAAGATTTCAAATAGGGGATGTGTTTCTTAAAATGTAATTCTTTTAATTGTAATTTTAGTATTTTACTATGTTATTTATTTGCAACAGTTTTGAGATATTTTTATTAAACTATCTTGTTGTGTATGTGTGTTATTTATTTATTTTATTTAATTTAAAGACAAATACAAAAATGACCCACCGGACCCCAACCCCGACCCCCTCTGGATCAGGACGGGGTGGCAACACACCCCGCCAGCCCCGACCCCACCCCACCCCCGCCCCGTTGGACAGCCATAGTATATATTATGTAATTTGATGCATATATACTAATTATTAAATACGTCGCATCTTTGGTTGAATATCGGTATGGTAAGCTCAAAATGTGTAAAATAACTAAAAAGAGAAAATAACTAAGAATTGAGACGAATAAAGGGAGAAACATGTTCGTGTTATATGTATTGCCAATTAAGATATTGAATTCCAATTTACATATCTTCTATTCTTGAAAGGTTTCCCATGAAAATTTTCACGTTAAACCCGTGAAGTTTGGTTTTATGACTTCTTAAAACTTTCCTTTTGCTTCCATTGACTAAGATTTCAATAAATTTATTTCCTAATAATACACAAAAAAAATACCAAAAAGTCAAATAGAAACAAATAACATCTAATTTGTCAGATAAATGTATAGATCAAACGCAAAAGGGTAAGAAATTGGTTAGCGATGAAGAGCGGGCCATGGTCGCGAGTTCGATCCTCGCATAAACCTTCTTGGTTGAGCCTGTCACACTTTGTCAAGTGTGGTTTACATGGTGGCGTGGTTTGCCGACTCTTTGCGTCGGTCAGGGTTTACCCTGTGCGCACTCGAAAGAGTAGCGGCTGCGGGTTCCTTCGTCAACAAAAAAAATGTATAGATCAAAATTTGGCTTGATCTCCATTGATATTAGAATGTCCAAAATTGAATTCAAAATTATAAATTACCTTCTAATTTTTCCTTATTAAGTACTTTAATATTTTACCTTTTTTGGCCGTTCTTTTATGTCCATCATCATAACCTGCCACAAATTACCTTACTAAAAAATTACTCTTTGAAGAATGAAGACTATGTAATGATGTCAAAACTAAATTGGACTTTGTAAAGTTAAATCAGTATTTTGTTTAAAAAAAATTAAATCTGTATAAGGACAAAATAAAGTTGGTTTCATTTGTTTTAAATTTATAAGTCAAAGTGCAATTTTGGGTCCTCTAGCACATTTATACACAACTTGCTGCATATATACAAACTCAATCTGCATAATGTAGTGAGCAAAGTGTTCATACCACGTTCTGGATCATGTTTTAAACCATAAAGTGACTTACGGAGACGTCATACATAATTAAAGGCCTGCGAATGGACAAAAACTGACGGCTGGTGCATGTGAACAGTTTCTTTCAAGTCCCCATGTAGAAATGCATTATCCACATCAAACTGATGAATCGACAAATGCTTACTCATATATATGCTCAAAATTGTGTGCATGGTAGACGGTTTAACAACTGGACTGAATGTCTCACCACAATCAATACCCTCCTACTGATTAGTGACATTAGCCATTAGTCTCCATTTATATCTCTATAGGTCACCATTGTCTCTGTATTTGTGACGAAAAAGCCATATGCATCGGATCACATTCACCACATCCGGTCTAGGAACCAAATATCAAGTTCGTTGTTTCGATAAAGCATTAAATTCCTCACGCATGACCGCATTTCAATTTGGGTCTAATTTGGCTAATTTTGGATTTTTTTGGAAATGAGGGATATAGTTTGTGTGGATAGGTTAAATTGGACTTTGAATTTAAAAATCTCTTGTTGGGTACGGATTTCCATATGATGCGTGAGAGTAGGGGCAGGGTCGGTAATTATGTGGTGTGTCGGGTTAGGAGTAGTTGGGGCAGTGTTGGTGCCGATAATTTGGATTAGGTTAGTCACGGGATGGGTCAACGGAGGTGACTTGTGGTGGTCAAATAGGGGTGTCAATCTTGTCGAAACAAAATGTTGTAGGGTGGTCGATGTCAGGTTTGGTGATGGTGGTGTATTGGTACTGGGTTAACTGGGTGACAGTTGGGTTGGTTTCAGTACTAGTACCGACATGGGTTTCGGAAACTAGAAAGGTTGTGGGGTGGACTTGAGTATTTGGAATGATGGTGGCAGGTGGAGGTAGCACACTGGTCGACGGTGGTGTATGCCAGTTGGTGGTGGGGATGATAGCCGAGTATGACAGAGGGGCGTTGGGTCGATTGTCGGTGTTGGGGTTGGCAATCGGCGATGATGGGGCTTGGTCGGACCTAATGCCTGTATTAGCAACGGTAAGTTGCGGAGACTGACACGTGGGGTTAGTAGTGGCAGTACGGTAGAGTTTGTTGAGAATGACTGGGAAGGTGGTCTGACTCGTTTAGAAAGGTATACTCCGTGTTACAAAAATTTTGTATGTTTGCAAAAGGGAAAATTTTCTTGTCAAACATGACGTGACGGGAGACGTGAATTTGACGAGTGGGCAGGTCATAGCACATATAGCCTTATGATTAGGTGGAAAACCTACGAAGACACACAGAGTGGTTCATGGTGCCAATTTATGAGGGCGGTGGAGGCAAGCTTTTGATAACAAAGGCAACCGAAAATCTGAAGGTGGTTATAGAAGGAGATCTGACGGTATAAGATTTCGGTTGGGGTCATGTTATGAAGCGTGCTAGTAGGTAAAATATTGAGGACGTATTCTACCATTTTGACTGCATGGACCCAAAATGATGGAGGGAGAGATGCATGAAAAAGGAAACTACGAACCATGTTATTTATGGTGCGGATAATTAGTTCGACTTTCTCATTTTGAGGGGAGGTGTAGGAACACAAAAAATGAAAAATCATGTCATTATTTTTGCAAAATTTATGAAATGTTGAATTATTAAATTTACGATCATTATCACACTGAAAAGATTTGATGACTTTTTCAAATTGTGCTTTGTTAAAATTGCAAAATTTAAGAAACTTGACAAAAACTTCCGACTTGAATTTTAATGGATAAATTCAGATAAAATTGGATTAATAATCTAATAAGATTATATAATGTGTATGACCCAGTGAGCTAGTAATGAGAGATGTCTATAAATCAGCATGAACAATGTCAAAAGGAGCAAACGTAATACTAAGAGACGACTTAAAGGGAAGGAGAACATGTTTGCCTAACTGACACGAAACACAATTTTGAGCAAGTTTCCCATTATTACAACGAATAAAATTATTGCTTTTAAGAAAATTAAAAAAAGGAGCTCATGTTTGCCAAGTTCTTGATGTTGGTTACGGTGAACGCTGGATGAACCGAGGGTGAAAATGATGATGTGCGTATGGTAGAGGTGATGACATGTGAGGTTGAGATTGTTGTGGGAAGAGTCATTATAGTGGATATTTGTTTTTTGGTGAAGGAAGAAAAAAAAATCAGAAAATATGTTCTAGAGGCAACCACTAGTTTTGATGGTACCGAGGAGGGTTGAAGTAAGGACAAGAAATCAGAATTTTGTTCTTGGGAACACGAAGTAAGAACAAGAAATCAGAAATTTGTATTTGAGATCAGAGAGTTAGTCGCCAATTATGATGAAACCGAGAGGGGCTGCGAGCGGAGGAAGAAGGAAAATAGTATTTAGATTTTAGCTCTTGATATCATGTTAGATTGTATTAATCTCTATTAGGAGCATTTTTCATTAATATAAATATATATATAATGTGTACACTGTGAAATTCTAATACAACAAGTATCCTATAACTACTATAATTATACCTCACTAATAATTATAATGAATATTATACTAATATTCATTAATACTTTCGATTGCAACCTTAGATTTATTCTACGATTTGCAAGAATATTATATCTCTTGAGGATTTTAATAATATTAGATGATTTGTCTGAATGTTATTAGAAGTGATTTATCCATAATTGTTGCTTAATATATCTTTAGATCTTGTGTCTGTCATTCTATTTTTACTTGCTTTCCCTTAATTCGTGTCTTTCAATTTTATTGAAAGTTATCTTTGCAACTTCTTAATTGTGAACTCTTAATTTCTTCTCTCTCCTATCCTCTAATCCAAGTGTCAAATGCATATATGATTAACCCGGAAGGTAGTCAAGTTGGTGCTTGATGGTATTTGGGCCATAGTCGCGAGTTCGATCCTGCATAAACTTTCTTGGTTAGTCACATCGCGTGGCTTGTCAAATGTGATTAATCGGTGGCGTGGTTTGCGGTATTGCGTCGATCCGGTTTACTGCGTGCGCGTTCGCCATCGGGGTTTCTGCATGCGCGTTCGAAAGAGTAGCGGCGGATTCGCCGTCAAAAAAAAAAATGCATATATGATTAGGAGTGTTCGTAAGTCGTACAATGTGGTTTCGGAAATTTTCAGTTCTGTGGTTTTAGTATTCAATTTTTTTAAAACGCTATACTAATAATAGATAGACATAAGGAAATCAAGTATCACTAAAATGTACTTGTAACTTCTGACCCAATTTATTATGATTTGTCAAGTTATATGTACCAATTAAGATATTGAATCCCAATTTACATATCTTCTATTCTTGAAAGGTTTCCCATGAAATTTTTCACGTTAAACCAGTGAAGTTTGGTTTTATGAATTCTTAAAACTTTCCTTTTCCTTCCATTGACTAAAATTTCAATAAATTTATTTCCTAATAATACACAAAAAAAAGACAAAATAAAGTAGGTTTCATTTGTTTTAAATTTAAAGGTCAAAGTGCAATTTTGGGAAGTTCGAAACCCCAGGGTAACGTCTGGCCTGCCTTCGCATATGGGGAGCCACATGCTGAACTGCCAAGTGTGGTTTAAGCTGGCGGCGTGGTTTTGCGGGCTATTGCGTCGATCAGGGGTTTCTGTCTTGTATTTCGAAAGAAGCGTGAGCGGGTTCTTCGTCAACAACAAAAAAAAAAAACTTTACAACTATTTGGGAAGTATAGAAAAAAAGTAGTATATATAATTATTTTGAAAGTCAATGATTCTTTAAATCTTTGATGTTTTTTTCCCAATTTTTTAGAATAGTGTTAATATTTTGAGACTCATCTAGTACATGAGTCTTTCATGGACTGTATTAAACCTAAAAAAAATATAATCTATTATATATTAATATTCTAATATCGTTTATTATATATTAATATAGTTCAGTCTAATATAAAAATATACAGTTTAGTGCGACGTAACAAACGAGCCCTAATACTAATTTCATTGTTCATTTCTTTTTCCGAAAATTCATTCATCTTCGTATTCTGAACTTTGTCAGTTTCTTCTTGAACAAAGAAAATAAAAAGAAGTTAAGAAGGTAAAAAATAAATATGAAAAGTATAGTAGTTATTAATAAAATTCAAGGTATGTGAATCCTATTCTTTAGGCATCATACTGACTCCCTCTCTCCTTCATTTACATACCAAAAACACACATAACAACTCCTTTAATACCTCCAAATTAGGAATATAATTGAATTTAAATTTCTTATTTATCCATTTACAATATAGTAACTCTGACCCGATAGTTTAGTCACAAAATATGCATGTTGTAACTTTAATGCTTCTTCACAAGAATAGAGAGAGAACCTTTTATAGCCCCTCCGTTAGTTCCTGCAACTTTTCAGTTTCCATAATTTGAATCAAGAAATTATATTTATTTACATACTATAAATACAGAACAGAAGAAAGAAAGAAACCCCACCATCTTCAATATATATTTATACAATAACAAGTCATAGGTTTGGTCTACCCTAAACCAAGAAACATGTCACAAAGGATTATTAGGTAGCATCCTCCTTTGTATCTGTTTGAGGAACAAATCAAGTTCTTATTTTTAACCAAAAACCCACCTTCTTTCTTTCTTCTTTTGGCTAATTTTGTGGTTAGAATTAAAAAAATAAAGGTCAGTTCTTGTTCTTGTTGTTCTTGGTCCTAGTGGTTTACAAATATGACCATTCAAGCACAGTTGTATGCGGATAATCTTGGGTTTTCATTGGGGAGTTCACAGGATTTGATGGAGAATAATGCTTGTGGTTTCAATCAATATTGTTTTATTCCTCAACAACAACAACAGTTCTCACAAATTCAACAGCAACAGTTTCAAATTCTAAACCAGAAAAATAATCAAAATTTGATGAACTTCTGTACAAGCCATAACACAAATTCTACCCAATCAGTGCTTTTTACGCAGAGTCTGGCTTGCCAATTTGAAAAACAGAGGCTTGAGATTGATCAGTTTCTCATTTTACAGGTAATTCTTATCCCGCTTCGTTCCAATTTATACGATATGTTTTTTTCTTTTTAGTCCGTCTATACAAGAATACTCCTTCCTCCTCAAATTATCCGTTGTGTTTCTTTATTACAACTCTCTAAAGATATAATTTTCTTCATTTAATGTTTCTATCTCGGTATCATCTCCTCATAATTTGTTTGTAGTCTTCAAGATCAAATAATACTAAGGGCAAAATTGGAAAAGAATAATGAATTTTGTCTCAAACTTTTAAAATGATAAATAATTTGAGATAATTATTATAAAAAAACACGTAAATAATTTGTGACCAATTAACATGTTTTCTATGTTTAGAATTAATTACCTTTAACTTTAATTTTACCTTGAATGAAATAATTTATAGCATCACATTCCTCTATAGTATGTTTTAGACCATAATATTTCAAAAGTTTTTTTAACGTTCATGTTGAGTCAAACACCATCAAATTAATTGGGACTAAGGATGACATATTTTTACTAGTTTTATCAAGAATTTTATTAGTGGCTAAAAGTTGGATTTTCTCCATATACAATATGCTAACAATTTATTTATTTTTATTGGTTAACAGAACGAGAGACTAAGATTGGCTCTGCAAGAACAAAGAAAGCAACAAGTGGCATTAATCTTAAGAACTTACGAATCAAAGGCTCAGTTTTTACTAAAACAAAAAGACGAAAAAATTGCAAAGGCAACAAACAGGTCAAAAGAGCTAGAAGATTTCTTGAAAAGGATAGAAATTGAGAACCAAACATGGCAGAGAATAACCAAAGAGAACGAAGCCATTGTCCTTTCTTTAAACAACACAATAGAACAGCTTAAAGAAAATGCTGCATGTTTATTATCAACCAATGGGGGTGTAGGTGATGCAGAATCTTGCTGTGATGTACCACCAATGGAGGACAAAGTACAAGCATCACAACAAACGAGAAAGGTGATGTGCAAAAGCTGTAATTCTAGTAAATCGTGCATGGTTTTCTTTCCTTGTAGGCACCTTTCTTCATGCAAAGATTGTGATCCTTTTCTCCATTCATGTCCTCTTTGTAACATGGAGAAGAAAGCAAGCATAGAGGCTTTGATTTGATCTTCTTTCAAAAATGACTAGTGTTTCTTGTTTCCAAGAAAAAAAATAGTCACATCCCATCAACGTGCCTACGAAACCTGATTAATTTGAATTTGCATCGTGTAAGTCTTTAAAAATTCCTTTTAGAGAAGTCAATTCCTTATTCAATCTACACAAGTATCGGGTACTTCTATTTAAGCTTTAAAGAATCTAATTCCAACAGAAGATTTCCATTTGTCAAAAGCAAGGGCTCTTTATGATGAAACCTCCGGTCATTTTCTTTTATGGTTTTTCCACTTCTCACTGTTATTCTTTTCACGCCGTTCTATCGTCAAAAAGCCATCCGTATAATGCAAGTGCGCTCACATTCCGAGGAAAGTGTTTCCTATTAAAAATATTTTTATTTTCAGGCTCAAACGTGAAACTGATGGAAGAATTAGAACTGCGGGTTGTTAAGTAAGGAACATTGAGCAGTGTTATTAGTCATTCTAAATTCATTAATTTCTTTGTTAATCATTTTTTACGAAGGAATCCGCGGCAGCTACTCTTTCTTTAATAATCTTGTGTTTACTCTTATTTGATTCATTGATCTTTTTTGTACTTGTTAATTTTCTGTACTTTCTGACGAAACCCCTGAATCTGAATAATTGAACAGAGTTATTAATAGTACAGGATACATCATCTCTTTATATTTATATTTTCTAGGAAACATTACTTTACTTCTACCTTTTTGGGGGTTTCAAATCTTTCACTTTAGAATTGATTTGATTATTCAATATCTGATTTTAGCAGTCGTTTATTGAGCCGTGACTGTGAGTGGATGTCAGAAATTAATAAGTATTCAGTCAGTCCATTTTTTGTAGTTGATCTCCTCTTCCAAGGAATCCACCTTTTTTTTTGTTTCTTCCGACAAATTAATATATAAACAGTGATTATTGGATAGAAAATTTATTAGTAGGAGTAGCAATTTAGATTGGTTCACGCGAATATTTGACCATCGAATAGGGGACATTAAAATGTCTTGTATAAAATCATTACTCTTTGGTCTCGTATTTTAGTTTGATTTGACACAAATTTTAAAAATAAAGAAATTTTTTTAAATATTATGATCTTAAATTAAAGATGAGTGAGATCTTTTAAACCATGTAATCTCAAACTTGGCTTGGATCGAAAAATTTACTAAAGAAATATTTTTTTTGGTAGAGAGCAAAAAAAGTAAGACATTTAAACTCGAACACAACCATTGTTGACCTTGTGGAGTTTCTCTGATTTAAAATTTGCTATTACATATTTTATGATCTATAAACGAATTTCAGTTTTTGTTTCTTTTTAGTGAGAAACATAATTACAGATATCACATAAAATCTGCTTCAAAATCTTAGAATGCTTATGTGATTCATTTACATGAAGGAGATTAAAGGCATATGGGGTTAGAAAGAGAGACCAATAATGAGAATATGGTAGGTGATGTAGGGTTGATTTTTTTCGAATTCACCACTGCACGACAGTCAATTCATACATTCAACTTCAGCTTTGACACTCAAACTCATTTATGACACTTAGAATATTTTAAAGACAAAAAGCAAACAAGGGAGACAAAATCGTTTACATACCAAAGTGCCCAACATTTTATTATTCTCAATAATATAAAGGACTAACGAATTTGAAGGCTTACCACTTAACAAAATGCCTTAGCCAAATTCTGAAACTTAAAGGAAATCTGCCTAAGGCAGTTACAATGGGAAGGGGCGTGCATGACACATGCCAGCCACATAAATCAAGGAAACACTTAGTCTAATTTCAAGGCATTTCTCCCATCTTCACAACCCACTCAATTTCGCACATAATCGTCGCATGTGCCACGCACACGACGTAACTATCGCATGTACCGCACGTACGGCGTCAGTGTGCCTCTCACTAAATCGTCATGTGCCTCGCGTGATCGCCTTTCGGCTCAAGATCACCCAACACTTAGACTTTTTTCCTTGCCTTTCATGTCGATGCTTTTACCTTGCACACGCGCCTCGTCCGGCCGTACCCAACACACGTATCGTCAAGTCATCCATCGCCTTGCGTATGTAACACCGTTTTGACCTCGAGTGCGAGCGGTGTCCATAACGTTGCTCTTTGGCGCGGTTCCCTGGATGGAGCAATAATGTTAATTTTGAGGAGTCTCCACCTAATTAATTAAGTGAACTAGGACACTTGATTTATTGCAATAAAAATACTGCAATTAATCCCCATTTAATGGTCTGCGAAATTAGTGAGATTCTGGATCAGGGTTCTTTATTATCCTAAAGGGAAGGGGTTAGGCATCCTTTAAGATCCGCTAACTTGCGGTTATCCGTTCAAACCTAGGTTAATTATATATTGGCTTTTATTCTACCTATTCTAAGCATTTTTACATAATTTACAATTAAAATAAAATGCAATAAAAATAGTAAAACTAAAATTTAAATGTGACATAAGATAAAACTCCGGAACATCTTTAGCCCTTTTTAGGTCTTCTGCACGAGATGATCTCCGGGTACCTGCATAAACACTTAGTAAAAGTGTTAGTAATAAAATAAATAATTTTAAAGTAATAGCAATAGTTAATAAATAAAGCCAAAAAATAAATCGTCTTTTGTACAGGGGAGGCCTTGGAAATCAGACGGAGATTCCTTCATCGGCCAATATTGCTAAAATAATAAAATGAATAAAACTTTCAGATCCGCGCCAAAACAGTAATAGTTTTAAACACGGAGGGCTCAGATATAAAAATATAAAGTGGGACAGCCTAAACAAGTGCGACTGCGAGAATTCGCCCTGCCAGCGCATGTTGGTTATCCGGTGTAAGTGAAAGAAATCATCATTGCCCAGAAAGCCAACCAATGTTCGTTCAATCAAGCAGCATTCTTTTTTTCTTAACTTAAGGAGAGGGAAGAGGGCTTTCTAAGAAGGGCTTGGGACCTATGAACAGAACAACACAACAAAATGATGAAATGAAGAAGTTCATTTATTTTATTTTCCGTCTTTGTAACTGTGGAGGCCTCAAAAATCGACGGATAACTTTTTCATTGGTCAATCAAGTGTAGTATCGTGTTCATTATCAGTTAACCAACAAGAAATGTTTAAAAGCAGTAGCAACAATAGCCAAAAACCAGTCCGCCAAAATGGCTAAAAACAGTAACAACAAAGGCTGAAAAACAATCCTAAATCAGTCCAGCAATTAGTAAAAACACCAGTGAATTAACCAAATTCGCCAGAATGTTTTAGAGGGCCCAAAAATATCAAAAATCATACAGCGAAAGAACATAGTGGCGATTCGTTGAGCGAATAACCCCGACAAGAAATACTAGATAGCATTAACCAAATGGAACAACATTCACCCAAATCAATACTAATATAATAACAACGAAAGAGAGACAAACAATATACTCCGACGGGTTTCAATCAACACAAAAGGCAGCGGGCAGCGGCGACGTCACTTCAACGGTGCAACACCGGAGCGCCGCCGCCAGTGGTTGTTCAACAACGATAGTGATAACGGGAGTGCGACAAACAGAAGTGGGGGTTGGTTGGACTGAGGCGACGGCGTGGGTGTTCGACGGCGTAATGGGTGACGGGATTGAGGGTGTTCGACGAGTGTTGGTGAGGTTCGCCGGAACAGTGGGGTATCGACGTAGGGTGGCGTTCCAGTGGTGGTGGTCGACGGTTGTATAAATGAGGGAGATGAAAATAAAGAGTGGGAGAGATCAAGATGGTGATATGTGCGGCTGAGGGGTGTGCCGTCGAGCTAAGGAGAGGGCAGGGGTGAGTTTATAGGGGGTTCGCCGGAGCTTGGAGCTCCGGCGAAGGGCGGCGGCGACGGGAAAGGTGAGGAGGAGAGAGAGAGGAAATGAGAAGTGGAAGGGGTGATGGGTGTGAGAGAGAGAGACGAGGGCTGAGGGCGGCTGGTTATGTAGTTCGCCGGAGATGGAACTCCGGCGAAGGGCGACGGCGACGGGAAAGGTGAGGAGGAGAGGGAGAGGGCGGATGAAGAATGGTGTGTTGCGGCTGTGAGGGGTCTTTTATTAAAAGGGGGTAAGGTTTTTATTTATAGTGTGGGATTAGGTTTAGGGTTTGGGTTTTGGGTATTGGTATTGGGGGGAAAAGATGAAAGGAGTATTGGGCCTCAGTTTGGGCTTCGGTTTTTTGGCGGATTTGACTGGTTCAGATTGTGTCTTGGACTGGACTGGTTTGACGAAATGCAAAACGGGTTAATTATTAAAAAGAAAAATTATTTAAAAAGATGCAAAATTATTAAAATGTAAATGTCGATGCGATACTAATAAAATACAATATTTAGCAAATATTTAATGTCTGATTAAAAGTAAAGACGAGATGTCAGTTAATTATTTAAAGAGATGCAAAATTAGTAAAATAAAATGATCGCGCGACAATAATAACATAATATTTGAAAATGTTTAATACCTAATTAAAGTAAAAATATGATGCCAATTTACAAAAATAAAAACAACATAGAATGTTAGGTAAAAAATATACAAAAATGCCAAAAAATGGTGATTAAAATGATGTGTCCTACAATGTTTAAAATTGCAAGAAATGACTAAAAGATGAGTCAAAATTGGGTGTCAACAGCATGCATGCCTCATAGGTGTCATGCGCCCATCCGTGCCACTGACATTCGTCAAGGTTGCCTTGCCAACACCCAGACACCTTGACTTCGCAGCACATTTCTTTCATTGCCAACATAGGACAATGTCAAGGGGCAATGCACAAGCCCTTGACACTGCCTCCGCCCGACATCCGTTATGCCCGAGTCTGGAGGTCTAACAAACAACCCCACCAGTTGAACTCGTCGCCCTCATCGAGGATGTTTTAAGGTAGTCCTCCACCCGTTTGTCAAACTGCCACATTGAAAAACCTTTCTCTCAAGTAGCATCCGCTTCTTACTTTCATTTTCAATGAAAAACCTTTCTCCCAAGTAGCATCCGCTTCTTGCTTTCCTTTTCAATGAAGTAAGGACTATCTCCGCCTAAAACTGTGTGCGCACCACAACCGGCGCCCTCTTCGATCTGCCCGGATCCTCAGCATCCTCGTAATAAGGCTTCAAAAAGCTCACATGAAAAGTTGGGTGTAACTTTAATCTTTTCGACAGCTTCAACTTGTAAGCGACCTCACCTACTTTCTGAACCACTTCGAACATACTTAGGTACCAAACCCATATGTCGATGCTTACTCACTGAAAGAAATAATCCCTTGATCATTTTCATTAATTGAAAGACAATATATACAATTTACAATAGGAGAATCATATTCCTATTCTACTCATAAAACCTTATTCTAATTGAAGACTAACTATGCAATTATGGTAAAATGTACAAGACTAATTAATGTACAATACTAATATACAATATTTACCAAATCTTTACTTTAACCGAGACTACCTAGTTGGGTTGGACTACTCCTTCTCGGGTTTGTATGTATATCCAATATACATACAATATACATGTATATTATGTATATATTGTATGTATATCTAACACATACCCACAATCATAGCGGGCGGTCTTCGAACGCTGAGACTGTCCATAAAATCTTTAAAAATGACCGAGGGAAGACTCTTTGTAAAGATGTCTGCAACTTGATACCTGGACGGGACATGACAGACGCGTACTTGTCCTCGAGCTACTTTTTTCCAAACAAAGTGAATGTCTATCTCTATGTTTAGTGCGTTGGTGCTGAACTGGATAACCAGAAAGGTAGATGACACTAACATTATCACAATACACCAAGGTAGCTTTATGAATAGGACAATGGAGCTCTAAAAAAAGATTACATAACCAACATGACTCAGAAACCACATTGGCTACCCCTTGATACTCGGCCTCTACACTTGAACGTGATAGCGTTAACTGACGCTTGGCAGACCATGATACCAAGTTATTACCAAAAAACATATAATAGCCAGACGTATAACGTCTGGTATTCGGACAACCACCCCAATCAGCATATGTATATGAGACAAGTGTAGACGTCGACGAAGGATACAAATGCAAGTCATAATCAAGTATCCCCTAGATGTACCTAAGAATGTGTTTGAGCGCATTCATGTGCTCAATCTTGGGATCATGCATAAACAAACACACCTGCTACACGGCATATGTAATATTCGATTGCGTGAACGTAAAATACGGAAGGACCCCCGCAAGACTGCGATAGCGGGTCGAATCCTCATATGGGGAGCCGGCCGCAGCACCCAACTTGAGTTTAGTATCAACTGGAGTGGAAGTGGACTTACAGAATGACATCTCAGTCCTCTCAATGATCTCAGTTGCATACTTTCTCTGTGATAAGAACAATCCACCTGCATGACGAGTGACAACAATCCCCAAAAAATAACTCAAGGGTCCCAAGTCTTTCATAGCAAACTCAGAACTGAGCATTGTCATGATAGACTGGCGTAATCATCAGATGAAGTAGTCAAGCTAATATCATCCATATATAAGAGTATATAAGCCAATGATGAACCACGACGATATATGAATAACGAATTATCAGACCTGCTGTGAGAGAACTCAATAGTCGACACAAAGTCTCCAAACCTCTTATACCATGCCCGTGGGGACTGCTTAAGCCCATATAAGAACTTTTTCAACAAACATACATGATGCGGATATTTGGGATCCCTAAACCCCAAGGGTTGATTCATATAAATTATCTCCTTGAGATCACCATGTAAGAAAGCATTTTTCACATCCAATTGATGAATGGGCCATGTTTTCGATAGAGCCAAGCTGAGCACTGTGCGGATGGTAGCTGACTTGACCACCGGACTAAATGTCTCACCACAATCAATATCAACCTGATGAGTCTTACCATCACCTACAAGATGAGCCTTATGCATCACAAAAGAACCGTCAGAATTGTCTTTATGAGCAAAGATCTACATAGATCGAATAATATTAACACCAAATGAACGGGACACTAACTCCCACATCTTATTATCAATGAGAGCATTATATTCATCAATCATAGCAATATTTCAATTCAGGTCATTTAAAGCAGACACAGGATAACGAGATAGTGGTGATTTAAGAACATTAAAGTTTAAATTAAAATATCTTTTTGGTTTAAAAATATTCTGTTGACTTTGGGTGACTGAACCATGACTCGGGGCAGAATTTGATGAATTTTGGAAATTTCTGGGACACGGGACGTGTTGGCCAGTAGGCAATGGTCCTGCTGGCCTAGAACTGGACACGAAACCTATTAGACTTGGGCCAGAAACAACAGGCGAAGCCTGGCCCGGACGAGTGGGCAGGAAGATAGCCGATTCTTTGGACCACGTTATAGGAGGACTAGCGGGCGATGGGCATTGGCGGTCAGGCGAGGGACATATACAAAAATTGGTGAATAATATACGGGGATATATCATCATCCAAAAAATTATACGAACTAGGCACGAGACTATTTACCTTAGCAAACGGAAAATGGTATTCATAAAAAATAACATGACGACTAATGATGATTTTATTAGATGATAAATCAAAATATTTATAACCACGATGATTTGACGGATAATCCAAAAACACACACTGGGTAGAACGAACCTGAAGTTTGTTATTTGTGGTGGACGAAAAAAGTGGATAACACAAGCACCCGAAGACCCTAAGATGTGAATACGAAGGAGTCTTATTATATAAAATTTGAAGAGGGGACGAATATGTAAAACATTTGGAAGGAAGAATGTTGAGAATATCTGTAGCCATTTGTAGAGCATGATGTCAAATAAACAGGGGTACAGAAGCATGAATCAATAAAGTGTGGATAATGTTATTAATGGTACAAATTTTGCGTTCGGCTTTCCCATTTTGTGAAGACGTATGATGACAAAGAAAATGAAAATTGATCCCATTTTTTACACAAAACTCCTGAAACTCTCTATTGTCATATTCTTTGTCATTATCACGTTGAATATTTTTTATTTTCCGTTCGAATTGAGTTATAATGAATGCTCTAAATTTTAAGAAGATGGAAAAACTTGAGATTTCTCGCTATTGAAAAAGTCCATAAAATTTTAGAATAATCATCCAAAATAGAACATAATACCGATGACCCATAGAACTAAGAACATGAGACGTCCATAAACCGCTATGAATAATATCAAATGACATTAAAGTATGAGAATTAAAGTCTACAAATGACAACTTAACAATTTTTCCAAAAGAACAAGATTGACAATTCAGAGTACTACGCGTACCCTTACAAGAAATAAGATTATTTTTATCTAAGACAAACAAAATAGACGATCCCGGATGACCTAGACGAGCATGCCACAAGGAAGGAGCAAGATCTTCAAAAGTTGTAGGCATTGCTTGACTCGAGAAACGGAGACTTGGTGTGATTGGATAAAGATCTCCCCTACTATCACACCTCATGAGAGAGTTTCCCGTCTTGAAATCTTTCACAGAAAACCCAAAAAGATCAAAATTAACAGAAATCCAATTATCAGTTGTGAATTTACGGACAGACACCAAATTTTTAATCAATTTTGGGGCATGAAGGGTATTTTTCAAGACAAGTGGTGGATGGGGGAAAGACAAAGTTTTATGACCATAACCACGAATTGAATTTGAATTACCATTACCAATAATTATACCACGATTATTGCTCAAATTGAAATAAAACGAGAGAGTATCTTGGTCGGATGTCATGTAGGTAATAGCGCTGGTGTCCATGTACCAATTTGGGTCCGGTTGAGTTAATCCAAGTGTGTGCATTGCGACTTCGATGTTGGTGTGAGTCGGGGCCGATGCTTGGTGGGCCTGGTGGGGCCGAGGTCCAAGCACGCCGACTTGATTCCCCGACCCTGTCGCCGGTCTCTGTTGGGCCACTGTGGGTTGGCTGGTAATAATAGGGGTTGTTGGGCCCAGGCCCACTGCTCCAATTCGTCGACCATGGTCCCAAGGATGTGGCCAGTGGGCTTGCGGCCCACTACCCCGAGGGCCATTGCCGATAAAGCATACCGGGGATTTCGACCTTGCGACCTCCCATTTGGAGAATCTCCTGCTCAACCAACTCGACTCTATTTGAGTCTACCAACATAACGTAATTAGTACTAGCAGATAAGTCATTTCATGCAATATTTCAGCTATCAAGAGTCAAGACAATAGAAAAAACGTCTGAGGAGAATGCATAGTCAGTCGATAATCCATAAATTTGTGTGGATTTTGGCAAAAGAAAGTCAGTGAGTCCATAGGTAGGCGGCGAAATTGATTACTACAACGAAAGAAGTGAGTCTTTTCTTTTGAAGTCCATCAGTGATTAGGACTTTTGAATCAAAGCGTAAAAAGCCTGCAAAAATGGCATTATATTGGAGGCATATCTATATATATATATATAGGAGGAGGATCATCACACTTCATTTCATATGGCTTTTACAATTGGATCCAAATAAAGTTCCCACACCAATTAATTACGAGGCATTGTCACCTTTCTCTTGTGCAAAAGACTACACTAGAAAGCCAAATTATGGGGTTAAATCGTCTCAACGAGATTTTAAAATATAGTTTTCTTTCCTTTTCACCTACAATATTATGGTGCAAACTTTGTTTGCGCGCCAATAGAAAAAAATTCGTATCCTCATTTTCAGTTCATACGCTTTATAGCCAGACATATTTTGGTACATTTACTGCATAGTTTTACGGCCATAGTCAGCTAAAGAGCCTGAGACACACACAAACTGTCTATAGATATTATTATTGTATTTTAATTTGTTATGGTAGATTATATTAATTTTCAGATTATCATATTAAACTTATTATTATGAATATTTACTTGTTATAAATTACTTAAACTATTTCTGTAAAACAACTATTTTTCATTGATAATGAGAGGTATATATACAAATATACAATTCCTAAATATGGTGAATATAGGAAAATAATTCTACTTTTCCTACTCTAATTCTAATACATTTCCCTAGTACAAGACTAATACCATAATTACAATTATACATGAATTATGATATACACGTGTATATCGGTCTTTTACACTCCCGCAGTCATAGCGGGCGGTTGACGTACGCTGAGACTGTCCCTAAAATCTTCAAATAGAACCAAGGAAAGACCTTTAGTAAATATTTCAGCAATCTGGTATAGCGAAGGGACATGGAGAACACATACTTGTCAACGAGCTACCTTTTCTCGAACAAAGTGTATGTCCATCTCAATATGTTTAGTGCGCTGATGTTGGACCGAATTTCCAGACAGATAGACTGTACTCACATTATCACAGTAGACCAAGGTAGCCTTCTGAATAGGAAAATGTAGCTTTAGTAGAAGGTTACGTAGCCAACATGACTTAGACACCACATTGGCTACCCCTCGATACTCAGCCTCCGCATGGATCGTGATAACGTACCTGACATTTAGCCGACCAAGAGATCAAGTTATCCCCAAGGAACATACAATAAACAGATGTTGAACGTCTGGTATCTGGACAATCACCCCAATCAACATATGTATATGACACAAGAGTGGAGGCGGAAGACGGATATAAATGCAATCCAAAATCAAGTGGTCCCTGTATATATCATATAATTTGTTTGAGCGCATGCATATGCTCAATATGCGGATCATTCATAAATAAACACACATGTTGTACTGCATAAGTAATATCTGGTCTCATGAAAGTCAGATACTGAAGCACCCCGTCAAAACTACGATAATGTGTGGGATCCTCGTACAGTGTGCTAGATGTAGCACTCAACTTCGGTTTTGTATCAACCAAAGTAGAAGTAGACTTACAAGATGACATGTTAGCTCTCTCAATAATCTCTACCATATATTTTTTATATGATAAAAATAGACCACCTGCATGACGAGTGACTGCTATGCCCGAAAAATAGCTCAAGGGCCCCAAGTCTTTCATAGCAAATTCGGAACTGAGAAGGGACATGATAGACTTGGAATATCTGATGAAGCATTCAATACAATATCATCAACATATAACAGAATGTATACGAGAGAGGTACTACGCCGATAGATGAACAAAGAATGATCAGACTTGTTGTGATAAAATCCAATAGTACATACATAATCTGTAAACCTTTTATACCATGTACGTGGGGCCTGCTTAAGCTCATATAAGGACTTCTTCAGAAAACAGACATGATGAGGATAATTGCGGTCCCTAAAACCCAAGGGTTGATTCATGTATACTATCTCCTTAAGATCACCGCGTAAAAAAACATTTTTCACATCTAGCTGGTGGATGGGACATGCTTTCGAGAGAGCTAGACTAAGCACTTTGTGAATAGTAGCCGGTTTGACCATCGGACTAAATGTCTCTCCACAATCTACATCAACCTGTTGTTCTTTACCATCAGCTACAAGATGGGTCTTATGCCTCTCAAAGAACCGTCAAAATTTTCTTTGTGAGTAAAAATCTACATAGACTGAATAATATTAACACCAGGGGGATAGGGCACCAACTCTCACATCTTATTTTCAATGAGAGCATTATATTCGTCATCCATGGCCAATTTCCAATTCGGGTCATGAAGGACAGACACTAGGTTACGTGGTAGATGAGATTTAGTGATATTAGAATGAAGATTAAAATATTGTTTCGGTTTAAAAATACCTCTTTAGCTACGAGTGACGGGCCCTTGACTTGATGTAGAATCGGATGGATTATTGGGTTTGTATCAGACTGGCTAGCAGGAAGTGGGCCTGCCGGCCCAACAATTGGATGAGACACTAGAACTGGAGCAAAGTTGGCAGTGGGCGGGGATGCTGGAATACTACCAATTACGGGATTGGGCCGAGCCATCGGTTATGTCGGCCAGCAGCTGGTCCATTGGGCGAGTCAACATCGATCGCATAACGATGGGTCATCGTGCAGCCGACTCTTGGTGGATTTGGTTCCCTAGACATTTTGAATAAATGGCAGATAAGATACGGTGAGATCCCATCATCCAAAATATTATTTGAATTAGACACGAAACTACACAATTTAGCAAACGGAAATTAGCTCATAAAAATAACATGACGACTAATTATGATTTTGTTAGAGAACTCATAACATTTGTATCCATGATGAATAGATGGATAACCCAAAAATACAAAATTGGTAGAGCGGGCTTGAAATTTATTAATTGTAGTAGACGGAAACATTGAATAACATATACACTCAAACACCCTAAGATGAGAATACGAAGAATCTTTATTGTAAAGAATTTTAAGTGGGGATTGATATGCTAAGTCTTTATGCGGGAGGATGTTAAGTAAGTATGTAATCATTTGCAATGTATTATGCCAAAAATAAAGTGGTAATAAATCAGGAGTGAGCAAGGTACATACAATATTATTAAAAGAATGAAATTTCTCTCGGCTTTTCCATTTTGGGAGGACATATGTGGACAAGAAAATTGAAATGATATGCCATGAGCGTCACAAAACTCTCGAAATAGCCCATTATCATATTTTCTGCCATTATCGCATTGAATATTTTAAATCTTCCGTTCAAATTGGGTACGAATGAATGCTCTAAATTTTAAGAAGGTGGAAAATACTTAAGACTTGTTGGATAAAGGAAAGGTCCACAAAAAATTAGAATAATCATCCAAAAAGAAGACATAATAACAATAACCCAAAGTACTTAAAACGAGAGATGTCCATAAATCACTATGAATAATATCAAAATACATCAAAGTATGAGAAGTTGAGGCTACAAAAGGTAATCTAACATGTTTCCCTAACGGACAAGAAGGATAAAATGGAGTACTACGCGTACCCTTACAAGTTGTAATGCTCTGATACCATCTAAGAAGTAATCTTTTGATTATTTTTATTGATAATGAAATGTATATATACAAATATATAATTCCTAATATGGTGAATATAGGAAATAATTCTACATTTTCCTACTCTAAATTTAATACATTTTTCTAGTACAAAACTAATACCATAATTACAATTATACATAAATTACAATTTATGTAGTTCAAATTGGACTATAATATACACGTGTATATTTGTATTTTGCATATAGTGCCAAAGCATAGAATTAAAGTCTTAACTATAGTGTAACTTTTAAGTAAAAAACATAGGTGTAAGAATTTTTGCTCTCACTAACAACTACTCACTACATCCCCTTTTCTTGAACGCCCCCCTTAATAGATCTTATGTGATGACACGAGTTTCAATTATTTGGACCAATAAATACCGATATCATATAGTATACAAGTTGTGACATGCATTGCACTTCTAAGTGTTGGAATTAATCAAGATTAATAATTTAAAATTAATTAGAATTTGATGTTTGATAGTTTATTTAATCCAAGCCTAGTTAGAATTTATTTATCAAAGTCATATGCGAATAGGTTTTCTAGTGCTAGTCTATTTTAGTTTTGTAGTATTATAAATAGGGGTGTTTGCTACCGATTTTCTCTGAGAGGTAGTTTAGATTGTAGTAAGATACAAGAGTTTTGAGTTGTTGAGTAAAGCCTCATACAGGCTCTCTAGTTTGATAATTTTCTTCAATATAGTCATTGTTGGATCTTTCACTTGTGCATATATTATTCGTTTGAGTATTTTTATTTCCATCAAATTGGTATCAGAGCTCATGTGAGATCCGATCAAAGCCTCATGTTAGATCTGACACACAAAAGAGTATGAATATTTCATAATTATCAAATATTAAGAGTTTGTATCATTAGATGAAGAATTTCTTCAATATTGTTGGACTATGGTCCATTATTGATACAGGGTTCGTGGAAACCCTAGAAGGCACAACATTGAGTGATGAAGAAGATGCACAATTGGATTATAAGGCACGTTTTTACCTTGACAACAAGGTCATATTGCACGTATACAACAAAATTTTATATGCAAATTTCGCAAAAGAGGCTTGGACAACTTTGAAGACAATATGAGTTGAACAGATGAAACCAACAGAATTTGTCAAAGAATTATTTGAAGGAATTCAAAAAATTGTTAATGATATAAAGGTCAATTGAGAAATATTGGAAGAAGTTAAAGTTATTGAAAAGATATTACAATCTCTAAGATTAGAGTTTCACACCAAGAAGACAGTTGTTGAGGCTACGCAGAATCTTAAAATTTTGGAACTTGATGATCTAGAAGATGAATTGGTGACATATGAGATATCTCTTAATCAAGAAACATATGAGATAGTGGACGAGGCATTGAAAACAAAGGATGATCAACCAAAAGAAAAAGAAGAGTCATTGAATCTGGCAAAACTAAATTAAGAATGTCAGAATTTAGAAATATGGAGGAAATAAGAAAAGATAGAGGTAATTGTTATTATGGTGTATATGTTTTTATTGTAAAGTAGACTCTAATAATGTCTAAATTGATTTATCAATAATGTTTGGGATGACTATAAAGATAATTTGATTAAAACTGATGCTCTTTCGATAGAAGCTATTAGTGCTTTAAGTTAGGAGACATGTAATAGACATGTTTGATCTATACAAGGAGGGACAACTAAAGAATAAATAGAAATATCAGCTATTATCACACAAGAAAAATTGCTTGAAGGTATTGAAGATGAATCTAGTGATGAGAGAAGAAAAAGAGTTCACGAAGAGAAAGTGTCACGACCCGACCTCGGGCCCGCGACTGGTGTCATACCCCGGGCACCCTAGTGATACAACATCAGAGAAAATCAGCGGAAATAAAAACTTAAATAGGAAACAAGATACAACATAAGAAAACAGGCTAACCAAAACGGTTACCTTCATGTATATACATATAACCGAACATTTAAAATCCTTTACAAGTCCTGCCCACAACAGTACTACAGACCTCTAAGAATGTAACAACAGCTATGACGGGACAGGGCCCCGCCATACCCCTGAATGTACAAGTACCTACAATGACAGGGGACTATACCAAAAGATAAGCCTCCGGAGAAACGGAGCTTCCCAAATGCTGAATCGCGATCCTATGGCGAGGATCAACAATCGTGTACTCTACTGCGGCGTGAACGCAGCCGGCGAGGTCGACAACAGTACCAGTATGTGAAATCAAAATATCGTAATGAAATCACATTTCATCATTTTATAAAACCCTTTCGCAATAAGTAAACAGTTATGTCAAGTAAGGGGACGCATATCCCCAAAATAATCACTCACACATAACTATGGGTCTCACGCCCATAATATCAATCATGCCCGTGGAACTCATTTCTCACTGCGAGACATGATGTAAACAACACCCGTATGTGAACTCAACACTAGATCCTTCCTCGTCGTCAAACCGACGCCAAGTAGAATAGCCAACTACCAGTCCAAAAGCTAGTCATAAAACTTCACGGGCAAAGTACGGAAGCCAACTACCAGTCCAAAAGCTAGCCACGCAACTGGCCGAGGCAAGTATCTTAAGCTAACGTACCAGAGCCTACCGTCTCACGAGATATGACCGAGGCAAGTATCTTAAGCTATCTACCAGAGCCTGCCGATACACGAGAAATGACCAGGACAAGTATCTAAAGTGTGCATGTAACCACATGTACAAATCAAGCCCGTGATCGCTCGTCACCGCGGCAAGCTTCATGGATTAGCGGTCCATGGACTAATAACATAACCCGGGAATTTAACCCTCACAATGACCGCATGCCTCGGCATCTTACCTCGGTATAAGCATGGCCATGAAACCATCCTACTGGACGCATACCCGTGGACCATCCATCGTGTCAGTTTGTCCAAAGGAAATAACAAGATAATACTCAAAGTGGACGCATACTCGTGGACCATCCAACGTGTCAGTATGTCCGAAAGAAATAACAAGATAATACTCAAAATGGACGCATACTCGTGGACCATCCAACGTGTCAGTATGTCCAAGCAATCAATCAGATAGTCGGCCCTCCCCGAGAGACACGGTAGCACAAAATCAAAACACTTGCACAACAAAAGCTATCACAACAAGCATAGGCAAGTTCAACGTACTTTCATTTTATGTCAACAATCCGGATTTCAACCCCAAAATACTACATACTTTCATTCTTTCAAAAAGACCTCTTTTTACGTAAAAGCCACACGATACTAATACTCGTAGTATCAAAACACGTTTTCTTTTCAAACCAAATTACTTTACTTTCGTAAAAATCTTTACAAGACTTTTAAAATCAAGTACTCTATACTTTTTAAACCAAGTGTTTTTCTTTTAAAACAACATCAAGTATACTCTTTAAAACCCAAATAACTTACTCTTTTCAAAACAAGTAACCTATACTTAAATCAAGTTACTTCTCCTTTTCCGAAATCAAGTCGTTTATAAGTCAAGTCTCTTATCTTTCAAGATCAAGTCTCTTAACTTTCAAAATCAAGTCGTTTAGCTTTCAAAATCAAATCTTTCTTTTATCTTCATAAAGTCGTTATAACTAACTTCCAATAAATCCATTATAACACTTTATGTTTTAAACAAACAAAATTCATTTCACACACGTACGTCTACCGTACTATATAGTTCACAACAATCATGCGAGTATAGGAAGAATCACATACCTCTTCGGCTTAATCCACAAGCCAAGTCGAGTATGCCGCGCATAGAAGATCCACCTATAATATCCACAATACATCTATCAACTTCTAGTTCTCTTTATAGAATAATTCTAAGTACAAGGATCCTTATCCTACGGAAAATTCGGCAGCACCTCCCCCTCCCGCAAACACATAAATAACCTCCTATAACAAGGCCTTCTATCAAGCCAACAACTCCAAGGGGATTACACGTCTAACCGGACGTGTACAATTCTGCCTCAATAATACTACACAAGTCTACTGTAAATACAGTCCAATGTAAATACAGTTCAATCCTTTATAATCATCCTTCCAATAAATCTTATACTCAATTCTAAACTACTACAATATGTAATATCCAATTACAATAGGGGGACATAGATCATTACCTCGATAAGCCCAAAATTATCCAAGATTATAAGTCGATCCTGAGCAACGTTTAGCTCCAATTCCTTACGCTCCAACCCGCTTCCAAGAAACCCTTAGAAGTTTCTAAACAACTTCTCTTAACACTTCATCCAAGCTATGAAGATTTTTCTAGGGTTTCATTTTGCGACTATTGGAATAAAGTAGTATTTCCGGGCTCTTATGTTGGGATTACTTTAGAATACTACTAGGGATACTAGGCTAAGGTATTTGGGATTATACAAGAACACTTGAAGTATTTCTACACAAAGTGGGGGGGGGGGGGGGGTGGGATGAGAACAAGCTAAAGGGAGGGATATTTGCCTTGGAAGAACTTAAGTGTGGGATGAAATTATGTCTTGCACTAAGGAGGTATTTATAGAGAAATCAAGGGTCAAGATCATAGCAAGTGTGTGATCAAGATTGGGCCATGTGTGTGTGGGTCCCACCACACCACATGGCCAACGAAAATAAGGGCCAAGTGTCATGGCCATTTCGGCCAAGGGACAGTGGCTGACACACGTCCCTCCACCCGCCCACGGCCACCTGGGGGTGACACGTGTCGCCCCTTACTCATCCAAAATATTTCGTCTTCCAAAATATCCAAAATACCGAAAATCTCAAAACAAAGTGGGCCCTACAAAACCAGAATTTCCCGTGGGTCCCACGTGACCATTTCCGAAAATAAAATCTCATAATTCTAATATAATCCAAGAAGCCCAAATACCAAATCTGGGAATCCAATTCCCATCAACGAACCTTTTTCCTTCACAAAACCCGGAAACTTTTCCGTCGAAAAATCACATCTTTCTTTCTTTTTTTCCAATATTACTGTCGTATTCTCGTACGTACGTCCTCACATACATACTCTGGAACTACGGGGTGTAACAGAAAGTTTGTGATGATCTACCCAAAATTGAAGCGGAAATAATCAAGGATCCATATCAATTATTGAAATGTATGAATATTGAAGATGCAATTAATTTCGACTCATTAGTCGAGATTGTATGTTTTGAGGAGCATGAAAAAATTTTAGTTGACGATATTATTCTACCACATACAAAAAGGTGAATTGAAGTTGAATGGGCACACAGGGTCAGGTACAAATCAATTGGAGACACAAATGACTTTAAATTAAAACTAGTTATTGAAGGATACAACAAGAAGAAAGAATATGATGCTGATATTTGAAGATAATTAACATGGAAAAGTTTAAATTAACTTTGAATCATGTTGAAGAGAATTGAAGCTGACCAAAGATGACACTCGCAATTTAGTTGATGCTACATATTTCAGGAAATTATTTGAGAGTATAAGGTGGTTGACTTCAACAAGAAATGATATTATTCATGGCACACTCAAATTTAAATATCTTAATTTAAAGGAGGCTATGTTGGAATTAAATCAAAATTAATAATTTAAAATTAATTAGAATTTGATAGTTTATTTAATCTAAGTCTACTTAGAATTTATTTATCAAAGTCGTATAGGAATAAGTGTTCTAGTCCTAGTCTATTTTGGTTTTGTAGTATTATAAATAGGGGTGTCTGCTTCCTATTTTCTCAGGTTGAGAGGTAGCTTAGATTGTAGTAAGATAAAAAAGTTTCAAGTTATTAAGTAAAGTCTCCTGCCTCCTCTCTCTAGTTTGATAAATTTCTTCAATATAGCCATTGTTGGATCTTTCACTTGTGCATATATTATTCATTTGAGTATTTTTATTTACATCACTGAGATATAATTTATGGCAATTCTACGTCAATATATATAACTCAATACAACACAATCGATACAACCTCATAAGAGTTTAAGTTTGGTGCACTGTCAATGTACAAAATTCTTTACACCATTAGGTAAATTAACCTGCTATTGCAGGTTACCCATTTCTTCCAGTTTTATATTTCATTTTCTCTAAAATTAAACACTATGGATTGTCTCACTCCTTCAAACTGTCTAACTCGATATCACTTCCAGACTTACCTACTGTTAGACCTCTAAACTCGGGCATGACGGACGTCGAGCAGAAGCTGTGTCAAGAGCTTGTGCATTGCCCCTTGACATTGTCCTATGTTGGCAATGAAAGCAATGTGTGGTGAATTCAAGGTGTTTGGGTGTTGTCAAGGCAACATTGATGAATGTCAGTGGCACAAACGGGTGCGTGGAACCTATCGGGCATGCGTGCAAGGCAATGGGACAACTCAAGCAGACATGTGTATTGAAATGGGCTGGACGAGGTCAAAGTGTGCAAGGCAAAGACATGCAATGAGCATGAAAGGCAAGAAAAAATAGTCTAAGTGTTGATCGACGTTGAGGATCTAAGCCGAATGCAGTTATGCGCGATAGGTGTGAGGCATATGGGCGCTGACATGCAAGCGGCACATACGACGGTTATACCATGTGCGCGACACATGCGACAGTTATGGGCGAAATTGAGTGGCTACTGAAGATGGGCAAAATGCCCTGAAATTAGGCTAAGTGTTTCCTTGATTTACGTGGCTAGCATGTGTCATGCACACCCTTTCCCATTGTAACTGCCACAGGCAGATTCCCTTTAAGTTTCATAATTTGACTAAGGCATTTTGTTAAGTTGTAAGCCTTCAAATTTTTGAGTCCTTTGTATTATTGAGAATAATAAAGGTTGGGTATTTGACCTGTAAATGATTGTGTCTCCCTTGTTTGCTTACTATCCCCAAAATATTCTAATTGTCAAAATGAATTTGAGTGTCAAGGCTGAAGTTGGCAGTATGGGCTGATTGTCGTGTAGTGGTGAACTTAAAACAAATCACCCTTGTATCAATTGATATCAGATCATTACGGTGTGATACTTGGAACTATGGCTGGTGGAAGTACAAGCAATGAACTGCGGGGAAGAGTAGACCATTTGGATGTGCTGGTGGGAATAATTAAAGATGTTGCCGGTCCGGTTGATCTTATAACCCAGATCCATGACATAAATATAGAGTTGGGAGTGCTAAGGAACTGGAAAACATTTTCTTTGGGACATGGAGCACTACTCCTCAATTGCCCATGTTGTTAAGAACGACAAGTTAAATATCACAACCATGTACTTGGTTGGTGATGCAAAACTGTGATGGCGCATACGTGATGCAGATGATGTAAGTGCAGCATGCCATGGATTGATACATGGGAAAAGTTGAAGAAGGAGATGAGGGACCAGTTTCTGCCTAGAAGTGCTTCTTGGATAGCTAGAGATCAGTTGAAAAGGCTTAGACAAACCGATTTTGTTCTTGATTATATCAAGTAATTCACTTCTTTGATGTTAGACATCCAAAATACTTTTGATGAAGATAAGTTGCAACACTTAATTTCTGGAATGCAGGCTTAGGCGCAAAATAAATTAAGAAGGCAAAATGTGAAGGACCTTCCTAGTGCAATTACGGCTGCAGATTCATTGGTTGACTATCGTTCAACCTGCACTCCTTATGAAATTTCTTCACCTTTAAAGTCTAAAAAGAAGACAGAAAATGAAGTAGGTGGCAGAAAGATGATGCTAGAAAGGGTAAAGTTGTGGCTGATGGCGGAAACTCTAAGAACAAGAAAAATTCGACAAATGACAAAAGTTGTTGGATTTGTGAAGAGCCTCACTTGGCCAATAGTTGTCCAAATCGGGAATGGGTTAACGCAATGCTGACTGGAGATGGGTGTTGTTGCTACCTTGGCTAATCTGGGTTGACTATTGAATAATTATATTTCATTAGTAAATACAGTGGGTGAGTCTTCATCTAACCCTCATGCTACATTATTGCATATTAAGATAAATGTTGACTATAAAGTATTGACGACAATGGTGGATACTGGAGCTACTTACACTTTTATTGACATCAAAGTTGCTGCAAAATTTAGACTTAAGTTGATAAAGTATGTCTTACATGAAGACTGTAAATCATGTTGCCCAGTTGATAGAAGCAATGGCTTATGATGTAAAGGTGTTGGATGGACCTTTGGTTAGAAAATATATCCTTATGGTGATTCCCTTACGCGATTTTGACATGATACTCAGAATTGACTTTTTAAAGAAGAATTGCTTTGTTTCGATGCCCCACTTGGATGGAGTAATGGGATGCAAGAGAAGATGGCGGGATTCATCAATATTGTTCATCCTTATGCATAAGCAGAAAAAGTTAGTAAGTACAAGAGCCCTATTATTTCTGTTATTTCTGTTGAAAATGATTGAAGAATGGTGATGAAACTTTTCTTGCTGCTATGATTGAGATCAAAATGGACGTGAAGATAGAGGTGCCAGATTTCGTAGCTAATTTTTGGGGTGAGTTCGCTGATGTTATGCCACCAGAACTCCCTAAAATATTACCACCAAAAAGGGATATTTATCATAAGTTTGAGTTGTTGCCGGATTCTATTGCCTCTGCACAAGCTCCTTATTGTATGACTCCAAAAAAGTTGGCTGGATTGAGGAAACAACTGAATGAGTTACTTGATGCTGGACTGATTTAACCGTCTAAGGTTCCCTATGGTGCTCCTGTTTTGTTACAAAATAAATAAGATGGTTCAATGAGAATGTGTGTGTAGTATCGGGCACTGAACAAAGTGATTGTCAAGAACAAATATTCGGTGTCGTTGGTGCAAGACCTTATGTACAAACTTTCACAAGCAAGTTGGTTCACTAAGTTAGATCTTAGGTTTGGTTATTGGAAGGTTAGAATAGCGGAGGGTGATGAACCAAAACTACGTGTGTAACTATATTTGGTTCATATGAATTTCTTGTAATGTCATTTGGCTTAACTACCCCGGCTACTTTCTGTAACTTAATGAATGACGTATTGTTTGAGTATCTTGATGATTTCGTAGTAGTGTACTTAGATGATATAGTCATTTATAGTCGCTCATTGGATGAACATATTCAACTTTTGAGCAAAGTATTATCTCGACTGCGGAATACAAGCTCTATATCAAAATGGAGAAATGTGAATTTTCCCAGCCAGAAATAAAGTTTAATGGAATTTGGTGAGTCATAATCAAGTGATAATGTACCAAAAAAAAGTGCAGGCCATTGTTGATTGGCTGGCACCAAGCAACATAAATGAGTTGCATTCATTTTTGGGCTTGACAATTACTATCGAAAGTTTATTGCTGGTTATTCAAAGAAGGTTGATGCATTGACAGACTTATTGAAGAAGAATGTTTAATGGGGTTGGTCCGAAAAATATGAAGTTGCTTTTGTGTCATTGAAAGAAGTCATTGCGTTGGAATCAATATTAAAGTTGTCTAACTTTGAGATGTCGTTTGAAGTGTACGCTGATGCTTCCAACAAAGCTGTTGGAGGTGTGTTGGTGCAAGAAGGTAATCATGTGGTCTTTGAAAGCAAAAAAATGAAATATGAGGAGCAAAGGTATTCTACTCATGGAAATGAGATGGTTGTTGTTATGCATTGCTTGCAAATGTGGCGAGTTTACTTATTGTGGACTAAGTTTGTGGTTCGGACTAATAACGTTGCTAATACATTTTTTAAAATGCAACGCAAGCTAAGTTCAAAGCAGCCTCATTGATAAGAGTTTCTAGTAGAATATGACTTTGTTTGGGAGCACAAATTGAGAAAACATAATCAGGTTATTGATGCGTTGAGTCGAAAAGAGGTATTTGCTGCCATCTATTCAATTTCTCATTTGGAGTATGATTTTATTAAAAAGATTAGACTATGTGCTGCTAACGACTCATTATATGCAAAGTTGATGAATCAAGTTCGGAATGAAACAGTGATGATGTATTCGATTGAGGACGATCTGCTCCATTTTAAAGGGGAGATGGGAATCGTGATACCTCAAGATGGTGGATTGCGTAAAGACTTGATAAAAGAGGTGCATAATACTATTTGGGCAGGTCATCCATGTGTTGAACAAATGTTTTCTTTGTTGTCTCTAGTTTATTTCTAGCCAAAGATGAAAGATGATATATAAGCTTATGTGAAAACTTATCTAGTGTGTCAGCTGGACAAGACTGAGTGAAAGAAGGAGGCATGTTTGTTGCAGCCTCTTCCTATTCCTGAAAGTCCAGGATGTCTGTTTCTATGGACTTCATGGGTTCCCTAAAGTTAAAGATATGACATCAATTATGGTGGTGGTTGACAAGTTCTCAAAGTGATATTTTCATTGCTGCACCAGTTGTTTGTTCGTCGGACGTTGTTGCAGATTTGTTTTATAAAAATGTGGTTAAGTTCTTTGGTGTTGCGGGTGACATTGTGAGTGACAGAGATGCTCGTTTCACTGGTCGATTTTGGACAGCGTTGTTCAACTTGATGGGGACAGATTTAAAATTTTCTAATGCCAATCATCCCCAAACTGATGGGCAGATCGAAAGGATTAATCACTTGTTGGTAGAATATCTGAGGCACTATGTGACAGTGAGTCAACGAAACTGGATGGACTTGTTGGATATGACACAATTTTGCTATAATTTGCACAAGTCGTCGGCAACGGAGAATTTATTTATGAACAGTCGTTGCTTGTGCTTTTACAATATTTCAAGACCTACAAAACCACAGTGCCAACCAAGGTATGATTACTTTAATTGTAATTAACAATATTTTTCTTCTTCTTCTTAGGTTAATTCAAAAAAGTTTCAGAATCTGATTTCAAGATTGTCTCTTTGCAACGGATTCGGAGACGAATGTTACATACTTCCTTTAGTAAAATAAGAAACTATCATTTTATAGAATTAATTTTTATATGCATATATACTTTAAAAATTTGTATAGCTAACTGGAAGATATTTGATATCTGAGATTTAATTAGTCTACACTCTACAGAATAAATTTCGTTCTTTAAATATCGACATCGCTTATAAAATTTGAATATAGGCAAGTGGAAAAGTCCACTCTAAGTTTTAAATTTTGTATTTGCAGTATTCTTGTGGTTGATGGCAGGTGATTTTCAATTCTAATGAAAGGAACTAGAAGTTAACTTTTATATTAAACTCTATTTTCTAACTGTATATATCTTCTCATTATAAACTAGACATTTTCATCAAGTAAGTTTGGGAATTATTCTCACTGTCATTTTCATGATCAGAAAAAGTTTGAGAAATAAAGGACATAAAATGGCCAAATTGAAGAACAATATTGTGAGAAGTTTCTATTTTCTCATCAACGCATCACAAGGGTTATAAAGGGCTAAGTTATTTAAACATTTTATCTCATTGCTTTGAACAAAGACAATATAATGGAGTGGATGGGTAAACTAGGCTCAGTCTGACCCAACCCAACAGTTATTGAGCATATGCCCATTTCCCTATGAAGAAGAGAACTTTGAATAGTTTAAAAAATGAACCCCGAGAGATGCAAACAACTTGTGTTATCACAAAATTGGAGAGAGCAAATATATTCTTATACTATCTTAAACTATTCAATATTATCATTCATTATACTTTTAAGGTTTTTGTTTGGGTTATGGAACAATAAAAATAAAATGAAATAAACTCGAATGCGAATTATGTTTTCGAATGTCGAAAATTATGTCGTCCGACATCAGTAACAACACTTTAGCAAAACAGAAAACTTCGAAGAATAAATGCAGCGGAAATTTAAAGAACACAAAGATTTTAAAAAGTTATATTATACAAATGAACAAATTCCTTTCTTTACATATTTACAAGATAAAATAAAATTGAATTAAAAGTTGAAGTCGCAGATGACTTCTGAAAAATCTAACTACGTAGACATAGACAACCTCTCATTACAATCGCTCCATACAAAACTAATCTAGAATCTAAACAGCAATTGTAATGTTGGACAAAATGTCGTCGACACACTCAGGCCGCAACATTGATGATCCAAACTCCTGAGATAAAATTTCGAGAGCTCTCTTGGTATTTTTGTTTTCTGGTTCTGGATATTGATTCAATGTATTCCTTGAAAAGCTCATCGATCGGTTGTGGTGGTTGAGGGAAAGGTGGGCAGCTGGTAGGCTTGGTTGGAGACGATCAAAGAGAAAAAAACTCTAACAACTTTGACTTGTTCCTCACAAAAAGCAGTAGCCTTGACTCGTTCTTCACACTTGTTTACCAACTCCTTTTTACCTTGTCAAGTCATATTTACTACATAGTAATCATTACATGAAGTAAGGTAAAATCAGTTCTGAAAATGTTGGTCTGAATGTTGTGCAATATTTGTCCCAACATACTTACATATTCATATCAATACTTTAGGAGATATGTTGGGTCAAATGTCACAACATCAAATCTAACATTAACAATCTCCCCCTTTTGTCTTTATTCACAAAACTCATTAAAATGTAAGGTTGACTTAGGATGTCACAAATGTTGTCCAACATCTGTGATCAACAATTTCAAAGTCATGCTCTCATTAACCTGTGATGGCATACAAACAATCATGTATATACCGATTCATAGGATTAGAAAAGAAAAAGAAAAAAAACTGAGCACACATATCATCCAATATATACACAACACAAATAGAAATAAACCATTGTCAACAAATATCCACATCAATCCATCAAACCATTAAACCACTGAACAAACATTTACAACTCAGGTTCAACAACATCATTCAGATTAATCTTTGCTCATCATACAATAGCAGCAGCTTACAACAGCTTTCTACCCCTGCATAATAGCTTCAGCTTCCTCTGCATCATATCATCATTAGCTTCCTCTTTCTTTCGCTGCATCAGCAACAACATCTCCCCATACATCTTCATCAGCATCTCTCTCTACATCAACAGCATCTCCCTCTCTTTTATGAAGAAAATAGCTGTTACACCCCGTAGTTCTGGCCATGCGTATGAGAACGTACGAAAGGGATTAAGACTTAAAATTTTAGAAAGATAGGTTGACGGCTGGTTTCGGACGGGTTGTTGGTCAACTTTGAGGCGGTTTATGTCCCATTACATTGAGAGTCCCTAGGTGTTTCAAAGGCCTAGTACGTAGTTCGTTGAGTCTAGGTTCCAACGCAACCAACCGTTCGTCGATAGGATACCGGAGTAGAAAGTTATGGAAGTTGCAGGTTCGGTCTTGTGTGGAGCGGAAGCAAATTTTCGGGGCCAGCGCCAGTGGCTGCAATCTGATGGGGCGCCGGAAATTCTGAAAGTTCACAGAAGATTCAGCGCCGCGGCGCCGAGGCGGAGTTCTGGCGGAAAAACTGAGGAAAATCAGATTTCTTCTTTTAAAAGGGCCATGGGAGGGTGACAAGTGTCCCCCCCCATCTGATTTTTGCATGCACTATTTATTGACCAAGTCTTGAAGACTTGGTCATTCTTCAAACTCTTCTCTCTCTCTAAATTAGAAGCTCCTCCTTCTCTCTAGAAAATCAAAAGGAAATCAAGGATTGAGGAAAATCTGAAAAGTGTGGCAAGAAGGAAACTTATTTGCAAGCTTGTAGGAGTTATTGTGGTGGTGTTTTGGAAAGAAGGCTAGCAAATTTGATGGATTAATTTGGCTAAAGCTCTAAGGTAACGATTCTTTCTCTTGTTGATAGTTTTTGGTGTTGCATGTGAAGAAGAAAGAACTTGTAGTGGTAAATAGTGCTCTTAGATACATTGCATGTAAGAAATGTGGTTTGGATATGAAAGGTTTGAATAAGGTTAGGATGTGGACATGTTGTAGCCTAAATTTTACCTTAAACTTGTTAAATTAGTTGTTATGCATTGTGGGGCAGAATTTTACACATCCAAGTTTAGGTGTGTAATCCCCATTGAATTGATTGGATTGTTGGGCCTTAAAAGTGGCGTTTGGATGTTGAATTTCGGCCTTGGAAAAGGTGGCAAAGTATGTAGAAACAAAGGAAATGCTGCCCGATTTTCTGTAGGATTTAGTGACTTTGCACTTGGAAAATTCTATGTTGAAGCTAGAGGTTAATAAACGTATTATGGTCATTATAGGTTGACGTACTACGTGTGGTGTATTGGACTTAGCAAGTGGATTAACCGGAGAGGTATGTGAAACTTTCTTATCTCTTGAGCATGAGTAGTTATACTATATAGTACGGTAGACGTACGTGTTTTAAATAAAGTAAATCCTTGGGTATACTTGAAGTATTTTGAAAATTGTGCAAAATGATTTGAAGTATAAGTCTCTTGGTTAATAAAGGAACGAAATTGTTTATAAGGAGTTATAACGGCTTTATGGGAAGTTAGTTATAACGGCCTTATGAAAGGATAAGAATGTCTTAATTTCTAAAGCATAAAGTTAGTATAACGGCTTTATGGGGAGTTGGTTATAATAACTTTATGGAAGGTTAAAGGACTGGTCTTCTCGAGTAGGGTAAACAAAGATGAAAGAATCGAAATTAAGTGGGGCAAATTTGATTTAAAAAGGCATCAATTGCTTAGAGTGTAAAATGGGAATTTTTATGTGAAAAAGGGGTCTTTTGAAAGGGTATAAGTACACGGTACTTCGGGTTAAATTCTCCGGATTTGATTAAACAATAGGAAGGTGCTTTAAGGTCAAGAATGAGATTTATTTTGTAGATTAATGAAAGTCTAAAGAAGTTGTGAAAGTACTTGGACGTACCGTCAGTGATGGAGGATTCCACGGGTATGCTTCCATTGTCTTAGTATGAGTTTACTTGGACGTACCGTCAGTGATGTGGGATTCCACGGGTATGCTTCCATGGTCGTAGTATGAGCTTACTTGGACGTACCGTCAGTGATGGAGGATTCCACGGGTATGCTTCCATGGTCATAAGACGTACCGACAGTGATGTGAGATTCCATGGGTATGCACCTTGGACATGCTTACGATGAGGGATTCCGAGGCATGCAGTATGAGGTTACCTGGACGTACCGACAGTGATGTGGGATTCCACGGCCCACGGGTATTCTTCCAGTGTGGTTGTGACATTTGTATATTCCGTGGATTTGCTACCCACGATGCGAGGAATACCTCATGCGAGTCTGTAGGGCTCATGCGGGTGAAATAGTCTCATGCGGGTGAGTACAGCCTATGCGAGGAATACCTCATGCGGGTCCACATGACCCATGCGGGTGAAATAGTCCCAGGAGTAGGAGTGCTTGACGATACTGTGGGGCGGATGACCTTTCTTTGATCATGAGCTTCCTATTTTAATGCAGTATAGTATATGCTTGTTATTCTCGTTATTGGTAAGGCACATGTTACTCAGAACCGATTTTCATACATGTCTCCGTTATTTTAGACTTATGAGGTATTTTCGATTTTTCCAGCCGCATACTTAGTACATATTGTGTAATCGACCCCTTCTGGCCGCGTTCACGCCGCAGGTGGTAAAGTAGCGGTGGTGGATCCTCATCCTGGATCACCGGTCCGTGTCCAAGCTCCATTCTTCCGGAGGCTTGTTTTGTTGGTACGGTTTTTCCCTGATGCTATAGGTATTATGTACATTCAGGGGTATGGCGGGGCCCTGTCCCGCCACAGTTGTTATTCTTAGAGGTCTGTAGTCACGTTTGTGGTTTGGGATGTAAGGACAAGTTGTACTGTTTACTTTTGATTAAGTTTAATCTATGAAAGGCGGCCTTGTCGGCTAGCCAGTGATGTTTGCTATATTCAGGTTTATGTGTATGTATGTTCCGCTGCTATTCTCTGATGTATACTGACGGTGCCCTTGAGGCACCGCCGCGCCCCGTGGTCGGTCGTGATGAGCTTCATAAAATGGTCTCTATCTTGTATCAGGGTATTTCTTGCAGCATCAACCTCAAAAATATGTTAGTTGATTTTTCCAATTTGATCCACAAGCCATTCTGTAGACAGTGTAGACTATCTGGACCAGTGTTGCCCAGAATGTTGGTGACATTTCTGGCAACATTTTCACTTTCAGCTTCCTTCTTTCAGGGCAAGTCGATGACTATGTCCTTGCTCTTCAGAATTGCTTTGTTCACAGTGTAAAGCTCAGGAGCCTTCCCTAAAGTGTCTTCTCTCTTAGGCTCAAAGCCTTGGGTGGTTAATACTTTGTAGATCAGAGAGGAAAAAGGAAGGATTGAAGTTGATTATTTCTCAACCAAGTTGGCGATTTGATGAAATATCATTTTTTCCAAATCAACTTTCAAACCTTTCTCAATTTTATACAATAGGGTGGCTTGTTCAGATGTTACAATTGACTCATTCATTGTAGGGAGCCAATTGTGAATAGCAATTTCACGGATGTTAGCTGAAATGTTGCCTGAGATATTGTGGCAACATTTGTGGCAGCACTTGTCCTTGTAGTCCTGGAAACTCCCTTTGAAAAAAAATATTTCAAGGGAGTTTCATCTGGAATTTCCCTTCTTGAGACACACTGGGCTGTTCAGAAGCAGATGGTTCTTCCTCAGTTGAGAAAACATATTATGTATTTTCACTATCACTGCTCGAGTAAGAGGGTTTATATGTTTCATATTTAGTCCTTTTGCTACTCGAACCTTCTTGAACTATTTTCTCAAACACTCTACTCAATCGGCGAGAAGGAAAGGCATATGACCTTGGACTTTTACCCAGAGATGAGAAATCAAAAGTATGATCGACATCTATAGGGTTATTATTATCTCCTGGATAGTTGATATCTAAAGGTTCATCAAAACCTTTAAACTCTATTGCTTTAGAAAGACCCTCATGGAGATTTGAGGAAGAAGACTGGCCTGGTTGTTGAGGTGTATTCGACGGAGGGCTAATGCTCATGGGAGTGTTGGATGGAATGTTGGCTGACATTTGTTCTGACATTGGAGAAGTTTTCATCGGTGAGAATTGAGGAGAGGGTTTTGAGAAATTAGGGTTTGTGAAAGTGATTAGAGTTTGATTTGGTGTTTCCATCGGGTAGGTAGGAAGATATACACCCGCTGATCTTTTCCCTTTTTTAATTTTATGGGAAAATCGGAAATGATAAAATAATATTAGATGAGAGGAATATTTATATACATGACAAACCTTTTTTTAGCAACAAAAATCTCTTATTTTTAGGTGTTTTAATTTTACACAATAACTTACACCTAAAATATTGAGATAAAATATAAACATCACAGTAGGAATAACATTTAATCTTATCATTTTAAATTCTGAAATTCCATTAAACAAGGCATAAAAATAGGGAGTAAAATCTGATATTTCAAAAATTAGATAAGAACACCCTCCCAACACATATCACATTCTGAAAATGTCAACAGTAATGTTGTCAACATTTTGGACGACACAAGTATTTTGATCCCACAACTTTTCGTTTTAGCAACAAATCAAGACACATTTTATACGTATTTTATGAGTTTGACCACTGGACCAATGTAATATTTTTCTATCGTGTCCTTGATCTAATCATATAACACATACAAAAGAATTTTGTGTGTCAAAAATAAGAATACTTTTATGGTATTCCAAATCTCTTCTTGAATCACTTGATACTCATATAGAATTTGGAACGGTATCTTTTCACGGGCTTTGCCCATTTTTTTCAGTTGCCAAATATTTGTAGAGATTTTGCCTTATTTTGATACTATCTTTCTATGAAATATATATATATATATCGCAGAGAACGATATCACTTTGATAACATATTCTTATTGAAGGACCATGCTTGTGTGACCAAATGTTATGCACCATACATCAACAATAATCAGCTAGTGATATGACATAGATAAATGTCACCCGAAATGTTAGACAACATTTCAGCCGACATTCACCAAAAAACCTTTTTTGAGATTACAAAGACCAAGAGATTTCTTCAAACTAGAAAATCTCTCATGGTTCAAACCCTTTTTAAAAATATCAGCTAGTTGATGAAGAGTGTCACATTTTCAATTGGAACTAGCAGTTTTTCAACTAAATCTCTTAAGAAGTGACGCCTAATATCAATATGTTTAGTACGTCAGTGCTGAACTGGATTTTTGAAAATATTTATAGCACTCAAATTATCACAGTATAAAATTAAAATGTTGCTAGAAAATACATAGTCGTCTAACATGTGTTGTAGTCATATTAATTGAGAGCAACAACTTTCAGTTGCTACATATTCAGATTCAGCAGTTGAAAGTGAGACACAATTTTGTTTACGACTATACCTTGAAACAAGGTTGTCAAGATAAAAATATCCTCCACTTGTACTTTTCTATCATCCATATCTCCAACCCAATCTGAGTCACTAAATTCTATTAAGTTAGAATTAGTGTATTTGGAATATTAGATTCTCAGCTCACATTTGCCAGCAACATATCGAATAATATGTTTTACGACATTTAAGTGAGACATTTTGGGACAGGCTTGAAAACATGCAAAAACACAAACACTAAATATAATATCTGGGCGACTAGCAGTAAGGTAAAGAAGACTACCTATCATAGATCGATATAATGTTGGGTCAAAATTTTCACCAACATTATTCTTACATACCTTCTGTGATGAAGTTATTGGCGTTTTCATCTGTTTAGTGTTCTCCAAACCAAATCTTTTAACTAGATTCTTGGCATATTTACTCCGTGAGATGAAGATTTCATCCTCACTTTGCTTTATCTACAAGCCTAATAAAAAAAGTTAGTTCCACAATCATGCTTATTTCAAATGTCGATGACATAGCTTCAACAAATGAGTTTAGGTACGACTGTGAAGTCGATCCAAAGACTATGCCATCCTCGTATTTTTGAACAATTATAATATGTACACTGTGTCATTTAATAAATAAAGTATGATTAGCTTCACCACGGTTAAAACTAAATTCAAGAAGAAAGTTAATTAAACGATCATATCATGCACGAGGGGCTTGTTTCAACCCATAGAAAGCCTTTTTAAGCTTGTACACATAGTGTGGATGGTAAGGATCTTCAAATCATTTTGGTTGTTCAACATACCCTCCTTGTCTATATAACTATTTAAGAAGGCGCATTTTACATCCATTTGGTGTAAAGTAATTTTCAGACAACAAGTAATAGCAAGTAAAAGTCTAATCGACACGATTCTAGCTACAAGTGTGAAGGTTTAATCAAAAGTTAATTCCTTCAACCTGAGTATAACCTTGTGCAACTAGACATGCTTTGTTTCAGATATTTATTCTCGATTCGTCTGATTTATTTTTAAAAATTCACTTAGTTCCAATTACATTTGTATTGTTTGGACATGGAACTAAGTCCCAGACTTCATTTCGAGAAAATTGTTCAAGCTCTTCTTGCATTGCTTGTATCCAGAAATTATCTTTAAGTGCTTCTACAACATTCTTTGGTTCTAATGTAGCTATAAAACAAGAAAAACTAACCTCTTGGTATATGGTTGACATACACACATACCTTACCATTTCTCTATAGTTGAGTGGTTCTTTGCCTCTTGTTCTAATTCCTTCAAAAACTCCCCCTATCACTTGTCTCGTTGGATGATTCTTCCTAATCTTTGATGAGGGGTCTCTACGAACTTGGTCTATCAATTCTACACTTGACTCCCCATATGTGGTCTTTGTGGTCTCTATTGCTTTTTCGGATGTTGCTCTAAGAGTGGTAATATTTGTGGCAACATCCGATTCTTCTACCTTTTGTGGACTTTTCACTGTATCTATAATGTTATTTTCAACAGTTTTTCCTGAACATCAGAAAGATCATCAAAGATAACATTTACAAACACTTGTATAGTTTTGAATCTCAGATTGTATACTCTATAAACATGACTATTTTGTGAATAGCCAACAAAAATTTCTTTATCACTCTTATAGTCAAATTTTGTCAAACGATCCCTGTCATTTAAAATATAACAAATATACCCAAAAATATGAAAGTAACACAAGTTTGATTTCTTTCCATTTATAATCTCATAGGGTGTCATCTTTGGTCCTGACTTTAAATAGACTCTATTAGCGATGTGATTAGTAGTATTCAAGGCTTCTGCACATAAACATTTTGACAAATGTTTAGAACTAAGTATCACTCTAGCCATTTCTTGTAATGTCTTATTCTTCCGTTCAACAACTCCATTCCGTTGAGGAGATTTGGGGGCAGAAAACTCATAGACAATTCCTTTTTTCTCACAAAAATTGTGAATGAACTATTTTCAAATTCTATTCCATGGTCGGATCTAATCCGAAAAATAGGAGAGTAGAATAGATTTCTAATTCTAGAGTGCATGATTTTAAACATGTCAAACGTTTGTGATTTTTCTTTCAAAAAATATATCCCATAATATCTAGAAAAATCATCTACTATCACAAAGGAATACCTCATGCCTCCTAGACTGTCTACTTCAATTGGACCCATTAAATCCATATATAGTAATTAAAAATAGTGAGACGTACTTGAATGTTGTCCGTCGTGTTGGACAACATTATGAGAGACACGGGTTTGCTTACCTTTCAAACAATCTTCACAAACAGTTTTACCTTTATGACTAAGTTTGGGTATGCCTCTAACCGCTTCATATGAGACCAATTTTTCTATATTGCGGTAGTTGACATGCCCCAACTTTTGATGTCATAGTGTTGTGTCATCAATCTTAGCATTATTGCATGTTTCTTGTCTTCCAACAAGATAGCAATTGTCACATGTTCTTGTTCCTATCATGACACATATATTTGCTTCATTCGTAACTTTACAGATATTCTTATTAAATTTTACCTCAAGATCGTCATCACACAGTTGACTAATACTAATCAAATTAGCCACTAATCCCTCAACGTGTAAGACATTTCTTAAGGTTGGAAATCCAAAATCTATTTTCCAATTATTTTGCTTTTACTGTCACCTCCATAAGTCACGTTCCTCCATTGAATGACTCATAGTTATTTAGAAAATCTTGTGTACCTGTCATGTGGCGAGAACATCCACTATCAAAGTACCAAGAACCTGTAATATTTATTCTTAATGCAGTTATAGCAATATTACATGTTACATCCTTTTTAGGAATCCAAAATCTCTTAAAATAGTTTTTACCTTTTGGCTCAGAAATGTTGTTTCGAATATTTGACAACATTTTAGGCAATATTTTACTCACAAAATTTTGAAGTTTGAAACAATATGGTTTTAAGTGTCCAGGGGAGTTACAGTGATGACATACAAACTTCATATTCTTTGACATATATGAGAACCATTATTCATCCATTTTTCTTTTACAAATATTTTCTCATTTTTATCAAAGAGATTAGAGCATATGGTTTGAAGAGAGTTTTGGTACCCGATATTTCATGTTAAGGTTCACTAAAGTTGAAATCTCATTCAATTTCGAAGTCCCCGTGTTGAGCTTACAGAAGGTTTCTTCGGATCTTACCAATTTTAATATCCTTTTTGGTAAGTGCAACCTCAAGTCGGATTATCGTGTCTTTAAATACTAAATTCTCATAAGTTAAAGATTTTACTTTTTTGTCAAGTTGCTTGAAATCAAACATTATCGATTTTCTATAATTTAAAGCCACGCTAATTCAAACCAAAAGAAAGATCCAAATTTTAAGTCAGTTTTTTCCTTATTTATAATAGTAAAAAACCTTATTTATAAAATTATAGTAATAGTTTAAACCTACTTTGATTAGAAATTAACAAATTTATTTCCGTCTAAAATTTTGACTACAATATCTAATTAGTAAATAAAAGTTATACGAGTAGCGAATCCTATTTTGGGTTTGATTCAATTTTTCGGATATTCTTTTAAACTAGTATGTATACTGTTTAAAAAGCCCAAAAATATACTGTTCGAATAATTCTTTTTTATTGTAGTAAGCCATTCAGTATTTTTAAAATTTGGATTTCTAATATTAGTCCTTCCATTAAGGTTGGAGACCAAATCAAGAATCTTCCATAATATGACAAGGTGAACAGCAAAAATCAACATTTAACCCCCATTTACTTAATCTACATCTGTTGACAACTTTTTAAGTGTAATCACATAGTTTACCTTGATTTCGATAAAGTTTTTCTATGCTTAAATTATTTATGTTTGAAAATATTAAGTATGTAACACAAACCTCCCTTAAGCTCTTTTTATACACATGACAATTGATCTTATTTATTTTTAAACCATATAATAACAGACATCTTAAGTTATTTTGAGTTATTTATTTTTCAGTATCATATCATGTAATTGTTTAGCATTTTTAAAATATACTTGTTAATGTTGGGTTTTATGTTATGACATTTACCCAACATAACATTTTCAGTACTAAGTTAAAATCAGAAAATGTTGGAACAAATGTCATGACATTCGGACCAACATTCTGATAACAGTTTTGCCCTTCTTCATGGACTGACGCTGATCTCGTGGATTTTTACCACAATGGTAAAGTGACATGGCAAGGAACTTGTTGAGCTGATTATACACGTGGGAAGACCAAGTCCAAGACGTTGCTAAACTTGGGGAACAAGTCCAAGAGGTTGGAGGATTTTGCTCCACATTCGTCTCCAACAACCCTTATCAAGCTGCCCACCTTTTGCTCAACTTCCACAACGATTCATTGAACATTTCAAGGAAGACTCTCTACTATAAGTAGAGAGGCTACATCAAGGAATTGATATCCAGAAAATACAAGAGAAAAAAATTAAGAGAGCTCTCCAGAAAACTGGATCATTGTGTTGCCTGAGCTTTTCGACGACATTCTGTCCAACATTATAGTTGCTGCCTAGATTCTAGATTAGTTCTTTATTGAAGCAATTATAATGAGATGTTGTCTATATCTACTTAGTTAGATTTATCAGACATAAGTCATCTGCGACTTAAACTTTTTATTCCTTTTGTATTATTTTGTAAGATTGTAAAAGAATGAATATATTCAATTATATATATATATATATATATATATATATATATATATATATATATATATACAATATTTTTGGTCATTATATAACCTATGTAAATTTAAACCTTTGTATCTTTATTATTTTCGCTGCAATTTACTCTTCAAAGGGTTTTCTATTTTATCTAAGTGTCGTCAGTTCTGTCGGACGACATTGTTAACGACATTTGCAAACTGTTCCAGCATACAAACGATTTTACTTACTGATTGTTTTTTATTATTCTATAGTATAACCTCCGGGATCCAACAAGTGGTATCAGAGCCTACACTTGACATAATAAGTGTTTGATCCTGTTATATAAACTATGGATCCGGCTAATCCAATAATTGGTAGACTTCCTATTTTAGAGGGACAAAGGAATGCCTAAGGAACTACGAGTCACTCAGTGGATGAAATGTAACTTATGGAGGTGGCAGCAAAAGTAAGATCATAGGAAGAGGAACCTTAAGTGTTCCTGGAGTTCCAGCCTTGGAAAATGTCTTACATGTTGACGGATTAATGGCTAATCTAGTCAGCATAAGTCAATTATGCGATGACAACCTAGAGGTAAAGTTTAATAAGTATGCTTGTATAGTTACAAATGAAGTTAACCAATGTGTAATGTCAGGTACAAGGACATGCGACAATTGCTATCTTGTTGGAGAACAAGAGATATGCAATAATGTTAGGGCAGATGACACTACCGTGTGGCATAAAAAATTAGGACATGTCAACTACCGTAACCTTGAAAGATTAATTTCTTATGAGGCAGTAAAATGCATCCCTAAACTAAGTCCTAAAGATAAAATAGTGGTTTGTAAAGATTGTCTAAAAGGTAAGTAAACCCGTGTCTCTCATAATGTTGCCCAGAATGACGGACAACATTCAGGTACGTCACACTGCTTTTAGCTTTTGCACATAGATCTTATGGGTCCAATCGAGGTAGATAGTCTATGAGGCATGCGATATTCTTATGTGATTGTAGATGACTTTTTCATGTACTCATGGATATTCTTTTTGAAAGAAAAGTCTCAAACGTTTGGCATGTTCAAAGTGTTGCACTCTAGGATAAGAAATCTGTATCATTCTTCCATTTTTTGAATTAGGTCAGATCATGGAAAAGAATTTGAGAATAATCTGTTCTCAACTTTTTGTGAGAAAAAAAGTATTTTCCATGAATTTTCTACTCCCAAGACTCCTCATCCGAATGGTGTAACAGAAAGGAAGAATAGGACTTTACAAGAGATGGCTAGGGTCATGCTGAGTTCTAAGGAATTGTCAAATGGTTTTTGGGCTGAAGCCTTGAATACTGCAAGTCACATAACAAATAGAGTCTATCTTAGGCCTGAAACTAAAATGACACCCTACGAGCTGTTAAATAAAAAGAAACCAAATCTACGTTACTTTCATGTATTTGGGTGTGTGTGTTACATCTTAAATGATAGAGAACAAGTAGTCAAGTTTGACTCTAAAAGTGACAAAAAGAGTTTTTGTCGGCTATTATCAAAATAGTCATGCTTACCGTGTGTATAATCTTAGAAATCAAAAATGTACAAGAATCTGTTAACGTTGTTTTCGATGATTGTTCTGATCTTACAGGAAAAATGCCTGAAAATAACGTTGTGATTACAGTGGAGAATGAGCAGAATGCTGAAGATTTAGATGTTTTCCCAAATGTCACGACATCCGAAGCAACATCTGAGTCAGAACCCGAGAGCACAGAAGGTGCAGATGAGGAATCAAATGCTGAATTGCAAGACCCAGTACGCAGGGATCCCTCATCTAGTATTAGAAAGAACCATCCTACAGGTCAAGTGATAGGAGAAATGTTCGAAGATTTAAGAACAAGAAGGAAAGAGCCTCGGAATTACAGAGATATGGTCAGATATGTGTGTATGTATACCATGTATCAAAAGGTAAGTCTTTCTTGTTATGTATCTACTCTATAACCAAAGAATGTTGGAGAAGCACTCAAGGACAATTGTTGGATACAAGCTATGCAAGAAGAACTTGAACAGTTCACGAGAAATGAAGTCTGGGATTTAGTTCCACGTCCAAATGATATTAATGTTATTGGAACTAAATGGATTTTAAGAACAAGACAGATGAATCTGGAACTGTTGTAAGAAACAAGGTGAGACTAGTTGCTCAAGTATACACACAGGTCGAAGGAATTGACTATGATGAAACCTTTGCTCCTGTTGCCAGAGCTGAGTCAATTAGGTTGTTACTTGTTGTAGCTTGCTGTCTGAATATCACTCTCCATCAGATGGATGTTAAAGGTGCCTTGTTGAATGACTATCTTGACAAAGAAGTCTATGTTGAACAACCCAAAGGATTTGAAAATCCACCCCGTCCTCAGTTTGTATACAAGCTCAAAAAGGCTTTGTATGGATTGAAACAAGCACCTCGAGCATGGTATGGTCGTTTAACTCAATTTCTTCTTAAATTTGGTTTTAAACGTGGTGAAGCTGATTGTACTTTGTTTATAAAATATCACGAAGTAGATATGGTCATTGCTCAAATCTATGTAGATGACATAGTCTTTGGTTCAACTTCACAGTCCCACCCTGAGACATTTTTTGAAGCTATGTCCTCCACATTTGAAATGAGCATGATAGGGGAATTAACCTTTTTCTTAGGCTTGCAGATAAAGCAAAATGAAGATGGAATCTTTATCTCCCAGAGTAAGTACGCCAATAATTTGGTTAAGAAGTTTGGATTAGAGAATGTTAAACAGATGAGGACTCCAATAGGATCAACACAGAAGATATGCAAAGACGATGTTGGCAAAAATGTCGATCCAACATTGTATCGATCTATGATAGGTAGTCTCTTGTATATCACTGCTAGTCGTCCTAATCTAATGTTTAGTGTTTGTATTTGTGCTCGATTTCAAGCCTATCCTAAAATCTCCCACTTAACCTTAAAACGTGTCATCCGATATGTTGCCGGCACATGTGAGTTGAGAATTTGGTATTCCAAAGACACTAATCCTAATTTAATAGGGTATAGTGACTCGGATTAGGTTGGTGATGTGGATGACAGAAAGAGTACGAGTGGAGGATGTTTTTACCTTGGCAATAATCTAGTATTTTGGTATAGTCGCAAACAAAACTGTGTCTCACTTTCAAATGCTGAATCTGAATATGTAGCAGCTAGAAGTTGTTGTTCTCAATTGATATGGTTAAGACACATGTTAGACGACTATAGTTTTCAAATAATATCTTAGTTTTGTATTATGATAACTTGAGTGCAATAAATATTTCCAAAAATCTTGTTCAGCACTCTCGTACAAAACATATAGATATTAGACATCATTTTTTAAGATAGTTGGTTGAAAAACAACTAGTTCAAATTGAACATGTTGATACTATTCATCAACTAGCTGATATTTTTACAAAAGTTTTGGATCATGAGAGATTTTCAAGTTTGAAAACTCTCTTGGTCTCTGTAATCTCTGAATCGGCACTGGTGGGTGAATGTCGGTTATCTCTAACATTTTGGGTGACATTTGCCTCTGTAATATCAGAATCTGATTGTGTTTACTGTTTTTGATGGTTTTAATTTTGTATTGTATGATCCTAAAATAAGAACATATTTTCAAAAAGTAATACGGTTCTCTGCGATGATATTAGATATCATAAAAATAGAGTATCAAAAGTGATACCGGAAATGACGTCATCTACATTTCGTCCGAAAATGACGTCCTTTATATTGCGTCCGGAAACGACGCTATCAGCATTACGTCCAGAAACGACGTCATCTACATTTCATCCGGAAACGACGAATATTTACATTACGTTCGGAAACGACGTCCTTTATATTACGTCCGGAAACGATGCCATCAACATTACGTCCGGAAACGACGTCATCTACATTTCGTCTGAAAATGACGTCCTTTATATTGCATCCGGAAACGACGCCATCAACATTACGTCCGGAAACGACGTCATCTACATTTCGTCTGGAATGACAAATATTTGCATCACGTACGGAAACGACGTCCTTTATATTGCGTTCGAAAACGACGCTATCAACATTACGTCCGGAAATGACGTCATCTACATTTCGTCCAAAAATGACAAATATTTGCATTACGTCCGGAAACGAAGTCCTTTATATTGCGTCCGGAAATGACGCCATCGGCATTACATCCAGAAACTCCCCCCTCTATATTTCGTCTGGAAACGACGAATATTTGCATTACGTCCAAAAACGACGTCCTTTATATTGCGTCCAGAAATGACGCCATCAACATTACATCCAGAAACGCCCCCCCTCTATATTTCGTCTGGAAACGACGAATATTTGCTTCACGTCCGAAAACGAAGAATATTTGCATTACGTCCGGAAACGACGAACGTTTGCAACTACATTACGTTTGCTCAAAGACAACATTTCAACTCAGAGGATCACATTTCTCATATATACGTGATTTATCATTTTTTTTCTTAACAGTTATGCACTAATTTTTCTTACACTTTAGCCTGCAGGAAACCTAATTTATAGGAGCAAGAACACAACGTTGAACCATCTCTTATGGCGAACCGAGGAAATTTGTACATCGAACGTCGATCCGCTCTCCTCCAGCATTCCGCAACACCAATGGCTCAGTGTCATCATAATTCAACACTGAGACAAAATTTTAAATCTGCGTCCGCCCGCCTTATATTTCTAGCATTACAGCAACCGGTGTCACCATAATTCGACACTAAGACTAAAATTTTGAATCTGCATCCGCATTGTCCCTAATTTTTCTAAAGTTGTAATAACTCAGTGTCATAATAATTCTACATTGGGACAAAAATTTGAATATGTGTTAGCCTTGCCTTTAATTCTCCAAATGTAGCAATAACCCAGTGTCATCATAATTCAACACTGAGGCAAATTTTGAATCGACGTCAGCCCATTTTTTTAGCATCGCAACAACCCAATGTCATCATAATTCGACACTAGGACAAAAATTTTAATTCGCATCCGCACCGTCTTTAATTTTGGCATCACAATAACAGTGTCATCATAATTCGACACTGGGATAAATTTTGAATCCGTGTCCGCACAATCTTTGATTTTCTAGCATCACAATAACTCAGTGTCATCATAATCCGACACTGCACAAATTTGGAATTTGCATTAGCCTTACGCTTGAATTCCTAGCATAAAAAATCCCACATTTTCTTTGAAACTCTTTTACCCATGCATTTTCTAATCTTTGACAATCAGGACAAAATTGACTACAAGTCAACGTCTTTGTCCGAAAACTCTTTCATCGTCTTCAGTCAAAGAGGGACAATTTGTTGACACCCAATTTTGTCCCACTGTCTGCATTTCATTCAGTTCGTCCTTTTATCTTTAATTAATTTCGCTATACTTCTCTCCAAAAAAAAAAAAAAAATTTCCATTAACTATAGTATAAAGTTTAAAGTATCGAGTATTATATTAATATATAAGCAAAATAATTTTAATATGTCGGCATTAGTATTGGTAATTGATTTTCTCTTAATATTTTTACCAATTACTAAATTAAGCATTTTTTATGAATATTATATTTTTACTTAAACTAAATGCATATATTAAATATTTTATACCGTAATTTATGTGTGTGTGCACTTTTAAAATTAATTAGGACAAAGAAGCATGCTTTAATTAATTAAATCCTCTCCCTTATTTTCCTATCCAATTCCCACTCCTTAAATTAATTAAACCCCTCACCCAAATAAACTCATCAGCCCAACTCCCATTTTTAATTCAATTCCAATAGCCCAATTACTTCCCCTCGACCCGGGCCCAACTACACTTCTTCACTAAATAAACCCATTATCGTTCATCTCCTTTGAACAAAAAACGAGAAAAACCAACGGTCATAGATCCCATCACCGACAATATTCCCCAAAACCCACGTCTGCAACAGCAAAAAGTCTCGACACCTCGTCATTTACTGCAAGCTCGAGACATGTGTTTGGTACTATCAACAGTACCACGCATGTCTCACATCAAAATCCCCTTTGTTTTGAATTTTGAATTGGGGGTTCGGATTTGAGGGTATAAAAGCAACCCATTTGGGTTGTGTTCATGTTTTTTTTTCCCGAGCTTTGGCTAAAGTTTAAGAAAAGAAACTCATATTCTAGAGCTTAAACTCAGAACACACACTCTCCTTATTGTAAAACCTCACAACCGCTCCTGATTTCTAGTAATTAGTTCAAAAGAAATCTATAAACACATAAGCTTTACTTCTCATCAATAGCACACACACATATACTCTCCGAGCGGAATCGACGAGTCGAGACGACGCTTCAGTCCGTCACCCGGAGAAGGTAAACCCGTCTTCCTCGCGGTTCATTTTATATTGTTGTATGTTTGTGTGTTAAACATGTGTTAGTTAGTTCATTTATTTATTATGTTCATTGATGCATAAATGTGATGTCGACTATTGTTTAATTGCTTGTTGGCCTATCAATTTGACTGTTAATACTTAAACCTGCTGTGTTGGCTTTACGTTTGGTATTGTGTGATTAGTATGCCATTTTAGTACTTGTTCGGCAAAAATCATGATCTAGATGGTTAGTTTAAGGTCTGGTTATTCCTGTTTCTTTGAGAATCGCGAACTGCGATAGTTGGATTTTGATTTGCGATTGTGGTTTGTTCCTTTTTCGTGCCTCGGATTCTTTGTTAAGCAGAGACTAAACTGTGTCCTCTTTATGGACTTAAATGTGCATTTGCAATCTGTTTTCTCTGTGATCTGATTAATAGTGCCTTTTATATCCCTGCCTTAATATATGAAAATTTGGGTCTGTATCTGTCTTTCCTATATGCTCATGAGTCACAAATGCATATTATTTGCCCTGAATTATGAATGAAAACATATTGAAACCCATTCAAATTGTCTATGTTCTGGTAAAGATATATAACTGTTAGTCTTAGGATAAACCATTATACATATTACCTGAGACCTTGTCATGCCTTCTTAAGTCCTGTTTGTTGTATTTTGGGTCATCTGCTTAGGATAAAAATGCTATATGATCATGTCATATCTACCTCCTTGTGATTTGAAACCTGTTGAACCATCTGCCTGTTACTCCAATACGAATTGAATAGGTTTTAAGGCCTGATATGTCATGAATGTTGTGTGCATGTGATATATGGTCCAGATTTGTGTCACTGTGGATACATATTAAAAATGTTATAAGTATCATACCTCTATAAATTTTGGTTGTTGGATACTCATTATTTTCCCTCTTCTTTCTTTGCATGACTTGGGGGAATTCTCCACTCGTCAAAATGCCTTCGAGACGCTGCTAAAACTCGAGACGACCTGTTGTTGCACTTTAAAACCATGGTTACTGTTCCCTTAAAATTACTGTTGTTACATTGATGTTGTTGCTGCATTTGTCGTGCCCGTTTTTAACCTCGGGGTCTGAACGGTATCCGCAACGTTGCTCTTTGTCACGGTTCCCTGGATGGAGCAATAATGCTGTTTTTAAGGAGTCGCCACCTAATTATTTAAGTGAATTAAGACACTTGATTTATTGCAATAAAACATACTGTAATTAATCTCCATTTAAAGGTCTGCGAAATTAATGAGATTCTGAATAAGGGTTCTTTATTATCCTAAAGGGAAGGGGTTAGACATCCTTTAAGATCCGCTAACTTGCGGTTATTCGTTCAAACCTAGGTTAATTATTTATTGCTCTTTTTATTCTACTTATTCTAAGCATTTTTTCATAACTTATAATTAAAATAAAGTGCAATACAGAATAATAAAATTAAAATTAAATGTGACATAAAATAAAATTTCGGGACATCTTTTAGCCCTTTTTAGGCCTTTTGCGCAAGATGATCTCCGGATACCTGCATAAACACTTAGTAAAAGTGGTAGTAATAGAATAAATAATTTTAATGCAATGACAAAAATTAATAAGTAAAGCTAAAAATAAATAAATCTGTCTTTTGCACAGAGGAGGCCTTGGAAATCAGACGGAGATTCCTTCATCGGCCAAACAAGTGTAGCATCTTGTTCAAAATCAGTTTAAAAAATAAGAGGGGCAAAATCGTCCAAAATCAATATGGAACAACAAAACAGTCGCAACGCAACAAATAGCAGCAGCGTGATAATTCAATAAAAGATGGTCCAGAAACCAGCGGAAACAACGGCAAGTTCGCCGAAAATAGTAGAAACATGGCAAGACAGTTCGCCGGAAACTTCCAAACGTCATCGGAGTCTTTCAAGAACTCCGGGCGAATGTAAAATCAGCGAAATCAGTCCAACAAAGATCTCGACTTCAGATAACCACAAAAATAAGACCAACACAGATCGCCGGAGTTTTTTAGAACTCCGGTGATATACAAAATGCAAAATCAGTCCAACCAACACCAACAATGCATCAAGAAATCGGAAAAATCAAACCATCCACCAAATGATACCAACAAAAACTCTCAATAAGAAACCAACCGCAGTCGCCGAAGTTTTCAACACTCCGGCGAGTTATCTAAAAAACAGAACCAAATCAGTCCACAACAACAATATGCAACAGATCGAACATAAAGCCGAACCAAAGCCAAAAGAATCAGTCCAAACGAACATACATAATAATAACGAAAATAGAAACAAACAGCGGGCGGCGAGCAGCGGCGTCACTTCCACGACGAGGTCGCCGGAGCAACGCCACCGCAGTGGTGAGGTTCGGCAGTGAGCAGTGAGGTGGTGGAACAGTAGTGGTCGATGGGATACAATGGTTCGTGAGAGACGGGATAGTGGTGGTGGTGCACTAGTTCGAACTCCGGCGGCGTGACTTCGCCGGAGTTATGGCGGATGGTGAAAAGGGGGACAGAGGGTTGTTGGCGATGGGAATGGCGTGGTGGTGGTCGTAGAAGATTACGGGAGAAGAGATTGAAGCAGTGTGTGTGTGTGTGTGTGCTGATGAGTTGGATGCGGCTGCTGAGGTTGGAGTGCGGCTTCATGGAGAGGCAGTGAAAGGGAGAGAGGGGGTAGGGTAGGTTAAATGTGCGGCTGAGGGTAAGGAGAAAGGGAGGGAGACTTTTGTTTTTATAGGGGTAGGATTAGAGTTTGGTATTTTGGGGGAAAAAATGAAAAGTGTGGTATTGTTTTGGGGGGGAAATGAAAAGTGGGTTTTGATTTTAGGGGGGAAAATAAAAGAGAGTGTTTGGATGAAATAAATAAAATGGTGTTGGATTGGAATGATTCAAATTGTGTCTTGGACTGGACTGGACTAGTTTGACAAAATGCAAGGCGGGTTAATTATTTAAAGAAAAATTATTTAAAAAGATGCAAAATTATTAAAATGCAAATGCCGACGCAATAATACTAAAATGCAATATTTAAGAAATGTTTAATGCCTGATTAAAAGTAAAAATTCGGTGCCAATTAACTATTTAAAGAGATGCAAACATAATAATAATAGAAACATAATATTAACAAAGACATAATGCTTAATTTAAAATAAAAAGATGCAATGCCATTTTGTGAAGAAATAAACATAGGATATTATGTAAAAAAAATGCAAAAATGATGATTAAAATGCGGTGTCCTAAAACACATAAAATTGCAACAAATATACGAAAAATGGGTCAAAATTGACTGTCAACAACATGTTCCTCTTTGTACGGAGATGATGGAAGAGTCTTCGGACAAAAATGTTGACTTGTAGCCAATTTTGTCCTGTTTTATAAACTATAACCCAAAAGTGGGGCTGATGGAGGCTCAAAAATTGTCCCAGTGTCGAATTATGATGACACAGGGTCATTGTGATGCGAAAATAAAAAGCAAAGCTGACGCTGATTTAAAAATGTCCCAGTGTCGAATTATGAGGACATTGGGTTGCTGCGATGCTAAAATTATGAACGGCCGAATACCGATTCAAAAATATGTCCCAGTATCAAATTTTGATGACACTGGGTTGCTGCGATGTTAAAAAATTAAAGCAGGCAGACGCCGATTCAAAATTGTCCCAGTATCGAATCATGATGACACTGAGCTGCTGTGATGCTGCAAAATTAAAGACAATGCCGACAGAGTGTTTGTAGATGTTGATGGCGTCATTGCATAGACGCGATGCAGATGTTCGTCGTTGCATAGATGAAAAATAGATGAAGTCGTTGCATAGGCTTAGATGAAATGACGTCATTGCATAGACGCGATGCAGATGCTCGTCGTTGCATAGACGAAATATGGATGAAGCCGTTGCATAGGCTTATATGAAATGACGTCGTTGCGATGACGCGATCGCAGATGCGTCGTCAGATAGACGAAATATGTATGAAGTTGTTGCATAGGCTTATATGAAATGACGTCGTTGCATAGACGCGATGCAGATGCTCGTCATTGCATATACGAAACATGGATGAAGCCGTTGCATAGACTTATATGAAATGACGTCGTTGCATAGAGGAAACATGGATGAAGCCGTTTCATAGGCTTATATGAAATGACGTCGTTGCATAGACGCGATGCAGATGCTCGTCGTTGCATAGACGAAACATGGATGAAGTCGTTGCATAGGCTTAAATGAAATGGCGTCGTTGCATAGACGCAATGCAGATGTTCGTCGTTGCATAGACGAAACATAGATGAAGCTGTTGTATAGGCTTATATGAAATGACGTCGTTTGCAAATGTTCGTCGTTGCATAGACGAAACATGGATGAAGCCGTTGCATAGGCTTATGAAATGACGTCGTTGTATAGACGCGATGCAGATGCTCGTCGTTGCATAGACGAAACATAGATGAAGCCGTTGTATAGGCTTAGATGAAATGCGTCGTTGCATAGACGCGATGCAGATGTTCGTTGTTGCATAGACGAAACATAGATGAAGCCGTTGCATAGGCTTATATGAAATGACGTCGTTGCATAGACGCGATGCAAATGCTCGTCGTTGCATAGACGAAACATAGATGAAGTCGTTGCATAGACTTAGATAAAATATGGTGTCGTTTTATGAACGTACCTGCTTTGTGACTCGCCTGAGTTGAGATAACGTCATTGCATAGATGTTGTGCGTTTGTAACCCGCATGGGTTTATTGTTGTGCTCCTGCCTTTGCTGATATGAAGATCCTGCACTAAAAGAAAACTTAGTGAGTTTCAGGAAATGAGTGGTTGATTAGCGTCGACCTTGTAGCTTTGGCTCTTAACGCTTGCATTCTCAGATTTGGACTGAAGACCTAATTGCCTGTTTTTTTTTTCTTTTTTTTCTGTATATTGTCATCTTCTTGCAGTGAATCCTTAAAATGTCCCAGTTTCTGGTAAAATAAAGATGTTGAACTTTCAACTGGGTAAGGTTGAATCTTGACGCTATTAAGACAATCAGGTAAGCAATTTTTTTTTATCATGAATGAAAAGCTAATGCGAGAATATGGACAATGTATAATTGAGTAGATGAGAATGCAACCCTCAAAATATGGCACAGTCATGTGTAGGTAGTCATGAATGCGAAATATATGATGATGTTAAACTCTCGAATGGACAAAATCGAGTCCTGTGCAAAACAAGGAAGAAATATTTCTAATGGAGTGACCGAAGCCGATGTGACTGCCTACATATCCCGCTGAGGGAATCAGGTCAGAGCGTAGTTCATGCTGCAAAATAACGATTTTTTATGATTTTAAAATGATGTGGACCGAAGCCGATGTGGCCGCCTACGTATCGCGCCGAGGGAATCAGGTCAAGACGTAGTTCGTGATGCAAAATAAGGATTTTTTTTATGATTTTAAAATGATATGGGACCGAAGCCGATGCGGCCGCCTACGTATCTCATCTTTGACGAGAATCAGGTCAAGACGTAGTTCGTGATGCAAAATAAGATTTTTTTTTATGATTTTAAAATGATGCGGGACCGAAGCCGATGTGGCCGCCTACGTATCCCGCTGAGGGAATCAGGTCAAGACGTAGTTCGCGATGCAATTTTTTTTTTTTTATGATTTTAAAATGATGCGACCGGCCGATGTGGCGCCACGATCCCGTGAGGAATCAGTTCAAGACGTAGTTCGTGATGCAAAATAACGATTTTATGATTTTAAAATGATGTGAGACCGAAGCCGATGTGGCCGCCTACGTATCCCGCAGAGGGAATCAGGTCAAGACGTAGTTCGTGCTGCAAAATAACGATTTTTTATGTAATATGTATTTTGTTGTTTTTTCTGGAAAAAATGGAAGACGACATTACGTTCCGACTTCAGTTGATACCAACAATTAGTATTGTGCATAAGGATATTCTTTTATTGCTTTCAGTCTAACCGAGATTGACTCTGGTGTAGTTCACACAGCTTCAGATAGTACATCAGACATACCTGAGTGTCGACACACTTGCTTGCATTCAAAGTTTCGAACTACACGTAATCTCACGTTTCAAATGCCCTCACAGAAAGAAAGTCTCATTTCTCACATATATTCCAGTATTTTGAATTTTGGGACGTTTAGAGAAGAAACACTCACACTCAGAAAGATGTTTAATGCATGCAATTGTGATACCATAGGCTTGGCTGTCATGTAAGTATCCACTAATGTGAGAACCCTCAGTATAAGATCATGTAGGCTCAGAATCGCTTGTAACGTAGGTTTGGGGAAGGGATGGATATCATTTGGGTAAAAAGTGACTAATCCTTCCTCGAGAGTTGGACTACGTCCGTGCTTGATATTTGTGCGTTTTGATGTTAACTTGCTTTTTTGTCCCGCTTTTCAGATCGACTTCTTTTGAATCTTTCATTTGGAGCCCCCTTTTTTCGGGGTTAGATTTCCTCTTTGTGTGAAGTCGTCATTTGTTTTTTTTTTCTTTTTGAGACTTTGACAATTTTTGTCTTTGCAAACTTCAACGCAGAATTTTGTCAGCCACTTGCACATTTCTATAGCGCTTGAGGAGGTCGGGCCAAGAGAGGGATAGTGCGTACGCACTCAGAAAGGTTATAGGTGTAATATGCGGTTGTCGAAAGAAATAGGTTTAGGCTCAAAGGGGTGTACTAGGGATAATGTTATTTGGTAGGCTGAAAAGGCTCAAACGGGTCAAAGAAAGCCTACGATCATTTCCTACACCGAGTGTTACTCAGGATTTCGCCTCAACAAACATTCAGGCCAAGTTCTAGATCACAATGCAACGCAATTGAACTTATTCAAACACTCACCACACAATGCATATGAAACGATGAGGTTGATTTCGTCCTTATCTTGGAAACACGCAAGACAATGTCACTTACGGGTGTGAATAAGAGGTACCAAAAGAATTTATGGTTTATCACAAAGTCAACCCGTACTGTTTTTTTTTTTGCACACTTGTAACTGTGTTGGAATCAACAAAGCTAAACAATAATACTTAAAAAATATTTTTGTATTTTTGAATAACATTTTTTTGTTGTATTTATGAACATTTTTTTTTTTTTTGAATAAAGGGTACCGAACCCGAATAGGGCTGCCTACTTATCCCGCCGAGGGAATCAGATGCGCGTAGTTCATTCAAATATGTTATAAAATGTATGCTTGAAAAGAATTTATCAAAGAAAGGATAGCAATATAAAGTTGTGCAAAAGAAATTATTGTCCACCGTGGACGAATGCAAAGTAAAATGAATGTAACAGAAAAATGAATGCCCGAAAACATGATGAATGAGATGCACGAGTGAGAAAAATATGCTTCTTTATTATAATTATTTTATTTTATTTTTTTATTTTTTTATTTTTTATGGTGGTGTCGAACCCAAAATGAGTTGCCTACGTATCACACCGTGTGGTGAGAATCAGACACGCGTAGTTCGGAATGATTATGCTGTAAAAATGCATGATAAATAATTATGTAATCAATAATAAACATATCAATTGAATGCAAATAAAGATACAAAATATATATGAACTGAGAGCGATGTCTCGTTGAATCTGGTATAAACTAACTTCTATTAATCAACATAACTATCGCTCATTTTTGTGATGATTTTTTTCCGACCGCTTCTAGGGTGATTAAGGGACGACCTTCCTGCAAAAAATATGAGAAATAGGTGAGTAGGAAAATGACAAAAATAATAAAAATGCTAAGGTGTGACAATATAGTCAAAGACTCCCCTGATTGGTTCGACCGGACTGGTGGTTGATGTTTCACAAAGTCCAAGTCGCGCTATTCAAGAGTGATTTACGCAGTAGAAGTCCTGATTGCAATGTGACAGCAAAAGTGCGAAAATGCAAATGCTCGAGCCCGGAATCACAAAATGGTAAGTATTGCATTAAATAATATGTACAGAGTTGATAGCGATAAACAATAGTAAACAAAAAGCATGCAAATCAAGCGCGTGCCCTAATATGCTTGGGACCTCCCTTATGCCAGAGGTAAGCCTAAACGCCAAATATGCGAGATTATGATAAATAAGTCCAAGTCGTTAAACTGCAATGTTTTGTTGGAAATGGCGACCAAATGACGGTGCACTTTTCCCAATTTCGGCGTGTCATGACCAGGCTTGGATCCGTCTATCATTATCACGCTACACATAGTATGTTGGTTGGTCGTTGGGTTGCGAAACCCGTCGAAATTTTTTGGTATTTTCCTAATTGTGGCGTCGATACCAGAGATCGACCCACCTAAGGTGTATGCATGTATGACTTAAAATAAAGAGGGTGGTATAACTCTATCTTAAATTCTCTAAGATTTGGCTTACAAGACGCAAGGTTCCCGAGCGATCGCCGAGTGAGAAGGCTCTGTGCCACCATTGGACCGGATTCTCCGCGTAAAATGCCAACTCTCCTAAATTTGGGTATTTGAAAGAAATTTGCGGGTGTGCAAAGCGCACCTCGCGTGTAGTGTGTGATAGTGTTAATTTTCCGTAAGGGAGGAAATATGAACGGAATGACAATTTAAGGTAAGCAGTAAAAGAATGTAGCAATTAAAGTAGTTAATTACAAAATAAAAGCAAACAATATAAAACATTTACAACAAATATAAAAGCAAAATAAGGCGCAATATTTAATTAACCTGAGTTTGCTATGATCAAGAATCTGATATCCCCAGCGGAGTCGCCATGCTGTCGCGCCCATTTTTTACCTCGGGGTCTGAACGGCATCCACAACGTTGCTCTTTGGCGCGGTTCCCTGGATGGAGCAATAATGTTGTTTTTAAGGAGTCGCCACCTAATTATTTAAGTGAATTAGGACACTTGATTTATTGCAATAAAAAATACTGTAATTAATCTCCATTTAATGGTCTGTGAAATTAATGAGATTCTGAATAAGAGTTTTTTATTATCCTAAAGGGAAGGGGTTAGACATCCTTTAAGATCCGCTAACTTGCGGTTATTCGTTCAAACCTAGGTTAATTATTTATTGCCCTTTTTATTCTACTTATTATATGCATTTTTTCATAACTTATAGTTAAAATAAAGTGCAATACAGAATAATAAAATTAAAATTAAATGCGACATAAAATAAAACTCCGGGACATCTTTTAGCCCTTTTTAGGCCTTTTGCGCAAGATGATCTCCGGATACCTGCATAAACACTTAGTAAAAGTGTTAGTAATAGAATAAATAATTTTAATATAATGACAAAAATTAATAAGTAAAATCAAAAATAAATAAATCCGTCTTTTGCACAGAGGAAGCCTTGAAAATCAGACGGAGATTCCTTCATCGGCCAAACAAGTGTAGCATCTTGTTCAAAATCAGTTTAAAAAATAAGAGGGGCAAAATCGTCCAAAATCAATATGGAACAACAAAACAGCCGCAACGCAACAAATAGCATCAACATGATAATTCAATAAAAGATGGTCCAGAAACCAGCAGAAACAACGACAAGTTCGCCGAAAATAGTAGAAACATGGCAAGACAGTTCGCCGGAAACTTCCAAACGTCACCGGAGTCTTTCAATAACTCCGGGAGAATGTAAAATCAGCGAAATCAGTCCAACAAAGATCACGACTTCAGATAACCACAAAAATAAGACCAACACAGATCGCTGGAGTTTTTTTAGAACTCCGGTGATATACAAAATACAAAAATCAGTCCAACCAACACCAACAACAGACCAAGAAATCAGAAAAATCAAACCATCCACCAACGACAGCCAACAAAAACTCTCAATAAGAAACCAACCGCAGTCGCCGAAGTTTTCAACACTCCGGCGAGTTATCTAAAAAACAGAACCAAATCAGTCCACAACAACAATATGCAACAGATCGAACATAAAGCCGAACCAAAGCCAAAAGAATCAGTCCAAACGAACATACATAATAATAACGAAAATAGAAACAAACAGCGGGCAACGAGCTGCGGCGTCACTTCCACGACGAGGTCGCCGGAGCAACGCCACCGCAGTGGTGAGGTTCGGCAGTGAGCAGTGAGGTGGTGGAACAATAGTGGTCGATGGAATACAATGGTTCGTGAGAGACGGGATAGTGGTGGTGGTGCACTGGTTCGAACTCCGGCGGCGTGACTTCACCGGAGTTATGGCGGATGGTGAAAAGGGGGACAGAGGGTTGTTGGCGACGGGAATGGCGTGGTGGTGGTCGTAGAAGATTACGGGAGAAGAGATTGAAGCAGTGTGTGTGTGTGTGTGTGCTGATGAGTTGGATGCGGCTGCTGAGGGTTGGGTGCGGCTGCTGTGGAGAAGACGAGTGAAAGGGAGAGAGGGGGTAGGGTAGGTTAAATGTGCGGCTGAGGGTAAGGAGAAAGGGAGGAAGGCTTTTGTTTTTATAGGGGTAGGATTAGGGTTTGGTATTTTGGGGGAGAAAATGAAAAGTGTGGTATTGTTTTGGGGGGAAATGAAAAGTGGGTTTTGATTTTAGGGGGGAAAATAAAACAGAGTGTTTGGATGAAATAAATAAAATGGCGTTGGATTGGAATGATTCAAATTGTGTCTTGGACTGGACTGGACTGGTTTGACAAAATGCAAGGCGGGTTAATTATTTAAAGAAAAATTATTTAAAAAGATGCAAAATTATTAAAATGCAAATGCCGACGCAATAATACTAAAATGCAATATTTAAGAAATGTTTAATGCCTGATTAAAAGTAAAAACGCGGTGCCAATTAACTATTTAAAGAGATGCAAACATAATAATAATAGAAACATAATATTAACAAAGACATAATGCTTAATTTAAAATAAAAAGATGCAATGCCATTTTGTGAAGAAATAAACATAGGATATTATGTAAAAAAAAAATGCAAAAATGATGATTAAAATGCGGTGTCCTAAAACACATAAAATTGCAACAAATATATGAAAAACGGGTCAAAATTGACTGTCAACAGCATTCATGATCAAGATTTATTTCATATCAAGCTAAGTTACTACTACATTTCGACCTTAACCATTGCTGCTCTTGGAGGTAAGTAACTGGTGCTATTTGCTACATTCTTGGGGTTGTTTTCTTTGGACACATCAGTTGTTTCCAATGCCCTTCTATTTGTAACATCTTAGGCTTTTGGTTATGAAAAGCAGAGGTTGCACTTGACCTTTTTCTACAGCTTTGCTGCTGCACTTTTAGACTTCTGTCTTTAAAAACCACTGCTTTTGGGATGAGAAAACACCATCTTTGAAAGTTAGTTACTGTTACAGTAATATAAACAATTTTGGGAAATGTGGTGTTCACTTTGAGATTAAATCTGAGGCAAAAGTTGATACAATTAGGTCATTATTGGGATGTTCCACTATGCCTGAAGAGTAAATGCTCCCTCAAGTTTTCGCATTTAATGAGGGTTGTTTGTTATGTTCTTAAGGTTGACAGGTTTGCTTACTACTGCCCCTTCAGCCATTGACTACTACCCTCTTCACATAAAGAACAAATGTTGCACTTAATTTACTGGGGCATATCGATGTCCACTGCTCTTATGTCCTTGGAAAATGGTCGCTACTATTTTAAAGGAACATGCACTACTCTCGATTGAAAATATCTGCTGATGTGCTACACAGATTGCTACGCTTGTGATGAAACTGATTTGAATAGATACTATCTTGGTTTCCGCTGTGTTTTAATGCCCACTGATGCTGCCTTTTTATGCCCCCTGCTGCTCTATTTTTATGTCCCATCTTTGCTCTGTTTAATGCCTACTCACGCCCGCTTTAATGCCCATCTTTGTGTTTTAATGTCCACGATCTTGCCTTTACGCCATTCGCTCTATTTTTATGCCCACTGCTGCTGCTCTTTTATGCCTACTACTGCTGTTTAGATTTACATACTGCCTTGTTATGAGAATAGTTGCTACATCTTGAGACATCGAATTTTTGTTTCACTCGATATGAACTGCCATAAGAACATCCGATGCACCTCAAATTGGTGTACTCTCTTGAGACAAAAACACTGGTCACTATGCATGTTGATTGAGCCGTCATTATGCTCAAAATGATCTCTGGTTTGTTGTTGCTTATTTAAAGAGAACGTATGCTACATTTGATAAATACATTCTGATAAGAAACAGTTTCTATACTTCGGATATTTCACTGATTCGAACACGATACTATACTCAGGCCAATGAAATTGAAATTGAGGTCGTGTCCCTTCGATTTTGGTTATCTGCTGATTTGAACAAGATACTACACTTAGGCCAATGAAATTGAAATTGAGGCCGCGTCCCTTCGGTTTTGGTATAAATACTGATTTGAACATGATACTACATGACCCTTCCGGAAAGGTTGTCCCTCGGTTTGGTCTTCGGAAAAAAGGCAATGATGACACTTATGGATTTTTCACATATATACTGGATACCAACATTCTTGGGGGGCGACTAGATTGACTGACAAGTCACTAGGACACACCCATGACTTGTTTAAGATGTCCCTTTACAAAATATAGATCTGAGCCTTGCGTAATTAAAACTCCTAATGTTTATTACGGATCCGAAGGTTTTACTCGTATTTATTCATTTTACTAACTCTTTTACTAAGTGTTTTTTGCAGGTATCCGGAGGCGCATCCTAAAGTTAAAGTCCGCGCAGAAAAGGAAAATAAAAGTGAAATACCGCTAAGTTCTTTTCAGTCCATCTTTATATGATTTTTGCTTTCTCGTTAAATGCATATCTTATTTAAATATTTAAATACCTAGTTTAAATATCTCTTTGTTTAATAATTGTAGAACACCTTTAGAATTATGAATACATGTTAGCACAATAATATAAACCTAAGCTTAACCGGACAACCGCAAGTTAGCGGATCCTATAGGATGCCTAACCCCTTCCCTTTAGGATAATAAAGAACCCTTACCAGGAATCTCATTAGTTTCACAGACCATCAAATGGAGATCATTTGTAGCATGTTTATGCTATTTAGAAGTGTCCTAATTCACTAGAATAATTAGGTGGCGAATCCTTAAAAACGGTGATTCAATTAAGGAATCAAGCATACGTAGTACACCGTTTCGACTCCGGTTAAAATGGAATGTTACAGCATGGCGACTCCACTGGGGATAATCAGGTTCTTAACCATAGCAAACTTAGGTTTATTATTGTTTGACTTTATTTGTTTTTATTTGCTTTAAATGCTTTAAAATTGCTTGCTTTAATTTTGTATACTTAACCATTGCTACTTTCTTTTACTGCTTTTCTTAAACTGACATTCCGCTCATATTTCTTCCCTTACGGAAAATTCACACTATCACACACTACACGCGAGATGTATTTTGCGCACCCGCAAATTTCTTTCAAATATCCAAATTTAAGAGAGTTGACGTTTTGCGCGGAGCGTCCGGACCATCCGGTGATCGCGTAGCCTTCTCACTCGAGTGTCCGCTCGAGAACCTTGCGTCTAGTAAGCCAAATCTTAGAAAACATAAGATAGAGCTATACCACCCTTTATATTAAGTCATGCATGCATTAACCTTAGGTGAGTCGATCCTTGGTATCGTCTCCACAATTAAGAAATCCACCAGAACCGGTCGACGGGTTTCACAACCCAAGGACCAATCAACATACTATGTGTAGCGTGATGATGATAGACATCCCCAAGCCTAATCTGGACATGCCGAAATTGGAAAAAATGCACCGTCATTTGGTCGCCATTTCCAACAAAACATTACAGTTTAACGATTTGGACCTATTTATCATAATCTCGCATATTTGGCGTTTAAGCCCACCTCTGGCATAAAAGAGGTCCCAAACATGTTAGGACGCACATTTGATATCTATATAGTCTGCTTGCTATTGTAATGTTTGTTGCTTTCAGCTACGTGCACTTAAGTATAGTATTCTTCTACTTCAATTATGTGCATTCATTTAGCATTAATTACGAGCTATACTAGCTTAGTTTTGTGGGGCTGTGTTATTCCTTGCGTTATCAACGTGATACGCGAAAATTCCATATCCCAAACAACAATTTTCTCAAAATTTCGTCACATGTCGGAACTACGTGTGATCTGATTCCCTCGGCAGGATACGTATGCGGTCATATCGTCCTCGGTCCCACCTTTTGAAAATCTCATTCTCCCCTCTTTTCAGAACGAACTACGTTATGACCCGAATCCCTCGGCGGGATACGTAGGCAGCCTATATCGGCTTCGGTCACACCATTAAATCCTTCTCATATAACAAAATACAAGATTTGATTAGGGTAGACAAACAACCCCCACAAGACTCGATTTTGGCCAAGCACCCTCACATATTTGAAACTGAGACATTTTTTTTAGAATTCCCCCCAAAAAGACAACAATAAACACAGAAATGTTGATCTTAGAAATCCGACAAACACTTTTTCATAAGCACTTTATTTTCAACAATAATAATAATTCATTAAAGGCAGGAAACCTGACAACGGTTACAAGTCCAAACAGATTGGGCATGCGAGTGGTCAGGGTTAAAGCTACAAAATCAGCACAAATCAGTTGTCATTTCAAATCTCACAAATTTTCTTTTGAGTACAGATAACAGAGGCCGGAAAGTTGGCAACGTTGAAGGGTTTTTTTGCATAGCAGCTGGGCTCACAGGGCCACATTCTTATCCTCATTCATTCATTTCGCATATTTATATATCCATGCACTAACTATTTCATCTATCTTTGGTTTTGTAGAAAGCTTCGTATAACAGCTCAGCCCGAAAGACCACAGTAGCACGCGTCTATTAAGACGTCATTTGGCTCACAGGGCCACACTCTGATCCTCATTTCTCAATCACTTTACGGCTCTAACTATTTTTGGTTTATATTATGCATGTAATTTTATCATAGTAGCTTGGCCCAACAAGTCAAAATCATCTTATTACATCTATCAACGACGTCTTCTTATTACGTCTATTCAACGACGTCCTATCATGTCTATTCAACGACATTCATCTTATTACGTCCGCACAACGACGTTCCTTTATTGCGTCCATACAACGACGTTCATCTTATTGCGTCCATACAATGACGTTCATCTTATTACGTCTATTCAAGAAAACATAGAGACAGGGAAGCAATAGCAAAATTAGTTGCGGTGAAGGGTTTGCCTTATTCATTTCATTCATCTCCTGATTTTACTCATTACATTAGAGAAATGTATAATCCTGATTTTAACGGTTTGTCTAGCATACACGATGAATGCAAAAAAAAATATAAACATTACCAACAAGAAAGTGCTAGCAACCAATCGATTTCTATATCATATTCTTCTTCATATAAATGACATATTGTTTCTGCGACTAGTATTGAAAACCTTAGAAATAGAATGTTTAGTGGTATCACTACTAATAAAGTTAGCGAATTTGATGTTTTTATTTTGCAGTGTGTTGTACCGTACGAAACAGTTCTCAATGTAGAAGAACGTGAAAACTTGCTTAAATACTGGAGGGAAAATGAGAAAATATTTCCAACACTAGCAAAGATGGCCCGAGATATGTTGAACATTCAAGCGTTTTCTGCCGGAAGATTTTAAATAGGAGAGCACTGACACTCATTAGCGGGAAACAATTTGGAGATTGAAGTTTTATTCAGAGATTCTATACGAGCTGAGCATAGAAGGTGCGGTCAACCAGAAATTAACGAACAAGAAGATTTAAACTACAATGGAGTCTTGTCCGACGGAACTGGAAGCGACGCCGATCATCAACAAATTCCATTCCAACCGAAGTAGCACAAGAATTACTAACTAATTATGTAAGTAATAACTAATTTTGATCCTAAGTCATTATTCTACACCGCTACTTATTACAATCAAACTATCTTTTTTTAATAATATATAGATAAAGCTAGGGTGAAGCGTTGAATATCATTGTTCTGTTTCAGAAAGATGATCGTATTGAAGAGTTCCGATGGAGACACCTTTGAGGTGGAGGAGGCGGTGGCTTTAGAGTCGCAGACAATTAAGCATATGATCGAAGACGACTGCGCTAACACCAGCATCCCTTTACCTAACGTTACGAGCAACATCTTGTCTAAGGTCATCCAATACTGCCAGCGCCACGTGGAGGCGACTAACAACACTGAAGATGATCTCAAGTCTTTCGATGATGACTTTGTCAATGTTGATCAGAGTACCCTTTTCGATCTCATACTGGTCTGTAATTATACGACGGTTGGATTGTTCAATTATTGGGGTCAATGATTCTTTATTCTTTTAATTTATTTATTTAACTACAAAGTGTGAATCGTAATTTCGTTATATTCTGAAATTATAATCGAAAATAATATGTGACTCCTATAGTAGAAGTGCTGAGAACTGATGGAGTGTTTTTTTGGCTCGACTGTTTTCCTGCTTTTCGGTTTGTGCCTTGTTGGTAGTTGCGTAAATTATTAATCTCAACAATCTCTGCTTATTAGTCTATTCCAAAAGATGACTTGTGGTTGGTACAACAATAACATACTCAGTGTAATCCACAAGTGTGGTATGAGGAGGGTGGTTGTACGCAGCCTTAATCCTAAAGGTAGAGTGGTTGTTTCGGATAGATCCTCTGTTCATTAAAAGCATAACATAATGGAGAAGAGAACAGTAGCAACAACAAATAATATGATAACCGAACCAAAGTAAACAACAAGTAATAATAAAATCAAAGAATAAGATAGTAGGACTTGTGGTTGGTAGTTGTGTAAATACCGACACTCTTTACATGATAGTCTATTCCAATAAGAATGAACGTTTCTATATTTGGAAGTTCTTTAGTTTTTCCATTTTCCCTTTGTGATATGCTCTTATAGGCGATAGAAATGTCATGGCATGTTCTGATCACAACTTCTAAGACAACTTTTGTATGTGCCAAAAGTTTATGTTTCTTTATTAAACTCCATTCCCAGTCAACCACACCTCCATATGAAATGAACCAGAAGAAGTTTTAGTTTTCTGTGATCAGCTCAGTAATTTTTGTTTATTTTGTGGCTATCATTGCCTGTGTAATTGGCTTTTGTTTGCTGCCTCTTCCATAGACTGTGTTTCTACTCTAGTTTGCTCCTGTATAAGTTTCATTGGTAATATTCATTGAGTTTATTAGGGTAGTCACGTATAAATTAATCAATTATGTCTCGGGCCCAAACAAAATAGTTTGTTCTATATCCATTCCGCTTTATTTGGCTCCAGGACATCTCAATGTGTAGTTGTGTTGTTGTGGTATGCAATAAACTGCAGTTGGTTGTAGGTGTTTGAAGTAGTGAAATAGCGTGTCACTGCTACTTATACTATTAGTCTCTTATGCTTGGTCCCCTCCCCCGCATCATGGTCAAGTACTGAACTTTCTGTTGCTTAGTAAGAACTAAGAAGACTCATTTTAACTATACACAATTAAAAATAAAAATAAGACATGCTTGTAATTGTAAAATTAGAATGAAGCATATATTTATACCTTTAGAACATGTAGGCATACTTTAGTTTGTTGCCTTTTTTTAAGAAACAAATGTTATATGACATGTTTGCAGCACATTCTGTTTGCATGTTTGATATGCTCTCTCTGTTCCACCCTTTGAATCCGTTGAGTGGCTGACAATTTGTTGAATGTGTTTGTAACTGTTAATTTACATACTGCTATTAGTAGGTACTTTCATATTGGTGGTTTCCGTTTCTTTTTAATTAATGATGTTAGCAGTTATTGATTTCCATTGACCCTCCCTTCTAATATCTAGTTCTCTCAAGTGCCAATGCAGATATTTGCTTGTACCTTTTTCTGTTGAGAGCTTGTAGAGGTTAAGTATCCATTGTGGTTGCACTAAATCATTTGCCTTGTCTCTTTACAGGCTGCCAACTATTTGAACATTAAGAGCCTGCTTGATCTGACATGTCATACAGTGGCAGACATGATCAAGGGGAAGACTCCCGAGGAGATTCGGAAGACATTCAACATTAAGAATGACTTCACTCCTGAGGAAGAGGAGGAAGTTAGGAGGGAGAACGCCTGGGCGTTTGAGTGAATTTTAAGCGTCCATATTCTGATGAGGAAGAGCCTATCTTTTCTCTATCCTGGAGCCACATTGACTCATTGATAGCACTGGGATTGAAAGTTAGATTTGCCATATAATTTAGTAGATGGTATGAACGACTTTTATATTAGTAAATATGTGACTGTTGTTTCTTGGATTCCGACTTTGTCAGTTGAAGGAGACAGTTGAACCTCTTTTGCTCTGTTATGCTATGGTTTCTTGTGTTCTAAATAGAAATTGAAGATAAAATCATGTCGGTAGCTGATTTCCATTTTCATTGTTCAGTTATTGGAAATTCATATTGTTTCTTGTGTTTATAATATTTGTTCCTTTTAGTGGTACATTTAGCTAGTTTGACTATTATATAGAAATTGGAGGTCAATTCTTGACTTGTGCAATGGTTTGGTGCTGATTTATGTCATGGAGGGTTGTTAGACTAGAGAGTGTATGTTGCCTGTTGTGACTAGTAGTACATTGGCATGGTGTTTGATGGCACAAAATGGTCTATGGGCTTGTAGGTTTTGACTTGGAGCCCAAATGTGCGAGACAGATTCAGTTGTGAGTTAGCGTGACTAAGAGATCAGTTTTGGGCCAAAATTGTTTTTGAACGTAAAATTACAAAAATGACATAGTTAAATAGATAATACAATTAAGAAGATTTACATTTATTTTTCTTAATTAAATATTTTCCTTCTATATTTTGATTAACTGAAGTAACATGATATCTCATTTATTAAATGCGAACAGACAATATATATTTTCAAATGGTTATACAAAGTTGAATCAAGATATTGTCCAACTCAAATACCATTATTTTGAAGTTATGCATTATATATTAAAAAAATATTATATTTAAATATAAAACTATACAATGATTGTTTTACTACACGTGTGAGACATATACAGTGCGTTCTAATTTTACTCATTTAATAAAGTGCAATATATAATACTTAAATATTAAAATTTTACTTAATACTTAATTTTTAGAATTAAATAATACTTAATACTTAATTTTACTCTTTTAAACTATACAATCTCCCTAACGAAATATCGTTCTAATTTTACTCTTTTAATAAAGTGTAATATATAATACTTAAATATTAGAATTTAAAGTATGTAAATAAAAACAGATAATAGAATTAAAAGTGCAATGTAGTACTTAAATATTAGAATATAAAGTATGTAAATTTCAATCGTTCATTTTATCTCTTTAACAACTGCACAAGCTTAAAAAATAACAAAACTTGCAACGAAGGTGGATATTTGATTTTTTTTATTAATTATTTCTAGATATTTAAAAAGGGTAATGAAAGTTGTATATATTTGAACTTTTTTAGTAATTATTTCTAGATATTTAAAAAGAGAGTAATGAAGGTGGATAGAGTTGTTGGTAAAAATTAAAGAGGGTAATAAAATAAAGTGTAAAGTTCAAATTGAAATAAATGACAGAATCAATATTGGAGAGCAGAATTGATTCTGAATGCGGAACCAAACATCTCAATTTTCCTATTTTCAAGAAAGTGAATACCTGGGTACCCAAAAGTGGAACCAAACATAGCCTAAGTGTTTATTGAATTTTAAGTTCTTTTCTATTTTTGTGGTATTTGAAAAAGTTAAAAATTATTTTTAAGCACTTACTTTTGAGCTAAAAAGTACAAAAAATAAATCAAAAGTTAAAAATTAGGTATTCCAACTTATGAATTTTAGCTTTTACTTCCTCCTTTTATTTTTACATGAAGTGCATATTTTAATCCATCAAGATATTCATATTAATTAATATATAGTCTTAATAGGATAAAGAAAATAATTTAAAATGAGTAATTAATGCTATGAGTAAAACAAGAAAAAAGTAAATTAATTTTCTCTTGATATGCTAAATATGACAAGTAAAAGTGAGCGGAAAAAATAACTTATAAGCTATTTTAAAAACCTAATCCAAACCCCCTCATAGAATTTGTAACAATACAAAATTATAGTAATATCTTTACTGCTGATTGTCTGGTGAATGTTTTTTGCTTAAAGAGAAAGGTTATCAATTTGTTTCGTTAAACTCGAGTAGACGTATATGTGAAGAAAAGGAAAGCCAAGATATCATAATCAATAATTCCGGTAAAATTCCATAATTTAGAGTTCGGAGAGGGTAGAGTTTACACAAATTTTATTAGATAAAACGTTTTTTCGAGAAGACAAAGCACAAGTAGATATTATAACCATTTATTATTATTCAATGAAATTGAGGGGGAGAAATGGGAGTATATGGACATTAAATGAATAGTGATTGGTCGAGAAAAAAAAGAAATCATTTTGAGTCACCCATAATAACAACAAGTCCCCATCCTCATATAACCCGCATGAGAAATGGCCAGAAGCGGTGAAACGATCCCCGCAATAAACCTTCTTTGGTTGAGCACTATCACATGATTTGTCAGTGTGGTTAATCGGTGGCGTGGTTTGTATCGCCACCGCGTGATTTACCTGTCTTGTGACTCGAAAGAAAGAGGCTGCGGTTCCTTCGTTAAAAAAAAAAAAAAAAAAAAAGTCCCCACCCTCATATAGTCGCAAACGCATCAAACAAAGCACAACTCATTATCGACCTTTTTCTTTTCACTCTATCTTCTTCACTTTTATATATACTTATAGAATATAATTTATACATAAAAATGGCAGAAAATCAACCGTTACTAGGGAGCAACGGTGGAGAAGTGGTGTGTGAAAGTGAAACAACTGATCAAAGGAAAAGTGAAACTTCTTGTCGTGTTGTTTCTCTCGATATCTTTCGAGGCCTTTGCGTTTTTGTAAGGAATAAAAAACTGTTTAAATGTATTGATTTTGTGTAGTTTGTATATATGTTAAGAAGATTAAAGAATTTTCATTCATTCAAGTTCTCGGGAATATCGGAGCCTCGAGTTAGTTTTCGTCGTCTTTTTTTTTTTATTCGACATCACTTATGTCAAACTACAGTCAAACTATTCCTGGACAGAGTAGTACCGTGCCCTCAACACTGCTGTAAATCCCATCAGGGTGCAACTGAATATGGAAAACAAAGAAATGAATTCGTTTTCTTTTCCCTTAGGCATTTCATTTTTCCCTAAACTTGTTTAAGATTGAATGAGTTAGCAACTAAGTATGTTGAATAGTGCGCTTAGTTTTCTTTTGGATTTGAATGCATGAACATATGCTACTCTGGAAATGTTGTTTCCATATCTACTAGCTCAATTCTCGTATTGAGAAGGCGTAAGAAGTGAACTAGTGGAGTTTGGTTTTACATTAGTTAAGCAAGCAAATATTGTTTTAAGTGGGCGTTTGGACATAAAAGTTGTGAAATTTGAAAGAAAAAAAATGTATATAGAGTAGTATTTGTTTTCAAAGTCCATTGTAAAGATGCTTCTTTAACTACTCAATCCCTTGCTTTAAGGTTTGGATTGAATGGTTAGTTTCTTTAACAATGATTTTGATAAACATACTCCACACAAGTGAGGTCTCCTTGTCCATGTCTATATTAAGACAGAGTTCTTCTCTTTTCCTTCTCGCTTGTAGAAATTTCACCAAATTTCAGCTTATGATTTTAATTTGTTTGCTGCTTTCAGCTTATGATGCTTGTGGATTACGGTGGTTCTGTTTTTCCCAGCATTGCTCACTCCCCATGGAATGGTGTCCACTTGGCAGACTTTGTAATGCCTTTCTTCCTCTTTGTTGTTGGAGTTTCCCTGGCAATTGTAAATAAGGTATCTATCTATACATTGTTCTTCAGATAAAATAGTGGCCATAAACCCAATCGTTATAGAAGATATAGGCTTATGATACATAATTCTCAGACTTGCATTATGATATCCTATCCTATCCTATGTGCTGTCAATTTATAATTAAATCATCTGAGTAAGATCATGCCTGTCACCAGGTGATTGTTGCACTTAGCACCTTCTGAACATTTTCTTCTTTCAAAACTGCAGATAGTTTTAGACAGAACTGGCGCAACCTTGAAAGTTGTGATTAGGACATTGAAACTTTTTATCCTCGGCATTTTCCTTCAAGGTAATTTTGTACACTGTCGTTTCTCAATGAATATTACGGCTCACTACTGACGTCAATCGCCTAACAATATTCTGTAACTACAAGCCTGTATATGTCTTTCAAAATGGATTTTCTAAACTCCATACATTGCAAGAAATGAGTGTGCTTTAATTTTGTGGTACAACTACATAGGATATTGCTTCGGTTCTTACAAACGAAACGAAGCTCAATGATGGCACGTTTTTCTTTTTGAGAAATTTCACATTTGAAAGGCCGGCTAGCTCGTCTCTGTCTGGCAGTTTAAGCCTTGGCCCACCAGCTTCTTTACAATCCAGGATCTGCATGATAAGAAAGCTCTCGATCTTGGCTAGCTTCAGTTAGTTAAATAGACCAGGAAAGTTTGAAGGTCTTCAACAGTGGACAGCAAACAACACGAAGAAATAGAGATGTTTAATCAACAAGAACGTAAATGTACAGGTAGAGTTAAGCTTGATGAGTAGACATTGTTCAGCGTGAAGATACTGTAGTTAAATTCCTGAGGGGAAAAGCATCACCAGAAAATAGTCAAAATTGAAGATTTTACAGTACCAACATAATATAGTACATCATCTAATATATGTTTTTAGCCAGAATTCAAATCGTTGGATTCTATGCTTTTCTTGTGTGTATGGTGGGCTTTCCTGTTTTGCTCTTGATGACCTTTTCTACTTATTAGAAAGTAAGACAAACGAAACGAGAGAGAAAGTGATTATTCCCTCAAGTCATTGGGGTTTAAATAGCTAAGTGTACATATTCTAAGAAAGGAAAAGAGAAGCAAAATACATAATTGCAGGAGTAAATCAAGCTATACTATATTTACTAGATCCTAAAATATTCTAAATTATCTATGAATTTCTAACACTCCCCCCTTAAGCTGGTGCATATAAGTCATATGCACCGAGCTTGTTACAAATGTAGTTGATACGATAACCAGTGAGGGTCTTGGTGTAAATAACTACAAGCTGATTATTTGACTTCAATTTTGTGACAATGTCTCCTAAGAGTATTTTTTTCTCTGATGAGGTGACAGTCGATCTCACTGTGTTTAGTTCTCTCATGAAACACCATCTGACTAATTTCTCCAAACTCAAATTCTTTGATCATCTATTTAATCCAAATGTGTTCTCAAGTAGCCACAAGCATTGGTCAGTATTCAGCTTCTGCACTAGATTGAGCAACCACATTTTGTTTCTTGCTTTTCTAAGATTCCAAATTACCTCCTACCAAACTCTAGACGTAGACCGCCTAGCAGCAGGCGATCTTGCCCAATCGTATGTGTATTCAACAATCAGCTTATGACCTTGATCCTCAAAAAGCAATCCTTTGCATGCATATGATTTTATATATCAAAGAATACGAACAACTGCATCTCGGCGACTATCCCACGGAGATTCCATAAACTCTTATAACACTGACTGACAATACTCACAAGAAAGGCAGTGTCGGGTCGAGTTATTATGTGATAGTTCAACTTACCAACCAGCCGTCTATACATTTCAGAATCAATAAAGGATTCCCTTTGTCGTGATAGAAATTTAATGTGCTGGTCCATAGGAGTGTCAATGGGTCTACAACCAGCCAGTCGTACCTGTCTCCTCAACAATGTCTAAGGAATACTTATGCTATGAGATGACAATACGTTATTTGGACTGCGTGACCTCAATGCCTAGGAAGTACTTCAATATGTTTAGGTCCTTCGTCTGAAAATACTGAAAGAGGTGTTGCTTCAATTTAGTTATATCATCGTCTTGCCCGTGATGACTATATCATCAGCATAGATGACCAAATAAATGCACAGACTATGAGCAGTATGTCGATAGAATACAAAATGATCAGCCACTCTGCCAGTTATATGAAACTTTGAATGACCGTGCTAAACTTACCCGACCATGCTCGAGGAGACTATTTCAAACCATATAGGACCGACACAACCAGCATACAAGGCCCCTAAACACCCCCTGAGCAATAACACCAGGTGGTTGTTCCATATATACTTCATCCCAGGAAAACGAGGATGGCATATGATTAATAAGTTACAGGAGTAACTAGCTTGACCCATTCCAGTTGCCATGGTTTGAGACCCATTGGCCATTGTAACTATTGGAAGAGATTGAGAGTAAGAAATAGTAGTGAAAACAAATATATTACTAGAAATGTGATCAAATGCTCCTGAATCAATAATTCAACTACTGAGAGAAGAATATTGAGACATAAGTCATGTTATTAGCTGTTTGAACAACAGAAGCTGCCTCGAAAGATGTTTGTTTATGTGCTTTGTACTGAAGAAACTAAATATAATCTGGTAGAGAAACCATCTGACTATCCAAACTATTGGTTCCCATTTTATTGCAACCAAAGTTCAAATAACCTAAAAAAATAATCAAGTAGGATCTCCTGAGAGAATATCCCTGCACCAGAATATGGCCTGAGAGCACTTGAAATGACTGGAAGATGACTGAAAAATATTGCACTTGCCGGAAACTGGAAGTACTCGCCTGAAAAGTGGATTACCTGGTTGGAAAGTTGTCAGAAGCAGTGGAACTTGGATGGATGATGTTGGATTGAAGAGGTGACTCCCGCAGAAGAAATAATGTCGTTGGAAAGTCGCCGGAAGCTTGTGTCGACGCGTGGGTGAATCTCGCTGGGAAAATCAGACTTCTTTGGGACTCATGACAACGCGTGAAGTGTCTGATAGTGATGAATTTTCTGGGGTTGGGTCGCCGAAGGGTTCCGGACACAGTGCTGGTGTCGGTTGAGGCTCAACACCCACAGATTATGACAAACTGTTGCACAGTCACTGGAATGACACAGTGATGGGAGTTTTTTTACCGTTGTAGTTTCACGGCGATTAAGTTTTACACTGGCTCTGATACCATGTTAGAAAGTAAGACAAACAAAAAGAGAATTGAGAGAACCTCAGCTTGATTATTCCCTCAAGTCATTGAGGTTTCAATAGCTAAGTGTACATATTCTAAGAAAGGAAAAGAAAATCAACATACATAACTACAGGAGTAAATCAAGCTATACTATATTTACAAGATCCTAGTATATTCTAGAATATTTACAAGATTCTAACACTAATCTTCTGATATTGTTCATGGTATATCATTTCTTGTATGAGATATCTAAACTTGATTCTGTTGGACAATTACTGATTCCACATTTGTTTCGTTTCAGGGGGCTACTTGCATGGAATAACTGGTTTAACCTATGGTGTAGATATTGAAAGAATACGATGGATGGGAATTTTGCAGGTACATCTGATATTATTTTATTGTTTTCCTGCTACCGTGGTATGAGATGACTAGAATAGCTACAAGATAAGTGTCGTTTCAGTTTCACTAGAACTTCCACTTCAGTAGTGTCGTCGCATCACCTCCAACAACTTCTTTTGCTTTGTAGCTGTGTTCTTATCTTTCCTAAGTGGTTCGTAAGTCTTTCATAGTTTAGACTTCTGAAGACTGATTTCGCTTGTGCCCCTTGTTCATGCTTTAGCCTGTGAGTTATTGCTCTTGTTGTTCTTTTTAGTTTCAGTGAAGTGTGTATATGGCTTAACTTCCTATTTAGTTATTTATGTGATACATGCTGATTCTGGAAGCATCCTAACCCGGTCTCCCTGATTATTAGTAAGAAATTTTCGTTTTCTTGTTATAAGTTTCTGATCACTAGGTGGTCAATATATAGGTGCGGGATGAAGAACTTATGCATATAACCTCTTCATATCAATTACTTGTTCAGAATATCATACATTTCTTTTCATTTAGCAGAGAATAGCTGTTGGATATATTGTAGCAGCTTTGTGCGAGGTATGGCTTCCATGTCAAGGGATGAAAGGAGTTGTCCTTTTCAGAAATTATATTCGACAATGGTAAGACAACTACATCCCTGATTTTCAGATGGATGTCTTTGTTAGGCATATTTTATATACGCCTTTTGAGTCATTTTTAGTTAGTATTTTACCCGTTTTTGTCCAAATATGTGTCGTGTTAGGATAGTTTTTCTTTCTTTTGGGTCACAGTGGTTTAAAAAGGCAACGTGGAGAAAAGAAGCAAAAAGAGGGCAGAAAAGGAGGTTCCCAAGCCAAAAGAGACGAAAGTTGGCATCCCGGACGAGAACAGGGCGGCGCCGTGGCACCAATCCATCAGAGACTGCAGGGCCACGACGCTGATGTGCAGAAGTCTGCGGGAGTTTGGCGCCACGGCGTCGATTTACCGTGGCGCCAACGCGGGAATTTTGCCAAATCCGAGAAGGAATGGGACAAGGCATAGAAGGAAAAGTGGGACACGTTTTGCGAGGCTATAAAAGGCCCTTTGGGCAGATTTTTCAAGGGTGACACAATCCCTAATTCATCACATAACATAATTTCTTGGAGGCTTCAAGATTAGAGACTTGTTCTTAAGTATTTTTCTTTGTTTACTTTATTTACTTTCAGTTTATGTTGGATAATCTTTTGGTTCTTAGCATGTCTATGGCTAGGAGCTAAACTTTATTTAGGGCTTTTCTTTCGAATCGCTTGAACGTCTTTATGACTTAATGCATTAATTTGGTTTCTTCTTCATATAGTTAAGATTTATTCAATAGTTGTTTTGATTGCTTGGTAATTAACTGATCACTAGTTATCATCACTTATATGATTTCGAATCGAAATCCGAAAGGGGATATTTGAATATGCTATAGTTGAATAAACATAGGTTAAAATCGTGGACGAAAGTACCCCGATACTTGTGTAGTTTTATAGGTTATTGTTCTTAATCCTCCTATGTGGTAAAATCTGTCATAGAAATATAGAAGATTTCTGCACCGGGGTTGAGTGTTTATATATCCTAACCAGAATATAAAACGGTTTAGTTAACATGCTATCTTAACATAGAAGAAAAATCTTTATTGTTGCATTAAGGATTAAGGCGAGTGGATAGTTGAGGAGATTGGAAGCCCTATTTCCACCATATCTGATTTAAGTAAAGTAATTTAGTTAACTTTTACAATTGTTCAGTAGTTCATAGATAAAAACCACAACAAAATATCGACAGCTAAATAGATACCATAGGATAGATGTTTGGTAATTGAACACTAATCCCTGAGGACGATATTCGGTCTTACCTAGACTATATAACTTGTAACGAGACGTACACTTGCGTTAAGCGTGTGGAAAATCGCTAACAAGTTTTTGGCGCCGTTGCCGGGGATTGACGTAGTTCAATATCAATTTATCTATTCTTAATTTCTAATTTGGTTTTTATTTTTATTTTCTTTTCTTTTATTTGTGGAACCGTGCGCCGTGATCTATTTGCTGATTTTGATTTATTTCAGGGATCTCGTTTATGCGAAGAAAAAGAGGAGCAGACACACTTGTTCCCTTCAATCCTAAAATTGAAAAGACTTGCAAGCAGAACCGGAGAAACACACGGATTATTAAATTGATAGTCATGGGGGATCGACAGAATAATAATGAAATGAATGAAGAGATGGGTGATCATCAATCCAACCAAGGAGTACTCCCAGGGTTGCAGAATGATGTAGAGGAAAGAGTTCGAATCGTGCAGAGAGAAGTCGAGAGATTATGTCTTTGCCAAAAGTTCTTGGAGCCTGAGACTTGCATAAGGCTCCCAACAATAGGAGCGAATAATTTTGAGATAAAGCCTGCGATCCTGTGCATGGTGCAAAACACAGTCCAGTTCGGAGGGTTGCCATCTGAAGACCCACATATGCACATTGTAAATTTCCTGGAGTTGTGTGTGTCACGTTCAAATATAATGGCGTTACTGACGACGCCATCCGGTTGAGGCTCTTCCCTTTCTCACTTAGGGATAGAGCAAATGTTTGGTTGAATTATTTGAAGCCATTCTATATTCACATGGCAGGATCTAGCACAGAAGTTTCTGGCAAAGTTCTTCCCACCATCAAAGGCAGCCAAGCTAAGAGGAGAGCTAAATAATTTCTATCTGATGAGGAGTCACTTTATGAGGCTTGGGAAAGATTTAAGGATCTACAGAGGAAGTGCCCAAATCATGGCATTGAACAGTGGAATTTGGTCCATATCTTTTACAATGGGCTAGTTGGGACCACGAGAACCATTATTGTTGCAGCTGCAGGTGGCACCTTTATGAGGAAGACAACACATGAAGCTCATGATTTGCTAGAGAATATGACCACCAACAATCACTAGCCAAATGAGAGGGGGATAGGTGGAAGGAAACCGATAGGAGTTCATGAGCTAGATGCCATCACAACACTCAATGCACAAGTGGCTCTCCTGACCAAACAACTCCAGAACACCGTGTCGATGCATCCGGATGCCAATGATTTGTGATATTTGTGAGGGTCCACATACTTTTGACAGGTGCCCAGCAGCTGACCCCAACAATATTCCTATTGAGCAAGCACGATTGTCAGCGGTAGGAAATTTCAAAGGGCCCGAACAACCCCTATTCGAACACTTATAATCCGGTGGAGAAATTACCCAAATTTCTCATGGAGGGTGACCAAGCGGCAAAAAATCGATTCGAGGCGATATCGAATCGGCCACCACTAAATCAGCCTCATCTTCTCAAAGAATTTAACTCATCCGCCTCTACACGAAAAATAAGATGAATTGAGGCAACCTTGTCGACACTCACCAACTCACTGCACTCGATTCACGGCGAAACAAGGTCCTCGTAAGGAACTTAGTGACCAGGTTGGGCGGTGACCAATATGGCGAATAACGATCCACGTGGCACTCTTCCGAGCAATACAGAGGTTAATCAGAGAGCCGTGTCAGCGATGGCATTGAGAATCGGGAGGCGATTAGAGCAACCTACACCCCACCCTGTGAGAGCGAGTTGAGAAGAAAGTTGCTACTGAGAAAAGGAGTCACTCATGACGACCCTATTTTAGAAAGGCTCCACGATTCGGTGAGGAATACACAGAGAAGATACCACCTCGGAGGCGCAGGAAGGCGGTTGATAAGCAATTCTCCAAGTTCTTGGAGGTGTTTAAAAGTCGCACATAAACATTCCTTTCATTGAGGCGTTGGAGCAAATGCCTACTTATTTTAAATTCATGAAGGAGGTTCTTGGGAAAAGAGGAAGTGGTGATTATGAGGCGGTGACATTGACAGTGAGTGCGATGCCGTCTTGCGTAAGAAAGCGCCTCACAAGCTTAAGGATTCGGGAGCTTCACCGCGCCTGCACTATTGGTAGGGTGGCGTCTGCGGGGCGTGTGTGATTTAGGGGCTAGTATCGACCTTATGCCTCTGTCGGTATTTAAGAGATTGGATTTGGGTGAAGCGAGCCAAACGCGAGGAACTTGCGGTTGGTGTGAGCGATGGTGCGTCAGGTATCATCAAGACGTGCTTGTTAAGGTGGGAAAGTTCTTCTTCCCAGCAGAAATCATCCTTGACATGGAGGAAGGCGATGAAATTCCCATCATCTTGGGAAGACCATTCCTTGCAACCGGAGAGCCACGATAGATGTGGAAAAGGCGAGCTAAAGCGAGAGTTGAGGGCGAAGAGATGATATTCAAGGTGTTTAAACCCACCATCAATCCCAAGTCATGAGCAAATGTCTCGCGATCGGACGACGGACAAAGCGGTGAGCGGCCAAAGCAAAGCCAAGGAGATCACGTCAACGCAGTAAACATTGCTAAACCTCTCCTAAGAAAAAGAAAAATAGAAAGGTGAGAAGAAAAATGATCCCGAAATGGATAGAACGTGAGGTTAAATTACCTCAATATTCTTGATAAGGAGGCGTCCGCTCTGAGCGTTAAAAAGACTCTATTTGGGAGGCAACCCAAGGTTTTAAATTATGCAATTTAGTTTTAGTTAGAACGATCTCACGTATGGTATTGTTTGTGGTGTTGTGATGGCCAGTGCACTGAAAAGTGGAGCACGAAATCTGAGAGAAGGAGAAAATCGATTGAGCCGCGCCAGATGCAGGCCGTGGCGCGAAAGTTCGAAGCGCGAAGTTTGGGCGCCACGGCTCCGAAATTCCGGGCCGCGGCGCCTATCGAAGATTCTCTGCCATGCACTATCAGCCACCGCCACCATTTTAAACCACAAGTCTGTAAGTAGTCCCATTTGTTTTTTGAGTCTTGTACACATTGGGGACAATGTGTGATTAAGTTTGGGGGTTCTTAGTTTATTTTGTTTATTTTTTAGTCTTTTTTTTTTATGTTTTATATGAGTCTAATTTTTTGTTATGATCATGCGTGTTGTAGTTACTTGAAACGCCTAGTGAAGTAAAGTGGGATAATGTAATGGAATTAGAAGCAGAAAAATCTGAACGCTTAAGTTAGGTATGCCAAGGACTCAAGCCTATGTGTTTGCTTGCTTGTTATTTGAGGTGAAATAGTTAGGATGTACATGTTAGGGAGATGACTCAGACATTTCTTTGTTAGCCATTCTTACCATTCACTGCCTATCCCTCAGCCCCTTTTAGCCTAAAATAAGATCTTTTCTTTGACACCCTATAATTCCATGTTTGTGCCATAAGAGAAAAATTGAAGATGTTTGGAATGAAAAGTGTTGAAAAAGAGACAAAAAGAGAGTGAATAAATTTATGCACCCCAATGAAAATAAATAAGCAAAAGCCTAAGTTTGGGGTGCTTGTTATTCATAATGCACCTCATTCTCTCAAAACAAGAGAGAGAAAAGATAGGTATGAGGTTAGAAAAGGAAATCAAAATGAAGGAAAAGAGTTGAAAGAAAAAGAGCTTATGGTACGTAATTTGAGCCTAACTGCCTATTTTTATCTATCCTTGCCTAAGCCTACATTACAACCTTGAAAAGTCCCGAATATCTCTAGTATGTGTATCTATGATTAGTGGAGAATAGCAAGTGAACATGCCATAAAATTTTGAATTTGACATGCATAGGTTAAGTATTCCTACTTCCATTGAGTATGATTGAACTGAGTTTACGAAATATCTGACTTGAGAGTAGAATGCTAAAAATTCATGCTATACATGTTCCTGCATATTATCCTACTAACCTTCATGCTTTTCTAGTGACATTTGTGCAGCAGGTTGACCAGTGTCGTTGAGTCTGTTATTTTCTTTTCTTTCGTGTCTTTGTTTCTATTTTTGATCTTTACTCGAGGGCGAGCAAAAGTTAAGTTTGGGGGTGTTTGTTAGGCATATTTTATATACGCCTTTTGAGTCATTTTTAGTTAGTATTTTACCCGTTTTTGTCCAAATATGTGTCGTGTTAGGATAGTTTTTTTTTCTTTTGAGTCAGTGGTTTAAAAAGGCAACGTGGAGAAAAGAAGCAAAAAGAGGGCAGAAAAGGAGGTTTCCGAGCCAAAAGAGACGAAAGTTGGCATCCGGGCGAGAACGAGCGCGTGGCGCCAATCCATCAGAGACTGCAGGGCCACGACGCCCAATGTACTGAGAAGCTTCAGGAGTTTCGGCGCCACGGCGCCAGTCTGCAGGGCCGTGGCGCCAACGCGAGAATTTTGCCAAATCCGAGAAGGAATGGGCCAAGGCATAGAAGGAAAAATGGGACACGTTTTGGGACGCTATAGAAGGCCCTTTGGGCAGATTTTTCAAGGGTGACACAATCCCTAATTCATCATATAACATAATTTCTTGGAGGCTTCAAGATTAGAGACTTGTTCTTAAGTATTTTTCTTTCTTTATTTTATTTACTTTCAGTTTATGTGGTTCTTAGCATATCTATGGCTAGGAGCTAAACTTTATTTAGGGCTTTCCTTTCGAATCGCTTGAACCTCGTCTTTATGACTTAATGCATTAATTTGGTTTCTTCTTCATATAGTTAAGATTTATTCAATAGTTGTTTTGATTGCTCGGTAATTAACTGATCACTAGTTATCATCACTTATATGATTTCGAATCGAAATCCGAAAGGGGAAATTTGAATATGCTATAGTTGAATAAACATAGGTTAAAATCGTGGACGAAAGTACCCCGATACTTGTGTAGTTTTATAGGTTATTGTTCTTAATCCTCCTATGTGGTAAAATTTGTCATAGAAATATAGAAGATTTCTGCACCGGGGTTGAGTATATATATCCTAACAAGAATATAAAACGGTCTAGTTAACCTGCTATCTTAACATAGAAGAAAAACCTTTATTGTTGCATTAAAGATTAAGGCGAGTGGATAGTTGAGGAGATTGGAAGCCTTATTTCCACCATATCTGATTTAAGTAAAGTAATTTAGTTAACTTTTACAATTGTTAACCACAACAAAATATCGACAGCCAAATAGATACCATAGGATAGATGTTTGATAATTGAACACTAATCCCTGAGGACGATATTCGGTTTTACCTAGACTATATTAATTGTAACGATACGTACACTTGCGTTAAGCGTGTGGAAAATCGCTAACAGTCTTACTCTGTAAAACTGATGTGGATAACTGAAAAGGAAGAAAATAGACCAATATCTTAACAGCGCTGATTTCCTTTTTCCTTTTGATAAATGGAACTTACTCGGATAAACCCAGAGCTTTAACTATTTCTTATCCTACCGAGCAAAATCTTAGTGGTGACCAGATTCTTTTCCTTAGTAGAACTAGAACCATAAGTGCATCTCATTATGCATACTGTGAACTTCATCTAAGAATTATGAAAGACCAACTTCTCGTAAGTAGGCGTTAATCCCCATTAAATTAGATGTAAATCTATGATTGTCGCCTATGTAGCACGGACACGCGAGAGGTGTCCGATAGGACACGGACACGGACACGCGGAAACGGCAATTTTGAAAAATAGGGGACACGACACGGCAGGGACACGGCTGTAAAAATAAATTAAAAAATATTTTTATATATATATGATATAATATATAAAATACTAAAATTAATATTTTTAAAGCTTCACATTCATAAATAAATTATAAAATTTAATTCAAATTTGTTATATACCAAAATACCAAATTAAATATGTACCAAATTAAAAAGAAACATTCATAACAAATTAACAATCAATCAAAATATTCAATACATAATATAATTCATAAGACCATAGTCCATAAAGATAAACTAATACATAAGTATGTCCCAAGACCCAAATTCAAATAAACATAAAACATGATTTTGTCTCTAACAAATATCCATACATGAGTTTGGCTCTGGTACATCGTCTCTCTCTTTGTCCGGGTCTTCTGATTGTAATAGTCTTTCTTCTAACTCAGGCTCGTCAAGAGACAATTCATCAAACTCAAGAACACCTGTATTAATTATTAAAGAATAAAGACTTAAATTCCATACCTGGGATTTTCAGAAATCAGAATCGTCGGAAACTTCGCAGCAGAGTCGCCGGAAGTGGAGTGACGTCGCAGGCTCGACCAACAGCGATCCGAGTCGCGATCGCAGCTCGTCGCAGAGAGTCGTCGGCGATCGCGATCGCAGCTCGCGCCTCCGTCGCACAGCCCGATCAGCTGATCTCCGTCGCGTGTGATCGCGAGCTCCGTCGCAGCTCCGTCGCAGCGCGATCGCGGCGATCGAAGGGCGGCCACAACAATCGATTTTTCTGATTGAAGATTCTAGGGTTTTTTTAATTTTTAAGCTTTTTACACTTTTTTGTAATAGCCGTGTCCCGTACGTGTCCGAAACGTGTCCCGTACGTGTCCGAGCCGTGTCCGAGAATTTCTTTTTTTTTTTTTGGCTGGGCCCACGCGGACACGTCCCGGACACGTTTCCGAGCCGTGTCCGCCGCGTGTCGTGTCCCTTGCAGTGTCCGACACGGACACCTCACCCTAAATGAGGTGTCCGTGCTTCATAGATTGTCGCTGGTGGAAGTCAAACCATGACATGTCGGCACAAGGTCAACCTAACTACTTGGACTAGGCCTCATTGGCTATTAACAGGTAGATTGAATAGTCAAAACAGGAGAAGTTTGTGTGTTTTTATTGGAAAACTAGTGAGTCCAACTGCAGTGATATTGGCAATTTTATTATAGATCTTCGTTTTATGTACTCCTTCCGTCCCAATTTATGTGATATAGTTTGACTTGGAATGAAGTTTAAGAAAGAAAGGCACACTTTTGAAACTTGTGGTCTAAAATAAGTCATAGATATTTGTATGGTTGAAAATCATTTCATTAAGGATAAAAGGGGAAGTTTTAAGTTCAATTATTTCTAAATATAGTATTGTATCATTCTTTTTTGGACAGACTATAAAGGAAAGTGTATCACATAAATTGGACAGAGGGAGTAGTATTGTTTCTTGTCCTCTATGGTTATCTTTGTCTATAGTTTTCTAGTATTGTTTCTTGTCCTCTATGGTTATCTTTGTCTATAGTTTTCTTACAACATTTTACTTCATTTGTAGGTGTTTCATCTTCGTATTGTGTGCTATACATTGTGGGTTTTTATATGGTCTGTATGTACCTGACTGGCAATTCAGTGTGCCGCAGTCAACAGGAAGCACCACCTATGAGGTTAGCAGCTGTTTGCTTTTCTATTCCCCTTAATCTGAACTAGATTCTAAAAACAATGCGAGTGGCTCCAAGCAACACGTTAAGAACTTTGAGTGATATCAGTACTATTTTTCTACCTTTGATTTTAGCATGTAAAGGACTTGCTCATACTCAAGAACTTTTGTCATCAATTGTTATCCTATAGAAACTTATAATTGCTTTAATCCAATAGAAGCTTACAAATGACTGATCACTCATTACAGCTTTGTGTATGATCAGTTCTATTCCTAATTGAGTTGGAGAACTTTTTCCATCAATTATCTTATATTTGTATATAAGATGGTAAAGTTTGTTGCCACTTGCAGGTAAAATGTTCAGTTAGAGGAGATCTTGGACCTGCATGTAATTCTGCTGGAATGATTGATCGCTTTATTCTTGGAATAAATCACCTCTATGCAAAACCTGTATATAGAAATATGAAGGTAACTTTATACTGAACTGCACTTCTAACACGCTTATGTCCAGATTTCATGACCAATATTATCATTCACAGGAATGCAATGGATCCAACAGTGATAGAGTTTCTGCGAGCATGCCTTCTTGGTGTCATGCCGCTTTTGATCCTGAAGGCATATTAAGGTAACAAATCCGTCATTATTCTTCACCCTCGAATTCTCCTGCGAAATGTATTTATTATTTGGTAATGTCATGTTTCTAACCGTGGAAACAACCTCTTGCAGAAATGCAAGGTAAGACCCTTGTGGTCCGGCCCTTCCCCGGACCCCGCGCATAGCGGGAGCTTAGTGCACCGGGCTGTTCCTTTTTAATGTCATGTTTCTAATTTCACTTATTTTCTAGTTTGTTGTTTAACTCTTTCAGCCTTTGGTAATCTTTTTGCAGTTCACTAACAGCTGCTGCTACATCCATCATTGGACTCCAGTATGGTCACATACTTGTCCAATTTCAGGTGAGCCATGGGGTATCATCAGCTGACTGATTTACCTCTGTTAGGTGCTCTATTCTATCCCGAGTCTTGAGAATGTCAGGAAAAATATTTATTTCAGGAGAAGTTGAAGGAATACTTTCAGGCCTCAAGCTATCCAATAGTTCTTCTACTTTGTTTTGGTCTCAATTAGATAGCTTCGTCATTGAAATGTATTAAACTGCAATACTGGTGGTTTCCCAAAAAGAGTTATCCTATATATCTAATACAACATACCCAGTGTAATCCCACAAGTGGGGTATGGGGAGGGTAAGTTTTACGCAGTACCTCGAGAGGTAGAGAGGTTGTTTACGATAGACCCTCGGCTCAAGTAAAATCATATCAAAAGGTTCGGACAAAAAATGGGAGAGCAGAAACCATGAGTATCCTATTTATCTAATATTTCCAGAAAAATATATTAGTGCGGTGGTAGTTGGCATGCAACTTTAGTGCCAGATTATTACAATACAACATATCATTGATAGATGTAATTTATATGACTGTTCAGGATCATAAAGGACGGCTATACAGTTGGTCTATCCTCTCATTTTCACTTCTTGTGGTTGGGGTTTTCCTTGATTTCATAGGTATGTCTTTTCTTACTTTTAGATAACAATGCATAATCACCTGGAACAACTAATAAATTTTCAATTTGATTCAAAACAAAAATGCTTCTAGCCACCATGAAATATGAGATTTGTATTCTTTTCCTTTCAGGCGTTCCATTAAACAAATCGTTGTACACTATAAGTTATATGCTGGTAACCTCAGCTGCTGCTGGAATCACATTCTGTTTGCTATATTTATTGGTATGTTTGAAAATACAACTCTCTTGGATGTGTCTCTTTTGTTTAATTTAACCATCACTTGTCACTTTCACGCTGATTTAAAACTCAGTTGATAGTCCTGCAAATCCTATGAACTTTAGGTGGATATTTATGGTTGGAGGCGCTTGATGTTCGTTTTAGAGTGGATGGGAAAACATTCTCTTAGTATCTTTATTCTCATAACATCAAATATAGCTGTGATTCTAATTCAAGGATTTTATTGGAGAGATCCTCATAATAACATTGTAAGTATTGATTTAGTTCACCAATTTTGAACGATTAAACATCCACGACCTCGTTACATTGATTTTTATCTAGAAGAATAACACTAGCCCGATTTTGCCGTATTCTCTTGTATAGGTTCGTTGGGTTGTGACACAATTCGTACATAAATGATATCTCAGCTCCATGAGTTCCTCATACAAGTAAGGTCATTTTCTTCTTATTTAGTTTGGTCCATTGAAGGCAACAATTGCTTTGTATAAAGTACAATTGACATACAAGACATGTCTTTTCTCTATCCAGGGCCTTGGATTAGACACAAAAGATTAGACTTACTATTCCAAAACTAGCAGACTCAACCTGCTTCAAGATTTTCTTACATGAGTAAAGAAGACATTTAGATTCCTTAGAATGCCAAACCACTTTTTTATTACAGAATTTAAATGTAGAGCTTAGATAATCTTACTCACGAATTCGGTGTAAATTCATCGAAATATGATAGTAGACTTATCAAACTTTATTTACGGTCAAATTGGATGGAGAAACGATGGTTTATAACACACGCTTATGTGTCTCTTGATTAATAGGTTGCTTTCTCTGCACTGTCAACAAATGCAAGATGCAGAACTTGTCTCAGTATTAATGTAGTGATCAGATATCTGCATTATTGCTTGTAGTAGTGAGCCATTTATGAATGCCAGTGGTCATGGTTATTCAGGTGCTTCAACATGGCTTCCATTTTCCAGTACTTACCTGTGCATAAAAGGATGTTGATTGAAAATAACCTATCATACCCTGCTGCTGCTTCTGTGGCTTGGAGATGAAGCAGTGCCACAGCAAAGAGTATAAGTATACACAGTGACAGAGATTATTTTCTCCTGCAAGTATATATGATGATCAGTATATTAAATGTTTAAATCTATAATTGATTCTTACATAGCATGTGATCATTCGGCTACTTTAATGCGGCATTGTTTTGTAATTTGTGTGAGTTACACAATGGATGTACAAGAATAGTAGACAGCTACTACTAGTGCTTAGAAAGGATAAACTATAATGGTTACAATACAACAGGCTTGGAGCCTAACAAGAGTTATGACAACCCCAACAAGTTTGATGATCTTGTTCTTCGTTCTTGAATGCGTCTTTGAGTCTTGGATCTTGAGATCTTCGTTGGAACTGCAGCAAGCCCCTTGATCTTTATAACCTGAAACCAAAAGACACTAAATCTGGTAGTGTTACAAGGGCGTTGCTAAATCTAGTGATATTCACTCTGTCCTTAAGACATTATTGCCCCGTATATATCCTTTTACGATATGGAAAATTGTCTCCCAAGATAAAACAATAACTAAACAAATGAGCAAAGGAAACTCAAGTGTTTCTCAAAAACTTTTGAGTGTGTGAAAGTATTCTAGAGAGGAAGAGTTTTTCAGAAAATCTGAGAATGAGTGTGTTCTTCAATTGAGCCTAAGGCCTTAATATATGGGTGTGTAAGATGGCCTTTCAATTTGCCCCACAGTGACATTCAATTGTCATGTATTGGATGGCCTTTAATCCCCAAGTAATTCAACAAAATAATGGTCCATGTAATGGCCATTATTTGGTGGATTCAATGCCATTGAAACCCCCTCAACAACCAAACTTTTGGGATTCCATCGGACCAGACACTTCCTCGTTAGCGTCGCGGCTCCAGTGACCAGAGGACCATCCAGCGCCGCGACCCTACCCTTGGGGCGCCGCGAAGCCGCTGAGCCCCGAACCTTGGGGTGGTGGCGTCGCGGCGCCCCGGCTCTACGGCGGCGTCGTGGCCCTTTTCAGACTCATTTCGATTTTACACTTCTTCCTTCATTTACCAACGTGGAACACGCGTGAAAGAATGAATCCCTTGATTATTCTTATTAATGAAAAACATATATATACAAGTTACAATGGTAAAAACCTTTTCCTATTTTATTTCTAAATCCCTATTCTATATGAAGAATAACTCTACAATTATTGTAATATTACAATTCTAATTATGGTACAAGACTAATAATATTTACAAGACTAAATATGCCCTGCTGGGACCCACTGCATTACCGTGTGGGTTGGATTGTTGAAGCCCATTTTCTAACACACCCCCGCAGTCATAGCGGGTGGTTTTCGTACGCTGAGATTGTCTCTAAAATCTTCAAAAAGGATCGAGGGAAGACTCTTTTGTAAAGATATTTGCAATTTGATATCTGGAAGGGACATGGTAGACGTGTACTTGTCCTTTAGCTACCTTCTCTCGAACAAAGTGAATATCCATCTTTATGTGTTTAGTTCGCTGGTGTTGAACAAGATTACCAGATAGGTAGATGACACTTATATTATCACAGTATACCAAGGTAGCCTTTTCAATAGGACAATGAAGCTCTAACAGTAGATTTCGTAACCAACATGACTCGGAACCACATTGGCTACCCCTCTATACTTGGCCTCTACACTTGAACGTGAAAGCGTGGATTGACGCTTGGCAGACCATGAGACCAATTTATTTTCTAAAAACATGCAATAGCCAGACATAGACCGTCTGGTGTCAGGACAACCATCCCAATCAGCATCTGTATAGGAGACTAGTGTAGACGTCAATGAAGGATACAAATGCAAACCATACTCAAGTGTTCCCTGAATGTACCTAAAAATGCGTTTGAGCACATTCATATGTTCAACTCTGGGATCATGCATAAACAAATACATTTGTTGTATGACATATGTAATATCAGGTCGCGTGAACGTCAGATACTGAAGGGCGCCTGCAAGACCACGATAGCGGGTCGGATCCTCATAGGGAGAGCCAGCTGCAGCACCCAACTTGGGTTTAGTATCAACTGGTGTGGAAATTGTGGAAATTGACTTACTGGATGACATCCCAACCCTCTCAATGATCTCTGTTGCATACTTTCTCTGTGACAAGAACAATCCACCTGCATGACGAGTTACAACAATCCTCAAAAAGTAACTCAATGGGCCCAAGTCCTTCATGACAAACTCAGAACTAAGCATTGTCATAATAGACTTGCGCAAAGCATCAGAAGAGGCAGTCAAGATAATATCATCAACATATAATAGGATATAAGCCATGGAAAATCCCCGACGATATACGAATAATGAATTATCAGACATGCTGTGAGAAAAACTCATAGTCGAAACAAAATCAGCAAATCTATTATACCAAGCCCGTGGAGACTGCTTAAGCTCATACAAGGACTTCTTCAATAGACATACATGATTAGGATATCTAGTATCCCTAAATCCCAAAGGCTGATGCATATACACTGTCTCCTGAAGATCACCAGGTAGGAAAACATTCTTCGCATCTAGCTGATGAATGAGCCATGATTTTGAAAGAGTCAAGCCGAGCACAGTGCGAATGGTAGCCGTCTTGACCACCGGGCTAAACGTCTCACCACAATCTACACCAACCTGCTGAGTTTTACCATCACCTACAAGTCTAGCCTTATGCCTTGCAAATTAACCATCAGAATTTTCCTTATGAACAAAAATTCACATAAACTGAATAATATTAACACTAGATGGATGGGGTATCAACTCCCACGTCTTATTATCAATAAGAGCATTATATTCTTCAGTCATGACAATTTTCCAATTAGGGTCATTTAAGACAGTCACATGATTACGGGATAAGAGAGATTTAAGAATATTAGAATTCAAATTAAAATGTCTATTAGATTTAAAAATACCCCGTTGACTACGAGTGACCGAACCATGACTCTGGGCTGGATTGGGTGAATTTTGGGAATTTTTGGGAATTTCGGGAATTACCGTCGAAGGCGCCGCGGCGCTAGGGGCAGGGATCGCGGTGCTGGAAGAGTTGCAGAGCTCTCTAAAGTTTTGGCGCCGTGGCGCCTCTATGCAGGGTCGCGGCGCTGACGGTGTTTTTTCGGACAAATCTGAAAAATAACGGAGAACATAGGGGGAGACATCCTCATCCAAAAAATCATAAGAACTAGGCACGATTTGTCTACTTTAGAAAAAGGAAATTGAGATTCATCAAGAGAACACGACGACTAATGATAATTCGTTTAGACGACAAATCAAAATATTTATAACCAGGAAGTGGCTTCCACTCCTCTCCTTACAGTCGAGCAGCTTTCAGCTCCACCGAGTAGCTCTAGAAGCATGTGTAAAAGCTCGTAATGAAGGACTTTTCGATGGATAGCTTTTGAAATCTCGGTGATTTGACGGAAAATCCAAAAACACACAAGAAGTAGAATGTGCCTAAAGTTTGTTGATCGTAGTGGATGGAAACAGTGGATAACATAAGCATCCGAAGACCCTAAGATGAGAATATGACGGAGTCTTATTGTATAACACTTTGAGAGGGGATGAATATGTCAAACCTTTAGAGGGAAGAATATTTAGTATATCAGTAGTCATTTGTAGCGCATGATGCCAAAACAATGGAGCAACGGAAGAATGAACCAATAAAGTGCGAACAATATTATTAATGGTACAAATTTTTCGCTCTATCTTTCCCATTTTGTGAAGACGTATGAGGACAAGAAAAACGAAAAATTATCCCATTTTGAGCACAAAACTCCCTAAATTTCCCATTGTCATACTCTTTGTCATTATCACATTGAATGTTTTTTATTTTTCGTTCAAATTGCGTTCTTATGAAAGCTCTAAACTTTATGAAAATGGAAAAAACTTGAGATTTTTTCGCAATAGGAAACGTCCATAAATATTTAAAATAGTCATCTAAGAATAAAACATAATAACGATGACCCATAGAACTGAGAACTGAGATGTCCATAAATCACTATGAATAATATCAAATGACATTGAAGTATTAGAATTCGACGCTACAAATGGTAACTTAATAATTTTTCCCAAAGCACAGGATTGACAAAGTGGAGTACTACGCGTACCTTTACAAGAAATAAACTTATGTCTATTTAAAGAAGATAAAATAGACGACCCCGGATGACCTAGACGAGCATGCCACAAGGAAGGAGTAATAGCTGCAAAAGTGGATGGAATAGCTTGACGCGAGATGCTGAGACTTAGAGTGATTGGATAAAGATCACCCCTACTGTTACACCTCATGAGATGACTCCCTGTCTTGAAATCCTTCACAGAAAATCCAAACGGATCAAAATTAATAGAAACTCAATTATCAGTGGTGAATTTACGGACATACACCAAATTTTTAATCAATTTTGGGGCATGAAGGGTATGTTTCAGGACAAGTGGTAGATGAGGAGGGGACAAAGTTTTATGACCATAACCCTTAATTGGAACATAACTGTCATTACCAACAATTATACCACGATTAGTGCTCAAATTGGAATAAGACGAGAGAGTACATTGGTCGGATGTCATGTGGGTAGTGGCGCCGGTGTCCATGTACCAATTAGGGTCCGGTTGAGTCAAGTCAAGTGTGTGCATCGCTGCTTCAATGTCGGTCTGAGTGGGGCCCACTGTGTGGTGGGCCTGATGGGCGTGACCCAGTATCTTTGGGTATTGTTCTTGCCCGTAGTGATTCGAACCACAGGTCTTGACACAGGAAGAAGGCGGGCGCGGTGCATTTACGGGATCTTCGAGGCACCGCGCTCGTAAAGGCGCTGGCCCATGGCTGTAATCTTTGGGCCATGGCGCTTTGCGGCGCTGGGACCCAGTGTCACTGTCCACGGGTGCCCTGTGTGCTCCAGACCTGATGTTGCTGCTGACGGTTGCCTCCGTTGTTGCCGCCACAATTCTTGTCATTATTCTTCCGCTTTTGGCCCTTCTTATCACCCCCGTTGTTGTGATTTTGGGTTACGTTTGTTGGATTGGAAGGAGAATAATTGGAAGCAGTCATCATGACGACAGGGTTGGCCCCAATCGCCACTTTCTTAGCCAATCCAGCTTCTTCCAAAGTAAGCATGGAACGAGCTTGATAAAATCCTGACATGGGTTACTCTAACGAATAACTGAAGCAACACCGCTATAGGCCTCTGACAGGCCTGGAACCATTTGAAGAACTAGACGACTTTGAGAAATAGGAGAACCCACGTTGTTGAGTTGGTCTGCCAAGTCCTTGAGGCATTTGCAATAAGAAGAAACGTTGGAAAAACTCGTCATAGCCACCTGAGAGAATTCCCGCTCAAGGATAACAATTCGAGAGTGACTGTTATCTTGGAATATGTCTCGCAATCGATCCCACGTCGCCATAGACGTGAAATTATGTTCCATAATCGTCTGTAAAATATCCAAGGAGATAGTGGCATAAATCCACTGAAGAACCTTGGCATCAAGCATGACCCATAATTCTGGATCTGCTTCTTTAGTGGGCACAACCATCGTAGAAGTAGACGCCGCATCACCCTCCTTTGGAGGAGTTGGAGGACTGATGTGGTGGAGGACTTTGTGTGCCAAAGCATGAATCTTAAATAATTTCGCCCACGTCCCATATTGAACGTTTTCTAAGTCAAGAACGATAGGGATGACACTCTTGATGTTAGAAACTGTGAGGGCAGGATGAAAATTGTTCTTATCAGCCATAGGGAATAGAACAACAAGATTCGGAGAAGGGAATTTGTGAGGAAGGATTTTGAAAGAGAAGAGACTCGGTTTTTGTTAAAAAGGGAAGAACAAAAATCAAGAATTTGGGTCAAAATCCGAAAAGAAGAGAAGAAATTTTGAGGAGCGGAAGCATGGTAAAGAGAACCTAGACTCTTGATACCATGAAAGAATGAATCCCTTGATTATTCTTATTAATGAAAGACATACATATACAAGTTACAACGGTAAAAACCTTTTTCTATTCTATTTCTAAATCCCTATTCTATATGAAGAATAACTCTACAATTATGGTAATATTACAATCCTAATTATGGTACAAGACTAATAATATTTACAAGACTAAATATGCCCTGCTGGGACCCACTGCATTACCGCGTGGCCTGGATTGCTGAAGCCCATTCTCTAACAACGTGTCATTTAACCAACGACCATCCATCATTCTATGACTCAAACGTCTACTCACGTACAAATATCTCTTTCACTAATGAAATTTACGACTTGGCACTACGTGTGTAGAAACTGCGTTTTCGACGTGTGTTCGAGTCATAAATAATTGGTTAAACTTAATTCCACATTAGTAAATTATCAATTTGACGAATTAATAAGCGCTTTCCTAATGTTAAGGATTTCTTTACTTAAAATATCCTTCTTAGAAAAAAAAAATTACACTTTGGGTGTGCTTGGGATGAAGGAAATTGTTTTCTTGGAAATAATTGTCGCTTAATTTCTTGTGTTTGGTATGTGAGCAAAAACATATTGTTTCAAGAGCATATATGTAGTTTAGGAAAACACTATGGGGATGGGATGGGGAGTGGGAGATTTAATTTCTACTAATTATGTAGCTTGTTTTTCCTACTTCACTTGAGAAGTTATTTTTCTCATTTTTAACATTTTGTTTTCCTAGAGAAATATTTTTCAAAATATACCAGAAATTGAAACACAATGATTCCGCTCGTTCCCGTCCTTCGCTTCAGCGCCTGTCCCTCGGTGTGGTCAGTACTCCATACTGTCGGGCAGCGAAACTTGACCAACCAAACATGAGAAAGTTAAATGCTTACTAAACACACCCTTTAATTAGTCTTTATCTTCTTCTTCATCTCATAGAGATCATGCAATTGTAATGGCCTCGCTTAATTCTATAACTCAGTTAAGTTTTCCCCTTCACTCCTTGATTTAGATAACAACTCACTATCGTCGGTTCTTTATTGTTAAATTTTTTTGAATCTAATTCAACTTCAAAAAACCACTCATGCGACGAAGATTATCACTATTCGAAAATCACTATTTTTCATTGAATTGTTCACTGAAAAATGTTCAGTAACTATTCCCACTGAATGTCGGTGGAAAAAACTTAAATAGTGTGAACACACGAAAGAATTAGAAAGTTTCTCAGTGTTTCAATGAGAACATATTTCCCACCATGTCTTTTCCTAGTGATTTTCCAATGAGCTGATTCGATGAAAATGAGGTGAGAAAATTATATTTTATAGCACAATTTCTCACTGAATATCGGTGAAAAAACTTTTTATTTCTAGTAGTGTATCCAAAACAATATAAGTAGTAAACAGACATAACATTTATGTCTTGTGTAGTTGTGTATGTACAACCATGCGATCAGTTACTGAACCTTTTACTATATATCTTGTAGAATTAGTAAAAGTAATTACTTTAGGATGTCGCAAATTATAAGTGAGGTTATGATACTAAGGTGGTGTTTGACCAAGCTTCTGGAAGTATTTCTGATTCTCAGAAATACTTCTTTGGCCAAACACCCTCTTTCCAGAAGTAGAAATACTTTTTTCAGAAGTCAAAAAGTGTTTCTAAATGGGAAGAGAAGCAGAAACACCAATTTGGTGCTTCTGGAAAAGTCTTTTTTGCTCATTCATTGAATTTTCCTTTGGACTCATTTACCATTTTCTTTTCATAATTTTTTTTATAAAAATAACAAAAAATATGAAATAGAAATTTGAGGATGGGTAGGTAATGGGGTGAGGTGGGGTAGGGTGTAGGGCGGAGGTAAAAAAAATTATATTTTTTAATAATGTTTTTTTATAAAAGTAACAAAAAATATGAAATAGAAATTTGAGGATGGGGTAGGGCAATGGGGTGGGGGTAGGGGGTAGGCGGGGGTAAGAAAAAAATTCATATTTTCAATCATTTTTTATAAAAGTAACAAAAATATGAAATAGAAATTTGAGGATGGGGTAGAGCACTGGGGTGGGGTTGGAAGGTAGAGGCGGGGATAAGGGGGAAGAAAAAAATTCATATTTTTTATAAAAGTAAAAAAATATTACATAGAAATTTGAGGATGAGGTGGAGGTAGGGGGGGTAGGTTTGGATATATTTGAGTCATTGACTATCATATTGTCGTTACATTTCTTATGTACAATATAATATTATTTTTTGATTAAATATTGCAATTAAATAATTTAATCTTTTTATTAAATTGTAAAGATGTACTAATTTTTAGAAATATATGATAGAAAAAAATATTTTAAATAGTTTTAAATTAATTAAAAAGAATATTCTAATAAATTTGTATAAATGTTTGAAACGAAAGCTTATGCTTTACCGAAGACTTTTATAATTATAGGTCAAACACCTTAATCGATTCTAAAAGCGGTTTACTAATTAATTCGAAAACATATTTTCGTGTTTCTTGGAAATGCAGCTTAAACACTATATACGTAATGATTAATTATCAATCACACGAATGGTAAATAAACGAGTTTCTGTTTTGAAGTCAACTTCGTACCACATTGTCAGTCCAAGCTAATGAAAGCTCTGCTCTATATAGTAGGCACTTGGCACTTGCTAGGCCTGCTGTTCCAACTGAAGGCCATATCTGTCATTAATACATTGGATAGAAACAGATAGGATCACTTTAATTTTTCCTTTTTTTATTTTTATTTTTTATATTCAGCTTTCTAGCTTATTCCTGAAAATAAGTAGTACGATCTCAACACTACTATCGATGAAACCGCGAATGCGCTACCAATGACTGCGGTTTGAGAAACGAGCATCGATATCACCTACAAAGTCCTATCCCAGAAGAGATCAAAGTGCTCCCACCAAGATTTGAACCCACGTTGCAGGCCTCCAACTGAATTTTAAATTCACCTCCTTTGTCATTCAACTATGCCCCGGGGGACTATCTGTGCATGGAAAACAATTAGCTTCTCATTATAATTGTGTACGTGTGAAGAGTATCTTATCCTGAAAGGACTGACATATTCACAACCCAAGCTAGGGGTGGGATGGTACGGTAAATATCGATTATCATACGGAAAACGGAATTTTTAATATAACAGTTTTGGAATTATAGTAATTGGTACATTATATGGTATGAATTTTAAAAAAGTTTCATATACGATACGGTATTTGATATTTATAAAAAATACTGAAATATCGAATATCATATCGAAGTATATAGTTACATATACAATTCATATATATTAATATTATAATACTAATAAATATATAAATTAGTATTAGTACAAAGTTAATTATTTAGTCGTTAGAATTTTAACTAATCTATCTTGATTGAAATGTCGGGGATTGTTTGTACATTCTTTTGAATATTTTTACATGTGCAAGGTGTTAGTACTATATAATTGAAATATTTTTAATAGCCAAAGTCATAATTTTCTATTCTATAAGTATACGTAAGTCGAAATCGAACAAACTATGATACCGATTTACCGTACCGCAAAATATCGAAACCGAACTAAAAAATATTTAACCATACCGAATTAATTTGGTATGGTAATGGTATCGTATTTTTAGAAACAGAAAATCGCAATTACCGTACCGAAGTTTCAAATATCGTACCATACCGTACCATGATATTGCATACGAAGTAAATTTAGTTTTAAACTAGCCTCATTTACGATCAGACTTTTCGATAATAGATATCCTCTATAATATCATTCACTATAAAGGTCATGCTTTTTTTGGAACCGGCCTTCATATTATGTTAGTATATTTTATGTATCAAAGAGACTTTAGCCACATCTTAACCTATGGTTGAACAATAAGGCGATCATAAAAGTTGTGAGCCTCGTAGTACCCGCATACAACATCTCTATGAAGCTTTTCAGGTCAAAAATTTGTTCGACGTTAAAATCGATCTCAATTATCTTTCTCTGAGTTATTATAGAGTAAGATGATTTATTTTCAGTTTAAATTATTTCTAGTTTATTTCCTCTACTGTCTTTTTTTTTTTTTATCAAACTCCTCTATTATATTTCTTGATAAAACTCCTCCATTCTCTTTCCATAAATAAAAATTTTGCAAAAAAATAATAGTCTTTTAAGGGGTAGGTAGATGATGGTAGGCTCTTTCCCGAACCTTTCAAAGATTACACGTAGAGAATGTGCATTTTCGACCGCTGTAGTCATCTCTGAGCCTCATGAAGAAACACTACATATCATTTCTCAAGAGGAGTACATCAGGTGAAAGGCGTTGACAACGATGATAGTGATTACGTCGTGGTCGAGCTTGAATCCTTCTCGTCAAAATAGGGGATCAATATTTACATCAGAACCAGACTACTTTGAACCATCCTCAGAAACATAACTATTACCTCAATCATATTGATATTCATCCACACTATGCACATCCATGGGTCTGAGTAGGCCTCACTATCAGCTTCTACTGTTCTTTTTCTTTTTCTTCTCGTCTAACAACTTCTACAAACAATAGAGTGACATTGATCAACCACAGTATATTAACAAGAATAACTGATCAAAAATATAGTATAGAGCATAATTCATTTGCAAAAAGCAAAAAAGAAAAAGAAAAAGAAAGACCGAAACAAGCAAAATAAGTATAAATAACACATAAGCAAAAACATAAAAAGAAAGATCGAAAAATGAGAAATACATGCTAAATTTTTAAAATTTTGAATAAAAATCGAAACTTTATGAACACATGAATCGAAAAAATATAAAATATTTACGGCAATATGAAGCCCAAAATACTCCAAAAGAGTTGCCAAATTAAAGAAAATATGGGGGGCTCAACGACTAAACAATATCGAAGCTTAGGGGGAGGAAGGGTAGGTTGGAAGCTTGAGAGAATTTTAATTTTAAAAAGTGAAAGGGATTGAAGAGAGAGAAAGGGTTTTTTTTTTGTATATTTTAACACAAAAGAAATGGACTTAAGTATATTATCTTAAAACCTATAAAGTTTTAAAAATGATGAATTGTACCCTGGGACCACTCTTCTTTGCCCTAACCTAGAAAAATAAATCAAACAAAATTCAGAGGTCTTTCTCTAAATTAAGACTTATCAGAGGCCTATTTAGAGAAGGCAACGAATCCTGGACCCGGTCCGGATTTGGTGGATCCAGATTCGTTTTATAGGATATGGATCTTTAAAATTTGGATCCGACTGATCCGGATCGAACCCGGATTCATTTATGATGGATCAGATCTGGATATGGATCTTGTCTTTGAGATCCGTATTCGGTCCAGATCCGACCCGTGAATCCATTTTTTATTAAATACATTATACATTTATACTTTTAGTAATGTCTTTGGATTAATTGTACTGTATGATTAAAGAATAGAATTATTCGACCCTGTCATTATAATTCATGGAAGAACTATAACACAGAAACTAAATAATAGTAACTGATTATTTAGTGGATATATGGTTCTGTTTATTGGACTAAAAATGATACACTACAATTTAGTCGATATACTTTTAATGTTTCATTTTTACACTAAATCAACTTGAATAAATTTTAATTTTCATAAAAGACTTTGAGATAAGATCTTTGAAAAGGGACAAATGTCCATTTAGCTAGTTAATTCGGATTTGGTCAAATTATCATAGAAGATAATCACACACGTATTAATCACCTAAAAAGTAATTTTTTTGTATGTGGATCCAAATCAGATCTGTGGACCCGGTGGATCCTATGGTTCTGGATCTGATTTTTATGGACCCTATGGATCGATTTTTCATGTTATATGTTACCTCTCTATAACAATATTCTACATATAACAGCAGTGACATTCATTATAGCGGTACACTCTTTGAAAAATTACATCTGTATAACAGTCATACTCAAATATTGTGTAAGAGATATATTATGTATAAAAATAAAATTATTAAAATATTTATGTTAAGCTCTTAGACATCCTTCAAGGGAAATATATTTAATTCATTTTTGCAGAAAGTTTGGACAAATTATTCATCAATTCAAGCGTTATATTATTACTAAGAGACTGAAATTTACGAAACAACCTACAATTATAGAATTCTTATGTCAAAATTGAAATATTTAAATTCTCAATTAATTTTAAATGCATATGTTCCTTAGATTTTAATTTTGCACGGTATGGTACAACTAGTTATGGATTTATTAGTATTTCAATTTTTGATTAATGAGATATGAAAATCAATTGTGATTTTAAAATTTACAAGTATATTATTTTCGTTTATATATCCTACTTAAGGTTTTTATATTCCTTAGTTGGATAATTATTTCAAAATTTTGGAAAAAGAAATTAAAAACGAATTGCATGATTGAGGTGTTGATTTGGGTGAATGCATGGGTTTCCTTAAATAGGTATATTAACTTAACATCATTTATATGGACACCTCTCTTCCAATTACACACAAGGAATTATATTGTGTAATATTATAACTAGTATACGTACTCGAGCTATGCACGGTCAATATACTTTAAATTTGATTCATTTAAAAAAACTTATGCATTTTAAAAGTAAAGATAGAAAGTCATACAAAAACTTTTGATTTATATAAAAATGTACTTCGTACAAATAAAATTATGTGTTTGATTAGAGATATTTTTTATTATATACTGTTCACAAGCTTTATTTGCAATTTTGATTTCCCATCATCTCCAAATAACCAACAACAACAACATATCAAGTGTAGTCCCACAAAGTGGGGTCTGAAAGGGTAAGATATACACAGATCTTACCTCGATCTTTATGAGTAGATAAGATGTTCACGATAGACCCTTGACTCAAAAGGAAGCAGTAGATGCATGATTGCAAAGAAATAAGATAATAAAATATCCGGATATAAAACAAATGGAGCAACAATAGTAATACATGAAAATATGTATGTCCTAGAGACAATCTTTATTAGGGATAAATGTACTTGAACGCATTCGTATTATTAATAAGATTAATATTTATGACATTTGCAATTATTGAATTATTGTTTGATTGTTTGCAATTATTCATATATGTGCATCCCTTGAGCTTACGTTGTCATTAATAGAGTGAGATATTAATGATAGAACGTAACTCTCAAAATAGTCTCGACTAATGATAATCGAGAATGAGATATCGATGATATGCTATAAGTCGACATGTGGCCTACATCACATTCTTGGATAATGTAGTATGTCGCACATCTACGAGTAATGGTTACTCGTGATGGACACATGGATAATTTGGAAAAGTATTGGTATACCATGCCGATAAAACTATTTGTTATACATGTCTATAGTGTTATCGGCGTGTGAAATATAAAGGTCATTTGATTTGAGGTCAATACGCACCTTGTTTACACAATGTACTTTGACCAAGTTCTAAGCTTAAATTCCTTCTGGATAAGATACGATTTGTGTTGGGTGCATCAAGATATAAATCAAGGTGGTAGTTGAGCAAATAATAGGATTCATTCCTCAATTGGAAATTCGAGAGAGCACTCAACTTCTCAATGTTATTAGGTTGACTAAAGTCACTGGCCAGTGCAAGAGACATATTTAGAATAAGGTCTAGTTCTCAACTAATAGATGTGAGATAAAGTGATTAACCCATTTGGATAGACACTCGGCAGATCCTAAGCTTAATCGAGTGTGACGTGAATGAAAGGAGTTTATAGTTCCGCATAAAGGTTAAGTTTGCTGGATTCATGTAAACGTATTTCACATATTGAGTTCATCATACGACGAAGTTTAGGAGTTTCGTGTGGACTTTAATTAGATTAATGTCGATATGTGAAGGCCTATAAAGTCACACTATATCCGGTTGTTTCTTCGATTTAGGAGTGTATTGAGAAAGTATTAAATATTCGATTGAGAATCGAGATATTTAATTTATAATAATTATGGAATATTTTTATTTGATAGAAATTATTTAATTAAGTCGAATTGAATTTCAAATTTAATTAAATGTGTTGGATATATTATATGGGTACTCAGACAAATATATGAAAGATATTGGGCCAAAAATTACTGGCCCAAGTTGTAGTCTTGGTCGTCCACTTGGACGTATGAAGTGGACCAACTGGATTGGTCCACTGAATATCAACATGGGCCTAGAATTTCATGTTTTATATTTGTTTAGGGTTTTTTCTAAACTCCTATATACAACACATACTCCATAATTATTAGGTTACAATAAATAACTTCTCAGTTCCTAAAAGCAAGATTTCCTAGCTTTCTTGTTTAGGAGATACACGGGAGTTGAATCTTGAAGTCGAGGAATCAAATCGTGTGGATACCTTAGTGTTGAATCCCGCATTCGAAAATACGTAAGTTTCTTTTATCAAGTTTTGAACATAGTTAATTATCGTATAAGCCATGACAGGAATGTTGTTGGGTAAGAAAATTTTTAAACTTCCATTGTTACGAACCCAACAGATCCCTACAGTGGTATCAGAGCCTAGGTTAGTTTAAATGATTATACGATAATTCATAATAACAATTACGTGGGAAAATTAATTGTTTCGATTTATTAAATTAATTTTCGAGAATTGTTTTTTAGAAACTGGAACAGTTCTGCCGCGGCGGTGGACTTCCGGCAGGTTTTTCGACGTTGTTCTACCACCGTCTCCACTATTATCGAGAAATCCACTTTATACGATGATCGATAAAGGTGTTGAGAGGTGACGAAAACGCGACGTAAATGTCGAAAAAATTGTTGGAAGGTGTTGACACCCAATTTTGACCCTCCCGTCCAGCCATTAACCATAAAATTACACTAATTTTGTAAAATAATTTTTAGGATTTTTTATAATAAAATGTAGCGATAAAACATAAATACGGGAATAAATAATTTATTTAATAATGACATCGCGTCTTGCATAGAGTTTTAAGCACTTAAAGTCTCGCGCCCGCATTTATTAACTTTAAGCTTTGTCGTAATTCTTAAATAATTAATAAATGCATAAAATAAATAATTTAGCGATAACGTCGTGTCAGGTAGCATAGCCGCATTTATTAGTAATCATTTGTAATTTAAAATCAATCTTAATCTAATACATGCATTTAATAGCGTCGCATTTATAAAAGCTTTAAACAATTCTTAAAAGTCATACTCGCATTTAGCATTTAAATAATTTAATCTAAGCTCATTTTAATTTTATTTTAGCTTCGCAATAATGCACAATAATAAGATTTTAAATAATAGCGTCGCATTCTAAGATATTAAGCACTAATTAAATAACACACCCGCATTTATTAGATAATTTAATCACAATTTTTTAATTACTTTGTCACTAATTAATAAAGCACCTAATTAAATAAGCACAATTTATTAATACCTATTTAAACAATGTACCCCTAATTAACTAATTAATTAACTCCTAAGTCTACCCAGCCCACTCCCCACTTGAATTACCCATTACCCAGCCCTTTATTTTACCCACGCGGCCCAACAACCCTCAGCCCAATTCACTTTGTTCCCCACAGCCCTTATCAGCAGCCCTTACCCTTCACTCGATTCGTCCAACACGAAATCGACTTCAGCACCTCAACAAAACCCCTCGACGAACCCTAAACCTTAACAGTCGCCGCCTTCACCTCACGCCTTCGTCGCCGTGATTCTCGCCTGAGAATCCGGCGACTTTCCTTTCCCTTTACCTGCACACACGTCTCCAACGATTTCTTACCATAGATAACCAAATCCCTTCAAATCAAAATCCATTCAAATCACACCTAGAATCGCATTTAATCGTGCGAACCAGAGCAAGAATAGGCATAGAAATCTCACTTTAAATGCATACCAAACATAGAACCCAAGAGGGCTATATAAGAACATGCAAAGAGCATCGAGCAAAGAGGACAGAGCAGACGCGCGCACCGATGGCATCGACAGGGCTCAGAGATAGCAATCACTTCGCCCTTAGCAATAGTTAGGAACCACATAGCAATTTAGGGCATCAATCCAGGAATTCAGACAGGGCAAAAATCGTTCGAAAATTAGCATCCGGGGGGATTCAATCAGAAAGCAATAGCAAACGCTAAGCCAAGAAACCAGCAAGCTAAGCCTTCCTTCGCTTTACCAAGAAATCAAACCCGTCGAGTGAGCCGACGACTTGATACGCTGCCTCGGTTCGCTGCCCAGAGAAGGTAAATTAATCCCACTTTCTTTAATTTTGGGTTGTCGTATATTCGTTTAGGTAAAGCTTATTTATTACCTAGATTGCTGTTGTGGCCCGTATATATTCGTATGTGTTGCTTCAATATATCGGAATTTTGCCTTCTAAGCATTCGTCTAATGAAATTCTGGAATATGGTCTGTTAAATAAGTAACGTGAGAGAAATGAAGGATTATTTGCTTTATGTGTTGGTTATTTATTATCGACGACTGAATATTTACGTGCTGGTTTGTTGTTTGTCTTAGAGATTGCGTAAGTAGCAACATAGTGTCGTGACTTGATTGGTTTGAAAGAGTGTGTGAATTCACATATAGAAATCTGGGTGCAGTCATATGTTCTTTACTTATTCATCACAGTGTAGATTGAAAGAAACTGTCCTGTCTGTATTGAGATGTTTACACCTAATTTACTATGTGCTAAGATTTCTTTTGGTATGAAAAGAAGGGTCAGTTTGAGCTTATTCTCTGCGTTGCTAATGCATCTTGTAGGTATAAACTGTGAATATGCATATTTTCCTTAATATTCTTACTTAGAATGTTTTAAATAGAACTTCCAAGTTCGTTAATTGACGTATTTATGCATTGTCTTTATCTGCATATGCACTTGCATTCGTTTCCTTAGGATAGATCCGCCCTTGTCTATATTTTGAAATGTCACTTGAATATCATGGTGAGGAATGTTTTCACATAGCAAATCTGTTTCTGATATGTTCATGTATAACTATGTCTCCTGGCTTGATCATTAGTTTCCTTATTTTATCTTAGGAACAGGCATTATATCACTAGGTTATAGATGACAGTTACCCTATATGTACCATTGGCTTGGTGCTTGGAATTATACTGATATGTGGCATCTACTATAAGCTAAAACTGCACGTTATATTGCATAGTAGGGCTTGGCATGATTCCAGTAGAGTATACTTGTTTCTTCCTCTTTCCTTCAAATACGCACATGTCTTTGTGTGCATAGTGGCCCTTTAGAGAACACTTCTTTGAAGTATATTAGTTCACCATGGTATACTTCTTGGCCTTTTCATATGATGAGTGGATCTGGTCCTTCTATTCTTATCTTAGCATAGAATTAAATGTTAATGTACATTCATATCTATCATTGCCTCTGTGATCTGGAATGAAGTTTACCTAAATATGTCATTTTACTTGCATTGTTAATCTGGTTTGGGTTGATGCTAATCTTTATCTTTATCTTATTTTACATGAAATGCATCGGAGCAAAATGAAGAGTCTCATGGCGAGACTCATCACAAGCTACAACAAACGAAGACCCGCATTTATGTGCATTTCTCTATCAACATTGGGGAATTCCAACCCGCCGGCGAATAATACCTCTACTCTGTCGAGTCCTTTATTTCCTATCCCGCCCCGTTTATTTGTATAATTAATTGTCTAACATTACATTATTAGTAGAACTCTTAGAATGCCAAACCTTAAGTCAATAGATTAGAAGGTAGTTAATTAGCAATTTGTTTCCCTTCGAATTAAATATTTTAGATTATCCATACATAGCTTAAGCTATATTAAATCACCTAATAATCCTAACTTGCATAATTAATCATGTAGCTAGGATATTATTTTTCAACATCTCTAAACCATTTGCTATAAAATCCATATATAAATTTTATTTATACATATATACTAAGGAAGCCCCTTTTAAGCATGTAGTATACTAATCAAGATAGGCAAATGTATACATTTAATCAATAAGTCCACTTTGCATGACATATTTTTCATAAATAATATAGGGCATGCTTTAAACTCTATATGTGTTTTACATCATTAATCTTATCAATCTTTGCCAAAAAATACTTTCTATTAAATATCTTTCAAACATGCATTCTTAGCAATAAATAATTAACCCTAGGTTTGAACGGACAACCGCAAGTTAGCGGATCCTTTAGGATGCCTAACCCCTTCCCTTTAGGATAATAAAGAACCCTTACCCCGGAATCTCATTAAGTTTAGCAGACCATTAAAATGGAGTTAATGTTTTACTTTAAACTAGTTAAACATTTAGGTGTCCTAATTCACCCAAAATAATTAGGTGGCGACTCCGCGAACCCTTAGCCTTTTAGCACTTCTTAGCATTTTGCACCTTTTGGCACCTTTTAAGCTTTTAAACATCTTTTGCAATTTTAAAACCTTTAAAGCCTCTTAAACTTTATTTAGCTTTTATTTTTATTTTCTAACCATTTTATTTGAGCAGGAGTTTTTATTTAAAAAATGCCACGTAAAAAGTATGCCACGTAAATGGCGACTCCACTGGGGATTTTAGGTTCTTAACCACAACAGATCTAGGATAATTATTTGGCAATTACTTTGGCATTTAATTTTTGTGTGTTGTATTTTGTTTTATTTATTTTTGATTGCTACCTGCTTTACTGCTTTCCTTAAACTGGCATTCCGCTCATATTTCTTCCACTCTGGAAAATTCACACAATCACACACTACATGCGAGGTGCGCTGGGTGCATCAGCAAAATTCTTTCTTCAAAAACCAAATTTAGGAGAGTTGGTAATATACGTGGAGTGCCCTGGCCTAACCGGGTCGCAGAGCCTTCTCACTCGAGTAGTCCGCCAGAACTCTTGCGTCTAGAAAAGCCAAATCTTAGCAAACTTAAGATGAGCTATACCACCCTTATTTTAGGGCATGCGTGCATTTACCTTAGGTGGTCGGTCCTTGCATCGGCACCACAATTAGGAAGACACTGCACTTGTCGACGGGTTTCTCAACCCAACGACCAACCAGCATATTATGTGTAGCGCGACGATGATAGACAAATCCAAACCTAATCATGTCAGGCTGAAATTGGAAAAAGTGCACCGTCATTTGGTCGCCATTTCCAACAAAAGCATTACTGATTGGCGACTTGGACAAATCCACATAATCTCGCATAAGTGACGTTTAGGCTTACCTCTGGCATAAAGAGGTCCCCCTGCATGTTAGGAAATGTTTGAATGTACTATGTGTGATATATCTGCTACATGCCTGCAAATTATGTGTTTTATGCTAACACCGTTTGTTGCATTTTGTTTAGAAAATTTATCATCCTCCCAAAGTGGTTCGTCAGATTTGACTCAACAATGTCTGAGCATCCACACTTCACCGTGTCCAAGGCAAGAATGATGATATGACTGCTCGGGCGTCGAGCCAAATGGTTTGGGAATTATTCCCACAACAAACAGAACCTTCGAAGGAGGAATATCACGGTCAATGGAGGAATGTATTGCATACCGCCGCAACAAATTGCTGATATGCAGGTTGAGATGGAGAGGCTACGGAATCTGACCAACCTATCCATTAGCTTGAATACCCCTATGCCAGATCAAAGGGCCACTACTTCACAAACCATCCCAGATCGACCTCCACCACCACATATCTCCCAAAACTCTCCACAAAGGCCACCAACACCGAACAAACCGCCCCTCGCCCAGCCAACCCTCAACCCCACCTTCAAAATGACCCTCTTACTACCCATATACCGCAGCCCCCGCCTGCTTACTTCACCATAATCAGCCCTAATCACCAGGCCAACCAACACCCACGCACCACACCCATTACCAGCCAAAGAAACAACCTGCATACCGACTTATGCAATGTAAACCCACCTTTTACCGCCCCTGCTTCACCGCAAGGGATCATTATGAAGAGATGGAGAGTGAAGTCCGAGCCAAAATGGATGAGGACGTGGCCAAAGAAATTCATAGTTTGAAAGAAGCGCGGGGCACGCGATCGACAAAGGTCACGGGCGACTGACTACGAGGATCTTTGCACGCATCCGCACGCGAACCGCTCGCGGGTACAAGGTGCCGAAGTTTGAACCATTTGATGGAAAAGGGAACCCCCGTGCACACCTGAGGTAGTATTGCGACAAGCTAATCGGGGTAGGGAAGAACCCAGCGGTCATTATGAAGTTGTTCATTCGAGCTGGCCGGCGAGGCACTAGATTGATATACCACCAAGATCCGCGGAAATGGCATACCGGAATGCATTGCCCAAGATTTTGTGGAGCGGTTCAGTTCAACACGAAACCGTTGTGGGCGGAGTTCTACTTAATGAAGTTGGAGAAGAAGACTACGTAAACATTCGAGAATACGCCATGAGGTGGCGTTGAGGCGAAAGTGCAACCACCCACGCGAGAGTGAGATGACCACATTATTCGTACAATCTTTGAAGGATGCAACCTACTATGAGCGGATGATAAGCGTCGTCGGCGGAATTTTGCGAAGTTATTAGAATGGGCGACTTCAGTGAAGAAGGTATTAAACCGGTAGGATTACAACCGCAAGATTACAGGCAACTAATAAGGCGATTCAGTCAGGGACACTTGGGAATACTTCACAGAGGAAGAAAGAGACAGTTTCCCCTTCCATGTTTGTACAAGAACGCAAACCCGAAGCATTCATAACATACCAAAACCCATCATACTACCACAACTACCACACACAGCCTATATATAACACTTCACAAGCACCGCTTATCCCGCCCGCATAGATCCACCCATCAAACCCGCCAATGTAATAGAGCACCCAATGCACCTGCAGAGCAAATAAGAATTACAAGGAAAACCACCCAAAGTTCGCACCCCACTAGCTGAACCCATACCTCAAATATATGAAAGGTTGCGAGCTGCAGACTTAATCCAACCGATTCCAGGAAGGATCCCTGACCCTATCCCAAGATGGTATGATGAGAACAAGCGCTGCGCAGATCACCCAATAGCCCAGACATGACACCGAAGGTTGCCACTCCTCGTGACGAATCGAGGCACCGATCGCAGGCGGGTATCTACTAAAGGATCTCGCCCCAAATGCATGATAACCCTTGCCAAACCACGCCACGCCAACGCACTGATAACCTTAGATGAGGAATACACTCTCGCTTATGCCCATTCCGCCTCGAATCGCCATTTATCCGAGCATGCACCACGCAGAGGCCGTAAGAGGAGATAGCGAGCATGAAGACCCACCATCCACGAGGCGAGCAAGGCGCGATTGGTTGGATTTGCACCCTTGTCTTGGTCCGCCTAGAGCCTGGATGGGAAAGACGATTTATTTTAGCAGAATAATTTATAAACTCATATTTAAGCTTTAATAATGTTTTCTTTCGTTTCGCTTGTAATAAACTACGTTTGACCTGATTCCCTTAGTGGATACGTAGCGCCGCCTCGCCGGTCCCACACCTAGAAATTTTAATTTTCCCAATATTCGCTTGTAATGAACTACGTTCGACCGATTCCTCACGGGGATACGTGGCGCCTAAATCGGCTTCGGCCACACCATTAGGAAACTTTCCTTTGCTTGAAAATGACAGAATACACATAGCCTCAAGCAACTACATTGAGACCCATTTTAGGCGCACAACTTTTCAAAATCGGGACAACAGAGGAAACTGCATAGGGTTGCAAGTCCAAACAAGTCAGGCACGCAGATATCAAGGAGCAAGGCAGCAAAGTCAAATATCAATCGCCCCCCCCCCCCCCCAAAACTCACAAATTTTCTTTGAGCGCAGGTCTTTTAATGTATGAAGCGCAATGTACCAAGCGTAAAATACGACGAAAGTCTCTTCGCAGCGGAAAAGCAACAAAGGCGTAGGATGACAACAATCCAAAGTCCGCAGATGAGCAAAGCGGCAGCAGAAGCGGGCATCAACAATCGAGCCAAAGTTGAGTTCCGCAACAAAACCTAGCGCATCAACTCGAGCATAAAGTCAAATTGGCAACCCACGCATCGCACACAGCAAAGGCATCATGGCAATTCGTCAGCTGCAACGTTCAGCATGTCCGTGCAAAGACAACACCTCAGGGATGACATCTCTACCCACAAATTGCACTTCTCATATGTATTTATCATTTCATTTAAACAGGTATACCCTAACGTTTTTCTCAAGCTTAGCTTGCAGGAGCATTTATTCTACAGGAGCAGCAGCAACACGTCCAGGCAACGACGTTATCAGCACAGCAAGTCTACGCAACGACGCCAGCAACAACACGTCCAGACAGCGACGTAATCAGCGAGTCCACGCAACGACGCCAGCAGCAACACGTCCATACAACGACGTAATCAGCAAGTCCATGCAACGACGCCAGCAGCAACACGTCCAGACAACGACGTAATAAGCGAGTCCACGCAACGACGCCCGAAGAACATCGCCCAAACAACGGCGTTATCGGCAAAGAAGTCCACGCAACGACGCGGCAGAATACGTCCAGTAATGACGTTATCAAGACAAAGAAGTCTCACGCAACGACGCCCGGCGGCACGCCAACAAGTCCGGCAACGACGCCATCATCAAGCATATCACGCAGGGCGATTTCTATACTCCGAAATTGCATTTCTTACGCGTGCTTTAATATTCGTCTTAACGGTTATGCACTAACTCTTTACGAGCTTTAGTCTACAGGACAATCGCAGCAGGACAACATACCCGCGTTCACAATCGCGAACACGCGTGCGTGCGGGGCGAAAATCACAAAGATTCGCATCGCATCAACACAACAGCATCGCGTTTTGCGGGATAACCTTTTCTATTCACGATTACATTGTTTTTGAAATTATTTTGCCTTAGCGCATGCACTAACCGCTTGTTCAAGTCTTAGCATGCAGCGAGAGCCTGGCGTGGATTTTCTCTTCTACAATAACCGGCAATCTGTTGGGGGCCAACCTTCCCGATTAGCGGCGGCCTCAAGCGTCGGTCCACTCGCTCCACATCACCGTAGAACCCAGCACCACAAGCCATAGCAGTACACCCCAGGTTCAAGCCAGTTATTTTCTTTTACTTTTTGCACCATAACCCAGTGTCATCATAACTCGACACTGGGACAGCTTTAAGTCCGCCTTAGCCCGCCTTAGTGTTTAGGCCATGGTAACCCAGTGTCGTCATAACTCGACACTGGGACAGTTTTTGATTTTTTGCGTCAGCCTTATCTACCTGCCCAGCATTTCTGCAATTCTGAAGATCGAGACAAAATTGGCTATGAGTCAACGTCTTTGTCCGAAGATTCTTCCATCATCTCCATACAAAGAGGGACATCTGTTGACACCCAATTTTGACCCTCCCGTCCAGCCATTAACCATAAAATTACACTAATTTTGTAAAATAATTTTTAGGATTTTTTATAATAAAATGTAGCGATAAAACATAAATACGGGCATAAATAATTTATTTAATAATGACATCGCGTCTTGCATAGAGTTTTAAGCACTTAAAGTCTCGCGCCCGCATTTATTAACTTTAAGCTTTGTCGTAATTCTTAAATAATTAATAAATGCATAAAATAAATAATTTAGCGATAACGTCGTGTCAGGTAGCATAGCCGCATTTATTAGTAATCATTTGTAATTTAAAATCAATCTTAATCTAATACATGCGTTTAATAGCGTCGCATTTATAAAAGCTTTAAACAATTCTTAAAAGTCATACTCGCATTTAGCATTTAAATAATTTAATCTAAGCTCATTTTAATTTTATTTTAGCTTCGCAATAATGCACAATAATAAGATTTTAAATAATAGCGTCGCATTCTAAGATATTAAGCACTAATTAAATAACACACCCGCATTTATTAGATAATTTAATCACAATTTTTTAATTACTTTGTCACTAATTAATAAAGCACCTAATTAAATAAGCACAATTTATTAATACCTATTTAAACAATGTACCCCTAATTAACTAATTAATTAACTCCTAAGTCTACCCAGCCCACTCCCCACTTGAATTACCCATTACCCAGCCCTTTATTTTACCCACGCGGCCCAACAACCTCAAATTTCAATTCACTTTGTTCCCACACTCTTATCGTAACCTTACCCTTCACTCGATTCGTCCAACACGAAATCGACTTCAGCACCTCAACAAAACCCCTCGACGAACCCTAAACCTTAACAGTCGCCGCCTTCACCTCACGCCTTCGTCGCCGTGATTCTCGCCTGAGAATCCGGCGACTTTCCTTTCCCTTTACCTGCACACACGTCTCCAACGATTTCTTACCATAGATAACCAAATCCCTTCAAATCAAAATCCATTCAAATCACACCTAGAATCAGTACGAATCGTGCGAATTCAGAGCAAGAATAGGCATAGAAATCTCAGCCTTAAATGCATACCAAACATAGAACCCGAAGAGGGGCTATATAAGAACATGCAAAGAGCATCGACAGAAAGAGGGGACAGAGCAGAGACGCGGGCACCGATGGCATCGATTAAGGGCTCAGGAGATAGCAATCACTTCGCCCTTAGCAATAGTTAGGAACCACATAGCAATTTAGGGCATCAATCCAGGAATTCAGACAGGGCAAAAATCGTTCGAAAATTAGCATCCGGGGGGATTCAATCAGAAAGCAATAGCAAACGCTAAGCCAAGAAACCAGCAAGCTAAGTCTTCCTTCGTTTCGCCTCAAAACCGAAACCCGTCGAGTGGTAGCCGACGACTGATACGCCGCTTCTGCCACGCCTGCAGAAGGTAAATTAATCCCACTTTCTTTAATTTTGGGTTGTCGTATATTCGTTTAGGTAAAGCTTATTTATTACCTAGATTGCTGTTGTGGCCCGTATATATTCGTATGTGTTGCTTCAATATATCGGAATTTTGCCTTCTAAGCATTCGTCTAATGAAATTCTGGAATATGGTCTGTTAAATAAGTAACGTGAGAGAAATGAAGGATTATTTGCTTTATGTGTTGGTTATTTATTATCGACGACTGAATATTTACGTGCTGGTTTGTTGTTTGTCTTAGAGATTGCGTAAGTAGCAACATAGTGTCGTGACTTGATTGGTTTGAAAGAGTGTGTGAATTCACATATAGAAATCTGGGTGCAGTCATATGTTCTTTACTTATTCATCACAGTGTAGATTGAAAGAAACTGTCCTGTCTGTATTGAGATGTTTACACCTAATTTACTATGTGCTAAGATTTCTTTTGGTATGAAAAGAAAGTCGATTTGAGCTTATTCTGCGTTGCTAATGCATCTTGTAGGTATAAAGCGTGAATATGCATATTTTCCTTAATATTCTTACTTAGAATGTTTTAAATAGAACTTCCAAGTTCGTTAATTGGCGATTTATGCATTGTCTTTATCTGCATACGCACTTGCATTCGCTTTCCTTAGGTATAGATCTGGCACTTGTCTATATTTTGAAATGTCACTTGAATATCATGGTGAGGAATGTTTTCACATAGCAAATCTGTTTCTGATATGTTCATGTATAACTATGTCTCCTGGCTTGATCATTAGTTTCCTTATTTTATCTTAGGAACATGCATTATATCACTAGGTTATAGGACATTTACCCTATATGTACCATCGTTGGCTTGGTGCTTGGAATTATCTTGATATGTGGCATCTACTATAAGCTAAAGCGCACGTTATATTGCATAGTAGGGCTTGGCATGATTCTAGTAGAGTATACTTGTTTCTTCCTCTTTCCTTCAAATATGCATATGTCTTTGTGTGCATAGTTGGCCCTTTAGAGAACACCTCTTTGAAGTATATTAGTTCACCATGGTATACTTCTTGGCCTTTTCATATGATGAGTGGATCTGGTCCTTCTATTCTTATCTTAGCATAGAATTAAATGTTAATGTACATTCATATCTATCATTGCCTCTGTGATCTGGAATGAAGTTTACCTAAATATGTCATTTTACTTGCATTGTTAATCTGGTTTGGGTTGATGCTAATCTTTATCTTTATCTTATTTTACATGAAATGCATCGGAGCAAAATGAAGAGTCTCACGTGAGACTCATCACAAGCTACAACAAACGAAGACCCGCGTTTATGTGCATTTCTCTATCAACATTGGGGAATTCCAACCCGCCGGCGAATAATACCTCTACTCTGTCGAGTCCTTTATTTCCTATCCCGCCCCGTTTATTTGTATAATTAATTGTCTAACATTACATTATTAGTAGAACTCTTAGAATGCCAAACCTTAAGTCAATAGATTAGAAGGTAGTTAATTAGCAATTTGTTTCCCTTCGAATTAAATATTTTAGATTATCCATACATAGCTTAAGCTATATTAAATCACCTAATAATCCTAACTTGCATAATTAATCATGTAGCTAGGATATTATTTTTCAACATCTCTAAACCATTTGCTATAAAATCCATATATAAATTTTATTTATACATATATACTAAGGAAGCCCCTTTTAAGCATGTAGTATACTAATCAAGATAGGCAAATGTATACATTTAATCAATAAGTCCACTTTGCATGACATATTTTTCATAAATAATATAGGGCATGCTTTAAACTCTATATGTGTTTTACATCATTAATCTTATCAATCTTTGCCAAAAAATACTTTCTATTAAATATCTTTCAAACATGCATTCTTAGCAATAAATAATTAACCCTAGGTTTGAACGGACAACCGCAAGTTAGCGGATCCTTGTGATGCCTAACCCCTTCCCTTTAGGATAATAAAGAACCCTTACCCCGGAATCTCATTAAGTTTAGCAGACCATTAAAATGGAGTTAATGTTTTACTTTAAACTAGTTAAACATTTAGGTGTCCTAATTCACCCAAAATAATTAGGTGGCGACTCCGCGAACCCTTAGCCTTTTAGCACTTCTTAGCATTTTGCACCTTTTGGCACCTTTTAAGCTTTTAAACATCTTTTGCAATTTTAAAACCTTTAAAGCCTCTTAAACTTTATTTAGCTTTTATTTTTATTTTCTAACCATTTTATTTGAGCAGGAGTTTTTATTTAAAAAAATGCCGCGGCCGAAAAAGGGCGCGACAGAAATGGCGACTCCACTGGGGATTTTAGGTTCTTAACCACAACAGATCTAGGATAATTATTTGGCAATTACTTTGGCATTTAATTTTTGTGTGTTGTATTTTGTTTTATTTATTTTTGATTGCTACCTGCTTATCGCTTCCTTAAACCGCATTCCGCTCATATTTCTTCCACTCTGGAAAATTCACACAATCACACACTACATGCGAGGTGCGCTGGGTGCATCAGCAAAATTCTTTCTTCAAAAACCAAATTTAGGAGAGTTGGTAATATACGTGGAGTGCCCGGTCTAACCGTGGTCACGTAGCCTTCTCACTCGAGTAGTCCGCTCTGAACTCAAGGCCTAGAAAAGCCAAATCTTAGCAAACTTAAGATGAGCTATACCACCCTTATTTTAGGCACGTGCATTTACCTTAGGTGGCCTGGCCTCGCATCGCACCACAATTAGGAAGACACTCGGACTTGTCGACGGGTTTCTCAACCCAACGACCAACCAAAGATATTATGTGTAGCGTGGCGATGATGGACAAATCCAAACCTAATCATGTCAGCTGAAATTGGAAAAAGCAGACCGTCATTTGGTCGCCATTTCCAACAAAAGCATTACAATGGGCGACTTGGACAAATCCGTCATAATCTCGCATGTTGACGTTAGGCTTACCGCATAAAGAGGTTCCCTTTGCATGTTAGGAAACGTTTTGAATGTACTATGTGTGATATATCTGCTACATGCCTGCAAATTATGTGTTTTATGCTAACACCGTTTGTTGCATTTTGTTTAGAAAATTTATCATCCTCCCCAAAGGGTCGGTTCGTATTTGACTCAACAATGTCGGAGCATCCACACTTCACCAGGTCCAAGGCAAGAAATGATGATATGACTGGCTCGGGGGCGTCTGAGCCAAATGGTTTGGGAATTATTCTCACAATAAACAGAACCTTCAGAAGGGAGGAATATCACCAGTCAGGAGGAATGTATTGCACAGCTGCTGCAACAAATTGCTGATATGCAGGTTGAGATGGAGAGGCTACGGAATCTGACCAACCTATCCATTAGCTTGAATACCCCTATGCCAGATCAAAGGGCCACTACTTCACAAACCATCCCAGATCAACCTCCACCACCACATATCTCCCAAAACTCTCCACAAAGGCCACCAGTCACCGAACAAACCGCCCCTCGCCCAGCCAACCCTCAACCCCACCTTCAAAATGACCCTCTTACTACCCATATACCGCAGCCCCCGCCTGCTTACTTCACCATAATCAGCCCTAATCACCAGGCCAACCAACACCCACGCACCACACCCATTACCAAATTTCAAAGAAACAACCTGCATACCGACTTACGCAATGTAAACCCAGCCTTTTACCGTCCCCGTGCTTCACCAAGAAGGGGATCATTATGAAGAGATGGAGAGGGAAGTCCGAGCCAAAATGGATGAGGACGTGGCCAAAGAAATTCATAGTTTGAAAGAAGCAGTTCGGGGCATGCGATCAGACAAAGGTCACGAAGGACTAGACTACGAGGATCTTTGCATGCATCCGCACGCGAACCGCCTCGCGGGTACAAGTGCCAAGTTTGAACCATTTGATGGAAAGGAACCCCGCACACCGAGGTCGTATTGCGACAAGCTAATCGGTAGGGAAGAACCCGGCCATTATGAAGTTGTTCATTCGAGCTTGGCCGCGAGGCACTAGATTGATATACCACCAAGATCCGCGAAATGGCATACCGAATGCATCGCCCAAGATTTTGTGAGCGGTTCAGTTCAACACGTAAACCGCTGTGGGCGATGTGTTCTACTTAATGAAGTGGAGAAGAAGACTACGTAAACATTCGGAGAATACGCCATGGTGGCGTTCAGAGGCGCCGAAAGTGCAACCACCCACGCGAGAGTGAGATGACCACATTATTCGCACAATCTTTGAAGGATGCAACCTACTATGAGCGGATGATAAGCGTCATCGCGGAATTTCATGAAGTTATTAGAATGGGCGACTTCAGAAGGTATTAAACCGGTAGGATTACAACCGCAAGATTACAGCAACTAATAAGGCGATTCATCGGGGACACTGGGAATACTTCACAGAGGAAGAAAGAGACGATTTCCCTTCCATGTTTGTACAAGAACGCAAACCCAAGCATTCATAACATACCAAACCCATCATACTACCACAACTACCACACACACCTATATATAACACTTCACAAGCACCCGCTTATCCCGCCCGCATAGATCCACCCATCAAACCCGCCAATGAATAGAGCACCCAATGCACTCCAGAGCAAATAAGAATTCTCAAGGAAAACCACCCAAAGTTCGCACCCCACTACGAACCCATACCTCAAATATATGAAAGGTCATGAGTCGCAGCTTAATCCAACCGATTCCGGGAAGGATCCCCGACCCTATCCCAAGATGGTATGATGAGAACAAGCGCACGCGCCAGATCACCCAATAGCCCAGACATGACATCAAGGTTGCCACTCCTCGTGACGTAATCGAGGCACCGATCGCAGAAGGGTAATTCACTAAAGGATCCCGCCCCAAATGTGCATGATAACCTTGCCAAACCACGCCACGTCAATGTGCACTGATAACCTTAGATGAGAATACACTTCGCTTATGCCCATTCCGCCTCGAATCGTCATTTATCCGAGCACGCACCACGCAGAGGCCGTAAGAGGAGATAGCAGAGCATGAAGACCGGCCATCCACGCAGGCAGAAGGCGTATTGGTTGGATTTGCACCCTTGTCTCGTCCGCCAGAGCGGATGGGAAAGACGATTTATTTTAGCGAATAATTTATAAACTCATATTTAAGCTTTAATAATGTTTTCTTCGTTTCAGTAATAAACTACGTTTGACCCGATTCCCTTAGTGGATACGTGGCGCCGCCTCGCCTGGTCCCACACCTAGAAATTTTAATTTTCCCAATATTCGCTTGTAATGAACTACGTTCGACCGATTCCTCACGGGATACGTAGGAGGCCTAAATCGGCTTCGGCCACACCATTAGGAAACTTTCCTTTGCTTGAAAATGACAGAATACACATAGCCTACAAGAACTACATTGAGACCCATTTTAGGCCGGACACCCTTTTCAAAATCGGGACAACAGAGGAAACTGCATGGGGTTGCAAGTCCAAACAAGTCGTGCACGCAGATATCGCGAGCAAGGCAAAGAAAGTCAAATATGAATCGACCCCCAAAACTCACAAATTTTCTTTGGCGCAGTGTCTTTTAATGTACAGAAAGTGCAACAAGCGTAAAATACGACGAAAGTCTCTTCGTATAGAAAAGCGACCAAAGGCAGAGGATGACAACAATCCAAAGTCCGCAGTAAAGAGCAAAGAAGCAGCAGTGCGGCATCAACAATCGCCAATAAAGTTCGAGTTCCGCAACAAAACCTAGCGCATCAACTCGAGCATAAAGTCAAATTGGCAACCCACGATCGCACACAAAGAAAGGCATCATGGCAATTGTCACCGCAACGTTCAAAGATGTCCGTGCAAAGACAACACCTCAGGGATGACATCTCTACCCACAAATTGCACTTCTCATATGTATTTATCATTTCATTTAAACAGGTATACCCTAACGTTTTTCTCAAGCTTAGCTTGCAGGAGCATTTATTCTACAGGAGCAGCAGCAATACGTCCAGGCAATGACGTTATCAGCACAGCAAGTCTACGCAACGACGCCAGCAGCAACACGTCCGGGCAACGACGTAATCAGCAAGTCCATGCAACGACGCCAAGAAGAACACGCCCGCATAACGACGTAATCAAGAAGTCCACGCAACGACGCCAAAGAAGAACACGTCCCGACAACGACGTAATCAGCAAGTCCATGCAACGACGCCAGCAGCAACACGTCCAGACAACGACGTAATCAGCAAGTCCATGCAACGACGCCAGCAGCAACACGTCCAAACAACGACGTTATCGGACAAAGAAGTCCACGCAACGACGCCAGAAGAATACGCCCAGCAATGACGTTATCAAGACAAAGAAGTTCACGCAACGACGCCAGCAGCAACACGCCCAACAAGTCCGAAAACGACGCCATCATCAAGATATCACGCAGGACGATTTCTATACTCCCAAATTGCATTTCTTACGCACGCTTTAATATTCGTCTTAACAGCTTATGCACTAACTCTTTCTCGAGCTTTAGTCTACAGGACAATCGCAGCAGCGACAACATACCCGCTGCTCACAATCGCAACACGCCCGCGTGCGACGAAAATCACAAAGATTCGCAACATCGCATCAACACAACAGCATCGCGTTTTGCAGATAACCTTTTCTATTCACGCTACATTGTTTTTGAAATTATTTTGCCTTAGCGCATGCACTAACCGCTTGTTCAAGTCTTAGCATGCAGCAGCAGAGCACAACGTGGATTTTCTCTACTGACCGGCAACTGGCCGGGCCAACCTTCCCGCCGATCGCGTAGCGGCCTCAGCCGGTCCACTCGCCCACATCACCGTAGAACCCAAAGACCACAAGCCATAGCAGACACCCTGTGTTCAAGCCGCTTATTTTCTTTTACTTTTTAGACCATAACCCAAAGGTCATCATAACTCGACATCGGGACTTTTTATGTCCGCCTTAGCCCGCCTTTAGTGTTTAGGTTATGGTAACCCAAAGGTCGCCATAACTCGACATCGGGACGCTTTTTGATTTTTCGTCACTTTATCTACCGCCAAAGATTTTTTTGCAATTGAAGATCGAGACAAAATTGGCATGAGTCAACGTCTTTGTCCGAAGATTCTTCCATCATCTCCATACAAAGAGGGACATCTGTTGACACCCAATTTTGACCCTCCCGTCCAGCCATTAACCATAAAATTACACTAATTTTGTAAAATAATTTTTAGGATTTTTTATAATAAAATGTAGCGATAAAACATAAATACGGGCATAAATAATTTATTTAATAATGACATCGCGTCTTGCATAGAGTTTTAAGCACTTAAAGTCTCGCGCCCGCATTTATTAACTTTAAGCTTTGTCGTAATTCTTAAATAATTAATAAATGCATAAAATAAATAATTTAGCGATAACGTCGTGTCAGGTAGCATAGCCGCATTTATTAGTAATCATTTGTAATTTAAAATCAATCTTAATCTAATACATGCGTTTAATAGCGTCGCATTTATAAAAGCTTTAAACAATTCTTAAAAGTCATACTCGCATTTAGCATTTAAATAATTTAATCTAAGCTCATTTTAATTTTATTTTAGCTTCGCAATAATGCACAATAATAAGATTTTAAATAATAGCGTCGCATTCTAAGATATTAAGCACTAATTAAATAACACACCCGCATTTATTAGATAATTTAATCACAATTTTTTAATTACTTTGTCACTAATTAATAAAGCACCTAATTAAATAAGCACAATTTATTAATACCTATTTAAACAATGTACCCCTAATTAACTAATTAATTAACTCCTAAGTCTACCCAAATTCACTCCCACTTGAATTACCCATTACCCAAATTCTTTATTTTACCCACGCGCCCAACAACCTCACCAATTCACTTTGTTCCCACACTTTATCAAGACTTTACCTTCACTCGATTCGTCCAACACGAAATCGACTTCAGCACCTCAACAAAACCCCTCGACGAACCCTAAACCTTAACAGTCGCCGCCTTCACCTCACGCCTTCGTCGCCGTGATTCTCGCCTGAGAATCCGGCGACTTTCCTTTCCCTTTACCTGCACACACGTCTCCAACGATTTCTTACCATAGATAACCAAATCCCTTCAAATCAAAATCCATTCAAATCACACCTAGAATCGATGCATTTAATCGTGCGACCAGAGCAAGAATAGGCATAGAAATCTCAGCCTTAAATGCATACCAAACATAGAACCCGAAGAGGGGCTATATAAGAACATGCAAAGAGCATCGACAGAAAGAGGGGACAGAGCAGAGACGCGGGCACCGATGGCATCGATTAAGGGCTCAGGAGATAGCAATCACTTCGCCCTTAGCAATAGTTAGAACCACATAGCAATTTAGGGCATCAATCCAGAATTCGACAGGCAAAAATCGTTCAAAATTAGCATCCGGGATTCAATCGAAGCAATAGCAAACGCTAAGCCAAGAAACCAGAAGCTAAGCCTTCCTTCGCTTTCGCAGAAACCGAAACCCGCCGAGTGAGCCGACGACTTGATACGCTTCGGTCACGCCTGCAGAAGGTAAATTAATCCCACTTTCTTTAATTTTGGGTTGTCGTATATTCGTTTAGGTAAAGCTTATTTATTACCTAGATTGCTGTTGTGGCCCGTATATATTCGTATGTGCTTCAATATATCGAATTTTGCCTTCTAAGCATTCGCCTAATGAAATTCGGAATATGGTCCATTAAATAAGTAACGTGAGAGAAATGAAGGATTATTTGCTTTATGTGTTGGTTATTTATTATCGACGACTGAATATTTACGTGCTGGTTTGTTGTTTGTCTTAGAGATTGCGTAAGTAGCAACATAGTGTCGTGACTTGATTGGTTTGAAAGAGTGTGTGAATTCACATATAGAAATCTGGGTGCAGTCATATGTTCTTTACTTATTCATCACAGTGTAGATTGAAAGAAACTGTCCTGTCTGTATTGAGATGTTTACACCTAATTTACTATGTGCTAAGATTTCTTTTGGTATGAAAAGAAGGGTCAGTTTGAGCTTATTCTCTGCGTTGCTAATGCATCTTGTAGGTATAAACTGTGAATATGCATATTTTCCTTAATATTCTTACTTAGAATGTTTTAAATAGAACTTCCAAGTTCGTTAATTGACGTATTTATGCATTGTCTTTATCTGCATATGCACTTGCATTCGTTTCCTTAGGGATAGATCCGCCCTTGACTATATAATGAAATGTCACTTGAATATCATGGTGAGGAATGTTTTCACATAGCAAATCTGTTTCTGATATGTTCATGTATAACTATGTCTCCTGGCTTGATCATTAGTTTCCTTATTTTATCTTAGGAACAGGCATTATATCACTAGGTTATAGACGACATTTACCCTATATGTACCATTGGCTTGGTGCTTGGAATTATACTGATATGTGGCATCTACTATAAGCTAAAACTGCACGTTATATTGCATAGTAGGGCTTGGCATGATTCTAGTAGAGTATACTTGTTTCTTCCTCTTTCCTTCGAAATATGCAGACATGTCTTTGTGTGCATAGTTGGCCCTTTAGAGAACACCTCTTTGAAGTATATTAGTTCACCATGGTATACTTCTTGGCCTTTTCATATGATGAGTGGATCTGGTCCTTCTATTCTTATCTTAGCATAGAATTAAATGTTAATGTACATTCATATCTATCATTGCCTCTGTGATCTGGAATGAAGTTTACCTAAATATGTCATTTTACTTGCATTGTTAATCTGGTTTGGGTTGATGCTAATCTTTATCTTTATCTTATTTTACATGAAATGCATCGGAGCAAAATGAAGAGTCTCATGGCGAGACTCATCACAAGCTACAACAAACGAAGACCCGCATTTATGTGCATTTCTCTATCAACATTGGGGAATTCCAACCCGCCGGCGAATAATACCTCTACTCTGTCGAGTCCTTTATTTCCTATCCCGCCCCGTTTATTTGTATAATTAATTGTCTAACATTACATTATTAGTAGAACTCTTAGAATGCCAAACCTTAAGTCAATAGATTAGAAGGTAGTTAATTAGCAATTTGTTTCCTTCAATTAAATATTTTAGATTATCCATACATAGCTTAAGCTATATTAAATCACCTAATAATCCTAACTTGCATAATTAATCATGTAGCTAGGATATTATTTTTCAACATCCCTAAACCATTTGCTATAAAATCCATATATAAATTTTATTTATACATATATACTAAGGAAGCCCCTTTTAAGCATGTAGTATACTAATCAAGATAGGAAAATGTATACATTTAATCAATAAGTCCACTTTGCATGACATATTTTTCATAAATAATATAGGGCATGCTTTAAACTCTATATGTGTTTTACATCATTAATCTTATCAATCTTTGCCAAAAAATACTTTCTATTAAATATCTTTCAAACATGCATTCTTAGCAATAAATAATTAACCCTAGGTTTGAACGGACAACCGCAAGTTAGCGGATCCTTTAGGATGCCTAACCCCTTCCCTTTAGGATAATAAAGAACCCTTACCCCGGAATCTCATTAAGTTTAGCAGACCATTAAAATGGAGTTAATGTTTTACTTTAAACTAGTTAAACATTTAGGTGTCCTAATTCACCCAAAATAATTAGGTGGCGACTCCGCGAACCCTTAGCCTTTTAGCACTTCTTAGCATTTTGCACCTTTTGGCACCTTTTAAGCTTTTAAACATCTTTTGCAATTTTAAAACCTTTAAAGCCTCTTAAACTTTATTTAGCTTTTATTTTTATTTTCTAACCATTTTATTTGAGCAGGAGTTTTTATTTAAAAAAATGCCGCGAAAAGAAGCGCGACAGTATGCCACACGGGTCAGATCCGCCTCCCGGGTGTCGAAATGGTAAAGTAATACCACGACCGTGATAGTCTCGACGAGAGGAATCGAACGGTGGTGGTGTCGCAAAAGCCACCGAAAAGGAGGCCGTAGATCGGTGGTGTTCAATCTCGTCAATTTTGCCCGAAAAATGAATCCCTAAATTTGATTTGCGATTGGATTATTTTTGAGAATTTGAAATAGTCTAGGGACCTATTTGCAATTAAAATTAGGGTTTTAAAATTGCAAAATGGTCCTGGGTAAATCTAAAAATATTTTTAAGTTTCAAAAATTACAAATTACTCCTTGAGTCTTTTTTTGGAATTTTAAAAGGGTTTTAAAATCAGCAAATTTTGTCCTTGGGGAAATCTGTAAATTTCATAAAAGCAGATTTTGTCCTTGGGAAAATTTGTAAATTTCAGAAAAGCAGATTTAGTCCCTAGGTAAATCTGTAAATTTTAGAAAAGCTGATTTGGTCCCTGGGGTAGATTTGTAAATCTCTGAAAAACAAATTTGGTCCCTGGGCGAATCTGTAATTATTTTAAGGTTCTGAAAATTGCAGAAAAATTCCTGAAAATTAATTTTTAATTTCTGAATTACTAAGGGACTATTTAGATGAGCAAACAATTTTGAAAATTTAAAATTGAGTTTTAAATTGAAACAAATTAATTAACCAACGACTATTGTTATTTAGCATATTATTTGATAATGTGTGCATAAATTAATTATTTCTCCTAATTGTTTAATTGATTGTAGTCGCGTAACGGGGCTAACTTACTTAGTTATGTCTTGACGCCCTAGCATCGGAATACTCTAAGGGCACATATCAACTATTTAGAACAGTCGGTCAAACCAAGAGTTGCAAATTATTTGTAATTGGTTTGGAGACCTACCAAGTTGTACAGTTGAAATTATTGTTAGCGATTTTGCAAGTTTCTCAACGCAAGTGTACGTATCGTTCACAAGTAGTATAGTCTGATAAGACCGAATATCGTCCTCAGAGACTGGTTTCTAATTACCGTTTATCTATTTTATGTTATCAATTTGGCAATCGATGATTGAGTTGCGTTTTTATTTAACTACTATAATAATTGCAAGAATTAACTACACTATTTAAGTTGTAATCAGTTATGAATGAATTAGGGCTTCCAAACTCCTCAACAATCCACTCTATTCAATTCTTAATGCGACTAGAATGACTTCTTATTTTACGTTAAGATAGCGATTAACTAGACTGTCTTATATTCCGGTTAGGATATATAATCACTCAACCCCAGTGCAGAACCCTTCTATATTTCTATGATAGGATTTACCACATATGAGGATTAAGAACAATAACCTATAATGCTACACAAGTATCGAGCATCACGTCCGCGATTTTAACCTATGTCTAGTCAATTACAACATATCCAAATCTCTCCTCTCGGTTCTTGATTCGAAATCATATAATTATGATAATTAGTGATCAATTAATTACCAAAGATTCATACCAATTATTGACTAAATTTTAATCAAGTGAAAAAGAAATCAAACTACTGCATTAATTCATGAATAAAAGTTTCAAGCGATTCATAAGGAAATCCCTAATAAAGTGTTTAGCTCCTATCCATAGTCACGCTAAGAACTAACACAAAATCCATACATAAACTGAATTGAAAAACTAAAGAAAGAAAATTAATGCGAACTAAGTCTCCAATTGTAGCCTCCGTGTTGTCTTGTGTGATAGAATGACCAACATCCTCATGACATTAATCCCTGGGGCTTAAATATGTTCCAAATTTCGTGCCCTAAGGACCAATATGCCCTTAGCCAATTCTTCTTCGGAACTGAGATTTTCCGCACCGGCACCGCGGTTCAGCATAACTGCACCGCGGTGCCGAAACTCCTGCATCTTCTATGCAATTATGGCACCGCGGTTCTGCATAGTGGCACCGCGGTGCCGAAAGTCCAGTGGCTTCTCAGTAAATATGACACCGCGGTTCTGCGTATTAGCACCGCGATGCTGAAAATCCTTCATCCTGATTTGCCAACTTTCGTCCTTTTTGCCTCGGGAGCACAATTTCTGCTCAATTCTCGCTCATTTTCGCCATTTTGCCTTTTGGAATTGCCGTGACTCAAAAGAAAGAAAAACAAACCTAGTACTATACTAAACATAACAAAAACGAGTAAAATACTAACTAAAAATGACTCAAAAGGCGTATACAAAATACGCCTAACAAACACCCCCAAACTTAACCTTTGCTCGCCCTCAAGCAAAGATCAAAACAAAACAAAGACTCAAAGAGTCAAATCAAGCAGGTGCACAAGTACTTAGAAACACATTAACGTCAGTTGGGATAATATGTAGGAACAGATATATCATGAATTTAGCAATCTAGAATTTCAATCAGATATTTCGCAAATTCATTTCAATCATAAGTAATGGAAGAATGAATACCTAACCTATGCATATCAATTTCATTTAGTTCTATGGGCCTGTTTACTTGTTATTCTCCACTAATCATAGACATACATTCTAGAGATCATCAGGATTGTAATGTAGGCTTAGGCAGAGGTAGGTAAGATTAGACATTTAGGCTCAATTTATGTACCATAAACGTTTTTCTCACTGAACCATTTTTTCCTTCTTTTGGGTATCCTTTTCAGTTCATTCCTACCAATCCTCTTTTTCTTTTTGGTTGAGAGCATGAAATATATTCACATAGGCACCCCCCAAACTTAAGCATTTATATTTTTTTCATTGGGGTGCATCACTTTTTCACTCTTTTTTTGTATTTCTTTTTCACTATTTTTCATCCCAATTTTTCAATTACTGCTTATGGCACACGAGGGAATCATGAGGTGCCAAAGAAACAACTTATTTTAGGCTCAAAGGGGCTGACTAGTGATACAATTGCAAGGTAGGTAATGAATGGTAAGAAGGACTAACAAAGAAATGTCTGAATCATCTCCCTAAACATATACATCATAATTATTTCGCCTCAAATAGTAAGCAAACAGACTTCACAGACATTTTTCAATTGACAACACATAGGCTAAGCATCAAATATTCCAAATAATCAAATTTTTATGAATTTTTGGTATATCTAACTTAAGCACACATATTTTAGCTTCTCATTTCATTACATTATCTCACTTAGTTCACTAGCCGTTTTCAAGTAACTACAGCATGCATGACTCATAAAAAAAATTGACTCATATAAAACACAAAAACGAAAACAAAAGACTCAAGAATAGACACAAAAATAAAATAAAACTTCCTCCAAATTTAAACTACACATTGTCCCAAATGTGTAAAAGACTCAAAAATTAAAAAGGGACGACTTATAGACATACATCGTCTCAAAATGGTGGCGATGGCGGCAGATGTTGCTCATGATTTATCTGGGAGTACAAGATTGTGAGACCGTTCAAGAACGAAATTAAAAAGCTTCCTAAGATGTTGGGTTGCCTCCCAAGTAGCACTGTCTTTAACGTCTTTTAGCCGGACGCTGGTTCCTCTTTACTGTGACTTGAAACGGACCACAGAGTTGATTTTTTCCATGTAATTCAACAAGTATGGTTTCACTCTCTGCCCGTTCACTTTGAATGGAGCGTCTTCTTTCCCTCTCACTTCGACTGCACCATAAGAGAACACTTTCTCCACAACGAATGGTCCTGACCACCTGGACTTTAACTTGCCTGAGAACAACCTCAGCCTTGAGTTGAATAAGAGTACTTGTAGCCCGGCTGTAGCTCTTTCGGGATCAAGTTCTTGTCATGTCATTCCTTGGCGCTTTCCTTGTAGATTTTTGCATTTTCATAGGTGTTGTTCCGAAATTCATCTAGCTCATTCGATTCTGTGATCTTTTACGCCTCTTTGCTTTTGCATCCATGTTCAGCTTCCTCATTGCCCAGTATGCCCTGTGTTCCAACTCCACCGGTAGATGACATGCCTTCCCGTAGACCATCCTGTATGGTGACATCCCAGTGGGAGTTTTAAAATCTGTTCTATAGGCCCATAGTGCATCATCCAACTTCGTAGACCAATTATTCCTTGAGTCATCCACTGTCTTCTCCAGTATGCATTTCACTGCCCTATTTGAAATTTCAGCCTGACCATTGGCTTGAGGGTGGTATGGCAAAGCAGTCCTGTGGTAGACTCCATAACGTGTCAGCAAGGTGTCGAGCTGTTTGTTGCAAAAGTGACTCCCTTCATCGCTGATGAGGGCCCTTGGAGTGCCAAACCTTGTGAATATGTTTTTCTAAAGTAATTTCATGACAGTCTTACTATCATTCTCTTTAGTAGTCACTGCCTCGACCCATTTGGACACATAATCCACTGCGAGAAGAATGTATTGGTTCCCAGAGGACATTGGGAACGGGCCCATGAAGTCAATCCCCCATACGTCAAACAGATCCACTTCTAAGATCCCAGTTAAGGGCATTTCATTTCGCCTTGACATGTTCCCCGTTCTTTGGCAACGATCACAGCCCCTCACAAAGGTGTTGGCATCCTTGAATAGGGTTGGCCAATAGAATCCACTATGTAATACCTTGGATGTTGTCCGTGATGCTCCAAAATGCCCACCACATTGCAAGGTGTCACAATGAGTGAGAATTTGGTGCATCACATCCTCGGGTACGCACCGCCTTATGACTTGATCAGCACAGTGTTTGTAGAGAATTGGCTCCTCCCAATAGTAATGTTTTACCTCTGAATAGAACTTTTTTACTTGCTGTCTTGTCATTCCTGAAGGCAATAATTTTGCTGCAAGAAAATTAACGAAGTCAGCGAAACAAGGTAAATTTACACTGATACTTACCTAAAATAGTTGCTCGTCCGGGAAGTAGTCATTTATTTGTACATCCTTGGTGTTCTGGCTCTCTTCCACTTCAAGCCTTGACAAGTGGTCCGCAACCACATTCTCCGTCCCCTTTTTATCGCGGATCTCCATGTCAAATTCTTGTAGCAGCAGCACCCATCGTATAAGTCGTGGTTTTGCATCATTCTTAGTCATCAAATACTTGATCGCTGAGTGATCAGTGTACACTATCACCTTATTCCCAATGAGGTATGGCCTGAATTTTTCAAATGCGTATACTATGGCTAGCAGTTCTTTCTCTGTTGTTGCATAATTCAGCTGAGCATCATTGAGGGTTTTGCTAGCATAGTAAATTGACCTGAATACCTTGTCAATTATCTGCCCAAGAACTGCCCCCACTGCGTAGTCACTTGCATCACACATCAATTCAAATGGGAGTGTCCAGTCAGGTGCAGTGACTATAGGTGCTGAGGTTAGCCTCTCCTTAAGTGTCTGAAAGGCAGTCAGACGTTCTTCATCGAATTCAAAAGCAACCCCATTCATCAACAATGTGGACAGAGGTTTAGAGATCTTTGAGAAGTCCTTGATGAATCTTCTGTAGAAACCAACGTGCTCAAGGAAACTTCTGATCCCTTTTACCGATAATGGGGGTGACAAATTTTCGATCACAGAAACTTTAGCCTTTTCTACTTCAATGCCCTTGCTGGAAATCTTGTGGCCCAGAACGATACCTTCTTGCACCATAAAGTGACACCTCTCCCAGTTCAGCACCAGATTCGAGTCTTTGCAGCGTTGCAGCACTGTCCCTAAATGCTTTAAGCATTAATCAAAAGAGGACCCAAAAACAGAAAAATCATCCATAAAGATCTCTATGGTCCTCTCCACCATGTCAGAAAAGATAGCCATCATACAACGCTGAAAAGTGGCGGGTGCGTTGCACAACCCAAATGACATTCTCCTGAAAGTAAATGTACCAAAGGGGCAGGTGAAGATTGTCTTCTCCTGATCTTCTGGGGAGATGGCAATCTGATGATATCCTGAATACCCATCCAGGAAGCAATAGTAGTTGTGTCCTGTAAGACTGTCAAGCATTTGGTCAAGAAAAGGCAAAGGAAAATGATCCTTCCTGGTCGTTTTGTTCAACTTGCGGTAGTCAATACACATTCTCCACGTTGTAGTTGTTCTGGATAGAATAAGCTCATTCTTTTTGTTTAGTCACCACAGTCATGCCACCTTTCTTGGGTACTATTTGCACATGTCTTACCCATGCACTGTCAGATATAGGATAAATCACCCCAACATTGAGCTATTTTAGGATCTCTTTTGTCACCATCTCTTTCATGGTTGGATTCAGCCTCCTCTGTGCCTCAATGGAGGGTCTTCTCTCATCTTCTAGATGAATTTTATGCATTACTGTAGAAGGGCTTATCCCTCTAATATCTGCTAGTGTCCACCCAATCGCGAGCTTGTGGGCCCTCAATACTCTCAACAGTTTTTCAACCTCCACTTTGGATAGATGACATGATAAAATCACTGGTAAGGATTTGTTCTCACCTAGATATTGATAGTGCACATGTTCTGGCAGATTCTTCAACCCTAGTTCCGGAGCTTGCTCTGTGGATGGAATTGGTCTCTCTGGCACGATTCCTAGTGATGCGCGGTAAGATGCACACACTTTAAACGCAAGTGCACGTTATCGTGACAAGTAGTATAGTCTTGATAAGACCGAATATCGTCCACAAGGATTAGGGTTCAATTACCAACTATCTATTTTCTAGTATCTATTTGGTGAATTGATAATTGATTTGTTGTTTATAACTAAGAATTATGCAAGCTATTTAAATATAAAGATTTACTTCAGTGGTGATGAGAATAGGGCTTCCATGTATCCTTACTATCCGCTTATGCTACTTACTAATGCATTAACTTATGGTATTCTTCTTTTGGAGAAAGCGGGTTCTGAAATCGTTTTATACTCCCGTTAGGGTTATATAAACACTCAACCCCAGTATCGCACTTTACCTACCTTTCGGTGATAAAGATAACTTTATAGGAGGATTAAGAACAAAAACCTAGTTGACCGTCACGCACAATGCGCAAAATTAGGGTTGTTAAGCCTCTCATCAACGCTACATAAATAATTGAGATATTTTCATCCCCAATCCAAGAATGTCTACCCAACTTACAAAGATATTCACAATCCCCCTTTCGTAATCGATTAGAAATCATATAGTGATAATTAGTTGTCAATTAATTACCAAGAATTCAACTCAAATATTGGATAGATCTCAACAAGAAGAAGAATAACCATAAGCATGCATTAAATCATAACATAAGTTTCTAGAGATTCAACATGGAAAGCCCTATAGAGGAATTAGTTCCTAGCCATTGACATGACAAGAACTAATCCCATGTTCATCATACAAAAACTGAAATAAAGAAAAGAAAAGGAAAAGAAAAATTACTTAAGAATGAGTCTCCAAGCCTAGCATCCAAGGGTTGTGTTGTGCAATATTTACAAGATGGATTGGTGGAAGGATGGATGTAGAATGGTGAATGGTGGAATGGAGAATGAATAATTCTTCTAATGATGTAGAGTATTTATAGCCAAAGAATCCTTTAGGTGAAAGATTAAGGATTTGTAAGTAGGAAAAGTTATTAGAATCATTTTAGGTAAGGGTTTTAAGGTAGGAAAAGTTATCCCTTTAGGTAGGAAAAGTTATCCCTTTAGGATTCTGAAAGCATGTCAAATTCGGCCCAGCACTTCATAATTCCCGCGTCATGCGCCATAGACCCAGCGCGGCTGAAAATCGAAGATCTTTGGACTTTCAAGACTTTGGTAGCGGCGTTCAGGTGGCGTTTTTCGCGGATTCCGTCTCGTTGCCCTTTTTTCGTCCGGACTTCGTCTGAACTCCTCTATAATTCCCGGAACTTCTTAGACTTTATTTCTTGGCCCTTTTTGTGTGCAACTCCATCTCATTTATGCTCATTTCATCTTCTTTTCGCCATTTCTTCATTTATGATCGCTGTGACACAAAAGAAAGGAAAACGACCCTAATACTATACTAAACATAAATAAAATGAGTAAAATACTAATTAAAAATGACTCAAAAAGTGTATATAAACTACACCGATCAAATACCTCCAAACTTAACCTTTGCTCGCCCTCGAGCAAAGATCAAAAGAAAGAAATACAGACTCAAGAAACGAAAAATAAAAGACTCACTGACATTGATCACTTTTGCTGCATTTAGTGTTATCTAGAAAAACATGAAGGTTAGCAGAATAATATGCAGGAACATGTAGCATGAAATTTTCCAGCACACTAAACACATTGAGCTAGATATTTCGCAAACTCATATTTATCATGCTTTAATGGAAGTCAATATACTAAATCATGCATATAAATTCAAAAATCCTATGGCATGCTTACTTGTTATTCTCCACTAATCCTGGATATGCATAAAAGAGATCTTCAGGACTTTAAGGGTTGTAATGTAGGCTTAGGTAGGGGTTGGTAAAAATAGGCATTTAGGCTCATTTTTGTGTACCATAAGCTCTTTAGTTTTTCAGTATTTCCCTTTTTTTTTTGTTCTTTTCTTCACTTCAATTCTATCTTTTTCCCTCTTTTGTTTTGGGAGAATGAAGAGTATTATAATAACAAGCACCCCCAAACTTAGGCTTTTGCCTCTTTCTTATTACTTTTTTATTGGGGTGCAACAAGCTCATTCACTCTTTTTGTCTCTTTTTTAACACAATTGATTCCACTACTTCACATTTTTACTTATGGCACAATCCGTGGGAATATAGGGTGTCAAAGAAGAAGTTTCAATTTTTAGGCTCAATGGGGCTGACTAGGGATACTTTTAAAGTTCGGGGTAGAAAAGAGTGATAAGAATTGACTATCAAAGAAATGTCTGAGTCATCTCCCTAACATGCATATCCTAACTATTTCGTCTCAAATAGCAAGCAATCATAACACATAGGTTTTCATAATTTAGCATGCACAATTTAAGCAGAAACTCGAATAGGTATTTTTGTGAGTTTTTGGCATATCTAACCTAGGTGTTTAGATAGTTGCTTCTAATTCCATTACATTATTCCACCTTCCTTCACTAGGTGTTTCTAGCAACTACAAAGATACATGATCTTTGTGAGCAATTATGACTCAAAAAGAAAAAAAAATTGTGACTCAAAAAAAATAAACACAAAACAAAATAAAAAAGACTTAACTGAAACATAACAAGACACAAATAAAACACCCCCAAACTTAAATCACACATTGTCCCCAATGTGTGCAATACTAAAAAAATGGACAACTTACTGACACAACACATCGGTCATAATGGAGGTCTAGAGGAAAATTCGAATTTGCGGAAATATGGCTCTCTGAGTTCGCGCCGCGCCACGAGATTCGGAGCCGCTAGCTTAAGATCGTGGCTCTTCTGGTTACGGCCGCAAGGCTGACGACTGCTTTTCCTTTTTTCAGCGTTTTTGCTCCTTTTTCCTCGGTTTCAGCTTTCAGTCCACCTGTCATCCAACAACACAAAACAAGAACCCTAGACCGTGAGACTGTTCAAGACAAAATAAAATAAAATAAAGACAGAAATTAAAATAACATAATTAAAAATATTGGGTTGCCTCCCAACAAGCGTTGTCTTTAACGTCTTTTAGCCGGACGCAATTAACCTTTTCGAGTGCCCATTGGATCCTTCTGCGAACTGCTTGCAATCCGCAGAGTTATTGTTGTAGGTCTCAATTTCCCTACGACCATTTGTTCAAACAAGAGCCTTACATATACAATTATCCCCCAAGTAGGCTTGTCTTTTATGCTTTCTATAATGTAGGAATCCGTGAACTTCTCTACATCTCTCAACTCTAGGGGGTACCCTTGATGGTATGAGCTTCCTAATTGGGAATCAGCCGTGATAGCTAGTGGTGTTTCTTCTGTAATAGGTGCAAGAAAAAGAATTTCCACAGAATCCAAGAAGGTAAATAATTGGATCTCTGCAATCTTTTCCTTCTCTACACCAACTATCTCACCAGATTCCTCAATAGTTGGGTGTGGTTCAGGCTCCTCAATTTGCTGTTCGCTGTTCAAAATCACCTCGATTTCTGGGTTACGCGCCGCGTACCGCCATCGGCGTCGCGGCGCTGCTGCTGCGAACTCTCTATCTCCCCTGATTCGGCATCCTTCAGGTCAATTGCCTGACATTGTGTTTCCTCATTTCCTACCCCAGGTGCAGATTGCTCTTCTTGCGTTTCGCTGTTGAATATGATCGCGAGTTCTGCTATTTGTGTTTCGAACTTCTTCATGGCCATTCTCGTTTCGTCCATGAACTGATTTTGGTACCTCGTGAAACTGAGTATAGCCTCTCGCAATTCCTCCCTCTCTTCCTCTATGGTTGGAGCTCGATCATATTGACAGTAGAAATCCATGTCTTAAGGATCCCTGAGATGAATCAAAACCAACAACGAATCACGGCACACTTGTTTTTTTTTTTCAAAAGAAAAGAAAATAAATAATTTAAAGAAACAAAAATAAAAACCAAATTAGAAATTAAAAATAGATAAATTTGATATTGAACTATGCCTAATCCCCGGCAACGGCGCCAAAAACTTGATGCGCGGTAAGATGCACACACTTTAAACGCAAGTGCACGTTATCGTGACAAGTAGTATAGTCTTGATAAGACCGAATATCGTCCACAAGGATTAGGGTTCAATTACCAACTATCTATTTTCTAGTATCTATTTGGTGAATTGATAATTGATTTGTTGTTTATAACTAAGAATTATGCAAGCTATTTAAATATAAAGATTTACTTCAGTGGTGATGAGAATAGGGCTTCCATGTATCCTTACTATCCGCTTATGCTACTTACTAATGCATTAACTTATGGTATTCTTCTTTTGGAGAAAGCAGGTTTACGAAATCGTTTTATACTCCCGTTAGGGTTATATAAACACTCAACCCCAGTATCGCACCTTACCTACCTTTCGGTGATAAGGATAACTTTATAGGAGGATTAAGAACAAAAACCTAGTTGACCGTCACGCACAATGCACAAAATTAGGGTTGTTAAGTCTCTCATCAACGCTACATAAATAATTGAGGTATTTTCATCCCCAATCCAAGAATGTCTACCCAACTTACAGCATATTCACAATCCCCCCCTTTCGGAATCTGATTAGAAATCATATAGTGATAATTAGTTGTCAATTAATTACCAAGAATTCAACTCAAATATTGGATAGATCTCAACAAGAAGAAGAATAACCATAAGCATGCATTAAATCATAACATAAGTTTCTAGAGATTCAACATGGAAAGCCCTATAGAGGAATTAGTTCCTAGCCATTGACATGACAAGAACTAATCTCATGTTCATCATACAAAAACTGAAATAAAGAAAAGAAAAGGAAAAGAAAAATTACTTAAGAATGAGTCTCCAAGCCTAGCATCCAATGGTTGTGTTGTGCAATATTTACAAGATGGATTGGTGGAAGGATGGATGTAGAATGGTGAATGGTGGAATGGAGAATGAATAATTCTTCTAATGATGTAGAGTATTTATAGCCAAAGAATCCTTTAGGTGAAGGGTTAAGGATTTGTAAGTAGGAAAAGTTATTAGAATCCTTTTAGGTAAGGGTTTTAAGGTAGGAAAAGTTATCCCTTTAGGTAGGAAAAGTTATCCCTTTAGGTAGGAAAAATAATCCCTTTAGGATTCTGAAAGCATGTCAAATTCGGCCCAGCACTTCATAATTCCCGCGCCACGCGCAGATCACTAGCGCGGCTGAAAATCAGAGATCTTTGGACTTTCAAGACTTTGGCGCCGCGCGCCGCCAGCGCCGCGCTTCGGTGACGTTTTCCGCGATTCCGTCTCGTTGCCCTTTTTTCGTCCGGACTTCGTCTGAACTCCTCTATAATTCCCGGAACTTCTTAGACTTTATTTCTTGGCCCTTTTTGTGTGCAATTCCATCTCATTTATGCTCATTTCATCTTCTTTTCGCCATTTCTTCATTTATGATCGTTGTGACACAAAAGAAAGGAAAACGACCCTAATACTATACTAAACATAAATAAAATGAGTAAAATATTAATTAAAAATGACTCAAAAAGTGTATATAAACTACACCGATCACCTAGCTCCTCATTTTTTTCCTATAGCAGGGCTCATGGAAATTCAACCAATTCGCATATTCCATCAGTTCTGTGTCATTACCACTATCCTCATCACATTGTGTCATCACCACTTCGAGAGCATCAGCTCTCCTGACCCCATTTTCAGAAACTGCTTCATCAATCACATCAATAGCATAACAGTTATCACTTTCCCTTGGGTAGATTACTGCCCTGAATACATTAAAAATCACTTTTTCTCCCTGAACACAAAGTCTCAGCTTACCTTTCTGAATATCAATGAGTATCTGTCCCATGGCTAAGAATGGCCTGCCAAGGATGATGGTCATCTCTTCATCTTTTTCCCTGTCTAGGATGATGAAATCAGCGGGGAAGATAAACTTATCTACCTTAACCAACACATCCTCTATTATTCCTCTAGGGTGGACGATGGAGCGATCTGCTAGTTGTAAGGTGATAGTTGTAGGTCTTGATTCCCCCACTCCAAGTTTGCAAAACACAGAATAGGGCATCAAATTTATACTTGCCACAAGTCGCATAGAGTCTGCTGACATTCAAACTTTCCTATAGTGCAAAGGATGGTGAAGCTCCCCGAATCTTTCAACTTTTGAGGTAACTTTCTCTGTATGATGGCACTGCATTCCTCAGTCAACGTCACTGTTTCATACTCCTCCAACCTCCTCTTTTTACAGAGGATCTCCTTCATGAACTTCACATAACTTGATATTTGTTCTAAAGCTTCAGCAAATGGAATGTTGATGTGCAGTTTTTTAAAGACCTCCAGAAACTTAGAAAACTGCTTGTCAAGAGAATTTTTTCTAAGTCTCTGAGGATATGGTATCTTCACTTGCGGTATGTCAATGACTGCTGGCGGTGATCTTTAGTCCGCAGGAAGATCTTCTATTATCACTGCATCCTCGGGCTCCTTTACCTCACTGGGCTCCCCTTTTTTTTCTGGACATATTGGGGATGAACCTGCCTCCGTTTGTTTGCCACTCGTCACATCAATTGCTTGGCACTGCTCTGGTGGGTCTGCACCAGTATTGCTAGGGTGGTTCCCTTGCATACCGTGTCTCAGCTTGTTAGCTAGCTGTCCCAGTTGCATCTCTAGATTCCTGATGGACAATCTAGTCTCCTCAATGAACTGATTTTTGGCGTTTGAGAGTGCCCAAAGATCAGCTCTCATGTCATCTAGCCTTCCTGATGGAGCCTGATTCTGTGGTGGTTGAGTTAGTTCTTGAGGATTCTGGCCCTCGGTGAGCCGGAGTAAGGCTTCTTGCAGATTTTTTCGCTCCTCTTGTAGAGCCTGTGGTATAAATCGCTACGGTGGACAAAGGTCATAGTCCTGCAGCCCCTGATAGTGATAGTCCATGTACCTATACTTGACCTTACCTGTACGATTTCAAAAACAATAAAAAGTAATAAAAAAAATGCTCTCAGAACAAGTTAGAAACTTGTTCGGGGAGCGACCAAATTAGAAATTAAAAATAGATGGTTCGATATTAGAAGTACGCCAGTCCCCGGCAGCGGCGCCAAAAACTTGTTAGCGATTTTTCAAGTTGCTCAACGCAAGTGTACGTATCTTTCACAAGTAGTATAGTCTGATAAGACTGAATATCATCCTCAGAGACTGGTTTCTAATTACCGTTCATCTATTTTATGTTATCTATTTGGCAATCGATGATTGAGTTGGGTTTTTGTTTAACTACTATAATTGCAATAATTAACTAAACTATTTAAGTTGTAATCAGTTATGAATGAATTAGGGCTTCCAAACTCCTCAACTATCCACTCTATTCAATTCTTAATGCGACTAGTCATTCTTCTTCTTTGTTTTTTTATGATGTTCTTTCATTTGTTTGTCTGCGTAATTGTCTTCTTCTTATTTTTTTATGTTCTTTGTTGTGGTTGTTTTTATGCTGTTGTCCTGCTATTTTTTTTAAAAAGTTGTTGCTGAACCTTTTAACCATAGCATGCTAGTAAAGGAAAACAACTTGCAAGGAATAGGTATAAAAGCAGCAGCAACACAAATTTTCTCCTGGCAGCAGAACCAGAAGAAAATTTTGTAGCAGCAGAAACGGAAGATCATCTAACTCAATGCAGCAGCACTGCCACTGTGCTAAAACCATAACCATAATTAAGGCCAAGGTCATTTTCTGAGGCAAATACTAGGATACTTGAAAGGATGAAACAAAGATTATCTACACCAGCAAGAAAAATCTCATTTGTGGGTGATTCTACTACAATGAGTCAGTCAACCAACATGCCTTATCAACCACCAAACAAGACTCTTGTTATAAGAGATAAATTGAATACATGGAAGAGGAATGTGAAGTCCACAACATGAAGCTTATTTATTTTGTGAAGATGAATATGAATATTGAAGCTTATTTATTTTGTGAAGATGAATATGAATATTGAAGATTATTTATTTTGTGAACATGAATATGAATATTGAAGCTTATTTATTTTGTGAAGATGAATATGAGTTGATGTTAATTGTTATATCTCTCTAAGCAAAATATGTTGGTTCATCAATGATTTTCATCAAGGGAGGCTGCTCTAAAATCTCTAAATCAAATCTCATCTTACGAGTATAGTGCCAAGATCCTCATAGAGGCAGGTATATTGCATCCTCTTGTCAAAGATCTATTCTTTGTTGGGGCCAACCAACTGGCCATGAAATTGAAAGAGGTCTCTGCAACAATTCTTGCATTAGGCCAAATGTGGTCTTTGCACTTAGTATGACTTGCAAGTTCCAGCAGAATCCTGGCGATGAACACTGGAAGGCAGTCAAAGGTATTCTTAAGTATCTCAGACGTACTAAAGATTACTTATTGGTCTATGTTGGTGATGAGAAAAATCTAGTTGCTACTGGTTACACTGATGCTAGCTTCCATATAGATGTTGATGACTTCAAATCTCAGTCTGGTTACACATTCGTTTTCAATGATGGAGCAGTGAGTTGGAAGAGCTCCAAACAAGCTACAACTACTGATTCGATTACTGAAGCAGAGTACATTGCTGGATCGGAAGCTGCTAAAGAAGTTGTCGCGATTTCTGAGTTCCTGAAGGAACTAGGGGTTATTCCGAGTGCTAGTTGTCTAATAATCATTTATTGTGACAACACTGGTGCAATTACACAGGCAAAAGAACCAAGATCAACAAACAGAAACAAGTATGTACCAAGGAAGTACCACATTCTCAGAGATGGTGGAGACTGAAGGTATTAGATTAGATTATGTTCCCACAGACAATAATCTAGCAGACCCATTTACTAAACTATTAAGTTTGGTTAAGCATAATGGTCATTTTGAGAAAATGGGTATTAAATATATTGGTGATTGGCTCTAGGCCAAGTGGGAGATTTAAAGTATATTTATGTCCTAGATACAATCAGTATTAGAACAAATGTACTTTATACACATTCATATTTATATTAATGGAGATTAATATTATGAAATTTTCATTTATTGAATTATTAGTTGATTGTTTATAATATTCTATAAATGCATCCCTAGAGATTACGTGGTTATTAATAATGTGAGAGATTGATATTATAATGTAAACTCTTAAACTGCCTCGACTAATGATCATCGAAAATGGGATGAGATATCGATGATATATGATACGTCGACATGTGGTCTGCATCATATCCTTAGAGATGTAGTATGTCTCACCTGCTACGAGTTATGACAACTCGTGATGGACATATGGATACTTGTTGAAGTATTGGTATACCCTGTTGATGCACTGTTTGTTATATATGTCTAAAGTGTCATCGGCGTGTGGGAGATAGAAGTCATTAGACTTAAGGTCAATATCACCTTGTTTACAGAGTAATGTACTTTGATTCTGTCCTAAGCTCAAATGTCTTATAGGTTGAGACACGATTTATTTTGGGTACATTGCGAAGTGGGTTAAATGTGGTATTTGAGCCAAGATTATGATTCATTCCTCGAATGTATCTTCGAGAGAACACTCAGATTCGCATATGGTATTAGGTTGACTAAGTCGTTGGCAACACGGTAGACATATCTATGATATGGTCTTTTTGTCAGCTAATATATATGAGATATATTGATCAAGCCATTTGGATAGACACTTGGCAGATCCTAAGCTTGATCGAGTGTGTCGCGAATGAAAAGATTTTATCTACCCACATAGAGGTTCAGTTCACAGGTTTCGTGTAACTATACTTCACATATTGAGTTCGTCTTCTGGCGCCGTCTAGGAGTTCCGTGTAGACCCTAATGATATTAGTGTTGATATGTGAAGGCATGAAGGGTAACACTAAGTCAATTGTTCCGTCGATTCAATGATGTAATCAGAGATAATATATATGTTCGGTTTATAATCGAGACATTAGAATAAAATATAAACGAGGCAGAATTTGACCAGGGCCGCGACGCCACTTATGCAGCCGCGGCGCCACGTGTCCAGTGGTCCGAGTGACCCAATCTGCTTCGGTTTCTGGATCTGGCCCACTTGAAAAACCCTAGTTGATCCTGTAGCTATAAATAGAGGGCTCATCCAAGGATTTTACACACTGAATTCACTTGAATTAAACTCTGTTGAATCTTTGCTGGATTTCTTAGCTTTCCAAAAGAGAAATTACATCGAAGTCTTGAACTTGCAAATCGAGGGACGATTGCGTGCTCACCATCGGCTATACACTTGAAGATTCAAGAAGAAGATTCAAGATTGCTAAACTGTAAGTGTTCTATCGACGCATTATAGTTTCTGTGTATTTTTACATTTATAATCATCCATCAGTTTGAAATCATGTCGGGTTTGAAACATAAATTTTCAAATTTTACTGCGTGTACGATCCGACAAAACCCTACAATTTGAAATATTTTTACAAAAAATATAAACAAATACTACTCTAACACTAAAGATTTCAAATCGAGTAAAAAAATTTAGAAGGTATGACCAAGCGTCTGCTAAGTTTAGAAAAACATATACACACATGTAATTAAAGAATGTCTGATATTAATTGAGAGAAATGAAGTAGTAGTAGCAACTTTCGTTAACATCATACATTTTGGTCTCTGATTGGTTATGTCCAGTCCTTGAACAACTCCCTGGATACCGTCTAGCAGAATTTTGTATTGGCCCCACTAAATTCAATTTTTAGGATAAGCAAAATCAGAGAAAATTGTTGTTACCACTTACCTTACCGGTCTTCGTTCTCAAGTCTCAAGTCTCAAGTCTCAACTATAGGAATGTTAAAAGGGCTAAACTTTGACATGTCAAAATTAGTTGATTTAATAAATAAGTGTATTATTGATCAGTCTAAAGTTAATTAGTGTTGAAAATAATAATTTAAGTTTGTAGGAAATTAAAATTGGTTAGAATTTTATAATTAAATTTATATCTCGTTAGGATTTATATAGGCATATATTTTTCTGTTTTGTGTTAAAGTAGGTTTCATTAGCGATTTTTAGAACAAGATATATTGTCGAGAATTGTGGAGATTGTCGAGAATTTGGGTCATAATCCAATTTGTGCAAATGTTTATTAAGTTTTAAATTGTTCGTTTGTTTTCTTATTGGTTATTTCAGTATCTGATAAAAAAAGTTTTTATATTATGACTATATATAGAATGTATCAAATAAAATGTGTCTTTTAAAAATATTTAGACAAAATATCTCATGGAATAATTTGGGTTGCATATTAGCCTATTTTTAAAATGGGTTGAATTAAGAGGGTTAAAATGAAATGAGTTAATAAAATAAGCGGGTCATTAACCGTTCAAATCTGAATGAGTTAGGCGGGTCATAATTTTATGAACTGACTTTACCACCTCTATTCTCAACTATATTGGTTGGCTTCCTTTTCCGTGTACGTAAACTTATTTTTTATTAAGTTGTTTTTATAGGGGCAGAGGAAGAGAAAATGAAAAAGAAATTACAACGTGAAGATTCGAACCCTCACAAATAAGATGAAAATTCAGGTAGCCAAATCACAAGTTTTTATGATAAAATTATGACATCTTAAAATTTTAAAAAAAAATTATCACTACATAATTATTGTCACATGTCTATAATCATAACTTAAAAGACCTAAAGAATTTGTGTGTTGCATAAATAATGACTTCGTGAAAATCGCAATGCATGGTTCACTATTTTAAACATTAATCGATTTTTTTTTTAATTCTAAGCCAGAAACAAGATATCAATGAGACAACAATTATAATCTTTAACCTTTACCATATTTATGCCTAAAAGAGAGAGAAACTAACTCTACATTGTGCTGGACCCCTGGGGCACGTTTGGTACGTTGGACTGCATTGAACATAAAAATAATACAGTATTTGGTGAACGTTTTCAGCCGAACTGGACTGTACTATTTTTAGAAATAGTACACTCTAACTGCTATTTTTTAGACTCATCTAGTATATCCCCTGGACTGTACTAAAAATAAAAAATATAAAAAATACAGTCAATTATATATTAATATTCTAATACCGTCCATTATATATTAATACAGTTCAATTCATTACAATACAGTACAGTCTAATATAAAAATATACACTCTAGTGCGACTTAGCCCCGACTAACAAGAACATCTAAACCAAACTGATTTATGAACATAATTCAGTTTCGAGCCACACAAGAAATTGTTTGTTTTCATTTTCCAACGAAGCTTTTTTTTTTCCCTCTTTTTTAATCATAACAAGTTGGCTGACTGAATTTGTCATCACTTAGTAAATTGTGCATTCAAAAAATTAATATATTACTAAGATTATTAAAATTAAAGAGTACAGATTTCCTATATCACAAGGATGTGGATGCTTCTTTTCAATTATAATAATGATGATGATTGAACAAATCACAGCCAAAACACATTAGGGTGAGTTTGGTTGGGCCTTGGGTTAAACAGAAAAGGAAAAAAGAATGGGGAATAAAATTTCATTTGTTGTTGTTTGTTTGATATTATTTTTTCATTCCCTTTACCCTATTTTCATTCTCATTCCCTTTCTTTGATTCCCCCACCCTCCTAGGTATTTCGATTTCCTTTCCCCAATCCGGATCTCGGACCTCGGACCACCTGGATCACCCCGGACCCCGAAATACCCAGAATCAAACATGTAGGGACAATCAGAGTAATTCCTTTCCTTTCCATTTCTTTTCTGGATTTCATTCCGTTTACCCTGCGCGAATCAAACGCAAATATTTTCGTTTTGTGTTTCTACAATCAGATAAATATATTCCTTATGCTACAATTAATTCCAGATAAGGACAGCAAATTTGCTTTGTCCATCCACGTTTGTACAACTAATAATAAAACTAAAAAGAAGTACCCGGGCAATAAACAAACTAAATACATTTCTCAACTGCTAAAAAAGAAAAAAAATGGTAAAAGGGATGTGGCAAATTTATTTTTATTGTCACTTTGAGAAAGAACATCTCACTACCACCTTCACGTAGTTTTCGATTTTCCTTCCTTAGTCATCCGCCTAAGAGGCTCTATTGTTGGATTATATTGTAGGGGCATGTTATTAAGACCGGGGGTGTTGATGTCAATATCAACACCCATCAATTCAAACAGTGGCTGTCCCCATCACCCATCCACTCGGCCCTCACTCCTGCCTACCTTTAGAATCTCACTCCACTAACTCCCTTGGGATAATAATTTGATTACCTCAAAATTCAAATCCTTCTTTCCTTTTGGATCTTTCTTTTTTCATTTTTTTTTTAATAATTCGTGCCTCGGTGGCCTTATGCACTAATATCGCTAAGACATCCACAAGATCTTACTAGGCTCCACAGGCGATGGAACCGTCTTTATCCGTCACGCCGTAAATCGCGGGATGTGCACTCGCGTTCGATGTCGATCGCTACCAACGGATCAATCTTCTGGTCGACCCTGAAGGACTTGTCTGGAGGGAATCAAATTCACACTGCAACATGCCCGCGCGGTTAAACTATCAGGCTTTAATACGAGGCATATGCCTCGGAGAACGTATCCGCCGAAAATCTAACTTGTAACCCTAAAGCCACAAATTTAACTAATGGCCACTGGGCCACTATCAGCGGATTTTCTTCTTCTTTCATTTTTATTCTCTATTTTCAATCTTACTGGTACTAGTATTTAGGTACTCCCTCCTATAAAAAAAATGTCTATTTAGTCATTTACATATCATTTAAGAAAATACTATTTTTTAAATAAAACAAAATAATTTAATTAAAATATCTCTAATTAAATATGTATTGAGATTTGATCACATAATACTTAATAGAGACAAATTTGGTAAAATAAGATTAATTTTTTTAATTTGATAAGTGGACACTCTTTTTTACTCAAGAAAAAAGGCTAAGTGGACAATCTTTTTTATCCGGAGAAAGTATCAAGTAGAATATTATTTTTTATGTGTGTTATTTCATTTATTTTTTATATGATTATTTTACTACGTATCTTATTTTTCTTGCACTCAAAAGTACTTTATGTAAGAACAACAAAAAAATTAGAAGATTCATATACTGAAATATTTTTTCCCTCCAGTTAAATTTTACGTTATTTTAATTTATTAATAAATTAAAGAATACTTAAAATTTGTGATCAAACGCCTACTTAATGTACTGAATTTGATATTACAATTGATTCATGTTCAAACACCTACATAATTAATGAAGGATCATTCATTTTGAGAACCAATAATTTTCTTAGATTATATCCTCATTACACTACCCAAGTAAATCCCTCTTCATTTTTTTCGCATGACATTTTTTTTTTATTGAGTACTACACTTTATGTAATGAGTTTAATTAATTAATTAATTAATTTTATACTATTAAGTCATTTTGTATATGTTAAAGCAGTTAATATATTTTATTTTTAAATTTTCAAATATTATATTTTAAAAATTCTTAGTTATTTTTTATAGTCGATAAATAAGCAAATAAAATTATCCAAAATCATTTAAATGTAATATAGGCAAACATGAAAGTTAAAAGAAAAAAAATATGAAATTGAGTTGAAATTTTGATTACCGCCATTTTCAAATTTTCCAATTAAAATTGATACACATGACCCATGATCTAGCAGTGTTAAGTAGGGCCTGTCCAACGGGGCGGGGTGGGGGTCATTTTTTTATTTGCCTTTAAATTAAATAAATAAATAACACATACACAACAAGATAGTTTAATAAAAACATCTCAAGACTGTTTTTGTGCCTTTTATATTATTCGACTAGAAGTATAATTTTTTTTATAATACAATTTCAGAATTCACTTTCTTCCCCAATAGAAGAATGGTGGTTCTTCTCTAGACATTGATTCATCATTTATCGAGGAATAAAGTTTTAGTGTTGGCATCAATTTTTTTCCCTTAATTCAAAACATGACAAGGGATATAAATAATTTTTTCTTAGTTTAATAAAATGGTGTAATTAATAGAATATATTAATGGTAGTACGTGCTCAAATATCAAAAAAGGATAAAAAAAATTGGGACATTGAGTGAAGGAAAGAGATTTCATGATTGCTTCTGTTTTTTTAATGTGAGTGATGGGACAAATTTTAGCATGAAAAGTGAGAGGACCTGAGAAAAAAAATTGGTTTGATTGAGGGGACAGCAACACCCCCGGTGCATTTAGCTGTCCCCATATTGTATTGGGTACAAACACATATGAGAGAGATAGCTATTTGAGATACTAGTGATTCCGGATCTTTCACACAGTTGTCTCTCACTCCCCATATTGAGTGAAAACACTTTTGGGAGCACTAGCATATTTGAGAAGTTTGATGGTCCCGGAGTCTTAGCATAGCTGTCTTCCACTCCCTACAATTTCTATCACATCAGTCCTCCTAGATCAGAGTGTTGCGTTGGGCATGGGTATTATGACGTCAGTACGCTCACGTCGTCATTACTTTAGAAGGCATAATAGTCTAGTTTTGTCTTATATAGCAAGACTTATAAGAGAAGGAAAGGACATTGCATTCTCTCTAAGCACACATTTTTGTAACTCAAATCTCTCTCAAGCTAATGCACGATTCTCAAATTTGGTTCATATTCAATCCATAGTTTATTTTAAATCTTATTCGCTTTTTAGTTATTTGCTTATTCATATTATTATCATTAACATCATATATCTATAACCTAAATCTCAATCCCGGAATCAATCAAGAGGATCTTCGAATCGGATACGACCTACTTGTCTTTAAGCCATTGAAATACAATTCTCTAACAGCGTTTTTGGTAGATATCATTTTTACCGGAAAAAAGTTTGGCACCGTCTGTGAGGATAGACAATTATGGAGTTGTCTCGATCCGTAGCTGATTTTCTTGAGAATCTTAAAAACAACACATCATCAAAAAAGAAACATGTCCGGTGAAGGCAGTGTCGCTCACAGAGCACAGGGACTTGGGGTAGTGCCAATACCATATGAACATCAAACTCCGGTGAACAACTCAGAAGCTTTTTGAGTAGGAGAGAAATTCGAACCAGAGCGACAAAGAGGGTCTTCGATCAAATTGTCCGAGAAAGAGTGCGGTGAGAAAATTTCGGATAAATAAAAAACACAGGAAACCCAAAAAGAAACACCCGAAGAAAGGAGCTCATCCAAATCTTGAACTAGTAAGCTCGAACAACTGACAAAGGAGGATACCTCACTAAGGAAACGATCGTGTGTTATCCTGAAAGGGCAAAGCAAGGTGATAATGCGCATGAAAGCAGCGGTAGCCGCCATAGCTGCTCTAAAATCAATAAAAAGAGAAGTGAAGGCGAGAAGGACTGAATGGGCACATTTATGGAAGGATTGCGATAAGTGTAAAAGGAAATGAATAAGTGAATGAGACAGATACCTGGGTCCCTCATGTGCTAAAAAGAGCCAGAGCGAGTAAGTACAGAAAGATACTCCAAAAGAAGATGCGGCTCCGGAGCCCATCCCAAAAAAGTTCAGAATGCTCTTTTGACTGCAAGGAAAAAGAAGAAGGAGTGGAAAGAAGAACTGCGTAGCTGTTCGAATGGAACTATGCAATGATAAGCGTAGCAGTTCGAATCAGGTATGAAGAGGAAAATGATCTAAAAGCAAAAACACTTACAGTCGCGACGTGAGACACTATTCCCACAGCAGCAGGTTGGATTCTCCAACTTTTGCAAATGAACCCCTCCATCCCAACTGTCTCATCTAGATTCGAGAACTAGGCATTCTATCGAAAACAACTCCTTCTATGTGCGTGAATATCTTCTACCAATTCTTGTTTTCCTGGGGAATAGGATATTCTAGGAAGGCTATACCAAAGAGAATACATCATTCTTGAAAAGGCCGAAGGGCGAAAAAGAGCTCAAAGCAAGAGATATTATGCACTAAAAGGCAGGGCTTTAATAATTAATAAAGAAGAATTTTTGCTTACACAAGTACGACAACACGACAGACCCAGACGAACACATCATGACTTTCGAGGCTGTAATAATTAGGCACAACCCGCAACAACATTAGATCGAATCAGTTATGCTGAAAAAATTCAGCCAAAGGGTCACTTTCTTGGTATACTCTCTTACCTGAAAACTCTATTTGATTATTTTATTGCTCTTGCAGATGCATTTATCAAAGACCATGCTGGGTAGAGCTGCACAAAATTCGGTCCGGACCGAAAAAAGGATCGGACCTACCCTGTTCATACCGAACCAAATCGATAAATTCGATCCGGTCTTCGATCCTAGTTTTCTGAAAATTCGGTCCTCGGTCCGGTTTTACCCTGTTGTGCAGCCAAAATTCGGTCCGGACCGAAAATAACGACCGGACCGACACTGTTCAGACCGGACCGAACCGATAAATTATGTCCGATCTTCGGTCCTAGTTTTCTGAAAATTCAGTCCTCGGTCTGGTCTGGATCGGTCCGGTCCGATTTTACCCTGTTGTGCAACCCTAATGCTGGGGCCCGGAAGGTTGAAACCCACATCAGATGTTTTCACCATAAAGCAAATGAAGGATGAATTACACCACAACTTTGTGGAGCGATTCTAGTGGGAAAGGATACAACTGCCTGCGATCTTCGAAGATTGGGTTGCCGCAACATTCGCCGATGGCCTAAACGCCGACAGTTCGGACACATCAAGGAAATTAAAAGAAAACATGAAGGAATTCCTAACTAATTCCTGGAACGAGGTGAATAACAAATATACCGCCAAGATGAGGATAGAAGTGGATCACAGAACCAGAGCTGAATGGGGACAACAAGGTAGATATCGTAATGTCCCTTCATATAGGCAAGGGGATCCTAGAAGGTTTGTTCAGGCCTTATTCAACTCGATCGTCACCTAGGCATGAAGGTTAGCCGAATAAGCCAAGATATGGTCAAGGTTAGCCTAGAAGGGAAAAGGGAGTGCCGCAAAGGAAGTCCTTAAATGACTCAGAGACGCTGAGTGTGGCCTCTTACAACTTTAACGTGGAAGTCTTGGACCTAGTCATGGCCATGACAAATATAAAAGAGGCTCAAATCCAGTAGCAGTTCGATCCAATTCAAACAAGTGGGTGCGAACATAGAGCTTTGGTGTGAATTTCACGGAATCCCAGACCATTCAATGGAATATTGCAAACACTAAAAGTATGAGGTAGCAGACCTACTAAGAAAGGTTCATTTGACGAAATTCTTCAGTAGACAATACAAGTACGTCATGGAAAAAAGTACTAGGACTTCGCGGGAATGACCAGCGCATCAGGGAATAATCAACATGATCGCAGAAGGAATGATGGTATGGGCAATATCTTGAGTGCAACAACCCATATAACTGCCTCCGTCCAGAAAAAGGATGATGGAAGGGCTTGGAGATCCTATCACCTTCATCAAAGTGGAACGAGAAAGCACCGAGAACTCATACGTGGATGCTCTGGTAATTTAAATTTAAATATTTCAATTTAACATTAAGCGCGCGCTCGTTGATCTAGTTAGCATCGTGAATGTTTTATAGCTCTGCGTAATCAAAGAGATGCAGCTTACCGAACAAATGACCTATGTAGTGAAAGTTTTGACTAGATTCAACCTATTTAGAAAAATAACCCGGAGATAGATCGAGTTGGAAACATATATGCAGGGTGTGTCAAAGAAATCCTTGTTCGATGTCCTGGAAGGGGGAATGCAGTACAAACTAGTAATTGGGAGGCCTTGGTTGCATTTCTGAGGGCAGTTTCATCTACTTTCCATCAGACTATAAAATTCTAATGTAATGGGGGGTAGCTCAGGTGAGAGGGTATGTCGAAATTGATCCAATGGAAATCGTCCTGGTTAACGAGCAGGGTGTCGACCGAAAAAGATAGCTAGCAATCACAGACGCTCGACCTCGAGGTCCACTTCGAGCTTGAGCAACAATAGGAACCAGTACAGAATACCTCGGGGGTTCATAGCACCGAAACAATCAGATGAAGAAAGATTCACAGTAGAGGATCTCGAGCTCACCTTTTGCCGAACGAATAGGCTCGGGGAGCAGGTATACCTGAGCTCGGGCTTAAACCTTGAGTTCAGGAAGAATTTGATTATTTTTTAATAACAATATCAATGGCTTCACTTGGTCGGTACTAGATGTCACATGTGTGCCCCAAGAGTTGGCCCTCCACAAGCTAAACATGGACCTGGATTGTCTTCTTATTAAGAAAAAAAGGTGCCCCGTGTCAGCAAAACAAAGTCAATTCATTAAAGAAGAAATAACATGACTTATCCACTCAGGAGCGGTCCGAGAGGTAAAATACCCGGACTGGCTAGCAAATATGGTAGTACTCCCTAAAGAAATTTGAATCTTTTCAAATATTTTTAGATTTAAAAGACTTAAATAAAGTTTGCATGAGGAGCTCGTATCCTATGCCCCGTCTGGATCGAGTAGTCGACGCGGTGGCTGGGTGTGAGCTACTCAACTTCATGGACGTATCCACGGGGTTTGGCTAGATACGACTGAAAACATCTAACCAAGAAAAGACTTCATTCATAATGGAGCACGGAACTTATTATTACATTGTTATATCATTCGGCTTATAAACCGCAGAGACTACTTTCCACCAACTGACCTAGCGAATATTCCGCCATCTACTGGGTCGAAGTGTGGAGATTTATTTAGATGACATAATCGTTATGTCCCTCGGAGCAGAGGAAAATGTTAGACATCTGCAGGAAGTGTTCGAGATCCTCCGAGAGCATAACCTAAAGCTAAATCCTGAAAGGTGTGCTTTCGGGGTGGGCTCTAGGAAATTCCTAGACTTCGTGGTGTCCAACAGAGGAATTAAAGCCAAATCGAATCACATTCGAGCCATAGAGTAAATACCAAAAGTACACATCAATGCTCGAGAAGTACAACGATTAACCGGAAGAATAACGACTTTGGGAAGGTTCATATCCAGATCATCTGAATGATGTGAGAAAAACTTCAGCTTACTAAAGAAAAAGAAAGACTTTCAATGGACCCTGGAGCTCCAGCAAAGCTTAAAGGACCTAAAGAAGTACCTCACAAACCCTCCCCTACTCGCAAAATCGGATGAGGGGAGAACCACTACTGATTTACCTTGTTGTATTCGAAACTACTGTAAGTGTTATGCTCGTTCAGGAGGAAAAGGTATGCAATCTCCTATTTATTATATCAGCAAGGCCTTAGCAGAGGCCGAATCCAGGTACCCTCAACTTGTCTTAAACAACAAACGCTCGAATATTAGCATAGTTCTGGTAGACGAGCGCATCGGTCATGCCCCGACGGTTAATTGCAAATTAAAAAACCAACAGGTTATTAAGTGATCATAATTGTTGCAAAAAACAAAGTGCATGTCAAATCATAAAAATGCAAAATGGAAGTCAAATTAGCGATTATCATTTACATCAAAGAGCGCTAAATGCTCACACAAAAACACCCATAAGGGGTGCATAGGCCCCGAAGATCAAACAAAATAAGAGCAAGGAGGCTCAAATGCTAAAATAGTAAAGGGCACTAAAGCCCGGGAACATCCATCACAATGGAACACAAGCTAGAGAAATAAACAAAATATATTCACAGGGCACGCATGCCCATCACAGAAACTTTCATTAAAAATGGCACACAGGTCCATCACAGAATCACTAGAGCTAAAAATTGGAACCAACCACCGGCACCACTGCTGATCCCAGCCACAGAAACATACCCTTAGAAGGCCTCTAGACAAATAACCAAAGGCTCATGACATACAAAGCTTAGCCGGGGGAGCATCATCGCCACCGAAAGAGCCAACATAAGCATTTGAGGATGGAGGCATCTCTTCCCATAATTCATCTAAGTTAGTCTCAGCTTCTCCTAAGTCCACCTTAAAATTTATAAGGGCCGAGGGGATATCAGTAGCTCCTATGTCCACCCCTTGTAGGACCTCAAACTGAGTCTGAAGAACAACATAATCCCAAAGCAAGGTAACTGTTGGTCAGCCTCCAGGCGAATCTTAGCCCAAAATGTTGTATAAATGTATATGTTGTGTGACTCAAGAGAATTACTTAACTTAGGGGAATAGAATATTAGAATCTAAATATACAACTATGTTATATCTAGTGTGATAGTGTCAGCCACTGGTTCTGGGCTCGAAGCTGAGTTTGAGAAGCCTCAAGTGCTTATGCCCGGGCATGAGCAATATCATGATCAAACTCTACCTGGACCAACCTCTCCCCTATGGACTGGCGGGCTAATGTCATGGTCCGGAAGGTCTCCTACCGAGTTTCCAAAGCATATATTTGGCATCTTCCTATCAACCCTCAAGGAAAGTCCTTCATTCCAGGAGATCAACATGCTCAGACCGAAGTTGGGCCATGGCATCCCAAAAGTACTGGTTTTCCTCCATCAACCTCTCCACATCTTGAGAAGAAAAAGATATGCCTTTGAAAAACTCGATGGTATAGGAGACAACAGCATGCTTCTGAAAGAAGATCAGATGAAACAAATTTAGCACATGCACTCAATATAAAGGTAGACAATGCAAGGAAAAAAACTCGGATTACCTGGAAAAAGATGCCCGCAAGGTGGGCCAGGGAAACTTCCAAACTTGGGCTATAGCTAGTAGTGGGTGGGGGAGGAACTGAAGGGTCGACACCCGTGTCACCACCCTCCGCGCTCTGAGGCTACCTTCCACTAATCCATGGTTCATTGGCGGCTCCAGCGGAGGGCATCCGTGTGCCCTCGGGATCATCAATTTCCCCTTCGTTATCCTCCACGAGCACTACCCATCACATTTACTCCCTCCAATATTCATTGAATCGGTGATGTGTTCTAACACGTGAGCCAATTCCGGAGGTTGATGCCCCGACCTCGTTCGAGCGCATCCGTTTCTGACTTTCTCTGGCCTCCTTAGTAGACCTAACAATATACGCCTTGGCCTTGCCTTGGGAAGGCACATTCCTAGCAGGACCCCCTCAGGTGGGGAAACCTACGAGAAAAAAGGCAGAGGAAGAAGTTAGGATGACATAATTGCACAGTGGACAAAAATACAGAACTAGGGAAAAAAGACTCACTGTGGCTTTTGCCTTTCCACTCATCGACAAATATGGCTCTCCAAGTCCGCTCAGTGCTATGGGAGGCACGGAGCAGACCCATCATCCAACCAAATATGTTAGGCAAGGGCTTAGGTACCACCGGGATCGCTAAAAGAACAAAAAACAACTCGATCAGAAAAGAAAAAAGAAACAAAGGTGTGGAGACTTATGAACGTTGTTCCATTGCTCCACCAACGTGTCCAGATAAGCGTCATAGAGGTGGTAGATATGAATCATCAAGAATCGATCGAACCATCCCTAGTCACGATCATCCTCGACATTGGTAATTAGGGCTCGGGAGCCCCGAAAAGCTAAGTTGATTACCCCTCCCCCCGTGAAGCACCCGTGGAGCGTAAAGGTGGATCAGGTGATCCAGAGTAAAAGAACGGTGTGTAAGATCTACTAGATGTTGAATACAATAGACAATCCGCCAAGTTTGAAGAGCCAACTACCCCAAACAGATGTCATAACGACGACAAAATGCTTCAAAGACCTGATGAACAGAAATACTGAATCTGATGCTAAAGGGATACGTATAAATGAGCGGTATCCCTAGGATGTGTTGTGTGATGCTAGTATTGACGGGGGGAGGAAGTATTTCTACCTCTAGGTCTCACCGACAGTTGGTGCGAACATGAGGAATTATGGTATGGTCAATCAGAGATGTAATGCCCTATACGAGCTTATAGCGAAAGTTTACACTGAAATCCCTCTCAAAATTAAAAACAAAAGGGATGATTTCAAATGTTGTAGAACCCAAATCGATGGCCCATATAAGACCGAAGGTTGAGGGTCGACGGTGAACGGAAGTCACAGAGGTGACTCCGAGCTCTTCCCTCATTCTGGCAAGGGTTATATCACATGAAGAATCAGAGGAAGATGAAGAAGTAGACATGGTAAAGAATAGATGATTAAAACAAGAAGTTGTAAGTACTCTAGAGAAGGTGATAAAAGTAAGACTGATGAGAAGTGATCAAGGGTATTGGTTTGTATAGCTGGTTGGGATAATCATTACCCTTGGAAATCAAAGCGGCATGCCCTGACAGTAAGGGTCAATCTGTGTATCTAAAAATGCACCATAGATTGAGTGATTTAATGCATTTAATCATCGACTGACGAAACATCTCGCGGTAGGGAAGGATGTGGCGTTTTGAGTTCCCGCGAAAAGTTTTAAAAATGCCGTACAGATTCATCCACTTCATGGACTCATAAAATAAAGGGTTCGGAAAGTGGAGGACTATCTGTATTGGGTGAAAATACCCCCGGGATATCTGATGCATCTTAGAACGCAAACGACCCCGAGTCACTATATAGTTGTTCTCCACTCTCAACAATAGTGGACATAATAGTCTAGATCAGAGTGTCGCAGCGTGGGTGGGTGCAATGATGTCATTATGTTCATGTCGTCATTACTTTAGAGGGGAATAATAGTCTAGTTTTGTTTCATAAATGTAAAACTTAGAAGAGAAGAAAGACACATTGTATTCTCTCTAAGCCTACACTTGTAACTGAGATCTCTCTTAAGCAAATACACCATTCTCAGTTCTCGTTCTTACATTATTCATTATCCATTTCAGATCTTAGCTTATTTATTCATTTTTGTTTGCTTATTATTATATTTATTTGATTTCTTAACCTGCTCACTCGTACCTAATTAGTAACTCCGAACACGATCAAGAGGGTCTCCAGATCGGATACAACTCACTTGTCTTTAAACCCTTGAATACAAATATTCAACTGTATTTTTGGTTAGAATCGTTTTCATCGGTAAACAAAATCTTGCAAGTCAATTTATAACACTTGAGTTGTAAGCATGAATTCTTCGGTTCCAAATTTTGCAAATTACTTCAACGACTCCATAACTTCTTTTGCTTTAAGGAAAATTCTAGCAATCAATGTTAAGTGTCAAATGTATCTAACCCCCTGTTTGGATGGTTGATTATTGTATTGTTTTCTATGAAATCATATTTGTTTTCATTATTTTTTAAATTAAGTTGTATGGTGTTATAAATCCGTTGTAATTCCGTGGTTAAATAGCCACAAAATACTCAATTTTTATCACAGGGTTGGTGGTTTTTGTGGTTATGTATTTTATTTCCCATTATACCTCATCCCACACACCTCTATCACACCCAAATCCACCCAATCCCCCACCCTCCACCCTCCAGCCACCTAACCCCTACCACCCACCTACACACCATCACACCCAAACCCACTAATCCCCACCCTCTATCACTCACCCCCCACGCTACCACTCACCATCCCACCACCACCACCGCCACCACTCATGACCCCTCACCACCACCCACCCCCACTCAACACCACCTACACCCATAAGCCCTTACCCCATTAACTCCCACCACCATACCCTCACCCCTTTACCCCCACCCATCACCTACTTATTTTTTAAAGTTTTCATTTTATCTTTCACTTTAGTTTTATTAATATATAAAAACTAGTTTGTAATTAAGGGTTAAATGTATTTTAGTAAACTTACATGTTATCATACAGTAACATACAATCAAATCAAACAATAAAAATATCATTAAATCACAACAAACAGTACAAACTATTCAAACATTGTGTTCATTAATACAGTAGGATATAATACAAACACCATAATGCCATTCTATACATTAATGAACCACGGGAAACAACCATCCAAACAGAGGGTAAGAGTTTTGGAGTGCAACGTGTTTGACAATACTGACAATACTCAATTATCAGCCAATTTTTGTGTTGTATCATTTGATGTCTAGATAATTTGGATTCACATACGCCAGAGAAAGCCTATTAAGTGGATTTTAATGCTCCTTACTAGAGGTCAGACGAAACTTTTATCTTTTTTGTTGGCGATTTTAACTACTACTTCTTTCGAAATACAAGACAGAAACCCCGGACACGAAACTTCTATCTTCAAAGCACAAAATTGAGATCTTTCATTTAAGTAAAGAAAATTTATCATTAGGTTACGAATTCGAGTCGTGAAAGCAACTAATGTTTGTATTCGGATAAACTATCTACATTACATTTCTTGGAGTACGATCCTTTTCCAAACCCTACTAATTTGTGATGATGTGCATTGATCTGCCATTTTTATTACATTTTTGGGTGATTTAGAATTAAGTATTCAAGAAAAAAAACAGTCACAAAGGTAAAATCATATTTTTGTTAGAATTTGAAAAAGATATGTAGCCGTTAAGGAGAGAGAAGAAAATGAGTGTTAGGGACTGGGCTGGCTTATTTAGGCATGCGGGCTGAAGACAAGAGTCCCCATGAACAACTTAGTTAGAAACCAACAGATGATTAGCCTCACATGACCTCGCTGTCTCTTTTTGTCCCACCCCATCCCCCACTACCCCTCCACCCCCATACCCCACTTAATTGGTGCAAACATACTTTTGAATCCTTATAACAAGTTAAGAACATAAAATTGTGTGTATTTGATCGATATAATGATAACAAGTAAAGAATACTCAACTTATCAACAATAATTAAAATCATTAGAATCATGAGAGTATGACTTAACGATTGATGAAGTAGGTTAAAAGTAGGGTGTCCATTATGTTGGATTGAATTTAAGCGGGAGAAATAATAAATGAGTGGTTTATTAAGTCGTCGTATTTTTGAATGTTTGGACGGAACAAAATGAATCAAGTTAATAAATAAATAAATAAATTAATTAACCCCGCCTATTTATACTTGACTGACTTAGTCAAAATGAGCTAAAATCACGAACTCAACCCGTTCAACTTTTATCAAATTTTAATTTATATATTATGTATTTAATTATCTATTTATACTTGACTGACTTAGTCAAAATTATCAAGGTGCATTCGATTGATAAAAGATCACAGTTCAAGGAAACTCAAATGCACGACAAATAATTAGAAACCACTAGAATTTGAAAACAAATTTTATTACCGTAATTTTATTTTATTTTGTTATTCAGGTTCCTGACTTGCGTCGAACTAATTCTGAAGGTAGTAATATCGGTCACTCAACATTACTACTAGTAAATCGCGAAATATGCTTCAATAATCAATATTTAAAAATAGACAACTGATAACACCTACGATCAACCCCAAAAGAGCATAATGTTTTCATTGAAATTTAATCACACGGTTCAAGTGTACAAAGGGCCTTATGATAATCTTCTTGACAGGAATATTTCGTTGTCCCTTCCCTTAATACCCTTGCCTTATCCCTTAAAACCAAGCACAACCCCATCACCTTCTTCTCAGACAAAAGCGCCAAACCAAAACTCTCTTTACTTTCATCAAATAAAAAAAAACATGTCAAAGGACGTAATTGAAGAAGGACAAGCACATCACCATGGAAAAGACTATGTTGACCCTCCTCCAGCACCCCTCATTGACATGGCTGAGCTGACCAAATGGTCATTCTACAGAGCCCTTATAGCCGAGTTCATTGCCACCCTTCTCTTCCTTTACGTTACCGTGGCCACCGTTATCGGTCACAAGAAGCTTAACGGCGCTAACCAATGTGACGGTGTTGGCATTCTTGGTATTGCATGGGCTTTTGGTGGCATGATTTTCGTTCTTGTTTACTGCACTGCTGGCATTTCTGGTAAAGACCATAATAATCCCAACTTTTTAAATTTTCATAAATATATGTTTGGTGTTGAAAGTTAAGTTATATCTGTTCTAGGCAGAATCTGTATAAATCAATAGGTCCAACTGAATTTTGGTATTTTTGACATGAATCATAGATATATGTATGTAAAATCACTAAAATTTCAAGAAACATTCAATTTTGAACCCATAATTTCAAAAGTGTAACGGGTTCTAGATCTCTGTGGCAGCCCATTTGTTATAGTAAAGAGACAATTGGGAAAACCTAAGGTATGTGTATTTTTTTGTTCATTTTTTCAGGTGGTCACATTAACCCTGCTGTGACATTTGGGTTATTCTTGGCAAGGAAAGTATCATTGATAAGAGCAGTTGCATACATAATAGCACAGTCACTTGGTGCTATTTGTGGTGTTGGTTTCGTCAAGGCGTTCATGAAGCATTACTACAACACAGAAGGTGGAGGTGCTAACTTTGTTGCATCTGGTTACAACAAGGGCACTGCTTTGGGTGCTGAGATTATTGGAACTTTTGTTCTTGTTTACACTGTCTTCGCTGCTACTGACCCTAAGAGGAGTGCCCGTGATTCTCATGTCCCTGTAAGTACCCTCTTAACATTAGATTTGGTTCATGCTGAACAAGTCTTGAATTTTAAGTTACAGATTCAACATGTAGACAACAAATACAGCATAAAATCTTGAAAAATTGTTACTCTGGGTGTGTTTGGTACGAAGAAAACTTGTTCCTGAAAATAAGTGGGGGTTGAGGGGTAGAGGTAGGGGTGTGGAGATGGGGCAGTGGCAGTGGCAGTGGCGGAGCCACGATTGTTACTAGTTCAAATCTACTATCTATACATTAAAAATAATTTTAACCTTTGTATATACAATGTAATTTTCGACGTATTTTCGGCCGAAGATGGTTCGGCTGAACTCGACTGAACCCCCTTGCCCCTACCTGACTTCCCCATTGGATGGGGGCTACAGGTTGGGGGTGGAGATGGGGGCGTGTTGGAAACAGAGTTGTTTGGAGTTTTCAATACTAACATGAAGTATTATATTTGGACATGTAGGTTTTGGCTCCTCTGCCAATTGGATTTGCTGTTTTCATGGTTCACTTGGCTACTATCCCAATTACTGGAACTGGTATCAACCCTGCTAGGAGCTTCGGAGCTGCTGTCATTTACAACAAGCAAAAGATCTGGGATGACCAAGTAAGTTGGAACATTTAACTTATGGTGACAAAAAAGTATGGTAATTAGAAATGGTGACAAGTTTGACCAGCAAGGTCAAACTTATCTTTAAAATGTGATTAACTAAAATGGGACTGAATTATAATTTTTAAAACTTATAATCTTTTATTAAATACGCAAAAGCTCATACACATTATAAAATGAACAAGTTGTTCATTTTATTTCAAAAAAAAAAAGAGCGGACCTTTTTCCTTTGCTGCTCGTCGACCACCATTGTTGCTGCACCACCATTGTTTGTTGCTGCTCGTTCCTCTCTCTCCTTTTTGCTGCTACTTCTCATTTCTCTCTCTCTCCGTTGTTGTTGCTTCTCTATTCATTCTCAGGCAAAAGTTAAGGTTTTGAAATTTTCACTTAGTTCAAAAGTTAGGGTTTTGAAATTAGAGTGTGAAAATGATGATTTTGGTTAGAGAAGATGAAGAAGAGCATGGGTTTTTCTTGAATGTTGTTTGTTTTGTTGTAGTTTCGTGTATTAAGTTAGGGTTTTGAAATTTTCACTTGGTTCAAAAGTTAGAGTTTTAAAAGAGTGTGAAAATGATGATTTTGGTTAGAAAATATGAAGAAGAGTTTGAGTTTTTCTTGAATGTTGTTTGTTTTGTGGTAGTTTCGTGTATTTGTTGCACTTGTTGGGGTTTGTGAGTTTGTAAATAGTGGTTGTGGTTGTGAAATTATGAGTTTTGGTGCCGTTTTTGTTCTTCTTCTCCTTGTTGGAACAAGTTTTTAATATGTTGCAACAGATGGTTCAGTTGTTGAAGAAATTGCAACAACTAACTCATATGTTGCAACAAGTTTGTAAGCTGTTGCAATAGATGAGTCAGTTGTTGCAACAACTGACTCATCTGTTGCAACAAATTGGTTCAGTTATTGCAACATATGGGTTAGTTGTTACAATTTTTCAATTGTTGAAGAAATTGCAACAACTAACTCATCTGTTGCAACAAGTTTGTAATTCGTTGCAACAGATGAGTTAGAGTGCAACAACTGAACCAATTTGTTGCAACAACTGACTCATCTGTTGCAACATATGGGTGGGTTAGTTGTTGCAATTTCTTCAACAACTAACCCATCTGTGTAAAAAATAAAGTTTGGGGTCAAAGTGTTAAAAATAAAACTTGGGGGCAAAGTGTAAAAAATAAAATTTTGGGGTGAGTCAAAACTCTCTAATCACTAATCCAAAGTTTATTACCCCTACTCAATTAAAAAAACTGGAGTTACCCCCAACTCAATTTTAAAACTTATTTGTCACCTATAATTAAAAGGCTCAAGTAAGTTTTTACTACTAATTTAGTAAAGAGTTAAGTTACATACACTAGTAGTATAATAAATCTTTTCCACCAGTAATGTTTACTTTACTACTACGATTATTCTAGCTTACCAATAAATGGTAGGAAGGATTTAAGTAGTATAATGTGTCTTTTACACCATTGGTGTAATTTAACATGTTATATCATGTTACGTTACTATTTTTCTAGCTTACCAACAAATGACAGGAATGATTTAAGTTATATACGCTGGCATTGTAATATTAGTTGAAGTTATTGTAGCTTATGTCTATATTTTGGGAAATGTTGCAGTGGATCTTCTGGGTTGGACCAATGGTGGGAGCAATGATAGCGGCGATTTACCATCAGTTCGTATTGAGAGCTGGAGCTGTGAAAGCATTGGGATCTTTCCGCAGCAACCCAACCAACAACTAACCAATATCCCTCGTAACCAGAGAAGAAAGGAAGAGAATTGCATTCACAAGTTCAAATTTTTCTTGTTTAATTGTTTGATTTGTGTATGAGGATTCATTAATGTATGAACCCTTTTTTACTTTTTGTTCGTTTGGTACAGTTTCATCTTTAATGTTAGCCTTGGATGAGTAGTGTTGGTGGTCTTTTCTCTTTCAAATTCCTCTTATTTAATTGGACCCCTTCTCCTCCTCTTCCCCTCACAAATTGTGTCATTCTAAGGTTTCACGTTCATGTTTATACCAAATGGATGATTAATACATGACAAGTACTTTTAAATACATATGGATATATTTACTTTTTACTTTTAAGTTAAATATTTGTCTTGTTTGGAAGTTTAATAATTGTCGAATTCTAAATTTCTTAATAAAGGCCAAAAGCTTGTGCACTATTGTATTCATTGATGATTAAAGATAATTATAAAGCAAACCCAAGTAATAATTTTAACAAAGCATTCCTTAAATTACAGTAGTACTTTCTAATCGAACATTTCCTCTTGTCACTTCTAGCGTAGTTAATGCAGAATCTTTCCTCCAAATTATAAAAAATCACAGTGCAGTTCTCGCATGCATGTGTTGGGATGACCACATCTATCTATCGCAGTCTTACCTCACATTTCTTCTTGTTTCCACAGCTTGAACCTAGGGTTGGCCAACGGGACCGTCCGGGGCGGGATCGGGGTGGGGCGGGCCGGGACTATCGGGCTTGGCCGATGTCCCATCCCAGTACCGATCCCGTCGGGAAAAGGTATCGGGCCTCGCGAGCCGGGATCGGGGTCAGTTTTTTTTTTTGCACTTATTTAAAAAAATAACATATATTAAATATATGAACAACTCAATAATTGAACAAGATAGTGTAATAAAAACATTTCAAGACTGTTTTTATGTCTCTTATATTATTTCATTGAAATATTCTTTTTTTGGTAATACATATACAATTGTCAAAATTACAACTTTGTGGTGTTGTTCAAAAGTTGCAAATAACATAGTAAAATTGCAATTAAATAAATTATCAATTTGAAAACACTTTTTTCTAGTTTCTTCACAATGTCGTGTGGTTCTTCGGTTGGAATTTGTATTTGTTGGTCAAATTGATCCACGTTGCTACTCATACCTTCAGATAAGATGTCGTTATAGTTTTCGTCTTCTTCGTTGATCTCTGGTTGATCGCACCTTCCCCGCTCCGCTCGTATTCAATCTCTGAACGTACTGTAATCTCCAAGCTGTCTCCGGCTAATGAGTGTCTGTGCTCTCCTATTTGAAATATGTCGGCAGAAAAAACGCTTTCAGACGCCGTTGATGATGGTTGAATGTTCAAAACATCTCGGGTGAACATTCTCGGGCCATCATTGAAAGTGTCGGAAACGTCTTCTCATTCCCCCTCCAATATTTCAGCAAGTCTTTCTTTCCTTCTTCATTGACAACTGCTTGGTACGGTAAAGTACCCTGCTAATTTGGTTAGTAGTGCTACCACCGCACATTCTATTTCTGAGGCTTTCAAAGTAGCCACAGAAACAACATGTCTTTTTAGAGGTCGTGTTGGAGAAGAAGAAGATGGTATGGAAGCCGGTTGGTTGCTAGCACTTTCTTGTTAGTAATACCTATATACTTTTTTGCATTCGTTTTCTATGTTAGACAACACTTCTTCTTTCATTTGTTCAATTTCAATAGGTGGTGGTGCATTTAAATTTTTGGGAGTTGGAGGTGGTAGTACTTATATACAGTTATAAATATTTTCAATACGTGATTTACAACCGTCTATTTTAATAGTCGGATTTAATAAAACACTAATAATATAAAAAGGGAGAATAAGAATAAAATATTTTTTTAATAGCTACCTTATAAGCTCGTTTTTTCATATATTCTCTAAGCAGTAAAAATATTATAGTTATATAAAACAACATAGTTGAAATACTAGGATAATATATACTGAAAAATTCTTTTCTCTATAAATACAATAAGTTCTTTAATTTTTTCTCAATCGTTATCTACAATCATATCAGTTGAATTTTGATTATGGACGTTAAAAAATAAAGTTATAGGTTTTCTATAATCATAAACAACAAGTAGTTGTTCATATAAAGAATTCCACCTAGTGTAAGCATCTTCTTCGAGAATTTTTCTATAAGGTAGTTGACAATCGTGACAAGTTTTTTTATAATTTTTTTCGTTGTATTCTATTATTTTTTAAAATAAAGTTTATAACAAATTGTATTTTTTTTCAAGAATATCTTGAAAAAGTAATAGGTCATACTTTACAACTAAGTTATAAATATGGCACGCACATTTTATATGAAAATTATTTGGAAAATATGGAGTTAAAGAAAATTTTAAAACTGTAATAGCAAAATTATTAGAAGATGCATTATCTAATGTAATACTCATAATTTTATCAGTTATTCCGTAATAATCGCAAACTAAATAAATATTTTTTGAAATAAAATCAACAGTGTGTCTACTATTTATATATCTATACGCTAAAATACGTTTTTGCATAAACCATTTATAATCTATCCAATGACATGTTACCGTTAAATAATCATGAACGTTAGTACTACGACTTATATCAGAAGTGAGAGCTACTTTGCCATTAAAATGATATAATGAATAACGTAAATACTGTTAATATTCATGTGCAAATTTAAATACATCTCTCTTAAAAGTTGATCTAGGAAAATCTTTATAAGCAGGATTATATATATCTACAATATAATGAATAAAACCAGGAGATGAAGAAAATAAAAAAGGCAAACCCTCCACAACAACTAATTTTGATAATGCTTTCCTATCTCAATGTTTATCATATATAGAGCCTACAATTCCCCCCTGTCATAGGGTTAATTTGACCCTGTACTTGATCCGGGACAGTATGTGAACCTTGTCCCGATGGAGAGAGCGCTTTTGCACCATTTTTTTCAGCCTTGTATTGGGAATACCTAACTGTGCCCTTTTCCAGTTTTAAAATTATAAACACCTTTACAAATTTTACATATAGCTACTTGATTCTGTACGTCCCTATCAAAAAAAATTCATGCATCTGATTTTAATGGTCGCTTTGCTGAACCTCGTCTCATACTATGGGGAATATGAAGCGTTCCAGTTGGAGGTTCACAAGTGGGTGTTTCATCTATTTATATTAGTGGGTGTGTCATCATCTAGAGCATCTTCTATATGAAAGTCTTGTTATGTTTAAGAAAATATCTGGTCGTCTAAATCATATGGTATTTCAGGAAAATGTTCAGTATCAATAAAATTATCATGTAGCGAGTAGTCTTTATTCCGGTCCGGTCCGTATCGACTCACGGATCGGACCGATAAGCTTACGTCGGGCCGGACCGACCGATGAGGTTCGGTCTGATGCGAGATCCGGTCGACCAAACTTTATCGGTCGGTTCGGTCGCACGGTAAGAATTTCCGGTCGCCATTTTAAATTGAATTTTCAATACTGAAATTGACATTCTCGGACGCGGTGCCACACAATTTTTACGTTGAAATCAATTGTACATCGCGAGATATTTAGATTTGAAAATGGGAAAAACGTAACGATTTGGGGGAAAAGAGAAATTGAGGGGCAATATGGACGATTTTGGATAAATCCGGTGAAGCAAACGGACTTTAGTCGATTTGGGATTATTCGTCTCGAAAAAATACGCGAAATCAAAAAAAATTTAGCTAAAACGGACGTCCGAGCGCAAAGTTATGACCATATAAAGTTTGATCAATTTACAACTAATGTGAGCCGATGAGGGGCTTGCTTGATGGTGGAGGGTGGGGTTGGGGATCAGGGTGGGACTGGGTGGTGGGTGCCGGGAGGACGGGGGTGGGACCAGGTTCACGTATTTTAACAAGCACGGTTCATTTCCTTTAACGGTCCGGTATTTTTAGATACTCGTATCCGACCAGAAGTTTCGGTCCGCTTTCGGGTTCAAGCCATCGGCCGGTTTGGTCCGGTTCTAGTATATCCGAACCACTAATGACTTATCTGTGGAGTAGGACTAGGAATACTGTAAAGGTACCCTACCCTCATACCCTACTAGCGGCTTGATCTTACCCTTAAATATATCTTTTAATCCTTTAATTTTAATTATGCTAATAAATAGTTAAAGACTTAAAGATAATGAAATTAAGTGCGCTAAATGAAATAAAGACACAATAATAATTTAATGAAAAAACGAATGTACCAAACGCCGATGTAACGTCGACGTGTAATCGAGAGGTTGAAATTGAAACTTTGCTCGATGGAAGATCATCAAGCTAGTTCCGAACTTCACTCCCAAATAAATAAATAAAATTGAATATTTAGTAGACAATGTAGTTGTAGAAGATAGATTGAGAAATTAGAAAAATTGTAGGAATATTTGTGAGAAAGATGAAGTATATATAGTTGGAAAATTGAGTTAAAGTGTAAATATAATAACTTAGGGGTTAAAATAAATATTATGGGGTAGGGGGGAAGCTAAAAATGGTCGTTGCACAATGGCCAAAATATAAAATGACCATTGGTGCAACGATTATTTTGTGCAAAGGAGAGGGGGACAGGCGGGAGAGGGGAGGGATCGGACCTGGCGTGATGAGAGCATGTCCCGTCCCGGTTCAGTCCTGATACCGTTATTTTTTATTTTCTTTTAATTTCGGACTTGAGACGGGACCAAAGCGGTGTCGGAGCGGGACCAGGCTGACTCGGCCCGTTGGCCACCTTAGTTACTCTATGACTCCCTCCATTTCCTCCAAAATCATAGTTAAGCAAAACTTTTTGTGGGAATTCAATAATGGGCATCTATTTTTTTTTATTTTTTTATTTTATATAATCGATATTTTCAGGTTTGCATCTGACTACTTCACTGGTATTACCTGGACGTTTTCGAGGTAATATAACTGGTTCCTCAACGTTATTACTAGTAAATCGCGGGATATGCTCCAGTGTGGAGTTAACCGATCAACGAACAATGTTCCAACCCCAACAAAGATTATGAGTCATGCGCGAATCAAACGCACACTGTTCATGCCAGAGCGTCTTATAGCGCTCGATCTTTATCACTGCATTATGTCCCACGGACAATAATGGGCATCTATGTACCACTTGATCGAATCATTTTATCATTTAAAGGGGAGCTTTAAAATTCTTTCTACCTCTTTAGATACTCAACTTTTATTGATATTCGAGACCATATTCCACATCTAGTGTGCCACATGTCACCTCAAAGAAAGGTCTCTCTCTAGTCACTCTCTTTGCTGAGTCTGGAAAGGTCTGAAAATATCATTGCAGGGTTGGCATGACAAGTGCATGCACTCTTTTTTACTTGGAAGACAAACAATATGACTATGTGAAGGAAAAGCAACCAACGGTAACGAAAAGGTAAATAAATAAGAGATGGGAATTCCTAGATGACAGAGACTAAAAAAAGGCACATTGGAATACACTTGTCATGTGAGGTGGGAAGGGGAGCTAGGATCGAGAAGTGCCTTTACTGTAGATTCACATGGCTAAGGAGCAAAAACAAAAGAATTTGTAGGTCCTCTTATATTTTCGAACACCATCAAACATAAAGTCAAAAACAAAAGAATTTGTAGGTCCTCTTATATTTTCTAACACCACCAAACATAAAGTCATTTGCTTTATTTTGTATTTTGTATTTTTTTTTTTTTGATAATCGAGGTTTTCAAGCTCAATTAGAATTGGCGGAAATAGAAAAAGTTAGTTTAGCGTCTGTTTGGCCAAACTTCTGAAAAGATGTTCTTGTTTCTCAGTCAGTTAGGGTGTTTGACATATAATTATAGAAGTGATTCTGAGAAACAGAAACAGTTTCCTGTTTGACAAACATTTATGCAAATTTACTAGAATATTCTTTTTAATAAATTTAAAACTATTTAAAATATTTTTTTCTATCATATGTTTCTAAAAATTAGTATATCTTTACAATTTAATAATTTTAAAAAAAATATTTAATTGCAACATTTAATCAAAAAATAATATTATATTGTACATAAAAAATATAACGACAATATGATAGTCAATAACTCAAATATGTCCAAACCTACCCCCACCCGACCCACACCTACCCCCATCCCATCCTCAAATTTCTATGTCATATTTTTTTTTACTTTTATAAAAAATATAAAAAAAATTCTTCCCCCCTTACCCCCAACCCCACCCCATTGCCCTACCTCATCCTCAATTTCTATTTCATATTTTTTGTTACTTTTATAAAAAAAAATGATTAAAAATATGAAATTTTTTCTTATCCCCGTCCTACCCCCTACCCCCCACCTCATTGTCCTACTCCATCCTCAAATTTCTATTTCATATTTTTTGTTACTTTTATTAAAAAAATATTAAAAAATATGAATTTTTTTCTTACCCCCACCCCACCCCATTGTTCTACCCATCCTCAAATTTCTATTTCATATTTTTTGTTACTTTTATAAAAAAAAAATATTAAAAAATATGAATTTTTTTCTTACCCATCCTGAAAAAAGTGTTTCTACTTCTGAAAAGATAGCGTTTGACCAAAGAAGAAGCTTGGCCAAACACCACTTTAGTGATAAGTTTTCTCCTTTTTCTTTTTTCTATTGGGCCAACTTCTTCACTTACAATATTTTATGACTTGAGTCATACTGAGAATAAAGAAAAACAACTGTTGATTTGAATTTGGATATTTAAAAAAAATTGGTGCCGTATGTTAGTCATGATTCTCTTGTCATTTTCATATTCAAGCAATAGCCGCAAGACTCACGCTAGTTGCGTGAAGCTTTTTTTGTCTCAGTTTAACGAACCCAAATATAGAAAAGTAGATCTACTAATTTGTGAGACACATAATAAAGTTTTTCATGCGAGACCTACCAGTGTCGTTTCATGCAGTCTGGTGTGCAAAGATTGGAGCGTGTTTTGCAAGAAAGTGGAAATAAAACTTGTTCTATGCCAATGTAGCACAATAACCAATTGATAATTGTTAGTTTCAGTCGATTTTCAGCTGCTAAAAGTAGTAATGCTTTGTGGGTGATTCAATAATCTTTGGTCTAAAACCTGCCCCATCACTCAAATCTCTGCCTACAACTATATAGACATCTTAGTAATGTGTCACTACATGAATCATCTCACAGTGGGGTGCGCCTTATTACCTATCAAAAAAGGAATTTCGTAAAATGCCTTCGAAAACCAGGTGACACCAGCACCCTACAAGTCAATAGCTTTTGCTCCCAATAAAGGATTTCGTAAAATGCCTTCGAAAACCAGGTGACACCAGCACCTTACAAGTCAATAGCTTCAGTAAAAGCAGAACCCAATATTGCATAACCAAATAACTACTTTGCCCACAAATGATATAATCTAACAAACAAGAGGTGACATCGGGAATCCATTTGTACATGCACAACTCTCCAATCACGGAAGAAAAGCTTCCCCACAAATTGTAGCCAAACCATAAGTATCAATCTACACCACTAGATGCTCTCCAAGCAAATTTAAGCAAACTGCATATACAATACTCCAATAGGTTCATCTACCTTTTATTCGGATGCATAAATTGCTAAAAAATGCAATTCTTCATTACAAGGATCCATCTATGCAAAGATAGAATACTTCTTTCTTACTTGTGCAATGACTAATAATAATCAAATCCCAGTTGCAAAGAAAGTTCATATCTTTAGGCACGTGAGGGGATTTTAGATATTCACAGTTTTCTGGTTTATCCTTTTGTCAGAATGCGCTACCGTGGTGTATTCGTTATCAGCATGTTCATACAGCTTTAATTTTATCTCGGACCGTTTCTCTTGCTTTGTAATGCTTGCTTGATTGTGATTATGCTTTGTCTTAAACCGAGGGTCTCCCGGAAACAGTCGCTCTACCTACCAAGGTAGAGGTAAGGTCTGTGTACACTCTACCCTCCCCAGACCCCACGTTGTGGGATTTCACTGGATATGTTTGTTGTTGTACAGTTTTCTGGTTTATATTAAAAAGTTTCTTGCAGATAATGGGATTTACAACATGAACCATTATCAACAACCACCAAGAATTTGCATCAGGTTGAGAGATAGAAATTGACATTAACTGAAATCATGATACAGGAAAGCAACAGATCAAGGAGCATCCCCATCACAAGACTGCTCTAGATACAGAAAAGTACACATTGACATGACATGTTAATACCTCAATCAGGCAAAGCAGTTCCTCTCTCAAGGTTATTCTTGATCTCCAAGGTGTATTTTCCAAAGGCACGCTCAATCTTTTTATTGAAGTGCTCATTACGGTCATTAATAGAGTCAATGTCTTTCTCTTCATGGAACTTTCTCCTCCGACTAAATGATTGGCGCTTCTCATCCCTGTCCTTGAGCTCCTTCACCATCCTCTCTATCTTGTCATCTGATAATTTTGGTGCCTGTGCAATTGAAAGATATTAGTGTAGGTAACCCATTTTCTGAAGTCTGAAATAAATAAAAACAAAGCTAGGGATCATGGCTGAAGCATTTACCTTTCCATACTGGAGGCTTGAAGCTTCTCGATAAAATTCTGGGTCAGCTTCCTTCATTTTATTGTACTCATCTACATCAACAGCAACATTCTTTGTCCGCTTCTTGTACGCATTGTATAGTGTCTTCTGATTAAAGACTGAAAAATGACAAATAACAGAGGTAAGGAAATTGGATCAGCTTCACCATATACAACTGCATCACAATGCAACATTTCCGAAGTGCAAAAAAAAAAACAAGGTCATAAATGAAGGTCAATGATATTTCCAACACAAGGGATTGAACTTGAAGAATATGGGATATTGTTACCATGTCTCACTGCAAGCTCGAAGATATATCATATATTTACTGCTCAAGCTTTATAGCTATACAGCAGCATAAGATGGGAAATTGAAGAGAATTCTAGCCCTCCCTTCCAAGCTAGAAGTTTGAGATAATTCTTACAAGAAAATCCAATTGAAAGGAGTGAACCCTGAATCTATTTCTACTCAATTCAATTCCCCGCCTCACCTCACCGGATTCTTAAATCAATACCCAGAAGACTGGAATCCATCTTCTACAAGATGAGTGTCGTAAACATGGGAATGTTAAAATGGATGTGCAGTCTTACAAGATTAAATAAGATCAGAAATGATCACATCCATCTGTTAGAAGGCACAAGCACATAGAGGATAAAATAAGAGAATGTCGCTTGAGATGGTTTCGCTACGTGTTACGTAGGCCTCTAAATGCACCAGTTTTTAGATGAGACAGCATGATGATTGAAAGTGTTAAAAAGAGGAAGATGTAGACCTAAAACCACATGTAAAATAATTATCACAATAGATCTAAAATATCTCAAAATTTTGGCAGATCTAGCAAAAGATAGAAAACTGTGGAAGTTGAAAATCCGTACAGGTGATACCAATTAGAAGACTAGTGCATATTAGAAGATTCTTAGTATTTTAGAGATATAACCACTAAAATATATTAGAGAACCTCGAATGTTAGATAATGCTCAAGTACGGAGTGTTGAAATACTATGGACAAACAGAGCATTTATGATATTGAGGAATCATGCAGCCGACCTCAAATAGCTTGGGATTGATACATAGTTGTTGTTGTTATAAGATCGAAATGCAAGCCGGTTTATCAAGCTGGAATTTCTAGAAATAAATACGCTGTAATTATCATCCTCCTCCTAAAGTAACAGTGTAAAGGACATATTCCCTCCAAAGATGATGCTGAAACATGAAAACGTATTTCCACCAAACTGTAAATGATTTGCTTTTATGTGGAGATATTTCTAAAACACCCAGCATTTCTGAAATTTTACTCCAACTGGTGTCCATTTCCTATGAAATCCATCATAGAGCTGGATAATACTTTTCTGTTACACAGTGAACACATCAATTAGTTCTCTCATGTCAATATTTCCTTCTCTATGTCATACTTTCAAGTCTATACAAACTCTTAAGTAAATGAAGCATAGTGAGAGCACAAAGTCACTAGACATTCTCTCTCATACCAAAAACACAGGCATACAGCTTAAATTTTGCGTGCTAGAAACCCTATATACTGCCATTTCTTATAAGAGTTGATACCAATGGAACAACGATTGTCAAGATTTACTTCCTCCTCGACCATTTTAAAGGAAGCGAAAATCACACGTATATCTCACTGGGTAGCTAAGGCTAGAGTATTGAACCCTTCAAAATTTGATACCTATGAAGACTGATTCTTTTGGGCGAAACAAATGGAACTCAGAGACACATTTTATGCTCCATATCTGTGAGCTTCAGTAATCATGTAAAGTTTTTTCTTTTATCTTTGTTATTGGGGGTGGGGGTCTAGAAATAGAGCAGTGATGAAAAATCGGTTGTACCATCCCAACCAGCTGGAGCAGGCTCCTTCTCCCATTTCTTATACTTCGCCTCTGCAGACTCCTGTGTATCTAGCATATATGCCTTGCTCATATCTAATCCATTGGCATCTAACAACTTCCCAATTTTCTTCTTCCTTTCCTCAATCCATTTTTGCTTGGACATTCCCCTAGACTCTGCTGGAGCTTCTGTTTTTTTCTTCTCTGCTACCATTGCAGTTTGATTAGCTTTTCTTGCCTCATTCTGCGTAAAATTGCACAAGCTAGAATATAAATAATTTGATCAAAGATACTATAAAAGAACAAAAAGAAAAACAAGAAAATGTAACAATAAATAGAGCAGCTGACAGAATGATGGCATTGCTTTCTAAAGAAACAGAAAAGAATCATATTTGCAATTACCATTTTTAACCTCAATTCAAATAACTTTTTCTTCCTCCCTGTGAGATTTGCGGAGTCTTCTCCCATATTATCCTCTCCATCAGCTTGATCATCTGCATCATCGTGCCTTTCAACACCATCCCTGTCATCAGGTACATCTTCACCCCCATCAGAACTCACAACTGAGTGGCGATGAACATCAACAGTATTGGCTTGCAATACACCTGATATCACATTAAGGTCAGGCAAGAAAAAATACAACAAATTTGGCATTCTACGGGAGAAAACATTAAGCTTAGCTCTCCTTAGAAACAGAAGTGCTAGCAAACGGAAATGCTTGAGAAAAGACTTATGTCAGCTTTACTAGTTAAACCTAATACGTTAGCATCTCCAACAGTTAATGCTTGAAATACTTTATATTTGGTATAATTCTCTTCGTGCACCAATGCAAGAAGGGCTTAAAATATGATAATAGAGGTATAGACACCCAATGGTGTGGGTGTGGGTGTGGGTGTGGTCTTGTGGTCAATTAAGTGGGTTGGGAATCATGAGGTCTCAGGTTCAAATTCCTACGGAGGGCAAAAACATTAAATAATTTCTTCCCACCTGTCCAAGTCTTGGTGTACACAGTTACCCGATCCTTGTGCTAGTGGGAGGTAGAAGGTAGTTCGTGGAATTAGGCGAGATGTACTCAAGCTACCTGCACACCATGGTTACTAAAAAAAATGGAGCTACAACATAGTGGTAAACTATAGACCCTTCACATCCAAGGCTCCAACCATGAGATATGAGATTGGGGTTCAAGCCACATGGTGGGAAAGAGCCATTGTTGGGCTCCTCGTGGACGGAAGAGAGGTTTAGGAGGCTAGAGCTTACCATATTTGGGGAAAATACTCCCATAATCGTTGCTAGCTTTCTATAAACAAAAACTCAAAGCCCTGATTGTGAACTATATCATTGTCAATCACTACAACAACAACAACAACATACCCAGTGAAATCCCACAATGTGTGGTCTGGAGAGGATAGAGTGTACGCAGATCTTACCTCTAGCGGTTATTTCCGAAAAACTCTGGCTCAAGAAAAAGCATAAGCACAAGCAAAGCAAGAGAAACGATCAGACCCGAACACAAAATTTAAAGCAGTATGAAAATGATGGTAACAAAAGCGAATAAGTCATGATAGCGCGTTCTGAAAAAGGAAGCAGTAACTAACGCATGTAAATAAGATAAACAAAGTACACTAAAGAACTTATAGCATCAGAAATCAAGCGACAATAGACTATAAAACAATAATGCGCCTACTAGTATGATAGGCTAATCAGGCTTACAATAATAACACTACAACTATTAGTTATCAGTATGTAAGTGTAAGTAGGACTACGTTCAACTACCTACTACCTTCCACCCTAATCAGTGTCCTCCACAACCCCCTATCTAAGGTCATGTCCACAGTAAGTTGCACATGCGTCATATCCCGTCTAATCACCACTCTCCAATACTTCTCCATCCTACCTCTACCCCTCCCGAACCCGTCCATAGTCAACCTCTCACACCTCCGCACTGGGACATTTGTGTCTCTCCTCTGCACATGCCCGAACCATCTCAACCTCGCTTCCCGCATCTTATCTTTCACCGAGGTCACTCTCACTCTGTCCCGGATATCATTATTTCTAATCATATCCCTCCTTGTATGCCCACACATCCATCTCAACATCCTTGTCAATCACTAAATGTTAAAATAAAGCCAGGGAATCTTGGCATTAGGTAAAATTCATATGTTAGCTAAGCATTGACCACATATAAGTGCAACCTAAAATGAAGTGTGTGGCTTATAGCCAGTGTAGTATCTTGTTGCTTGCTTTCATGATAAAGTTCAGTACGGCATATATAGATCCTCATTTCTCAACTCAATGGCGTTAACACAACAGAACTGATTACACTTTACAAGGTGTTCCTATGCAACATTCACAAAAATGTAGTCTTCCCCGTCCCACAACTACTATTGACACCATCAGTTACTTTTCCCCAGTACTGCAGACAAGTCATATGATCGGCAAATCTGTATCTCAGGCACTACAAGCATGTAAAGCTTTTGCCTCCACAAGTCTAAAATTCATGTAGCTGGAAAACAGGACTCCAAGCTTCGCCCTTCCATCTAGGGTTAATTGTCACATTTGGTCCTGCCCATATAGGAAGACAGAAATGATAGGTAGAGAAATAGGAAAATTGAAATTTTACACCCACCAAAGATATGTGGGCATAAGGTTTTAGTAAAACACCTGCCTTAATCTTGAACTACATATCATTTATTTTATATTAACTTTAACTATAATCTTGGTAATATGATAGTAATTTTATTTTCTACAAAATATTTGCACAAATCCTATTAAATATAACCACCAATTACCTTTCTTACTTCTCTGTTAGGTGGGAATATATCTCAAGTTTTCCGAAGAAGATGGTTTTCAGCTCCAATACATACTATACCACCACGTCTCCTCCATACTGATAATTGTACTATTGACATGACAGCCCATATTTTCCAGCACCTCGCTGAATTAAATGCCAATCACCAACTCTTTGACCTTAGTTATGCAGGAGACAACACAGGTATATATGACTCTCAATCAGCTAACACCTTGCGCTCTCACTTTCCCATCTTTTATTAGCAAAGATTGCTTGGTCACTTTCTCTCTGGTATAACGTGTTCTTTGATTGCTCTACTATGACTCCTTCATCGTTGTGACTTTCTGAAGATACACTTGGATGTCAAATCATTATACCACAGCTGTCTGCAAGGGAAAAACCCTAGTAATACCTAGGAGTCCTTTGTGAACCTAATCTCAAGTCCCATAGAACCCGTGAACACAGAATGACAGGTGAAACAATAACCATGAAGTATCTTCAACGAACGGGTAACTAAACTTGTGCAAGCATTAAAGACTAAGCAACAAAATAAAGACAAAACAAAATGCAGACAATGTTTTCTTGTTATTTTTCTGTATCATTATTATTAATGCCGTCATTGTTGTTTTGGTTTTCGCTCTTCGGGTAAGTGCAAGCAACCAGAGTTAAATGGTTTTAACTTTTTATGAGTTGAATTGTTAGCCAAAAATGGCAAAGTACTACAGGGTTGTAACTAAAAATCAAGCTGTTACCTGTTTCAGCTTTGCTGATTTGCTTCTTTGCTTCCTTTATTATTCTAAAGCAATATTCGCTGCATTCATGATAAGGGTTGGATTCATTCCGACAATCAGGGTGAACTCTTCTTTCTTCAGTCATGCTCTAATTTCCTTTATCACAGTAATTTCCTGCATCATGAATACGGACATACAGATTTAACCAAAATAAACTTTAGAACTGGACAAACGTGAAAAAATCACAACTCACAAAGTAAAGTCCACATGTAGGGTGTGTTTGATAACGAGGAAACATTTTCTGTTTTCCAATTTTCCTAACATTTTCTCTACGAAAACTAGTTCCTTAATAACGAGGAAAATTACTTCCCTAATGGAAGTAGGGAACACATGTTCCATAATTGACATTACAAGTTCATTATCTTCTTCCCGCCCACCTAACGCCCCCAACCCCCACCCCTTCACCATCCTACTCCCCACCTCATCACACCCCATAGCATATCCTACTCCCCACCTCATCACACCCCATATCATATAAAAGCTCTTGGAATAATTTATATTGCTTACTTACCAAACACAAAGAAATCACGTGTTTTCTTACTTTTGCAGTCTAATTTGATAAGAGAAATATTCAGGAAATTGGAGCCATTATCACATGGAATAACAAATAAATTCGTAGATTTAATTGTAAAAATAACAAATAACAATGACAAATAGGAAACCTAGCAAATACAAAGAATTGCAACGAAACGTAACGGAATTAGTTCGTACCTTAATACTCGATTTTCGATGGAGGAAGAACAAATTCGGAGATTAACCCCTTATTTGGATTTGATTCGTTTTGTCCAATCAATGGGCTTCAAGGAATTTGGCCCAAATATTACATCTCGACGGGCCCTTTTGTCTATATATTTAGGATTTTCAAACTGTATCTCATTTGAAAAGTTATTAACGTAGTAAATAACATAGCTTTAAGAATATTTTAAAAGTAGCAGTTTAAATAAATGGATTTTCCCCCTATGGGTACGTTTATTATGAAGTATTACGCCGGACTGCATTGGACAAAAAAATAATACAGCGTTTGATGGGCGTTTGATGGGCGTTTTCAGTCGGACTGGACTGTACACTTCAACTGTCATTTTTGAGACACATTCTCCCCTGGACTGTACTAAAAAAATAAAAAAAATACAGTCCATTATATATTAATACTCTAATACAGTCCATTATATATTAATACAGTCCAATCCATTATAATACAATACAGTCCAATAGAAAAATATATAGTCCAGTACGACTTACCAAACGAGCCCTATAGGTACAAAAATTATTTACCTGTTTTAGCATGATTTTAGGTTTTCAAAAGGTAGAGAGATTTTCTTTTACAAACAACAACAATGTATTCAGTGTAATCCCACAAGGTGGATTTGTATACAAAAATATCCGGAGGCATCAGATTATTTTGTAGGCATAAATTAATTTGTTGCAACAAATGTAGTGATATCAATTTTGCTAGAAACTTGGTTTTAGATCTATGATAGTAAGCTTGTGCAGAGGTGAAGCCGAAATATTGAGTTTGTGTGTTCTGAATTCTGGAAAAAAATATATATAACTTATTGGGTTGTTAATAAATTTGCTTTATCTTGAGTCGAGGATCTCCCGGAAACAACCGTTCCACAGACCTCACGGTGTGAGATTACACTGAGTATGTTGTTGTTGTTGTTTGGGTGGTTAATAAATTATTTATGCATATTAAAAGATTTTTGTAACACGAATACAGGGTTGCGCAACTACATACTCATACTATTTCAGAGTTTAATCAATGTAGTCTAATCGTTGCAACATTACCTTAGTCACTTAGATGAAAGGCTACAGCATCAAAACTGGTCCAGTTTCTATGCTGAAATATTCCATTATTCATATGGCTCACCTCTGTCCTAAAAACAAGGAATAAAAAACAATGTATAAAGAATTAATTTTGGGTTACAAGTTGGGCCGACCTCATTAATCCATGAATATGACATCGGAGATGTTATGATCATCTTAACGGTAGGAAATTAATTTCTTGAGTAATTTCATTCCAATGATAGAATATATATATAATTATAAGATGCTAGTACTAATCTAAGTTATTTAAATTATAAGATGCTAATTATAATCATCCTAAGTAATGAGATTACAATCCTAATTTAAAGATATTATAATATCAATCATTATCATGATTAATGAAGAGTAGAGATAATTATGGGATTGCCCAATAATTATTCTAACAGTCCCCCGCAGTCTTAGCCGGAGGTTCACGTATGCTGTGACTGTCCCTGAAATCATCAAAAGGTACGCGCGGAAGACCTTTTTGTGAAGATATCTGTAATTTAATAGCGGGACGGTACATGGAGAACACAGACTTATCAAATGGCAACCTTTTCTCGGACAAATAAGATATTCATTTCAATGTGTTTTGTGTTTTGATACTGAACAAGATTTCCAGATAAGTATATCGCATTCACATTGTCACAATAGACCACGATTGTCTTTTCAATCGGACAATGTAACTCTAACAGTAGATTATGAAGCCAACATGATTCAACAACCACATTGGCTAAACCTCGGTATTCTGCCTCAGCACTTGACTGAGACAGTGTGGATTATCGTTTTGACGACCATGAAATGAGATTGTCCCCCAAGAACACACAATAACCAGAAGTGGAACGACGTGTTCCCGGGCAGTCACCCCAATCCGCATCTGTATTACTGTATAGGATGAGAGATTCGAGATGGTAGACTTATATAGATGCAAACCGAAATGAAGAGTACCCTTAACATACCCCCATGTCCAGCGGTGTTGGTGTTGTCCACCAGCGCAAAATTCTTTTGAGAGCCCCCTTATGTTCTTCATTCGGAGTATGCATGTGTAAACAAACTTGCTGAATCGCATAGAAAATATCGGTTCTCGTAAAAGTCAGGTACTGCGGTAATGTGTAGGATCGTGTATGGAGTACCAACAACGTTACTCAATTTCGTCGTTGTGTCAACCGAAGTATGTGATGGTTTACAGGAAGACATCCCTGCTTTGTCAATTATTTATTCGGTATATTTCTTTTTACTGAGAAACAATCCAGCTGCATATTAAATTACAACAATGCCAAGAAAATAATTCAACGGACCCAAATCATTCATTGTAAATTCTGTCGTAAGAAGGGACATAATAGACTGGCGAAGTGAAGTCGATGATGCCGTGAGAATAATGTCATCGATATACAGAAGTATATATGTCATGTGAGCGTCCTTCTGATAAATGAACAATGAATTATCGGACTTGCTGTGAGAGAAACCCAATTTGGAAACGAATCCTGCAAACCTTAATACCATGCTCGATGAGCTTGTTTCAAACCATAAAAAGATTTCTTCAATATGCAAACATGATCTAGACGGGTATAATCTTAAAAACCCAACGGTTGATGCATGTACATTGTTTCCTGTAGGTGATCATGTAAGAATGCATTTTTGACATCCAACTGATAAATGGACCAAGATTTGGAAAATGTCAGGCTGAAAACAGTCCTGATAGTTGCTGTCTTAACTACCTGACTGAATGTTTCACCATATCCACTCCAATCTGCTGAGACATGCCATCACCAATAAGACAAACTTTGTATCTCGCAAAATACCTGTCAGAATTCTTTTTATGACAAAAAACTCACATAGACCGAATTATGTTCACATTCGATGGACGTGGTACTAATTCCCACGTCTTATTTTTAATAAGAGCATTAAATTCGTCTAACATGGCAGCTTTCCAATTCGGGTCGGATAAGGCAGATTTGAGATTTTTTTATAGTGGTGACAGTTGGACGGATGTGGTTAGGTTAAAATGACGCTTAGGTCGAAAAATTTCGTGCATTGCATATGTTTCAATGGTCCAAGGTTGAATAGTTTGGCTATCGAGTATGCTAGGTAGCTGGGTGGTTGACCGATTTTGGGCTAAAGTGATGGGCTTGGTTTGGCCATGTGGTTGGGCCCGTGTGTCGGTTTGTGTGATGGGTATGAGGGAAGTGTTTTGCCCTTGTTGGGTCTTCCCGATTCCAATGTTGGATTGGGCCTAGACCGAGGGAAAAATGACTTCGGCTCTTCAGACCGGCCCATTCACATTTTGAGTTTGGGTCAAGGGGTTTTGGTTAGGCCCCACATTGTTTTGAGTGTTTAGAAGATATCTCAAAATTGGATGTATTCCGTCGTCCAAAAAAATCATATGAAGGTGAGGATGCTACTTGAGATTTAGCAAAATAGAATGTAGATTCATAAAAAATGATGTGACGAGAAATAATAATTTTCTCAGTTGTCATATCATAACACTTATATTCCCTATGATTTTGTAGGTATCCTAAAAATACACACAAGGTGGAACAGACCTGAAGTTTGTTAATTGTGGTGGATGGAAACAAAGGATAACACAAACACCCAAAAAATCTTAAATATATAAATGACGGGAGACGGTGGTACAACATTTGTGTGGGTGACACATTTGAGAGCTAAAACTAGAAAGAATATTTAAAAGATAATTGGTCATTTGAAGAGCGTGGTGCCAAAAATTGAGTGGTGTGGACGAATGCACAAGAAGAGTACGAATCATATTGTTAATTGTTCGAATCTTCCTTTCATTTTTTTCATTTTGTGGAGATGTATGTGGACATGACACACCCAAAGACATCTCATTTTGGTGATAAAAATCATTAAATTGGGCATTTATGAATTCCCCCCATTGTCACATTGAAAACTTTTAATGGATTTTTCAAATTGAGTTTTGACAAAAATACTAAATTGTTTTAAAATGGTGTAGGTTTGCGATTTATTCCCCAAGGGAAATGTCCAAAGAAAATTCGAATAATCGTCTAAAATGAGCATATAATATTTATGACCTACATAACTCAAAATTGGTAATGTCCACAAATCACAATGCAATATGAAATGACATAAGGGTATTTGAAGTAGATGATGCAAAAGGAAACTTAACATGTTTTCCAAACACACAAGTTTGGCAAAAAGAATAGTCCAAAAATTTGTTACAAGAAAACAATTTATTTGAAAACTAGTGCTCCTGGTGTCCCAACCGATTGTGCCATATAATAGGAGAAATGGCAGCAAAGGTTGATGGTTTGGTCATGCGATTGTTGGAAACAGTGGTGATGAGATACAAGTCCCTCGTGCTATTACATCCCATTAGTGGCATCCCCGTCTGAAAATCATTCAGATAAAAGCCAAACGGATCAAAATTCACAGAAACATTATTGTCAATTGTAAAACGTCTAACATATATCAAGTTTTAATAAGTTTTGGTGCATGTAAGACGTTTGTCAAGGATAGTGGTGGGTGTGGAGGGGTAGTTTTACCTGACCAATACCACAAATTAGAATTTTCTGTCCACTGCCGACAATAATATTTTTATTTTTGCTCATATTAAAATAAGACGAGAGATTACCTTGAGATGTCATCATGTAGGACGTAGCTCCTGTGTCCATGTACCATGACTCATCTGGAATACTTAGATTCGTGTTGTTCATGGCTTATTCAATGTCAGTGGGTGAATAGTCGATAGAAGATGGTGCATTGGCCGCAAATGCATGTTATGGACGCGAACCTAGAATTCTGGGTTGGCGATTTGAAGAGGGAGGCCTGGCCCATATTGAATTTGGAAAGGGACATGGAGGGGCAGCCCACTGTTGGGCACAGGCCCACAGTGGGTACTGTCCCCATATATTTTTGATGGACTGGTTGGGCCGCCACTGCTCGGACTAACTGTTGTCGTCGGCTGGCTGCCCGCCGCCACGTCCCCTTCCACCATTATTTTTTCCTTTGTTATTATTATGGTTTGACCCTCGTTTCTGACCATTATTGTTTCAGTTGTCACTTCCACTGTTATGCATTTTCCACGTGCTCACGCAAGTGTACATATCGTTCACAAGTAATATAGTCTGATAAGACCGAATATCGTCCTCAGAGACTGGTTTCTAATTAGCGTTCATCTATTTTATGTTATCTATTTATCAATCGATACTTGAGTTGGGTTTTTATTTAACTACTAGAATAATTGCAATAATTAACTAAATTATTGAATTTGTAATCAGTTATGAAGGAATTAGGGTTTCCAAAATCCTCGACTATCCACGTTATTCAGTTCTTAATGCAACTAGAATGACTTCTTCTTCTACGTTAAGATAGCGGTTAACTAGACTGTCTTATATTCCGGTTAGAATATATAATCTCTCAACCCCGGTGCAGAACTCTTCTATATTTCTATGATAGAATTTACCACATATGAGGATTAAGAACAGTAATCTATAATGCTACACAAGTATCGGGGTACTTTCGTCCGCGATTTTAACCTATGTCTATTCAATTACAGCACATCCAAATCTCCCCTCTCGGTTCTTGATTCGAAATCATATAGATTATGATAATTAGTGATCAATTAACTATCAAACATTCATACCAATTATTGAATAAATCTTAATCAAGTGAAGAAGAAATCAACAAATGCATTAAGTCATGAAATAGAGTTTCAAGCGATTCAAAAGGAAAACTCTAATAAAGTGTTTAGCTCCTAGCCATAGTTACGCTAAGAACTAATACAATTCCAAACATAAACTGAATAAAAAAAGAAAGAAAGAAAAGTACTGCGAACTAAAGTCTTCAATTGTAGCTTCCAATCCTTGCTCTGTGATGTCTTGTGTGTTAGACTGAGCCCCCTTTCTCATAGAATAATCCCTAGGGTTTTAGTATGTTGCAATTTTAGGTACTATGAACCCTTACGCCTGGACAAATTAACCCAGTTCTCGATTTTAAATGCAGGCGTCGCGGCCCTGCAGACTAGCGCCGTGGCGCCCAAAGTTCTGTGGCTTCTCTGATGTTCCGACGCCGCAGTGTTGCCTGACTGTCATCTGAGTCTTCGATTTCTGTCATTTTCGGCATCGTATTCCTCCTTTTATGCTCATTTTTCGTTCCTTTTCCCCATTTTATCGTTTTGAACCAATGTGACTCAAAAGAAAGAAAAACAAACCTAATACTATACTAAACACAACAAAATGAGTAAAATACTAACTAAAAATGACTCAAAAAGCGTATACAAAATACACTTAATAAATACCCCCAAACTTAACCTTTGCTCGCCCTCGAGCAAAGATCAAAGCAAAAACAAAGAACAAAAACAAAAGACTCAAATCACGCAGCTGCACAGGATTACTTAGAAACACATGAACTTCAGTTGGGATAATATGTAGGAACAGATGTAGCATGAATTTAGCAATCTAGAATTTCAAGTCAGATATTTTGCAAATTCATTTCAGTCACAATCAATGGAAGCATGAATTCTCAACCTATGCATGTCAATTTTATTTTCATTTTTTTTTCTCAAAGTTCCATGGGCCTGTTTACTTGCTATTCTCCACTAATCATGGACATACATACTAGAGATCTTCAGAACTTTTCAGAGTTGTAATGTAGACTTAGGAGGGGGTAGATAAAAGTTAGCATTTAGACTCATATTACGTACCATAAACGTTTTTCTCATTCAACCATTTTGTCCTTTTTGGTATTCTCTTTCGTTCATACCTATCATTCCCTTCTTTTATTTCTGAGAGCATGAAACACATTCGCATAGGCACTCCCAAACTTAAAATTTTACATTTTTTATTAGGGTGCATCAATTTTTCACTCTCCTTTCGTATTTCTTTTTTACCCTTTGCATCCCTCTCTTCAATTACTGCTTAGGTACACAAGGGGACATGAGGTGTCAAAGAAATAACTTCTGTTTTAGGCTCAAAGGGACTGACTAGGAATACAATTTATTGTCAGAGTAGGTAATGAAGGGTAAGAAGGGTTAACAAAGAAATGTCTGAATCATTTCCCTAACATGTACATCCTAACTATTTCGCCTCAAATAACAAGCAGCAGACATCACAGATGTTTTTAACAATTGACAATACACAGGCTAAGCACAAAATACTTTAAATAATCAGGTTTTCATGAATCTTTGGCATATCTAACTTAAGCATACAGATTTTAGCTTTTTATTCCATTATATTATCCCACTTAATTCATTAGGCGTTCCAAGTAAACACAGCATGCATGATCATAAAAAACAATTGACTCATCTATAACACCAAAAACAACAAAAAGACTCAAAAATAGACATACAAAAATAAAATAAAATAAAATAAGAACTCCCCCCCTAAACTTAAATGACACATTGTCCCAAATATGTAAGACTCAAAAATAAAAGGGACGACTTACAGACAATAACGGTTCAAAATAGTGGTGGTGGCGGCGGATACTGCATTGACCACTGGTTGAACCTGGTGCTCAAATCATTGACACGCGGGCTCAGGTCCTGATGCCCTTGCATCATCTGTTGCTGATTTAAAAGCATCTGTTTATGGTTTCGCAGCATCTGTTGTTGATTTATGAGCATCTGCTCCATGATTGGCACTGGGGGCTCCAAAGATAAGGGAGGCTGGTGGCTGCTTTCGCCGGGCTCATGCTGTGTGGCTGTCTCTGGCTCCTCTTACTCAACTGAGGCTCCGCCTGCTTCTTGACCTCGTCTCATATCCGCTGGGTTTGCAGAGTCAGGGTATGAATGGACCAAACTGTATGTTATAGGTGGCAGTGTCTTCTCAAGAATGTCTGTGGCGAATGTTGGGACTTTGTGCCTAGCACATAATGCAGTGATGAATGAACCATGTCCCAAACCGCCAGTAGTAGTCAATCTGTTGGTTTCCCCAATACTTTGCACTATCTTCATTCCAATATCAATAGTCAGGCCCCTCGTGATGCCAAATATGGGCTTGATTCTGTCTGCTGGTACATTGGTGAAATGAGTTGATGGAATCAAGCGAGCACTCACGAAATATAGCCAAGTCTTTGCTACTCTGTTGAATTGGCACCGGGCAAGTCCTCTGCCCCCGCTGCGGGAATAACGAAACTGCGCTCCTGGGTAGCATAGGGTCTCAGCAACTACATCTCATAGTATGTGGTTGACATTCCTTGACCGAACACGAAATGGGTTGGATGGTGGCCACGTCCCCAACATCGGTATCCCAAAATAGCATTCTTGGCAAAGATTAACTGCACATAACGCCCTCTTACAAAGCATTTCCCATTGCTTTGTTTTTGGTAGTTGGCGTAGAATTCTCTCACAAGGCTGACATTTTGTTGTGGAATAGCCTCATGATCGACGAACCTCTCCCAAACATTGACTTCAATCGCGGCTCTAATAGGCTCATAAACGTCATCATCATCGAGTGGGTCGGCCTGATAGTCCATTACTCACTCTTGTATTACTGCCCTACCACTTATCCTGTTGTACCTATCCTCTGCATCCCTGTTGGTGAACCGGGTCACATCATGATCTGGGATTGATGAAAATGAGGTGGTTCGGGCCGTTCGTTTCCTTAAAGTCATTATGAAGGTTGTTGGAAAAATTTCAGCAGCGTTTTCTTTGTTTTTTGAGGTTTCTCAACAACTTTCACTCCACACCGCAACAATAACCAACAACAATTCAAACACAACATCAATACACCAACAATTACACCATAATACACCCAGTCCACACACACCGAACAACAACAACAACACATAACACACACTACGCAACCCCCAATCACGCATCACAAAATACCAAAATAGTCCGTACACTACCCAATTCTTGAATCTACTTTCACCACTAACCGAGAAATATCAAGAGAATTGATGAAGATTACCTTTTAGAAGAGTTTTTCTTCACAATTTTCTTGACCCAAGTGAAGGAGTGGTGATGGTGAAAGATGTGAGGGTTTTTAATGGGGGTGGTTGTAGGGATTTTTGGAGAATTTGGTGGAGTTTGTGGAAGATTTTTGGTGAAAGGGAGAGGATTTTCAAAAGTTTTTTAGAGGAAGGAAGGGTTTGTGTTTGTGTGGAAGAGGATTTGGGGGATTTAGGGCTTTAAATTCTGAAATTCCGTCCACGTGTGGCTAAATTCTGCGACATACGGACTTTGGTGTCGGCGTGCTTCTAGGCGCTGCACCGATTTTCTTCCTTCCGTGTTTTTCCGTGCTTCATGTCCAATACTTTCACCTGTCATCACAACACCACAAAAATATCAAAAGTGAGATTGTTTTAACAAAACTAAATTGCATAATTTAAACCTTGGGTTGCTGATCGGTGTATTTTATATACACCTTTTGAGTCAGTTTTAGTTAGTCTTTTGTCCCGTTTTGCACATATAAGTGTCATATTAGGATAGTTTTTCTTTCTTTTGAGTCAAAGTGGTTAAAATGGACAAATGACGGAAAAGGAGCAAAAAGAGGGCAAAAGAGGAGATGCCAGAGCTGGAAACAGAGAAAGTGACGAACGAGGGAAAAATTCAGACCAGCGCCGCGGCCTCACTGCGATCAGCGGGGCGGCGCCACTATTCGAGAAGGCTGCAGAAGATCCAGTACGCGCGGCTACCGAGCAGCGAATCTGGTCGCGCGCCTAAACATCCGAGAAGCAACAGGAGTTCCAGTAGCGCGGCTACCGAAGCGAATATCGGGCCGCGGCGCTAAAACACCGAAGTTGCAGAACTTCCGCGCGGCTATGCGCACGCGCGCCGACACAGAAAAATTAGGTCTTTTGACGAAATTGCAGGCGAACTCAAGGAAAAGAGGAGGCGGTTTGCGGCTATAAAAGGAGAACCACAGGCGCTTTTAAGGGTTCCCTTGCACAACACAAGACTTTTGCTTGGAGATTGGATACCATTAGTTTAGTAATTTCTTTTCTCTTTCTTGTTCTTTATTTCAGTTTTGTATGATGAACTTTGAATTAGTTCTTGTTGTTGACACCCAATTTTGACCCTCCCGTCCAGTTATTAACTATAAAATTACACTAATTTTTAAAACAATTTTATAATAATAAAATACAACAATAAAACATTAATACAAGCATAAATAAACAATTTAATAATAGCACCGTATTCTAAGATATTAAGCTAATTAAATAGCACGCCCGCATTTATTATTATAATAATAGCTTAGACTAATAAAACACCTAAATAATTTAATCACAATTTATTTCAACAATTTACCACTAATTAATTTTACCTAAAACTAATAACCCACTTATTTTAAACTTATTAATAACACTAACTACCCTAATACCATCAACCCGCGGCCCAATTACCCTCAGCCCCAATTAATACCGTCAGCCCATTTTCTTTTAATCCCCAGCGACCCATAAACCCAACAGCCTTATTTCCCCCACGACCCGCAGCCCATTCTCTACCCCTTTATACCAGCAGCCCACAAGAAACTTCACCCTCAAAAAAAAAAACGCAGCCCTAAAAATCATCTTCCCTCATCGCCCAAACCTAAACCTAGAAACCAGCAGCCATTCACACGCACCTCGCCCCATCGCCGCACCTTCCTTGCCGTGATTCTCGCCTGAGAATCCGGCGAATCGAACCCAAATCTTCCTCCTTTCTCCAACGATTGCTTACCATAACCAGCACCCAAATCTTACTTCAAAATCAGTAACAAATCGCCCGATTCAAGGGCGAATCAGCACGAATTATCAGTCCAAAATCAGCCTTGATTACTTGCTAACTTAGAACCCAAAATCGTAGCTATAAATACATAACCACTGTACATGCAAGAGATTCATTCAGAGATTCAGAAATCGGGGGGCACCCAAAACCGATAGGCATCGATTTGCATCCTCTAGCAGCAGTCATCGATTCAGAGCATAGCAGGGTATAGACGACAGTAGTTCGATAGAGCACAGTAGGGGGTTTAATCACTCAGCAAGGTGGAGATCGGGGGGAAACCCAGCACTTTTCTGAAACCCTGACACGAACAAAAATCAATTCAACTGTCATAGAACATAGGGGAAACCTGAGGGAACTCTCGAAAATCAGAAAAATTAACAGCAAAGATCAGCCAAGAACGAGGTAAAATTTCATTTCCCTTTTCAATCGCATCGCAATAAAAATCTCCGAGTGGCTTCGACGACTTGATACGCTGCCTCGGGTCGCTGTCCGGAGAAGGTAAACTCATCACTTTTCCCAACTTTCTGTTTAAGTCCGCATTTTTATGTTTTTTTTTGTACGATGTTTTGTTGCTTGCGGAATGTTGATGTAATTTGTGTGTTAAACTAATGTGAAGTATGTTAGGATGGATCCATAAATGTTGTAGTACCCTTTAACCATATTTACAAACACTATAATGTTGATACCAATCTGAGAATGGTTTACTCGCATTCGCGATATGCGCGGGAGAATCTGTGCGATTAGTAATCTGAACATCTGCTTTGTAATTGCTCTCTGTGTCCAGTTAGCATGAATCCATGTAATGCATTCGACGTCCCTAAATCTGTTTAATAACCATATCAGTTGCATGTTTACAAACCCGTAGAGTATGAAAGCAGGTAATTAAAAGTTAAAAGAAGTAAACAGGTCGGGAAATTAGTCTTTATATGTGGTGTGTAGGAAAAGGAATTACAGCCTTATCATTTGCCCAACTTAATACCCTTCTCTCGCCGAACATATGTATATCCGAGAAGCTATGCATGTTTAATCACATGTTCATTCTGTGTCATTCGTTTATCAAATTAACTACATGTTTGCCTCACTTGCATGAGTATATTGAACAAGGTTCGCATCTTGCACATATCTGAATTAGCTGGATGCATTGTCTATTCACTCTCGATGCTTAATTTACAGTCATGTCTCCATATAATAAGCATGTATAAATACAGTCTAATGGAAAGATTATTTATTTGAATGGAAATATAACTTAACCATTTGAGGATGACTCACCTAAAGAACAAAAGATATCTTTAACTCCTGTCCAATTCCTTCTTCCTGCAGTATCATGTAAACAAGAATGACGTGGTTCATCTACTTCTTAATTTCATATCAGTGTTAGTTTCGTTGTCGATTGTGGAATGCTTAATTTCGAGTGTAGTAGATTATATTAGCTTGAGTTAGTAATATTCAGATTTGTGTATTCTGGTTCGGCAATATGTAATTTCGCGCTACTACTCTTTTGATGTAATATGGATGGCTTATCAGGCATTCCATGTAAATATAGTGTCTTTTAATTATTTTTGGACTAGACCATCACAAGAATTGAATGTTTGTTTTCATTCCATGTTGGGCTCAAGTGTTAAATACCTAGAACTCTAATGAATATGAAGTAAACAATGGAGATAGGTGCATTTTGGGCCACTGTATGATCTTGATCAGCTTGGAGATTAAAGTATCTTTGTTCTTTTGTTAAAATGCTACTCCTAGTTAATTATGTGTGAGATATTTGATAGACATAGCATCGAGGTTATTAAATTAGAACCTGTTTCGATATACCCCATCTGCATGTGATTGGGCCTGCACCGCATTCAGTTTACCCCGGGCAGATCCGACCTCGATAAAGGTCATTTTGGGAACCGTTGGTTACCGAAATAAAGTGACTTTCTATGTTTAAATTTTATGCCAATGTTGGCTATTGTTTGATAATATACTAATCATTTTATTTTCTTATTTTTTTTTACATGAAATGCATCGGAGCAACGAAGAGTCTCAATATGAGACTCATCATCGTGGGCTACTCCAAATGAAGACCCGCATTTATGTGCATCTCTCCATTCCGTATCAGAAATTCCAAATCACAGGCGGAACGATATATCATCGTGTCTTCGAATTCTCTTTAAATTCTCTACCCCGCCCCGTTTATTTGTGTATTAATTATCTAACTTTACACTAACATTAGTATACTTAGTTAAACTTTGAGCCCCATTAGAAATGGTTTGACGTTAGAAATTTGGCTTAAGGTAATCATTTTAGACCTGCCTCACATTATTTAGTGGTTATTGCTAAACCATTTAATTCACATAGTTATTCACATAGCCAGGATATTACTCGCATTTATATTCCTAACCTAGTTTCCTAAACTTTTAAGGAATAAACCATTTTGTGTTTTCATTATCATGCTAAGTTTAGTTACAAATACATATTTTTCCATAACTAATTTTGCAGAAAAAAAAAGAAGGGAAAAGACAAAGAAACATATGTACATCTTAGGTTATGCATATTTTCTCATATTCGAAACCAACTTTATATTTTAAACAACTGTTATTTCTTTTACCGAAAATCACCCTAAACATTTGGCATATTAAGTTATACCAATTAAGATTTATTTTAGTAAATAAACGCATTTAGCCGATAAGTCATCTTTGCATAGCTTACATGTATTTTTATGAAAAATAGTCTTATGAATCTTTGTCGAAATGCATCCTTTTATAAAATCCTTATAATATTTTTACTTTAAATAGCATAAATAATTACCCTAGGTTTGAACGGACAACCGCAAGTTAGCGGATCCTTTAGGGTGCCTAACCCCTTCCCTTTAGGATAATAAAGAACCCTTACCCAGAATCTCATTAAGTTTAGCAGACCATTAAATTGAGTTAATGTTTACTTTAAACTAGTTAACATTTAGGTGTCCTAATTCACCCAGATTAATTAGGTGGCGACTCCCGAACCCTTTTATTTTTTAAATTAACCTTTAAACACCCTCTTAAACCATTTTTAACTATTTAGCATTTTATTATTTATTTTCTAACATAATTCTTAAGCAGGGTTCGCTAAAGAATAAAGTCGCGGTCGAAATCGGGCGCGACAGAATGACGACTCCACTGGGGATTTAAGGTTCTTAACCATAACAAACCTAGGGTTATTATTTGACATTATTTTTTGCATTTAATTTTGTGTGCTATATTTTGTTTATTTTAATTGCTACCTGCTTTACTGCTTTCCCTAAACTGACATTCCGCTCATATTTCTTCCACTCTTGAAAATTTACACAATCACACACTACATGCGAGGTGCGCTGGGTGCATCAGCAAAATTCTTTCTTCAAAACCCAAATTTAGGAGAGTTGGTAACATACGTGGAGTGTCCGGTCTAACCGGTGGCCGCGTAGCCTTCTCACTCGAGTTGTCCGCTCTGGAACTCAAGGCCTAGAAAAGCCAAATCTTAGAAACTTAAGATAGAGCCATACCACCCTTTACTTTAGGGCATGCATGCATTTACCTTAGGTGGGTCGGTCCTTGGCATCGACACCACAATTAGGAAGACACCAAACTTGTCGACGGGTTTCTCAACCCAACGACCAACCAACATATTATGTGTAGCGTGGAAATGACAGACAAATCCAAGCCTAATCATGACATGCTGAAATTGGAAAAGTGCACCGTCATTTGGTCGCCATTTCCAACAAAGGCATTATAGTTGGACGACTTGGACAAATCTATCATGGCCTCGCATATGTGACGTTTAGCTACACCGCATCAAAGGGTCCCCATGCATGTTAGGACTCACTTGCAATGTGACAATTTATATGCAACATGTACTTGCTAAATGTTTTTACACTCTTGCAAAATCACGTGCTTTACACTAACGCAGTTTGCTACATGTTGTCTAGAGGATTTATCATCTCCCCCCAAAGGTCGATTTGTATTTGACTAAGCAATGACAGAGCATCGATACTTCACAAGATCAAAGGCACGGTCCAGCGACATGACCGATTCAAGGGCATTTGAGCAGAACGAGTCGGAACTCGCTCGTTCCTATAGGCAAAGCAGGAGTCTCAGAAGAGAAAGGCAACATAGATCCGATCGAGCGCCGCCGCTATCGCAAAGAAACGGGCAACCTACGGGCCAAAATTAGAAGACCGAAACATCAATAAATACAAGCAACTTTATGAGACCCACTTTAGGTCAAACGCTCAGCATATTCAAAACTGGGACAAGGTAGGAAACCAGACAGGGGTTGCAGGTCCAAACAGGCCAGGCACGTGGATATCAAGGGACAAGGCGGCGAAGTCAAATACGAATCGACCCCCCCCAAAACTCACAAATTTTCTTTGAGCGCAGGTCTTTTCATATTAACAGAAGCAGAAAGTGCAACAGCCGAAGCAGAAAAGACGGCAAAAAGTTTCTTCGCAGAAGCAGAAAGAAGTAGCAGAGGCATATGACAACAATCCAAAATTCAAAGTCCGCATCAGAAGCAGCGAAAGCAGAAAAGACATCGACAATCAACAGTCAGAATTCTGAATTCCGCAACAAAGTCTAGCGCATCAGCTCGGGCATAAAACACACAACAAAGGCATCGTGGCAATTCGTCAGTTGCAAGGAAACATCTCAGGGACGACATCTCTACCCACATAATTGCCTTTCTCAAATATTTATCATTCTGTTTTAACAGTTATACACTAACTCTTTCTCAAGCTTAGCTTGCAGGAGCATTTATTCTACAGGAGCAGCAGCAACACGTCCAGGCAACGACGTTATCAGCATTATGTCCAGGCGACGACATATATCCGACTCAGTTTCGTCAGTCAAAACTGGGACAATTTTTAAGGATTTCGCCACGAAAAGACACCGACAAATATGATTCCATATGCTCGAAAGATCGACATAAACTGGGACAATTTTAAGGGTTTTACTACAAATGACATCAATGGACATGGTTAATTTACGCTAAGGGTTCCATGTCCCAAAACTGGGACAAATTTTAAAAGAGAGCCTGACGGCAGCGGAGCACCGAGAGTATGGGAGAATATACCGCCGATTTCGGATAAGGAAGTTTGCTTTGTTTCACAACATGTCACTATTCAAATATCGACATAATATTTTCTCAAGATAGAATATTTTTCAACAAATGTTTTGACCGAGACTCGAAATCAGACAGGGGTACATGTCCAGACAAGACAACGCGTGCAAATATCAAGAGCCAACACAAATCGGCCGACCCCCTCCCCGAACTCACAATTTTTTCTTTGAGTGAATCTTACAAGACAACAGGAACAAGGAGGACAACAACATTCCAATACAACAGATCCGCTCACGAAGTCCATCTGCAACAAGTCTACATCAAATACATCTCGCAAAAACCACAGCTTCGTTACTCAGGCTACATCATTTACACTTTAATTATTTCATCTAGCTTTGATTATGCATAACACGATTTTTATCTATGCATCTCGTCCATACAAGACGATTCCGCCCATGCAAGACGTCATTTGCATTTCGTCCATACAAGACGATAACGCCCATACATGGCGTCATTTGCATTTCGTCCATACAAGACGATAACGCCCATACAAGGCGTCATTTGCATCTCGTCCATACAAGACGATAACGCCCATACAAGGCGTCATTTGCATTTCGTCCATACAAGACGATTCCGCCCATACAAGGCGTCATTTGCATTTCGTCCATACAAGACGATAACGCCCATACAAGGAGTCATTTGCATTTCGTCCATACAAGACGATAACGACCATACAAGGCGTCATTCGCATTTCGTCCATACAAGACGATTCCGCCCATACAAGGCGTCATCTGCATCTCGTCCATACAGCATTTATAACGCCCATCTGGCGCGTCATCTGCATCTCGCCCATACAGCATTTATAACGCCCATACAAGGCGTCATTTGCATTTCGTCCATACAGCACGATAACGCCCATACAAGGCGTATTTGCATTTCGTCCATACAGCATTTATAACGCCCATACAAGGAGTCATTTGCATTTCGTCCATACAACACGATACAGCTCATACATGGCGTCATTTGCATTTCGTCCATACAAGACGATAACGCCCATACAAGGCGTCATTTGCATTTCGTCCATACAAGACGATAACGCCCATACAAGGCGTCATTTGCATCTCGTCCATACAAGCATTTACAACGCCCATACAAGGCGTCATTTGCATTTCGCCCATACAAGCGATAATGCCCATACTGATGCCATTTGCATTTCGTCCATACAAGCGATAACGCCCATACAAGGCGTCATTTGCATCTCGCCCATACAGCATTTATAACGCCATATAAGGCGTCATTTGCATTTCGTCCATACAAGCGATAACGCCCATACAAGGCGTCATTTGCATTTCGCCCATAGCATTTATAACGCCCATACAAGGCGTCATTTGCATCTCGCCCATACAAGACGATAACGCCATACAAGGCGTCATTTGCATTTCGTCCATACAAAACGATAACGCCATACAAGGCGCCATTTGCATTTCGTCGACATAGCGATAACGCCCATACAAGGCGTCATTTGCATCTCGTCCATACAAGACGATAACGCCCATACAAGGCGTCATTTGCATTTCGTCCATACAAGACGACAACGCCCATACAAGGCGTCATTTGCATTTCGTCCATACAAGACTGTTGACACCCAATTTTGACCCTCCCGTCCAGTCATTAACTATAGAATTACACTAATTTTGCAAAATAAGTCTTATGATTTTTATATAAAATGCAGCGAATAAAACATAAATATTTTAATAATGGCATCGTGTCTTACGTAGAGTTTTAAGCACTTAGAGTCCCGCGCCCGCATTAATTAATTTTAAGCCCTGTCATGATTCTTAATAATTAATAAATACATAAAATAAATAATTTAGCAATGACGTCGCGTCAAGTAGCATAGCCGCGTTTATTAATACGCAAGAGAATTTCATAATCATTTGTAATTTAAAATCAATTTTAGTATAATACATGCATTTAATAGCATCGCATTCATAAAAAGCTTTAAACAATTCTTAAATATCATACTTACATTTAACATTTAAATAACTTAATCTAAACTCAATTCAATTTTAATTTAACTTCGCAATAATGCACAATAATAAGATTTTAAATAATAGCACCGCATTCTAAAGTATTAAGCACTAATTAAATAGCACACCCGCATTTATTATTATAATAATTTAAATTCAAACTTAAACTAATAAAACACCTAAATAATTTAATCACAATTTATTAATCTGATTTACCGCTAATTAATTTTACCTAAACTAACAATTAAAACTAACCTAAAACTAATACACCTAATTCAATACCTAAACTCTACCCACATTCTACCCAACCCGCGGCCCACCAGTTGGCCCAAACGTCCAAGGCCTCATCTTCTTAACACCCCTTAAGCAAAACAAACAAACAAACAAAAAAACTGAAAACCCTGCGTCTCCTCACCCTCTCAAAAAACCAGCAAACCTAAAAATGAAACCCTAAACCTTCAATCGCCGCCTTCATCCAACCCCGATATCCTCGCCGGATTTTCGGCTGAAAATCCGGCGACACTTTCCTTACCCACACACACGTCTCTAACGATTTCTTACCATAAACCAGCACCCAAATATCACACAAATCAGCACAAAATCTCTTACGAATCAAGCGGAGAATCAGCCTTTAAGGGTTTACCTAACTTAGAACTCAGACGAGGGCTATATAAGCACATGCAAGGGCAGCGACCAATGGCATCGATTGAGAGATTCAGAAATCGATTTAGAGATTCACAAATCGATTTAGAGATTCAGAAATCGATTTAGAGATTCAGAAATCGATTTAGAGATTCGGAAATCGATTCAGAGATTCAGAAAATCGATTGAGGGATTCAGAAGTCGATCAATCATTAGTCGCGGAGATTATCCTTAGCATTCGAGCCTAGAATTCCTTCCTCTCTTTCAGTTTATTGTCATTAATTCTTGCAAACAGTTCCTTTTGCGAACTTCCCGTCGACGATTCTGGAAAACATTTTGTCGTCGCCTCAGTTCGCTACCTACAAAAGGTCCGGAAACCCTTTCTCTTTCATTTTATTTAATTGTCTAATTGATACTATGTGTTCTGCATGATGGTGTCTGTATCATTTTGTTCAGACTTGTTCGATTTGGGTCGGTCACTGTTTCCAGATAGGTCTATCAGCAGTAGCCTTCGATACTTGTAGCGTCGATTCTGTTTTGAGCATGTGCGTGTGCTCCGGTAATACTTTCTGAGGGTATGATTGAGTGTATAACGACTGTATAAGGGTCGTAGATCCATTTGGTTGATCGTATGCTGATGGTTGTGTAAACATTGACTTGGATATTCTGTTTTAACCTGCTAGTATGCAACTGGATGTTTAGTAGGAATGTATTGATATGTTTATTCAAAAATCAGTATTAATCATGTTGAACTGTTAAAACCGAAATTCACTACATATGTTGTTTCTTGTAACTTTCTCTATAAATAAATACTTCTCCTAACAAATAGCTAGCGGGAAGTAAAAGGGATTACGAGGTCTAATCCCGAATTTTAAAATCAAGCCAATCTGCTCCCGGAAATAACGACAACCAAAATTCAAAAGAATTATGTGTGTTTATATGTATGCATATTTATGTGCCTATATTCAAGGTTCGAGCCTCTTACTCATTTTCCAAAACATCATAAGAAAGATTGTATGTCCACATATATGTAATAACAACCCAAATTTCAAGAGGTGATTATGTGTTTGTATGTGCGTCTACGTTTAAAAGATTCAAATCTTTACTTACTTTCTAAAATATCACTACTATATTTTAATAACTTAAGACCGACCTCCAATCAAAATGTTACTAGAATCAAGGATATACGATTTACAATGTCGTGTTATCCCCGAGAAAAGTAACAAACATTTTAATTGTAAAATAAACCCCTACATTCTCATCTCTCAACAATGGTAATATATTTTACCTTAAGCTAACTATGCAAGTATAACACCTATCATAATATATTTACTTTTACTTTGTTTCCATTATTTTGGGTGTAGTTAAAGTTTACGTTATGTGGGAATTGTAAATAAAATCATCGTTGTATACTTAACGGTGAATAGGAATGTCTTATACCTATATTCTTTGGCTGACTGCACATATACGTGTCTAAAATTGTCTATGTGAAGCATGTATGCATCATACTCAGATTTCATTCCCATAATAAATAGCTATGTAGCCATTTGTATGTTATATTCAACCATGTATCAGACTTTTGAGTGAGATAGCCCAATATCACATGCAATCATGTCGTATCCGTATGGATTTAGGCCTAATCAAGTAGTCTCGTTGGCATTTTAAGTCTAAGTTAAACGCATGTGAAGTCCTCCTGAATCTTATAGGAGTTCTCATGACATGAGATGTTCTCAAAAGTCATCCAACATGCGTGTGATTAATATGAAATGTTGCTGTAATCCCGTAGGATTGTTGGAATTGATTTTGATCATTTTGAGGCCACTGTTTGGGCTATTTTCAGACCAATTTTTAGCATATTTCAGTCTGATTTTCAGCCTTGCTTAGACTGATTTTCTATCCCCCTTTGTTTGGACTGCCTTCTAGCTATTCTGCTGCTGATTCTGGATCACCTCTCCCTGCCTAGGATAATTTTTGGCCCTTCTGTTTAGAATATCTGCTAGATATTATGGCTACTGATTCTGGATCACCTCTCCCTGTCTAGGATGATTTTTGACCTCTGTTTGGGTGTCTTAGCCACTTTCTTTGCTGATTTTGGATCATTTCTTTCGTGCATTTTATCTGCGAAATATGCTCTAATATTCCCGTTGTCACCGTCGCCTGTATCTTCCTTTCGACTCGCCAATTCGATTGTATCGTGGTGTATCATAGTAAATATAACTACATACTTATCCTCATACCTGTTAAATGACCAATACTTCTGTTATCTGATGTTCTGTTCACATCTCATTGGTATATATTTAGTGTATATGGGTGGCATACCTCGTATGGTTTATGTGTATATCACCCTTTGTGACTAGATATATTAGAGTGGGGTTTGTATATATGAACCTGTCTGGGTGATAACATTGATATTTCCCTTGAGATCTAAGAAACAAACCAATCACGTCGGCTGTATATTGAGGCCCCTTCGATTGACTAATTTCCAAATGTTCTTTTACTGTGGGTGAGACTTGCCCTTGCCATAGATCAAATCGCGGCGTGTGTGTGTTTAATTTAACATTCTACTTATTTTTCGCATACGATGGGTTTGTATTATTTACTAATCCTTTTCTTTCTTATTTTTACATGGCCAGACGGAGAATAATCAAGAGTCTCGATGCAGACTCATCATGACTTCCGTATCGCCAACCACACTTCCGCCGCAGGGCTTCCAAACAGCTATAGGATAGATGGTGTCACCATCCATTCTAGATGTCATGTCAACTACGATCTCACTCCTGCCTTTTCTTATTTGTGTATTTATTTATTTTGCTTATTTATTATTGTTATATTTGCTAATTCTGTAATTAATAGGGTAATTAACTCTAATAGTCTTTGAATATATTGGAAGGGTAGTTTAAAGGATAAGTTCACCCTTTATTTATTCTAGGTTCATCACGTAAGTCTAAATCTAAAATAATTAATCCTAGCTATGCCTTAGCCATGTAGTTAATATATTCCTCCATGTTTAATTCTTAAACTTTTTCATAAACTCTTCATAAATATCATAGGAAGTAATTTTCGCATACACGTATAAAAAAATAATTTCATAATTAACTTTTATATAAGAGTCTTAAACCTATTAATAGGAGTAACGTATCATTTTCTTACTTTGTTAAATAAAATAATTTCATGTCTTATAATTGTATAATCAACTTTGTATATTTTTGTGAGTCTAATAAAGCCCTTTAGTTATCAATATATATTCTTTAGATACTTACCATATCCCTTGTTACTTAAATAAACTTTTCTAAAACATACATTCCTTAGCCGAATAAATCAACCTATGTTTGAACGGACAACCGCAAGTTAGCGGATCTTTTAGGATGCCTAATCCCTTCCCTTTAGGATAATAAAGAACCCCTACCTAGAATCTCACATAGTTTCAAAGACCTTTAAAAATGGAGATCATTTATAGCATTTTATGCTATTTAAAAAAGTGTCCTAATTCACTATAATAATTAGGTGGCGACTCCTTAAAATACATTTAGGAATCAACCATACGTAATACTCCCGTTTCGACTCCGGTTTGAATTGGGGGTGTTACAAAGACGATAACACCCATACAAGGCGTCATTTGCATTTCGTCCATACAAGACGATAACACCCATACAAGGCGTCATTTGCATTTCGTCCATACAAGACGATAACGCCCATACAAGGCGTCATTTGCATTTCGTCCATACAAGACGATAACGCCCATACAAGGCGTCATTTGCATATCGTCCATACAGCACGATAACGCCATACAAGGCGTCATTTGCATCTCGCCCATACAGCGATAACGCCATACAAGGCGTCATTTGCATTTCGTCCATACAAGCGATAACGCCATACAACGCGCTATTTGCATTTCGTCCATACAGCGATAACGCCCATAAGGCGCTATTTGCATCTCGCCCATACAGCATTTATAACGCCATACAAGGCGTCATTTGCATTTCGCCCATACAAGGCGATAACGCCCATACAAGGCGCTATTTGCATTTCGCCCATACAGCATTTATAACGCCATACAAGGCGTCATTTGCATCTCGCCCATACAAGCATTTACAACGCCATACAAGGCGCTATTTGCATTTCGTCCATACAGCATTTATAACGCCATACAAGGCGTCATTTGCATCTTCGCCCATACAAGACGACAACGCCCACACAAGGCGTCATTTGCATTTCGTCCATACAAGCGATAACGCCATACAAGGCGTCATTTGCATTTCGTCCATACAGCACGATAACGCCATACAAGGCGCTATTTGCATTTCGTCCATACAAGACGATAACGCCATACAAGGCGTCATTTGCATCTCAGACATACATTTACGACAACGCCCATACAAGGCGTCATTTGCATTTCATCCATACAGCACGATAACGCCATACAAGGCGTCATTTGCATCTCGCCCATACAAGACGACAACGCCCACACAAGGCGTCATTTGCATTTCGTCCATACAAGATGATAACGCCATACAAGGCGTATTTGCATTTCGTCCATACAAGACGATAACGCCATACAAGGCGTCATTTGCATCTCGCCCATACAAGACGACAACGCCATACAAAGCGCTATTTGCATTTCGCCCATACAAGCATTTATTCCGCCATACAAGGCTTCATTTGCATTTCGTCCATACATTTATAACGCCCATACAAGGCGTCATTTGCATTTCGTCCATACAGCATTTATAACGCCCATACAAGACGTCATTGGCATTTCGTCCATACAAGACGATAACGCCCATACAAGGCGCTATTTGCATCTCGCCCATACATTTACAACGCCATACAAGGCGCTATTTGCATTTCGCCCATACAGCATTTATAACGCCATACAAGGCGCTACTTGCATTTCGCCCATATAGCATTTATAACGCCATACAAGGCGTCATTTGCATTTCGCCCATACAGCATTTATAACGCCATACAAGGCGTCATTTGCATTTCGCCCATACATTTATAACGCCATACAAGGCGCTATTTGCATCTCGCCCATACAGCATTTACAACGCCATACAAGGCGTCATTTGCATTTCGCCCATACAGCATTTATAACGCCCATACAAGGCGTCATTTGCATCTCGTCCATACAAGACGATAACGCCCATACAAGGCGTCATTTGCATTTCGTCCATACAAGACGATAACGCCCATACAAGGCGTCATTTGCATCTCGTCCATACAAGACGACAATGCCCATACAAAGCGTCATTTGCATCTCGTCCATACAAGACGATAACGCCCATACAAGACGTCATTTGTATTTCGTCCATACAAGACGATAACGCCCATACAAGGCGTCATTTGCATCTCGGCCATACAAGACGACAACGCCCATACAAAGCGTCATTTGCATTTCGTCCATACAAGATGATTCCGCCCATACAAGGCGTCATTTGCATTTCGTCCATACAAGACGATTCCGCCCATACAAGGTGTTATCTGCATTTCGTCCATACAAGACGATTCCGCCCATACAAGGCGACATTTGCATTTCGTCCATACAAGACGATAACGCCCACACAAGGCGTCATCTGCATCTCGTCTATACAAGACGGCGTATCATCACATCATTCCATATACGATTTGACTACAACCACAGCACAAAATTTACATTCTTACATTATTTTGTTTTGACAGTTATGCACTAATGCTTCTATCTTAGCTTCAATCTACAGGAACTCCACAAGATGGAGCATAACGTGGATTTTCTCTTACAGCGAACCGGGGCAATTTGTTGGGGGGCCAACCTTCCCAATGAACGCGTAAGCGGCCTCAGCGTCGGTCCACTGCTCCACATCACCATAAAACCCAAGACCATAAGCCATAGCAGACACCCTGTGTTCAAGCCGCTTATTTTTATTTCTTTACTTTTGACCATAGCCAAAGGTCATCATAACTCGACACCGGGACAATTTTTTGAGTCCGCGTTAGCCCGCCTGTTTTGACCATGGTAGCCCAAAGGTCGCCATAACTCGACACCGGGACAATTTTTGAGTCCGCCACTTTGCCTAATTGCCCAACATTTCTAATTCTGAGGGTCGAGACAAAATTGGCTATGAGTCAACGTCTTTGTCCGAAGATTCTTCCATCATCTCCATACAAAGAGGGACAACTGTTGACACCCAATTTTGACCCTCCCGTCCAGTCATTAACTATAAAATTACACTAATTTTTAAAACAATTTTATAATAATAAAATACAACAATAAAACATTAATACAGGTATAAATAAACAATTTAATAATAGCACCGTATTCTAAGATATTAAGCTAATTAAATAGCACACCCGCATTTATTATTATAATAATAGCTTAGACTAATAAAACACCTAAATAATTTAATCACAATTTATTTCAACAATTTACCACTAATTAATTTTACCTAAAACTAATAACCCACTTATTTTAAACTTATTAATAACACTAACTACCCTAATACCATCAACCCGCTACCAATTACCTCAAATTTCAATTAATACCGTCAGCCCATTTTCTTTTAATCCCCAGCGACCCATAAACCCAACAGCCTTATTTCCCCCACGACCCGCAGCCCATTCTCTACCCCTTTATACCAGCAGCCCACAAGAAACTTCACCCTCACAAAAAAAAACGCAGCCCTAAAAATCCTCTTCCCTCATCGCCCAAACCTAAACCTAGAAACCAGCAGCCATTCACACGCACCTCGCCCCATCGCCGCACCTTCCTTGCCGTGATTCTCGCCTGAGAATCCGGCGAATCGAACCCAAATCTTCCTCCTTTCTCCAACGATTGCTTACCATAACCAGCACCCAAATCTTACTTCAAAATCAGTAACAAATCGCCCGATTCAAGGGCGAATCAGCACGAATTATCAGTCCAAAATCAGCCTTGATTACTTGCTAACTTAGAACCCAAAATCGTAGCTATAAATACAGAACCACTGTACATGCAAGAGATTCATTCAAAGATTCAGAAATCGGGGGGCACCCAAAACCGATAGGCATCGATTTGCATCCTCTAGCAGCAGTCATCGATTCAGAGCATAGCAGGGTATAGACGGCAGTAGTCCGATAGAGCACAGTAGGGGGTTTAATCACTCAGCAAGGTGGAGATCGGGGGGAAACCCAGCACTTTTCTGAAACCCTGACACGAACAAAAATCGATTCAACTGTCATAGAACATAGGGGAAACCTAAGGGAACTCTCGAAAATCAGAAAAATTAACAGCAAAGATCAGCCAAGAACGAGGTAAAATTTCATTTCCCTTTTCAATCGCATCGCAATAAAAATCTCCGAGTGGCTTCGACGACTTGATACGCTGCCTCGGGTCGCTGTCCGGAGAAGGTAAACTCATCACTTTTCCCAACTTTCTGTTTAAGTCCGCATTTTTATGTTTTTTTTTGTACGATGTTTTGTTGCTTGCGGAATGTTGATGTAATTTGTGTGTTAAACTAATGTGAAGTATGTTAGGATGGATCCATAAATGTTGTAGTACCCTTTAACCATATTTACAAACACTATAATGTTGATACCAATCTGAGAATGGTTTACTCGCATTCGCGATATGCGCGGGAGAATCTGTGCGATTAGTAATCTGAACATCTGCTTTGTAATTGCTCTCTGTGTCCAGTTAGCATGAATCCATGTAATGCATTCGACGCCCCTAAATCTGTTTAATAACCATATCAGTTGCATGTTTACAAACCCGTAGAGTATGAAATCAGGTAATTAAAAGTTAAAAGAAGTAAACAGGTCGGGAAATCAGTCTTTATATGTGGTGTGTAGGAAAAGGAATTACAGCCTTATCATTTGCCCAACTTAATACCCTTCTCTCGCCGAACATATGTATATCCGAGAAGCTATGCATGTTTAATCACATGTTCATTATGTGTCATTCGTTTATCAAATTAACTACATGTTTGCCTCACTTGCATGAGTATATATTGAACAAGGTTCGCATCTTGCACATATCTGAATTAGCTGGCTGCATTGTCTATTCACTCTCGATGCTTAATTTACAGTCATGTCGCCATATAATAAGCATGTATAAATACAGTCTAATGGAAAGATTATTCATTTGAATGGAAATATAACTTAACCATTTGAGGATGACTCACCTAAAGAACAAAAGATATCTTTAACTCCTGTCCAATTCCTTCTTCCTGCAGTATCATGTAAACAGGAATGACGTGGTTCATCTACTTCTTAATTTCATATCAGTGTTAGTTTCGTTGTCGATTGTGGAATGCTTAATTTCGAGTGTAGTAGATTATATTAGCTTGAGTTAGTAATATTCAGATTTGTGTATTCTGGTTCGGCAATATGTAATTTCGTGCTACTACTCTTATGATGTAATATGGATGGTTTATCAGGCATTCCATGTAAATATGGTGTCTTTTAATTATTTTTGGACTAGACCATCATAAGAATTGAATGTTTGTTTTCATTCCATGATGGGCTCAAGTGTTAAATACCTAGAACTCTAATGAATATGAAGTAAACAATGGAGATAGGTGCATTTTGGGCCACTGTATGATCTTGATCAGCTTGGAGATTAAAGTATCTTTGTTCTTTTGTTAAAATGCTACTCCCAGTTAATTATGTGTGAGATATTTGATAGACATAGCATCGAGGTTATTAAATTAGAACCTGTTTTGATATACCCCATCTGCATGTGATTGGGCCTGCACCGCATTCAGTTTACCCCGGGCAGATCCGACCTCGATAAAGGTCATTTTGGGACCCGTTGGTTACCGAAATAAAGTGACTTTCTATGTTTAAATTTTATGCCAATGTTGGCTATTGTTTGATAATATACTAATCATTTTCTTTTCTTATTTTTTTTTACATGAAATGCATCGGAGCAACGAAGAGTCTCAATATGAGACTCATCATCGTGGGCTACTCCAAATGAAGACCCGCATTTATGTGCATCTCTCCATTCCGTATCAGAAATTCCAAATCACAGGCGGAACGATATACCATCGTGTCTTCGAATTCTCTTTAAATTTTCTACCCCGCCCCGTTTATTTGTGTATTAATTATCTAACTTTACACTAACATTAGTATACTTAGTTAAACTTTGAGCCCCATTAGAAATGGTTTGACGTTAGAAATTTGGCTTAAGGTAATCACTTTAGACCTGCCTCACATTATTTAGTGGTTATTGCTAAACCATTTAATTCACATAGTTATTCACATAGCCAGGATATTACTCGCGACGATATTCCTAACCTAGTTTCCTAAACTTTTAAGGAATAAACCATTTTGTGTTTTCATTATCATGCTAAGTTTAGTTACAAATACATATTTTTCCATAACTAATTTTGCAGGAAAAAAAAAAGAAGGGAAAAGACAAAGAAACATATGTACATCTTAGGTTATGCATATTTTCTCATATTCGAAACTAACTTTATATTTTAAACAACTGTTATTTCTTTTACCGAAAATCACCCTAAGCATTTGGCATATTAAGTTATACCAATTAAGATTTATTTTAGTAAATAAACGCATTTAGCCGATAAGTCATCTTTGCATAGCTTACATGTATTTTTATGAAAAATAGTCTTATGAATCTTTGTCGAAATGCATCCTTTTATAAAATCCTTATAATATTTTTACTTTAAATAGCATAAATAATTACCCTAGGTTTGAACGGACAACCGCAAGTTAGCGGATCCTTTAGGGTGCCTAACCCCTTCCCTTTAGGATAATAAAGAACCCTTACCCAGAATCTCATTAAGTTTAACAGACCATTAAATGGAGTTAATGTTTACTTTAAACTAGTTAACATTTAGGTGTCCTAATTCACCCAGATTAATTAGGTGACGACTCCCGAACCCTTTTATTTTTTAAATTAACCTTTAAACACCCTCTTAAACCATTTTTAACTATTTAGCATTTTATTATTTATTTTCTAACATAATTCTTAAGCAGGGTTCGCTAAAGAATAAAGTCGCGGTCGAAATCGGGCGCGACACTTGTCATGTCTATGGCTAGGAACTAATTCTCTTATAGGGGTTTCCATGTTGAATTGCTAGAAACTTATGTTATAAATTAATGCATGCTTATGGTTATTTTTCTTATTGTGAGATCTATCCAATAATTGAGTTGAATTCTTGGTAATTAATTGACAACTAATTATCATTATATGATTTCTAATCAGATTCCGAAAGGGGGGGATTGTGAATATGCTGTAAGTTGGGTAGACATTCTTGGATTGGGGATGAAAATACCTCAATTATTTATGTAGCGTTGATGAGAGGCTTAACAACCCTAATTTTGCGCATCGCGCGACGGCCAACTAGGTTTTTGTTCGTAATCCTCCTATAGAGTTATCCTTATCACCGAAAGGTAGGTAAGGTGTGATATCGGGTTGAGTGTTTATATAACCTAACGGAGTATAAAACGATTTCAGAACCCGCTTTTTCCAAAAGAAGAATACCATAAGTTAATGCATTAGTAAGTAGCATGCGGATAGTAAGGATACATGGAAGCCCTATTCTCATCACCATCAAGTAAATCTTTATATTTAAATAGCTTGCATAATTCTTAGTTATAAACAATAAATCAATTATCAATTCACCAAATAGATACTAGAAAATAGATAGTGGTAATTGAACCCTAATCCTCGTGACGATATTCGGTCTTACTAAGACTATACTACTTGTCACGATAACGTGCATTTGCGTTTAAAGTGTGTGCATCTTACAGCGCATCAAGTTTTTGGCGCCGTTGCCGTGGATTAGGCATAGTTCAATATCAAATTTATCTATTTTTAATTTCTAATTTGGGTTTTATGTATAGTTTTTCTAATCTTTTGTTTTATGTATTTATTGTGTGAAAACAAGTGGTGCCGTGATCCTTTGTTGGTTTTGATGTATCTCGTGATCCTCAAGATATGGATTACCATCAATATGATCGAGCTCCAACCGTAGAGGAAGAGAGAGAGAATAGCGAAGTCATACTCGCCTCACTAAGTATCAGCGCAGCTCACGGACGAAATGAGATCGCCATAAAGAAGCCGAATCGCAAATAGGAGAACTCGCAGTCATTTTTAACAATAACAACAATTTGAGGAGTTCAACCAAACCCAACTATTGAGGAATCGTGAGATAGTTGGTGTAGAAAAGGAAAAGATTGCAGATCCAATTATTTACCTTCGACTCAGAGAAATCCTTTTTCTTGTATCTATTACAGAAGAACCACCACTAGCTATCACGGCTGATCCTCAATTAGGAAGCCCATACCAGCAAGGGTACCCCCTAGAGTTGAGAGATGTAGAGAATTTCACGGAGTCCTACGTTATAAAAAGCATAAAAGACAAGTCCGCTTGTGTACTTGGGGATAATTGTATGTTTAAGGCTCTTGGTTGAACAAATAGTTATAGGAAATCGAGACCTATAAGACAACTGCGAATTGCAAGTAGCTCGCAGGCGGTCCAATGAGCACTCGTACCGGTTAATTGCGTCCGGATAAAAGACGTTAAAGACAGCGCTACTTGGGAGGCAACCCAACGTTTTCAATTATGTTAATTTAATTTCTGTCTTTAGTTTATTTTATTTTGTCTAGAACAATCTCACGGTCTTGGGTTCTTGTGTTTGTGCTGTGATTGATAGGTACAGGGAAATAAATCAAGGCGAAATCAAGAAAAGCCGTAATTTCGAAAGCGGAAAGCGCGGCTAAAAGAATCGAACAGCGCAGAGCAGGCGCGGCGCCGTAAGTTAGGCCGCGACGCCAAAAATTCCAGAAAATTTGCCAAATTTAGCCGCTACCAGAATGTGTCATACAGAAAATCCCGAAGGAGCGCAAAAGTTTAGCCGCGCGCCAAAAACAGGTCGCGCCAAGCGGAATCGAAACTTAAAACGCACAAAAATCAGATTTTCCCCAATTCCAAATTCAAAAAAAACCCTAACCTTCCCTCTCCAACAACCCACGAAATTCCAGAAATTTGCCCACAATTCCTCCACAAATCCAACCCAACCACAACCTAAACTCTTAAATTCCCAAAAACCCTTAGCCATCTCAACCAACAAAGCTCCATTCCATAGCCTCAAACCACCAATTGAAACAAGAACAAGCTTGAAGCTTCTCATAAAAAGGTAATCTTTTTTCTGTTCTTGAATCATTTACTGAAGTCACAGGAGGTAGTAGTTCGAAAGAGTATTGTAGTTGAAGTAATTGGGTACTGAAAAGTTGATTGTGAAGTTTAGAGAAAAGAGTAGAAAAGGAGCGGGTATTGGGTAGAAAAGTTGAAGTTTGGGGTGTTGTTCACGCTAGTTGTCAATTGTGTAGGAAACAATTGTGCCACTAAATCGTAAGCTCAAACTGCTTTAACCATGGCCACCAGAAAGAAGAGGCTCCACATCCACTCCAACCCCACAATACGATGAAAATAGGTTTGTGAGCTACCAAGCCTACCAAAGATACAAAAATTTGATACTGCACTTTAATACCGTAGGGAATGGACTACCAGAGGGAATCATATGGGGAAGAAGATGTTTATGAGCCTATTCGGGCGATGATTGAGTTAAGGGATTGGAGGAAATTTGTGAATCCGGAGAAGATAGCACCAGTAAACACAACAATGATGCGTGAATTTTATGCCAATTTTCCGAGAAGGTGGAAAGGGATGCTTTGTAAGGGGACGTTATGCGTCGTGATACAGAGGATATAAATATACAATTGAAAACAGTTGATGTTGAAGAAAGAAGTGATTGGAATCACTTTAGAACATGGTCTAGATGCATTGACCACATCGACTGGAATGTCGTTGCAGATAATCGCGAGCTACCATGGGGCTGTTTTTGATATTGGAAGAAATGGGTCAAGAGCACTGAACATGTGACAATTCAACAAAGTAGCCAAAGGTTGGCTATATTTCATCAGCGCCCGCATGATTCCATCCACGCACTTCACCAGAGTGCCAGAGGATAGGATTAAAATGATATATGGAATTATGGAGGGTCGATTGATGTGGGGAAAGAAATAGTGCAGAGCATTGAGGAAATCAGCAGGTTGGTAACAACAGGCGGATTAGGACATGACTCAGTTATCACCAAGCTATGTCACATGAGTGCGGTCCCAAAACTACCCACTGACACTCATGAGAGAAACCAAATGCCCGTGTCCTATGGGATAGTGCACTCTTTCCTGCACTCCAAGCCCCCAAAGAAGTGACGGAGAGTACAACCAGCAGCAGCAGCAGCAGAGGCCGCCATGGACGAAGATGAGCCTGAAATAGGGGCTCAATATGAGGCAGGACCTAGCCACCGGCCAACCACAGGAGCAGAACCTCCAACGCCCACGATGGAGCAATTATATCAAAATCAGATGAGGATGATGCAGACCTTGGACACAGTAGTACAAGGACAGCAAGAAACAAGGCAACAAATCAACGAGTTGAGTTCCTTGTTCAACCAATGGTCGATGCATTATCCACCGCCACCACCACCATTTTAGCCAAAGTTTGTAAGTGTCTTATTTCTTTTATCGCTTTGAGTCTACACACATTGGGGACAATGTGTGATTTAAGTTTGGGGGTGTTTTATTTGTGTTTTATTTTCTTTGTGTCATGTTATGTGTTAATTAAGTCTTTTTGATTGTTTTTATGTTTATTTTGAGTCACCAAAATTTTTGAATTTTGAGTCACCAAATTTTTTGAATTTTGAGTCATAATTGCCTGTCAAAGATCATGTATGCTGTAGTTGCTAGAAACACCTAGTGAAGTAAGGTGGAATAATGTAACGGAATTGAAGCAACTATCTAAACACCTAAGTTAGATATGCCAAAAACTCACAGAATCTGTTTATTTGGAGTTTTTTGCTTGAGTTATGCATGCTAAATGATAAATACTTATGTGTTATAATTGCTTGCTATTTGAGGCGAAATAGTTAGGATATGCATGTTAGGGAGATGACTCAGACATTTCTTTGATAGTCAATTCTTACCATTCCTTTCTATCCCGTACTTTAAAAAAAAAAATATCCCTAGTCAGCCCCATTGAGCCTAAATTTGAAACTTCTTCTTTGACACCCTATATTCCCACAAATTGTACCATAAGTGAAAATATGAAATAGTGGAATACATTGTGTTAAAAAAGAGACAAAAAAAATGAATAAGTCTGTTGCACCCCAATACAAAAGTAATAAGAAATAGGCAAAAGCCTAAGTTTGGGGGTGCTTGTCATTATTATATACTTCAATCTCCCAAAACAAAAGAGGGGAAAGATAGAATCGAAATGAAGAAAAGAACAAAAAGAAAAAGGGAAATACTGAAAAGCTGAAGAGCTTATGATACTCGAAATGAGCCTAAATTGCCTAGTTTTACCTACCTATACCTAAGCCTACATTACAACCCTTAAAGTCCTGAATATCTCTTCTATGCATATCCAGGATTAGTGGAGAATAGCAAGTAAGCATGCCATAGGAATTCTTGAATTTATATGCATAATTTAGTATATTGACTTCCATCAAAGCATGATAAGTATGAGTTTGCGAAATATCTAGCTTAATGTGCTGAAATTTCATGCTATATGTTCCTGCATATTATTCTGCTAACCTTCTTGTTTTTCTAGTTAAACACTTATGCAGCAAAAGTAATCAATGGCAGTGAGTCTTTTAGTTTTTTTCGTTCTTTGAGTCTTTTATTTTATTTCTTTCTATCTTTGCTCGAGGGCGAGCAAAGGTTAAGTTTTGGGGTATTTGATCGGTGTATTTTATATACACATTTTGAGTCAGTTTTAGTTAGTCTTTTGTCCCGTTTTGCACATATAAGTGTCGTATTAGGATAGTTTTTCTTTCTTTTTAGTCAAAGTGGTTAAAATGGCCAAATGGCGGAAAAGGAGCAAAAAGAGGGCAAAAGATGAGATGCCAGAGCTGGAAACAGAGAAAGTGGCGAACGAGGGAAAATTCGCACGCGACGCCTCACGCAGCTGATCAGCGCGCGCCACTATTCGTGAAGTTCGCAGAAGATCCAGTACGCGCGCCTCGCATGCCAGATGAGGCCGCGCGCTAAACATCCGAAAGCTACAGAGTTCCAGGCCGCGCGCCTCGCATGCCAGATATCGTGGTCGCGCGCCAAAACACCGGCGATTGCAGAACTTCCGCCGCGGCGCTGTCGCAGGGCGCGCGCCGACGCGGAAAATTAGGTCTTTGACGAAATTCAGGCCAGCTCAAGGAAAAGAGAGGCGGTTTGCAGATAAAAGGAGAACCCTAGGCGCTTTTAAGGGTTCCCCTTCTTGCACAACACAAGACTTTTGCTTGGAGATCGATACCATTAGTTTAGTAATTTCTTTTCTTTCTTGTTCTTTATTTCGCTTTGTTCGATGAACTTTGAATTAGTTCTTGTCATGTCTATGGCTAGAACTAATTCTCTTATAGGCTTTCCATGTTGAATTGCTAGAAACTTATGTTATAAATTAATGCACGCTTATGGTTATTTTTCTTATTGTGAGATCTCTCCAATAATTGAGTTGAATTCTTGGTAATTAATTGACAACTAATTATCACTATATGATTTCTAATCGATTCAAAGGGGATTGTGAATATGCCGTAAGTTGGGTAGACATTCTTGGATTGGGGATGAAAATACCTCAATTATTTATGTAAGCGTTGATGAGAGGCTTAACAACCCTAATTTTGCGCATCAGGCGACTGGCCAACTAGGTTTTGTTCTTAATCCTCCTATAGAGTTATCCTTATCACCGAAAGGTAGGTAAGGCGCGACATCGGTTGAGTGTTTATATAACCCTAACGGAGTATAAAACGATTTCAGAACTCCGCTTTCTCCAAAAGAAGAATACCATAAGTTAATGCATTAGTAAGTAGCATAAGCGGATAGTAAGGATACATGGAAGCCCTATTCTCATCACCACTGAAGTAAATCTTTATATTTAAATAGCTTGCATAATTCTTAGTTATAAACAACAAATCAATTATCAATTCACCAAATAGATACTAGAAAATAGATAGTTGGTAATTGAACCCTAATCCTTGTGGACGATATTCGGTCTTACTAAGACTATACTACTTGTCACGATAACGTGCACTTGCGTTTAAAGTGTGTGCATCTTACCGCGCATCAGTTGCCTCTCAAGTAGCGTTGTCTTTAACGTCTTGTAGTCAGACGCATGCTCCTTATCAAATCATTAGGGTAAATCAACCCCACAACCTATCCACTTAAAAATCATTTTCATCTTCCTCACTCTATGTTTCTTTTACACATCATTGGGTTCAGTTAGATTTACCTGTTTGTCAGCTTTCATGTCATGAACTTTTGTTGCACCTTTCAAACTAGCCTGTGGGTTCACAACTGTAGGAATGATCTCCCTAGTTTTGGTTTGTGCTTGCTGAACTGCTGTGTCAGTTGTACTTACTGCGAAACACTTGTTGCTGGCCTGGGACTCAATGGTGGATTTGAACACCTTGACTACCATCTCTTCTTCCTGAACCTGTAGTCTCAATTCTCCCTTCTCCACATCGATTAGGGCTCTACCCGTTGCAAGGAATGGTCTCCTTAAAATGATGGGTATTTCATCATCTTCCTCTATGTCAAGAATAAGGAAGTCTGCTGGGAAGAAGAACTTTCCCACCTTGACAAGCACATCTTCCACTATGCCTCAGGATGCACTGACGGCCACCACCGCAGATTAACTGTGGTTGGTTTGGCTTCCCCCAAGCCCAATTTCTTGAACACAGACAGAGACATGAGATTGATACTAGCCCCTAAGTCACAAAGTGCCCTGTTGTATGTTACTTTGCCAATAGTGCAGGGCAGTGTGAAGCTTTCTGGATCTTTCAACTTAGAAGACAGTTTCTTTTGTAAGATGGTGCTGCACTCCTCTATCAGTGCTACTGTCTCATAATCCGTCAACCTTCTCTTTTTCCCAAGTATCTCCTTCATGAATTTGAAGTATGCGAGCATTTGTTCTAACGCCTCAATGAAGGGGATATTGATATGAAACTTCTTAAATACCTCACAGAACTTAGAGAATTGCTTGTCTATGGCCTTCTTTTGGAGCCTCTAAGGGTAAGGAATTCTATCAGTGTATCCCCTCAAAGGTGCTAGTGGAGCTTTCTCAACTGTAGGGTGGTCCTCAAGTCCCCCCTACATTCCTTCCTCAACTGCTTTCTCACCCTCTTTCCCATGAACCACTGCGGGTTGGGGAGCAACCTGCTCCAACTGCTTTCCACTTTTTAACAATACTGTCTGACACTGCTCTCTTGGATTGACTTCTGTATTGCTTGGGATAGTACCCTGCGGCCTGTTGGTTAGCATCTTTGCCAGTTGCCCAACCTGCGTTTCCAGGTTCCTGAGAGAGGACTCGTTTCGCATACGAACCGATTCTCGTGAATTGGTAAGTAAGCAATGCCTCACCATCAAAGCTTCTCTGTTGTGTAGGTGGCCTAAACTGCTGGGATGAGATAGCCCGATTCTGTGTTTGCTGGTTCTGGTAATTACCTTGATATGGTTGTTGTTGGGCCTGGTCGTTCCTCCACGAAATTTAGGGTGATTTCTCCACCCTGGATTGTATGTGTTGGAATTATAAGGCCGCTGAAAGTTCCCAACTGCCTGAACCTGCTCCATTGACACATTATTAGGGTTCACCGCTGTGCATCTGTCAAAAGAGTGCGGTCCACCACAAATCTCACAATTTATCGACATCTGGACTGCATTCACAGACATAGTGTTCTGCTGCAGTTGCTTCGTCAGAAGGGCCACCTGTGCATTCAAGGCAGTGATTGCATCTAATTCATGTATGCCCATAGTTTTCCTGCTATTCACTGACCTGTTATCTGCCCCTTGAATATTGTTGGCAGCCATGTCTTCCAGTAACTCATGTGCCTAATTGACACTCTTTCTCATGAACGCTCCCCATGCTGCAACATCAATGATGGTACGAGTAGTACCACTCAGCTCATTATAAAAATGTGGACTAACATCCACTTCACTATGCCATGATGTGGGTAATTCCTTTGCAGATCCTTAAATCGCTCTCATGCGTCGTAGAGTGACTCACCATCCACCTGGTAATAATTGTTTAACTCTCCCCTTAACTTTGCCGCTTTTGAAGGAGGGAAGAAATTTGTAAGAAACTTTTGGGCTAGGTCCTGCCAGGTGGTGACAGAATTGGCAGGTAGTGAGTTCAACCATCTCTTGGCTCTATTCCTGAGTGAGAACGGGAAGAGCCTCAGTCTAATGGCATCGTCAGTAACACCATTGTACTTGAAAGTGACACACAACTCCAGAAAGTTGGCAATGTGCATGTGGGGGTCTTCAGATGACAATCCCCCAAACTGTACTGTGTTCTGGACCATGCTCAGGATGGCTTGCTTGATCTCAAAGTTGTTTGCCCCTATTGCTGGGAGCCTGATGAATGTCTGTGCACCAGTAACCGTGGGCAGAACATAATCTCCCAAGTTTCTTTCTGCTGGAATCGGTGTTAGGCATATTTTATATACGCCTTTTGAGTCATTTTTAGTTAGTATTTTACCCGTTTTGTCCAAATATGTGTCATGTTAGGATAGTTTTTCTTTCTTTTGAGTCACGTGGTTTAAAAAGGCAACGTGGAGAAAAGAAGCAAAAAGAGGGCAGAAAAGGAGGTTCCCGAGCCAAAAAAGACGAAAGTTGGCATCCAGACGAACAGTATGCGCCAATCCATCGAAATGTAGCGCCACGCGCCAATGTATCGGTGCTACAGGAGTTTCGGCGCCAGTCTGCAGGGCCGTGGCGCCAATGCGGGAATTTTGCCAAATCTGAGAAGGAATGGACCAAGGCATAGAAGGAAAAGTGCGACACATTTTGGGAGGCTATAAAAGGCCCTTTGGGCAGATTTTTCAAGGGTGACACAATCCCTAATTCATCACATAACATAATTTCTTGGAGGCTTCAAGATTAGAGACTTGTTCTTAAGTATTTTTCTTTCTTTACTTTATTTACTTTCAGTTTATGTTGGATAATCTTTTGGTTCTTAGCATGTCTATGGCTAGGAGCTAAAATTTATTTAGGGCTTTACTTTCGAATCGCTTGAACCTCGTCTTTATGACTTAATGCATTAATTTGGTTTCTTCTTCATATAGTTAAGATTTATTCAATAGTTGTTTTGATTGCTTGGTAATTAACTGATCACTAGTTATCATCACTTATATGATTTCGAATCGAAATCTGAAAGGGGAGATTTGAATATGCTATAGTTGAATAAACATATGTTAAAATCGTGGACGAAAGTACCCCGATACTTGTGTAGTTTTATAGGTCATTGTTCTTAATTCTTCTATGTGGTAAAATATGTCATAGAAATATAAAAGATTTCTGCACCGGGGTTGAGTGTTTATATATGTTAACCAGAATATAAAACGGTCTAGTTAACATGTTATCTTAACATAGAAGAAGAACCTTTATTGTTGCATTAAGGATTAAGGCGAGTAGATAGTTGAGGAGATTGGAAACCCTATTTCCACCATATCTGATTTAAGTAAAGTAATTTAGTTAAGTTTTATAATTGTTCAGTAGTTCATAGATAAAAACCACAATAAAATATCGACAGCCAAATAGATACCATAGGATAGATGTTTGGTAATTGAACACTAATCCCTGAAGACGATATTCGGTCTTACCTAGACTATATTACTTGTAACGATACGTACACTTGCGTTAAGCGTGTGGAAAATCGCTAACAACCGGTATTGGCTCATCTACATGTTCAGGAACCTCGTTGTTTGTCCCATTCTGATTCGGCGGTTGGTTGTCCATGGTCACTGAATCATCTATCCTTTTATTTCGCCTGTTTTGCTTGCACGTTTTCTCAATTTCAGGGTTGAAGGGAACAAGTGTATCTGCTCCTCACCTTCTTCGCATACACTAAATCCTTGAAATAGACCAAAATCAACAAACAAATCAAGGAAACATGGTTTTAACAGTAAAAATAAAAATAAAAATAAAGCCAAAGTAGAATAAAAATAGATGATTCGATATTAGAAGTACGTCAGTCCCCGACAACGGCGCTAAAAACTTGTTAGGCATTTTCCACGTGCTCACGCAAGTGTACGTATCGTTCACAAGTATTATAGTCTGATAAGACCGAATATCGTCATCAAAGACTGGTTTCTAATTAGCGTTCATCTATTTTATGTTATTTATTTATCAATCGATACTTGAGTTGAGTTTTTGTTTAACTACTAGAATAATTGCAATAATTAACTAAACTATTGAATTTGTAATCAGTTATGAAGGAATTAGGGCTTCCAAAATCCTCGACTATCCACTCTATTCAGTCCCTAATGCAACTAGAATGACTTCTTCTTCTACGTTAAGATAGCGGTTAACTAGACTGTCTTATATTCCGGTTAGGATATATAATAAGCTCAACCCCAGTGTAGAACCCTTCTATATTTCTATGATAGGATTTACCACATAGGAGGATTAAGAACAATAACCTATAATGCTACACAAGTATCGGGGTACTTTCGTCCGCGATTTTAACCTATGTCTATTCAATTACAGTATATCCAAATCTCTCCTCTCGATTCTTGATTCGAAATCATATAGATTATGATAATTAGTGATCAATTAACTATAAAACATTCATACTAATTATTGAATAAATCTTAATCAAGTGAAGAAGAAATCAACAAATGCATTAAGTCATGAAATAGAGTTTCAAGCGATTCAAAAGAAAAACTCTAATAAAGCGTTTAGCTCCTAGCCATAGTCACGCTAAGAACTAATACAATTTAAAACATAAACTGAATAAAAAAGAAAGAAAGAAAAGTACTACGAACTAAAGTCTCCAATTGTAGCTTCCAATCCTTGCCCTGTGATGTCTTGTGTGTTAGACTGAACCCCCATTCTCATAGAATAATCCCTAGGTCTTTTAGTATGTTGCAATTTTCGTGCCTCGCGAGCCTTCTCGCCCGCCAAATTAACTTCGATTCTCGATTCGCATCGCGCCACGCTCGCAGATCGCGTCGCGCACCCAAAGTTTTGTGGCTTCTCTGATGTTCTGGCGTTGCGGTGCTGCCTGACTTTCGTCCGGGTCTTCGATTTCTGTCCTTTTCGACCTCGGATTCCTCCTTTTATGCCCATTTTCGTTTCTTTTTTACATTTTGTCTTTTTGAACCGTTGTGACTCAAAAGAAGGAAAAACAAACCTAATACTATACTAAACACAACAAAAACGAGTAAAATACTAACTAAAAATGACTCAAAAAGCGTATACAAAATACACTTAATAGCCACCCGAACCAGAATTTTATGGCTGAGAATCTGCGGAAAATGAATTGGTGGAGATGAGGGCAATTCCGGCTTTGACTGCCCCGATAGATACCTGTTTTGTTTTTCGTGTTTCTTCGAGAATCAACCTCGAACGGGCCTCATAAAAAGGAGGCAGCATATTGTTTTGCTGAATGAAGGTAGCAACTACCTCATACGGTTCATTGAGCTCTGCAATCAATTGAAGGAACAACCTTTGATTTGTTACAGGCGAACTAACATTGGATAGTTGATTCGCAAGCACCTTCAATTCCTGACAATAAGCGAAAACGTTGGAGAAATCATCCAATTTAACATTAGTAAATTGGTGTTTAAGATATATAGTCCGATAAACTTTGTTATCATGAAATATATTATGTAAATTTTCCCATGCCTATTGAGCCGTAGAGTTTGGCTCTAATATGGTATGTAAAAAGTCATTTGATATAGTGACATAAATCCATTAAAGGACTATAGCATCCAAACGAGATCATAGTTTTTGTCCACCGTAGTAGTGTCCGATGATGACTCGGAAGGTATGATATGGTCGATAACCTCATAGGCACGACAGTGAATTTTGAACAATTTCGCCCAAGAGGTATATTGTCCTTTTTCCATTTCAACGGTTATGAAAATAAAGTTCCTGACGTTATTAACGACAAGAGCGGGATGAAAGCTTTGTTTTCCAGCCATAAGTTCCACAAGAAATCAAAACAAAGGAAGAAGAGAAAGTATGTGGTGTTTTGATGAAAGTGTAGTAAAGAACCCTAAGTGTTGTCTAGAGCTTTTGAAAGATGAGCAAGTGCTAGCCGAGGGTAGTGGGGTTGTTGTCGGCTAGGTAAGTTTTTAGGTTTAGGTTTTAGGAGTTGTTTTAGGTTTAGGGTTTATGAAGAAGAAACCCTATGGTTGGCCGAAAAAACAATAAGAATAGACAAAAAAATCGGCTAAGGGGAAGAAGAGGTAGGGTTTAGGGCAAAAGATCTTTGACTCTTGATACCATATAGGAAATTAATTCTTAATTTCATTCAAATGATAGAATATATATATATATATATATATATATATATATTTATTTATTTATATATACAATCATAAGATGCTAGTACTAATCTAAATTACCTAAATTATAAGATGTTAATCACAATCATCCTAACTAATGAGATTACAATCCTAATTTAAAGATATTACAACATTAATCATAGTCATGATTAATGGAGAGTAGAAATAATTATGAGATTGCCCCATAATTATTCTAACATTAATTCATTTTGTAACATTTTCACCCTTGAACTTTTAGAATTATGGCAACTTCACCCTTTAGTTAATTCCATCTATATTATGTGAGATGATATATTCATCTAAGAGAAATTAGTATGGCATGACAACATGGGCCTCTAGCTGACGGGTTAAGATCCCCTCCAGTACAATTTGGTCCAGTTTTGTTCTATAGGGTGTTAGATCTATGACACGTGTTCAATTCATATTTAAATGGGAAAAAATTAATTTAACCATGATTATCTTTTCCCCTTATCATCTCCTATCACCATGCATCCACAAGAGTATGCCAATGCATATTTGACTTCTCCAAACAATGCCTTTGCGGCACAATTGGGAAATTTTTCAAAGCAATGTATTAGATGGAAAATAGAGTCCAGGAAGCTCTCAATAGCGTAAAAGTCGTAATGAAATACGTTTGGCGGTCTTGGACCCTTGGTCCTAAGAGATAAGCCGGGGGAAGGAAGATAACCATGGTTAAAGTATATTTTTAATGGAACAAATCTTGTCCATTAAATTTTAATTGGACACATGTCAAAGATCTAACACACTGTTGAACAAAACTGGACCAAATATTCATTTTATTCGTTTGGCACAAAGACAAGATCTAACCAGATGAATAGAGTAGTGATCACTTATCTAATCAAGACAAGAACTTCTTATAATTAAAATACTAATACTCATTTTATTCGTTTTATACATAAGGGAAATATCTAGTTATTTGGATTGTTAATTAAGTGACAGTTCCAGTTAATTCTCGTTTGTTTGTCCATGATTGTCATAGTGTACACCATATGTACACCTCTACCCTCCATAGAATATCCCTAGGGACTTTGTCGTATGCCTTTTCGAGGTCGATGAAAATCATATGTAAGTTTCTCTTCCTCTCACTGTACTGCTTCACCAACCTCCTAATAAGATAAATGACTTCCGTAGTCGAACGCCCCTGCATGAATCCAAACGGGTTCTCGAAAATAGACACACCTCTTCTCACCTTCATCTCCACGATCCTTTCCCAAACCTTTCATAGTGTGGCTTAACAGCTTGATACCCTTATAGTTGTTGCAACTCTGGATGTCACATTTGTTCTTATACAAAGGAATCATTGTACTCCACCTCCATTCTTCGGGCATTTTCACGTCTTAAAAATGATGTTAAACAACTCAGTCAGCCACTCCAAACCTGTCATGCTTGCACTGTTTCAAAATTCAAATGGGATCTCACCAGACCCTGTCGCTCGTCCCCTGCGCATCCTGTGAACAACACCCTTAACCTCATCAACCTTAATGCTTCTACAATACCCAAAATCCCGGTACCTACCAGATTGCTCTAGCTCTCCCAACACAATGTCTTTATCTCCTTCTTCGTTCAAGAGTTTATGGAAGTAAGACTGTCACCTCCGCCTAATATGCGCGTCCTCCACCAGTACTGTCTTCCTCGTCCTTGATGCACCTCATGTGATCCAAGTCATGGGTCCCTCATCTCCCTCGTCTTGGCTAGTATGTACAACTTCTTATCCCCACATTTTCCCTCTAATTTCACATACATACGTTCAATAGCCACCGTTTTTGCCGTCGTAACCGCTAGCTTTGCCTCATTCCTCGTCATCTTATACAATTCTCTATTCGTCCACTTCTCCACCCCATCCTTGCTTTCTATCAATTTTGCATACGCCATTTTTTTCGCTTCCACCTTCTCTTGAACTTTACCATTCCACCACCAGTCCCCTCGATGTCCACCACGGCTACCCCGCGAGACCCCTAGCACTTCTCTAGCTACCTCCCTAATGCAACTGACCGTCATGTCCCACATACCGATCGCCTCCCCACTACTCCTCAAGCCCCTTTGACCATCAACCTCTCACATCTCCTTTGCACTAGCAATGATCAAACTCCTTCATTTGATTCTTAACCTGTTATCCACAACCCTCTTCTTCATTTTTACAAATTACAATATTCAATCACTACTTAGGAAGTCAAATACTTTTTCTTAGGTAATTTTCTTAAGTAAAATTTAGTTAGAAAGTTGTGAATTTTAGTATTTTTATATAATTTTTGAATACGTAATTTTTATATTTTAAAATTAAAGAATCGGTATTCAAATTGAGAGTGTCAATTAGATTGTCTCATCATCAGTATTTGACACATTCGTTCTATTTAAAACAGAGTGAATTGAGTTGTCCACTTTGACCAAAAAAAAAGTTGTCCCCTCTCTTTTGTTTAACGTGAAACCCGCAGTCGCTATCCGAAGGTGCTTGTAACCACGACGTAATAGTGCAAATCCGTCACCGCTTAAACCACACTGACAAGCCAGGGTGTAATGACTCACAAGAGGTGAAGAGCGGTAGATGTTATCCTGGGGTTTCGAATTGATCTAGGGCTCTGGATAAGTTGTCCCCTCTCTTATCAGATAAACAATTGCAGATGGCATAGTTAATGCTTATTTTTTATGCCATCCCTACTATTATCGTTTGTATAATTTTCAATCAATAGTAAAGTGTAGTCCCGGAAGTGACATTTAGTGTAGTATAAGGTTATATTCCTTCCTAAACGAGAGTAGATAATAGATAATTTCCATGAGTTACGCCAGATGAATAGAGTAGTGATCACTTATCTAATCAAGACAAGAGCTTCTTATAATTAAAATACTAATACTCATTTTATTCGTTTTATACAGAAGGAAATATTTAATTATTTGGATAGTTAATTATGTGACAGTTCCGTTGATTCTTGTGTCTTTGTCCAACACTTATCAGAAACACAAATGTGTTGGATACTCGTTGGAGCCAGCTTTATTATCCGTTTGTTAACCGTCTTGATGGATTTTTTTCTTCGTAAAAACTTACTTGAATGTTTATATTAAATCAATCATGATATTTGTTGGAATATACATAACTATCATTTAACGGTTGTTAATTAATGTATATTTCCATTCTATTAAATCACTTAACTATAATAAATTGTATTGATATAAATATTCTATACGAATAAGTATTTATCAATTACCATTCAACATATAAATTGAATTTACAAAAGCTTTGAGCTCTTGTTTCTTTAATATTTGGATAACATTAGTTATACCTATATACTACTACTTTAATTATCTTGATTATGTGACTTTGAGCCCGTATTGTAGGGATTTGTTGGGTGTAAAACATACAAGTAAGGCACAACGGAAGTTTAAAATTTTGAGTAAACTTACTTGCTCCAACAAACGTTTCTGGTATGATTATGCGATAATTCAAATCTGCAAAGACATAAAAGAGAAACTTACAGTCTTTACTAAAAGGTGCGCACGCGATTGTCAATCCGGGTGCAAGCCTTGCTTCAATATATTCATTTGCCCAAGAAAGCTAGAAAATCTTGGCAGAGGTTTGAGAGGATTTATTTCCTGAACTCTAAGTTCAGAAAGTGGAAAAATGAGTTCTTCTGAAATTATGGGTTAAGTGTCAAATATATAGTGAGGAAACTCCTAAATCAATCGATTTGGATCGGGCCAAGACCGACAAATCCAAATTGCGATGGGCGATCAACCGACCCATCACATGCGCTCCTTTATTTATTTTCAGACGCGTTTAGTTCTAATTAAATCCAAGACATAATTTTAACTTAATTAATTAATTTTCATCAAATGAAAATTATCCCATAATTTATTATAAAATAAAATATCTTGATTCAAAATCCGATATTTTACATTCTCTCAATATACCCTTAGACCGAAAAGACAATCGACTTAGTGTGACCTTTTGACTTCACACATCCAAGACTTGATCAAATCAAGGTTCACACGAACTCCTAGACGGCCGGTGACGGACTCAATATGAAGACGCTTACAAGACTCAAGTAAACAAACCTCATGTGAGATGATAAATTCCTTTCATTCGCGACACACTGATCAAGCTTAACATTTGCCAAGTGTCTATCCAAATGGCTTGATCACTTTATCTCATCTATGTTAGTCGACAACTAGACCATATCCTAGATATGTCTCTTGCGTCGCCAATGACTCGTCGACCTAACATCTCCGGTGTGAGTGTTCTCTCAAACTCCAATCGAGGAATGAATCCTATTCTTGGCTCAACTACCACCTTCAATCTACTTCAGAATGCACCCAATACAAGCCGCCTCAACCTATAAGACATTTGAGCTTAGGGCGTGATCAAAGTGCATTGCTCGTAAACAAGGCGATATTGACCTCAAGTCTAAGGACACTTATCTCCCACACGATAATACTCTAGACATGTATAACAAATAGTTTATCGCCAGGTATGTCAATACTCCCAAGAGTATCCACGTGTCCATCACTAGCAACTATTGCTTGCGAGAAGTGAGATATACTACATTCTCTAAGAATGTGATGCAGACCACATGTCGACTTATAACATATCATTGATATCCCATTCTCAATGATCATTAGTCTAGGCTATTTTAAGAACTACATTCTATCATTAATATCTCACACTATTAATGACAATGTAAGTTCAAGGGATGCACATTAATGAATAATATAAACAATCAAATAATAATTCAATAATTGCAAATGCCAAGTATATATTAATCTTATTAATAATATGAATGTGTTCAAGTACATGTGCTCCTAAAATGATTGTTTCTAGGACATATATACTTTCAATCTCCCACTTGGCCTAGAGCCAATCACCAATGTATCTAATGCCCATATTTTCGAAATGACCATTATGCTTGACCAAGCTTAATGGTTTAGTAAATGGGTCTGCTAAATTATTTTCGGTGGGAATATAGTCTATCTTTATTTCTTCTGTCTCCACCATCTCCCTGAGTATGTGGTATTTCCTTGGTACATGCTTGTTTCTATTCGTTGATCTTGGTTCCTTAGCTTGAGCAATCGCACCAGTGTTGTCACAATAAATCGTTATTGGACAACTGGTACTTGGAACAACCCCTAATTCCTTTAAGAACTCGGATATCGCGACAGCTTCTTTACCAGCTTCCGATCCAGCAATGTACTCGGCTTCTGTTGTCGAATCGGCAGTTGTAGCTTGCTTGGAACTCTTCCAACTAACTACTCCACCATTTAAAATGAAGGCATAACCAGACTGAGATTTGAAGTCATCAAGATCTCGAAGCTAGCATCGATACCCAGGAGCTACTAGCTCTTCTTGTCCGCCATAGACTAAGAAGTATTCTTTAGTTCGTCTAAGATACTTAAGAATACTCTTGACTGCTTTCCAGTGTTCCTCCCCAGGATTCTGCTGGAATTTGCAAGTCATGCTAAGTGCATAGGCCACATCCGCCTTATGCAGTCATGGCATACATGATTGATCCTATAGTGAAGATATGGGATTCTCTTCACGCGTTCAAGTTCGCAATCGTGGAAGGACAATCCTTCCTTGACAACTGATGCCTTGACCCATAGGAAGATTCCTTTCTTGGAATTTTCCATAGAGAAACGTTTTAGCACTTTGTCTATGTATACGATCGTGATGTTTCAACAATCTATTAGGTCTATCTCAGAGATTCTAATTCCAAGAATGTAGCAGTGCTTCACCCAAGTCCTTCATCACGGCGTTATGGATAACCATTCTTTGATCGACAGACGAGAGCTTTATTGTCTCTCATTATCAATATGTCATCTACATATATAACAATGAAGACAATGCTCTCATTTGTGCGTTTACTATAAACGCATCGGATCTTCCTTGCTTCTAACAAAGTCAAACGATTTGATTGCTTTGTCAAAACAAATGTTCCAACTCCTCGAGGCTTGCTTAAGTCCATAAATGGACTTTTGTAGTTTGCATCTTGCTTTGGGTTGAGTCTTAGATGTAAAACTCTCCGTCGTATCATATACACCTCCTCAATTAGATTACCATTGAGAAGGCGGTTTAACATCCATTTGCCAAATATGGTAATCATAGTATGCATTATAGCAAGCAAAATCGAATGGACTTAATCTTTGCAACAGTAAAAGGTTTCATCATAATCGACCCGTGCCGCTGATTATAACCTTTAGCCACCAATCTTGCTTTATAAGTCCTGTATTTTGCCATATGCATCAATCTTCTTCAAGACCCATTTGCATCCTATGGGTCTAACCTCGTTGGCAAGTCAACCAAGTTCCATACTTGGTTTATGTACATAGACTCCATTTCGGATTTCGTGGCTTCTTGCCATCTCTCGTGAATCAATGTCTAACATTGCTTCGTTGTAGGTAGTAGGCTCATCATCATCAGAATATCTATCTCATTATGTGTTTCAACAAGGAGATTAAGTCTTTCAGTGCACGATGAGTCTAGTGATCCTACTGAGTTGAACATTCTGCTTCGATGTTTCTTTGTATTTTGATTTTGAGAAGATGTTTGTGTGTTGGACAATCCACCACCTTGAGAACTTTCAGAATATCATTTTGAATAGGATGATGCACAACCATCGTGTCATCTATCATCGTTGTGCATGAGGGTCTTGCATTTCTGCAGATCTCTCACAACACTCCCATCGGGTGAAGGCGTACTCTAAGTACCCAATCATCATCAAATACTCCCAATCGAATCCTTGTCTAGGTTATTTGACAAGGGTCATTCTCTACATTATTTTGTACTTCTTGAATTTCTTCAAGTTCTATCTTGTTGCAACTCGTTCCTTGTAGACATAGTATTCTTCAAGGAAAGTTGCATTTCTGAAACAATTACTTTATGTTCTCGAAGATAGAAGTAGTACCTCTTGTTTACTTAGGATACCCTACAAAATAATACTTCACTTTTAGATTCCAATTTGTCGGTGAGCAACTTCTTTACATATGCAGGCACCCTGTGGTCGCGTGTGTTTAAGTGATGGCTTGCCATTCCATATCTCATATGGAGTTTTCTCAACTGACTTTGATGGAACTCTATTCAAAATGTAGATTGAGCTTTGCATTGCATATCCCCATAGGTATGTTGGTAGAGCTGAGAAGCTCATCATGGATCTAACCATATCTAATAAGGTATGATTTCTCCTCTCAGCAACACCATTCATTTGTGGCGTTAAGGTGTCCATTCGAATGGACTCCACGTAAGCTTCAAGTAATCTAGAAATTCTTTACTTATATTCACCTCCTCGATCCGATCGAAGAGTTTTAATACTTGTTTCAAGTTGCTTCTACTCGACTTGTACTCCATGAATTTCTCAAAAGCTTCAGACTTATGTTTCATAAGATACACATGCCCAAACTTTGAGAAATCGTCTGTAAAAGTGATGAAATAAAGAAAGCCTCCCTTAGCTTGAGTTGGAAAAGGCCCACATACATCGGTATGGACTAACTCAAGCACCTCTTTGGCACGTACTCCTTTCCCAGAAAGTGATTTGGTTGTTATCTTTCCTCTTAAGCAAGATTCGCAATCACCATATGACTCTAAGTCAAATGGTTCTAAGTAACCTAATTTCCTCAATCTTGCTATCCTTGATTCATTGATGTGACCAAGTCTACAATGTCATAAGTAGGTGGGATTTCTTTGATTACTTATTTTAGCTCTTTTATTTTGTATATTGAAAATTTCATGGCTATAGTTTAGAACATACAATCCATCCACAAGCGGTGCATTTCCACAAATAAAACCAATAAAAAAGATGCATAAGCTATCGTTGGCAATGAAGAAAACCCCTCAATGTCTAACATTGGGATAGAGATAATATTCCTCGTTAACGAGGTAACAAAATAACAATTATTAAGTTCTAAACAAAAGCCAAAGGGTAAATCCAGTCTATAAATTTTCACGCATTTAGCATCCACTCGTGCTCCATTTCCAATGCGCAGATCAACTTCCCACGGTCCAACCTTTCACGCCGCTAGACCCTTCTCATTATTATAAATGCGAGAGCCACAGCGATATCTAATACCCAACGGTGAGAGTTAGTTACGTATATATTTATTTCAATGACAAACATACCTTGTCCAAGAGTCCGTAAGCACCTAGTGCCTTGTGTCCTATGGATCGTTGCAATCCCTTCATAAACCTTCAAAGATGTGAAGTTACGGAAGATTCACCTCGTTCCATTCATGTGAAGTTCACAATGAAATTCTCAAATGGACCATGAAATGAATTTAGGATTAGGTTGACAGAGACATTTATAGGCGACCGTTCGCTCCAATCAAGTCAACCTCTATTAACCCAATCATCTTCGTAACATTCACGACCGACCCCTTCGCTCAAATTACACTTAAAGAGGTCTCTCAACGGTTCATACACCATTATGCGAGACCGTGATTCATAAAGACTCTTCAAATGTTCTAGCATCTCGTTGGGATCCATGTTTTCATGTTGTCTCAGAATTTACATCATGGAAGACAACATTGTACATTGTGCCGTGAGCATTGTCAGATGCTTCGATAAGCCATCTTGTCAAACAAGGCACTCGGCAGATCATCGCAGGATCATTGGGAATGTTGTGTCTAACATATACTCAATTCTTTCTAGTTTTAACACTAATCGCAGATTTCTTTAACCAGTCAGGAAAGTTTGCTCCAGTCAACTTGTTTGTTTCAACCAATATTTGAAGTAACAGATTCGACATTTTATACTGAAGAAAAGATAGACTTGAAATTAATACTCTAATATAATTTCTATTGAACACATTCATTAACTAACTAACATGGTCTTAAGTTTAATTAGCTCCCACTATTTTAACATACTCTTTTACCCCATAAAGAATACGGACTCATATCAAATACGGTCATAATGGGCCAAGATCCAAACTCATGTCTCCGCGTTACGAGGTGATAACTTCAACAACACGATCCGGTAGGTTCTAAACCAATTGCAAACAATTTGCAACTCTTGGTTGACCGAATGTTCTAAACAATTCAATTCAAGGCCCTCACCGTCCGACATCGGCGCCAAAACAAATGCAAGTCAACCTTATGCATGATCGCAATTATGCATCTAAGCGGACTTAGCCTTCATCAAGCAAACACTGGAGTGTAAATACTCACGAAGGTTTATCACCTACTACAACATTTATATGCATCTATGAAAGGGTCTGAGTCCTCGTAGACTTAGAGCAAATGCTGGGGCATAAATACTCATCTCGCCGAAAAGGATTTTTGCACCACAATCAATTATAACGGACGACACGTTCATTTTAAATGAGACTTGTATTAAATTTGGGGAACATTTTAATTCAGAGTTATGACCAAGATCAACCATTATATCATACATCATATGAAATCCTATCATGCAATTTCTAAACACATTTAGATGGGAAACCATCAAACCCAATAGGCATGATATAAGATGGTTTTAATCATATATCGCGCCGTCTACCTGCATAATTATAATGGTCATTGAAAGTAAACAATTACTGGGCGCCTCCTACACAGACAATAATTGCTGACTCTATTCTAATTATTTAAATGACAATCAATTAAACAATTAGGAGAAACAATTAATTTGTGCACACATTATCAAATAATATGCTAAATAACAATAATTGTGGGTTAATTAATTTTGTTTCAATTTAGGAAATATTTAAATTCAAAATTTAAACTAAATTTTCAATTTTCTAATTTTCGCTCATCCAAATAGTCCCTTAACAATTCGAAATTAAAATTTAATTTTAAAGGTATTTCGCAATTTTCAGAACCTTAAAATATTTACTGATTTACCTGGGGACCAAATCGCTTTCCAAATTTACTGATTGACCTGTGGACTGAATCACGATTTTAAAAACTTCTAAAATTTCGTAAAATATCTCGAGGACTAATTTGTAATTTTCGAACTTAAAATATTTTCAGATTTGTTAAAGGACCAATCTACAATTTAAAACCCTAATTTTAATTTGCAAAAGGTCCTTACACTATTTCAAATTTTCAAAACCAATTCCAACTCCAAATCAAATTTGGGATTCGGTCGGGTAAATTGACTGAATTAAAACACACCAAGCGATGACACACGTCGGATCGAACTCACGGTGGTTTTCACCACCGATTTGGTGGCCCACGCGGTGGCGGACTGGGACGCCACGTGGTTCTAAAACCGTCGGTGGTGCTCCTTTCCTATTATCGTTGCTGTAATACTACCACCATTAGATTCCTCTCGTCGAGACGAACACGATATTATTACTTTACGATTTACGTCGCGTGGTGGCCGAAACCGCCCCACCGTCGCCAAAAATTTTTTTTTTTTGAAATCAAGATCGTTCACGCCGAACAGGATCGCCGACATCAGCCACGCCGAATGGTCGCATCGCTCATCGCTCAATTTTTTTTTTAAAATTCCGAAAATCAGTTCTAAATCAAAACAATCAATTATCCCACATATCGTTATTAAAGATTATCGTATAATCATTAAACCAGCCTGGGCTCTGATACCACTGTAGGGATTTGTTGGGTGTAAAACATACAAGTAAGGCACAGCGGAAGTTTAAAATTTTGAGTAAACTTACTTGCTCCAACAAACGTTTCTGGTATGATTATGCGATAATTCAAATCTGCAAAGACATAAAAGAGAAACTTACAGTCTTTACTAAAAGGTGCGCACGCGATTGTCAATCCGGGTGCAAGTCTTCGCCAAGATATTCCTTTGCCCAAGAAAGCTAGGAAATCTTGGCAGAGGTTTGAGAGGATTTATTTCCTGAACTCTAAGTTCAGAAAGTGGAAAAATGAGTTCTTCTGAAATTATGGGTTAAGTGCCAAATATATAGTGAAACCTAAACCCAATCGATTTGGATCGCCAAGACTGACCCAAATCCAAATGCGATGGTCACTTAACCGACCCATCACATGCTCCTTTATTTATTTTCTCAGACGCTTTAGTTCTAATTAAATCCAAGATTTAATTTTAACTTAATTAATTAATTTTCATCAAATGAAAATTATCCCATAATTTATTATAAAATAAAATATCTTGATTCAAAATTCGATATTTTACATTCTCTCAATATACTCTTAGACCGAAAAGACAATCGACTTAGTGTGACCCTTTAGGCCTTCACACATCAAGACTGATCAAATCAAGGTTCACACGGAACTCCTAGACGGCGCCGGTGACGAACCCAATATGTGAAGTACGTTTACAAGACTCAAGTAAACAAACCTCTATGTGAGATGATAAATTCCTTTCATTCGCGACACACTCGATCAAGCTTAACATTTGCCAAGTGTCTATCCAAATGGCTTGATCACTTTATCTCATCTATGTTAGTCGACAACTAGACCATATCCTAGATATGTCTCTTGACGCCAATGACTCGTCGACCTAACATCTCTCGGTAGTCGAGTGTTCTCTCGAAACTCCAATCGAGGAATGAATCCTATTCTTGGCTCAACTACCACCTTCAATCTACTTCGTAATGCACTCAATACAAGCCGCGTCTCAACCTATAAGACATTTGAGCTTAGGACATGATCAAAGTGCATTGCTCCGTAAACAAGGCGATATTGACCTCAAGTCTAAGGACCTCTATCTCCCACATGCTGATAATACTCTAGACATGTATAACAAATAGTTTATCAGCAGGGTATGCCAATACTCCTCTAAGAGTATCCATGTGTCCATCACTAGCAACTATTGCTTGTAATAAGTGAGATATACTACATTCTCTAAGAATGTGATGCATACCACATGTCGACTTATAACATATCATTGATATCTCATTCTCAATGATCATTAGTCTAGGCTATTTTAAGAACTACACTCTATCATTAATATCTCACACTATTAATGACAATGTAAGTTCAAGGGATGCACATTAATGAATAATATAAACAATCAAATAATAATTCAATAATTGCAAATGCCAAGTATATATTAATCTTATTAATAATATGAATGTGTTCAAGTACATGTGCTCCTAAAATGATTGTTTCTAAGACATATATACTTTCACGTATGACATTTGGACCTCTTAGTAGGATTCAAATCTAGATGAAGTTCTGATCAGTAACTATCAGGAAAAAAAGACCAAAAAGAAAGAGACTTATAAAATGACAGAAGCATAGAGTCCTTCGGCACATTTTCGTTAATTCATGAACAATATCTAAGATGAATTAAGATGGTACGCATACTGTAAATATGTAATTATTTTAAATATATAAATCAATTAATTGTCGAAAGGGATATTTAAATATTAAAATTAAATCTATTAAGAACTACGTGTTTGCAAAAAGTATTGAAATTAAAATTAAAATAAGAAATCAATTTAATCTTACAAAGTTGTGTTTATATTTTCCTTCGAAGAGATCAATATCCAAGATCAGGAATCACACAACACTTCAAAATATTTGATGTTAGGTACATCTTCTTTGGGAAAAGGAAATGATTAGGTAGGCATAGCCCGGGGAGAAGATAACCAAGGAAGAATTAAGGCATAATACATAAACAAACACTTAAATTTAGTCTCAGCTGATAAGTATGCTCATCAATTTTGGGTGTGCACAAGTAGACACCTCAACTTGTATAAAGTTGAACACGTAACCACAAATGATGACGTGTCACTCACGTGTCAATAATGTGACACATAAATTTTGAGGTGTTTAGATGATCAGTTTGTAAGTTTGAGTGTTCAACTGACAAAGTGGAGACAAGTTGATGTTCCTACTTGTGCACACTCAAAGTTGGAGGACATACTTACCAACTGAAGTCAAGTTTGAATCCTGTTAATGTATTACACCAAGAATTAATGAGCACCAACTTATATATGTCAACTCTTCATCCTCATAATTTGGGCGGGGGGACTTCCCCAAGTGGTAACCTTTCAGAAATTTTATTTTGTGTGAGACATTGACATGTAATACTTGTGTGCAGAGGCGGATGTTAAAGTATATGGGCCAGAGCCCATTTCGTGTGTACAATGGTCAATGTGGGGCCTTTTCCTTTCTTGTATAGATTTGATGAATATTAGACTTAGATTTGTACCTTAATTAGTAGTGTAATATTACTATAATTGTAAAGTTAGTATTCTTATAGAATAGGGATTCCTAGGTAAAATAGGAAGAGGATCTTCTTTGTAATTTGTATATATATGTCTTTTATTAATAAGAATAATCAACGGATTATTTCTTACATTCTTTCATGGTATCAAGAGTCTAGGTTCTCTTTACCCTGGTTCCGTTCCTCAAAATTTCTTCTTCTTTCTCGTAATTTTGCCCTAAAATTATCGATTTTTTGTGTGTTTCTTCTTTCACAAAAACCGAGTTTCTTCTCTTTCAAAAACCTTTCTCACAAATTCCCTTCTCAGAATCTTGTTGTTCTATTCTCTATGGCTGATAAAAACACTTTTCACCCTGCCCTCACAGTTTCTAATATCCAGAGCGTTCTTCCTATCGTTCTTGATCTAGAAAACGTTCAATATGGGACATGGGCAGAATTGTTTAAGATTCATGCTTTGACACATAAAGTTCTCCACCACATCATTCCTCCAACTCCTCCAAAGGAGGGTGATAAGACGAATACGTGTACGACGGTTGTGCCCACTAAAGAAGCAGATCCAGAATAATGGGTCATGCTTGATGTCAAGGTTCTCCAGTGGATTTATGCCACTATCTCCTTGGAACTTTTACAGACGATTATGGAACTCAACTCCACAACTATGGCAGCGTGGGATCGATGGCGAGACATATTCCAAGATAACAGTCATTCTCGAATTGTTATCCTTGTGCAGGATTTTTCTCAGGTTTCTATGATGAATTTTCCAAACGTTTCTTCGTATTGCAAACGCCTCAAGGACTTGGCAGACCAACTCAGCAATGTGGGTTCTCCTGTTTCTAATAGTCCTCTAGTTTTTCAGATGGTTGCAGGCCTGTCAGAGGCCTTTACCGGTGTTGTTTCGGTTATTCGTCAGAGTAACCCACTGCTAGAATTTTATCAAGTATGTTCTATGCTTACTTTGGAAGAAGCATGATTGGCTAAGAGAGTGGCGATTGGGCCCAGCCTTGTCGTCATGATGACTACTTCCAATTTTTCTCCTTCCAATCCAGCCAACGTGACTCAAAATCACAACAACGGAGGTGGTAAGAAAGGCCAGAATCTAAAGAATAATGACATCGTACGGCAGCAATAATTGACGGCGATCGCCGCAGTAGCTCGAGGCCCTCACGGGCCTCCCCGATGGCAGGTGGGTCCCAAAGACTCTAACCGCCTCCACGATGACATCGCCGCTCCACAACCTTACAGCGCTGCGGCCCAGCAGGCACCGCGGTCCAACTTCTACCCAGGTCAGAATTCAGGTTTCAGACCTGGGAAGCAATTTCAGTCCAGTATACTTGGGCCCCGCCCCCATCAGGACCACCACACCGCGGGCCCCACTCAGACCGAAATTAAAGCAGCAATGCACACTTGGCTTGACTCATCCGGACCCTAATTGGTACATGGATACCGGTGCCACTACCCACATGACATCCGACCAAGGTACTCTCTCGTCTTATTCCAATTTGAGCACTAATCATGGTATCACTGTTGGTAATGACAATTCTATTCCAATTAAGGGTTATGGTCATAAAACTTTGTCCCCTCCTCATCCATCACTTGTCCTGAAAAATATCCTTCATTCCCCAAAATTGATTAAAAATTTGGTGTATGTCCGTAAATTCACCACTGATAATTGGGTTTCTATTAATTTTGATCCATTTAAATTTTCTGTGAAGGATTTCAAGACGGAGAGTCATCTCATGAGGTGTAACAGTGGGGGTGGGGGGGTGGGGGACCTTTATCCAATCACACCAAGTCTCATCATCTCGCGTCAAGCTATGTCATCCACTTTTGCAGGTCTTGCTCCTTCCTTGTGGCATGCTCGTCTAGGTCATCCGGGGTCGTCTATTTTATCTTTTTTAGATAGACATAAGTTTATTTCTTGTAAGGGTACGTTTAGTGCTCCACTTTGTCAATCATGTGCTTTGGGAAGAATTATTAAATTACCATTTGTAGCTTCGAATTCTAACACTTCAATGTCATTTGAAATTATTCATAATGATTTGTGGACATCTCCGGTTCTCAGTTCTATAGGTCATCGTTATTATGTTTTATTCTTAGATGACTACTCTAAATATTTATGGACGTTTCCAATTGCGAAAAAATCTCAAGTTTTTTCCATCTTCAAAAAATTTACCCTGTAATCATGTGTCTGTTTTAAATGACCCTAATTGGAAAATTGCTATGATCGAGGAATATAATGCTCTTATTGATAATAAGACGTGAGAGTTGGTAACCCGTCCATCTGGTGTTAATATTATTCGGTCTATGTGGATTTTTATTTATAAGAAAAATTCTGATGGTTCATTTGCAAGACATAAGGCTAGACTTGTAGGTGATGGTAAGACTCAGCATGTTGGTGTGGATTCTGGTGAGACATTTAGCCCAGTGGTCAAGACAGCTACCATTCGCACTGTGCTCAGCTTGGCTCTTTCAAAATCATGGTTCATTCATCAGCTAGATGTGAAGAATGTTTTCCTACATGGTGATCTTCAGGAGACAGTGTATATGCATCAACCTTTGGGGTTTAGGAATACTAGATATCCTAATCATGTCTGTCTATTGAAAAAGTCTTTGTATGGGCTTAAACAGTCTCCACGGGCTTGGTAAGAGGTTTGCTAATTTTGTTTTGACTATGGGCTTTTCTCACAGTAGGTCTGATAATTCATTATTCGTATATCGTTGTGGTTCTTCCATGACTTATATATTGTTATATGGTGATTATATTATATTGACTGCCTCTTCTGATGCTTTGCTCAAGTCCATTATGACAATGCTCAGTTCTGAGTTTGCCATGAAAGACTTGGGCCCATTGAGCTACTTTTTGGGGATTGCAGTCACTCGTCATGCAGGCGGATTATTCTTATCACAAATGAAGTATGCAACATAGATCATTGAGAGGGCTGAGATGTCATCATGTAAGTCCAATTCTACTCTAGTTGATACTAAACCCAAGTTGGGTGCTGCAGCTGGCTCTCCTTATGAGGATCCGACCCGCTATCGTAGTATTGCAGGCGCCCTTCAGTATCTTACGTTCACGCGACCTGACATTACATATGCATTCCAGCAGGTATGTTTTTTTATGCATGATCCCAGAGTTGAACATATGAATGCGGCGCATTCTTAGGTACGTTCAGGGAACGTTTGATTATGGTTTGCATTTGTATCCTTCGTCGACGTCTACACTGGTCTCCTATACAGATGCTGATTGGGGTGGTTGTTCTACCACCAGACGATCTACGTCTGGGTATTATATGTTTTTGGGTAACAACTTGGTCTCATGGTCTGGTCTGCCAAGCGTCAATCTTCGCTTTCACATTCAAGTGCAGAGGCCGAGTATCGAGGGGTAGCTAATGTGGTCTCCGAATCATGTTGGTTACGAAATCTGCTTTTAGAGCTTAATTGTCCTATTAAGAAAGCTACCTTAGTATATTGTGATAATATAAGTGCCATCTACCTTTCTGGTAATCCAGTTCAGTACCACCGTACTAAACACATAGAGATGAATATTCACTTTGTTCGAGAGAAGGTAGCTAAAGGACTAGTACGCGTCTGTCATGTCCCTTCTAGATATCAGATTGCAGACATCTTTACAAATGATCTTTCCTCGGTCCTTTTTGAAGATTTTAGAGCGATCTCAACAGACAAGATCGCTCGCTATGATCAAGTGTGTTAAAGTATATGGGCCAGAGCCCATTTCGTTTGTACAGTGGCCAACGTGGGGCCCTTCCCTTTCCTGTATAGATTTGATGAATATTAGACTTAGGTTTGTACCTTAATTAGTAGTGTAATATTACCATAATTGTAAAGTTAGTATTCTTTAGGGCTGTCCAGTGGGCCGGGCCGACCCAGTCCCGGTCCCGTCCAGGCACCGTTTAAATTAAAAAAATAATAATTTAGCGGGTCCCGGGCTCGAACCGGGACGGGACATGGTATGGTCCCGCCCGACCCGGTCCCTCTAGGAGCCGTCCCGGTCCCGTCCCGCCCCGGTCCCATCCCGGTCCCGCCCCGGTCCCTCCACTTGCCAAAAATAGCAAAATATTTCACAAAATATTTATTTAGTCTGCGATTATTACGGAATAACTGATAAAGTTATGAGTATTATATTAGATAATGCAGCTTCTAACAATTCTGCTATTTATGTTTTAAAAGAAGTTTTAACTCCGTCTTTTTCAAAACATTTTCATATCAAATATGCGTGTTATATTTATAACTTAATTGTAAAGGATAGTCTTTCACTTTTTCAAGATATTCTTGAAAAAATACAATTTGCTATAAACTTTATTTTTAAAAATAATAGAATTCAACAGAGAAAATAATATAAAAAAACTTGTCACGATTGTGGACTATCTTACAGAAACATTCCCGAAGAAGTACCAATTAGGTGGAATTTTTTATATGACCAACTAGTTGTTGCTTATGACTATAGAAAACCTATCACTTTATTTTTTAACGCTCATAATCAAAATTCAAATGATATGATTATGGATAATGATTGGGACAAAATTAAAGAACTTATTGTATTTCTAGAGAATTTTCAACGAGCAACAAAAGAATTTTCTACTTTATAATTTATATTATCATACTATTTCAACTATGTTGTTTTATATAGCTATAATATTTTTACTTCTTAAAGAATATATGGAAAAACATGCTTATAAGGCAGCTATTAAAAAATATTTATGAAATTAAAGAAATATTTTATTCCTATTCCCCCCATTTATATTATTGGTGTTGTATTAAACCCGATTATTAAAGTAGACGGTTGTAAAAGTCTTATTGAGAATATTTATAACTGTATGGACGTACTACCACCTCCAACTCCCAAAAATTTAAATGTTGAGCCACCTATTGAACAAACGCTAGAAGAAGTGTTGGATAGCGTAGAAGATGAATGCAAAAAAGTATATCGGCATTACCAGCAAGAAAGTGCTAGTAACCAACCGACTTTCGTACCATCTTCTTCTGCTTCAACACAGCCTAAAAAAAGACATGTTGTTTTTGTGGACAGTATTGAAAGCCTCAGAAATAGAATGTGCGGTGGTAACACTGCTAACCAAATTAGCGAGATTGATGTTTTTGTTTTGCATGACATTTTACCTTACCAAGCAGTTGTCAATGAAGACGGAAAGGAAGACTTGCTGAAATATTGGATGCAGAATGAGAAGACATTTCCGACACTTTCAATGATGACCCGAGATATTTTGAACATTGGCGTCATCAATCGCCTTCGAAAGCGCTTTTTCTGCATGATTTCAAATAGAGAGCACATACACTCATTAGCGGAGACACTTGGAGATGGCGGACTATTCGTAGATGGATACGAGCGGAGCGAAAAAGGTGCGGTCACCCAGAGATTAACGAAGAAGAAGACGAAAACTACAACGACATCTTATCTGAAGGCATGAGTGGAGACGTGGAACAATTTGACCATGATATACCAATTCCAACCGAAGAACCACACGAAATTATAAAGAAACTAGAAAAAGTATTTTCAAATTGGTAATATATTTCATTACAATTTTAGTATTTTTTTCTATGTCTTTTGCAAAAAAATTCAACAACAGTACACTACAATTTTGTAATTCTGAATCTTGTATATTTCAATGAAATAATTAATAATATAAGAGGCACAAAAACAACCTTGGGATGTTTTTTTTACACTCTTCTTATCTTTGTTTAATTATTTAATTTATAAATATATATGAGTATAATACTATAATAGTATAATATGAATATATGACTATCACTATATGACTATATGTTACTTTGTTAGTAATTTAGTATTTTTAATTTAGTGGAAAAATTAAAAAAAAAAACGCCCCGTCTGCCTCGTCCCGCCCCGACTCGTCCCTGCCTCGCCCCGTCTCCGTCCGATCGACGCCATCGGACGGTGACGGACGACACGATCGCCCCGCTAATACCGATCCCGCCAGCCCGACCCCGCCCCTCCTCTCCGTCCCGACCCCGTCCCGAGCCCGTCTATCCCGATCCCAGTGGGCCCGACCCGACCCACTGGCCAGCCCTAGTATTCTTATAGAATAGGGATTCCTAGGTAAAATAGGAAGATGATTTTTCTTGTAACTTGTATTTATATATGTCTTTCATTAATGAGAATAATCAAGGGAATATTTCTTACATTCTTTCAGCGGATCCAGGATTTGAAGTTTTCGGGTGCCATGAGTCATTCAATCAATTTGGGATTCGGGTCGGATTATTCATCTTTTCGCGCTTTGATTCAGGTTATTCGTCTTTTCCGATGAAACATTTATTTATAGCAATATACAGAAGAAAAAAGCATAAAACTTTCAATAATATTACTAATATCATAAATATCCATCATTCATTTACAATTGTCCTCGATGAGGTTTCATCTTCTGAAAATGATCAATAACGACATCATTACTTACATTTGTAAATACATCATGCTCTATGTAACAAACTAAATAATCATTTAGAAGAGAGAGAGGGGTTTTTTTTTAATGAGAAGGAAGAGAGGAAAACTTCTATTTTTAACTTTAAGAAATAAAAAAGTCAAAAATTAATAAATTAAATTAAGTCAACAACAATTCTATTCTATAGAAATGAGAAAAGAGAATATACAGTTAATGGGAAATTGAATTGTTTTATATTCACTGCTTTGCCCAGTCACGTTTCTACTGTTCATTATTATCTGTTGAAAGCGAGGTTAAAAAAATTAAAGTCACAAAGACGCAATCATGACTCAAGCCGCTACTGAGAGAAGAGGAATCAAAGCCTCTGTCCATTGGCACCAGCTGATTAGTTTGTAGTGGGGGTGACACTTTAAATATTTGTACATAGTTTCTGTATATATACATATATATACACAAGATTTCGAGTGAGGCTTGGGGTGTCTTGAGGGTGGCGTGACACCCCCGACTCTTAATAGATCCGCCCTGCTTGTGTGAGGGACTAATAATTGAAGTGCGGGCCATGAAATGGTCAAAAATTTCACCCACCTTGTCCTTTTCTTGTTTCCCTTTCTCTGCAACTATTCCTATCCCGTCGTATTCCACTCTAAACAAAGCAAATATCTTACAATATTTTTTAGCAATCTTTCAGAATCACAGAGAAAGAAAACTAAACTATTTCTTTTCTTTTTATTTGCAGATTTTCCTTTGTTAACAATATAATACTCCATCGTCTCATTACGTGACACTTTTCGCTTCTCGATATTCAAATTTCATAAACTTTCATCAATATTTTAAGATATATTTTTCACCAAATTGATATGAGAAAAATTGCAACTTATAGTACTTTTTATGTAGTTTTCAAATATATAAATTTAAATATTAAAATATTGAATTAATCTAATTCAATTTAGCTTCAAAATTTATACATTGTGTATATATAGATTTATACATTCATAAAAAGTTTCTTTTGAGAAAGATTATACTCATGAAATTACTACATTTATAGTTAATAAAATTTTCTATAATTTTTTGAGTTCATTTTAGTTTGAAAACATCAAGTAAGGTGGATAATGGTTGGGGCTTTGATGGGCGGGAGGTAACGTTTGAGGGAGAAGAGCTGACATACGTCACTAGATTTTATTTTAATTGGACAAGAATGGATTTTGGTAGGACGAGTGTGTGTGTGTGATAGCGGAAAGAGAAAAAAAAAAGGAAGTTTCTGCCAGCAAAGTTACCGGAGGTGTGAGAAAATTTTTGTTAGAAGATGAGATGTTTTAATTACATTACAATTTAGAGGGAAGAAAGAAGGTATGAAATATCGATGAACCTAGCTCGATTGATTCCAGAGTGATAGATTACGTCAAAGAAGATATGAATAGAATTTTCGTAATAACTAACGTTGTGGGACCCATTGTTCCCGTTGTTACTATTTGAGAGGATTCTCACACAACTATTGTTGATTGTGTGAGACCCAAAGTAAAATTTTGTGTAACCTTTAAGAAGATTGAGTGGCCATACAGGCACGGTCTACCTTGTTCAGTTGAACAAGTAAATTTTTTGGTAAAAAATCTTAGGGTTTTGGCTTTTGATATCATGTATGATGATAATAATTTCTTTTGGGAGTATTCTCATTATTATAAAATATTTATATTGTGTACAATAAAGATATCCTAATTCGGTAAAGATCCTAATTTATCATAAATATATATTTATCATAAATATATATTTATCATAATTACACAATATATAGAGAATATTCGATGACTATTGGTAAAACACCAAAACGACTTGTGGCAACCGGAAAATCTAGGATATATGCAGCTGTTTTTAAGCTTGTGAAACTTGCTTTGGTGTTACATGTAGCAATTGCAAGCGTTGAACGAGTTTTTTCAGCGATGAGGCATGTTAAGAGTGAGATGAGGAACAAGATGGGGGAATGAGGATCAATGGTTAAATAATCGTCTTGTAACTTATGTTTATAAAGATTGTGTTGGTATAATAATCTGTATTTGGCTAAATAATGTTTCAACACAATCTGTTAATCACTTAGTGAAACATATTACACGATATAAACATTACTTAACAGTAAATTGATCATGAAACAATAAACGAAAACAGAATCTGTTTTGGAAAATAATTTCAGAATGTAATCGAGTCCACTTAGTTCAAAGTGTGTCCTTAAGGAAATTATTCCCCTCACAGTACTCGAGGTTAACGAAATATCGCCTCCCAGGATAGAACGATTATCTTACCAGAATAGTAGTACTCCAAATTCCGGTAGCAGCGAACCACTCAACGGCAGTATATCACACAGAAAGAAGACAAAATTTTCGAGTTGAATGTTGAAATTCAGAGAAGAATTGAATGAATAAATTCTTGGAACAATCAAGAATTTATAGGTTTTGGAGGTACTGATTCTGAATGTTTGTAACCATTCAGAATAGTCACCAAATTTTGGAGGGAAATTCGAAAAGAAAGGGCTTAAACCGGACGGGTCGGTCGCGGGTCGATCCGTTTGGATTTATTTTTAATTAAATAATTAATTAATTAAAGAAACGTTTGTCCAAAATCCGAAGCTGAAGCTGAGCGACGACGATGGCGCGAGGGGTCCTTGCCCTCTCAACCCTTTTAGCAACTAGAGAAGGTGTAATGCAATATATACACCTCTCTTTCGTTCTCTTTTTTCGATGTGGGACAAAAGAACATTTTACTCCCTTTCATTTTCATCCCATCATTTCTCATTCACCAATATCAAAACCCAACAAATTGTTGTCTAGTTTAATTGCATCAAAGAGTAATATTGCTTGAATTTTTTTTCTATATATTTTGAACAACCACTTCAAAACTCGTAGATCCGCCACTGTGGCCATACCATATATAACTCAAACTGTCGGCGTTAGACTAATGCAGAACATTGTTATATATCCTTCAAATCTTGATTGCTTTACTTGGAAGTTGATATCCTAGAGATATATTCCCATTTTAGTTCGTTTAATCCAGAGATCTTGTATTTAACTGGATAAAATTCATATAAAAACACAAATCAGCTTCATACATAGGAGTGTTACTTACACCATTGCATGACTTTTCTCCCTCGTATTGTTTCGCGCGCATCTTTAATTTTAGTAAATCGATAGTTTCATGGAGAGAACAAAATCCAAAATTTTGAAAGGTGAGTACTGAGTACTCCCTCTGGCATGTATCCTTCAATTTGTACTTAGTCTCGCACGGCAAATATCTTTCGGGCTACGCCACATCGAGTACCAAGAGAGCGCCGTGAATTTGAGTTATGCCTTATAAAAATCTTCATTTTCTTCTCCATTCCGATCGATGTAGGATTCACCTAATGTAGGTGGGTGGTGGTGGGTGGTTTGGTGTGGTGTGGATGGGGTGGAGACAATCGACGTGGAATGCCAGTTGTGAGACTTGTGTTTTTTTCCTTTTGTTAGAGAGGTCTTTTTTTTTTTCATTTTCAAGGAACTTATTTTCTTAAAGAAAATATTTTTTAAACTTTTTGACCAACTGAACATGTGAAAATTGGTTCATACAAGAGACCCTCCTTTATTTCAAAAAGTAACCCTCACTCTGCCGCTGACGAGATTCGATCTTGGTCATTTTTCCAATTATCCCCTTGAGAATCAGTTGAGCTACCCATGCGGATGATGTGGTTGTAACAAGTTTTTCTGTAATAAAAACGTCATTTAGGGTCCAAACCTGTAACATTTTCATACCAAATGAGGCACCGCAAAACATATGACGACTTTGAAAATTGAAATGCGTGGTACATAAAAACCAACGTTAATAAATATATAACATGATTTAACTACTTACTATATATAATATGCTTTCAAAATCAATCCCAAGATCAACGGAATTGGTTTTACTATATACTTACTAGTATAAGAAAGAAATTGTTGTTGTCAAGTCAAAGATGATTGATGATGGTTCAAGAATCCTGCAATTGATATCCGAGGTGTTTGGCCAAGTGGTCATTACACTAAGGGTATTGCTGCCTTGGGTCTCGAGTTCGATTCCCATGACCAATGGCAGACTGTAACTGCCTCATAAAAATCCTCCATTGTTCGCCGCAAGCCTTGCGCACTCAATCCGTAGGCCGGGATGGAGTGGGGTTTCAGGTGTGAGCCGCAGTGATGCGGTGGGGATGACTAGTATAAAAAGTTTACCCTCAAAGTTTTTAGCCTCCAGGGGCACAGGCGAGTTGGTAAGTGGCAAGGTGATTGGGGTACAACCACCCCGACGTCGCGGGTTCGAACCCGTGTGGTAACAATACTTTGCTGAAATATTGCAAGGGTTGTTGCTGGGTTCGTGTCTCGTTGGTCCTCTGCAGTGCCGCCACTCAAGATATCCTCGATTTACATCCCACCCGACTAAGAGCGCCCTGCAGTGGGGTTCGCCGGGACTTTCCCCTCATCAAAGAATCCTGCAATTGACTTACTCCTTCTCTTTCTTTTTTTCCCACTTGGAGCTCACTCCTTTGAATTTGGATACTATTAAAGTAGGAGTAGTACGTATAGTTTTAGTAGGATTAAATTACAAGTATACAAGAAGTGCATCATCGCATGCATCATCAGCCATGATAAGTAAAAAAGAAGCTTAAATGTGAAAATGGCTCAATATGTATCTATCAGGGAGTCGTAATCTTTAACGGTTTTTGAACTTTGACAAAACAATGGCCCTATATATATATATATATATATATATATATATATATATATATATATATATATATATATATATAGGTCAAAGCTGATGTAACACGAAGTATTCGCCCCCAAATAGAACTATGTTTTATAATTTTTTATGCGGTGTATTATATTAATGGAATATTTCTATTCAATCGTTTGACCCTTCTAGAAATATAAAATATGTAGTTCTGGATGCTTTCTAAGGGAGGTATGAATTGAACATTGTTCTTTCTAAGGGAGGTATGAATTGGACATTGTTCTTTCTCTTCAAAACATATATATATATATATAATACTGTTCCTCCATTCTGGGACGGAGGTAGAGAGGTGCAAAGGGTTCAATTGAATCCCTTTCTTTAAAAAATTATATAAAGTAAATAGGAAAAAAATTGTTTTTGATACCTAAGTTGTTGAATTTCCTTTGGTATCAGTTCTTTATTTGAATTTTTGGCTCCGCCACTATTTTATTATACCTAAATTTTTATCAAATAGAGATAATAAGGTAATTTTTTTATTTTCTATCAACATTAAATTTGGTGGCCGTGAAAAAAATAGAAATAAAATTTTTGAAGCCACAAACTAAGACAGCAACTAGATACATAGGTTTTAGTTGCAGACATGACTTCTCATGGTCAGATTGAGATAATAGAAGTTTCAGAAAAAAAATTGAAGAATATTATTTTTGTAGGGTTTTGTTGGGTCTAAAACATATAAGTGAGATATAGCGGAAGTTTAAAATTTTGTCAACTTACTTACCCCAACAATTTCATCTAGTATGATTACGTTACAATTGAAATCTGTAAAGATAAACGTAGACTTACAATTTGTGTTATCTGAAGTCTCTACTAGAGGGTGCGCACACGATCATTCTTTCGACCGCAAGCATTTGCTGTGGTATATTCCTCTGTCAAGAAAGCCAGGAAATCTTGACAGAGGTTTGACAGGAATTTATTCTCTGAACTCTGAGTTCAAAAAGTAAGAATTAAGTGTTCAATTTCAGTAACCAAATAATGGGGTTAAGTGCTGAATATATAGGGGATGTTAGGTTACAAATCAGATTAGGATTATGCTTAAAACCTGACCTAAAATCCGAGATGCGTTGGCCACCGTCCGCCCATCTTCAGATCAGCCGTAAGGCTTTCCCTTGTTTTAATATTTCTGCACGTTTTAATTTTAATTAAATCTAAAATCTAATTTTGACTTAATTAAATAATTTTCATCAAATAGAAATTATCCCATAATTTATTATTGGTTAAAATATTTCGACTCTAAATCGAATATTTTATACTCTTTCAATATACCCTTAGACCGCAAAAACAATCGACTTAGTGTAACCCTTTAGGCCTTCACACATTGACACTTAATCCAATTAAGGTTCACACGGAACTCCTAGACTGCGTCATATGACGAACTCAATATGTGAAGTACGTTTTCAAGACTCCAGTAAACATAACCTTTATGTGAGATGATAAATTCCTTTCATTCGTGACACACTCGATCAAGCTTAGGATCTGTCACATGTCTATCCAAATGGCTTGATCACTTTGTCCCATATATATTAGTCGACAACCAGATCATACCCTAGATATGTCATTTGCATTGGCCAATGACTTGGTCGACCTAATATTACTGAGAATCTGAGTATTCCCTCTCGAATATCCAATCGAGGAAGAATCTTATTCTTGGCTCAACTACCACCTTAGTTTGCATCGCAATGTACCCAATACAAGTCATGTCTTATCCTATAAGGAATTTAAGCTTAGGACAGGATCAAAGTACATTACTCTGCAAACCAGGTGCGCATTGACCTCAAGTCAAAGTACCTCTATCTCCCACATGCTGATAATACTCTAGACATGTGTAACAAATAGTTTATCAGCAGGACATATCAATACCATCAAAGAGTATTCATGTGTCCATCACTAGTAATCATTACTAGCTATAAGTGAGACATACTACATTCTCTAATAGTGTGATGCAAACCACATGTCGACTCATAACATATTATTGATATCTCATTCTCAATGATCATCAATCGAGACTACTTTAAGAATTACGCTCTATCATTAACATCCCACTTTATCAATGACAATGTAAGCTCAAGGGATGCACATTAATGAATAATTATAAACAACCAAATAATAATTCAGTAATCGCAAAATGCCATAAATATATTAATAATAATACGAATATGTTCTAGTACATTTATCCCTAAAATGATTGTCTCTAGGACATACATACTTTCAATTTTCAGAGATAGTTTTATGATTTTAAGGCACATAAAATACACTTGTGGAGTACTTTCGTGACAATGAATAGATGCAATATATATTTGTGAGTATTAATTGCTAGCTAGATTATATATGTAGAATACACACACACATTTTATATATATATATATATATATATATATATATATATATATATATATATATATATATATATATATATGTTACTGTTACACCCCGTAGTTCAGGTCATGCGTTTGAGTACGCATTTAAAGGGTAAGACTTAAAATTTTCAAAGGATAGGTTGACGGATTATTCCGGGCGGGTCTTAGTCAACTTTGAGGCGGGTTATGACCCGGTAAATTGAGAGTTCCTAAGTGTTTCAAAGGCCTAGGGCATAGTTCGTTGAGTCTAGATTCCAACGCAACCACCCGTTCGTCGATAGGACATCGGAGTAGAAAGTTATGAGGGTTACAAGTTCGGTCGCAATCGGACGTAAATGTGTTTGGGCAAGCGGCATGGCGCGCGCCGATGCAGGTCGCGGCGCGCCTAAAGTTCTGAAGGGTCGATAGTTACAGCGCCTTGCGCCGGATGGCGTGGCGCACAAAGTACAGAGGTCGCGAGGATTCAGCCATGGCGCCGCGGCGAAGGCGCCGAGGCGGAATTTTGGGCGAAAAACTTAGAAAAGTCGATTTCTCTTAAAAGGGCATGGGAGGGTGATAAGTGTCCCCTCATCTGATTTTGCTTGCATGGCTTATATTGACCAAGTCTTGTAGACTTGGTCATCTCTCAAACATCTTCCTCTCTAAAAATCAGCTCCTTCTCTCTAAAAACCCAAGAAAAATCTGAATAGTTTAGAACCAAAAGGAAGCTTGTAGCTAGCTTGTTGGCATTGTTGTAGTGGTGTTCTTGGCAAGGAAGCTAGCAATATTTGGAATAAGTTTGGGCTAAAACTTTAAGGTAATGATTCTTCCTTTAGATTTAGTTTTGCATGTTAAGAAGAAAGAACTTGTGGTAGTAAATAATGCTCTTAGAGTCATCAAATGCTAGAAATGTGTTTTGGATATGAAAAATGGGTTAAGAAGAGTTTATGAGCATGTTGAAGCCTAAAACTACCTTAGGATTGTTAAGTGAATTATGTAACTTGGGGCAGAATTTTACACACCCAAGTTTAGGTGTGTAATCCCCTTTGAATTGTTGGATTGATTGAGCCTTAAATGTGGCGTTGAGTGTTAAAAATCGGCCTTTGAAAAGGTGGCAAAGTGAGTAGATACAAAGGAAATGCTGCCCAAATTTCCGTAGGATTTAGTGGCTTTGAGTTTAGATTATTCTACATTGAAATTAGAGGTTAATAAACGTATCATGATTATTATAGGTTGAAATATTACTCATGTAGTTGAGCTTGGCAAGCGGATTGACAAAAGAGGTATGTGGAGCTTTCTTATCTCTTGAGCATGAGTAGTTTGAACTATATAGTACGGTAGACGTACGGGTTTTAAATGAAGTAAATCCATTTGTTGTACTTGACTTGTTTTAAGAAAATGTCTAAGTTGGTTGGGTTAGAGAGTTAACCCACTTATTCCTAAGTAATGGTTTAACCTAAATAAGGTAGATAAGGATTTCGTGACATGAAGAAGTATTACGGAAATTGTGTGAGTTTGATTTGAAGTATAAGTCTCTTGATTAATAAAAAGAACGAAATCTTTTGAAACATAAGGAGTTATAAGCGCCTTATGGGAGGTTAGTTATAACGCCCTATGAAAGAGTATGAACGTCTAAAGCTTTAAGGCATACAGCTAGTATAACGGCTTTATGGGAGTCATTTATAATAACTTTATGAAAGGTTAAAGAGTTGGTTTTTCTTGAATAAGGTCATGAAAATGAGATTCATTTTGTATGTTAATGAAAGCCTAAAGAAGTTATGAGTTACTTGAACGTACCGCCAGTGATGAAGGATTCCACGTATGCTCCCATTGTTCAGATGATGAGTTACTTGACGCATCGCCTGATGATGGCGATTCCACGTATGCTTCCATTGTTCGCTATGAGTTACTTGACGCATCGCCAGATGATGAAGGATTCCACCGTATGCTCCCATTGTTCGCCATGAGTTACTTGGACGCATCGCCAGATGATGGCGATTCCACGTATGCTCCCATTGTTCGGATTATGAAGTTACTTGACGCATCGCCAGATGAAGGATTCCACGGTATGCTTTCATTGTTCACTATGAGTTACTTGGACGCATCGCCATGATGAAGGATTCCACGTATGCTTCCATTGTTCGATTATGAGTTACTCGACGCATCGCCGATGATGGCGATTCCACGTATGTTTCCATTGTTCGCCATGAGTTACTTGGACGTACCGCCAGTGATGAAGGATTCCACGGGTACGCTTCCATTGTATTTGATTTATGAGCTTCCTATTCTTCATGTCGTGTAGTATATGATTGATGTTCTTATTGATGGTAAGGCACGGTAAAAGGTAATTTGATTTCATCCCCGATCCCACTTGTTTTCGCACTTACGCTTTCATTACGATTTTCGCCACATACTGTACACAGATCGACCTCCTTCGGCTGCGTTACGCCGCAGTCGAGATACGTAGCTTCTGGTCCGCACTCTGTGATCACTGTTCATTTTCCGAAAGCTCCATCCTCCCGAGGCTTTGTCTTTGGTATGATTCCCGAGGTTATTTACTTTGTACAATCAGGGGTATGGCGGCCCCGTCCCGCCACGCCGTTATTCCTGTGAGGTCCGTAGTCACGTTTGTGGTTTGAGGTCAGAATGATAAGATGTCTTGCTTCACTTTCGGTTAAGTTATTTTATGAAAGCGCGCTTATCTTGCTACTGATGTTCACATTATACAGAAATTGTTTCATGTATGTTCACCGCTATTCTCTCGACGATACCGATAGGTACCCGCAGGGTACTACCGCGCCCCGGCCGGGTCTTGACAAAAGTGGTATCGAGCGGTTAGTCCTCGGAAAGTGTCTACGCACCGTATCTAGTAAGTCTTAATTATCGGTGTCAGGCACCACATCTATAATCGTGAAGTCGCAGGATATTTAGGATGGGTTTCCATTCTTCTCACTCTAAGATCGTGCCTGTAGCCGTTATAAGTTGGACTCCTCCGACGTATTCTTTTATAGCGATGCCTCACGTAAGGCAACCAGAGCCCGAAGGGCAAGGCGGTTGAGGAACCGCAGCAGACGCAGAGGCTACGAGGCCTGTGCCCGCCTTTGCCGGAGATGATGTTTCGGGCGGCGAGTTCCACGACGCCGCCAAATTTCACGGAGTTCGAGGCGAATGCGCCACGAGACCGCGGTACGAGCCTCCGTTCCACACCGGGGCGAGTATAGGATTATGGGAGCAGATCGGGTTGTTGACTAGCATTGTGGCGAGCAAGATCGCCGGGCCGTGGCTAACCTCAGAGCCGACAATTTAAGGATTCGACTTTCTAAGTTGTGATCCACCCGAGTTCTATGGTTCGAGGTCCGAGGAGGATCCTCGGGAGTTTATCCGACAAGTGCGCGGACTACGCAGTGCTTAGGGCCCGGAGACGAGTCCGTTGTGTTAGCTTTCACCGTTACGCGATATTGCGTTGAATTGGTTTGAGTCGTGGTTGTTGTCAAAAGGTGGGTGCTCCTCCACCGCTGGGATGAGTTCACTAAGCCTTCCTCGGTCACTTTTTGCCTCCCGAGACGGCGAGAGCCCGCTGATAGGTTTTTGGCATTGAGACGAATGGGAAGACCATCGTGAATACAACCTGTAGTTTGATTCATTGGCGATATGCGCCACTATCAGCAAACATGGCGACCGAGTTCACCGCCATGTGATGGGGTTAGATCGTTACATGATTCTGCATGCACAGGAGTGGCTCTTCACCGGTATGTATATTGCCAGACGCAGCGCTTGCGAGGATTGAGGGCGAGAGTGAGAGCGGCCAACTGTGTCCACAACCCAAGAGGCCGGGACGGCGGGGTTTCGGGATAGCTTTCCGTGGTGGACCTCGCAGCAGTTGGGTCTACATTCCGAGTGCCCTTCCCGTCTTCCGGCGGTGGTTTGACCGTCGTGATATTCGTGAGCGGAGTCAAGGCTCGGGCGATGTGTTCATGTGTATCCAAGATATTATGCGGGGCCACCTTTGCCTCGATGTGGTCATTGTGGTAGATCTCATTTCGTGAGTGTCGGACTAGATCGACAATTGTTACACTTGCGCCAACAGGCCATTTGGCGAGATCGTCCGACTGCAGGTAGCCCCGTGGGATGGCACAATCTATTGGATCGCCATGGGTTCTTCACTTTCAATTGCTAGCGGGATGTTCATACACCGGCAGACGCCAGAGGTCGTGGTAGCGGTTCCGCTTTAGCGTCCTTTGACCCGCCTATATGACGTCAGGTATACCTTTGACCCTCTAGAGATTAGTATGCATGATAGGATTGTTGTATGATGGAATGCCATGAGTGGAGGATATTAAGGTTATGTATGTATGCTAGCAGTAGGTTGGAAGTACGATAAGAGAATCTTTTTAGGCCTTGAAAAGAATTAAGATAGCGTTAGTGCACTGGGGTCCATTGCTTGTGTGATAGTGATGAGTGGATATGTGTACGATATCTTAGGACCATGTGTGGCATAATAAAGTTCCATTAGTGTAAAGTACGAGGGAGTACCGAGGGATATTAGATTGGCTCCAAAAGAACATTCGGGGACGAATGTTTCTAAGGGGGGGAGAATGTTACAACCCGTAGTTCAGGTCATGCGTTTGAGTACGTACGAAAGGGGGTAAGACTTAAAATTTTCAAAGGATAGGTTGACGGATTATTCCGGGCGGGTCTTAGTCAACTTTGAGGCGGGTTATGACCCGGTAAATTGAGAGTTCCTAAGTGTTTCAAAGGCCTAGGGCATAGTTTGTTGAGTCTAGATTCCAACGCAACCACCCGTTCGTCGATAGGACATCGGAGTAGAAAGTTATGAGGGTTACAAGTTCGGCGCAATGACGTAAATGTGTTTGGGCAAGCGGGCGCGCGGCGCCGGATGCAGGCGCGGCGCTAAAGTTCGGGCGGTCGATGTAGTTACAGCGCGCCGCGGGACGCGGGGCGGCGCCGAAAGTACAGAGAGGTCGCGGAGGTTTTCACACATGCGCCGTCGCGGCCGCGGCGCCGAGGCGGGAATTTTGGGCGGAAAAACTTAGAAAAGTCTGATTTCTCTTTTAAAAAGGGCATGGGAGGGTGACAAGTGTCCCCCCTCATCTGATTTTGCTTGCATGGCTTATATTGACCAAGTCTTGTAGACTTGGTCATCTCTCAAACATCTTCCTCTCTAAAAATCAGCTCCCTTCTCTAAAAACCCAAGAAAAATCTGAATAGTTTAGAACCAAAAAGGAAGCTTGTAGCTAGCTTGTTGGCATTGTTGTGGTGGTGTTCTTGGCAAGGAAGCTAGCAATATTTGGAATAAGTTTGGGCTAAAACTTTAAGGTAATGATTCTTCCTTTAGATTTAGTTTTGCATGTTAAGAAGAAAGAACTTGTGGTAGTAAATAATGCTCTTAGAGTCATTGCATGCTAGAAATGTATTTTGGATATGAAAAATGGGTTAAGAAGAGTTTATGAGCATGTTGAAGCCTAAAAACTACCTTAGGATTGTTAAGTGAATTATGTAACTTGGGGCAGAATTTTACACACCCAAGTTTAGGTGTGTAATCCCCTTTGAATTGTTGGATTGATTGAGCCTTAAATGTGGCGTTGAGTGTTAAAAATCGGCCTTTGAAAAGGTGGCAAAGTGAGTAGAAACAAAGGAAATGCTGCCCAAATTTCCGTAGGATTTAGTGGCTTTGAGTTTAGATTATTCTACATTGAAATTAGAGGTTAATAAACGTATCATGATTATTATAGGTTGAAATATTACTTGCGGTAGTTGAGCTTAAGCGGATTGACAAAAGAGGTATGTGGAGCTTTCTTATCTCTTGAGCATGAGTAGTTTGAACTATATAGTACGGTGAGCGACGGGTTTTAAATGAAGTAAATCCATTTGTTGTACTTGACTTGTTTTAAGAAAATGTCTAAGTTGGTTGGGTTAGAGAGTTAACCCACTTATTCCTAAGTAATGGTTTAACCTAAATAAGGTAGATAAGGATTTCGTGACATGAAGAAGTATTACGGAAATTGTGTGAGTTTGATTTGAAGTATAAGTCTCTTGGTTAATAAAAAGAACGAAATCTTTTGAAACATAAGGAGTTATAGCGGCCTTATGGGAGGTTAGTTATAACGGCCCTATGAAAGAGTATGAGCGTCTAAAGCTTTAAGGCATAAAGTTAGTATAACGGCTTTATGGGAGTCGTTTATAATAACTTTATGAAAGGTTAAAGAGTTGGTTTTTCTTGAATAAGGTCATGAAAATGAGATTCATTTGTATGTTAATGAAAGCCTAAAGAAGTTATGAGTTACTTGGACGCATCGCCGATGATGAAGGATTCCACGTATGCTCCCATTGTTCGATGATGAGTTACTTGACGCATCGCCGGTGATGAAGCGATTCCAGGTATGCTTCCATTGTTCGATTATGAGTTACTTGACGCATCTGCCGATGATGAAGGATTCCACGTATGCTCCCATTGTTGATTATGAGTTACTTGGACGCACCGCCGATGAAGAGATTCCACGTATGCTCCCATTGTTCGATTATGAGTTACTTGACGCATCGCCGATGATGAAGGATTCCACCGTATGCTTTCATTGTTCACCTATGAGTTACTGGACGCACTGGCCGGTGATGAAGGATTCCACGGGTATGCTTCCATTGTTCAGTTATGAGTTACTTGGACGTACCGCCAGTGATGAAGGATTCCACGGGTATGTTTCCATTGTTCAGTTATGAGTTTACTTGGATGTACCGCCAGTGATGAAGGATTCCACGGGTACGCTTCCATTGTATTTGATTTATGAGCTTCCTATTCTTCATGCCGTGTAGTATATGATTGATGTTCTTATTGATGGTAAGGCACAGTAAAAGGTAATTTGATTTCATCCCTGATCCCAGCTTGTTTTCAGACTTATGTTTTCATTACAGTATTTTCAGCCACATACTTGGTACTGTTATCGACCTCGCCGGGTGCGTTACGCCGCAGGTCGAGATACGTAGCTTGCTGGTCCGCACTCTTAGGATCACTGTTCATTTTCTGGAAAGCTTCATCCCTCCGGAGGCTTTGTCTTTTGGTATGATTCCCTGAGGTTATTTACTTTTGTACAATCAGGGGGTATGGCGGGCCCCGCCCCGCCACGATCGTTATTCCTAAGTGCAGAGTCACGTTTGTGGTTTGGGTCAGAATGATAAGATGTCTTGTTTCACTTTCGGTTAAGTTATTTTATGAAAGCGGCCTTATCGGCCTAGTGATGTTCACCTTATACTGATTTTGTTTCATGTATGTTCATTGCTATTCTCGATGTATACCGATAGGTACTCCGGTAGGTACTGGGCCGCGCCGGTGGTTCGATTACACCCCGTAAGTCCGGGGTATTAAGGGAGAATGTAAGTAAGGGAATAAGATTGAATGTTGGGAGGAAGGTATAGTTACATTTTCGATAGGGAAAATTTTAGGATACAATAAGGTGACGACGAGAAGTAGTACTAGAAATTGAGTTCTTCCCAATAGAGTGTGGGCAGAAAAGGAGCTCCCGAAACATAAAGGACGAAAGTTGGCGGATCAGGTGCGAAGGACTACAACACTGCGGTGCCTGAGGGCAGCACCGCAGTGCCACAACTTCTGAGTGGTTGCAGGACATTCGGCACCGCGGTGCCGAAGGGCAGTACCACGGTGCCTAGGCGGGAACTTCACGAAAAGTGCCAAGTGTGGAAGATATTTTATGACAAGTGGACCATGGGTCCCCCTCCACTTGTATAAATATGGATTGGGAGACTTGGAGTCACATTTTTCTCATCATCCAAACCCTCTCCTTCCTTCCCTTGTTCTTGAAGTTCAAAATTCCCTAGCCAAGTGAAGAACAAGGTCAAGCTAGTTCCAAGAGTAGGTTCCTTAACCAAGTTCTAGCAAGGTTAACTCTCCATAACAAGTGGTCATGGATTTGGCCAAGAAACTTCTTTGAAACCCTAAGCTTGGAATGAGATTTTTGGTAGAGAAACAAGAAAGTAAGATGGTAACAGACTTGTAGAAGATACTTGGGTGTTATTGTAACGTGAAGAGGTGGTGTAAAAGGAAGCAGTTTGGCCGAGAACTTGTGGATTGTTTTGGCTAAAGTGAAGGTAAAGATTTCTTCTTCCTCCTTAAGATTAATGGAATTTACATGTTGTTATAGTTAAGATTTGTGAAAAAGGAAAATAAGAGGTACATGAGACAGTTTTGGCATGTTAGCCGATTCTGGACAATTTTTATGTTGTTGGTTATTGTTGTGGTTAACGTCACAAACTGCATGTTAAAAATGAAGGAAATCATGTTGTCACAAGTTGAAACTGTTTATATAAACATGTAGAAATGTGAATTGGATTATACGGAATTGTGAAAAGGGCTTTAGTTGTAGTGTTGGCCGAAAACTGCCTAAAACTGTTGGTTATTGTTGTGCAGTTTTATGGACTATTTTGTAGACTGTTTGGTATGGATTAAGGTGCTGGAGTAACATGTGAATATGGGTGTGTAAATCCCCTTTGGTTGATGTTATTGGCTTTAGTTATAAGGTGGAAAAGTACATAGAAACAAAGGAAGTGCTGTCCAATTTTTCGTAGAAATGAGAACGTTACTTAGTCCATAACCTACTCTTAAAGGCATGTAGTTAATAGACATGCTATTGTCGTTATAGGTTGAAGTGCTACGTGAGGCGTATTCCACTTAGCGGGTTGGTAGAAGAACGATAAGGTATGTGAACTATCATTTCTTCTTTTGGCATGATTTGATTTCATAAAGTGAGTAGATTTTAATCCTTAAACAATACTTGACTTGATTTCTATAGAGTTCTATTGGAACCTAATCCTTAGTGATATACTCTATTGATAGTGCTTTGAGTTTTCTAAAATGGAAATTGTTCTACCTATTCCCTTGATAGTACTTGGGGTTTCCTAAAATGGAAGTTGTAATATATATTCCCTAGATAGTACTTTGGGGTTTCCAAAATGGAGGTTGTATATCTATTCCTTGATAGTACTTAGTCATGTACTCTATACATAGTACTTTGGATTTCTAAAAGGGAAGTTCCTTTTAATGGATTTGAAAAGTATAGGTTACTTGATTTGAAGAGCATAAGTAATTCGATTTGAACAGTGTAGGTTACTTGATTTGGAAAGAATAAGTAACTTGATTTTAAAAGTGAAAGTATCTTGATGCTACAAGTTCTAGTGTCTTGAGTTTTTATATAGGAAAGATTGTACGACGGACGTACATTGAGTTATTGGATCTTAATCCTTATTGATGCACGACGTGATAGTACCTTGGGATTTCTAAATAAAAGTTATTGTAGGTGTAACTCTTCCTATCTTTCTTTGTGCATGAACCTTATAGAATGTGTGTACAGTGGACGTACTTGTTTTGAATGAAATCGTATTCGTTGTAGTATATAAAAGAAGTTACTTGATTGAAAGGTATAAATTACTTGGTGTTAAAAGCATAACTTACTTGAGTTTAAAAGTGTAGTAACTTGATTTTAGAAGTGAAAGTGCTTTGATACTACGGGTGTTAGTGTCTTGAGGTTTATAAATGAGAGGATGTACGACAGACGTACATAGTACTTTTGGGTTCAATTCCCTGATTTTACATGACATGATAATGTCTTGGTGTTTATAAAAAAGAAGACATGGTAATGTCTTGGTGTTTATAAAAAGGAAGGCATGGTATTGTCTTGGTTCTATTTGTTCTAATGAGAGTCAAAGATGATTTTAACTTTGCATATGTTTGCTCATATAGCCATTCGTGCGAGTGTTATATTTCCACATCACCACGTCCCTCACTAGAGGGTCGGCAACATTGTATATATATTCCATGGAGTAGCTCCCATAACGTGAGATGATACACACTCACTGCGTGTCTGAAGGACTCATGCAGGTTCAACTCCCAGGACACATTTCGTGGATTAGCTCTCCATGATGCGAGTAGAGATACTCATGCGGGTATCATTACCTATGCGGGTTCGATTCCTATGAGGGGTTTGATTCCCATGAATAATATCCACAGACAAGATCTGTGATGCGAGTAGAGATACTCATATGGGTATAATTACCTATACGGGTTCGATTCCCATGAATAATATCCACGGACAAGATCCGTGATGCGAGTAGAGATACTCATGCGGGTATAATTACCTATGCGTGTTCGATTCCCATGAAAAAGATATACATAATGATTCTTGGGCAGGTGTCCATGTCTTTGATGTGACTCTCATTTTTGAAAAGATACAATTGGTTCCATATCTGAAACGGTATTTTAAAAAGGTACAGTAGTACAGTGGAACGGTGATACAGTAGTACATTAGTACAGTGATACAGTAGTACAGTGGTACAGTGATACAAGGTACAATTGATTTTTATTTATTATGGCACGGCTGTATATAGTATTTGATTTTCATACTTTTTCCTGTCATCTTTGGTACAGTTATGATCTTATTTACTGTACTTTATATTTCCATACTTAGCACCTGTCAGATCGACTCTCCTTCGAAGTGCTCATTCTCGCAGTGTAGGTACTCACAGTGATCCGCGTGCTTAGGGTCATTGCTCCACTTTTGGGATAGCTCCATTGTTCCGGAGTTGTCATTTTTGGTACAGTCTTGATTTTAGACTTGTGTATATTCAGGGTACGGCGGGGCCTTGTCCCGTCACATGTTGTTATCAAACTCTTAGAGGTATGTATTCATATGTGGGCTGGACTTGCGCAAGTTGTACTGTTGTAGTTCCTTTGTATTGTTTTATGTATATAATGGCGGCCTTGTCGGCTTTGCCTTTGCCTGTTAAAAAAATGATGATGATGAGCTTTCTTTAGCTTCCACTGGTTACATGTGATGTACGGGTAGAAGGGTGCCCAGATAGGGCACCAGTCGCGGGCCCGGGGTTCGGGTCGTGACAATATATATATATAGACTCCCTCTGTTTCAATTTATTTGATACCGATTGAATTTGAGAGTCAAACTTTTTAAATTTAACTATGAATTCATATATGAAATATTCTATAATTTTTTCGAAATAAAATTTCATATTTAAAAACTATTTAAAAGGTACTAAAATCATAATAACTACAATAATAATTTAACTAAAATATCCACAACCATATTCACTACAATTGTGATATCCCGTCGACGGTCTTTGATTCACCTGAAATTCAACTGGCCCATCACAAAAAGGTTGGTGATTGTTAAATATACATACAATATAAATCACGGAACAAAGCAGTCACTGACAAAGCAACCCACTGGCCCAAATCCAAGTCAGTCCGTGAGCAGCCCACTGGCCCAAATCCATGACAGTCCGTGATATTGGGGACATTCCATATATGTCCAAATATATTGTATATTAGGAAAATATATTGTAATATAATTAGAATTGTACTATTACCATAATTGTATAGTTAGTCTCCAAATAGAATAAGGTTTTAGATGTAGAATAGGAAAAAAAAAAACCCTATGTAAACTTGTATATATATATATGTCTTTCATCAATAAGAATAATCAAGGGGATTAATTCTTTCATGGTATCAAGAGTCTAGGTTATTTTCCTTGCTTCCGCTTCTCACATCTTTCTCGATTTTTCTTGAAAACCGTGACAACAAATCCCCCCCTCTCGGATTTCCAGAACCCGAGACACAATATTCTTCCAAAAAATCCTCCCTCACAAATTTCTTCTTCGAATCTTCGTATTTTATTCACTATGACTGATAAAAATACGTTTCATCTTGTCCTCACAGTTTCTAATATCAAGAGCGTTCTTCCTATTGTTCTTGAACTAGAAAACGTTCAATATGGGACGTGGGCGGAGTTATTTAAGATTCATGCAATGGCTCATCAAGTTCTTCACCACATCATCACTCTGACTCCTAAAACGGGGGATGAGACCACAAAAAATGAGGATGTACCTACCAAAGTGGACAATCCAAAATTATGGGTCACGTTTGACGCAAAGGTTCTTCAATGGATTTATGCCACAATATCCATGGACCTTTTACAGACGATTATGAAACTCAACTTCACAACTATGGAGGCTTGGAATCGATTGCGTGATATCTTCCAAGATAACAGTCATTCTCGCATTGTTACCCTTGAACATGAATTTTCTCAAGTTGCTATGGCGAATTTTCCTGACGTTTAATCTTATTATGAACGACTCAAGGACTTGGCGGATCAACTTCACAACGTGGGTGCTTCGGTTACTAATAGTCATCTCGTTCTACAGATGGTTGCAGGCTTATTCCAGGCCTATAACGGTGTTTCTTCGATCTTTCGTCAAAGTAACCCCCTTCCGGAATTCTATTGAGCCCGCTCCATGCTCACATTGGAAGAAGCGGGTTTGGCTAAAAAGACGACTATATGGGATAGTCCCATCGTCATGATGATTGAGTCCAATTTTCCTCCTTCCCGCTCCACCAATTCAAGCCAAAATCACAACAACGGCGGTGGTGAAAAAGGTAATAATAGGAAAAATAATGGCAAGAATCGCGACGGCAACACCGGCGGTAACCAAAACTGGTCAGCCCCTAGTGGCGGTCAGCAGTATCAGCAGTCATGGGGCCCACAATGGGCGTATGTACAGTGGTAGTGGGCCCCACAATATCGGCCAAGAAACGCTCGTGATACTACCTAGAAATCGACCCCAATTTCAATTTCAGGCCCGATTCTTGGGTCCTCTCTCGGGTTAGGCCTAATACTCTCGTCATGCAGGTGGGCCGGGGCAGCAATCAGGAATTATTGGGCCTCAGCCCCCTCAGACCCATCATGCAGCTGGACCCACACAAACCGACATTGAAGCCGCGATGCACACACTTGGAATGACTCAACCGGACACGAATTGGTACATAGACACAGACGCCACTACCCATATGACATCCGACCAAGGTACTCTCTCGTCTTATTCTAATTTGAGCAGTAATCATGGTATAATTATTGGTAATTGTAATTCAATTCTAATTAAGGGTTATGGTAATAAAACTTTGTCTCCTCCTCATCCACCACTTGTCTTGAAGAATACCATTCATGCCCCAAAATTAATTAAAAATTTGGTGTATGTCCGTAAATTCATCACTGATAATTGGGTTTCTATTGATTTTGATCCGTTTGGATTTTCTGTGAGGATTTCAAGACGGAAAGTCCTCTCATGAGGTGTGACAGTAGGGGAGATCTTTATTCAATCACACAAAGTCTTAGTTTCTCGCGTCAAGCCATGTCATTCACTTTTGCAGGTCTTGCTCCTTCCTTGTGGCATGCTCGTCTAGGTCATCTAGGGTCGTCTATTTTATCTACATTAGATAGAAGTAAGTTTATTACCTATAAGGGTACGCGTAGTACTCCAAATTGTCAATCTTGTTCTCTAGGAAAAAATATTAAGTTGCCATTTGTAGCCTCAAATTCTCATACTTCAATGTCATTTGATATTATTCATAGAGATTTATGGACATCTCCCGTTCTAAGTTCTATGGGTCATCGTTATTATGTTTTATTCTTGGATGATTATTCTATTTTTTATGGACGTTTCCAATAGCGAAAAAATCCTAAGTTTTTTTCCATCTTCTTAAATTTTAGAGCTTTCATTAGAACTCAATTTGAACGGAAAATAAAAAATATTCAATGTGATAATGACAAAGAATATGACAATGTAGAGTTTCGGGAGTTTTGTGCTAACAATGGGATACATTTTCATTTTTCGTGTCCTCATATGTCTTCACAAAATGAGAAAGCTGAACGTAAAATTCGTACCATTAATAACATTATCCGCACCTTATTGGTTCACTCTTCCGTCCCTCCGTTGTTTTTGTATATGCTCTACAAATGGCTACCCATCTGCTTAATATTCTTCCTTCTAAAGGTTTAACATATTCGTCCCCTCTTCAAATTTTATATAATAAGACTCCTTCGTATTCACATCTTAGGGTCTTTATATGCTTATGTTATCCACTTTTTCCATCCACCACACTTAACAAACTTCAGGCATGTTCTACTCCTTGTGTGTTTTTGGGTTATCCGTCAAATCATCATGGTTATAAATACTTTGATTTGTCTTCTAAACGAATCATTATTAGTCGTCATGTTATTTTTGATGAATCCCAATTTTCATTTACTAAGGTCAATAGTTCTGTGCCTAGTTCGTATAATTTTTTGGATGATGACATATCCCCATATTTAATTCACCATTTTTCGGACACATTCCGAGCCCCTAATCCACCAGCGGGCCCACTACCCGTTGGCCCAAACGTCACTGCCACTGCTCCCGATCTGGGTCCAAAAACTGGGCCTTCCTCACGCCCCGCCCGCCTGGCCGATTCCTCGCTCCAAAGATCGACGTTGGCCCATCTCGGGTTTCAGTGTCCAGTTCTGGGCCAGCAGGCCCACATGTCCCATGTCCCGGTCCTTCCCAAAATTCACCCAATTCAGCCCTAAGTCATGGACCAGTCACCCGAGCCCAACAAGGTATTTTTAAACCAAAAAAATATTTTAATTTAAATTTTAATGTTCTTAAATAACCCTTACCCCGTAATTCCGTGTCTGCTTTAAATGACCCAAATTGAAAAATTGTCATGACCGATGAATATAATGCTCTTATTGATAATAATATGTGGAAGTTGGTACCCCATCCATCTGCTGTTAATATTATTCCTTCTATATGGATTTTTGCTCATAAAGATAATTCTGACGGTTCGTTTGCAAGGCACAAGGCTCGTCTCGTAGGTGATGGTAAGACTCAGCAGGTTGGTATAGATTGTGGTGAGACATTTAGCCCGGTGGTCAAGCCGGCTACCATTCGCACTGTGCTCAGCTTGGTTATGTCGAAATCATGGACTATTCATTAGCTAGACGTGCAGTATGCATTTCTACATGGTGATCTCAAGGAGACAGTCTATATGCATCAGCCCTTGGGGCTTAGAGATACTATATATACTCATCATATCTGTTTGTTGAAGAAGTCCTTGTATGGGCTTAAGAAGTCTCCACGAGCTTGGTATAAGAGGTTTGCTGACTATGTTTCGACTATTGAGTTCTCTCACAACATGTCTGATAATTCATTATTCATATATCGTCGGAGTTTTTCCATGGTTGATATACTATTATATGTAGATAATATTATCCTGACTGCCTCTTCTGATGCTTCGCGAAAGTCTTTCATGACAATGCTCAGTTCTGAGTTTTCCATGAAAGACTTGGGGCCATTGAATTATTTTTTGGGAATTGCTGTCACTCGTCATGAAGGAGGACTGTTCTTATCACAGAGGAAATATGTATCTGAGATCATTGAGAGGGTTGGGATGTCATCATGTAAGTCCACTTCTACTCCAGTTGATACTAAATCCAAGTTGGGTGCTGCAGCTGGCTCTCCCTATGAGGATCCGACCCAATATCATAGTCTTGCAGGCGCCCTTCAGTATCTTACGTTCACGCGACCTAATATTACATATGTCGTACAGCATGTGTGTTTGTTTATGCATGATCTCAGGATTGAACATATGAATGCGCTCAAACGCATTCTTAGTTACATTCAGGGAACACTTGATTATGGCTTGCATTTGTATCATTCGTCGACGTCTACACTTGTCTCCTATCTGATGCCGATCAGGTGGTTAGAGATACCGCACGCCTACGTCCGCTATTGTATGTTTTTAGATAATAACTTGGTCTCATGGTCTGTCAAACGTCAATTCACGCTATCACATTCGAATGTAGAGACCGAGTATCGAGGGGGAGCCAATGTGATTTCTGAGTCATGTTGGTTACGAAATCTTCTTTTAGAGCTCCATTGTCTTATTCAGAAAGCTACCTTGGTGTATTGTGATAATATAAGTGTCGTCTACCTTTCTGGTAATCCAGTTCAGCACCAGCGCACTAAACATATAGAGATGAATATTCACTTTGTTCGAGAAAAGGTAGCTAGAGGACAAGTACGCGTCTATCATGTTCCTTCCAGATATCAAATTGCAGACATCTTTACAAAGGGTCTTCCATCGGTCCTTTTTGAAGATTTTAGAGACAGCCTTAGCGTACGAAGACCGTCCGCTATGACTGCAAGTGTGTGTTAAATATAGTATATTGTATGTATAAATCACGAAACAAAGCAGTCACGAACAAAGTAGCCCACTGGCCCAAATCCAAGTCAGTCCGTGAGCAGCCCACTAGCCCGAATCCAAGACAGTCCGTGACATGGGGGACATTCCGTCCAAATATATTGTATATTAGGAAAGTATATTGTAATATAATTAGACTTGTGTTATTATCATAAATGTATAGTTAGTCTCCAAATAGAATAGGATTTTAGATGTAGAATAGGAAAAAACAATTTCTATGTAAACTTGTATAAATATGTCTTTTATCAATAAAAATAATCAATGAGATTAATTCTTTCAGTGATCTAACACACATACGATATTTGCCATCAATTATACATCGACTATATGGTGTGTGCCTACGTGCATACAATCTCTTGAATATTACTCCACTCTGTTTTCTTTTACGTGTTCAGTGAAATTATATTGTTGATTTCACTGCCTAATTAATTTCCTAGATCTTTTCTACCAAGCATTTGCATGCACCTATTGGAGTAGTAGTTTAATTTTTAGTAGGATAAATTACAAGTATACAACGTGCCATCGCGTGCATCACCAGATATTCTTGGAAAACAAGAGCCTCAATGTGAAAATGGGTAAAGCTGTGTGTGTTCCTTACGGAGAAAAATATTTTTAGGAAAATAAGAGGATTTCTTTACTTATTTTGTTATGTTTGGTATATAAATAAATTAAAATTAAATATTATTTTTAAATTATTTGTATATAATCTAGATAAATATTTTGGGAGATGGAGATGGGTCGATAAGGGTGTGGGGTGGTGGGGAAGGGGCTAAATGGATGACCGTGAGATGAGGTATATATGTTACGATGGAGGATGAGGATGACATATTTATTAACGTGTACATATAATTATACCATAATTAGAATATATTTCATATATTGTGTAATAATTAGTGATGTATAATTATGGTAGATTTAGGATCCTTATTGTAATAGAGTTCCACATTGTACACTATATATATTTGTATAAATGAGAAAGACTTTTCAAGAGAGATTAATACAATTCTACATGGTATCAAGAGCCAAAATTCCTCCCTACCCTAAATAATAAAATCGGCAGCATCCAATAATTTTTTCCGGCGTCAATCCGGTTGTATACCACCGGTATACTGTCGATATATGCTGATCTACACTTCGTATACTGTTACACGGTTACACCCCGTAATACCAGGACTACTAATCGAGAACGTGATTAAGGATTTAAGATTTGAATTTTGGAAGGAAAAAATATTTATATTTTCCTCCGGAAAAATTTTAGAAAAATGTGACGACGGAAAAATTATTAACTTGGAGTTTAATACTTCTAATTGGATTTATGGGATTAGTATTGGATTCCGAAGAATTGAAATTGATAATACGGGGTCCGCCGAAAATTTTACAATTTCGCGGGGCCCTTCTATTTTAAGATATTTTGGGCTACATATCTTGATATTTTGAAGAGGAAATTATTGACCAATGAGAGGGCGACATGTGTCCCTCTCCACTTGTCTTGCTAAGGGAAATATCTATATAGAAGATAAGCTTGCAAGATTTAGAGACATTTTCATAATATTCTATCTTCCTAAACATTATCTTCTCTCTTCCTTAGCCTTATATTTCGAAATTCATGGATAAAGAGAAGATCAAAGACAAGTTATTTTTCTAGATTAAGAACCCTAATCAAGTGCTAAGCCAACTTAACTCTCTAATAATCCCCAAAATCCATTTGGACCGAGAATGGTCATTAAAACCCTAGCTTGTTCGTCGACCTTTTGGAGGTAAAACGTGAAGGGAAGTTGGATATAAGGTTGTAGTGGATACATTGGAGTGATTGGATCTTGAAGAAGTGGAGCAAAACGAAAACTGCGGGCCAATACCTTGCGGACTGCCTTGGATGTTTTTGGCTTGAAAAAAAGGTAAAAATTCTTCTTCCTCTTGAAGTAATTTGATATTACTTATTGTTATAGTGTATAGACGAGCTTGTGCTAAAAAGAATGAAGGATAAAAAGTGTTTGGACAATTTTTGGGTGTTGGGCCGATTTGGGGCATTTTTGAGTATATTGGATTTCGTTGGTTATTGTTGTTATTAACGTCATCCATTGCATGTTAAATGAAGGAATATTATTGTTAATAAGTTGATATAACTTATATAGATGTTTTGAAACTTGAATTGGAATAAAAAGGATTAAGGAAAGAGTTATCGGATTGTAGTTGTTGGCCGTGGAATCTATAAAACTGTTGGACGTTGTTATGCAGTTTTTATGGACTGTTTTGTGGCGCTGGAATTCTGAAAATTCAGCCACCAACATGAATGATTAATGTGGTAATTGCTAATGAAAGTCCTAAGAGATTAAGGGTATAAAAGGGTGTTAAAAGGCTTCACATTTTACCCTTATCGTTGATAGAATTGTGGACTGTTTTTGTGGGCTGTTTTGGTAGATTAAGGGGCTGAATTTTAGACGTCAAGTAGGCGTGTGATCCCCTTTGGTTGTTGTTTTGATTGTGCCTTAAATGGGACTTGATTGTTGTTGAATTTTGGCCTTGGAAAAGGTGAAAAAGTACGTATAAACGGGGGAAGTGCTGCCCAAATTTTCGTAGAATAAGAGGACCTTTACTTGGTATTAACCTACTTTAGTGAGCACGTGTTGATATGTGTGTTATTGTCGTTATATTTTGAAGTACATTGAGACGTATTCTAGATTGTAGAGTTGGTTAGTCACCAAAAAGGTATGTGAACTATCATTTCTTCTTCTAGCATGATTCATTTTTATAAAGTGAGTGGATCCTACTCCTTGATGATGTAATTCATTGATAGTACTTGAATTTTATAAAATAGAAGTTGTTCTATATACTTCCTTGATAGTACTTTGGATTTCCTAAAATATGAGTTGTTCTATATACTTCCTTGATAGTACTTGAATTTTATAAAATAGAAGTTGTTCTATATACTTCCTTGCTAGTACTTTGGATTTCCCAAAATAGAAGTTGTTCTATATACTTCCTTGATAGTACTTTGGATTTCCCAAAATAGAAGTTGTTCTATATACTTCCTTGATAGTACTTTGGATTTCCCAAAATAAAAGTTCTATATACTTCCTTGATAGTACTTGGATTTTATAAAAGGGAAGTTGTTATAATCTATTCTCTTGATAGTACTTGGATTTTATAAAAGGGAAGTTGTTATAATCCATTCTCTTGATAGTACTTGAATTTTATAAAAGGAAAGTTGTTATAATCCATTCGATTGATAGTACTCGAATTTTATAAAAGGGAAGTTGTTATAATCCATTCTCTTGATAGTACTTGGATTTTATAAAAGGGAAGTTGTTATAATTCATTCTCTTGATAGTACTTGGATTTTATAAAATGGAAGTTGCTATAATCCATTCTCTTGATAGTACTTGGGTTTATAAAATGGAGATTGTTATATCTATTTCATTAATAGTACTTTGAGTTCCAAAAAAGAAGTTCTAACTACTTCATTGATAGTACTTGGGGTTTCTAAAATGAAAGATTGTTATATCTATTCTCTTGATAGTACTTTGGGTTGTCTAAATGAAAGTTATCTTATTTTAGTTCATTGAGAGTCAAAGAATTTATTATAAAGAAAAGGAATGTACGGTGGATGTACATAGTACTTTTGGGTTCAATTCCCTAATATTACTTGGTGTGTACGGTGGATGTACATAGTATTTTTGGGTTCAATTTCCTAATATTACTTGGTGTGTACGGTGGATGTACATAGTACTTTTGGTTCAATTCCCTAATATTACTTGGTGTGTACGGTGGATGTACATAGTACTTTGGGTTCAATTTCCTAATATTACAAGATGTGATAATGCCTTGAGTTCTTCTAAAATAATAGTTCATTCTATTTGTGCTAATGAGAGTCAAAGATTATTTAACTTGCATATGTTTGGTCATGATAGCCATTCGTGCAAGTGTCATACTCCCACATCACCGCGTCCCTCGTTAAAGGGCCGACAACATTATATTATTCATTGCGGGTTCAATTCCCAGGACATTATATATTTCATGGAGTAGCTTCCATGACGTGAGATTGTACACACTCACTGCGGGTCTGAAGGACTCATGCGGGTTCAATTCCCATGACACATTCCATGGAATAGCACTCCATGATGCGGGTATCGTGTATAGATACTCATTGCGGGTCTACAAGACCTATGCAGGTTCAATTCTCACACGGGTTCAATTCCCATGAATAGGATTGCATAATGATTTTATGGTAAGGTGTCCCTGATCTTGACATGACTTGCATATTTTAAAAAAAGCACAGTTGACTCTCATTTTCATAAAGTACAGTGGTACAGTGATACAGTGGTACAATGATACAGTGGTACAGTGATACAAGGTACAGTTGACTCTCATTACTCTATTTGAAAAGGCACAGTGTACTGGTATTTGATTATTATACTTGTCTCTTGTTATCTATTTGGCCTGTTATAATCTCATTTACAGTACTTATTGTTTCACATACTTGGTACATTTTCCGTACTGACCCCCTTTCTCCGGGGGGCTGCGTTCATGCCGCAGGTTTAGGTACGCAGTTTGGTGATTTGCAAGTGTAGGATCCTTGCGCAGAGTTTTTGGGATAGCTCCATTGTTCCGGGGCTTTTCATTTTGATACTAATCTTTCGATACATGATTTTGTACATTTATGGGTACGGCGGGGCCTTGTCCCGTCATAGTTTCTGTCAAAATCTTAGAGGTCTGTATTCATATGTGGGATTGAACTCGTGTACAGTGTAGTTCCTCTTTGGCTTATATATATAGCGGCAGCCTTACCGGCTTTGCCTTTGCTTGTAAAAAAAATGATGAGTATCTTTATCTTCCGCGGGTTACTTGGAACGAATGGGTAGAAGGGTGCCCAGGTAGGGCACCAGTCGCGGGCCCGAAGTTCGGATCGTGACATATACAACGACCAAGAACTCCACAACCTCGTATACCTCGGATATACACCTAATATACATCATTATCTCCTTCTAAAATTCCTCTCAAAGGTCGTATACTACATTATACAACCCTCATCAGCCGACATACGCTTCGGCTATGCCTCGAACCACCAAAGTTGTTCGATTTCTTCCTCTTTCTTATCGTCCATCAACCTTAATGCAAGAATATACACACAATGGATATTGTGCTAGCAACAGAGGCAACAACGGGATCTGGGCTGCCCACAACAACCTAGAACCCTCGGCCCACAGAAAACACTAGCTGAGGCAATAGCCCAACAACCTGGGGTCATCTCTGATGGACCGCTTCTACCAGGCCCACCATCAGGTAGCCCAGTCGACGGGCCTCCATCTTTCGGTCGAGCCTCTTGAGGCCCAATAGTGGAGTCCAACTTTTAGACATGGAGTCCAGCTTCCTCAAACCCAATTGATTGTAGCCTAACATCCCGTTCTAGCCTCTCTTCAATCTAATTTGGGTTAGACTTTCGCCACATTGACTCCTCGGCAATCCGATAACGCGTGGTATATGGATACGGGCGCCACGTCTCACCTCACCAACAATTCTGGTAATCTTACTCAACTGTGAATTTTAAATACTCTGCATTCTATTATGGTCGGTAACAGTCATCACATTCCAATTCAAGGATTTGACTACGTCCTTACCCCACCACCACATCCCTACTTATCTCTTAAAACGTCCTTTATGCTCCACACATCATCAAAAATCTAATCTTTGTTAGAAAATTTACCACCGATAATTATGTCTCAATTAATTTTGACCCATTTGGATTTTCTGTAACGGACCTTCGTACCAAAAAACTCCTTACGAGATGCAATAGTGAGGGGGACATATATCCTTTCCTACCCACAACCGCTGCTAGTGTCACCCCTCCCGCTCCGACTGAGGGGGTGTATTAACGTGTACATATAATTATATTATAATTAGAATATATTCCATATATTGTGTAATAATTAGTGATGAATAATTATGGTAGATTTAAGATCCTTATTGTAATAAGATTCCACATTGTACACTATATATATTTATATTAATAAGAAAGACTCCTCAAGGGAAATTAATACAATTCTACAATATTTAATATGGAATATGAATGCGGAACTTATTTTCTCTACTTTCATTATGGAAGTCGTTTTTCTTATTTTTAATTAACAAATTTATTTTCCTACCAAGCATGAAAAAATTAAAAATGTTTTCCTCCAACACATCATGTATCTATCAGCGAGTTGTAATCATTAACCATCAACACATATTGAACCTGGACCAAAAGTGGTCCTTTGTTTGTTCCAAGTTATTGGTCAAAACTGATGTAACACAAAATTCGTCCCCAAATAAGAACTAGTATGTTTTATACTATATTTCTTTGTGTTGTTAGCGGCATGTTTCTATTTAAAGCATGCAATTGTGAAACATTACTAAGGGAGGTATGAATTGGACCTTGTTATTTAATTTCTCCTAAAAAAAGTTTCATCTTGAAGCAATAAATAAAATTTTAAGATATGTAGAAAAAATTGTGTCTTGATCACACCTATTTGATTATATCTATAATAAGATTAAAGTTCACTGAGCAATTACTATGACATTTTGATAGAAAGTAAAGATTATTGACCCGAATATTCCTTGGACTGGTGGAACTTGCCCTTCCAGGAAGGCATTGGTATCTTGGGAACATATTTACCACAACAACAACATACCCAGTGAAATCTCATAACGTAGGGTCTGGGAAGGGTAGAGTGTATACATATCTTACCTCTACTTTGGTAGGTAGACCGGCTGTTTCCGAGAGACCCTCGGCTCAAGACAAAGCACAAGCAAAGTAAGACAAACAAAGTGACTAAGTCATGATAGCGACTTCTGAAAAAGAAGCAATAACTAATGCAGACAAATAAGACAAATAAAATACGCATAGCAGCATAAATCAAACGACAATGGACTATAAAACAATACTGTGTCTGCTAGTATAATAGGCTAAGCGAGCCTACAATAATAACATTACAACTACCAATTTGTAAGTGTAGGTAGGACTACCTACTACCCTTCTATCTTAATCTGTGTCCTCCATAACCCCCCTATCTAAGGTCATGTCCTCAGTGAGTTGCACCTGCGTCATATCGCATCTAATCACTTCTCCCCAATACTTCTTCGGCCTACCTCTACCCCTCATGTACCCTTCTATAGCCAACCTCTAACACCTCCGTACTGTGGCATTTGTGTCTCTCCTATGCACATGTCCGAACCTTCTCAACCTCGCTTCCCGCATCTTATCCTCTACCGAGGCCACTCCCACTCTGTCCCGAATATCATCATTTCTAATTCTATCCCTCCTTATATGCCCACACATCCATCTTAGCATTCCATCTCCACAACTTTCATCTTTTGGGTGTGTGAAATCTTGATCGGTCAACACTCCGCCTCATATAACATAGTCGGTCTAACCACCACCCTATAGAATTTGCCTTTAAGTTTTGGTGGCACCTTTTTATCGCACAAGACTCCGGATGTGAGCCTTAATTTCATCCACCCTACCCCAATACGATGTGTGACATCGTTATTAATCTCTTTATTTCCTTGAATAATAGACTCGAGGTACTTGAAGCTTGCTTTCTTTGAAATGGTCTGAGTACCAAGTCTCACATCCACGCCTGTCTCAAGGTCGCTCCTGTTACTGAACTTGCACTCCAAATATTCTGTCTTGGTCCTACTCAGCCTGAACCCAGACTCCAGAGTATGTCTTCAAACCTCCAGCTTAGAGTTCACTCCATTGCGAGTCTCATCAATCAGGCTATGTCATATGTGAATAACATACACCATGGCACCTCCCTCTGGATTTGTCGCGTCAGTCCATCCATCACCAAGGCTAATATGAATGGGCTAAGAGTTGATCCCTGGTACAGCCCCATCATCACTGGAAAGTACTCTGAGTCTCCTCCTAATGTCTATACCCTAGTATTGACTCCATCATATATATCATTGATTGCCCTAGTGTACGTCATAGGTACACCTCTAACCTCCAAACATCTCCATAGAACCTTCCTATGGACTTTGTCGTATGCATTTTAAAGATCGACGAAAACCATATGTAGGTCTCTCTTCGTCTCTCTATACTGCTCCACCAACCTCCTAATAATATGAATGACTTATGTAGTCGAATGCCCCAGAATTAATCCAAACTGGTTCTCAGAGATAGACACGTCTCTTTTCACCCTCATCTCCACGACTCTTTCCCAAACTTTCATAGTATGACTTAGCAGCTTGATACTCCTATAGTTGTTACAACTCTTGATATCACCTTTGTTCTTGTACAAAGAAATCATTGTACTCCACCCTCATTCTTCGGCATTCTCACCATCTTAAAAATGACGTTAAACAACTCCGTCAGCCACTCTAAACCTACCCTGCATGTACTCTTCCAAAATTTAACAGGATCTCATGAGGTCCGATCGCTCGTCCCATGCGCATCCTGCGAACAACACCCTGAACCTCCTCAACCTTAATGCTTCCACAATACCCAAAATCCTGATACCTACCAGATTGCTTCAAATCTTCTCAACATATAGACGTTCAAAAGTCGTCATTTTTTCACCATAGTAAATGCTAGCTTTGCCTCCTTCCTCACCATCTTATACAATTCCCTATTCGTCCACTTCTCCACCCCATCCTTCCTTTCTACCAATTTCTAATACTCCATTTTTTTGCTTCCACTTTCTCTTGAACTTTATCATTCCACCATCAGTCCCCTCGATGCCCACCACAGCTACCCCGCGAGACCCCTAGAACTTCTCTAGCAACCTCCCGAATGCAACTCGCCATACTGTTCCACATACCGGTTGCATCCCCACTACTCCCCCAATCCCATCTGGTCATCAACATCTCCCTTATCTCCTTTACACTAGCCATGGTCAAACTCCTTCATTTGATTCTTAACCTATCATCCACAACCCTCCTCTTCTTCTCCATCTTGATTTCCAAATCCATCACCAAAATCTTATGTCCGGTTGTAAGATACTATCTCGGAATAACATTACAGTATTTACAAAGATCGTTGTTAACCTTCACAAGGGGCAACAATTCTATCTGAGTCTTAGCCAACAAACTACGAAAAGTCACCAAATACTTCTCCTTCTTCAGGAACCTCGAATTGGCTGTCACCATATCAAAATCTCTAGCAAACTCCAAAAGAGAGATGCCTCCCCCGTTCTTGTCTCCGAGGCTAAAACCTCCATGCACGTCATCATTATTGACACCCAATTTTGATCCTCTCTCCCAATCATTAGCTGCCAAATCAAACTAATTTTTAAACACCGTAAAATAACTCTTATATAAACATATACATGCATAAATAAGCATTTTAATAATGACATCACATTTATATAGAGCACTCCTTAAATATCATGTTCGCATTTGTTATCTTTAATAACACCCAAATAATTAAACTTGTTCATAATTTAAACTCTCTTAAATTTATAAATCTTGCTATGGTCCAAAACCATTAATCAATAATCCTACCCTTTTAATTCCCAGCAGTCCATAAATCCGCGGCCCAAACGCCCTAGTCTTTTATTTCATCTCCCCAAACACCCTAAATTCATTTACACAGAACCCTAAATCCCAAATTCAGTAGCCGTCGCACACCATCAACGCGTCCACGAGATCCCCGCCGAATTTTTCGATTGGAAAATCTGGCGTACTCACACCCCTATCATCTCTTTACCATAAACCCATTATCTACATCCCTTTCCATCTTCAAATCTCCCCAAATCGGCTACAAAAGCATAACTTACCATAATTAAATCCATTCCCGAAATCAAACTAAACTCGTACCAAATCGAGCTTATCATAACCAAAATACCCCTAATACCACAAAATAAATCCAAAAATCAGCTCAAAAATTGTACCAATAACTTACCATAAACCAGAACCTAATACGGGACGATATACAACAATCAATACATGCAATAGGCATCGAGAGACATCAAGGAAAAATATGTCTTTCACCGTCAAAAGTCTTTGACTATCCGAGAAACATAGCAGTCAAGCCACAATAACAGAAAACCCCCAAAACCTCTTCTACCTCACAACATCAATCCATAGCTAACAACCATTCTTGAAGCGAAAGCTTTGTCCCTTTCATTCGCACTGCAACATCCGAGTGGGTCTGACGAGTCGAAATGCCGCCTCGGTTCGCTACCCAAAAAAGGTAAACTCAATCGCATCTCGACTATTTTTATTGTTTGTATAATTCTGTGTGCTATGGATTCTGTCGGTATGCTCGCATCTGTTCCGTATGCCTGAAGTAGTTGAATATATTTTGAATGAATTAAATGTGTTCGTCGGTGTATGAGTTATATCGATGTATGATCAGAAAGTCTTGTTTGGGACTATTAAGTGTCCTCACTTAAATCTTAATTCAAAATTTGTGTGATGTGTGATACAAGCGTGAGCAGTCGAATAAGGTTCTTGATGTATTGATTCATTATTAGTTCGGCTATGGATCGTTCAAATCAGAATAGATGGCCTAGGTATGCTTACTGGGGGTTCTATTGAGTTTAGAATCTATAAAAATTTATCTTAAACTGCAACTGCCAACGTGCTGAATTCATCTACTATAAAGTCTTCATATTATGATTTAGAGCAATGAATCCATATCTATGTGGTATCAGACCATTTATATGTACATCTTATTTTCATAGGAGTTATTTCGAACATCTCTGCATAGTTGTCAAAATCTGCCTTGTTTATGAGAATCATGCTCAAGAATTGATGTGGTAAAAACTTGTATTTGGCATGGAATTTAATAATCTTCTTTCGGCTAGTTTAAGTGAGAATTAAACAAAAAGGTATAATAGGAATATTCGGGCTTTTTGCGTGGCAGTTCCTACCTATGCATATGCTGATGAATTGACTTGAGTATTGTGCTTAGTGCGGCCCATTGTTTATTTGGATCATGTTTGGAACTGTTACTTTTTGGGCTACTGCAATGGGAATAAAATTGGGCAGTATATGTGCTTGAGTTTATATGAATATGTCATCTTTATTGCATTGATTAATATGGTTGGGTGTGTACTAATCCTTTTCTTTTTCTTTCTTTCACATGAAATGCATCGGAGGCAAATGAAGAGTTTCGTTACTAAACTCATCATGACTCTCATCAATTGAAGATCCGCATTTATATCCATCACACTATCCACATCAGAAATTCCAAAACCACAGGCAGAATGACACCGCCATGCCTTCGAGTCCTCTTTTAATTCCTGCCCCGCCCCCATTCATTTATTGTGACTTAATTGTCTAACATTACACTACTAGTAGAACACTTAGAACAGTTAATCTTTGAGTCGCCATTAGAAAATAACTTGATATTAGATATCTATTTCCCCTATGTCAATTGTTCTAGGCTTGCCATAAATTATTTAAGTTAACACTAAACCACTTAATAACTTCCACTCACATAACCGGTCATGTAGCAAACAATGCATTTTATGTTGGTTTTAAAATACATTTTTTACTTACAAATATCTTTACTTGAAATGCTTTTTAAACATTCCTTTTCTTAACATATTAATTAACCTAGGTTTGAACGGATAACTGCAAGTTAGCAGATCTTAAAGGATGTCTAACCCCTTCCATTTATGATAATAAATAACCCTTGCCCAGAATCTCATTACGTTTAGCAGATTATTTAATGGAGTTAGTGTTAATTTTACTTAGTTAACATTTAGGTGTCTTAATTCACCCAAACTATTTAGGTGGCGACTCCGCGAACCCTTTTAGCATTTTAGGGATTTGTTCATAATGATCAAATTATATCTGGTCTTGTTTCCCTTTAGCACCTTTTAAGCACCTTTTAGCATTTGTATTTTATTTTTAAATACAGGCAGGGATTCACTGAAATATGTTGCGGTCAAAAAAAGGCGCGACAGCATGGCGACTCTACTGGGGATAATCAGGTTCTTAACCATAGCAAACCTAGGTTTATTATTGCTTGAATTTATTTGCTTTTATTTATTTTAAATGCCTTGAAGTTGCTTGCTTTAATTTTGTATACTTGATTGCTTTAATTGCTACTTTCTTTTACTGCTTTCCTTAAACTGACATTCCTCTCATATTTCTTCCCTTACAGAAAATTCACATATCACACATTACACCGAGGTGTGCTTTGTGCACCCGCAAATTTCATTCAAATACTCAAATTTAAGAGAGTTGGTGTTTTGCGCGGAGTTGGTCGGTTCGTCCGGTCGACCGCGTAGCCTTCTCACTCGAGTAGGCCGCTCGGAAACCTTGCGTCTAGTAAGCCAAATCTTAGAAACTTAAGATAGAGCTATACCACCTTTTTTACAAGGCATGCATGCATTTACCTTAGGTGGGTCAATCATTGGCATCGTCTCCACAATTAGGAAAACACCAAATTTGTCGACGGATTTCTCAACCCAACGACCAATCAGCATACTATATGTAGCGTGACAATGCTAGTCAAATCCAAGCCTAAACATGACATGCTGAAATTGAAAAATGTACGTTCATTTTATCGTCATTTCCAACGAAAGCATTACATTTGATGGCTTGAACAAATCTATCATAATCTCGCATATTTGACGTTTAGGCATACCTCTGGCATAAAGAGGCCCCATACATATTAGGAACCGCTTTAATATGATATTTTGTGTACAATATATACTTGCTAAATGTTATCTACACCTTTGCAAAATCATGTGCTCCACTAACTCGGTTTGCTACATTTTAAAGGTTTTATTTCCCCCTAGGTCGATTCATATTTGACTAGAGGATGACAGAACATCAGCGTTTTACAAGGTCAAAAACACGATCAATGAAACGACTGATTCAAGGGCACAAGATCAAACTGACTTGGGAACTATCTCTATTCCTATGGACGAAACAGAGGTTCCAGAAAAGGGGCACACTACAGACCAAACTCAATTGTTGCAATAGATGGCAACTATGCAGGCCGAAATTGAAAGGCTCTGAAATCTCACCAACCTATCCATGAGCCTAAACACTCCACTTCAGTCTGTCTATCCAAACATCCTAAATCCTGCACCTTACCCACCTACTTCATATCCCAACTATCACACACAACCCATATACAATGCATCTCAAACACCCATCTATTTTTCATCAGACTTACCTACATACCCACAAAGCCAAATGTCTGCCATGCCCAAAGTCAGCGCAAGCCATAAGGAAAAGCCAGTCAAAGCATATACTCCTTTAGCCGAACCTTTGCTCCAGCTATAAGAAAGGTTGAAAACCGCAGGGATACTCCAGCCGATCCCAGGGAAAATTTCCAGCCCCTTCATAAAATGGTATGATGAGACTAAACGCTGCGCATACCACTCTGATATACCTGGGCATGACACCGAAAATTGTTATGCACTCAAGAATAAGATCGAAGCATTGATTAGAGAGGGGATCATCTAGCTGAAAGAAGTTTCCCCCCATGTGCACAATAACCCCTTACATTATCAACCCACACTCATCGCAGCCAAAAGCCCATCCACTAAATGCACACAAACCTCACCTGAATCCCAAGAAAAAGCCAGTCAAAACATACACCCATCTAGCCGAGCCTTTACCCCAAGTGTACGAAAGGTTGAGAGCTGCAGGGATACTCCAACTAATCCCAAAAAATATCCCCAATCCTACTCTCAGAGGGTATGATGAAACTAAACGTTATGCATACCATTCAGGGGACATCAGACACAATACCAGGAACTATTATTCCCTCAAAGACAAAATCGAGGAGCTGATCAAAGAGGGAATCATTCAGCTGAAAGAAGCCTTCCCCAATGTGCACAATGATCCCCTGCCAAATCATGATAATCCTGAAAATGCCCAGCAAAACATGATTACTGTAAATGGAGAAAGCAGTCTGAATAGGACTGTTGGACTAGCCGAGAAAGATGAGAGGGCTGAATCATCGACCTATCCCCAAAGGAATATAGATGTTTCCTTACCAAAACCTGCTCAGTCTGAATCAGTCATTTATCCAAACATGCACCACGCAGGAGTCAAAAGAATATGATACTGACATCGAATCATAATCGCGTTGAAGACCCAGCCATCTGGGATGCAGAGCAATGAGGTGACTTGAAAATTAGACTTGCACCCCTGTCCTGGCCCATCTAGAATCTTAATAAAAAGAGCGTATTAGTTTAACAGAATAAGTTGAGTCTAGACTCATATTTAAATTTTAATAATTCTTTGCTTCCTTTAACTTATAATTTGAACTACATCTGACCTGATTCCCTTGGCGGGATACGTAGGCGGCCATATCGGCTTTGGTCTCACTTTTAGAAAAAATCACAATCCCTCTTTGCTTGTAGGTTTGAACTACATTTGTCCTGATTCCCTTGGCAGGGATACGTAGACGACCATATCGTTTTCGGTCCCACCATTAGAAATTTTAAATTTTACCCAGTCTTATTTGTATTGAACTACGTCATGACCTAATTCCCTCGCTGGGATACGTAGGCGGCCTAAATTGTCTTCGATCACACCATTAGGAACCTCCCTTCTGTGTTTTATATACGACAAACATGTGCTTTCAGTTACCCAGAAAAGAGACGCGAGCAATCCCCGCCAGACGCAATTTTTGCCCAAGCGCCCCATATATTGGAAATTGGGACAACTTTGAGAGTGCACCACGAGGAGATTATGATAAGGGTTTCGGATAAGGCATTCGTTTGGTTGCGCCACATGTCATATTCGACAAATTCGACAAAACTTTTATGCATACTTCATCAAAAGTGCATTATTTTAAATAAAAAATTTATTTTCACTAACGTCTAACCAGGATAGAAAACCAGGCAGGGGTTACAGGTCCAAACAAGTCAGGCGCGCAACTATCAAGAATCAAAGCTGCAAAGTCAATATGAATCGACCGCCCCACAAAACTCACAAGTTTTCTTTGAGCGTAGGTTATTCATATTAGCAGAAACATAAAATACAACAGCAGAATCAGAAAATACAACAAGAAGATTCTTCATATTAGCATAACTAGAGAGAAGCATTAGAAGCAGAAAAGAGAGCAACAATCAAAGTTCAAATACCACAGCAAAAGCAGAAAAGATAGCATTTCAAATTTCTTCATAGTAGCAGAAGCAACAGAAGCAGAAATTGCTAGCAGAAGCAGAAAATACAAACAACGGAATCATAAAACACAACAAGAAAGTTCTTCATATTAGCAGAAGCAGAAAGAAGCAGCAGAAGCAGAAAAGACAGCAACAATCAAAGTTCAAATTCCGCAGTTTAGAAACAGCAGAAGCAAAAAAAAATGTAACAATCAAAGTTCAAATTCCACAACAGAAGCAACAGAAGTAGAAAAGATAACACTCCGCAGTTCTTTATAGTAGTAGAGGCAGCAGAAGCAGAAAAGACATCAACAATCAAAGTTCAAATTTCGTAGAAGTAGAAAAGACAATAACAATCAAACAGGAGCAGCATGAGCATAAAATAATGACAACAATAAAAGTTTAAATTCCGCAACAAAGTCCAGCACATAAGTTCGGTCACGGAGTCACATTGCAATACATGCGGTTCACAAACGCACAACATCCAGATCAGAGGCATCATTTCAAGTCATACGGTTCACAAGTACATTACGTCTGTGCAAGGACGTCATCAACATTCGTAGCATCCAGCAAGTCCGTGCATGAACGATATCAACATTCGCAGCATCCATCAGCATTCGCAACATCCAGCAAGTCCTTGCAGGAACGACATCAACATTCGTAACATTCAGCATTTGCAACATCCAACAAGTTCATGCAGGGACGACATCAGCATTCGCAGCAATCAACATTCGCATCATCCAGCAATTTCGTGCAGGGACGACATCAGCATTCACAACATTCAGCAATTTCGTGCAGAGATGACATCAGCATTCACAACTTACAGCAAGTCCGTGCAGGGATGACATCAATATTCGCAACATTCAGCATTCACATCATCCAGCAAGTCCGTGCAGGGATGACATCAACATTCACAACATACATCAAATCCGTGCAGGGATGATATCATTATTCATAGCATCCAGCAAGTCCGTGCAGGGATGACATCAACATTCAGCATTCGAAGCATCCAGCAAATCCGTGCAGGGACGACATCAGCATTCACAACGTTCAGCATTCGCAGCATCCAGCAAATTCGTGCAGGGACGACATCAGCATTCAGCATTCGCAGCATCCAGCAAATCCGTGCACGGACGACATCAGCATTCAACATTCGCAACATCCACCAAATTTGTGCAGAGATGACATCGGCATTCAACATTCGCAGCATCCAGCAAATCCGTGTAGAGATGACATCAACATTCAATATTCGCAGCATCCAGCAAATCCGTGCAGAGATGACATCAACATTTGTAGCACTCAGCATTCGCAGCATCCATCAAGTCCGTGCAGGGACGACATCAGCATTCGCAACACTCAGTATTTGCGGCATCACATCAACACAACGACGTCATCAATAACATTGCCACCACATTATACATGATGACATTTCTATTCACATAATCGCATTGCTTATATATTCATGCTTTTGTCATTTGTATCTTAACAATTATGCACTAACTTTTTTTTAAGCTTTAGCCTGCATGTACCTTAATTTAGGAGCGGAGCACAACGTGTACCTACCTCTTACACAGCAAACTGAGGCAATTTTTTTGGGGAGTCAAGCTACCCAACAAAAGGCAAATGCGGCCTCGAACGTCGATCCACTCTCCTCCGACATCCCACAACACCAATAAACTAGTGTCATCATAATTCAACACTAGAAAAAATTTGAATCTGCGTCATCCCGCCTTTAGTATTTTACCATCACGGTAGCCCAGTGTCATCATAATTCAACACTGAACAAATTTTGAATCCGCATCAGCCCACCTTTAATGTTTTACCATCACGGTAGTCAGTGTCATCATAATTCGACACTGAGATAAATTTTAAATCCGTGTCAGCCCGCTTGTCAGCCGTTCCATAATTTTCCAACACCAATAACCCAGTGTCATCATAATTCGACACTGGGACAAATTTTGAATCCACGTCAGCCCGCCTTTAGTATTTTACCATCACGGTAGCCTAGTATTATCAAAATTCGACACTGAGACAAATTTTGAATCCGCGTCAGCCCGTCTTTAATGTAATACCATCACGGTAGCCCAGTGTCATCATAATTCGACACTAAGACAAATTTTAAATGTGTCAGCCCACTTGTCAGTCGTTCCATAATTTTCCAACACCAGCAACCCAGTGTCATTTTCTATCACCACGATCCAGTGTCATCATAATTCGACACTGGGATAAATTTTTCGAATCGGCATCTTTCCCGTATATTTTTTTAATATCATTTTAATTTCGATGATCGAGACAAAATTGACTATAAGTTAACGTCTTTATCTGAAAACTATTTCATCGTCTTCAGTCAAACAGGGAGAAGTTGTTGACACCCAATTTTAACCATCTCTCTCAATTATTTGCTGCAAAATCAAACTAATTTTTAAATACCGCAAAATAACTCTTATATAAACATATATATGCATACATATGTATTTTAATAATGACATCGCATTTATATAGAGCACTCCTTAAATATCATGTCCGCATTTGTTATATTTAATAATACCCAAATAATTAAACTTGTTCATAATTTAAACTCCCATAAATTTCTAAATCTTGCTATGGCCCAAAACCATTAATCAATAACCTACCCTTTTAATTCCCAACAGCCCATAAACCCGCGACCCAAGTGTGCCAGCCTTTTATTTCATCTCCCCAAACACCCTAAATTCATTTACACAGAACCCTAAATCCTAAATTCAGCAGCCGCCGCACACCATCAACGCGTCCACGAGACCCTCGTCGGATTTACCGATTGGAAAATCTGGCGTACTCACACCCCTATCATCTCTTTACCATAAACACATTATCTACTTCCCTTTCCATCTCCAAATCTCCCCAAATCGGCTACAAAATCATAACTTACCATAATTAAATTCATTCCCGAAATCATACTAAACTCGTACCAAATCGAGCTTACGATAACCAAAATACCCCGAATACCACAAAATAAATACGAAAATCAGCTAAAAAATTGTACCAATAACTTACCATAAACCGAAACCTAATACGGGACGATATATACAACAATCAATACATGCAATAGGCATCGAGAGACATTAAGGAAAAATACACCTTTTCACCGTCAAAAGCCTTTGAGTATCCGAGAAACATAGCAGTCAAGCCACAATAACAGAAAACCCCCAGAACCTCTTCTTCCTCACATCATCAATCCATAGCCAACAACCATTCTTGAAGCGAAAACTTTGTCCCTTTCATTCGCACTGCAACGTCCGAGTGGGTCTGACGAGTCGAAATGCCGCCTCGATTCTCTATCCAAAAAAGGTAAATTCAATCGCATCTCGACTATTTTATTGTTTGTATAATTCTGTGTGCTATGGATTCTGTCGGTATGCTCGCATCTGTTCCGTATGCCTGAAGTAGTTGAATATATTTTGAATGAATTAAATGTGTTCGCCGGTGTATGAGTTATATCGATGTATGATCAGAAAGTCTTGTTTGGGACTATTAAGTGTCCTCCCTTAAATTTTAATTCAAAATTTGTGTATCGTGTGATACAAACGTGAGTAGTCGAATAAGTTTCTTGATGTATTGATTCATTATTAGTTCGGCTATGGATCGTTCAAATTAGAATAGATGGCCTAGGTATGTTTACTGGGGGTTCTATTGAGTTTAGAATCTATAAAACTTCATCTTAAACTGCAACTGTCAACGTGCTGAATTCATCTACTATAAAGTCTTCATATTATGATTTAGAGCAATGAATCCATATCTATGTTGTATCAGACCATTTATATGTACATCTTGTTTTCATAGGAGTTATTTCGAACATCCCTGCATAGTTGTCAAAATCTGCCTTATTTATGATAATCATGCTCAAGAATTGATGTGGTAAAAACTTGTATTTGGCATGGGATTTAATAATATTTATTCGGCTAGTTTAAGTGAGAATTAAATAAAAAGATATAATAGGAATATTCGGGCTTTTTGCGTGGCAGTTCCTACCTACACATATGCTGATGAATTGACTTGAGTATTGTGCTTATTGCGGCCCATTATTTATTTGGATCATGTTTGGAACTGTTACTTTCTGGGCTGTTGCAATGGGAATAAAATTGGGCCGTATATGTGCTTGAGTTTATATGAATATGTCATCTTTATTTGCATTGATTAATATGGTTGGGTGTGTACTAATCATTTTCTTTTTCTTTCTTTCACATGAAATGCATCGGAGGCAAATGAAGAGTTTCGTTACGGGACTCATCATGACTCTCATCAATCGAAGATCCGCATTTATATTCATCGCAATCTCCACATCAAAAATTCCAAAACCACATGCGGAATGACATACTAATAATGTTCATAGTAAACCCTCCAACTACCAACTTAATCGTCATCATTCTTTCATTGACCCTCCTAACCTATACCACTTGATCCCTTAGCTCCTGTCCAAAATGTCTATCCCATTCTTATACTTCGACCTACCCGAGAACCATAACTTATATCCGTCATCATTCTTTCATTGACCCTCCTAACCTATACCACTTGATCCCTTAGCTCCTGTCCAAAATGTCTATCCCATTCTTATACTTCGACCTACCCGAGAACCATAACTTATATCCGTCTACATCCTTAGCCTTAGGTCCTACCCATTCGGTCTCCTGGACACATGATTTATTAATTTTCCTCCTCTTAAGAATTTTAACTAGCTCTATGGACTTCTCCGTTAAAGTTCCAATATTCCAAGACCCTATTCTCAGCCTATCATCTCCCTGACCCCACTTATCCCTTTAACCCTCGCCCCCGTCCCCGACCGAGAACATACTTATTTAACAAAATTGCAGGTGGCCTGAATATGTTACATGTTTAGATTTGGAATAAGGTTGTTGTGTGCAAAATATTATGGAGCTTATGTAGAAACACAAATAAGTTGCGAGTGAAATGGGTGCATACTTACTATATTAAGGGCCAGAAATTTGGAATTTGTTGTCCCAACAGGCCTCATGGAAGATTAGGAAAATCTTCAAGTCTACCAAGACCCTTGATGAAGCTGGCATTGATTATTTACAAGTTCACGAGTCTTTAAAATTCTCTATTAAAAACTCTACACTAAGCTTGATGGCAATCATGACAAGGTAATTAACACGGATGTTTGGATATTCTGATACCTTTGTTTATGAATTATGGTTTGGGAAAGTTTTGATAGTTTTTACAAATTATGAGAATATCATATTTATAAGAAAAATATATCTTTTAAAATTCAAATTACATATTCAAATAAAATATCATATTTATTCTCCAAATTATTTCTCAAATTTATTAAGATAATACATCAATTAATATGAATATGATAGTAAACTGCACTTAGTAAAAGCCAACAGTGAGATGAGAGTAGTTACAGTCCTAGCTACTTCACTATCACTTATATATGCAATCATACAAGTGGATAGTGATTTTATCGGTCCGGTCCAGTTCGAGTATCGACAGATTCGGACGGGACCGATAAGGTTATCGGTCCCGGGCCAAGATCGGACCGATAAGGTTTCGGTCCTGGGACGAGATCCGGGACCGGACCGAAACCTTATTGGTCCGGTTCTCGGTCCGGCCCGGTAAGATTTTTTCGGGTCGGGGCCGGGTCCCGTTTTTTTTTTTAAATCCAATATTGAAATTGACATTCTCGGACACATTATCACGAAATTTGAACGTTAAAATCTATTGTATATCGCGAGATATTTAGCTTTGAAAAGGGAACAAACGTAACAATTTGGGAGGAAATTGAAATTGATTGCCAAGAAGGACGTTTATTGAGAAATCAGTTGCTCAAAACCGCCCTACGGAAGTTTTTCCGACTCTGTCTCAAAAACATACGTGAAATTAAAAAAAAATTAGGTCAAACGGACGTCCGAGCACAGAGTTATGGCCATTTAATATTTCACTAATTTACAACTACTTTACTTTCTTCTCTCCCTACATATATTTTATATGTCAATGTTTCAAATTAAAACATAAAGTCTACATCACATATATTTAAAACCATGTAAAATAGTCCAATATTAGGAAATATTGCAATTAAATATAAATAGGGCTTGCTGGGGGACTGGCTGGGAGAGGGGGGCTTGCTGGGGGTGTGTTACCGGGTTACCGGTCCGTCTTCTTATCGGTCCGGGTAATTTTTTTTTGGTCCGAGTATCGGTCCGGGTTTACCGGTTCTCGGATAATTACCAGGAGTATCCGGACCGCTAACAGCCCTACATGTGGACATGAAAAACTAATTTTCCGAGTAATAAAGAGCCATGAAAGGGAATGCTGGTGAAAACATAAGGTTGCAGCTGTTTATTTGCATTATCCAACGAGGGAAAACAAACTTGAAATAATGAATACTAATAGAATATTTCTCGAATATTCTTTCATTAATTGTATATCTCTTATTTTAGGTAGAATTGTATTTCTACTGTAATTATGTCTCCTATTTTAGGTAGAATTGTATTCTTATTGTAATTAGGTTGATTAGTTACCTAGTTTAGATATTCTTGTACTACTATATATATTGTACATTGTTGATGAATAAAATCAAGGAACATATTTATTTATGGTGTCAGAAGCCTAACCCTAAATATCCCACCCTAGTCGCTGGCCTCTTTTTTCGGCCGCCACCCTTCCCACGTCGGAACCCTAGCCGCCGACTTCATCTTTCGGCTGCCCCCTTTTCCCTACGATAGAACCGTAGTTTTTTCGGCCATTCTTCCCCCATCTTCCTCCTAAATTTCCTCTTCCATGTATGACAAAACCAAATTTCATCCTGCACTTCCAGTCAACAACATTAAAAACTTCATCCCTGTAACTCTTGAGATGGAAAAGGGTCAATATTCCTCGCGGGCAAAGCTTTTTAAGATCATTATCATATTTACGAAGTTATCGACCACATCATCCCTCATACATAGAATTCTGTAGACCTACCCCCGGCTTCGACTTCTGATGATGCACTCTGGTATCGTTTGGACGTAGTCATCCTCCAGTAGATATACAATACAATCTCTAATGATCTGTTGCACACCATCATTGAGACCGATGCCACTGCCCGCCAAACGTGGGAACGTTTGTAAAGTATTTTCCATGACAACAAAACTCAATGAGCGTTATACCTTGAAAATCAGTTCAAAGATGTTCATCAGGATGATTTCCAAAATGTCTCTACATACTGTCAAGAACTCAAGATGCTTGTCGACCAACTCTCCAACGTCGGCACACCAGGCACTAATCAGCAATTAGTCATACAACTTATTGCAGGCTTGAACGAATCGTATGATGGCATTTCCACCATCCTTCAACAATATACGTCGTTATCTCCATGAGGCCCATTTGAAGCTTATTCTTGAGAAACCCGGAAATCAAATGCAGCACCACTCAGGCCAGCATTGCCAACGTCGCCCTCACCACTGCCGTCGGGCCCTCTGCCGATGGCAGGGCCTCCAACTTCAGCAACCAGAACCGCAGGCCCGAGGACCCTTAACAACCCACATCTACCCACAACAACTGCTGGAGTAGGCAGTCCGACAAGGTCCATGACGGATGGAATTTCAGCAACAACTACGGTGGGAAGGGGTAGTCTCCGTTGGCAGGTAACTGCTAGAAACGACCGCGACAGTGGCAACAACCTTCTCCACGGGCTTTCTACCCATCGTGGGTCGTGTGGACCCCACTGTTATAGGCCTCTCCTCCTTGACCGTATCCGACATCCTTGTGGACTCCACCTCAGAACCGACATGACCACCCTGGCATACTTGGCCCACGTCCACAACAGGCCTACACAACACAAGCCCCCATCCCCCGCCCTCAACATATGCACCGACTGATATTGAGGTAACTATGAGAACAATGTCACTCAGCACTCCAGACAAAAATTGATATATGGACACAGGCGCCACATCTCACATGACGGCATCACAAAGTACTCTCTTGTGTTATTCCAATTTGAGTAATTCAAATTAGAATATTATTGTTGGTAGTGGACAAGGCACTTCTATTCGCGGTTTTGGTCATTCATCCTTATCCTCACCACATCCACCACTAATCTTAAATATTGTCTTCCATGGCCCCAAACTCATTAAGAATCTAATCTATATGCGACGTTTCACAACTGATAATAATATTTCCCTTGGATTTGATTCTTTTGGTTTTTCTGTGAAGGATTTTACGAAAGGGAGATGAATAATGATATGTAACAGCACCGGAGATCTCTATCCTATTTTAAATATCGTCAATAATCCAGCCTCATTTCCATCAACTTATGATGGTCTTTTGTCTTACTTATAAAATTCTAGATTAGAACATCTGGGCGATTCTATTTTACTCCTTAGGAAAAATAATTTTATTAATTGCAACCGTATTTCTAGGACTCCTATATATGAATCCTTAATTTTTGGGAAACATGTTAAATTACCATTTTCTGTAATGTCTTTCGATATCATTCATAGTGATTTGTGGACGTCCCATATTTTAAGTACGACTGGCCATCGATATTAGGTGTTGTTTTAGACGAGTTTTCCAACTTTCTATGGACTTTTCCAATTGGTAATAAATCTCAGGTTTACCTCATTTTTTCCTCATTTAGTGCTTTTGTAAAAACACACTTTGAAACAGTGGCAGAGCCAGTGTATAGCCAGGGGGCCCGGGCCCCCCCTCAAATTTAAAATTTTCCTAGTATACTACTAGTAATATTCATGATATTATAATAGAGTCCTCAATTTTCGCTCCCCCTAGACCAAAAGTCCTCAATTTTTCGCTCCCCCTAGACCTAAATAGGCTCCCCTAGACCAAAATAGGCTCCCCCTAGATCGGGCTCTCCCTAGCCCGAAATCCTGGTTTCGCCCCTGCTTTGAAAAGAGCATTAAATATTTTTAATGTGACAATGACAGAGAATTCAATAATCAATTCAAATAGATTTGCTCCAAAAATGGTCTTACCTTTCATTTTTCCTACCCTCACACCTCCTCCCAAAATGGTAAAGTCGAATGGAAAATCCGAACCATAAATAACCTAATTTGTGCCCTACTTGCTCACACCTCAATTCCCTATCAATTCTGGCATTACACACTCTCTATGGCCACATATCTCCTAAACATAATCCCAAACAAGTCTTTAGCTCAACGGTCACCCACTCACGTTCTGTTTCGTAGAACCCCTCCTACCAATACTTGCGTATCTTTAGATGTCTTTGTTATCCTCTCTATCCGATCACTTACAAACTCAAACCTCGGTCTTCCCCGTGTGTATTTCTTGGTTACCCCGCCAATCATCGTAGTTACTCGTGCTATGACTTGTCGAGTAGTAAAATTAGTATTTTACGTCATGTCCTATTTGACGAGTCTCAATTCCCCTTTGCCTCCTTAAACTCACCACATCGGCATTCCTACAACTTCCTATATGACGGCCTGAACCCATTTTAATTCATCATACATGGTCTACATTCCCAGACCCAGGCAACCACCTACCTCAGATATTCCGGGACACACTGCCCACCCAGTTCTGCCCATGGTGACCCAGAACAACCCGCCTCAAGATGATTCCACAGCCCCCTCTTGGCAAACCAAGCATCGGTCAGCCGGTCCCGCTACCCCTGCCCTTCCTCCTCTTCCTGACAGTCCCACAACATACCCCCATCCCATCTCGCATTTCGAGACACGCTCACAGACCATGGAAACTCATACCATGCATGGAATTCATAAACCCAAATGACTGTTTAACCTATCCGCTTTAGTTGTCCCTTTCTCTGTCCCTCGAAATACGAAGGATGCCTTATCCGAACCTAATTGGAAAGTTACAATGATTGATGAATATAATGCTCTTATTGATAATAATAATAATACATGAGACCTAGTACGCCATCCACCTGATACGGGGTACAAGGCTTGTCTTATAGGTGATGACAGGTCTCAACAGGTGGGAGTGGACTGTGATGAAACGTTCAACCCAATCGTAAAGCGCGCAACCATCCAGACTATTCTCAACATTGTTTTATCAAAGTCTAGGCCCATTCATCAGCTTGATGTCAACTTACATGGGGATCTTCATGAAACGGTATATATGCATCAGCATATGGGTTTCAAGAATCCTATTCATTCGTATTATGTATGTATGTTGCGGAAATTGCTCTATGGATTGAAACAGGCTCCTCATGTATGGCACCAGCAGTTCGCCGATTATGTCTCCTCTATCGTTTTTTCACACAGCAGATCCGACCATTCCCTGTTCATCTATAACAATGGTACAGACATTGCTTACCTATTATTATATGTTGATGACATCATCATCACCACACCATCGGATGCTCTCTGCCGGTCCCTTATGTCTCTTATTTCCTTTGAGTTTGCTATGAAGGATCTGGAGCCCTTGAGTTATTTCTTGGGAATCTCTGTCACTCGACATTCTGGCGGCCCATTTCTGTGTCAGAAGAAGTACACCGAAGATATCCTTGATCGTGCAGGCATGACATCTTGCAAACCATCCACATGTCTATAGACACCAATTCCAAGCTCGGCGCTGATTTCAGCCCTTCATATTTAGACCCAAATCACTATCGTAGCATGGTTGGGGTCCTGCAGTACCTCACATTCACGAGACCTAACATATCCTATGTCGTGCAATAAATTTGCTTACACATGCACAATATGACGGAAGAACACATGCATTCCCTCAAACGTATTTTACGATACATCCAAGGTACACTTCACTTTGGATTACATCTATACATGTTTTCGCTCGCTGATGTCACTACTTATTCTGATGCTGAATGGGCTGGATGTCCTGACACCCGACGCTCTACGTCTGGTTACTGTATTTTCCTCGGAGATAACCTATTGTTTTGGTCTTCCAAAAGGAAACCTACAATATTCCGATCCAGTGTCGAAGCATAGTACAGAGGTGTCGCCAAAGTCGTCTCTGAGTCTTGGTGTATATGTAACCTTCTACTTGATCTTCACTTCACGATTCAAAAGGAAATACTCGTCCAATGCGATAATATTAGGACGATATATCTTTTCGGCAATCCCATCCAACATCAGTGCACTAAACACATTGAGATGGACATTCATTTCGTTCGCGAAAAAGTGGCTCGTGGTCAAGTTTGTGTCCTTCATGTTCCTTCCAGATATCAGATTGCCGACATCTTTACCAAAGGACTTCCGCGCATACTATTTGATGATTTTCGAGTCAGTCTTAGTGTTCGTGAACCTCCCGCTTCGAGTGTGGTGGTGTAATAGAATATTTCCCAAATATTCTTTCATTAATTGTATATCTTTTATTTAGGTAGAATTATATTCCTACTGTAATTAGATCTCCTATTTTAGGTAGAATTGTATTCCTATTCTAATTAAGTTGATTAGTTACATAGTTTAGATATTATTGTACTACTATATATATTGTACATTATTGATGAATAAAATCAAGGATCATATTTCTTTAAATACTTCCAAAATATGTCCAGCACCCATTCATCACCACTGTTCGACTCGGGAATGCGTTGCACACTATGGGGTCATTTGGTTGCAAGTTAAAGCTACGCATATATTAACAATATAGGGATTAATTATGAGAAAACTTATTTATGCAAAAATTAGTTAAACAGAATTTACTTATTCATATATTAGTTAAATCATCTTCTATCATTTATAAAATAATATATAGATTCTCTCATAGCTTATATATTTTTAATCAATTGTTCGTCATAGGGGATTCAATAGATATCTCATAACTTATACATGTATTAGTTATGCAGATTTTTAAGTTGCAAAACCAAATATTATATTAGGTGTGTGTTGAATTTACACATAGCAAAGAGTAACACCAAACATATTATTACATATATAAAATTTAATGAGTACATGAATAACTTAACTCCTAACCACCTACCAAACGATTTCTATATGATATATGTTGGATATTTTCTTTTTGTTTTGAGCATTTTAATAATAAAATGTCTTCCAGTATTAAAAGTTGGAAATAAAATTTTCTTCCACTATTAAAAGTTGGAAATATTTTTTTCTTCCCCTAATAAGTGGACATTAAAGTTTTTTCCCTATTAAAAGTTAGAAATAATGTTTCTTCCACTAATAAATGGAAATTAAAGTTTTTCCTTTAACTATTTAAATTATTTTTCCACTTTATTTTATTATTATTATTCAAGAATGAATTTCTCCTGTAGAGTGATTGTCATTCTTACATTGTGAACAAGTGAAAAAATATAGAGTGTATGAAAAAATTGAGATAAGAGAGAGTTTTGTTTAGTTGAGGGAGAATGTTCTTTTGGTGGAGCTTTGGACTCAACATCTTGTCTAGAGTTCGTTGAGTAGTACGATGTTGTCGGACTGTTGTATCCTGGAGGGGACAAGTCAGAAATATTACTGTTGATCGATAAAGATTTACTGCAGTGGGCTTGATTCTCCTTAAAGAGAGTGAGATATCCGCGTCTCAACAAGATCTGTTCGGAGCAAGAAAATGGCTGCAGCAAGAAAACGGATGTGCGTGAGCAAGAAAATGGCTGCAGCAAGAAAACGGATGCGCGTTACTAACACTAACGCGCAACGGCTTTCGCGCTAGTGTGCAGCCTGAAGATATTCTTCATTTGTATTTTTCAATTGTAATTGTAATTTTAGTTGTAATTTCACCAACAATTTTAAGGAGATTCAGTAAATTGTAGGCAGATGTCACGGTGGGAGATCTTAAAATGCCATTTTGATTCAACGGTACTAATTTCAAGAGATGGAAGGATAAAGTACTTTTCTACTTAAGTCTTCTCAATGTTTCTTACGTATTAACTGAGATAAAATCAAACAAAGTAGACAACTCTTCTATGAGTGATGAATAACTTATTTCACTTCAAAAAACTTTTTGAAAAGTATGATAAAGATTCATACAAGTATCGATATTATTTACTTAATTGTCTATCTGATAATTTTTATGATTATTATGATAGAACTTACTCTAGTGCAAAGAAAATATTAAAAGCATTGCAGAGTAAATATGATACCGAAGAGGTTGAAGCGAAAAAATATGTTGCTAGTAGATTTTTTTCATTTTCAAATAGTATACAACAAATCCGTGGTAGACCAAGCTCAAGATTTTATAATAATTGTTGGAGAATTCTGGTCCAAGAAAATCAAAATTGGAGATAACCTTATTGTTTGTGGCATAATAGATAAACTTCCACCTTCTTGGAAAGAATTTCAAAAAACTATGCGCCATAAAAAAAAAAGAAAACCTATCTTGAGATATTGATAATGTGAATCCGCATGGAAGATGAAGCAAGAAACCAAGATGCACTTATGCAACTGGAAGAGAGCAATGTACAACCTGTCACAAACAAGGTAAATTTAATTACTTCAGATAATGCTGCTCCTAATTCTCACAAAAATACTTCTATGAAGCCTAAGAAGAAAATATTCAAGAAAAATAATTGTGTCAATAACCAACATGTTCAAGATTCAAGATCATGCTTTGTCTATGATAAAAGTGGGCATATTGCTTGATTATGCAAGTTTTCGGAAATGTTGTCTTGTACCTCAGGCGAACGTTACCGAAGAGCCACTGGTGGCGGTGATAACAACCATGAACATGGTGAAAAATATTGAAGGATGGTGGGCTGATTATGGTGCAAACCATCATGTTTGATATGACAAAGATTGGTTCAAAGTGTATACTCATTTTGAGGAGTCCAAACCCATCATGTTTAGTGATTCTCACACCACTCAATTGCTTGGAAATGAAGATGTCGAGTTGAGCTTCACTTCTGGAAGGGTATTAACTTTAAAAGATGTACTTTTTACTTCTTTCATGAGAAAAAAATTGATGTCTAATTTTCTTCTTAATAAAGCACGCTTAATACAAATTATTGAGTCTGATCAATATATTATATTGAAAAAGTGTATTTTTGTGAGAAAGGGATATGCATGTGATGGGATGTTCAAGTTGAACGTTGAGATGAATAAAATTGCTAATTTTGTTTACATGGATTCTTCTATTAATTTTTGGCATGCTCGTTTGTGTCATATTAATAATCATTATGTGGAATTCATGAGTAATTTAGGATTAATTCCAATGATTAAAAAGAATTTTGAAAAATATGAGGGTTGTAGTAAAGCCAAAATCACTAAAAGGCCTCATTTTTAAGTTGAAAGAAAAACAGAATTGTTAGCGTTAGTTCATACCGATATTTGTGAACTTGGAGAAATTTTAACTAATGGAGGAAATAGATATTTTATCACTTTAATTGATGATTTTTCTAATTATAAATATGTTTTCTTGATGAAAAATAAAAGTGATGCTTTTAAAAAATTTAAAGTTTTTCTCCATGAAGTAGAAAATCAATTTGATAGAAAAATAAAATGAATTAGAATTGATAGAGGTCGTGAATGTGAATCTAATGAGTTTAATTCTTTTGTTAGAACATTGAGAATAATTCATGAAATTACTTCACCCTATTTTCCTGCATCTAATGGTGTAGCGGAAAGTAAAATATAAGATGATATTAATCTCCCTTGAGGAGTTTTTTTCATTAATATTCAATATATATAGTGTACAATATTCATCCCTTATACAATAGAAATTCTAATCCTAATTGAATTCTAATCTTACCATAATTATATTTACACAATATATGGAATATATTCTAATTATGGGTAGAGATTTTACTATAAACGTTTACACACCCCATCAGTCGGAGCGGAAGGAGGCCGGACGCTGAGACTGGATCTGAAGTCAAGAAATAACTGTCGGGAAAGTCCTTTGGTGAATATATCTGCGTACTGATATGATGAGGGAACATGTAACACTCTGACATGTCCTAGCGCAACCTTCTCACGAACGAAATGTATGTCCATCTCAAAGTGCTTGGTTCGCTAATGTTGAACCGTATTGTGAGAAAGATAGATCGCAAATATGTTATCACAGTACACAGTAAATGCCTAACGCAAAGGACACTGAAGCTCTAACGGTAAATTTCTGAGCCAACAAATCTCAGCTACCACATTTTCAACGCCTCTGTACTCAGCCTCGGCACTGGAACGAGATAGAGTGGCATGTCGCTTGGCAGACCATGAAACCAGATTATCCCCTAAAAAAACACAAAAGTCGGAGGTGGAGCGTCACGTGTCCGGAACCCCGCCCAATTTGCATTCGTATAAGAGAGCAACCTGTTTGGCGCAGAGGGGTATAGGTTCAAACCATGATCAAGTGTGTCCTTAATGTATCAGATGATACGCTTAAGGACATTAAAGTGAGACTCTCTGGGGCATGCATAAATAGGCATATTTGTTGAACATCATAAGCAATATCTGGCCTTGTAAATATGAGATATTGAAGTGCACCTGCAAGACTCCTATAAAGAGTAGGATCGGAGACTGGAGCACCATCCATAGCACTGAGCTTGGATTTTGAATCAACTGGAGTAGGCATGATTTTGCAATTCAACATCTTAGCCCTGTACATAATCTCCTCTGCATACTTACGCTGACTCAAGAACATGTGGTTGGCATACCTGGTCACTGATATCCACAAGAAGTAACTCAGCTTGCCCAAATCAGTCATTGCAAATTCGATCTTAAGTAGAGTAATAATCTCATTTTTCAACTCATCGGATGAGGCAGTAAGAAAAATGACATCCATATATAGTAGTAAGTAAGCAATGCTACTATCTCGATGAAAAATGAAAAGGAAATTATCACTTCTGCGGCATACAAACTCAATCTGCATAATATACCTGACAAAGCGATCATACTACGCACGGAGGGCCTATTTCGGGCCATACAATGACTTACGGAGACGACACACATAGTGAGGGACAACATGATGGATGAACCCAGGCGGCTGATGCATGTAGACTGTTTCTTTCAGGTCCCCATGTAAAAATACATTTTTCACATCAAGTTGATGGATCGGCCAGTGTTTACCCATGGCTACACTCAGAACTTTGCGAATGGTAACCGGTTTGACAATCGGGCTGAAAGTCTTACCACAATCAATGCCTTCCTGCTGATTTATGTCATTAGCCATAAGTCGTGCCTTATACCTCTCAAGATCTCCACTGTCTCTGAATTTGTGATGAAATAGCCACATACAATGGATCACATTCACCCCATCCGGTCTAGGTACTAAATCCCACGTGTATTGTTTAGTCAAAATATTGAATTCCTCAGACATAGCCGCATTCCAATTAGGGTCTTGTTTGACCAATTTGGGGTTCTTAGAAATTGGAGAGATGATTTGGGAGACAAGTTAAATTGGACTTTCGATTTGAAAATCTCGTGTTTGGCACAAGTTTCCATTTGGTGAGTGGGGACAGTGAGTGGCTGCGGCGGCTGAATAGTGGGTCGAGACAAATGGTATGGTCAGATATGGGGAGGGTGGATGATTTGTCGTCGAAGGCACAGCGGCGTCAGAGGTACAGTGCTCACTGGAAGTTTGGCGCCGCGACGCATCCCCGAAGGGCCGCAGCGCTGACGACGATAAAAAAATATTTTGCTCACTGGAAGTTTGGCACCGCAGCGCATTGGAAGTTAGTTGATTTACCATCGGGTTGTAAAACAATTAGGTGCAAATGGATCCTAAGAAAAAAGTTAAAACCGTATGGATCCGTTGATAAATATAAAGCTAGACTAGTTGCTAAGAGTTTTAAGAAATTAGAAGGCCTGAAATTTTTTGATACTTTTTCTCCGATAACAAGAATTACATCCATTAAAATTTAAATTGATATTGCTATAATTTTTTATTTATATATTAATCAAATGGATGTAAAAACTATTTTTTAAATGGGGACTTAAATGAGAAAATTTATATGGCCAAGAAAGTAAAGTGTGTAAACTTACTAAATCCCTATGTTATTTGAAACATAAAGAAATGGCATGAGGAATTTATTTCCTGCATGATTTTAAAACAAACGAGTGTAATAAGTGCATCCATCATAAGTCTTAGAATAATTTACATGTTATTATTTGTCTATATGTTGATGATTTGTTGATCTTTGGCTCTAATATGCATGTTATTGGTGAAACTAAAACTATTCTTAGAAGCCATTTTGATATGAAATATCTTGGTGGCAAATTTTATTCTTGAAATAAAAATTACTAAAACATGTGATGGAATTTTTCTTGACAAGTCACATTATGTTGAATTTTTTTAAAAAAATATAACTTTCTCAAGCATGTTGTAATTCCTTTTGATTCTACTATTCACTTATTTCCTGTTCAAAATGAAAATGATGTGATAAATCAAAAGAAATATGCTAGCTTAATTGGAAGTCTGAGACATGTGGAAGATTGCACTATGCCTGATATTGCATATGCAGTTGGAGTACTTAGCAGGTCTACAAGAAAGCCAGGTAATGAACATTGGCATGCCATAATGAGAGTTATGAAATATTTAGTTGGTACAAAATATTATGGATTATTTTATAAAAATTATCCTAATGTACTTGAAGGTTTTTCTGATACAGAGTGGAACATTTTATCCGGTGATTCTTGTTCTACCAGTGGTTATATTTTTACTTTGGGAGATGGTGCTATTTGTTGGAAGTCAAAAAAGCAAACTATTATTGCTAATCCTACCATGGAGGCTGAACTAATTATGTTAGCTTCAGCTAGTGAATAAATAAATTGGTTGAGAGATTTATTATTTCAAATATCTTATTTTAAAAAATCAATTCCTTCTATTTTAACTCATTGTAATAGAACCGCCGCAATTGGTAGAATTCAAAATCGTTATTACAACGATAGATCTAGACCTATAAGGAGAAAACACAATACTGTGAGATCATACTTGACAAGTGGTACCATTAACGTTGATTATGTCAAATCTTGTGATAATATTGCAGATCCACTAACCAAGGCCTTGGCAAGTGAAAGGTCTAGAGCACATCGAGGGGATGTGATTAAAGCCCATAAATGCATGAGTCATATATGAGGCAACCCAACATGGGGACTAGAGATCATATAACCAGGTTCAATGAAAAATGCGAATCATATGATGACATGTTGTGAAACGCACAAATTTGTATTCCCTCTCTATGGTTTGAGTGCATTATTCTGTAACGATAAGTAGAGGTTGAGTCTATGAACTCTTAATGAATTTTTTTAGTTCTTATAGGTGGGATGTTACAGAAGCATCCTTGACAAATTTCACATATGTCAGTGTGGAAGTAGGCTGCTTCCTATGAGAATGAGCTCATTCTCAAAAACACTCATGAAATCGGGATAGCACAAGGCCGTAATGTGTTGACTGTTAAAGCCCATGTCAACACCTTAATTATTATGTTTAAGGAGTGATATTTTATTTCCCTTAAGCAGTCATAGTTTGAGACCACTACGACTCTGGAGTAAAGATTATTATTTTACTAAGTCGAGGTTCAATGCAGAGCACACCTTCCATAACAATCTACCTCCAGTTGATATACTCTCTAATTTTAATATTAAAATGAGTGGGAGATTGTTCGATATTTTTAAAAGCATTTTAATAATAAAATGTCTTCCGCTATTAAAAGTTGAAAATGAATTTTTCTTCAACTATTAAAAGTTAGAAACAATTTCTTCTTCCACTAATAAGTGGACATTAAAGTTTTTCCACTATTAAAAGTTGAAAATAATTTTTTCTTCCACTAATAAGTGAACATTAAAAAATTTCCACTATACAAAGTTGAAAATCATTTTTCTTTCACTAATAAGTGAAAATTAGAAAAAATCTACTAACAATTTAAATTATTTCTCCACTTTATTTTATTATTATTCAAGGATGAATTTCTCTCCTATAAATTGAATGACATCCCTACATTGTGAACAAGTGAAAAAATTATAGTGTATGAAAAACTTGCGATAAAAGAGAGTTTTATTTAGTTGAATGAAGATGTTCTTTTGGTGGAGCTTTGATCTCAACATCTTGTCCAGAGTTCGTTGAATAGTACAATGTTGTCGGGCTGTTGTATCTTAGGGGGATAAGTCAGAAAGATTACTACTTGGGGGATAAGTCAGAAAGATTACTACTGGGGGATAAGTCAGAAAGATTACTACTGATACAATAAAAATTTGCTATAGTGAGCTTGAATCTCTTTAAAGAGAGCGAAATATTCGCGCCTCAAGATAAATATATTATTTCTTTATTTGTATTATTTCAATTATAATTGTAATTTCAGTTGGACCAACAATATATTTCTTGTCAAAGCCACTGTGACCCTCACTTTGATTCACTTTTTCGAGTTATATCCAGAACAAGAAAGAGACATGGTATCCGAGGTAGTAATTGATAAGAACACATGACGATCACTCGCGATTTCATTTCCTTTTTCTCTCGTACCATGTATATGTCAAACAGGAAAAAGATTCGGTGGCTCATGAAAACAACATGGTAATAAACATACAAAAAATACGAAAGCAACTTAAATTGGATAAAAAAATATATCTAATTTTTTTAAATAAGACGATCACACACTTAATTATTATAATATGCGAGCAGGTAAATGACTTGGGTTTGAGAAGTGAAAACCAAAATTCCTAATGAGGGAATTCAAGGAAATACAAAAATTAATGTCATACTTAAGATTCAAATTGTGGCCTAAATCAATTTTATAAATTTCCTTAACTATTGCATACAAAACATTTCTTATGTCGAGAGGACTCAAAAGTTGAATTTGTTGGAAAATATAATGGATGTACGGAAATAGTAAATTACCATCACTAGTGCTTTGAAAGGATAAACTATACAGATTACAATAGTTAACAATCTTGTAGCCAACAAGAGTTGTTGCAACAACAATGAGTGTTGAAGATCTTGATCTTCATTCTTAAATCTGTCTTGGAGTCTTGGATCTTGAGGTTGGAACTGCAGCAAGCCCCTTGATCTTTATAACCGGAAATCAAGAGAAACTAAATCTAGTAGTATTATAGTTGTGTTGCTGAGTTCAGTGATATTCACTTGGTCCTTAAGACAATATTGCCCCGTATTAATCCTTTAACGACTATTGGCAATTCGTCTCCCAAAATAAAACAACAACAAACAAATGAGCAAAGGAAACTCAAGTGTTTCTCAAAAAGAACCTTTTGAGTATATGAAAATATGCTAGAGAGGAAGAGTTTTCAGAAAATATGAAATCATACAAGTATGGAGTGTCTTTCTAATTGAGCCAAAGGCCTCAATATATAAGTGTGTAAGATGGTCTTTCAATTGCCCCATAATGACATTCAATTGCCCATAATGACACTCAATTGCTATGTAATTGATGGTCTTTAATCCCCAAGTAATTCAGCAAAATAATGGTCCAAGTAATGACCATTATTTGGTGGATTCAATGCCATTGAAACCCCCCAACAGCCAAATTTTTGGGATTCCATCGGACCAAAAATTGTCCCGTTAGAGCCGCGACGCCTCAGGGAGGCACCAGTAGCCAAAAACCATCCAAGTGTCGCGGCGCCTCGGTGCTGCAGCCCTTGTGGTGGTGGCGCTGCGGCCCTTTTTCTGATCTTACACCTATGTACACTTCTTCCTTCATTTACCAACGTGGAACACGTGTCATTTAACCAACGACCATCCATCATTCTATGTCTCAAACGTTTACTCACGTACCAATATCTCTTTCACTAATGAAATTTACAATACTTGGCACTACGTGTGCACGTGTGTGGAAACTGCGTTTCCGACGTGCGGGATCCCAATTGTTCGAGTAAAAATAATGGGTTAAACTTAACAACATATTAGTAAATTTCCAACAATCCCCTCTTAAAAGAGATTTTGGTGCACACACACGATGTCTTTCTAGCAATCTTTCGGTGGATCGATGTTGCATCTGGATAGGTAGCCGTATCTTTGAACCTTTCATAGTAGAATACGATAGGACTTACTTACTGCGCGGTGAACGCGATATCTTGAACCATCAGTGTTTAATGTAAGCCAAGACAATGGTACCAACACAACAACTTTCTTACAAGGTATCATGATATACCCCACTTCATAAGTATTAGGAACCATTAAAAGTTTCCCCAAACCTAACCTCAACTGATGAGGAACATAAGAGGTTTTGGAAACTTAAAATTTACCCACCATGCAGGTAGAACTTAATGTCTATCACGAGAATGGACTTGGATTCATATTTCTATGTAGAAATCATTATCCTAAGTGTTCTTTCTTCCACCGAAGCGCTCCACTGAACTTTTACGACTTAATTTTCCCATTGAACCTAATTCCTAGGATCTCCAGTCAGTAAGGTTGGGTGTCCGCGATATCAGTTCTTAGTGATTGGGTTTTAGGATCATTCCTCTAGACAGGCAGAACATCTTGATCTTCGGGTAGTCTCTTAATTAAAGGGTCTGTTATATCCTTTGATTTAGTAATCAAGGATGTGTCACCTGATCAACTGCCATACGGTATTGTGTCTGCGATAGATATGTCCACACGCCGTCATCTGTGCCCTTACAGTGTATAACTGACGTAGGCACGAGTTACTCCTAATAAGGGACATCCTCTAAGAGGTCGTGAAGTTACTCAACTTCTCATCATGCTTTGTATAAAGCGATAAACTCCGATTCCATCATGAATCGGCCGATGCAAGTTTTGCTTAGAGGATTTTCTTAAGACACACCATGCACATCCACTTGTGGCTTTGGTGTTCTTCAGGTCTGATGTTCAGTTTGCATCACTGTGTTCTCCTAGAACCGCTGGACATCCAGAATATCATACTCCATAGATAAGCGAATAATTCAGATGTCGTCACATCCAATTTAATGTCTTATATGGATTATTTCCAGTGAACCTTAGTTCATCTGATCTACTTTGTGAGCCTATACCAAGTCATTCGTGGTGTGTAAATTACATTAAACTACATGTGACCTGCGCATATCGCTTCTGGCATATGGGTGCACCATGATTCCAATCACTTCCCATGATTCATATCCATTGGTGACTTCAATGAGACTGTCAAACACTTTACAGATAAGTTTAGAATTTGAAAGTCTGTTAGATGTCTTAGAAATCACAATTTCCTAAGATGACATCTTTAATACCCATATCCTTTATGTCGAAACACTGTTTCAACCAACTTCTAGGATCAACCTATGATTCTCTTTGTGATCAACATGTCGTCTCTGTAAATGCATATCATGAACGAGTCATAATTACCTTTCATGTAGACACATTTATCACGCATATTCGTAGAGAAACCCTTCGATAGTAGAGTACTATCAAATGTCTGGTGCCAACGCTTTGGGGCCTGTTTCAGCCCGCACGGAGATTTGATAAGTCGACAAACTTTCTTCTCTTTCCTGGAACCTCATACCCCTCGGGTTGTTCCGTATTACTCTCTTCTTCCACTGTCGGATTTTTGGTTTTCTAACTGTTGACTTTCTAGCTTCAGAGTCAATGTTTCTGTAGTCAAATTCATTGTTTCTGTTCTACCTGAAACTTCCAGGACCAAAATGTAAATATTTCAGGGACCATAAAGGAATTTCAGGAAGAAGCCCAACATTCCATCAAACCAACTCTCCGATTAGGAAGGCTGCCTTAACATCCATGTCACGCAAGACTGTGATGACCCTGTACTCTGGAGGTTAAGATTTCCATATTGGAGCACATGTTCAAGTAACCGAGGCCTTATACTTGTCAGTAAATCCATCTGTTTTGTACTCAATTTGAGTATCAACTTTTACAACCCAGAGGTTCTTTTCCCTGAGGAATATCAACTTTCACACAAGTGTGGTTCTATCTGATGGAGTTTATTTCTCTCTTCTTAGCTTCTTTCCAAAGCAGCGCTTCTAGAGATCACAATTATTTATTAATTGTTCATGGTTCATCCTCAACCATATAAGCTATAAGGCTTGGAATAAGTCGTTGTCCCCTCTTTTGTTCTGTCTCGGTTCAACATCTAGAATCCCTGAGTTTTGTAGATCTAAAACATTGAGTTTCGGATATTCAGCAACTTACGAGTCCTGTAGATCTGAAGCTACTAGTTTTGTACACTCAGACACTCGCAGGTTCTTGTTAACCTTGATCAATTACTATTTTTTCCTTCTTAAAGAAAGTTATCTTCAAAGAATTCAACATTCTTTGATCCAAGATGCCATAAGCACTACTGTTATTTGCAGATCCAGTGGATATGCAATTCTATAGTCTTAGGTCCAACTTGACCTATTTTGTATTAGGTACATCAACCATTGTCACACATATCTCGGCCATACGGATCTGCGCTTGGCAAACACCATTAGTCTGAGGTGAATATGGAGCATTCATTTGATAAACGAGGCTTCACATTTTCCCCCTCTATCCCTACAAATTACTCAATCCGGGGCCTTTCAACTTCTGCTTCTAAAGTGTCGCGGCCCTTCCTGGAGGCGCCGCGGTGCCTGAATTCTAGTAGCCAACCAGGCTTCAAGCGGCGCGGCTCTTGGCAGAGGTGTCGTGGCGCTCCGACGGGGTTTCATCTTTGTTTTTCAGCAAATGATGCAATAAGTTGTACCATCATCAATGAAGATCACAACGTACTTATCTCTCCCATTTATTTATACGAATGTCAAATTATTCACGTAGGCGTGACTATGTTATAGAGGAGCGGTGCCTCTTTCGCTATTCCTTCGACGGAATGGAAAGGTGTTTTTGCCTCTTTGTCTACCTCACACTCATTTGAGGGTTTATGTCGACAGACGACAACAATTTCAACTTAACTAGTTTTGAATGACTTTCCATTTAACGTGTTTTAATATATGAAGGCATAGAAGCACGAATTACAAATATATCATCCATTTGGCTACAGTCTTACTGTACCATTCTTAGTTATTGTAGACATGTTGGACTAGACTCAAGCCAGTTTGACCAAAAGCGTCCTTGAACCAAGTTTGAGACATGTATCACCTCTTGTTAGAGTGATCCCATTTCCTTAAAACCTTTTGAGGACAACCTCTTCAACTCCTTTTACTTTGGAGGTGGTGTTGCTTCACATGAACACCATCTTGCCCGTGGTTAGGGCGTAACCGGATCGTATGAGATCTAGATATTTTGGCCCACTCTAGTTTCTTTGGCAGACTGAGTGTCCAATTACTTTTCTGCCTTTCTTTTGGTCTCAGATCATTCAAGATCTGGAAATTCTGGCCCACTCCAGTTGCCCGTAGGCTTCGTATGACTGAGTGTCCAATATCGTCATGTCATATGACGGATCTGCCCCACTTCAGTCGTCCATAGACTTTGTATGACTTAGTGTCCACTACTATCCTATCAAAAGACGGATCTTCTGTCGGAAATGGTGACATATTTGTCTCTAGTCCTTGTCCTTAGTTCTCTTCCCTTTCTTAGGATTATCCATAAATCCAGTTTATTACAATCTAAGTCCATTTCTTTTAGGCCGTTGTTTATAACAGTCCAATTTTTAAACGGGAAGGTCAGTAGTCCAATTTCTGATTTTAGGGTGTAGGGAATATAAGTTTTTAATGAAAACACTTCATATTCCTAGCCTTGTTTTATTCCCTTTTATTCAGAAAATTCTCTACACATATTCTGGACAAGGAAGACTAATTAACTCATACCTTTGGAATCTGGCCCACGTCAGTGACATATCCAAATTATCATTACCATAGGATGGAGGCTCTCTGCTATGAGATGGAACATCATCTTTAGTCTTCTCCTCAGTTGACAACCTCAACCTCTTGTGGAAACAAGCGCCCACCACTCCCGAAAGCGGTTATAACAACTCTTATTGATCCTTAGCCTTGCCATCATGACTATCAACAATATCTTCAAGTTTAGGATCATTTAACAAAGATCTCCCCTTTGACGGAATAGAACTGTAATATCGTCAAAGAGAGACCCAAAACTAGGATCAGATATGATGGCATACATCTTTCTAGCACTAGTACCAATATTTTCTTAAGTTGTTGGAAAATACAATGGATGTACGGGAATAGTAAACTACCATCACTAGTGCTTTGAAAGGATAAACTATACAAATTACAATAGTTAACAATTTTATAGCCAACAAGAGTTGTAACAACAACAATTAGTTGTTAAAGATCTTGATCTTCAGTCTTAATAACGTCTTGGAGTCTTGGATATTGAGGTTGAAACTGCAGCAAGCCCCTTGATCTTTATAACCTGAAATCAAGAGAAACTAAATCTAGTAGTATTATAGTTGTGTTGCTGAGTTCAGTGATATTCACTTGGTCCTTAAGACAATATTGCCCCGTATTGATCCTTTAACGACTATTGGCAATTTGTCTCCCAAGATAAAACAACAACAAACATATGAGCAAAGGAAACTCAAGTGTTTCTCAAAAAGAACCTTTTGAGTATATGAAAATATGCTAGAGAGAAAAAGTTTTCAGAAAATATGAAATCATACAAGTATGGAGTGTCTTTCCAATTGAGCCAAATGTCTCAATATATAGGTGTGTAAGATGATCTTTCAATTGCCCCATAATGGCATTCAATTGCTATGTAATGATGGTCTTTAATTCCCAAGTAATTCAGCAAAATAATGGGCCAATTAATGGCCATTATTTGGTGGATTCAATGCCATTGAAACCCCCTCAATAGCCAAACTTTTGGGATTCCATCGGACCAGAAACTGTCCCGTTAGAGCCGCGGCGCCTCAGGGAGGCACCAGTAGCCAAAAACCATCCAAGCGTCGCGGCCCTACCCTTGGGGTGCCGCGGCGCCTCAGTGCTGCAGCCCTTGTGGTGGTGGCGCCGCGGCCCTTCTTCTAATCTTACACCTATGTACACTTCTTCCTTCATTTACCAACGTAGAACACATGTCATTTAACCAACGACCATCCATCATTCTATGTCTCAAACGTTTACTCACCTACCAATATCTCTTTCACCAATGAAATTTACGATATTTGGCACTACGTGTGCACGTGTGTGGAAACTGCGTTTCCGACGTGCAGGATCCCAATTGTTCGAGTCATAAATAATGAGTTAAACTTAACTCCACATTAGTAAATTTCCAACAATATATACATAAGGAAATTATTTTTATGTTATTTGTAGTAAATAAATTTGATGAAGGAAAGTTAGGGTTAGACCAAGGTACCTAGACCCTATAAATAGAGATGTTTTCCTCATTGTATTTCATCCCTCAAGAGAAATAAAGAACTCTCCTCCCTTTCTCCACAATATTCTTATTCTAGTTTTGTTCTAGTCTTATTATTTCATAACACGTTATCAGCACGAGTCTCTAATAATTTTTATCTCCATCGTGATGTATTGGTTGAGCATATGGTGTATCAATCAACAATTCGGTTTGTCATCCTTATGCCTGGTATGCTTCCTAGATTTCCATTTGATTTGATATTGTGTTATAATTGGCAGTGCATGTCTGCCGAATAATTTGTTGCTAAAGTAGTTGATTCTAGTGACATATCTTATTCAGTGTGATAATTAGTATATATATCTATCTCCTAAGTATTGTTTTTAACATAAATGTTCAAGTTTAATTTTCTGTGCTAATTCTCTTGTGGAACAAACAGTATGTTTAAATATATTTCTTGTCGTGTTAGATTTTATATGATATATGCCGCAGTATTTGGATTTACGTTCATATTTCATGGTCATGTATTTTGATGCATTCTAACCACACCAATTTCGACTTACTATGTAAATACATGTTTGCAATGGACCATGGAGATTGGATTAACTATTAATTGCAAGAATATTTTTTTTATCCTGATGGGATTAGATCTTGAATTTTGTAAATTCAATTTAAAAGAGTAATGTGACACCATAAGTGATTATATTACACGTTCTTTATTGTAATGAAATTTATTAACTATCGGAAGTGGTAATATATTCTTATAGGCATATTGTGATAACAATTGAAGATATGTTAGAGAAAATATGTCTCGATTTGCTCCTGAAGTAGCAATATCTTAAAAGAGGTTGTAAGCGATTATAATTCTATATGGTTAAGGCACGTTGAGAGATGTTTTGTTCCTGAAGAATGAAAACTTTTGATGAATGTTATAAGTACATATCCATTCCCTGAAGTGAATGTGACAATATGGAGTAAATATTATATATACAGACGTGTATTTGGTTGTGACGTTATCACGATTCACCTTCAGAAGAGGTAGAATAGTTGAGAAAAATATTCTAAACATTTTATACTTTATTCCCGAAGTAGTAAACTCAAAATTCTGCTCCCGAAGTAGCAAATTTTAAACTCTACTCCTTAAGTAATAAATCTTTAAACTCTACTTCGGAAGTAGTAGAACTTTGAAAGTAATAAAACTTTGAATTTACCCCTGAAGTGGTAAATTTTTGAACTTCACTTCCGAAGTAGTAAAACATTGAACTCTACTCTCAAAGTAGTAGAAACTTTAATTTTTACTCTTGAAGTAGTAAATCTGAAATTACCTCATGAAGTACTAAATTCAAAATTTATTCCTGAAGCAGTAAGTGTCTGAAATTTACTCCCGAAGTAGTAGAACTCTTAAATTTACTCTCGCATTAGTAAAACTTTGAACTTTACTCTCGAAGTGATAAAGATTCTCACGTTTTAAGAATAAAACCACCATATACACGGATATCAAATATACTCCATATGATAATTGAGAAGAGTTATACTAATTGAAATGATAAAATCTTTCTAAGGGCAAATGACATTTTTATGGCCAAAAGGATCCTTCGAATTATCATGTGTAAACTCTCTTTATTTTGTGATTCAGTATGTTAGCATATTTCTTTTCTTTCTTAATCGTTGTTAGCATATTGCTTCACCGTACTATTATTTTTATTCTTTATATTTTATTGTCTAAATCAAATTATGCACATGCTTAAATGTGTTATTATTGAAATACTATGAAGTTCTAATACCATCTTAAGAATTTAATATCATGGCATATGAAGATGAAATTGACATTCTAAAAATTGAATATATGCAGTTGAAAAATAATTAAGAAATCTGATAATATGTATGTTGTATTGTTAGAGAAATATTATTTTGTGGTATAAAGGTCATTGTTGTACATATATGTCGTATGTCAAATCATCAGAGATAATTTGATTATGTATCATTCTAAGGCAAAAGGATATAAATTGTGTAGAATAATATCTATTAACCATTATGAAATACTAAAGTTTAGAACTTACTTTTCATCATTTATAAATTGTATTGTCTTTAAATATTCATTTTATTACTATTTACTTCATGACACCAGCAGTGTCTAACTATAACTTCTTTTATGATACCAGCAGTATCTAAGCAATATTTGGTTGTACAAAATTAATAATCAAGTGCTCCAGAAGAGCTAACTATTTATCTGGAAGATCATGACACTATTTATCTAGAAGATCATGACATCAATAGTGTCCAAACGATATGTGTGATTATGGAGAATAAAATACAGTCTCCTGAAGAGCCTATATATTTTGTCATTCATTCTAGATTGTAATATACAAAGTTGTTATTTCGAAGTACAAGTTATAGTAAACCCGAAGTTTACTAAAGTAAATGACTATCATATTGAAGCTATAAATGATTGGATGACTAAATCATAGTGAGTAAGGAATATGTATATGAAAGGTTACAATCTTTATTCTCCAAATTGTATTACACAAATATGAGCATGATGAAATCACATGTCACGATAAACCAGAAGTTTATTGTACAAAATAAAATTCATATTATAATAAACTAGAAGTTTACTAAAATAAATAGCACATGACATGGTAAACTTGAAGTTTACTAGTACAAATAATTTTATCAATTGACGTGATAATTTTGATTATCCTGATTAAAATTTGATGTACTAAGTTTGTATTCGGAATATATTGAAGAACTAGAAGATTCTTCAAAAATTAATTTGCTTGTTCTCATGATAAGTTGATTACACCAGCTAATGTTGGGATTGAATTCCCTAAATTTTGAAAAATATAAAAGGTGAATAAGGGTCCGTTCACATGTTATGTGATGTCTTAAATAGATGTATCGATAAGACAGTCACATGTGCGTTTATTGTCAACCTGCAGCTTGACATTTACAAAGTTGCTTGCTCAAAATAATTGAATTGAGATTATAATTTTCAGATTATGTAATCAAGATAATTCATCTTCTTAATGTTGGTTTATATTCAAGTTGGTTTAGTGTTGAATGCCTCTGATAAATAGCTAAACCATTGCGAATGAGAACAAAGCTTCATGTGTTGATCTGAAATATGATATATTGCATACAACGATGTTAGTATGCTTCAGACTAATAAATTATGATAAATTCTCCCCTCATAATTGGTCAGGAACCAAATATTTTCATCTAATAGTTTTATTGTGCGGTATATGATTAATGAATCTACCACGATGCACACAGATGAATTTCCCAAAGAATGTGAAAATTATGTTAGTTTTTCTAACATAAGGCTAGAGAGAATAAAAAAATTAAGAAATATATTGTGAATTATCACCGGTATGATCCTCGTTCAAACGATAATTCAAGTCAAATGCTAGAAGCATTTGCTGACCCAACTATTTCATATTTCAGCTGTAAGATGCTCCTAAATGTCCATGAAGGGCATGATTTACAACATGCATGAAACATGGTAGACAATTAGGGTTTTAAACGCAATAATCCTTGAAAAGGGAGAGGAGTAAATGATCATAATAAGGAGGCAATGTGCTCTTGAAGAGCCTACGACATAACACTTCATAAAATCTCGTACGAGGTTCAGGTACCTGAAAAATAATAAAGTGATAAGATCTTAATATGTTATGTCTAATTGCAAACCGATACAAAATGATATCTCATCGATGATATATTTGATACAATATAGTGCGCAATATTGTATAATATTATGAGGATCTGAATTCTACGTCTCTTAAAGCATATTGATGTAGAAATAATTATCAAGTAGATGTATCTTGGTAAGAGTAAATTTACTGAACTTGCAGTCTCGACATTAGAAGATGTCGTGTAAATAAAAATTATCTCAACCTATATGGCTTACGTGACAAAATTTATATGATTTTTTTTTAAGGATTCAAAATGCTTGAAACATATACAAGTTATTTGAAAAACTTGTTTGTAATCCATAAATTAATTAAATGAACCAAGGTTGATGTACTGAAATCACCTTAATAAATATTTATTGATGAAGGGTACAAAGATGACTATGTTTAACCTATTTCCTTTATGATATTCAAAATCTTTCATAAGGTTGTGCAAGTTGCTGACTTGAATGTGATTGGAGATTTTGAAGAGTTTTCGAAAAGCAATAAACTACCTGCTAAAAGAAGTTGAAATGAGAAAATTAAATTGGTCCTAAAGTACTATATATTTATTCAATTTATGCATTTATTTATCTTGCTATAACTATGAGCATGATTTCTTCCTTACACAGAATATTGAAATAAGATAAATTGCATATTATCGATTTGATGAGAGATTTCCCCCCCCCCCCCCCCCAAAATTAGGGGGAGAGAATAATAAAATAAAAAGATTTTTTTTGTGGAAATATCCATCATCGTCTCATCTTGATCTACGTGCTTCTATTAGCGAGCAAGAGATCCAAAGATTATTCACTTGCAGAAAATAGAAAATCAAATGCAGACGCATTTACAGATTTGAAAAGGATTACTGAATCACATATCCCTGCAGAGAATGTCCTAATTCGGATTGATGTCCTTGTAGGACCATCTACTAGTGTCATAGCAAATGAATCCAAAAGCACGCCTGAAGCATGATAGACCGTTGTGTTCTAAGGATCGGAATCCTAGAAAAATAAAAATAAATAGTCAACATGACACTAAGAATAAATCTCATAAAGAAATACAAGATTTGATCAATCCTGATATTCTTGAAGAAATCAATGAGTCGCAAACTCAAGAAAATGAAGAAACAACAAAAATTCAATTGATGTTATGACTATTTGAATCACTTGAAAGTAAATGTGGTTTGAAATACACACAACCTTAAAGGAAGATAATACATCATGCATTGCTCAATTGAAGGGAGGATTCATAAAAGGAGATACGACAAAAGCACATTTCACCAAAATTGTTCTTCACACACGAGCTTCAAAATAATAGTGATGTCAACGTGCAACAGATTCATTCAAGTGATAAGGTGACTGATTTGTTCACTAAGTCTCTACCACCTGTAACTTTCGAGAAGATTGTGCACAAGATTGGAATGTGAAAACTCAAGCATTTGGACTGAAGTTCTCAACAGGGGGAGTTAATACATGTTGTACTCTTTTTTCCATATAAGGTTTTGTCCCACTGGGTTTTCCTTATAAGGTTTTAATTATGCAACCAAAATGTGTATTATTAGAAATGTGTACTCTTTTTTCTTCACTAGAATTTTTCCCACTGAGTTTTTTCTAGTAAGGTTTTAATGAGACATATTATCTACCAAATAGACATTCAAGGGGAGTGTTATAAATATTATTTATTATTATGAATGTCTATCTCTACAAGGAAAGTTAGGGCTAGACCAAGGTACCTAGACCCTATAAATAGAGATCTTTCTCTCATTGTATTTCATCCCTCAAGAGAAATAAAGAACTCTCCTCCCTTTCTCCACAATATTTTTATTCTAGTTTTGTTCTAGTCTTATTATTTTATAACAAAAATTACATATTTTATCTAATAATTATTATTTTTAAAATGAGATGATTATACACTTCTAATATATTATTTTGCTTTCTAAAAGTCTTCAAACCAACTTGGATAATTTTATTTAAGACAATGGAAATCACCTTCAAAAAAGGAAACGAGGAGGGATACAAGACAATGCGTCAAAAGCTAAGCACTATAAATATAATTAAAGAATAAGATCTGATTCTCTGTGAAAGCAAGTTGATGTAAAAATTAAAATTAAAAAGGTTAATAGGGTTGCATGATGGTCTCTTTAGTTATTCTAGATTAGCTAATCACTAAAAATAGGGGTGTCTAAGCATTTATGCTATCATCCACATTGCTAACAGCTTAAAGTGCCAAACAAACAACATTTGTGATATAAGGTTGCATGTTGAATTGCTCATTTGCTCGACAATTATTAACACGCTCAACTCAACAAAATAAGTCAAGTTCAAAAGTGAAGATACGTATGTAGAACAAAAATTTTACTTTAGGGTGTATTTGGTACGATGAAAAATATTTTTCTATTATTATTTGTTTGACTGCATTAAATATTTTGAAAAAGGTTTTTCTCAAAATAGGAAAAAATAGAAGAAAATATTTTCCTTATAAAATTTGAGGAAATACATTTTCCGAATCAATAAAAACACAACAATGTATTCCGCCTAACCCCTCCATCCCCACTTAGCCCCTTGTCTACCCCCGCCTACCCCACCCCACACCTCCGCCTACCACACTCCTCACCCGTATATATACCCTCACGCCTTTTATTCCCACTACTAGAAGTTGTACTCCGAATTCAAAAACCTCGTTTTTGTTTTGAATATATGAAAATGCTCTTATAATGACATTTTTCAACTTGCGACCAAACACAAAAGAAATGTAGGAAACTCACTTCTTTTTCGAAAAAAAAATTTGGAAAACATTTTCCGTACCAAACACCCTTAAGTTGGGCCTCTACAAGATAAGTCTAATCAGTGTGCTTCAAATCTTAAGGCCCGTTAGAGTTTTCTAGAGGCTAATCCACTCTAAATCCTAACGCACGACTATAAAAAGGGTACATATTTCGGCATCTCAAATATCCATAAATTCATGAAATATGCACAAAGAGATCAAGACATCAAATATTATATTTTTCAAAGCTAGCCGAAGTGATCAAGGGGCGAGCACTCTTAAAATCAACTCGAATTATCGAAGTGGTGCCCAACGTTCTTAACAACCAAATACATCACAAGGAGATTCAAATCATCCTACGTTCGAGAAATATACTACTAACAGTCTTGAATCACAGAAAAAAATTAGAAATAAAGAATCAAGGGAATACACAAAATTATACTCACAAACTTGATAAATAAAATTACTTATTTTTATTTGTTTTGTGATTGCAGATTATTTTTCATAATTAACAAAATTTGTTGCAAGAACGTCTTATGTTTGACAAATTAATACTAGATAAATATTTTGGTTTTAAATTATTTAAATTATAGATGATGCGATTCATAAGATTCAAATTGAAATTAACGGTCTATTAATACGCCTTGAAACTTGAATAAGTGTCACCTTCATTTAGTATTAAATTCAAGTTGAGCAATTGTGGATGGACCACACAGCACTGAAATAGAAAAATTAAAGTGGTTTTCTCAAAACCAAAAGAACAACCTAACAAAATCTTCATTTGGTATATATGAACTACATATTTTTATAACGGTTAGAATAATATTTTTAATGGTTAGAATAATATTCTTAATGATAGTATTAATGTAAAGATTCTTATTATGGTAGGATATTATTAACATTAAATAGGAGATAGTATTAGAATTAAATAAGTGATTAAATAGAAATATATATATTTATTGTATGACATGTATATATGCTTGCCTTATGGAATAAAGAAAGATGAGAAAAATGTTTTTTCATGGTATCAAAGCTTAAGGAAAAAGATCCATCTTCCTAAATATCAAAAATTTCTTTTCAAAATAATTTTTTTTTTCCTTTTTTCGGCTCCTCCTCCTCCTAGCCGAAATCCTCTTGATTTTTTTTTTTGTGTTTTCCATTGATCATCTATCCAACTATCATCAACATGTCTGAATCTAAGTCATTTTATCACCCCGCTTTTACAGTATCTAATATCAAAACTCATGTCCCCATAACTTTACAAATGGAGAATGTGCATTATGCTTCTTGGGCGGAACTTTTCAAAATATGTTGTCGTTCTCACCGGGTTCTTCACCACATCATTTCCCCGGAAAAAGACAAGGAAAAAGTTTTGACATCGGATGAAGAAAAAGAATTGTGGGATGTCCTAGATGCCACTGTTCTTGGTTTGATATATTCAACAATTTCCACCGATTTGTTGCACACGATCATGGAAACAGATTCTAAAACAATTGATGCTTGAAATCGATTACGGGACATTTTTTATGATAATCAAAGCTCCCGTGCAGTTGCTTTGGAACAAGAGTTCTCCAGTGTTGATATGGAAGATTTTCCTAATGCCTCCGCTTATTGTCAACGCCTCAAAGTGTTGGCGGATCAATTAAAAAATATTGGTTCCCCCGTCTCCGACAACCGTTTGGTTCTACAACTTGTTGCCGGATTGACAGAGGCATATAGCGGAGTTGTCACCGTTATCCGTTAAAGTAACCCGCTTCCGTTATTCTACAAAGCAAGATCTATGTTAATCCTAGAAGAATAAGACTTCTCTAAAAAGGTTGCTAACACAACCGAATCGGCGTACATGGTCACCAATGATGGAAATAACCGGGGTCAAAAAGGACGGCATGGGAATAAAAAAAGGTGGAAACCGCGCGAAACGGAACAATCGCATTCCGTGGTGGCGGCGGACGGGTATGGCGGCAACGGCGGCAGTAGCGATGGTGGACACTTCAAGCAGCGACCACAGTGGGCACAGCCACAATGGAATTGGCTGGACCGCTTGTCGCTTACCGCTTCAACCAATCAAGCGGGCCCAATTCCACATTTTCATACCCAGCAAATCAACAGTCCACTATTTCTCCTTCACGCATTTGTTTGCGGTTTGTCGACCAGCTTGGGCCGAATTTACAAGCCCAACGGTGAGGTTGGGGCGTGCGTGGCGGGACTACCTTTGGGCCTCAGGTGTGGAACGAGGCCCACTCAACAGTGGGTCAACCGGCGGACATTGAACATGTCATGCACACGCTCGGGCTTAATCCACCAGACACGAATTGGTATATGGACTCAGGTGCAACGTCACATATGACGTCATCCCAAGGTAATCTTACGTCCTATTTTAATTTGAGCAAATCAAATGGTATAACTGTCGGAAGTGGTCATTCCATTCCAATAAAAGGATATGGTTCTACTAAATTGTCCAAACCAAATCCACCATTAGCCTTGAAAAATATTATTCATGCACCACAATTAATCAAAAACCTAATCTCCGTTCGAAAGTTTACTTTAGATAACTGGGTTACCGTAGCTTTTGATCCTTTTGGTTTTACTGTGTGTGATTTTCAGACAGGGGCACAACTAATGAGATATGATAGCCAGGGAGAACTTTATCCAGTTACTTCACTACTACAACCAGACAAGAAACACTTTAATTTTGCTGTTTTTAATTCTAATTTATGGCATGAACGTTTGGGACATCCGGGAGAGTCTGTTTTAAACTCTCTCAAACGCAATAATTCAATTTCATGTACACGAACTCTTAATAAGTGTCAATCTTGTCCTTTGGGTAAGCATATTCAACTACCATTTGAGTCTTATTCTAATTGCACTTTTTTGTCATTTGATACTATACATTGTGATATTTGGACATCTCCAGTTTTGAGCTCTTCGGGACATAGATATTATTTGCTTGTTTTAGATGATTACTCTAAATTCTTGTGGACATTTTCCATATCGAAAAAATCCCAAGAGTTTTCTACATTTCTTAGTTTTAGAGCTTATCAAAAACATCCAATGTGATAATGGGCGGGAGTTTGATAATAGACAATTTTGGGATTTTTGCAAAATAAATGGTTTGAATTTTCGTTTCTCATGCCCCCACACATCTTCTCAGAATGGACAGGCGGAACGCAAAATACGAACCATAAATAATATTGTCAGGACATCCCTTGCTCATGCCTCACTTCCCCCTAACTTTTGGCATCATGCACTTCAGATGACTACTTATTTGTTGAATATACTACCAAACAAACATACATCACACCAAACACCCCTTCAATTACTGTACCTTCGAGAACCGACATACTCTCATCTCTGGGTCTTTGGGTGCTTGTGTTTTCCATTATTCCCATCCACCACCATCCATAAATTACAACCAAGATCTACTCCATGCATTTTTTTTGGGATATCCATCCCATCATCGGAGATACAAATGTTATGATCTATCCTCCAATAGGATTTTTATTAGTCGTCATGTTATCTTTGATGAAACTCAATTCCCATTTATAAAAATCAATGAGTCACGATCTCCCACGTATGAGTTTTTGGATGCTGGGATACACCCAATTTTTACCCAACCATTGTCCCATAGTTCGGTCACTGCCACTGCTAAAGGACAAAATTCTTTTAACCCATTACCCGTGTCCTTAACAAATGACGCTGACCAGCTGTCTTGACACCGATACGATCGGCCCATCAGGTCACAATCTCTCCCCAGTACCGAATGGGCCACATTCAGGCCCATGTGTTTTGACACCAACCAATATCAACTTGCCCCATAATGCAACCCAAGCCCCTGATCCAGGCCCAACTTTATAAATACCACATTTGGTCACTGGCGTCCAATCCACTGGTCCGACAACGCGTCCAGTCACCCGTAGTCAACATGGTATTGTTAAACCCAACACTAAATACAACCTTCACACCCAAGTATCCAAATCACTTTTACCATGTAACCCTGTGTCTGCTCTGAAAGACCCAAATTGGAAAATGGCCATGGATGATGAATATCAAGCTCTTATTAAAAATAGGACATGAGATTTAGTGCCCCGTCCATCTAATGCTAATATCATTCGGTCTATGTGGATTTTTAGCCATAAAGAAAAATCTGATGGTTCTTTTGAGCGACATAAGGTACGTCTTGTAGGTGATGGGAAGACGCAGCAGGTTGGTATCGATTGTGGGGAGACATTCGATCTGATGATCAAACCATTACTATCGAGCGATTGCTCACTTGTCTCTCCGGAGGATGGTCACTTCGCGATTGGATGTCAAAAATGCATTTCTCCATGGTCACCTAAATGAGACTGTTTACATGCACCAACCATTGGGATACAGAGATCCAAAATATCCCAATCATGTATGCCTGCTAAACAAGTCTTTGTATGGTCTCAAACAGGCACCCAGGGTCTGGTATCAGCGTTTTGCAGATTTTGTATCACAGATGGGGTTTTCACACAGCCGGTCCGATAATTCTCTTTTCATCTATCATCAGGGTAATCATACGGCTTATCTTCTATTGTATGTGGATGATATTATTCTGACAGCTTCTTCAGACTCCCTTCGCAAGAATATCATGTCTCAACTTAGTTCAGAATTTGCTATGAAGGATCTTGGTCCGCTGCACTTCTTTCTAGGAATTGATGTGACAAGACATGCAGGTGGGCTCTTTCTCTCCCAGAAGAAGTATGCATCTGAGATCGTGGAACGGGCTGAAATGGCCTCTTGCAAACCCTCAGCGACACCGGTGGACACAAAGTCCAAATTAAGTGCCATCTCTAGCAAACCCTTTGCTGATCCAACATTGTACCGTAGCCCAGCAGGCGCGTTGCAATATCTAACTTTTACCAGACCAGTCATAACCTATGACGTACAACAAGTGTGCCTATTCATGCATAATCCGATGGAAGAACATATGCAGGCACTCAAACGCATTGTACGCTACATTAAGGGCACTCAGGAATATGGATTACATCTTTACCCATCTTGCATCTCCAAACTTGTCACTTATACAGATGCAGACTGGGCAGGCTGTCCGGACACCAGACGCTCCACATCTGGGTATTGTGTCTTCCTCGGTGATAATTTAGTTTCATGGTCTTCCAAACGGCAACCAGCGATGTCGCGCTCCATCTTGAAGGCCGAATCTGATGTTGTTGCCAATGTTGTGTCGGACTCGTGCTGGATTCAGAATCTTTTACTAGAGCTTTATTGCCCAATTCCGAAGGCTACTATGGTTTACTGTGACAACATTAGTGCGATATATCTCTCTGGAAATCCAATACATCACCAGCGCACTAAACATATTGAGTTGGATATCCATTTTGTCCGTGAAAAAGTGGCTCGCGGACAGGTGCGAGTATTACATGTCCCAACGCGTCATCAAATCGCAGATATCTTCACGAAAGGGCTTCCGCTGATTTTATTTGAAGATTTTCGACGCCTCAAAGATTCGCGCCTCCGCTTCAATCATGGAGTGTTAGAATAATATTCTTAATTGTTAGAATAATATTCTTAATGATAGTATTAATGTAAAGATTATTATTATGGTATGATATTATTAGCATTGAATAGGAGATAGTATTAGAATTAAATAGGTGATTAAATAGGAAGATATATATTTATTGTATGACATGTAAATATGCTTGCCTTATGGAATAAAGAAAGATGAGAAAAATGTTCTTTCAATAACCAGCTATAAATACACAGATCCATATATATAATATGGTGGGTGCTTTTAATTGAGCCAAGTATACACTTGCATTTTTATTGGTAGCTAGTGGGCATACTAAAAATGACTTATGAGACAGTAGCAGTAAGAGGGAACTGTGGGGTTTACATGAATATATAAAACTCTGATATGACAAGTTATTATCAAAAAAGAAAACGACTGATCATAAGTCTCATATCACCAAATCAAAAAATAATATTTCTTGGTCTATGGTGGACAAGAGAAGCTAGTTGTTACTGGGTATACTGATGCTAGCTTCCACACAGATCTTGATGACTTCAAGTCTCAGTCTGGATATATCTTCATTTTCAATGGTGGAGAAATGAGTTGGAAAAGTTCTAAGAAAGCAACAACTACTGATTCAACAACTTAAGCTGAGTATATGGCTGGATCGGAAGCTGGTAAAGAAGTTGTCGTGATATCTGAGTTCCTGAAGGAACTAGAGGTTGTTCCAAGTGTCACTTGTCTAATAACGATTTATTGTGACAACACTGGTGCGATTGCGCAAGCTATGTAACCAAGATCAACAAATAGAAACAAACATGTACCAAGGAAATACCACATACTTAGAGAGATGGTGGAAACTGAAGAAATAAGATTAGACTATGTTCCCACAGATGATAATCTAGCTGACCTATTTACTAAACCATTAAGCTTAGTTAAGCATAATGGTCATTTTGAAAACATGAGTATTAGATACATTGGAGATTGGTTCTAGGCCAAGTGGGATATTGAAAATATGTATGTCTTAGAGACAATCTTTATTAGGGACAAATGTACTTGAACACATTCGTATTATTAATAAGATTAATATATTTACGGCATTTGCGATTATTAAATTATTATTTTATTGTTTGTAATTATTCATTAATGTGCATTCCGTGAGCTTATGTTGTCATTAATAGAGTGAGATATTCGTAAAGCATAAGTTTTTCAAGGTTACTTTTGGACGAATCTAACTCTATTTTATTATCAGCAGACCAACTCTGTTCAAGAGCAAATTGACCTTCTTCGTTTTCGACATTTCTATATTCTGAAATAGTTTGCTAATTCAGTGCTTTATTTGTCGAGTCAATCTTCCTGGAGAAGACTTGAAAAGGATTTTCCGAGCATGATTGAGATCAATGTGAAAATAAGAATGTTGAATCCACATTCTTTGGAAACGAAAGACCCTAGGTATGCGAGTATTATAATCTTTTAAGAAGATTACAAGAGGAGAATGATCAGAGGATACTCTAGTCAAATGGTCAACTCTGGTGGAAGCAAAACAACTTTTATATAGAAGCGGGCAGTCCTCATTCAAAAGGATTCTATTTAGTCTGGCCCAGATACAATGTTGAACGGTTTGATTATTGCTCCAAGCTGATAGAGCGTAACTCTTAAAGGTTGCATCGACTAATGATCATCGAGAATGAGATATCGATGATATGTTATAAGTCGACACATGGTCTGCATCACATTATTGGAGAATGTAGTATGTCTCACCTGCTACTAGTAATAGTTACTAGTGATGGACACATGAATACTTTTGGAAAGTATTGGTATACTTTCCTGATAAACTATTTGTTATACATATATAGAGTGTTATCAGCGTGTGGAAGATAAATGTCATTTGACTTGAGGTCAATATGTGTCTTATTTACAGAGTAATGCACTTTGACCCTATCCTAAGCTTAACTCCTTATAGGATAAGATACGGCTTGTGTTTGGCGCATTATGATGTAAACTAAGGTGGTGGTTGAGCCAAGAATATGATTCATTTCTCGATTGGATATTCGAGAGAGCACTCAACTTCTCAGTGATATTAGGTCGACCAAGTCATTGACCAATACAAGAGACATATTTAGAATATAGTCTAGTTGTCAATTAATATAGATGAGATAAAGTGATCAAGTCATTTGGATAGACACATGACAAATCCTAAGCTTGATTGAGTGTGTCGCGAATGAAAGGAATTTATTATCTCACATAAAGGTTATGTTTGATGGATTCATGTAAACGTACTTCACATATTGAGTTCGTCGTACGACACAGTCTAAGAGTTCTGTATGCACCTTAATTGAATTAGTGTCGATATGTGAAGGCCTATAGGGTCACACTATGTCGATTATTTCTTCGATCTAAGGGTGTATTGAGAAAGTATTAAATATTCGATTTGGAATCGGGATATTTAAATTGATATTAACTATGAGATAATTTATATTTGATGAAAATTATTTAATTAAGTCAAAATGAGATTTTAGATTTAATTAAACATGTCGAATATATATTAACAAGATGGGACGTGAGGAACCGCGACACCTACTAGGCTGAGTTGTGGCGCCGACTAGCGTCGCGGCGCTGACGCGACAGTGGGCCCAGTCAGATTGGCCTAATGCATCTCGGTTTTTGGGTCAGGCTTAGAGCCCAACCCTAATATGATTTGACCTAATAATCTCCTATATAAATAGCACTACCCCATACTTTTTATAAACTAATTCAATACTAATTCTAGACTCAGAGTTTAGAATAAACTTTCTCGAACCTCTGTCAAAAAAATTCTGGCTTTTTTGATAGAGGAATACACTTCAGCAAGACACTTGCAAATCGAAGGGACAACCGCGTGTAATCCGTAAGTAGAGATTCTAGAATAACAACATGTAAGTGTTCATGTTTATATTTTACATTACATGTATCAATTGTCATATAACTATACCAGACGAAATTGTTGGGTAAGAAAATAAATTTTAAACGTTCGATGTGCAATATTCACATGTTTTGAACCCAACAAAACCATACACTCAAAATGTCATTCAACTGATAGAAATTGTGTAAGAACGTCATTTCTTTGTCTTATAACCGAAAAGTCTCTCCGATTTAAAATCATTTATATGATTTTAAAATCATCTTTATGTCATAAACATTTATATGGCTTTAAAATCATATCATTAAAGCAAAATAAAAAGTTTAAAATTAAATTATTTTAAATATAAGACAATTATTCTCTTAAAATAAATTAAAATTATAAAGTCACGCAAAAATTGAGAATAATAAAGTAAAGAGATAATTTCAGAGATCTTCCTTCATGTTAGGCTTCATAACACTAACCTCCCTCGTGGTTTACAATATTACGCTTACCTTTCTTATTTTAAATTTGTTGTAACAATTCTTTTAACATATTTATCTTTAATATACAAAAAATATGATCTGACTTATTTACCCTTGCTAATAAACTTTTTGATTTTTTTTTTGCAAACATCTTTGGTTTTTAAACGAAATTTATTTTCATCCCCCGCCCCCTCCCAATTACCATTAGAATGAATTAACGTAGTCGTATTAAAGAATCAAATTTCTTTCGTTGTGAATCATTAAGGCTCCACAGTTCTTGATGTGTTGAAATTTGAAAAATAAGGGTTTTAAATTTTTTCCAAAACGTGGATCTCTCACCCCATGAGCCCCCACACCCCGGTCCGACAAGATTGTGAAGGAGTTAATCATGATAACTCAACTGGTTTCAAAGGTTAGACCACTACTACGCTGTGCACAAGGGCCCTCCTTTATTTCAAGAAGTAACTCTCACTCTGTCGCTGACGGAATTCGATCTTGGCCATTTTTCCAATTATCCCATTGAGAACCAGTTGAGCTGCATAAGAGTTTTAAATTGATTTGTGGATTGATTGATTGCTAATTGTGTATCATTGGGCTTTGTACATTTCAAGATGTTATGACTTTAGTTTTTGATGGGTGAATAGAGGTCTGCATTTGGTTCACTGATACAATTGAGAGTGGATAACTCAATAGAGTCAAATGCTTTGACTAAGCAAGACTCCTGTACGGCCTCACTCTTGATGAAGTTCAAAATCAATTGACTTCTCTTCATCAACAATGAAGGGTTATAATGTTCAGGGATCTCACCGAGAAGACTCTGTCAATGAGGTGTATCTTTTCATTAACCAAAATACGGGCTCAAAATGGGGGATGGAAATGAGTTTTTATTTTAAGAAAATAATTTTTACAAAATAAATTAATGAAAAAGTATATTAGCAAGGGTAAATTAGTCATATCATAAATTTATACAATAACATACCCAGTAAAATCCACAACATGGGATCTGAGAAGATAAAGTGTACGCAGATCTTACCTCTATCTTGGTAGGTAGATCTGTTGTTTCTAAAAGACCCTTGACTCAAGACAAAACATAAATACAAGCAAAGTAAGAGAAACGATCAGACTCATACAAGAAATTTAAAGCAGTATGAAAATGATGGTAACAAAAACGAATAAGTCATGATAGCGCGTTCTGAAAAAAGAAGCAGTAACTAACGCAAGTAAATAAGGTAAACAAAGTACACTAAAGAACCCATTGCAACAGAAATCAAGCGACAGAGGACTATAAAACAATATTGCGCCTACTAGTATGATAGCCTACGCAAACATACAATAATAACGCTACAACTACTAGTTTGTAAGCGTAAGTAGGACTACACTCAACTATCTACTACTTTTCTACCCTAATATGTGTCCTCCACAATCCCCTATTTAAGGTCACGTCCTCAGTAAATTGCACATGCGTCATATCCCGTCTAATCACCTCTCCCCAATACTTCTTCGGCCTACCCACCCGTCTATAGCCAACTTCTCACACCTTCGCACTGGGCATTTGTGTCTCTCCTCTGCACATGCCTGAACCATCATAACCTCGTTTCTCGCATCTTATCCTCAACTGAGGCTACTCTCACTCTATCCCGGATATCATCATTTATAATCCTATCCCTCCTTGTATGCCCACACATCCATCTCAGCATCTTCATCTCGCAACTTCATCTTTTGGATGTACGAAGTTTTGATTGGTCAACACTCCACCTCATACAACATAGTCGGTCTAACCACCACCGTATATAACTTACCTTTTAGTTTTGGTGGCACCTTTTTATCGCACAAGAATCTAGATGCGAGCCTCCATTTCATCCACCCTGCCCCAATATGATATGTGACATCATCATCAATTTCTCTATTCCCTTGGATAATAGACCCGAGGTACTTGAAGCTTTCTTTTTTGGAATGACCTGAGTACCAAGCCTCACCTCCACGTCTGTCTCATACTCGTTCCCATTACTGAACTTTCACTCCAAGTATTTTGTCTTAGTACTACTCAGCCTGAATCCTTTAGACTCCAGCGTATGTCTCTAAACCTCTAAATTAGCGTTCACTCCGCTACGAGTCTCATCAATCAGGACTATGTCATCTGCGAATAACATACACTATGGAACCTCCATTTGGATTTATCGCGTCATTCCATCCATCACTAAGGCAAGTAAGAATGGGCTAAGAGCTGATCCCTGGTGCAACCCCATCATCACTGAAAAGTGCTCTAAGTCTCCTTCTACTGTCCGTACCCTAGTCTTGGCTCCATCATACATATCCTTGATCACCATAGTGTACACCATATATACACCTCTAACCTCCAAACATCTCCATAAAACCTCCATAGGGACTTTGTCATATGCCTTTTCGAGGTCGATGAAAACCATATGTAAGTCTTTCTTCCTCTCCCTATACTTCTCCACCAACCTTCTAATAAGATGAATGACTTCTGTAGTCGAACGCCCCGACATGAATCTAAACTAGTTCTCGAAAATAGACACGCCTCTTCTCAGCCTCATCTCCACGATCATTTCCCAAACTTTCATAATGCGGTTTAGCAACTTGATACCCCTATAGTTGTTGCAACTCTGGAGTCACCTTTGTTCTTCTACAAAAGAATCATTGTACTCCACGTCCATTCTTCGAGTATTCTCGCCGTCTTAAAAATGACATTAAACAACTCAGTCATCCACTCCAAACATGCCTTGTCTACACTCTTCTAAAATTCAACTAGGATCTCATCAGGCTTGGTCGCTCGTCCTCTACACATCCTGCAAACAACACCCTTAACCTAATCAACCTTAATGTTTCTACAATATCTAAAATTCTGATACCTTCTGGATTGCTCAAGGTCTCCCAACACAATGCCTTTATCTCCTTTTTGTTCAAGAGTTTTGTTGACACTCAATTTTGACCCTCCTGTCCAGTCATTAGCTATAAAATTAGACTAATTTTGCAAAATGATTTTTTATGATTTTTAATAATAAAATGCAACAATAATACATGCATAAACAAGCAATTTAATAATGACACCGCGTCTTACGCAGAATATTAAGCACTTAGAGTCTCGCGCCCGCATTTATTAATTTTAAGCCCTGTCATAATTTTTAAATGATAATAAAATAAATAAATACATAAAATAAATAATTCGACAATGACGTCGTGTTAAATAGCATAGTCGCATTTATTAATACACAAAACAATTTCATAATTATTGTAGCGCCTAAAGTCATATTAAGATAATTTAATCTTAGCTTAAATAATAATAAAATACGCATAATAAATAAGTTTTAATAACAACATCGCATTATAAAAATTAAGCACTAATTAAATAGCACGTCCGTCTTTTTTTTTTAAATCTCAAACTTAGACTAACAAAGCACCTAAAATAATTTAATCACAATTTATTAATTTAATTTACCACTAATTAATTAATAATACACCTAAACTAATACACTTAAAACTCTACCCCTAATTAAATAAAATCACCCGTTCGCTGACCCGATTAAATAACCCGCAGTCAAATCTACCCTACATCAGCCCATTACCCCACTCTTATTTCCATACTCACCACGCCTGACCTTTACCTTCCCTCTATTAGTCCCTTCTCGTCCACAATCCTCTCCCTAAAAAGAAAAAAAAACTAAACGAAACTACCCTAACTTTCAGTTGCCGCCCCGCTCCCAACACCCATGCCGGGATTCTCGCCGGAGAATCCGGCGAATCACCTCGTGAATCAGGTACCATATCGACACCCATGTTCATACCATAACCAAATCGTTCCCTTACAGATCCTACCATAATAAGAACAATACAAAAATGCTCCAGAATATTAACTTACCTTAACCAACCCTCAATCGATTTTACACCAAGAAATCCGACAGAATCAATACACAAATTGTCCAAAATCAGCCTTAAAACTTACCCTAAAATGGAACCCAATTGGAGGTTATAAATTGAACATTTTTAGACACGGAAAGGAAGAATCGAGAGAAGGAGAGTGCGGTGGACAATCCGGACCTTCCTTTTTTTGACTAACGTAGGTAGGCCCGGGCGGGAAGAAGAGGGGGTCTACACAAAAGGACCGGTTAGTAACATAGCAATCCAGAAAAAGGGGGGCAACCAGCGAGAATAGGAAAAACACTAGAGCAACATATCGAAAATCCGCACCTAGAATCGACCATAAACCGCATCGCTTTCAATCGCACAACATAAAACCTCCGAGCAGATCGACGACTTGATACGCTGCCTCGGTTCGCTGCCCGGAGAAGGTAATATTTTACCCTCATAGTCTTAGATTTCGCTTAACATTAATATGTACAGCATGTGTTTTGAATTGACTGTTAAGTGTGTGTTAAGTCGATGTCGGCGACTGTTTATGTTCATTAAGTCAATTGGTGAACCTGTTTATTCTGTCTAGTTGAAATCCGAGCAGGCTAGCTTTAAAGCTTAATAATGGGGCTTATTCGTAGTGAGAAATGTTGTGCTAAAGTTAGGTGGTCGATACTTTGTGGGTCTGCTTTTCAAATAATCTCTGTATGTTCTTGTTCGATTAAGTCATTACTTAGGTTCATATCAAGCGCAATACTGTTCAGAATGTTTCAATTAATACCTCATGTTATTTTCACTGCGCAGTTATTCTGCTGAACATGTTCAAGTGTGGGTTCATATCATGTATAGGTGAATTTCATTCAAGTGTTTAGCATATTTAGGCTTTTATCTAGTGAAACTTTGGGGGTCCTAGCAAGATCTGGGTAGGAGATGTAGAATGAATTCCGGTGTGACGTAGCTTTTCATGCTCTATTATAACTGGTCAATAAATATGTATAACTGTTTTGCCTTGTCTGAACTCCTAGTCATGCCCTGCGTTACTTTAAAACTTCGCCTAACCATTCTGTTAGTCATGTACTGGTGAGTTTAATTTGAATGAGACTGCGCTAATATCAATCACCAGTCTTTATATTCTGTTGTGGATACCCTCATGAATGTGTGGTGGCCCTGCCCCTTCATAAATCATATGGAATATGACATTCTACCTGACAAGCAGCAAATGGGGTGACCCTATACTTCGAAATATTACCCTCAAGTGCCATCTATTTCACTTTCTATATTTGTATATCTGCTTAGTTGATTATGTATGCCTTGTATGGAGTCTGTTGTGATGTAACATAGGTATGTCTTGGCCTTTGAATATGTTCCTTAATACTCATTTTACATTGGTCTTGCCTTCTGTCCTGCATAAGTCCCTTAGCCCCACTGTCTTCTTTTCTTTTCCTTTTCTTGTATGTTGCTTTAGGCCTTGTTTTGCATTCTTGCCTAATTGTTTGCCTCCAGGGCCCAATGATCATATTGGACTGTTTTCTTTCTTTCACATGCATTTGTATCGCTATGATTAGTGGAACATTTAAGTTAAATGAAACCCTACATTGATTTTTGGCAAGTTGTTCCCTGAGGTCATTTATTTGACTAAAGGCTCAACTGATCATTTGCTTGGTCCAGCAGCCTTGCTTATTTTCTAAATACACATATGCATATCATATCTGGGCCACTTACATTCTGCATACTTCTTGAGACATAATTCTAACTTTGATAGACTGATATCAATTGAGCCCTCTTATTGCCGAAATGAAACAATTATATGCGTTTGAATTTTATGCCAATGTTGTTTATTATTCGATGTGGTTTAGAACATTTACTAATCCTTATCTTTCTTTATTTTTACATGAAATGCATCGGAGCAAAATGAAGAGTCTCACGGCGAGACTCATCACGAGCTACTTCAAATGGCAACCCGCGTCTATGCACATCCGCATTCGCATTCTCACTTCAGAAATTTCTAAACAAAAATAGGACAAGATGACGTTGTCATCCGTCTCAACTCCTCTTACTCTTTAAATCTAATTGCCTCATTTTATGCCTTTATTTGTTTATTGCAATTTTATTATTTAACTTTGTAATTAATATGAGAGCTAGTTCAATTAGTCTTTGAACATAAAAGGTGGGAATGTGATTTAGAATTAAATGCACTCTTGATTATTTATCTTAGGCTTGTCATTTCATATCTAATCTTTTGCCTAATCATTAAAATTGCATATCTAAAACTAACGCACCACTTCTCTGATTTCGCAGATAAATGCATATCTATAGTCTATAAATCAACTTTGCACCGCCTACATCATAAACAATATAAATGCACACTTTAAAATTTTATATATATATTTTTTATAGCATCAGTCTTACAAACTTTTATCAACATGCCTTTTTTTTATAAAATATTTGAAAGCATCTTTTATATTTTCAAAACACACATTCTTATCATAAATAATTAACCCTAGGTTTGAACGGACAACTGCAAGTTAGCGGATCCTTTAGGGTGTCTAATCTCTTCCCTTTAGGATAATAAAGAACCCTTGCCCAGAATCTCACAATTTCGCAGACCATTAAAATGGAGTTAATGTTTACTTTAAACTAGTTAACATTTAGGTGTCCTAATTCACCCAAATTAATTAGGTGACGACTCCGCGAACCCTTTAGCACTTTAACATTTTAGCACTTTTAGTATTGTTAGCATTTTATTTTATTTTCTAACATTTTTATTTAAGCAGGAGTTTTTTTTATAAATGTCGCGGTCGAAAAGGGGCGTGACAGAAATGACGACTCCACTGGGGATTTAAGGCTCTTAACCACAACAGACCTAGGGTTATTATTTGGTCATTATTTTTGCATTTATCTTTTGTGCTGTATTTTGTTTTATTTATTTTAATTGCTACATGCTTTACTGCTTTCCTTAAACTGGCATTCCCTCATATTTCTTCCACTCTGAAAAATTCACACAATCACACACTACATGCGAGGTGCGCTTGGTGCATCAGCAAAATTCTTTCTTCAAAACCCAAATTTAGGAGAGTTGGTAATATACGTGGAGTGTCCGGTCTAACCGGTGGCCGCGTAGCCTTCTCACTCGAGTTTTCCGCTCGGGAACCTTGCGTCTAGAAAAGCCAAATCTTAGAAACTTAAGATAGAGCTATACCACCCTTTATTTTAGGGCATGCATGCATTTACCTTAGGTGGGTCGGTCCTTGGTATCGACACCGTAATTAGGAAGACTCCAAATTTGTCGACGGGTTTCTCAACCCAACGACCAAACAACATATTATGTGTAGCGTGACAATGATAGACAAATCCAAGCCTAATCATGACATGCCGAAATTGAAAAAAGTGCACCGTCATTTGGTCGTCATTTCCAACAAAAGCATTACAGTTGGACGGCTTGGACAAAGCCATCATAATCTCGCATAAGTGACGTTTAGGCCTACCTCTAGCATAAAGGGGTCCCCATGCATATTAGGACTCGCTTGCAATGTGACAATTTGTGTGCAACATATACTTGCTAAATGCTATTTACACTTTTGCAAAATCACGTGCTTTACACTAACGCAGTTTGCTACATTTTGTCTAAAAGGATTTATCATCTCCCCCAAAGGTCGATTTGTATATGACTAAGCAATGACAGAACATCGATATTTTACAAGATCAAAGGCACGGTCGTGACATGGCGATTCAAGGCGTTGAAGCGAGCAGTGGAACCTGTCTTGGTTCCTATAGGCAAAGCAGAGGTCTCAGGAAAGAAAAACAGCGTAGATCCGATCGAACATCTCGCCCAATTACCGCAGCAAATAGCAACCCTGCAGGCCGAAATCAAAAGGCTCTGAAACCTCACTAGAGCACTTGTCACTGCAAATAACCAAAACAATCAAAATCCTCCAAATTATTATTAGTACCCGCTTACTACATATCTCATTTACCACACTCAACCAATATACAATGCACCCATATATCCAGCGAAAACAAATGCTGTCATACGGTAAACACAAACCAAGATAAAAGGCCACGCGAGCCTACTTTCGCAACATACGACAACCCTTGCGATACCGCGTGTATCGCCCACCCAAAGGCCCGTCCACTAAACATCTTGAGCCAGCGTAGATCTTTGAGAAAGCCAACCAGAACCTATACACCATTAGTCGAACCTATAACCCAAGTGTATGAGGTGAAAGCGCGAGAATACTCGGCCAATTCGAAATACCCGGGCTCTTCCAGGGCACGATAAAACCAAACATTGTGCATACCACTCCGGTGTCGAGGGGCACGACATCAAAAATTGCTATACACTCAAGGACAAACTATAGGAGTTAATCAAAGAAGGAGTCATTCAGGTGGAGGATGCCTCCCCCCAACGAGTACAATGAACCCCAAAGGAAGAGAGGTGTCCACGGCGGAACTGCTCCGCTGAATCGATCGTTTATCGATCATGCACCACGAAGTCAAAGAAGGAATCACGATTGCGAGCATGAATACCCGACCAACCGTGATGCGAGCAAGAAGGCGTATTGGTTGGATTTGCACCACTGTTACAGTCCGCTAGAGCGGATAAGAAAGAACAATTTAGTTTAGCGAGAATAATTTAAGACTCGTATTTAAGTTTTCATAATGTTTTGCTTAAGTTTTCATGTAATTGGAACTACGTTCGACTGATTCCGCTTGGCGGATCGTGGCGGCCATATCGGTCGGTCCGCGCTTTAGAATTTTACCCGATTCCGCTTGTAATGAACTACGTCATGACCCGATTCCTCGTGGGGATCGTGGCGGCCTAAATCGGCCGGTCACGCGTTAGGAAACTTTCCTTTGTTTTGAAAATAACGAGAATACTGCGGCATCTGGCAACTCATTTGAGACCAGCTTTAGGCCAAGCCGCTGCGTATTCAAAGCGGGACAAGGTAGGAAGCAGACGGGAGTTGCGAGTCAGCGGGCGGACACGCGGATGTCGAGAGCAATGGCGAAGTCAAATCTGAATCGACCCACGCCACGAAAAACTCACAAATTTTCTTTGTATGCAAGTTTTCATATTATGAAGCGAAAGTGCAACAGTAGCGAAAAACGGCGAAAAGTTTCTTCGCGAAGCGAGAAAGAAGCGAGCGAGAGGATATGACAATGATCAAAGTCAGTCGAACTAGAAACGAAGCGAGAAAGGGCCGTGACAATCAACGGTCAAAATTCAAAGTTCCGCAACAAAGCCTAGCGCATCAGATCGGGCATAAAGTCAAATTTGCAACCCAACAAAGGCATCATTTCAATTCTTGATTCGGCGTTTAGCGTGTCGTGCAAGACAACATCTCGATATTAAATCGGCGTATCGGGGGCGACATCTACTGCAGTAAAATTGCCTTCTCATATGTATTTATCATTTCGTTTAGCGGTATACACTAAAGTTTTCTCAAACTTAGCTTGCGTGAGCATTTATTACGGGAAGCGTGGCACGTCGAGCAGCGGCGTCGTCGGCGTGCGTCGCAGCGGCGCCCGGCGTCAATCGTCCGAGCGGCGGCGTCGCCGGCGTGCGTCTGCAGCGGCGCCCGGCAAAAATCGTCGAGCGGCGGCGTCGTCGGCGTGCGTCTGCAGCGGCGACACGGCGGCAATACGTCTGGCGGCAGCGTCGGCGTCGACACGTCCGGACAGCGGCGTCGTCAATATTGCGTCTGCGCGGCGGCGCCCGACATCGTCGTCCGAGCGGCGCCGTGGCGTGCGTCTGCGCGGCGGCGGCGGCAATACATCCGAGCGGCGGCGTCGTGGCGTGCGTCTGCGGCAGCGCCGGCGGCAATCGTCCGGCGGCAGCGTCGTGGCGTGCGTGCCTGCGGCGCCCGGCGGCAATACGGCGAGCGGCGGCGTCGTGGCGTGCGTCTGCAGCGGCGCCCGGCGGCAATAAGTTGGTAGCGATGTCGTGGCGTGCGTCTGGCAGCGGCGCCCGGCAATCGTCGAGCGGCGTCGTCGGCGTGCGTCTACGCAGCGGCGGCAATACGTCCGAGCGGCGGCGTCGCCGGCGTGCGTCTGCCAGCGGCACCGACAATGCGTCTGAGCAGCGGCGTCGCGTCAACACGTCGAGCGGCGGCGTCGTGATATTGCGTCTGCAGCGGCGCCCAGCAATACGTCCGAGAAGCGACGCCATCGGCGTGCGTCTGCAGCGGCGGCCAATCGTCGAGCGGCGTCGTGGCGTGCGTCTGCGCCCGGCGTCGATACGTCCGAACGCAGCGTCGTGGCGTATCTTTACGCGGCGATGACACCGTCGAAAATGGCGTCGTGGCGTATCACATCTACTCTGCGGCGGTTTGCGGCAAGGACAACGTATCGCGTTCAACCAATCACGTCGTATCGCGTCATGCGAGCGAAAAATCACGGCATTGCAATCGCATCGTCCATCACAGCATTTGCGGGATAGCATTTTACTATCGCGATTACATTTGCAAATTATAAATCGTCATTTTGCCTTATGATTATGCACTAACCATTTGTTTATGTCATAGCGTGCGGGAAGCGAGAACACAACATGGATTTTCTCTTTACGAATCGGGGCAATTTGTTGGGGCGACGCTTCCCAAAATGGCGAGCGACCTCAGCGTCGGTCAGCTCGCTCCGCGTCACCATACACCCAACAACATAAGTCGATGCGTCACCTTGATTCAAGCCCGTTTATTTTATTTTTATTTTTCACGCATAGCCCGGTGTCGTCGCATAACTCGACAGGACAAATTCTAAGTCGGCGTTAGCGCCACAGTGTTTTGACCATGGTAGCCCGATGTCGTCGTAACTCGACAGGACAAATTTTAGTCGCGTTAGCCCGCCGGTGTTTGACCATGGTAGCCCGATGTCGTCATAACTTCGACCTTTGGGGCGATTTGAGTCCGCGTCGGCGCTTGTAATTGCCCGGCATTTTTGCAATTCTTTGGATCGAGACAAAATTGGCTATAAGTCAACGTCTTTGTCCGAAGATTCTTCCATCATCTCCATACAAAGAGGACAAGTTGTTGACACGATTTTGACCCCGTCGGTCATTAGCTATAAAATTAGACTAATTTTGCAAAATAATTTTTTATGATTTTTAATAATAAAATGCAACAATAATACATGCATAAACAATCAATTTAATAATGGCACCGCGTCTTACGCATAATATTAAGCACTTAGAGTCTCGCGCCCGCATTTATTAATTTTAAGCTCTGTCATAATTCTTAAATGATAATAAAATAAATAAATACATAAAATAAATAATTCGACAATGACGTCGTGTTAAATAGCATAGTCGCATTTATTAATACGCAAAGCAATTTCATAATTATTGTAGCGCCTAAAGTCATATTAAGATAATTTAATCTTAGCTTAAATAATAATAAAATACGCATAATAAATAAGTTTTAATAACAACATCGCATTATAAAAATTAAGCACTAATTAAATAGCACGCCCGTCTTTTTTTTAAATCTCAAACTTAGACTAACAAAGCACCTAAAATAATTTAATCACAATTTATTAATTTAATTTACCACTAATTAATTAATAATACACCTAAACTAATACACTTAAAACTCTACCCCTAATTAAATAAAACCAGCCTATTCGCCCAGCTCAATTAAATAACCCGCAGGCCCAGTCCCTCTACCCTACATCAGCCCATTACCCCAGCCCTTATTTCCCTATACTCAGCCCACACGCCCCCAGCAGCCCTTTACCTTCCCTCTATTAGTCCCTTCTCGTCCACAATCCTCTCCCTAAAAAGAAAAAAAACCTAAACGAAACTACCCTAACTTTCAGTCGTCGCCTCGCTCCCAACACCCATGCCGGGATTCTCGCCGGAGAATCCGGCGAATCACCTCGTGAATCAGCTACCATATCGACACCCCTGTTCTTACCATAACCAAATCGTTCCCTTACAGATCCTACCATAATAAGAACAATACAAAAATGCTCTAGAATATTAACTTACCTTAACCAACCCTCAATCGATTTTACACCAAGAAATCCGACAGAATCAATACACAAATTGTCCAAAATCAGCCTTAAAACTTACCCTAAAATGGAACCCAATTGGAGGCTATAAATTGAGCATTTTTAGACATGGAGAGGAAGAATCGAGAGAAGGAGAGCAAGGGTGGACAGCAATCCAGACCTTCCCCTTTTTTTTGACTAACAGAAGTCGACCGGTAGAACTGGACGGGAAGAAGAGGGGGTCTACACAAAAGGACCGGTTAGTAACATAGCAATCCAGAAAAAGGGGGGCAACCAACGAGAATAGGAAAAACACTAGAGCAGCATATCGAAAATTCGCACCTAGAATCGACCATAAACCGCATTTCTTTCAATCGCACAGCATAAAACCTCCGAGCAGACCGACGACTTGATACGCTGCCTCGGTTCGCTGCCCGGAGAAGGTAATATTTTACCCTCATAGTCTTAGATTTCGTTTAACATTAATATGTACAGCATGTGTTTTGAATTGACTGTTAAGTGTGTGTTAAGTCGATGTCGGCGACTGTTTATGTTCATTAAGTCAATTGGTGAACCTGTTTATTCTGTCTAGTTGAAATCTGAGCAGGCTAGCTTTAAAGCTTAATAATGGGGCTTATTCGTAGTGAGAAATGTTGTGCTAAAGTTAGGTGTGCGATACTTTGTGGGTCTGCTTTCCAACTAATCTCTGTATGTTCTTGTTCGATTAAGTCATTAGTTAGGTTCACATCAAGCGCAATACTGTTCAGAATGTTTCAATTAATACCTCATGCTATTTTCGCTGCGCAGTTATTCTGCTGAACATGTTCAAGTGTGGGTTCATATCATGTATAGGTGAATTTCATTCAAGTGTTTAGCATGTTTAGGCTTTTATCTAGTGAAACATTGGGGGTCCTAGCATGATTTGGGTAGGAGATGTCGAATGAATTCCGGTGTGACGTAGCTTTTCATGCTCTGTTATAACTGGTCAATAAATATGTATAACTGTGTTGCCTTGTCTGAACTCCTAGCCATGCCCTGCGTTACTTTAAAACTTCGCCTAACCATTCTGTTAGTCATGTACTGGTGAGTTTAATCTGAATGAGACTGCGCTAATATCAATCACCAGTCTTTATATTCTGTTGTGGATACCCTCATGACTGTGTGGTGGCCCTGCCCCTTCATAAATCATATGGAATATGACATTCTACCTGACAATCAGCAAAGGGGGTGACCCTATACTTCGAAATGTTACCCTCAAGTGCCATCTATTTCATTTTCTATATTTGTATATCTGCTTAGTTGATTATGTATGCCTTGTATGGAGTCTGTTGTGATGTAACATAGGTATGTCTTGGCCTTTGAATATGTTCCTTAATACTCATTTTACATTGGTCTTGCCTTCTGTCCTGCATAAGTCCCTTAGCCCCACTGTCTTCTTTTCTTTTCCTTTTCTTGTATGTTGTTTTAGGCCTTGTTTTGCATTCTTGCCTAATTGTTTGCCTCCAGGGCCCAATGACCATATTGGACTGTTTTCTTTCTTTTCTGTCTGTTGTGTACTGCTATGATTGACTGGAACATTTAAGTTAAATGAAACCATACATTGATTTTTGGCAAGTTGTTCCCTGAGGTCATTTATTTGACTAAAGGCTCAACTGATCATTTGCTTGGTCCAGCAACCTTGCTTATTTTCTAAATACACATATGTATATCATATCTGGGCCACTTACATTTTGCATACTTCTTGAGACATAATTCTAACTTTGATAGACTGATATCAATTGGGCCCTCCTATTGCCGAAATGAAACAATTATATGCGTTTGAATTTTATGCCAATGTTGTTTATTATTCGATGTGGTTTAGAGCATTTACTAATCCTTATCTTTCTTTATTTTTACATGAAATGCATCAGAGCAAAATGAAGAGTCTCACGGCGAGACTCATCACGAGCTACTTCAAATGGCAACCCGCGTCTATGCACATCCGCATTCGCATTCCCGCTTCAGAAATTTCTAAACAAAAATAGGACAAGATGACGTTGTAATCCGTCTCAACTCCTCTTACTCTTTAAATCTAATTGCCTCATTTTATGCCTTTATTTGTTTATTGCAATTTTATTATTTAACTTTGTAATTAATAGGAGAGCTAGTTCAATTAGTCTTTGAACATAAAAGGTGGGAAGGTGATTTAGAATTAAATGCACTCTTAATTATTTATCTTAGGCTTGTCATTTCATATCTAATCTTTTGCCTAATCATTAAAATTGCATATCTAAAACTAACGCACCACTTCTCTTATTTCGCAGATAAATGCATATCTATAGTCCATAAATCAACTTTGCACCGCCTACATCATAAACAATATAAATGCACACTTTAAAACTTTATATATTTTTTTATAGCATTAGTCTTACAAACTTTTATCAACATGCCTTTTTTTTATAAAATATTTGGAAGCATCTTTTATATTTTCAAAACACACATTCTTATCATAATAAATTAACCCTAGGTTTAAACGGACAACCGCAAGTTAGCGGATCCTTTAGGGTGCCTAATCTCTTCCCTTTAGGATAATAAAGAACCCTTGCCCAGAATCTCACAATTTCGCAGACCATTAAAATGGAGTTAATGTTTACTTTAAACTAGTTAACATTTAGGTGTCCTAATTCACCCAAATTAATTAGGTGGCGACTCCGCGAACCCTTTAGCACTTTAACATTTTAGCACTTTTAGTATTTTTAGCATTTTATTTTATTTTCTAACGTTTTTATTTAAGCAGGAGTTTTTTTTATAAATGTCGCGGTCGAAAAGGGGCGTGACAAGTTTATGAAAGTAAGACGGTCACCCCCGTCTAATCTGTGCGTCCTCTACCATTACTTTACCGTCCTCGTGCTTGATGCACCTCACGTGATCCAAGTCACGGGCTCTCATCGCCCTCGTCTTCACTAGTATGTACAACTTCCTGTCCCCGCCCTTTTCCTCTAATTTCACATACATGTGTTTAAAAGCCAATATTTTTGTCGTCGTAACCGCTAGCTTTGCCTCATTTCTCTCCATCTTATACAATTCCGTATTCGTCTACTTCTCCACGTCATTCTTGTTTTCTACCAATTTCGCATACGCCGCTTTCTTTGCTTTCACCTTCTCTTGAACCTTACCATTCCACCACCAGTCCCCTCGATGCCCATCACAGCTATCCCGCGAGACCCATACCACTTCTCTAGCTACCTCCTAAATTCAACTGATCGTCCTATCCCACATATTGGTTGCATCCTTACTACTCCCCCAAGTCCTCTTGACCCTCAACCTCTCCCCCGTCTCATTTACACTAGCCATGGTCAAATTATCCCATTTGATTCTTAACCTGTCATCCACAACCCTCATCTTTTTCTCCAAATTCATCACCAAAAGCTTATGTCGGGTCCTAAGATACTCCCTTATAATAACATTGCAGTCTTTACAAAGACTGTTTTCAACTTTCTTAAAGAGCAAAAAGTCTATCTGAATCTTAGTCACCGAGCTACGGAAAGTCACCAAGTGCTTCACCTTCTTCATAAACCTCGAATTGGCTATCACCATCCCAAAAGCTTTAGCGAACTCCAAGAGTGAGACGCCTCCCCCATTCTTGTCCCTGAGGCCAAAGCCTCCATGAACGTCATCATAACCCCAAAAGTGACCCGATATGTCTACTGAAATCCCCTCATACAATTAACTTCTCAGTTGGTGGTATACCTCCCGCCACCTCATCCAGATCCTCCCAAAAATGCCTCTTCTCCTCCTCGTTCAAGTCCGCCTGCGGCACGTAAGCACTAATAATGTTCATAGTGGACCCTTCAACTATCAACTTAATCACCATCATCCTGTCATTGACCCTCATAACCTCTACCACCTGATCCCTCAGCTCGCTGTCTACTAAAATGCCTACCCCATTCCTATACCTCGACCTACACGAGAATCATAACTTATACCCGTCCACACCCTTAGCCTTAGGTCCTACACATTTGGTCTCCTGGACACACGCTATATTAATCATCATTTTTTAAAGAATCTTAACTAGCTCTATGGACTTCCCCGTTAAAGTCTCAATATTTCAAGACCCTATTCTCAGCCTAGCATCTCCCTTACCCCCTTAGCCCTCGCCTGGTCTCCGGCCCCGACGTCGGGAAAGTGTAGCGGTCAAGTTACCGTTATCAGACAGAGGGCAAGTCACAGACAGAGGGCAAGTCACAGACAGAGGGCAGTCTTAAAAAAAGCAGAAATAAAAATAAATATGTTAAAAGAATTGTTATAGAATATTTAAAATAAAAAAGATAATCGTAATATTATAAACCACAACAAATATTACTGTTATTAATCCTGAAGGAGGAATGAAATTATGTTCAAAATAAGAGAAAGATAGCCACACCACCCCACCTCCACCTAGGGCTGTTATCGGTCCGATCCGGTTCAGGTATCCACTTATCTGTTCCGGACCGTTAAGCTTATCGGTCCGGACCGGTTCCGGACCGATAAGGTTTCGGTCCTGGGATGAGATTCGGTCCGGGATCGAAATCTTATCAGTCTGGTTCTCGGTCCGGACCGATAAGGTACCGGTCCGATTCTGAATCTCTTTTCAGGACCGAAACAGGTCTGATTTTAGCCAAAAAAAATTGAAATGCATTCTTGATAGAAATGGAATCCAACATTAAAATAAAAAGCCTACCAATATCAATTAATATATTAGAAACTTCATTGAATGTACAAATAAATTCCTTCCGGTAAGTTAAATTTCAACAATTCAACAAAAGTGAACAACAATGCAAAAACTACCAATCCTTCAGTTTCAACAACTGAATGAAGAAACTAAGTTTCAATAACAACTACAAAATATTCTTCCAGTTTAAATAGGACATATTAAATTATCCGTCCAGTTATTTTTTCAGCAGTCAATACTCAACACACAAAAACTAAGTTTCAACAACATGAATGAACAATTCTTCCTGTTCTTTTTTCTCAACAGTCAACACACAAAAGCTACAAAATATTGAATCTTGATGTTAACTAAGTTCTTTTTTTTCCTGATGCATTTTGAATCTTGACTCAAGTTGTTGAAGTAGCTTCTCCCCTTTACTCCTAAAATCAAAATATTGAAAAAGTTAGTATCACGAATTCTCAATTTAATAAACTTAAAGGAAATAACATATGAATCAATTGAGCGAGAATATTACCTTGGCGAAGTCGTACTCTAAATGCTCCTTTTTTTCTACTTGAAGCTAGATTTCAAATCTTAAAAACATTAGAAAGAACAAAACGTATACATTTATATAAAGTTAAAGGAAAAAAATAAATAAAGGAATACATACAATATTTCGTCCGTGCCCTTTCTTGATTCCATATAACTCTTTAACTGAATCACCTCCACATAGTAGTATTTCAACAGTTTCTACCTTCATTGATGTTCTCATTTGGAGAATAAGTTATAAGACTTAATACTTTAATTCTATTGGACGGTTGGCTACTGGACTTTGAGCTACTGGGTTATGGACTTATGGGCCTGTCACCTGTGGACTTTGGAGTACTGGACAGTGGACACTAGAGTGTGGATTAGGAGTTATAATTAGGGGTGCACAAAGGGTCAAAACCGGACCGGACCGGACCGAGGACCGAACTTTGGGATTATCCGGACCGAAGACCGGACCGAATTTCTCGGTCCGGTCCGGTCCGAATTTCTCGGTCCGGTCCGGTCCGTGTCAATTTCGGTCCGGTCCGGGTTTTCGGACCGGGTGATCCGATCTCCCCGCCGACCCTCCGCTAGCCCCATCCACCTGCATACCCCCACTTGATCCACCCGCACGTCGGCGGGCGTATTCATATCAAATATAGGTTGTAAATTGATCAAACTTTATACGGTCATAACTTTGCGCTCGGACGTCCGTTTTACCTAAATTGTTTTTTGATTTCGCGTATTTTTTCGATACGGGGGTGGCCAAACTGCATAAGCGGTTTGATTCGCCCGATTTCTCCAAAAACGTCCATCTTGCCCCTCAATTTCTCTTTTCCCCCAAATCGTTACGTTTTTCCTATTTTCAAATCTAAATATCTCGCGATGTACAATAGATTTCAACGTAAAAATTTCGTGGCACCGCGTCCTAGAATGTCAATTTCAGTATTGGAAATTCAATTTAAAAAAAAAAAACCGGGCCCCGGAACCCGACCCGGAATTATATAATATTATATATTAGAAATTTAGAAAATTAGGAATTATATATATTAGGAATTTAGAAAATTATAAATTATATATATTATATATATTAGAAATTATATATATTATATATATTAGAAATTATATATATTATATATATTATAAAAAATAAAAATAAAAAATAAAAAATTCGATTAGATAGGACCGAACTGGACCGACCGGACGGACCAGAATTTTCAAATCTGAGGGACCGAAGACCGGACCGAATTTCTCGGTCCGGTTCGGTTCGGACCGTTTTTTTTGCAGCCCTAGTTATAATATTAAATTATAACATATATTAACGAGTATTTTATCGGGTTACCGGACCGGCTTCTTATCGGTCCGAGTAATTTTTTGGTATTTGTATTCGGACCGTTAACTTCTCGATTCGAGTATCGATCCGAATTTATCGATCCAATTCTCGGATAATTATTGAAAGTATCCAGACCGCTAACAGTACTACCTCCGCCACCAAAAAGTAAAAGAAAACACATGATGACAGTAGTACTTTAAATGGATAAATAAATGATCTTATTAATTTTTCCGATAACCAGCCAAGTTTGCCTGATATGAAGGATATTTCATGGAAATTCCAAAATGTTCCAAAATATTGTAATTATATCCAGCAAAAACTCATTGACTCTTTTGTAGTGTCTTACTTTCTTCTCTCTCTGTCCTCAAGGCTTATGTGTGTGGAGCCCATAGCTAGTCCTTTGCTTTGCTGGCTTCAAGCTCTCCATTGTTAGTTTATAATGGATACAACAAATACCTCTAACACTACTAATTGATCACTCTCTATGTATTTTTTTTCCCATTACTTCATCATGAACTTCATCCTTCCACAATAAGTAACAGGAAAAAAAAATTATAATTAAACTCCACTTCTAGTTTTCCTTTGATTTAATGGATCCACAGATCTAACACTCTTTCAGTTTCAGATGTTTTATTTTTCCCACTGTAAAAGGTTAGTCCCCTTATCTTTGATTGGTTTCAAATATATTACTCCGTATTTATATGATTCTTGAAATTTGGTCAACCTTGTAGGTTCTTGTATCTTTCCATTCTAGCAGGCTGTTACCTTATAGGTTCTTGTCCTTCGATTTCTCCTTAGATTTCCTGTTACTATCTACTATTTCGTGTAATTATCGTACTAGTTGATATATTTACTGGTAAAATTTCTCCATTAATGCTTATATATATATATATATATATATATATATATATATATATATATATATATATATATATAGTATTTTGTCATGATCTTTTACTTTACTCTCTTCAAACCTTATCTATCTTTTTATCATGTTTTCTCATGGGCTAGGTCTTTCGGAAACAAAGGTAGGGTTAAAGTTTGCGTACACTCTACCCTACCTAAACGTGCGGGATTATACTGGGTATGTTGTTGTTGTTGTTGAAATTTGGTAAACCAAGAAAGTTGGTTTCTTTATCTGATGTCAAAATTGTGTTTTGAACCTTCTGGATGCAAAACTCGCTGACCGTATACAGTTCTTTGTTGAAAAAGTGATTTTTGACCAATCTTGATTTCAAAGTTCCTTTTTTATTGCTTGTTGAATTTTCTTATTGGTTACCTTGTTTCCTTTGTTTTATAGTAAAGGTGACTTCTTGATGTGCATTTTCTTTTAATTCTATTCTTTTCTTGAGCTTATTTGGTTGATGTTGTTTTTATAGATTTGTAGAACACATATTACTTGCTTTGTGGAGCAACATATGCAAAGTTGAAGTTCACTAAGAGGCAAAGTATAGTATTGTCTTGTTAGATGTGGAGAGTTTAATTAGATGGTGTTTAGGAGGAGATGAGGTATGTTATCAGGGTTAATGAACTTCTTGAGGGCCTGTTTTCAGCCAAGGGCAAATCGACACGTTCATACAGGGTCGGATGCCGCCAGCGGACGTCAAGATGGGCTGTTATGGTATAAGGATACAGGGCAACATTTTAATGGAGAGTTCTCAATGGCTGTAGTTCAGGCTAATAATCTGTTGGAAGATCAGAGCCAAGTTGAATCCGGGTGCTTGGGCTTGCATGATTCAGGCCCGTATGGTACCTTTGTTGGAATTTATGATGGACATGGTGGCCCTGAGACTTCAAGGTTCATCAATGAGCACCTCTTTCATCATCTCAAGAGTAAGTTTTTATAACCGGTTCGAATCAATTCCTTCAATCTTTTCGGTTTTTATATCACTACTATGTTGATGGTTCATGATGAGGGGAGCTGAATCTTATCTTCTTACTTTTTAAAATTGTTGACTTAGATGTATTTTGAGGAGTCTAAGTATTAGCAGTATTAGCTTCTATGGACCATAGTTAAATAATCTGAAGTCCAGGGGCTTTGGCTTAATGGTAAGAGTGCGGTGCTTGACATGTGGTTAGGCGCATGGGTTCAACCTTGCTGCAAACAAAAGCTTGTTAATTTAGTGGAGATGAGAAGAGGGTGAGGCCATTATCCAGAGTTCTGAAACCCTTGGGAATTTCTCGGTTATAAAAAAAGATGTCACAGTAAATATATAGTACTCTAGAAGCAAAGTAGCTCTTTTAGGTGAAGTTATTAATTTAGAGGCGGAACCAGGATGTGAATCTTATGGGTTGGGGATTCTAGTCCTTTAAAGTTAGTGGGTTCTAAATTAATAATTTGTGTGTATTCAAAAGATATATTAATACAAACACAAGGTTTGGACCAAAGCTATTGGGTTTAGCCGAACCCGTAACCGAAGAGATAGTTTCCCCCCTGGACTTATTATATAAACTTCTGTGGATAATATTTGTATGATTTTAGGGCCTCTAGGTTTTCACTCAACTGCTTGGTTAAAATATGCAGGGTTTACATCTGAGCAGCAATCTATGTCTGTAGAGGTGATCCGGAAGGCATTTCAAGCAACAGAAGAGGGTTTCCTCTCTGTTGTCACAAGGCAATGGCCCATAAAACCTCAGATTGCTTCTGTTGGATCATGCTGCCTTGTTGGAGTTATCTGCAGTGGGATGTTATACATTGCCAACCTTGGTGACTCTCGAGCAGTCTTGGGGAGACTTGTCAAGGCAACTGGAGAGATTCTTGCTAGTCAGCTTTCTGCAGAACACAATGCAAGTATTGAATCTGTAAGGCAGGAAATGCAGTCTTTGCATCCAGATGACTCGCAAATTGTAGTTTTAAAGCACAATGTCTGGCGCGTGAAGGGCCTTATACAAGTAAGATCTTCTTTGTATTATTGATACTTTTATGACTTGGCGCGGGAAACAGCCTCTTGCAGAAATGCAAGGTAAGGCTGCGTACAATAGACTCTTGTGGTCTGGCTCTTCCTCGGACCCCGCGTATAGCGGGAGCTTAGTGCACCGGGCAGCCCTTTTATGACTTGTTCTTTAAATAGCAATACACAAATTCTGTTTCTTAGCAAGCAGGATCATCATAGACATTAAAATATTGCTGTTTCTCCTTAATTGTTTGTGTATTCTTTTGAACTTTAATCTAAGCTTATGATGGTTCTGCTTTTGACATTATCATTATTTGTAGTAACAATACTAGCTTCTATTGTTGCCTACTACATTGATGGAATAGTATTTAAAAGTTGCTACCTCAACTGAATAGCATTTCAAAGCTGAAGATCTGTTCTTCTGTCAATTTGAGGATCTTTGTTTGCTCTTCCGGCTCTTTTTGTCTAAAGCTCTAATTTCTGCTAGCACCAGTGTTGATTATTTAAGAACCAATATACATAAGTATGCTCTGAAGGTCATGCTTCTCCATTCTTTGTTCTAGTATTAGCTTGGGGCGCACTTGAGATTGGGATTGATTATCTTGGTCTGGTTTGTATTTACAGCATTGTTGCTTTTTGTTTATTTTCAAATTTCAGCAGCGTTTAGCCTATTGTGTCCCTGATAACAGAAGTGCAAGTACAAAATTGGGATTGTTAAGTCCCATGTCTTGTGCTTCTCATGTATATATATAAAGTATCTGATCCTATGTTTTATTATGATTCCCTCCATTCAGGAGATGCATATGATGATAATTCTTGTCCAATGTTTGAATTGGTCCTGCACACTTGCTACTAATGCATCCTTTGAATTTACAAAAATGCATCCACTCATTTGGAAAGTGATAGACTTCCCATGATATGAACCGTGGAAGTCTTTCTGTCCAAATCATATATCACATAAATGTGTAATGAACGGTAAAGCTCTCCTTTTGTGAATGCCAGCATGATGTTGGGATCGTCCGAATGGAAACATGAAGCTTCATTTTCTTAAAGAGGTGACGGGTTGTACAGCAATTATTTAAACATTCTCAGCAGCCCATAGAAAGACCTGCATGATAATGGGTTTCCTTCTTCTTTTTTCCTTTTGAGTGTTACAACAGAACTTCTTTATGACCTTTGCATTTGTTTTGAACATTATTCAAAAGCAATTTCAATCTTTGGGAAACATAGATCATTTGCCACTAATGAAGGAGAATACTATTAGGGAATTCATTTACGTTTGCTTTTTTGCATGGCTCATAATCAGATTCTGTATATTTCATATTGCAGATTTCAAGATCCATAGGTGATGTGTACTTAAAGAAAGCTGAATTCAACAGGGAACCATTGTATGCTAAGTTTCGTCTCCGTGAACCGATTAGAAGGCCCATATTGAGCTCAGATCCAGCTATCTTGGTGCACCCGGTGCAACCCCAGGATCAGTTTGTTATATTTTCCTCGGATGGTCTCTGGGAGCACCTAAGTAACCAAGAAGCTGTTGACTTTGTACAAAATCACCCACGCAATGTAAGAGATCCCGTTGTTACATGCTTTGCCATTTTCTTAGCTTTTCAGTTATTCCACCTATAGGGAAGCACTTTTTCATAATATAGATGTTAAAGTCGTGGAACTGGTAAAGTTGTCTTCATGTGACCTGAAGGTCACGGGTTCAAGCCGTGGAAACAGCCTCTTGCAGAAATGCAAGGTAAGGATGCGTACAATAGACCCTTGTGGTCCGGCCCTTCTCCGGACCCCGCGCATAGCGGAAGCTTAGTGCATTGCTCCTTTATAGATGTTAAACAAAGCTATGTATGTCAACTACAGAAGAAAAACAGTTGGACCAAACTTAAAAACTCTTCTTTGCCACTTGGCAGGGGATCGCCAAAAGGCTAGTGAAAACTGCATTGCAAGAAGCAGCAAAGAAAAGGGAGATGAGGTACTCAGACTTGAAGAAAATCGACCGTGGAGTACGTCGACATTTCCACGATGACATCTCAGTTGTAGTTATATTCCTCGACTCAGATCTCGTGAGCAGGGCTAGCTCTGTGAATGCCCAGAACCTGTCTGTGAAAGGTGGCGGCATAAGTTTACCTCGAAACACACTTGCTCCAACCTAAGGTGGTGGCTACTTGATGAAGCTCTTCGAAATGATGTTGTACTATTTTCTTGTGAATACCAGGTAGCTTCTGAAAAGATAACTGCAGGCCTACAATTTTTCTTTTTCTTTTAATGTACACCTTTTAGTTTAATTGAGACATACAGATTTAGTTCCTATGCTCAAGGGACTTGAAAAAAGAGATCTACACAATTACGTGGAGTAATTCCTTAGGCTTTCTTCTATTACTTCACTTCCTCTACCTTTTTTATTTGGATTTTGTAAATTATGTGACCTGGCCGCTGTAAATGTTTTTATGCCTTATTATTCTTTACCAGTCTATATCTGAGTGCTGCTAGATTGGTGAATGCAAAGTGTCAGCAGGAGTGATGGGTTGATTTTGGTTTTGGATTTAACTTGTATACGTTGATCTTTTTTTTTACAGTGTAGCAGGTAATGTGCCTTATTCTTCAGGTTACTAATCTCACTGTTTAAGGATGGTCATACGAAGCTATCTTTTACCTGATCTAATTCTTTGACATTGTCGGTGTATAGAAATTAAAACTTGGTTGTCTTTTGGTGTTCAACGGGGGATTTATGCATTTATCATGGTGAAGCTATCCAGACAGCTTGGAATTCGAACAATGGATACGTCGGAAACATCGTTTCTACACATGTACACTCGTAGTGCCAAGTATCGTAAATTTCATTAGTAAAAGAGATATTGGTACGTAAGTAAAATGTTTGAGACATAGAATGATGGACGGTTGTTGGTTAAACGACGAGTGTTCCACGTTGGTAAATGAAGGAAGAAGTGTAAGATTAAAGCGGGTCAGAAAAAGGGCTGCGATGCCACCACCACAAGGGCCGCGACGCCTAATGGCTGAGCCGCGATGCTTGAGTGGCAGTAGTTCACTGGAGCTGCGGCGCTTCCGAGGCAGTGTATGTGCGACGGAAGTCTAAAAGTTTGGCTGATTATGGGGACGTTTTGGGGTATTCAAATGTCAGTTTTACCTCGTAAAAACTGCATTACTTGGTGAATTAAGGGGTCATTACATGGGCAGTTGAAGAGACCTCCTTACACTATTATATATTTAGACTTTTGACTCAATTGGAGAGGGACCACACTTGATACATTACACTCCGATTTTCTGAACTTTTTCCTCTCTAAGCATACTTTCAAACACTTAAGGTTCTTCTTGAGAAACATTTGAGTTTACTTTGCTCATTTGTTAGTTGCTGTTTTATCTTGAGAGACAATTGTCCACTAATGTAAAAAGATATATACGGGGCAATCTTGCGACTCAGCAACACCTTTGTAACGTTACCAGATTTAGTGTCTCTTGATTTCAAGTTATCAAAATCAAGGAGCGTGTTGCAATTGGAACGAAGAGTCAAGACTGATTCAAGAACTCAAGAGCTTGTTGTGGCCATAATCCTTGTTGGCTACAAGTTTGTTACTGTTGTAATTTCTATTGTTTACCCTTTCGAAGCACTTGTAATAGTTAGTTACTATTCTCCGTATTGTTGCTTTATTCTCCAACAATCTTAAGACAAGATTTGTATTAGTGCTCGTAAGATGTTTGCCAGCAGATATGATCCCAAATATGGCTGTAGTTTTCTTGTTGGAACCAGGCCTGTTGACAGTTCTGTTAACAATTCAAACACTGTCTCTGTCAACAACCGTGCTTTCAAATCTGTATCGCATAAGAGGGGTAAACCCAACCCCGATCCCTGCCTTGGCCAACCTATAGTTAAAGCAAGCCCCTTGTTCGCTTCCCCGATTACTCTAGTGGGGGATTTCATTAAACCTAAAAAGAAAGCTAGGTTATGAAGGTCCTAGTTTTGGGTCTCTCTTTGACTATAGTTACAAATTTGTTTCCGTCAAAGGTGGGATTTCTGTCTTTGATGCTGAGCTTCAAGATACCGTTGATAGTCATGCTGGTACGACTAAGGATCAAGGAAGAGTTGTTGTCACTACTCTCAAGGGTGGTGGAAACAAGAGTCCACAAGAGGTTGATGATGTCAACTAGGACAAGAGGAGAAGACTGAAAATGATGCTCCATCTTGTAGCAGAAGGCCTACATCTTATGGTAAGGAGGATTTGGACACGCAGTCCAACAAAGTGACCGACGGCCAGAATCCGAAAGGTCTAAGTTAATTGTTCTTCCTTGTCAACAATGAGATTAAAATGAGTAGAATATGAAAAGGTTTTGCAGAAAAATTATATTCCTTACGCTTGAAAATCAGAAGTTTAATCTCACTTACCTTCCCGTTTAAAGATTTAACTATTATAAACAACGGCTTAAAAAATGTGGTATTAGGTTGTAATATATTGAAATTATGGACAATCCTAAGTAAGCGCCAGAAATTTCCCTGGGCACCAATCACAAGGGAAGAGGACTAAAGACAAACATGTCACCGTTTCCGACAGAAGATCCTTCATTTGATAGGATGATGTTGGACACTCAATCATACAAAGCCTACAGGTGACTAGAGTAGGCCAGAGTTGCCAGGTCTTAAATGATCTGAAGGCCAAAAGAAAGGCAGAAAATATATTGGACACTCAATCTGCCAAGGCAACTGGAGTGCGCTAGAGTATCTAGATCACATATGATCTGGTTACGCCCTAACCACGGGCAAGAGGTTGTTCATGTGAAGCAACCACCTCTAAACTAGAGGGGTTGGAGAGGTTGTCCCTAAAAGGACTTAAAGGAATGAGATCACTTTAAAAAGAGGTGATACATGTCCCAAACTTAGTTTTCAGGAACGCTGACTGGTTTGAGTATAGTCCAACAGGTCTGTAATAACTAAGAATGGTACAGTATGTCTGTAGCCAAATGAATGATATATTTGTAATCCGTGAATCTATGCCATCATAGATTAAGACACGTTAAATAGAAAGTCATTCAATAGCTAATGAAGTTGAGATTGTTGTCATCTGTCGACATAAATCCTCAAAGTGAATGTGAGGTAGGCGAAGAGGCAAAATCACCTTTCTATTCTATCAAAGGAATAACGAAAGAAACACCCCTCATCTATAACTTAGTCACACCTACATGGGTGATTTAAAACTTGTACAAAATAGATGGGGGAGACAAGTACTTTGTGACCTTCGTTGATGATGGTACAACGTAGTGTATTCTTTGTTTGTTGAAAAGCAAAGATGAAACCGTTGAAGCGGATAAGCGCTACAAAGCAGAAGTTGAAAAACCTACGTATTGAGGAATTCGTAGTGATAGATGGGGAGAATGTGAAGCATCGTTCATCAAATGACTGCTCCTTACTCACCTCAGTCTAATGGTGTTAGCCAAACGCAGATCCGTACGCCCAAGATATGTGATGCAAGACGATCCTTACCGCTAATGTGATTCTCAATAGAACTCCGCATAAGGATAAATATAACCCTCCATGTGAAACATGGAAATGATTCCACATACCAATGTTGTGATGTGGGGTGGATTGGTAGAGGTTGGAATACCGAAAAAGGTCAAGTTGGACCTAAGAATGTAGATTGCATATACACTGAATATGTAAATAAAGCAGTACTTATCGCATCTTGGTGTCAAAGAATACTGAATTCTTTTAAGATTGTTTTTCTTAAGAAGGAAAAAGTAGTAATTGCTCGAGGTTAACAAGAACCCGCAAGTGCCTGACTATCTGGAACTAGACGTTTCAGATCTACAGGACTCGGAAGTTGCTGACTATCCGAAACTTAATGTTCCAGATCTACAGAACTTAGGGATTCTAGATGTTGAACCGAAATGGAGCAAAGAGGGGACACAGACTTGTTCCAGGCCTTCTAACTTGTATGGTTGAGAATGAACCATGGACAATTAACAAAGAATTGTCAACTCCAGAAGCACTGCTTTGGAAATAAGCTACAAAGAGAGAAATAGACTCTATTAGATAAAATCATACTTGTGTGATGGTTGATCTTCCTCCGGGAGAAGAACGTTTGGGATGTAAAAATGGATACTCAAATGGAGTACAAAGTGAATGGATCTATTAACGAGTATAAGGCCTCGGCTACTTGGACATGTGCTCCTCTGTAAATAGCTTAACATCTAGGGCCACCGCAGTCTTGCGTGATATGGATATTGAGACAACCTTCCTAATCGGAGAGTTGGTTTGGTAGACTGTTAGGCTTTATCCTGAACTTTCATTTTGGTCCTGAAATGTTTACATTTTGGTCTTGGAAGTTTCAGTTGAAATAGAAACAATGAATTTGACAACAGAAACATTGACTCTGAAGTTAGAGAGCCAACAATTGGAAAACCAACAATATGAAAGTGGAAGAAGAAATATTTATGGAACAACCCGAGAGGTATGTGGTTCCAGGGAAAGAGAAGAGAGTCTGTTGACTTGTCAAATCTCTGTACGGGCTGAAACAACCCCGAATCATTGGCACAAAAACTTTGATAATACTCTACTATCGAAAGGTTTCTCCATTAATGTGTGTGACAAATGGGTCTACATGAAAGATAATTCTGACTCGTTCATGATATAGATGACATGCTGATCACATGTAATAGTCCTAATTTAATCCTAGAGACTAAGAGTATGTTGAAATAATATTTCGACATGAAAGGATATGGGTATTGCAGATGACATTTTAGGAATTAAGATTTCTAAGACATCTAACAGACTGGTCTAATTCCAAACTCATTTGTGAGGTGTTTTGACAATCTCATTGACAAATGGATATGAATCATAGAATTGGTTGGAATCATAGTGGCCATATACCAGGAGAGATATGTGCAGGTCACATGTAGTTCAATGTATTTTACACACTACAAATGACCTGGTATCGGCTCACAAAAGTAGAACTAAGGTTCACTCGTGATGCTTGAAATGATCAATATAATGCGTTAAATCATATATGACGATATCTGAAAAATTCACTTATCTACGGATTATGGTATTCTTGATGTCCAACTGTTCTAGGATAACACATTGATGCAAACTGGACATCGGACTTGAAGAACACCAAAGTCATAGTGGATATGCATGGTGTGTCTTTGGAAATCCTCTAAGCAAATTTGCATCGGCCGATTCGTGATGGAATCAGAGTTTATCACTTTAGACAAAGCATGAAAAGAAGTTGAGTAACTTCACGACCTCTTAGAGGATGTCCCTTATTGGGAGAAACTCGTGCTTTCGTCAGTTCTACACTATAGGTCACGGATGATGGTGTCTGGACATTTTAGTCAAAGACTTAATAACGATGGACAGTTGATCATCTCGGGTGTCACTTCCTTGATTACTAATCAAAGGATAAAACAGACCCTTTAACTAAGGGGTTACCCGAAGATCAAGAATTCTGCCGGTCTAGGGTGGCGTAAAACCCAAATGATAAGGACTGATACGATGGATACCCAACCTTACTGATTGGAGATCCCATGAATTAGGTTCAATGAGAAAACTAAATCGTAAAGGTTCAGTTGAGCGCTTCAGTGGAAGCAAGAGTACTTCGGATGATAATTTATGTAAAGAAACATGAATCCAAAGTCGTTCCCGCGATAGACATTAAAGTGCTACCTGCATGGTGGGTAGAGGTTAAGTTTCCAAAACCTTTCATGATCCTCACCGGTTGAGGTTAGGTTTGGGGAAACTTTTAATGGTGCCTAACACTTGTGAAGTGGGGTATAACATGATACCTTGTAGGAGACCACCTATTTAAGTGCGAGGACAGTCCGCCTCAAATGAACGCACTCAAGAATCTAAGAAGTGTCCACGACCATAACATTAAGAATAACAAAGTAAGGAAAGTTTTTGTGTTGGTACTGTTGTCCTGACTTACATTAAACACTGACGGTTCAAGACATCACGTTCACTGCGCAGTAAGTAAGTCCGATGGTATTCAACTATGGAAGGTTCAAAGCCAAGGCTATCTATCCAGATGCAACATCGGTCCACCGAAAGATTGCTAGAAAGGCACCTTGTGAGTGTGCCAAAATCTCTTTCAAGAGGGGATTGTTGGAAATTTACTAATGTGAAATTAAATTTATCCCATTATTTATGACTCGAACAATTGAGATCCCGCACATCGAAAACATCGGTTCCACACACGTGCACTTATAGTGCCAAGTATTGTAAATTTCATTAGTGAAATAGATATTGGTACGTAAGTAAAATGTTTGAGATATAGAATGATGGACGGTTGTTGGTTAAACGACGAGTGTTCCACGTTGGTAAATTAAGGAAGAAGTGTACAAAGTGTAAGATTGAAATGAGTCGGAAAAAGGGCGGCGGCGTCGCGCGGGTAGGCGCGGCGCCGCCACCACAAGCGCGGCGCCCGATAGGTGGCGCGGCGGCAGGTGGCAATAGCTCACTGGAGCCGCGACGCTTCCGAGGTAGTGTCTGTGCGATGGAAGTCCAAAAATTTGGCTGATTATGGGGACGTTTTGGGGCATTCAAATGTCAGTTTTTCCTTCATAAATCAGCCATTATTTGGCTGCATTACTTGGTGAATTAAGTGGCCATTACATAACACTTAAATGACCATTACATGGGCACTTGAAGAGACCCCCTTACATTACTATATATTGAGGTCTTTTGCTCAATTGGAGAGGGACCACACTTGATACATTACACTCAGATTTTCTGAACTTCTTCCTCTCTAAGCATACTTTCAAACACTCAAGGTTCTTATTGAGAAACACTTGAGTTTCCTTTGCTCATTTGTTAGTTGCTGTTTTATCTTGGGAGACAATTGTCCACTAACATAAAATGATATATACGGGACAATCTTATCTTAAGGACATAGTGAATATCACTCGACTCAGCAACGCCTTTGTAACACTACCAGATTTAGTGTCTCTTGGTTTCAGGTTATCAAGATCAAGGTTGGAACGAAGATTCAAGAACTCAAGAGCTTGTTGTGGTCATAATCTTTGTTGGCTACAATTTTGTTACTGTTGTAATTTCTATTGTTTACCTTTTTGAAGCACTTGTAATAGTTAGTTACTATTTTCCGTGTTATTGCTTTATTCTCCAACATATTCTGTCTTAGCTGTACGTAGACATACCAATTAAATTTTCCTTAGATGATTTTTTCCCTGTATGTCGATAGTTATACTTCAAGTATTTCAGGATAGCATAACCTTTGATCAAATAGCATGGACATTATGTGAATTTGACTTTAACAATTAATATTACCATACTTCTTCCACGGGGCATTATTTTTCCCTGTAGACGGCTGCAGTATTACGTTCGGTGTGATGGTGGTGGTGGTGGTGATAGTGGAGAGCGTACACAAAATTTTATATAAATAATTTTAAATACCACCACTTAATTGGTTGAATGTGTCTCCGACACGGGGAGGGAAGGATTTTCTAAGGTTTATATCTTGACCATAGTTGATCTACTCACTGTAATGTTAAACTATAAAGTGACAGGTTGCTAAGGTATGTCCAAAGATGTCCCTTTCATGTAGCTGTATGAGATTTAAGACATGTTACATATTTTCTTGTCTACCTGTAAGAAATTTCATTTCTCGTCTTATTATGCACGATCTTTTTCGTTTTAAGTATATCTTTCTTCCAAATATACTTTCCTTTCTTACCTCTGAAACAGTAAATGTAATTCCAAATGTCAATTCTGATCTTAGTTTCAAGTAGTATATTAGTTGCACATTTTGTTGGTGGGTACAATCAGGGCGGAGCTACCCTTGCCCTAGAGATGTCAAGCGATAACCTTTCGCCAAAAAATTACATTGAATAAATAGGTCAAATTTTGATTATATAGATATATATGCCAGTGTTGACACCCCTTGAGACAAGTTGAAGATTCAGCGTAGCGGTTGAGGGGTTGCAAAATTTCCCGTGGTTGCTAGTTCTATCCTAGCTTGTGACATAATTAATTTTTTTTGACACCCTTAATGAAAATTATGGCTCCCCCACTGTTGTAATTCTTTTACATCCTTACTAAAAATTCTGGTTCTCCCACTGAGTACAACATTCTAATTTTGTGCTCTCTATTCTTGTAGCATTCATGACAAATAATATATTCACTTCATTTCAATTTATATGAATTTATATTAACTGAGCCTGATTTTTTTTTAAAAATAAAGACTTTTGAAATCAGAAACGGAACTAAGATTTTGTATTTATGAGTTATAAATTCTAGAAAAGAAAGTTATCGAATTCTAGATAAATTATTTAAATAACATATTAAGTGAATGTTTAAACACAAATATAAGGTTTGCGGCAAAGCTATTGGGTTCTGGCGAACTCGCAAGAGAAATGCTAGCTAGCTCCTCCCTTATTCGGATCTTATATGTGAATCTTGTAGTATCAAACATAAATTAATTTGTGTGATTATAAAAACTTTTTATTAAGATAAAATGAAAAATTTAAAGTAAACGATTTTCAAATTTACAAAGAAATTATTCTTAGTTTTGAGAAGACTTTAAAAAGAAATAGATTCATGTAAATTGAAACGGTTTGGAGTAGTATCAAAATAAAGATAAAAACGACTGTGCCAACTTGATATTTTGATATTATCGCCACAAAGAAAAACTTTCAAATTTTTCAGAAAAAATGAGATCAGAACTTAATAAATTTAAAACTTTCTATTCCATATCCGTTTCAACTAGTATTTGGGTGTAAGTCATATCTGGTTGAAATGGAAGCAACTAATAGGGTGATGCTTTTTCTCCTTTCTTTTTGGTCTTTTTATCCCCGTTTTGTTTTTTCTTTTCCTTCTGGTTCTTTTGGATATATTTGTAATTCCTGAGCTTGTGACAATAAGAGCACTAGACACTAGAATAAGTTAACGTCGCCATTTCTTTGAATCAGACATTTGAGTCACTATTAATATTACACCTTTCTACTCACTTCACGCGATAGTAGCCACTTTCTCACTTGCAATTTTATTGCTTCCATGAATCTCGTGCCGGGTTTAGGATTAATTTGTTTGATGGGTTACTATTACGAAATATATTCGCATAGTGTAATCCAAATAATTTAATTTGTGAGGTTAACTGATATAATAATTTGAAGTATTGGCAAATAAAGGAGGGACCGGTCCATTAAGCTCCCGTTATGAGCGGAGTCCGGCGAAATGGTGAACCATAAAGATCTATTATACGTAACCTTACCCTGCATTTATGTAAGAGGTTGTTGAACTAAATAATCTCTTGATTATTCTTATTGAATGAATAGATATATATACAATTTACAATCTTCAAATATGAAAAATCTTATTCCTACTATACTTCTGATATTCTAATTCTACTTGTACAAGAATTCTACAAGTATGTTAATTATACAACATAATTGTACACGGTATTTATCACACCCCCACAGTCATAGCGGACGGTTGTCGTACGCTGAGACTGTCCATAAAATCTTCAAATAGAACTGTGGGAAGACCCTTCGTAAAGATGTCAGCAATTTGGTATCTGTAGGGCACATGTAAAACGCGTACTTGTCCACGAGATACCTTTTCGCGAACAAAGTGAATATCCATCTCGATATGTTTAGTGCGCTAATGTTGGATCGGATTACCAGAAAGATAGAATGCACTAACATTATCACAATAGACCAATGTAGCTTTATGAATAGGAAAGTGTAATTCTAATAGAAGATTACACAACCAACATGATTCAAATACCATATTAGCCACGCCTCGAAACTCAGCCTCTGCACTGGATCGCGATAATATAGCCTGACGTTTCGCAGACCACGAGACCAAGTTATCCCCAAGAAACATACAATAACCAGATGTCAAACGTCTGGTATCAGGACAACCTCCCCAATCAGCATCTGTAGATGACACAAGAGTAGAGACGGAAGAAGGATATATATGCAATCCATAATCAAGTGCGCCATGGATGTACCGTATATTGCGTTTGAGCGCATGCATGTGCTCAATCCGTGGGTCATGCATGAATAAACACACCTGCTAAACTGCATAAGTAATATCAAGTCTCGTGAAAGTAAGATACTGAAGTGCCCCTGCAAGACTGCGATAGTGGGTGAGATCCTCGTATGGTGTGCCTGACGTAGTACTCAGCTTCGATTTGGTATCAATCGGAGTGAAAGTAGACTTACAAGATGACATACCAACTCTCTCAATAATCTCCGCAGCATACTTCCTTTGAGATAAAATAGACCACCTAAATGACGCGTGACAACAATGCCCAAGAAATAACTCAAGGGTCCCAAGTCTTTCATTGCAAATTCAGAACTGAGAAGTGGCATGATAGACTTGCACATATTATCAAATGAAGCAGTCAATATAATATCATCTACGTACAATAAAATGTATGCCAAAGATATACCACGACGATATATAAATAGAGAATGATAAGACCGACTGTGAGAAAACTCAATAGTAGATACATAATTTGCAAACATCTGATACTAAGCCCGCAGGGCCTGCTTAAGCTCATACAAGAACTTCTTCAGCAAACATACATGATGATGATGATTGGGATCTCGAAAACCCAAGGACTGATGCATATAGATTGTCTTCTTAAGATCACCATGTAAGAAAACATTATTTACTTTCAACTGATGAATATGCCATGCTTTTGAGAGAGCCAAACTAAGAAAAGTGCGAATGATAGTCGATTTGACCACCGAACTAAACGTCTTACCGCAATCCACGCCAACCTGTTGAGTTTTACCATACCCTACAAGACGAGTCTTATGCCTCTTAAAAGAACCGTCAAAAATTTCTTTATGAGTCAAAATCCACATAAACCGAATAATATTAACACCAGATGGAAGGGGCACTAACTCCCACGTCTTATTTTCAATAAGAGCATTATATTTGTCAGTCATAACCAATTTCTAATTCGGGTCATGCAATGCAGACACATGGTTACGTGGTAGTGGGGATTTAGAGATATTAGAATTGAGATTAAAATGCCATTTTGGTTTAAAAATATCCATTTGACTACGAGTAACAGGCCATTGACTCGAGGTAGAATTTGGTGGATTTTGGGCAGTGGGTGGGTTGGGACGGACTGACCAGCAGGCAATGGGCATGCTGGCCCAACATGTGAAACAAGAACTGAAATTGTACCGCAAGTGGGCTGGAGCAGCGGAGCGATCAGAGATTGGTGCGAGCACGTCTTGGCCCGTTGATGACTTGTAGGACCAGTGGGTACGAGAATTTATGGGCCAGCTGTTGGATTTTGGTCATGGGACAAGTCGGATAAATGGTGTATAATATACGGTGAGATCCCGTCATCCAAAAATTATACGAATTAGTCATGGAACTACACAGTTTAGCAAACGGAAATTGAGTTTCATCAAAAATCACATGGCGACTAATTATGGTGTTATTAGAGGTTAAATCAAAACACTTGTAACCACGATGATTAGATGGGTAATCCAAAAACACACAAGGGGTAGAACAGACTTGAAGTTTGTAAATTGTAGTGGATGAAAAAAGAGGATAACATAAACACCCAAACACCATAAGATGAGAATACAAAGGATCTTTATTGTAAAAAAGTTTAAGTGGGGAATCATATGCTAGGTGTTTGTTAGGAAGTACGTTAAGGAGGTAAGTATCCATTTGTAGGGCGTGATGCCAAAAAAAGAGGGTACGAAAACATGGGCTAATAAAGTTCGGATAATATTATTAATGATATGAATTTTTCGTTCGACTTTTCCATTTTGTGAGGATGTATGAGGACAAGAAAAACGAAAGAATATGCCATGAGCATCACAAAATTTCTGAAACAACCCATTATCATATTCATTTCCATTATCACATTGAATATTTTAATTTCCCCGTTCGAATTGTGTACGGATGAATGCTCTAAATTTTAAGAATATGAAAAAAACTTGAGATTTTTTCGCTAAAGGAAATGTCCATAAAAAATTAGAATAATCATTCAAAAATAGAACATACTAACGATGACCCAAAGAACTTAGAACGAGAGATGTCCATAAATCACTATGAATAATATCAAAAGACATCAAAGTACGAGACATATAGGCTACATATGGTAATCTAATATGTTTCCCTAACAGACAAGAAGGACAAAGTGGAGTACTACGCGTAACCTTATAAGAAATAAAATTATTGTTATGTAAAGAAGAAATAATAGACGATTCCGGATGACCCAAACGTGTATGCCACAACGAAGGAGCAAAGGCGGCAAATGTAGACGTTATGGCTTGACTCGTGGAAGTGGTGGTGGTTGTGAGTGGATAAAACTTTCCCCTACTATTGCATCGCATTAGAGGTATCCACATCTTGAAATCCGTCACCGAAAACCCAAGGGGTCAAAATTAACAGAAACCTAATTATCAGTGGTGAATTTTCGGACAGACACCAAATTTTTAATTAGGTTAGGGGCATGCAGAGTATTTTTCAAAACTAGAGGTGGATGTGAGGGAGACAAAGTAGTATGTCCATAACCTCGAATTGGAATTGTGTTGCCATTACCAATAATAATACCATGATTGTTGCTCAAATTGAAATAAGACGAGAGAGTACCTTGATCGAAAGTCATATGAGAAGTGGCGTCGGTGTCTATGTACCAATTCTTGTCCGGACGAGTTAATCCAAGTGTATCCATTGCTGCCATAATATCTATAGGTGTCGAGATCTGATTTAGGCCCGCAACATGAAAAACATGCGGAGGCCGAGGTCCAAGCATGCCTACCTGTAGACCCGACCCAGAAGAGTACATGCCGCCAATATTTGGACTCGAGAAGCTGGGCCTGGACTATTGCTGAAACTGGGCACAGTTACCTGGATATGGACTGGGCGAGAAATAGGGGTTGTTGGGCCAATGTCCACTGGCCCAGCTCCACGACCAGGGAGCCCAAGGCTGGGACCAGTTAGCCTGCGACCCACTGTTGGTACCGCCATTATTTCGTCTGTCGTCGTTACCACCGAGATTGCCACTGCAGCTTTGTCATTATTTTTACAATTTGACTCTTTTTTCTGCCACCATTGTTGTGGTTTTGGCTTGAATTTTCAGAGAATGAGTTAGGATCGTCTAACGTTGTCATCATCATGACAGAATTTGCTCTGGTAGCCACCTTTTTATCCAAGTCGTCCTCTTCTAACGTGAGCATGAAACATGCCTGATAAAATGGTGGTAGAGGAATACTTTTACGAAGCTGTGTGAGAACACCATTATAGGTCTCAGATAGACCAACAACCATCTGTATAACAAGACGATCATTGGTAACAGGTGCACCAATGTTGCAGAGTTTGTCCACCAATTCCTTGAGTCATTTACAATAGGCTGAAATGTTAGGAAAATCTTCCATGTGGACATGGGAAAATTTCTGTTCAAGAGTGACAGCTCGAGAATTTTTTGTTATCCGGGAATATATCACGCACCCTATTCCAGATAGCCATTGCTATAACGCCAGGTTCAATTATCGTCCGGAAGATGTATGTAGATATAGTAGAGTAAATCCACTGGATAACGGTAGCATCAATGGTTGTACATAATGTAGGATTTTCCTCGGAGGTAGGCACCTTCTCCACGTCAGGTACTGAGGGGATTATGTGATGGATGACTTGATGTGAGCGTGAGTGAACTTTGAATAATTCCGCCCACATCGCGAATTGGACGTTTTCCATTTCAAGAACAGTAGGGATGTAGTTCTTGATGTTGGAAATTGTAGAGGTATGATGAAACATGTTCTTTGACGTAGACATAACGAAAGGACAATAGGTGAATTAGGAATATCTAGCCGGTGTTTGCTAGGTTTATTGAGCTACCTCACTACTGCTTTCACTGGAAGAATTGGGAAGAAAATTTGGGAATATAGGAGGATAAACAAATCCACGGAATTCGAGAGGAGGTCATGGAAACCGAGAAAATAAGAGGGCAGTAGAAGTGTTTGAGAGAAGGTATTTTAGCCCTAGACTTCTGATAACATGAAAGAAATAATTCCTTGATTATTATTATTGAATGAATAGATATATATACAATTTACAATCCCCAAATATGAAAACTCCTATTCCTAATATACTTCTAATATTCTAATTCTACTTGTACAAGAATTCTACAATTATGGTAATTATACAACATAATTGTACACGGTATTTATCAGTTGTTTCCACGAATAATTTGAAGTGTGGACTATGAGAAATTGAAGAGGTAGTGCGAGGGGCATATATGAATCTTTTAATTTTTTAGGGGTGTATTTGAGATAAAAGATTTTATGAATCGATGGTTAACGAAAAAATCTATGAGTAATCTTACACACGTAATTGCATTTTTAACCCTTTTCCATTTATAATAATTTGTATACTATGATTATTATAGCATAAAATAATTCATGTTACTATCGTCATTGTATAATTAGTCAGTCAATAAACGAATCCCTTGACGTTTGCAACCACACAAAATATAAAAAATACTTATCTAGCTTTGAGGTTTACATCAAATCAAAGAACTTAAATTCTGCAATGGCCACAGACGCAGGAAGCATTTTTTTTATGGAACATTGAAAACGTCGAACTAAATTGTGGCTTATAAGTAGAAATAAGGCGTTAGCGAACTGACTTGACAGAACCCTCTTTTGCTCTATCTAACTCGGCGTGCACTTCCTACATCCATACGATAACATATTCGTGTGAGTTACAATGGATGTACGGAAATAGTAAACAACTATTACTAGTGCTTCGAAAGGGTAAACAATAGGATTACAATAGCAATAATCTTGAAGCCAACAAGAGTTGTGGCAATAATAAGCTTTTGAGGTCTTGATCTTCCTTCTTGAATCGATCTTGGATCTTTGGATCTTCGTTCAACTGCAGCAAGCCCCCTTGATATTTATAACCTAAAATAAAAGACACTAAATCTGGTAGTGTTACAGAGGCGCTGCTGAGTCAAGTGATATTCACTCTGTCCTTAAGACATTATTTCCCAGTAAATATCCTTTTACGGTGATAGGCAACTGTCTCCCAAGATAAAACAACAACTAACAAATGAGCAAAGGAGACTCAAGTGTTTCTCAAGAAAAACTTTAAGTGTTTGAAAGAATGCTTAGAGAGGAAGAAGATTTTCAGAAAATCTCATTGTATGTGTGTTCTTCAATTGAACCAAGGGCCTCAATTTATAGTGTGAGAAAGATGACCTCTCATCTAGCCAACTAATGATAATCAATAGCCATGTAATGACACTTATTGAGAGATTAATTCAGCCAAATAATGGTTGAATTCATGTGCCAAGTAATAGAGAATCAATGCCCCAAACCAGCCCAAAAATTAGAAACTTTTCAGCTTCCGTCGACCATTCTGCCACTGAAGTGCCGCGACGCCTGAGCTCCAGTAACCAAACCACTGATTAGTGTCGCGACTCTTGGCTTCATTTACATGTCGTACACTTCTTCCTTCATTTACCAACTTGGAACACTCGTCGTTTAACCAATAACTATCTATCATTTCATGTCTGAAACATTTACTCAGGTACCAATATCTCTTTCACTAATGAAATTTATGATACTTGGCATTACGAGTGCACGTGTGTGGAAACGATGTTTCCGACATGCGAGGCCTCAATTGCTTGAGTCATAAACAATGGGTTAAACTTAATTCTACATTAGTAAATTTTCAACTATCCCCTCTTGAAATAGATTTTGGTGTACTCACAAGGTTCTTTTCTAGAAATCTTTCGGCGGACCGATGTTGCATCTGGATAGGTAGCCGTAACTTTAAACCTTCCATAGTTGAATACCATTGGACTTACTTACTGAGCGGTGAACGTGATGTCTTAAACCGTCAGTGTTTAGTGTAAGCCAAAACAACGGTACCAACACAACAACTTTCCTTACTCTGTTCTTCTTAATGTTTTGTCCGTTGTGGTCGTGGACACATTTGAATTCTTAAGTGCGTTCATTTGAGGCGGCCTGTCCTCGCACTTAAATAGGTGGTCTCCTACAAATTATTCTACTATATCCCATTTCACAAGTGTTATGCACCATTAAAAGTTTCACCAAACCTAACCTCAACCAGTGATGATCATTAAAGGTTTTGAAAACTTAACCTCTACCCACCATGCATGTATCACTTTAAGGTCTATCGCGGGAATGACTTTGGACTCATGTTTCTTTACAGAAATCATCATCTGAAGTGCTCTTGCTTCCACCGAAGTGCTCGACTGAACCTTTACTTAGTTTTCCCATCGAACCAAATTCTTGGGATCTCCAGTCAGTATGGTGGAGTTTCTACCGTATCAGTTCTTATAGTTTGGGTTTTAAGCACATTCCCCTAGACAGGCAGAACTCTTGATCTTTCGGGTAGTCCCTTAATTAAAGGGTCCATTTTATCATTTAATTTAGAAATCAAGGATGTGTCACCCGAGACGATCAACTGCCATACGGTCTTATGTCTCTGACAGATATGTCGATGCTGTCATCCGTGCCCTCAGTGTATAACTGACAAAGGCACGAGTTTCTCCGAATAAGGGACATCCTCTAAGAGGTAGTGAATTTACTCAACTTCTCTTCATACTTTGTACAAAGTGCTAAACTCCGATTCCATCACGAATCGACTGATGCATATTTTCTTAGAGGATTTCCAAAGACACACCATGCACATACATTTGTGGCTTTGGTGTTCTTCAAGTCTGATGTCCAGTTTGCATCACTGTGTTCTCCAGAATCGGTGAACATCCAGAATACCATAATCCATAAATAAGCAAATATTTCAGATATCGTCATATCCGTTTTAACGCCTTCTATCGATCATTTCCAGAACCACGAGTGAATCTTAGTTCAACTGATCTTCTTTATGAGCCGATACTAGTTCAGTTGTTGTGTGTAAAATACATTGAACTACATGTGACCTACACATATCCCACCTGGTATATGGGTGCACCATGATTCTAATCAATTCTATGATTCATATCCATTGTTGACTTCAACGAGACTGTCAAAACACCTCACAAATGAGTTTGGTTTAGACTAGTCTATTAGATGTCTTAGAAATCCCAATTCCTAAGATGTAATCTGCAATACCCATATCATTCATATCGAAACATCATTTCAACATAATCTTAGTCTCTAAGATCAACATATGACTTCTCCCTATGATCAACATGTCGTCTACGTAAAGGCATATCATGACGAACGAGTCAGAATTACCTTTCATGTAGACATATTTGTCACACTCGTTAATAAATAAACCCTTCGATAGTAGAATACTATCACAATTTTCGTGCCATTACTTCGGGGCCTGTTTTAGCCCGTACAGAGTTTTGACAAGTCGACAAACTTTTTTTTCTTCCTGTAGGCAGATTCATTGTTTCTGTTTTATCTGAAACTTCCAGGACCAAAATATAAATATTTCAGGGACCATAATGGAAGTTCAGGAAGAAGCCCAACAGTCCATCAAACCAACTCTCCGGTTAGGAAGATTGTCTTAATCATCATGTCACGTAAGACTGTAATGACCCTGGATGTTAAGCTATTCACAGTGGAGCACGTGTCCAAGTAGTCGAGGCCTTATACTTGTTAGTAGATCCATCTACTTTGTACTCAATTTGAGTATCCACTTTTACAACCCAGAGGTTCTTTTCCCGGAGGAAGATCACCCATCACACAAGTATGGTTCTACCTGATGGAGGTCATTTGATGAACGATGTTTCACATTCTCCCCTCTATCACTACGAATTTCTCAATCCGTATGCTCTTTAAATTCTGCTTTGTAGCACTTATCTGCTTCAACAGCTTCATCTTTTCTTTTCAACAAACAAAGGATGAAATACGTTGTACCATCGTCAATGAATGTCACAAAGTACTTGTCTCCCCCTCAATTTCATACATGCTTCAAATCGCTCATGTAGGTGTGACTAAGTTCTAGAGGAGCAGTGCTTCTTTCGCTATTCCTTTGACGGAATGGAAAGGTGTTTTTGCCTTTTCACCTATCTCACATTCATTTGAGGGTTTATATCGACAGACGACAACAATCTCAACTTAATTAGTTTTAAATGACTTTTTATTTAACGTGACTTAATCTATGAAGGCATAAGTGCACGGATTACAAATATATCATTCACTTGGCTACAAACATACTGTACCATTCTTAGTTATTACAGACCTGTTGGACTAATCTCAAACCAGCTTGACCAACAACATCCTTGAAAGCAAGTTTGGGACATGTATCACTTCTTGTTAGAGTGATCCCATTTCCTGAAGTCCTTTGAGGACAACCTCTCCAACTCCTTCCAGTTTAGAAGTAGCGTTGCTTCACATGAACAACCTCTTGACCGTGGTTAGGGCTTAACCGGATTGTATGAGATCTAAAAACAACCTCTTTTCTGTCTTTCTTTTGGCCTTCAGATCATTTAAAATCTGGAAACTCTGGCCCACTACAGTCATCCGTAGGCTTTGTATGACTGAGTGTCCAACACCATCGTGTCAAAAGACGGATCTTCTATCGCAAATGATGACATGTTTGTCTCTATTCCTCTTCCCTTGTGATTGGTGCCCAAGAAAATTCTTGGCGCTTATTTAGGATTGTCCATAAATCCAATTTATTACAACCTAACTCCATATCTTTTAAAATGTTGTTTACAATAGTCCAATCTTTAAATGGAAAGGTGGACTAGTCCAATTTCTAATTTTAGGGTGTAGGGAATATAAGTTTTTAATGAAAACACTTCATATTCCCAACCTTGATTTATTTCCTTTTATTCAAAAATTCTTTAAACATATTTTGGACAAGGAAGAATTATTACCTTAGACCTTTTGGATTCTGTCCCACGTCAGTCCCTTCGTTGGACTGACTGTCCATATCCTCCTTACCATGGTTTGGATCCTTTGTCTGAGACAGATGTAGGTCTTCTTCTACAAGGTAGAACAACATCTTCAGCCTTCTCCTCTTGTCTTAGTTGATATCCTACACCTCTCGTGGGCGCTAGTTTCCACCACTCTCGGGAGCGGTGACAACAACTCTTCCTTGACCCTTAGTCGTGCTAGCATGACTATAAGCAGTATCTTAAAGCTCAACATCAGATCCATAGATCCCACCTTTGATGGAGACAGATCTGTAACTATCGTCAAAGATATACCCATAACCAGGACCAGATTTGTTGATAGAGATAGTGGTTGAACTATTACAGAACTAGTTTCAACAAGAAACCCACATCCTGATTTGGTATTATATCTGCTGGAAGATATCTTTCTAGCACTAGTACAGATAATGTCTTAAGATTGTGAGTTACAATGTATGTACAGAAATAGTAAACAACTATTACTAGTACTTCGAAAGGGTAAACAATAGGATTACAATAACAATAAACTTGAAGCCAACAAGAGTTGTGACAACAATAAGCTTTTGAGGTCTTGATATTCCTTTTCGAATCGATCTTGGAGTCTTGGATCTTTGGATCTTCGTTCAACTGCAGTTAGCCCTTTGATCTTTATAACCTGAAACCAAAAGATACTAAATTTGGTAGTGTTACAGAGGCGCTGCTGAGTCGAGTGATATTCACTCTGTCCTTAAGAAATTATTGTCCTGTATATATTTTTTTACAGTGATGGGCAACTGTCTCCTAAGATAATATAGCAACTATGAAATGAGCAAATGAGACTCAAGTGTTTCTCAAGAAGAACCTTGAGTGTTTGAAAGAATGCTTAGAAAGGAAGAAGATTTTCAGAAATTCTCATTGTATGTGTGTTCTTCAATTGAGCCAAGGGCCTCAATTTATAATATGAGAAAGATGACCTCTCATCTAGACAACTAATAGCAATCAATAGCCATGTAATAACACTTATTGAGATGTTTCATTCAGCAAAATAATGGCTGAATTCATGTGCCAAGTGATGGAGAATCAATGCCCCAAACCAGCCTAAAAGTCAAAAACTTTTCAGCTTACGTCGACCATTCTTCCACTGAAGAACCGCAGCACTGCCTGGGAGGCACCGCGACGCCTGAGCTCCAGTAACCAAACCACTGATTAGCATCGCGGCCCTTCGCGGCTCCACGGTGATTTCTGACTCGTTTCATCTTTTACACGTCGTACACATCTTCCTTCATTTACCAATGTGGAACACTTGTCGTTTAGCCAACAACTGTCCATCATTTCATGTGTCAAACGTTTACTCACGTACCAATATCTCTTTCACTAATGTAATTTACGATACTTGGCATTACGAGTGTACGTGTATGGAAATGATGTTTTCGACGTGTGAGGCCTCAATTGTTCGAGTCATAAATAATGGGTTAAACTTAATTCCACATTAGTAAATTTTCAACAATTCGTATATGCACACTACTTATATCGATACTAAAAGCCCCAGAGTAGGTCTGAAAAACTATGAACCCCAACTTATGCGTGTGAGCCGAATGACGTGGGTGCACAAGTGTTCTTCGCACTATAACCATATTCTTTGTTCTAGTTGCTTCATCTCTGAGAAAAGGATCATTTATATATGTCGGTCATTAGAAGAAAAAACCGACATAAATTGATTCCTTATGTATTAGCTGTAGCAAAATTATGAAACGGAGCTAGCAGTTCAGAGATTATTGAAAAGGTTCATGAGATACAACATGAAAAAAATATAATATTAAGAAACGAAGTTCAAGAATGAAGAAGAGATAGAATTACCAAATAAATATGAGCTATGACTAATAGCCTAGGCATAAAAAGGCATTTTCTATGAAATTCCGTTAAAATAAAAGTTAAAATATATACTAAAATTTAATCAATGATTAATGATATATATTGTTATTGTTGGGTTTGGTGTTGTGACATTTTGACCAACATATCATTTTCAGCTCTAAGTTAAAATCAGAAATGTTGGAACAAATGTCACGACATTCAGACCAACATACTGTGAAACAGTTTTGCCTTACTTCACGGGAACTGAAGATTTCGTGGGATTTTTACCACGATGGTAAAGTGACTTGGCAAGGTGATTAGGAGCTGATTAAAAATGTGGGAGGACCAAGTCCAAGAAGTTAGAGGATCTTGCTCCACAATTCCCTCCAACAACCTTATCGGCTGCCCACCTTTCCCTCAACCTCTACAACAAACCGATGGGCTTTTCAAGGAAGACTCTCTACTATAAATAGAGAGGGAAGATCAGTGAATCGATATCCATAATCAAAATGTAAAAGTACCAAAAGAGCTCTCGGAATTTCATCTCAAAAATCTGGATCACAACTGTGTTGCCTGAGTTTTTGACAACATTTTGTCCAACATTATAGTTGCTTCCTAGATTTTAGATTAGTTCTTTATTGAAGCAATTATAATGAGATGTTGTCTATATCTACTTAGTTAGATTTTTCAAGCATGTAAGTCATCTGCGACTTCATCATTTTTTATTCCTTTTGTATTATTTTGTAATATTGTAAAAGAAGGAATATATTCAATTATATATATATATATATATATATATATATATATATATATACAATACTTTTGGTCATTGATCATTATAGGTTATATTAATATATAACCTATGTAAATTTACACCTTTGTGTCTTTATTATTTCCGCTGTAATTTACTCTTTAAATGTTTTTTCTGTTTTAACTAAGTGTTGTCAGTTGTGCCGGACGACATTATCGCCGACATTCGCAAACTGTTCCAGCATTCGAGTTTGTTTATTTCCAGTTTGCTTTTTAATTATTCCATAGTATAACCCCCGGGACCCAACAAGTGGTATCATAGCCAACACTTGATATAATAAGTGTTTGGTCCTATTATTCAAAGCTATGGATCTGGCTAATCCAAATATTGGTAGATTTCCCATTTTAGATGGAATAAACTGTACCTATTGAGGATTCACCTACGTTCTCACATCAAATCAATTGATGTTAGGGCATGGAGATCTATAACCAATGGGTATGTTGTTCAAATTTTGCCGCCAGATGATGAAGATGACATTCTAAACCTAAATCCAAATGGACGGTGGAAGAAACCAATAATGCTAGCTTAACGAAAAGGCCTTAGATGCAAATTTTGGATGAATTGATCTTTACATGTTCAAACTCATTCAAAACTGCCCAACGGCTAAAGGATGCATGATATACTTTACAAATTCATTGTGAATGTAACTCAAGTATTCGTCGAACAAAGTTACACATGATCATGAGCAAATATGAACATTTAAGGATGGAAGAAGCGGATGATATTGAATCTTATTTTGAAAGGCTCTCTGTTCTCTTCCTGAAAAGTTCAACTTAAAAGATTTGTGTCATTAAAGAAGCTCACAATCTTGCTACTATAGACTTTCATACCTTGATGAACATTCTCAAAACCTATGAGATGAACATTGAGAATCAAAGGGAAACTATATAAGAGCAAGAATGTGACAGTTTAAGTTCAATCCTCCGAGAATCAAATCAATGAAGAGGATGAGAATCTTGAAGAAATTGGTAATGGTGCTAAAGTTGCCTTACTCACTCGATACAATTCAATGGTGAGGAAGTTCAATAATGAGAGAAATCAATCTAAATCTAAATAGCATCAAAACCAAGGCTGTTGACACCCAATTTTGTCCCATCTTTACCAACCTTTTATTCAGATCATCCTTTTATCTTCAATTAATTTCACTATGCTTCTTAGTCTTGAAAAAAATATACTTTTAATGTTTTTCACTAATCACCGCATAATTTTAATACATCGAGTATTACGTTTTATAATATAAGCAAAATAATTTTAATATTTCGGCATCGGTATCGGTGATTGATTTTCTCTTAATATTTTCACCAATTACCTAATTAATCATTTTCATATGAATATTATATTTTACTTAAATTAAGTACATATATTACATCTTTTGTACCGTAATTTATGAGTATGATCTTTTAAATAAATTAGGACAAAGAAGCGTGCTTTAATTAATTAAATCCTCAACCTTATTTTCCTACCCAATTCCCACTCCTTAAATTAATTCCCTTATTCCCATAACCCATTTCTTCAACACCCCAAATTAAATCAGCCCACATCGCAGCCCAATACCCCGCGACCCGGCCCACACCTTTTATTTCTTCAGCACCCAGCTTCTCAATTACATACCAAACCCATCGTTCCCTTCTAACTAAACAAACAACCAGCGACCTTCAAAATCCGGTGGACCACCACCATCGTTACTCCCCTCAGACCGCCAGATAAACCACATCGCCACTGCCACCAGTCACCTTTCTCACATCACCCATCACCACTGCTGCAACGTCTCACCCCCTCTGTCGACCCACATCCATTTATTCATCGAACAAATACCAATCGCCTTCACACCTCCCCTTTGCCCACCCAATAAACATGCATCTCTGTCTCAATGACTCCCACCCTTTCAAATCCCTCTGCAAAAGGTTAAATTCAGACCCATTCCATATTCTTTTCGGTCCCTGAAGTCCCGTCACTTCTCATTGCTCTCCTTTGAATTCAAATTTCGAATTTTAGCTGTTGGAACCCTCAATTCCCAACTATAAATACAACCCTTTTGGGTTGTGTAAGGGGATCGAACTTTTTTCCTTTGTAACGGCAAGAACCAAAAAATTAGTCTTTGCTTTAAGAGGAATTGAAAAATCAAGAAAGAAAGCCTTTTTCACTCTCAAGTTCTGAATCCGAAAATCACATATCCTTAAATTTTTCACCTCTCCTAATCGCATAAACAACAAAACATCTCCGAGCGGATTAGACGAGTCGAGACGACGCATCGGTTCGCTACTCAGAGAAGGTCAGTAAATTCTATTTTTCTCTCGAATTTCAGTTTTTCCCTTTATGTAGAAATTATATGCGTTAGATACGTGTTAGTTAACTTTATTATGGCTGTGCAATATGCTTTAGTTAAAATCTAGTTTATTTTGTTCATTTCTCATTAACTAATATTACATTTCGTGTAAGGTGTTAAGTATGTTGATTAGTCTTAGTCCAGAAATGGTATAATGTAGACACAGTTGCTGCTGGGACTGTTCAGGAGAGGATTGGCTGAGTTAAAAGTGATGTTAGGTTAATACAGTTTAGTTGATAAGCATGATATGTGATTGTGTGGCCTATTTTAGTTAATATAAGTGTTGTTCATATCAATACGAGGTCTGTTAGCCCGTAAGTGGATTTGTTTAGGTTGAAATAATAACTAATACGCTAGTTATGAAGTGGTGCTGATGTGTTTATATTGTTTCAGGCTCCAGAGGTCATTTGGAAGTGTTGAGAAGCATGTTTATGTGAATTAGACTCTTATTATGTTATGATGTCACCTGAAATTAGCATAAGCCTAATAATGAACTCAAATACATTAAAAACTAGCCTAGTTAGTATGTTAACTTAAATAGTCTGCAGCTTTTACCCATTTGAGATAGTCTTCTCAGAGGACTATTAATCTTATTTGACATCCCTCGCTACTGATTTTAAGCTAACTGCATACCCAATCCTGATTTAAATAATTTCACGCAGCCTGAAATATGGATAAATGATCTCCTGTGTGTTTCTGAGTCCCAAGGTTCCCCTCATTTTTTTCATTCTTGGTTGACAATATGTGATTTTGTGTATCTAAGAGAGACTCGCTTATATGCAAGAATTGTGTTAATATATGAGGAGTTTTCACGTTTAAGTCTTAGGATTATCTGAAGTATAGAAACTAGCTTGAGCTTATTTTTGTGCATTTCAAAGTACTAGTATCCCCTATAGACTGAAAATCATGTATGCTTTATGTTATCTATAGGCTTGTAGAAATAGGAGAAATAGTATATATAAATGTGTTATTTCACTTGCATTATCAAAATGGTTTTGAATATATACTAATCTTTTCTTTTCATTTATTTACATGACATGCATCGAGAGCAACGAAGAGTCTCGTTATGAGACTCATCATGACTTTGTCAAGCGAAGATCCGCACCTACATTCATTGCATTCTCTGGCCTCAAGACTTCTAAACAAATAGGGCGGGGTGATATCTTCATCCGTCCTAGTCACTTCTTTTAAACTCTTTAAATTTCACCGTTTTATTATTTGTATGATTATAAGAATGCTTAGAATAGTTAACCTTAGGATTAATAATTTAGAAAGGGTACTAAAAAATAGGAAAATCCCCACTAATCTATTTTAGGCTCGTCACATATATTTTTTCCCACATAAATGCATATGTTTATCAAAAACCAATTTTACATACAAAATATACTTTCTAAACAAAACCATTTTTTATGCATTTTTAAACAAAACCTCATGCAAATTTTAGGGAGTATATATTTCAAACAATTATTTGCAAACATCTTTTCTTGAATTTTATATTTTCAAAACATGCATTTTAATACAATGATTAAAGCCTAAGTTTGACCGGATAACCGTAAGTTAACGGATCTTAAGGGATGACTAACCCCTTCTCCTTAGGATAATAGAGAACCCTTACCTAGAATCTCATTAAGTTTTGCAGATCATTAAATGGAGTTATTTTAGCAATTTTGCTACATAGATGTCCTAATTCATCTTTAAAATAATTAGGTGGCGACTCTTTAAAATCTAAACATAGGAATCAACCATACGTGGTACTCCGGTTAAAATGGGGTGTGACAGCATGACGACTCCGCTGGGGATTATAGGTTCTTAACCATAACAAACTTAGGTTAATCACTGTGCTTATTTTCCTTATTTGTTTATTTGCTTAAATTGATTCTTTTGTGTTTTACACTCATTTGCTTTTATTGTTACCTTTGCCTTAATTGTTCTTCTTTACATATAAATATTGCATGCTATCTTAACTGCTATTTGTTACAGCTTTCCTTAAACTGACATTCCGCTCATATTTCCTCCCTTACGAAAAATTGACACTATCACACACTACACGCGAGGTGTGTTGGCGCACCCGCAAATTTCTTCCAAATACCGAAATTTAGGAGAGTTGACAAAGGCGCAGGAGCATCTGGACCATCCGGTGGCTGCGTAGCCTTCTCACTCGAGCAGTCCGCTCGGAAATCTTGCGTCTAGTAAGCCAAATCTTAGAAACTTAAGATAGAGCTATACCACCCTTCATTTTTAAGGCATACATGCATTTACCTTAAGTGGGTCGATCATTGATATCGTCTCCACAATTAAGAATTACATCAAATGTCGACGGGTCTCGCAACCCAATGACCAAATCAGCATATTATGTGTAGCGTGATAATGATAGATGGATCCAAGCCTAATCTGGACATGTCGAAATTGAAAAATGCACTGTCATTTGGTCGCAATTTCCAACAAAACATTGCAGTTTAACGACTTGGACCTATTTATCATAATCTCACATATTTGACGTTTAGGCCAACCTCTGGCATAAAAGAGGTACCACGCATGTTAGAACGTGAACTTAATTTGCATGCAATTTGCTCATTATTTGCAATTCCGCACATATTATTTAAAACCATAATTATTCATGTTATACTAACTTGATTTGCTTCATTACAAAAGATTTTTTTTTGCATAGTTTATCCCCCCAAAGGTTGATTCACTTTGACTGGCAGAACATCTTCACTTCACAAGACCAAATGCACAATCAGTCATTTATCCAAGCATGCACCACGAATGAATTAAAAGAAGATGATGCTGAAAACCACGCCAACTTTAAAGATGCAAAATTGGACTTGCACCCCTGTCCTGGTCCTCCGTGGAGCTTGATAGAACTTTGTACTAGTTTAAAATAAAATTGGAACTACGTTATGACCTGATTCCCTTGGCGGGATACGTAGGCGGCCATATCGGCTTCGGTCCCACCTTTAGAAAAATTCCAATCCCCTTGGTTTGTAAACGAACTACATTATGACCTGATTCCCTCGGCAGGATACGTAGGCGGCCTGTATCGACTTTGGTCACACAATTAAAAAAACGTTTCTCCTTTGTTTCGGATATAACTAAATACACGCTTCTAAATCATCTTAATAAGATAGACAGACAACCCCCACAAGACTCGGTTTCGACCAAGCAAATCCGCATATTTGAAACTGGGATAATTTTTTAGTGTTCGCCGTAAAAAGACGCTAATAAACACAGAAATATTGATCTTGAAAATCCGACAAGAACCTTTTCATAAACATTTTGTTTTTCAATAAATAAATAAACCTTCTCGCCAAGACTGGAAACCAGACAGGAGTTACAGGTCCAAACAGGCCGGACGCACAAATATCAAGGGTCAAAGCTGCAAAGTCAATACGAATCAACCGCCCCCCAAAAACTCACAATTTGTCTTTGAGTGTAGGTTTTTCATATTAGCAGAAGCGGAAAAGACAACAACGTCATTTTAACCCATGCGGTTCACAAACGAATAACATCCAGACAACGACGTCATTTCAACCTCCGCCAGTTTCCAAACTCATAAGTTTTCTTTGAGTGCAGATTTTTAGGTTAACAGAAGCATCGAAACCGCAACACTGATGTGTAATTCCGAGGAACTTCTGCATCGCAATTAAGCCCAAAGGGATCACACTCCTATTAGGCGACTACGCAAAATTGACCAACATGATGCAACGACATTATGTTTGCACAAGGATGATATTTTGGCTCACAGGGCCACATTATTATCCTCATTCATTCATTTCGCATATCTATATATCCCTACACTAACTATTTCATCTATCTTTGGTTTTGTAGAAAGTTTCGCATATCAGCTCAGCCCGCAAAACCACAGTCGCACGTGTCTATCGAGTCGTCATTGGGCTCACATGGCCACTCTCCGATCCTCATTTCTCAATCACTTTATGACTAACTATTTTATTCGGCTTATATTATGCAGGTAATTTCATCATAGTAGCTTGGCCCACCGGATCGAAAACATCTTATTACGTCTATCAACGACGTCTTCTCTTATTACGTCTATTCAACGATGTTGTCTTGTCGTCTATCAATGACGTTCTCTTATTACGTCTATTCAACGACGTCTTGTTACGTCTATCAATAACGTTCTATTATTATATCTATTCAACGATATTCATCTTATTACGTCCGCGCAACGACGTTCCTCCTAATATGGTTATCAATAATGTCTATATTTTGTCTTGCAACGACGACATCTACATCGCGTCTATCCAACGACGTCATTTTATTATGCCTATGCAGCAGGCTTCATCTGTATTTCGTCTATGCAACGACGACCTCTACATCGCGTCTACCCAATGACGTCATTTTATTATGCCTATGCAGCAGGCTTAATCTATATTGTCTTGCAACAACATCTATATCACGTCTACTCAACGACGTTATTTTATTATGTCCATGCAACAGCTCCATCTATATTTCGTCTATGCAACGACGAGCTCTATATCACGTCTACTCAACGACGTCATTTTATTATGCCTATACAACAAGCTTCATCTATATTTCGTCTACGCAACGACGATATCTATAACACGTCCATCCAACGACATCATTTCAACTCAGGCGGTTCCTAACCTAACGAGTTTTCTTTGAGCACAGATTCTTCGCATCAGCGGAAGCAGAAAATACAACAGCGATCAAGGTTCAAACCCCGCACAACAACTCAATCAAAGAGTCACACTCCAACAATGCGGTTCACAAACGCATGATATCCAGATCAAAGACATCATTGCAACCCAGATGGGATCCGCAAAGAAACTACATTGGTTTGTAAATGAACTACGTTATGTCCTGATTTTCCTCTGTTGGGATACGTAGGCGGCATCGACTTCGGTCACTCTATTAAAATTATCTCCCTTATTTTGCATGTACTGAAACGTCTATTGTATTCTAGTCTCAGGGAACAAACACCCTTGGAGGCGTGTTGAGTCTCAGGGAACAAACACCCTTAGAGGCATTTTGAGTCTCAGGGAACAAACACCCTTGGAGGCATGTTGAGTCTCAAGGAACAAACACATTTGGAGGCACCTCAGAGAACAAACACCCTTGGAGGCATTTTCAGTCTCAATGAACAAACACATTTGGAGGCACCTCAGGGAACAAACACCCTTAGAGGTATTTTCAGTCTCAAAGAACAAACACCTTTAAAGGCACCTCAGGGAACAAACACCCTTGGAGGCATTTTCAGTCTCAAGGAACATACACCTTTGGAGGTACCTCAGGAAATAAACACCCTTGGAGTCATTTTCAGTCTCAAGGAACAAACACTTTTGGAGCCACCTCAGGGAACATACACTCTTGGAGGTATTTTTAGTCTCAAGGAACAAACACCTTTGGAGGCACCTCAGAGAACAAACACCCTTAGAGACATTTTCAGTCTCAAGGAACAAACACCTTTGGAGGCACCTCAGGAAACAAACATCCTTGGAGGCATTTTCAGTCTCAAGGAACAAACACCTTTGGAGGCACCCCAGGGAAGGATGAATGAAATGCATGTTTCTTTCAAGTTCCCTGTTCTAGTATGATAAGAATTGTTCCTTGCATATGAACCAAATCATATTAAAATGTACTATGTGAATTACTCCTCCATTTCCTTTTGTTGTGCGTGCTACTGATGCACCACTAATGTTGGTTTTCTTTCTGCCCGGACTGACCACCTGAGAGTAAAAGGCAATAGTAGAACAACATTAACCAGAAACTTCTCGACATTATTTTCTGCACAAAATAAATTGTCTTCTTAGTTAAAATCATCCCTCTCCTTGTAAAAAAAGGGGGGGGGGGGGGGGTTGATATATAATGTTATGGAATCTATCTTTGCTTGCACGTTTAAGTTCTGCAGAAATAGGAGAAATAGTATATATAAATGTGTTATTTCACTTTCATTATCAATATGGTGTTGAATGTATACTAATTTTTTCTTTTCATTTATTTACATGACATGCATCGAGAGCAACGAAGAGTCTCGTTATGAGACTCATCATGACTTTGTCAAGCGAAGATCCGCACCTACATTCATTGCATTCTCCGGCCTCAAGACTTCTAAACAAATAGGGCGGGGTGATATCTTCATCCGTCCTAGTCACTTCTTTTAAACTCTTTAAATTCCGTCGTTTTATTATTTGTATGATTATAAGAATGCTTAGAATAGTTAACCTTAGGATTAATAATTTAGAAAGGGTACTAAAAAATAGGAAAATCCCCACTAATCTATTTTAGGCTCGTCACATATATTTTTTCCCACATAAATGCATATGTTTATCAAAAACCAATTTTACATACAAAATATACTTTCTAAACAAAACCATTTTTTATGCATTTTTAAACAAAACCTCATGCAAATTTTAGGGAGAATATATATTTCAAACAATTATTTGCAAACATCTTTTCTTGAATTTTATATTTTCAAAACATGCATTTTAATACAATGATTAAAGCCTAAGTTTGACCGGATAACCGTAAGTTAACGGATCTTAAGGGATGACTAACCCCTTCTCCTTAGGATAATAGAGAACCCTTACCTAGAATCTCATTAAGTTTTGCAGATCATTAAATAGAGTTATTTTAGCAATTTTGCTACATAATTTTTGGTCATTGACCATCATAATATAACCTATGTAAATTTAAACCTTTGTGTCTTTATTATTTCCGATGTAATTTACTCTTCAAATGTTTTTTCTGTTTTTATCTAAGTGTTGTCAGTTGTGCCGGACGACATTATCGCCGACATTCGCAAACTGTTCCAGCATTCGAGTTTGTTTATTTCCAGTTTGCTTTTTAATTATTCCATAATATAACCGCCGGAATCCAACATATATATATCAAGGTACATATTTTGCATTTGTTAATTAAATGTAAACATAAGTGAGTATAAATTTTTAACATATACCGTATGCCTACTACGTAAACTGTTTAACAATTTACAATTTGGATAGTTGGATTAATTTGGTTCTTCTAGAGTTCAATTAATTTGGTTCTGTGTAGAAGCTAAAACGAATTTTTTCCCCAGTGGTAACTCAATCCCACACCCCTCGATCTCTGTCCCTTTTAATTAAAAAGTGTGGACTTGAGAAGAAAAGGTAGGCTCTTTTTTTACAGATCCATTTTCCAATCATATCTCCAATTTGTAACATTTTGTCCTTTTGTGGACTGTTGATGCCTTTTGAACTGCCTGGCTTGGCATTTTTATGCTTGTTGTTATTGAATTGACACATGATCAAGTCTGAAGTAATTTATTGGCATATCAGTGGTGATAATGTTATGACTATTTTAATTTGGCAGTAACGTTTCTCCTCGTTTGCGATTAAGGCATGATGGATTGAATTGAGAGTTTTACATTTATTTTAGTTTCCTACCTGAACTATCAGGTGTGACCTAAACTATCACTTAGCAAAATACATGTCAACTATTATTTGTTCACTTTTTTTACTTGATAGTTGAGGTGTGTTTTGGTAACTAGTTGGTGATAGTTTATGTAAAAAATTCTCATTTTAGGTAGGAAACTAAAAAAAAAGTAATACTTGAGGTGTTTTTTTTATCCTTTACTATGTTATTAACTATATTCTGAAATAATTGACACTTTTTGCTTATAGAGATTCAAGCTAAATGTTCTTTGACGAACTTTTGAAATGTTTTTATTTTTCATTTTGATATGCGGAGAATCGCAACTTATAGTATTTTGGTATAGTTTTTGAATATTTAAAATGTAAAAGTATGAGATAGTCTAGCCCGATTTAACTCTGAATGTTAGTCAAATTGGCCTTTGATAAGTAAAAATTTCTAACAGAGGGAGTACTATTTTTATGCTAGCCATAGACCTACTGCAATTCTTATCCCAGTTTGTTTTTGAGGTATAGTTGATTCTTGATTGTTGGTGTATTATTATTCAGGTTAAATATGGGTTGGAACAAAAGCATATTGACATGGAGGAATGACCCTATGGGTAAGCTCATGTGCTCCTCTTCTTTTTCGGAGTGAAGTCTATGTTGGAAATATTTATTAAACGTGAAATAAAGTAAATCCTATTAATTATGATTCGAATAATTGGGGTCTTCGCACGTCGGAAATACGGTTTTCACACACGTGCACATAAAGTGTCAAAGATCGTAATTTCCGTAATGAAAGAGATATTGGTACTCATACGAATTGTTTGAGACGTACGATGATAGACAGTTATTGGCCAAACGATAATGATTCCACGTTGGTAAATGAAGGAAGAAGTATACAATGTGTAAAAGATGAAACGAGTCAGGAAATGGGTGAAGGGTCGCGGCGCCGCGATGACTGAGCCGCGGCACCTGACGTCGCGTCCCTAATTACGGTAAAATTCACTGGAGCTACTGGAATTTAGGTGCCCCGGCGCCTTCCCGAAGGACCGCGGCGCTTCGACTCCAGTGTTACTGTTGGACACGATTTTCACCTGACGTTTGGGCTGACTTTGGAGCATTAAGTCTCCATTATTTGCCTCATGAATTCAGCCATTACTTGGCTGAATTGTAACCCCTAATCAATGGCCATTACATGGCATTGAAGGCCTTTATTAGGTCATTTAGGAAGACAAATTCATCTTGCTATAAATTGAGACTTTGTCTCAATTCACAACACACCTCATTTTCAGATTGTTGTCAATCTTATTCCTCTCTTGCAATTACCAATACACTCAAGATCTTTCTTTCCTAAGCGAAGACTTGAGTCTCTTTTGCTCACTTGTTTGATTGTTGTTTTATCTTGGGAGATAAATTGTCATTACACCGTTTAAAGGAATATACGGGGGCAAGATTATCTTAAGGATAGATTGAACCAACAATCGACTCAGCAAGCCTATTACTTTGCTAATTTCCAAATTTCTAACAATCTTATTGTTGTTGTTACATTTCCAATTTCCTATTATTATACATATATTCTCACAAGCTTAAGATAATCTTTGATGTTTTAAAAAACAACATGACTACTGAATATCAAATCAATGCTATGAACACCGCCACTGCTCAAGGCAATCCCACTTCCTTCACCACTGCCACCAGAAGCAACAACACTACTTCAAATCCTACTGCTCAAGGCATTCCAAATGCCTTTCAAACTGCTGCTCAAGGCGTTCCCAACGCCTTTACTATTGTTCAAGGAAGCGCTACAGCTTTAACCCCGACGGGTTTCACCATGAACGTCCCGAGAAGTTCATGGGAGCATACTTCAAACGATGGTAGTAAAAGATGTTGTTTTCCTGATAGTTATGGGAATGTCACGTTTCCTAACCGAAGATCCTCTACAAGTTGGGGAATATAAGGACCCTCAGCCAAATGATATGGCGGGAGGGGGCCAAGGTATCTATGTCGTTGACGACATAAAGCTGGTTTGTGATGCATGGAAATACAATAATTTCATGTGCAGAAACTACATTCTAAATAGTTTGTCTGATCCTTTATACACGGTATACTATACCGTTGAAACAGTTAAGCAGTTGTGGGACAAACTACAAAAGAAGTACTACACCCAAGATGCGGGTGCCAAGAAGTTCGTCATTGGGAAGTTTCTAAAATTTCAAATGGTGGACAACAAAAGTGTGTCATCCCAAGTCCAAGAATTCCAAATTATTCTTCATCACTTAGACTTGGAAGGATTGAAGCCCAACGAGCAATTCTTGATTAGGGCATTAATCGAAAAGCTGCTCCCTCGTGGACCGAGTTCATGAATTACTTGAAACTCAAAACGAAAGAGATGACATTAGACGAACTTATTGTCAAACTCCAAATTCAGGAAGACAATAAGAAGGTCATGCCAAAGGGGAAACAACCCGCCGAGGCTAAGGAAAATCTGACGGAAGTCAAAGGGAACCCAAGCAAAAAACAGAAGTTCCAGAAGGTTGGCCAGTCCCAAACAACTGAAAAGTTTAAGGGAACATGCAACTATTGTGGTAAAGTTGATCATATGGCCAAAGACTACCGCAAGCTCAAACATGATAAGGCCAAAGGCAAGGATAAGGTAAATATCGTCGAAGACACCCTCCTAGATGATATGATTGAAGAATTCTCAGCAGTGGTGCCAGAAGCAAACCTTGTTGAGAATCCGACACAATGGTGGTTGGATACGGGGGCTACCCGTCGTATTTGTTCCAATCAAGATGCCTTCTCCACGTATACACCAGTCACAGACAATAAGTTGTTCATGTGCAACAATTCTTCTTCAGATGTGCTGGGGGTAGGGAAAGTAGTCCTCAAGATGATGTCCGGAAAGGAGATGATTCTGAAGGAAGTGATGCATGTCCCAGAAATTAGAAGAAATTTAATTTCTGAAAATTTATTAGTTAATGCTGGTTTTAGGCTAGTGTTAGAGGCTAATAAGTTTGTAATCACTAAGAATGGAACATTTGTAGAAAGAGGCTTCGCATGTGAAGACCTCCTTAAGGTTAATGCTACATCTGTAGTGCCTTCCACTTAGGAAGGGGCTTCGCCTAGGAAGGACTCCTTGAGGCAACTATTGCATCTGTAATGCCTTCCATCTAAACTATCAATAAAACTGAGCATTCATTTGCTTTACTTTATTGTGTTATCTTCTAATTTATGACACCATAGATTAGAACATGTTAACTATCAATCTATTCAAATATTGGTAAAGGTGGAATGACTGCTGTCTATCAACATAAATCCTCAATGTATGGATGAGGTATGCATAGAGGCAAAACCACTCCAAAGGTCCCTAAAAGGGGAAACCGCTCCTCTAAGAGCTCATACCGATGTACGAGATCTACAATTCACTCAAACTAGAGGGGGGACCAAGTACTTTGTATTGTTCTGAGATGATGGCACAAGATCTTGCCACCTTTACTTAACTAAAAGTGAAGACGAATGCTTTAAAACGCTTAAGATACAAAGATGAAGTTAAGAACAACTAAGCAAATGGATTTATAGACAAGTACTTGGCTAAGATGGGAGTCAAGGGTCATCACCAAAAGAAGGACCTTGATTATAACATCTACCCACCGATGTCCAAAACAACATCCATATGTATGGTCATAGCTATCGCCGCCTTGCGGGATCTTGAATTACATCAAATGAATGTCAAGACAGTCTTCCCAAATGGTAATTTGGAAGAAGAAATTTATATGGACCAACCTGAAGGGTAGGTGGTTCCAAGACAAGAGACAAAAGGATGTCAGCTTTAAAATGGAGTTGTACGGGATGAAACAGGCCCCTAAACAATGTCACAAGAAATTTGATAGTACTCTACTATCAAAAGGATTCGCCATTAACAAGTGTGACAAATGCGTTTACATGAAAGGAATGTCGATTCGTTCGTCATGATATGCCTCTATGTAGATGATTTGTTGATCACTAGAATCAACCCTAGGATAATCCGAGAGACTAAGAACATGCTAAAACAATGTTTTGACATGAAAGATATGGGTGTCGCAGATGTCATCCTAGGTATCAAGATCTCTAAGACATCTAACTGACTGGTCTTGTCTCAATCTCACTACATTGAGAATATGCTGAAGAAATTTGAGATGTTCGACAGTTCACCGGTAACGATACCATTGGATAGAAGTAAAAAGATTGACAAACATCTTGGTGTACCCATACACCAAGAGCGATATGCGCAGGTGATTGATAGTCTGATGTATATCACAAACTGCACTCAACCTGATATCGCTTATGTAGTCAATAAATTGGCTCGGTTCACCCGTAATCCAAGTGATGAACATTGGAAAGTATTGAACATGGTACTGTGGTTCCTGAAGTTAACGCTAATGTTTGGGTTACATTATTCTAGATATTCAACGGTATTAGAGGGGTATAGTGACGCAAACTGGATATCTGATAGCGAAGACATCAAATCCACCAGCTGATACATTTTTACAATCGGTGGTGGAGTTGTGTCTTGGAAATCCTCTAGGCAAACCCTTATTTCCCGATCCATGATGGAGTCAGAATTTATCGTTTTAGATAAAGCGGGAGAAGAAGCTGAGTGGCTTCATGGTTTCTTAGAGGATGTCCCTCGTTGGGATAAACCTGTGTTTTCTGTAATGATCCAATGTGATAGTCATTCAGCTCTAGAAAGGGCATAGAGTTCTATGTACAATGGCAAGTCTCGTCACATTCGACGGAGACATGAGTCTGTTAGGCAGCTGATCACCTCAGGTATTATTTCCATTGATTACGTTAAATCTAAGGAAAATATCGTCGATCCCTTGATGAAAAGAATGACCAGAGATCAGATGTACTTCTTGTCTAGGGGAATGGGCTTAAAACCCAATCAATAAGAACCGATACGGTGGATACCCAACCTTACCAACTGGAGATCCCAGAAAGTAGGTTCAATGGGAAACTAAATCGTAAAGGTTCAGTTGAGCACTTCGGAGGAAGCATGAGCACTTCAGAAAATAAGATCCCACATTTTCTATTCAAACATCAATAATACCCCACATTTGGATAGAAAATAAGATATTGAGGAACTTATCGTTATTCCCGAAAAACTAGTTATGACATGCATCAGAAAAGGTGACTTTTGGACTTGAACCGTTCGTAGTGAATACCTATAGGATCTACTTTGTGAAATAGTGGACGAAATGTCTTGAACTGTTCACGTTTTGTAGTAAATCAAGACAATAAGTATCACACATATCATATCAACATATTTCAATTATTACGGTTGTGTTGATTTCGGTCGTAAACGACTCCCTCTTCGTGAGATATTCTAGAAAACGTAGTCATATCGGTTCCCACAGATGCGACCCCGCATCAATCTCATATAGGTAATACCAAACAAGAATAGTCCGTATTATTCCACCATAATGGCTTTTAGTATTATTAAGAATAATATTCATCACTTAATCATCAACGGATTAACACACTTAGTTCACCATAGGAATGAGCATATGTGTGTTTTCTATGCTCCTTGAGTCTTCCCCAACTAGTTGTCCTAGTTAACTTAAACCATGAGATCTCCAATTATGATAGGTTAGGTTGCTGCCAAGTAATGACTCATTGTATTGGCTTTAAGCCCATTCCCCTCGATGTAAATTCGACTTGCTCTCTGTTAAGGCCTTTTGTCAAAGGATCCGCTATATTGACCTTTGATTTCACATAATTAATGGAGATAATTTCATTCTTCGGCAAGCTTCGTATTATATTATGACATCGTTTTATATGCCTCGATTTGCCATTGTATATTTGATTATTTGCCCTCGTCAGGACAGCCATACTATCACAATGTATGTAAATAGTTGTCACAGGCTTTGTCCACAACAGAATACCTCCTACGAAGTTTTTGAGTCATTATTCCTCTTCGACAACTTTATCCAATGCTACAAACTCTGCTTCCATAGTTGATCGCGTATTCACCCTTTGCTTTGATGATTTTCAAGATATCGACGCTCCACCAAGTATAAATACATAACCACTTGTGGACTTAATCTCCGAATGATTGGAAATTCAATTAGCATCACAATATCCTTTCTAAAACAGGAGGATATCTTGTATAATGCAACTCATAGTTCATTGTATGTTTTAGATATCGGAGTGCCCTGATTAGTGCAACCCAATGATCCTTTCCAGGATTGTGTAAGTATCGACTGAGTCTACTCACTGTATATGCTAAGTCCGGTCTTGTACAGTTCATTATGTACATCAAGCTTCCAAGAACTTGTGTATATTCAATGAGACAAACTTTCACCCTTTTTAAGGTGACACGAGGGATAAAATGGTGTAACAACCGGTCGATCATCATAGTATCCAAACTTTCTAAGGACCTTCTCAACATAATGAGATTGTGTTAAGATGTAACCATCCGAATTTTTTAAAATTCTTATCCCAAAAATGATATCCGCAATTCCCATATCTTTTATATCAAAAGCGGCATGCAATATATTCTTAGTTTGGTTAATTACATCCTTACTTGTTTCCATAATTAACATATCATCAACATATAAGCATATAATGACACATGCATCTTTACATTGTTTAATGTAGACACATTTATCACATTCATTTATTTGAAAACCATTTGATAATAACGTATTATCAAATTTTTCATGTCATTGCTTTGGAGCTTGTTTAAGTTCGTATATAGACTTAATCAATTTACAAACCTTCTTTTCTTGACCTTTCACAACAAACCCTTTGGATTGTTTCATGTAAATTTCTTCATCTTGTTCACCATTCAAGAACGCAATTTTCACATCCATTCGATGTATTTTTAAATTGTGAATTGTCGCTATAGCAATTAACGTCCTTATCGATGTAATTCTAGTTACTGGTGAGTAAGTATCAAAGAAATCTACACCAACATTTTGTTGAAACCCTTTGGCTACTATACGAGAGTTGTATTTTTCTATAGTACCATCAGGCCTTAATTTTCGTTTGAAAATCCATTTATGGCCTTTTGGTTTTTGTCCCGGAGGGAGATCAACTAATATTCATTTATTATTTTGCATAATGGATTCTACCTCACTTTGGATCGCCTCCTTCCAATAAGGTGCTTCGGATGATTCCATAGCAGCCCTATATGTTTGAGGTTCCCCTTCAATGGAAAAAGTCATAAAGCTCGGTCCAAAATCTTTGGCAATTTTCACACGTTTACTTCTCCTTGGTTCAGAATTTTCTTCTTGAACAGAGAAAGTAAGTTTTTCATCATTTTGTGTGTTTTGGTTTGACTTATCTTGAGGCAGTGTCCTCTTCTTTTGATTAAGAACACTCTTATCCTTGTCTTTGTAAGGAAAAATATCCTCAAAAAATTTTGCTTCAGCAGATTCCATTATTGTATTTTTGTGAATACCTTCAATATCGGAATGATACACCAAATACTTATATGTTGCACTATTATTGGCAGGGCCAATATATATGCAATCCACCGTTTTGGTCAAAGTTTAGTTCTCTTTGATAAGAGAACTTGAACTTTCGCTAGGAAACCCCACATTTTCATCCTTTTGAAAGTAGACAATCTTCCTTTCCACAATTCATAAGGAGATTGATCACTTTTCTTATGAGGAATTGCGTTCAATATCATATTTGCAGTAAGTAAAGTCTCTCCCCATAGGCTAAGAGGTGCACCTGAATTAACCAATATTGAGTTTAGCATATTCTTCAATGTTCTATTCTTGCGTTCGGCAACTCCATTTTATTTTGGAGTATATGGTGCAGTGGCTTGATGAACTATACCATGAGTAGAACAAAATTCTTTGAACTCATTTGATTGATATTCACCACCTCTTTCTGACCTTAGAATTTTAATTCTTTTGTCAAGTTGGTTTTCCACTTCTGCTTTGTATGTTTTAAACATGTTCAAAGTTTCGTCTTTGGTATGTATTAAATATACATAATAAAATTTATTGCAATCATCTATGAATGATATATAATAATTCTTTCCTCCACGAGATGGGGTTGTTTGGTAATCACTATGAATTAAACCAACACTTCATTTGATTTCACAACAGATTTATGAGGATGACTTACATATTTTGATTCTATGCAAACTTCACACTTAGTCATTTTGTTCATAGAGCATTTTGGCAACATGTCTAACTTTACCATTCTTTGTAAAGAGCGATAATTAACATGACCTAATCTTGAATGCCATAAAGAAGAGGAATCAACCATATACATAGAAGCAGTGCTAGTGTCTGCATTTTCATTAATAATGATAATTGCTTGAGTAGGTACAATAGATAGTTTGAAGAGCCCCTCACTGAGGTAACCCCTTCCCTATATATATCCCACCTTTGGTGAGTACAAATTTATCAGATTCAAATACAATCTTTAAGCCCTTGTTACTAAGAACAGGACCAGAAATTAAATTCTTACAAATTTCAGACACGTGCAACACATTAGTGAGCACAAGATCATTCCCGGAAATGAGTTTCAAAATAACCTTCCCTTTCCCTTCAACTTTCACAGAAGCAGCATTCCACACGAACAATGGTTCTCCATCCTTGATGGCCTGGTAGAATGAAAACATATCCTTTTCAGAACATACGTGCATTGTAGCACCCGTATCCATCCACCAATCGGTTGAATTTGTAACCAGATTTGCTTGAGCAGCCACAACCCCAATGAATTGGTTTTTAGTTTCAGCTCGGTTGGATTGGTTGACATTACTCGAACCTCCAACACCACCATCTTGACTCTTGTGAAGGCGACAGTATTTTGCTCTCTGTCCAGGTTTACCACATACCCAACAGACTCCTGGTTGTTGTCTCTTGAATACATTTGTCCTTTGTGAGGCGAGCGCATTCCTCCCGGCTGTAAAAGATGGCTTGGCACCAACAAACTTGCCCTTGCCTTTTTTAAACTTGACTTTTGAAGCATTGCCTTCAACCATGTTAGCATTAGGCTCCAATGAAACATCATCAGCCTTTTCACTCTTCCGATTATCCTCTTCAACTCAAATTTTAAGAACCAATTGCTCAAAATTCATTTCTTCAGTTAGATGCTTAAGATAAACTTTAAACTCTTTCATGAATGAGGTAATTTCTCAATAATAGCACAAACAAAGAAATTCGGGTTAAGGCCCATACCTTCAACCTCTAACTCATGAACAATGACTTGGAGTTCCTCCACTTTCTTGACAACAGACTTGACATCACTCATCTTAAAGTTCAGAAACTTTCCGATGACAAACTTCTTTGAATAAGCAACCTCAGTTTTGTATTTGTTCTCTAGTGACTACCACAACTCCCGTGTTGTTCTGAACGTGGAGTATATATCATAGAGAGAATCATCCAAGACATTGAGAATATATTTTCTGCAAAGAAACTCTTGACTCTCCCAAGTCTGAATAGCATTGAGATTTTCAGTCTTCGCTTCCTCAGTAGGAGCATTCTCCCATTCTCCTTCTAGTAATGTCGTAGGAGCCTCAGCATTCAACATGTTTGCCACATGAAGAGTTGTCAAATAGAACAACATCTTTTGTTTCCAGCCTTTGAGATCAGAACCTTTGAATTTCTCAGGTTTCTCAACATGGGTTTTCACCATTGACGATCCAGATTGATCCATCTTTGCAAATCAGGAAAACGATTCTCTGAAAATTTTGCAAACAATCAAAAAATGAATTTTCTAATTTTTTGTCTTAGATATGTTAGTACTAATAAAGTATCATCAATGAACAAACACAATAATATACTAATAACTCAATGTAACTTGAAATCAACAACAATAAATTTAGTAAATTGGAAACACATACTAACTTGATGTCGATAGAGGTCTACTTGAAGCAGTGTCCTAAGACAGAAATTCGTCCTCACTTGTGCTGAGTTCTTCGGACGTCTATCTAGAGGATACAACTATCTATGTGAAAGTTCTAGCACAAGAACTTCACCCCTAGCGAATCTACTATATGTGTTTTTTCAGAAATATCTTTTTGGATGAAGATGATGGAGAAGCAACAATCTTAAATCATTAATTGTGTTAAATAATTGATTGTAATGTATTATATGTTCTTCTCTATTCAATCAAGTGATCAACCTCCTTTATATAGGAGCAATATCTGAACAGGTATAATCATTCATTCCAAGAGTTATAATTGTTCTGAAAAGTTATAATTTTTTATTTGAAAAATCTGACCGTTTGGCCCCAGCGCCGCGGCACTAAGCCCTCGGCGCCGCGGCTCTGCCTCTCGGCGCCGCAGCCCTGAATCCTTGTCAGATCTCTTTGAAGTTTTGGAGTCGTGGTGCTGCTTCCCAGCGCTGTGGCGCTGTCGACGGGAAGCTTTCACTATTCCGGCGCCGCGGCCCTGTTCCTGGGTGCCACGGTGTTGTTCCACATTTTCGATCACTTTGTTCTCCTTATTTTTCTTCTCCCTTGTACAAGTTCCAACAATAACCCACATTTTTTATTCAAACATCAACAATACCCCACATTTGGATAGAAAATAAGATAATGAGAAACTTATCGTTATTCCCAAAAAACTAGTTATGACATGCATCATAAAAAGTGTCTTTTGACTTGAACCGTTCGTAGTGAATACCTATCGGATCTACTTTGTGAAATAGTGGACGAAATATCTTGAACTATTCACGTTTTGTAGTAAATCAAGACAACAAGTATCACACATGTCATATCAACATATTTCAATTCTTACAGTTGTGTACATTTCGGTCGTGAACAACTCCTTCTTCGTGAGATATTCTAGAGAACATAGTCATATCGGTTCCCACAGATGCGACCCCACATCAATCTCATATAGGTAATACCAAACAAGAATAGTCCGTACTATTCCACCATAATGGCTTTTAGTATTATTAAGAATAATATCCATCCCTTAATCATCAACGGATTAACACACTTAGTTCACCATAGGAATGAGCATATGTGTGTTTTCTATGATCCTTGAGTCTTCCCCAACTAGTTGTCCTAGTTAACTTAAACCATGAGATCTTCAATTATGATAGGTTAGGTTGCCGCCAAGTAATGACTCATTGTATTGGCTTTAAGCCCATTCCCCTCGATGTAAATACGACGTGCTCTCTGTTAAGGCCTTTTGTCAAAGGATCCTCTATATTGTCCTTTGATTTCACATAATCAATGGAGATAATTCCATTCTTCAGCAAGTTTCGTATTGTGTTATGACATCGCCTTATATTCCTCGATTTGTCATTGTATATTTGATTATTTGCCCTCGTCAGGGCAGTCATACTATCACAATGTATGCAAATGGTTGTCACATGCTTTGTCCACAACGGAATACCTTCTAGGAAGTTTTTGAGTCATTCTGCCTCTTCGGCAGCTTTATCCAAGGCTACAAACTCTTCTTTCATAGTTGATCGCGTATTCACTGTTTGCTTTGATGATTTTCAAGATATCGACGCTCCAACAAGTGTAAATACATAACCACTTGTGGACTTACTCTCTGAATGGTTGGAAATCCAATTAGCATCACAATATCATTCTAAAACAGGAGGATATATTGTATAATACAACCCATAGTTCATTGTATGCCTTAGATATCGGAGTGCCCTGATTAGTGCAACCCAATGATCCTTTCCAGGATTGTGTGAGTATCGATTGAGTCGACTCACTGTATATGCTAAGTTCGGTCTTGTACAGTTTATTATGTACATCAAGTTTTCAAGAACTTGTGTATATTCCAATTGAGACACACTTTCACCCTGATTTTTCTTAAGGTGACAAGAGAGATCAAATGATGTAACAACTGGTCGATCATCATAGTGTCCAAACTTTCTAAGGACCTTCTCAACATAATGGGATTGTGTTAAGATGTAACCATCAGAATTCTTTTGAATTCTTATCCATACGAATGACATCCGCAATTCTCATATCTTTCATATCAAAAGCGGCATGCAACATCTTCTTAGTTTGGTTAATTACATCTTTACTTGTTATCATAATTAGTATATCATCAACATATAAGCATATAATGACACATGCATATTTACATTGTTTAATGTAGACGCATTTATCACATTCATTTATTTGAAAACCATTTGATAATAACGTATTATCAAACTTTTCATGTCATTGCTTTGGATCTTATTTAAGTCCGTATAGAGACTTAATCAATTTACAACCCTTTTTTTCTTGACCTTTCACAACAAACCCTTCGGGTTGTTCCATGTAAATTTCTTCATCTTGTTCACCATTCAAAAACGTAGTTTTCACATCCATTTGGTGTATTTCCAAATTGTGAATCGTCGTTATAGCAATTAACGTCCTTATCGACGTAATTCTAGTTACTGGTGAGTAAGTATCAGAGAAATCTACACCTTCTTTTTGTCGAAACACTTTGGCTACTATACGAGCTTTGTATTTTTCTATAGTACCATCAGGCCTTAATTTCCGTTTAAAAATCCATTTATGGTCTATTGGTTTTTGTCCTGGAGGGAGATCAACCAATAACCATGTATTATTTTGCACAATGGATTCTACCTCACTTTGGATCGCCTCCTTCCAATAAGGTACTTCGGATGATTCAATATCAGCCCTATATGTTTGAGGTTCTCCTTCAACGGAAAAGGTCATAAAGTTCGGTCCAAAATCTTTGGCAATTTTTACACGTTTACTTCTCCTTGGTTCAGAATTTTCTTCTTGAACAGAGGGAGTAAGATTTTCATCATTTTGTGTGTTTTGGTTTGACTCATCTTGAGGCAGTGTCCACTTCTTTTGATTAAGAACACTCTTTATCCTTGTCTTTGTAAGAAAAAATATCCTCAAAAGTTACAACTTTTGATTTGAAAAATTTGTCCGTTTGACCCCAGCGCCGCGACGCTGACCCTGGCGCCGTGACTCTGCCTCTCGGCGCCGCAGCCCTGAATATCTGTCAAAGCTCTCTGAAGTTTTGGCGTCATGGCGCTACTTCCCAGCGTCGTGGCACTGTCGACGGTTAGCTTTCACTGTTCCGGCGCCGCGGTCTTGTTCCTGGGCGCCGCGGTGCTGTTCCACATTTTCAATCACTTTGTTCTCCTTATTTTTCTTCTCCCTCATACAAGTTCCAACATTCTCTTGTCTGGGACCCAAGTACCAGGAGATTGTTAATATTTGTTTGGGCAATAGAACAACCTGACGTGGTCAAGTTCTCACATGAGATTTCTCGACTAATATCCTGCTACATGTAATATGTCAATTTTGCGGAGCTCTATCAACCTCAGTGACAGAACATATCTTCAATACAGACAGGAATTTCAACAATTAATGTCATGAATTCAATTGCTAGAGGACATAAATCACTCTTTTCTCTGCTACCGGTCTTCCTCATTATGAAATCGCGGCCCAGATCTGCCGACAAGCTGGTTTAGTGAAGAGGTTGGAGAATTCTGAAAATATTCTTGAGGTAACGTACTATAGGGTTTTCTTGGGTCTAAAACACACAAGTAAGGCACAGCGGAAATTTCAAATTTTGTTAATTTTCCCCAATAAATTCGTGTGATATGATTATGTTACAATTGAAATCTGCAAAGACACAAAAAAACTTACAGTTTATGTTTTGCAGTCTCTACTAAAAGGTGTGCACGCGATTGTCTGCTCGGGTGCAAGTCTTGCTTTGGTATATCCCTCTGTCAGGAAAGCTAGAAAACCTTGGCAGAGATTTGAGAGGATTTTAATCTCTGAACTCTGAGTTTAGAAAGTAAGAATTGAGTGTTAAATTCCAGTAATATAAATTATGAGGTTAAGCGCTGAATATATAGGAAAACATTAAAACACAAATCAGATTGGGATTAGGCTTAAAAGCCTGGTCCAAATACGAATTGTAGTGGACCAGTCGGACTGGGCCCACTGTCGTACCAGCGCCGCGGCGCTGCTCTTTTATTTTAATGTTTCAACACGTTTTAATTTTAATTAAATTCAAAATCTAATTATGACTTAATTAAATAATTTCCATCAAATGGAAATTATCCCATAATTTATTTTGGTTAAAATATCTCAATTCTAAATCGAATATTTTATCTTCTCCCAATATACCCTTAGACCGAAAAGACAATCGACTTAGTGTGACCCTTTAGGCCTTCACACATCGACACTTAATCAAATTATGGTTCACACGAAACTCCTAGACTGTGTCATATGACAAACTCAATATGTGAAGTACGTTACAAGACTCTAGTTAACACAACCTTTATGTGAGATGATAAATTTCTTTCATTCGCGACACACTCGATAAGGCTTAGGATCGCCATGTGAGTATCCAAATGGCTTGATCACTTTATCTCATCTTTATTAGTTAAAAACTAGACCATATCTTAAATATGTCTCTTGCATTGGCCAATGACTTGGTCGACCTAATATCTGAGAAGCTGAGTGTTCTCTCGAACATCCAATTGAGTAATGAATCTTATTTGTGGCTCAACTACCACCTTAGTTTGCATCGCAATGTACCTAATACAAGTCATGTCTTATCCTATAAGAAATTTAAGCTTAGGACAGGATCAAAGTACATTACTCTGCAAATTAGGTGTGTATTGACCTCAAGTCAAAGGATCTATATCTCCCGCATGATGATAATAATCTAGACATGTATAACAAACAATTTATCAGCAGGACATGCCAATACCCTCTAAGAGTATCTATGTGTCCATCACTAGTAATCATACTAGTAGTAAGTGAGACATACTACATTCTCTAAGAATGTGATGCAGACCACATATTTACTTATAATATATCATTGATATCACATCCTCAATGATCATTAGTCAAGACATTTTTAAGAGGTACGTTCTATCATTAATATCTCACTTTATAAATGACAACGTAAACTCAAGGAATACACATTAATGAATAATCACAAGCAATCAAAATCATAATTCAATAATTGCAAATGTCAAATTATATTAATTATATTAATAATATGAATGTGTTCAAGTACATTTATCCCTAAAATGATTGTTTCTAGGACATACATACTTTCACATACTCCATCTGTTTCAATTTATATGGTTCTTTTCCATTTTGGGCCACTTGGCACCACTCCGTTCCTATATAGCTTTCACAAAATTTCTAGAGTTCAATTTTATTAAATTATTAAATGTGTGATGTTTCTCTGTCAAACTAATTTTCCAACTTCATTTTAATATTTTCTCTACTATCACTAATATAATAAATAAGTCAAATTAAAGTATTAAACTCAATATCCAGTCAAATACTGTCTTCAGAAATGGAACGAAGGATTACATATTTCAAACATCCAAATATGCTGATAGTAGGAAGTATGCCACATTGCTTGAAATTGCCTTTGAATCATTCGACTGTCTGTCTAAATCCTAAATGCACATTTAATGTGTTTTAAGAATTTTATTGTTGTCATATAACATGATAGCCTTAGGTTACAACATTTAATGTTTGTAAAAGTTGTGAGTTACACAATAGATATACAAAAATAGTATATAACTATTATAAATGCTTTGAAAGGGTAAATAAAAGAAATTACAATAGTTAACAATTTTGTAGCCAACAAGAGTTGTGGCTACAGTAAACTTGTGAATTCTTGAATCTTCCTTCTTGGATCTTTTGTCCAATCGCAACAAGCTCTTTGTTCTTGATAACCTGAAACCAAGAGACACTAAATCCCTACTTGTTATAACTATGATGAGTCGAGTGTTAGCACTCTGTCCTTAAGACATTATTGCCCCGTATATATTCTTTTACGTTTATGGGCAACTGTCTCCCAAGATAAAACATCATCAAACATATTAGCAAAAGAAACTCAAGTGTTTCTAAAAGAAAACTTTGAGTGTTTGAAAGAATGCTTAGAAAGGAAGAGTTTCAGAAAATCTGATTATGTGTATGAGTGTAGTGTATCTCCAATTGAGCCAAGGGCCTCAATTTATAGTGTAAGAAAGATGACCTCTCATCTAGCCAAGTAATGACTTTCAATAGTCATGTAATGACACTTACTGATGTGTTATAATTAAGTCAAATAATGGCTGAATTCAAGTGTCAAATAATGGAGGATCAATGCTCCAAAACAGCTCAAAAGTCAGAAACTTCTCGAGCAGTCGACCGTTACGTGTCAGCGGCGCGTACCGAGCTCCAGTAACCAACACAAGGTGAAGCGTCGCGGCTCTGACTGGAGGCGCCGCGACGCTCCGACTCTGACGGGGTTGCGTTGCGGGCCTTCACGGCTCCGCGGTGATTTCCGACTCGTTTCATCTTTACACTTCGTACACTTCTTCCTTCATTACCAACGTGGAAAAATTGTCATTTAGCCAATAACCGTTCATCATTCTATGTCTCAAACGTTTCACTTACGTACCAATATCTCTTTCACTAAAGAAATTTACGATACTTCGCACTACGTGTACACGTATGTGGAAACGACGTTTCAGACTGCGAAACTTCAATTGTTCGAGTCATAAATAATGGGTTAAACTTAATTCAACATTAGTAAATTTCCAACAAAAATTTCAACGAAGGCAGCAATATCACCGCCGCTGCAACAACCACTGTAGCGCCGTCAATAGTTGCCCAACCACTACCAATTAATATTTGAAAATCAAAACTAACAAATAACCAAAATTTAAAAATTAAAATCACCATCAAACCAAAATCTGATATTTAAATCACCACCTTCTCCAACTCCTAGCATAACCATACGTTCCTCATCTCTTAACCTAGCAACTCCCAATCTCCATTTTTAGAATAAACCATTGAACCAAATAAAAGAAAAAGAATTAGAAAGAAAACTACAATATTGCTATAATTAATAATAACTAGAAATAAAAAGAAAGAAGAAATAACAAATGAAGAAGAATAATGATGAAGGGTGTTCAAGAGATCTCAGTAGCAGAAGATGCAAAAGAAACAAAACGGTAAGGTAATGAACAGGAACGACGAGGAATAGACGGGAAAAAGTAAAAATAAATAAATGAAATATAATAACATACTTAATGAAATTCACGGCGTGAGGTGTGAGGATGATAGAATGTAAAAATGGTCGTTTCGAAGACCTTAAAAATAACTAAATTTTGTAAGTGTACTTTTTGATCATATCACGCTCTTTTTTAGAGTAAATTACACACTCCGTGCCACATGGGCATATAAGAAGGTAATAAATTTACTTTAGAAAAGAATAAGAGGTGGTAGGACCTTACAAAGTAAAGATGTGTTTGGATTAGCGGTGGACAAAATTAATTCTGACATAAGTGATTTATGTTTGGATGCAATAATGTAAAAGTGATTCTTATAATTGATTTATGTTTGGATAGTTTTGATCAAAATTGTTTTTGAATATAGAATTACCAAAATGATCATACATATAAATAAAAATATACATATAAATAGATGGAAGTATGTAAATAAAAACTACAAATAGATAATAGAATTTAAAGTGTAAATAATATTTAAATATTATTATAATACTAATTTTGCATGTACTCAAGGAATTAGTACTGAAATTGTCAAAGTTTGAATTTAGGGCTCTAGTTTATTCATATGGGAAATCAGGATACTTTGGAGATATGAAAAGGATTGTACTTGAAATGGAGAATATGGGATTTCAATTAGATACAGTTAGCTCGAATATGGTGCTTAATTCATTTGATCTCACAATGAGCTGTCGGAAGTGGTTTCGTGGCTCCAAAAAATTGAAGCTTCAGGTGTTCCGTTTTCTATTAGGACTTACAATTCGGTGTTGAATTCGTGTTCCACGATTAGTCTATTGCTGCAAGATCCGATGAGTGTCCCTCTTTCTTTGGAAGAGTTAATGGGCAATCTGGATGAGAATGAAGCGGTTTCGGTGAAGATATTGGTCGGATCCTCAGTTTTGGAGGAGACAATGCAGTGGAAGCCTTAGGAGTTGAAGCTGGACTTGCATGGGATGCATTTGAGCTCTGCTTATGTGATCATATTACAATGGTTTCATCAGATTCAATGCAAGCTTCTTGCTGAAAATTGTGTTCTTCCGGCTGAAATCACAGTGGTATGTGGAGCAGGAAAACACAGTGTTGTTAGAGGTGAATCCCCTGTGATCAAGGAAATAGTGCTGCAAATTGGATGCCCACTCAGGATTGATAGGAAGAACGTTGGATGTTTCATTGCTAAGGGAAAAAGTTTCAAGGAGTGGTTATCAAATTATAATGCCACTATACATGAAACAATATTCTAACAGCCACAGGTCTAGATGTTTAATCAAAGTTTAATGAAGAAAGATGATATCATGAAAGCCTACAAGAAGAAGCAGAAGATGTCGAATTGGATCGATCCCTATCAATCCAGATGGTTATGATTGACAGTAGAAACACGATCATTTGGTATCCTCAACCATGCATTTTTCTGTTAGAATCAGTGAGACCGCTGATAAGAGAAAGGTATCATTAACTGTTGCTTTTTGTTGAACAATCATCCTCAGCTATTGAAACATCTAAAATTTTGCTGAACATCGTGAGCTGTTCTAGCATTTAATATTTGGTTATTGGCCTAATTAAGGCTGTCCAAGGGGCCGGGTTCGGGGAGGGGCGTGTTCCGGCGGGGCTGGGAAAGGGTCGGGACCGGTCCTTCGGCGGGACTGGCGGGCCGGGACTCGCCGGACAAGCCGATGTCCCGTCCCACATCCCGCCGGAAAAGGGGACTGGTGTTGGCGGGACGAAGGGGGTCGGGATTTCTCTTTTTTTTAGACAATTTAAAAAAAGTTGTGAATATAAACACTTAAATAATTGAACAAGATAGTGTAATAAAAATATCCCAAGACTGTTTTTGTGTCTCTTATATTAATCGCAAACTTCATGAATATTTTGTACAATAAAAGCTCCAGTGTGCCTATCATCAATATATCTATATGCTAAAATATGTTTTTGCATAGACTAATTATGATCTATCCAATGACATGTTATAGTTAAATAATCATTGCATTTAGTACTACGACCTATATATACGACCTATATATAGATACTTTGCTAGGAAAATGATATAATGCATAACGTGAATATTGTTGATATTCATGTGCAAATTTAAAAACGTCTCTTCTAATAGTTGATCTAGGAAAATCGTTAAAAACAAGATTATACGTATCTCTTACGTAATGAATAAAACCAGAAGAGGAATGAAATGCAAAAGACAAAGCCTCCACTGCAACTAATTTTGCTATTGATTCTCTATCTCTGTGTTTATCGTATTTAGGACCTACAATTCCCCCGTCGTCGGGTTAATTTGACCATGTACTTGGTTTGGGACACTATGTGAACCTTGTCCCGACTCAGAGCGCATTGGCGCACCCGACTTTGTAGTCTCGTATTCATCCCACTTAGTTTTGTGAAAGCCTTGTACATGTCTTAATAAACCTCCTGGGTCCCACGCTGGCCTTTTTCGATTTTAAATTGGTAAACATTTCTACAAATTTTACATCTAACTATTTGATTCTCTTTGTCCCTATCAAAAAATAACCATGCAGGTGATTTTAATGGCCGTTGTGTGGGGTCTCGTCTCATACTAGGAGGAATAGGAGACATTGCAGTTTCAGGTTGAGATTCAGTCTGAGCCTGAGGTTGAGGTGCACTAGTGGGTGTGTCATCTAGATTATCGTCTAAATTAAAGTCTGGTTCAGTTGCAGAATATATCTTATCATCTAATGGTACATCATTAAAAAAATCAATTTCATCTATATGAGTGTAATCAATCAAATCATCCTGACTAGGAATAGAATGACTAGAAGAAGTACTCTTGTCTTTGTTAGCCCTACTAGAAGAAGTACACTCACCCTTACCCTTAATCATACGTCTAATTCCTTCCATTTTAATTATGTAAATAAATAATTAAAGCTAATGAAATTAAGTGCAATAATTAAAATAAAGTAACAATAATAATTTAAAGAAAGAACGGAGGTATCAACGCCGACGTAACGTCGACGTGTAATCGAGGTTGAAAATTGAAACTTTGCTCGATGGATGATCCTCAAGCTAGTTGTAAATTTCACTCCGAATTTTTGAACTTTGATATAAATTAGCAAATAAAATATAAAATTTAGTAGGCAATGTAGAGTTGTGGAGAGATATAGAGATATGGTAGGAAGATTTGTGAGAAAAATGAAGTAGTTATAGTTGGGAAATTGGATTAAAGTGTAATATACTAACTTAGGGTTAAAAATAAATATTAAGGGGGTAGGGGGTTATGAAGGGGGGGGGGACAAAAATGGTCGTTGGAACCGTTGCACAATGGCCAAATCTAAATTTGGCCGTTGTTGCAACGGTTAGTTTTGCAAAGGGGGAGGGGGGGGATCGGGATGGGGTCGGGTCTAAGCGGGACGAGCCAAGATCCCGTCTCGGTTTCGAATCCCGACACCGTAATTTTTTTTAAGGGGGATCGGGGTCGGGTCCTGACCCAGCCCACTGGACAGCCTTAGGCTTGTGTCTCACAATTACAAAACTCCTGCATAGAAGTCCAAGAAACAATTCAAGCTGCATAAGCAGTTAAATGCAGCTTAGAAGTAAGCAATCACAGAAATTTGCACCCAAAATGGAGAAACAAATTGTTGCAAGATATCCTGTCTAAGGAATACATAAGTTATCACTCTTGCCGGCTTTCTGAGCAAATTCTTAAAGATCATGGTCCTTTGTTTGGGTGATTATTCATAATAGTGGAAGACAAACATGAGGGCAAAACCTATTTGCACCATAGACTGCTCTACCAAACCAATCACATTACAACTTCTACTGCTCCGTGGAAAAACATTGGGTAGCAAAAACATTGTCATTCCGTCTCGTGATGGTATTCAAAAAGCTGTCAGCAAAATTCAACATCCACCTTTCTGCAAGATTTGCGAGACCATCAGTGGACTAAGGAGTATTTACAAGTTCATTGGGTCAAGAAGTAGGAACCTCTCCAACAAGTATCAGACAACGAGCTTGCCCTTCCACAGTAAGAGGCAATGATGGTGTAGAGATCCAACACGAACAACAATTCTGTGTTTGCCGTGCTTCAGTATTTCTGATGTCCAGGCGCAGATTTTAAGCAAGGTCAGCAGGAAGTTATGTCCAATATTTTATCCGTGGTATGATAATAAATATTAGATCAATGATCAGTACGTGGAAAGAATCCCTGTACTAAAAGATTCGGGCAACTGAATGCAATTCATTCAACTAACCACTTCCTTCTTGTGAAGGCGATGCTCATTGCAAGAAGAGGACTTGCTAGCTTACTATTAATTAAAAGTATCTCACTTCAAAGTAATTTAGCAAAAGCTCCTATAAAACTTATCATTTCAAGAAATGTTGCACTTTATAAGTTCTTCTATAGGTGAATCCTCCAATATTACAATCCTTCTTGATCCCAATCCATCCCGAATTGCGCATTGTTGTAATCCATTTTCATTCCTCATTATAAAACTATCCTTATTATCCCTCTTGATCGATATATTCATCATCAGTATGCAGGGATATGTGTATCTTCATAGCAGGGATAAGAAACATGGATAGATATGCATCCTCGATATCATATAGACTCTTTTATATAATTGCATGATTTAAAAAAATAGTAAAAAGTATTTATACTAATTTTACTTCCATTTTCACTATATGGATGTAGTACTTTGTACCCCAAATCCTGAATCTGCCTATGTTAGAAAGGAAAAACTGCTAATTGTTGGAACTTTATCTACTTTCAAAAGTGGAAAACAACGTATGCCGAGGTCATCAAGGGTAAGACACCAAAAACCCCATGGCTTGATGTCCTATTCTAATAAGAGAACACCAAAAATAAAACTCTCCCCTCTAGAAATTGAAGCATCTGCGAGCCAATTCCTATAGATTTTCTTGCTTAATTCCCAGCAGTAGGCCAAGTTGAGGGAACCCTGTTGGAGGTAACGGGAGGCATACCACGAACATTGATGTCAATGGGGTACAGTCGGTACTCAATGTCGACCTCCTTGAAAATTTTAACCATCTCCTCAACCAATTGAGCTCGTCTGAGCCATTTCTCTCCCATGTCCTGATGGTTTATTCTATGTCTGATCCATACAGACAGTTTCAACCTGTTTAGATCTTCTAAGTTCATCAATACAACCGAAGGAGAGGGATACCAGTGGTCCTTCTTGTTCTCGATATAACTGCAATAGCAAGCAACAAATATTATGTCCAGTCATAACTCATACCTGTTTAAATCTTCCAGGTTCTACATACTTGCTGCAAAGTACTCATAGTGGTGATAAAAGATTATATATTGGCTGACAAGAAAAAATATATACCTGGTTATTCTTTGTTTCATAGCAGCAATTTTCTCTGCTGGTGTAGCAATGTGGACCGTAAAATCAACTGTGTCTCCCATATCAGGACTGCGGTAGTAATTGCCAATAGGTTTTGTTGAAAGAGTACTATTTGGATATATTATCTTTTGGTTGTCATTTCTCAGAAAGACAGTAGTTAAAATATTCATCTCTTCAACAATTATCTGAAAGTCGAAAACATAAATCAGGTCTTACTAAACACATACATACACTAAAAGATAATATCCCACTCTATTCCATTTTATATGACACACAAGTCTGATCTAAGAAGAATGACTCATTTTTATATTTGGAAAGTTTTTATGTTAAACTTCCCCTATTACCCTTAAGGACATGCTTTATAACCATAGCATTGTCATGACATGGTTAAGAACACAAGCTCTAACAGTGCTTTTGGTATGTGTCAAAAATCTCTTTTTCTTAAATTATGTGACCTGCCAAACACCGTCATATAAAATGAAAAGGGAGGAATATTACTATGGTTGAATAGACATAATAAAATAGAAAAAAGATCAAGAAACTATGCCTATATACCTGAACTCCTTCAATCTCACATCGGTCGCCCACATCAAAGGGATGCATCACAAATAAGAAAATGATAGATTCGAATACGGTTTTGCATGTGTTTCCAAATACAAATGCCACCACAACGACTTGAGAGCTGATGAATATCAAGAACTTGCTGGTTGCGATCCCTAAAATCACAAGGCAGATGAGCAGAATGATGACGCTGACTAAAACATTCACCATCTGATGAAGTTTGTTCACTGCTGTTTTTGTATCATTTAGCGTCAAAGCAAGAGCTCTTCGTTCTCTAAATGCATTCACCTGCAAAAATTAAGGATAGCTATTTGATATTCCTATTTGCTTGTCTCGCGTCTGAAGAGCACCCACCATCTTGGACATAGACGATTATTTGATAAGATCACAAGAGTGTGCTCAACTTCATTATGAATTAATGAGCAAAAAGGTAAAGTTAAACTCCTTGTTGATATATCTTGTATTATGAAATCAGTGAAATTTAACTTCTTGTTGAAGGGTCCTTATCTTATTTTCAGGTTATATTAGTTCCCCAGATTGTGGGTAGTTTCCTTTAAAGTGATTTACCAATGTATAAACTTTTTATGCTAGTGTATAGAAGTTAAATCCGTTGTATCTATGTTTATTTCTTACCACCCAGTTCTGGATTGATGCTCTACTGATCCTTTCTCTGTCTGGTGATCCTTCCACAAGATTCATAGTCTTCAAAGCTTCTTCTTCTCGCAAGAAGCAACTTAAGTCGTCCAGATAGATAAACCTGTTAGAAGAAGAAAGTTTGGGACTAAATTTACTGAAGTGAGGTAACAGTTGACTGCTTTTTAAGTATCCTTTGGTCTATCACAAGATAGAAGAAAGGTCTTTCTTTTGAGAAAACGATATGGAAAGGTGAAACTGATCAAACATTAAGAATTAAGAGTAGTGGTCTCACTACACCAGGTGGCCGGCTAAGCCAGAGCTGTATATTAGTAGACAGTAGTTGTTCCAAAATAAAAAATGATTCAGGACTATGAAATGGTTATCGCCATAAATTAGGTGCTACTATTTAAACAAGAATCAAACATGAGAGGATCACGAACTGATGAAAATATGGATAAGTATCTTTTTATACTAAAAAAAAGGACAGCCCGTTGCACTAAGCTCCCACTATGCGCGGGGTTCGGAGAAGGGCAGGACCACAAGGGTCTGTTATACGCAGTCTTACCTTGCATTTCTGCCATTCCATGACTTGAACCCATGACCTCCTGGTCACATGACAACAACTTTACCAGTTACTCCAAAGCTCCCCTTCATCTTTTATACTATGTTCTTTTATATTTTCTGTATAGCAATAGAGGGGGGAGAAGCAGGACAAGCTAGGAAACTTAATAAACTTGATGAATATGGGATACCACAAATGGTTGTTTTCCTTCTTTTTGGTTATTTTATTTAGAGGCTATGTGACCAGGAGGTCACGAGTTCAAGCCGTGGAAACAACCTCTTGCAGAAATGCAAGGTAAGACTGCGTACAATAGACTCTTGTGGTCCGGCACTTCCGCGGACCCCGCGCATAGCGGGAGCTTAGTGCACCGGGCTGCCCTTTTATCCTTAAGCTTATTCAGCTCATAAAACTACTTACCACGACTCACAGGAAAATGAACGAATTTCGCCCTTGAAAGTCTTCAAAAACTAGAAAACTAATGTGCACCCTAGTCCTCTTACCTTGATTTTAACCTCTAAGAAATTCACTATCTTCTGGTTCTGGAATAATAAGATGTCTAACAGACTGAGTTTATGAAATTACTTACTTGGACCTAGGCTTGGCAACATTTCTGAATATCTTCCTGGCAGCAACTTTGGCCTCATATTCACTTCTAATCTGTGTCGTAGAGTCATCTTCTGTTTTCGTGTCCAGTATTTGCTCATCCAACGTAGATATTACCCCATACCTTACTATTTTAATCAATCTCTTCATATTCCAAGCTGAAATATTCTTGGGATTCAACTTATGCAAATGATCAATGGATATCCCTTGGTTCTGTTCATCTGGATTTTTTGACAGTGGACCAGAAATCGTGATACTTACTGTTCTTGATGGTTTCGGTGTTGGTGTTTGTCCACCATTAACACTTGCACCCTTACTACTGTATTGAGGAGCAACTGGGGGCTTAAGTTCTGGTGGTAACTGTGCCCCTGCAATATTTTGTAGCTTCCAAACTTCAGCCATTGTTCTGTCCTCTTCTTCTTGAGATCGATGAATCTCCAGCAGAGGCGGACCTGATAGTGTCTCAATCACATACTGATTGAACAACGACTCTTGAATTCGATCGAAGAAAGTACTAACATGAAATGAAGATGCTAGGACTTTAACCATGAGAGTTTTCACCAACCATAACATTGTCCCAATTAACATACATATCATCAGTTTATTGACGTAGTCCAAAAATTTATTAGCCGCGTCAACTTTCTGATCAAACATGAAATGCCAAGCAATTAAAACCAAGCCTAACCAAAGGCAATTCTGAACAGCCTTTCTAACACCATATACGAAATAAAGTACCCTTTTCCGCAATAGAAAATTCTTCTCAATAAAGAACACAACTAACCGAATCACCCATCCTGATAACAATCTCCCACATATTAAAACAAGAATCAAAACTTCCCATTTCCACAAATGAAGTCCTTTGTATATTTCTCTCTTCAATAAAGGGATAGTCAGTGTGCAGATTAAAGCTGTAACAATTACAATAAGACTTATCCATTGTAACAGCGTCCAGCAATCAACTTTGTCCTTTTTATATTCATCTGGAAGATCTTCATCGAATAATGGATCATCATCTTCCTCCTCCATTGGCTTTAGCATCCCGGAAGCTCTTCCTAATAGTCCAGATCTTATTTGACCTGATTTCCCAATTTTTCCTGATTTCCTCTCAGGTTTCTCGGGCGGGTCAATTAGTCTTGATTTTGTCTTTACTCTCCCTAACATGCTCGCTCTTCTTTGAAATGAAGTGCACCTTAGCACCTGATCATTATCACTGAGATCATTTTTAGGGGTGTAATAAGTGTTGTTGCTGTAATTAGTATCATCCGGAGGCTTGTTCATGTTTATGGTCCTTCTTCGGCTAAGATACTTTTGCTCATCTGGTGTTGATTCGCTAGTTTCACCATCATCCTCTTCATCGGTCGAGCAATATTCCTTGTCATTATTATATGGTTGGTCAGGCTCGATGTCAACCACATTACTAGGTGGTGAAGGAGCCTGAAATGAAACTCTAAGATCTTTTGATGTCGTAAAACGATGATTATGTTTGTAATCAGGGGGGAGATTTAGGGGACTCGATCCAGCAGCGCTATGATCATTTTCAGGTTTTGGATTATTCCTCAGCTCGTCCATGTCCAATGTCATTTCACATCCAACAGCTCTTTGTTTATTCAAGAACTGTCCAATTAATCTTGAGGGTGGATCCTCATGCATGTCTTTGCCACGTTGGAATTTTGGTGTCGAGCCACTGCTTTGGGCCCCGCTATTTGTATCTTCTCTCCTGAATTCGTAACTTTGCTCGTGCCATAACGTAGTGCGTTCGTTTCCATTAATTTTTTCTCCACCGTCGATCTTGACGATGACTTCGCAGTGATCGTTAAGATCAACGGAGGATCTTGTTGTTAACGAGGAGGAGTTGACGGAAGAAGAAGCAGAGGGGGCTTCGGGGCTTTGGTGAGCGAGGATGGGTTGGTTTTCGATATCATGGGTAACAGAAATCTTTTTCTTATAGGAACCATGAGGTACAAATGATTTCTTGAGAGATGAAGAAAGTTGATCCATGATTTTGCTAGATATTCTATTCCTATGTTGTTGAGGTTTTAGTTTCCTCTACCCTTCAAGCTTGAAAAACATGTTTGTGGATGAATGATATGCTGCAGTTGGAAAACGTTATATTTATGAAATTCCCATATGGAAAGAGTATAAATTTATGTGTGTATTGAGAGATGCTAAAAAGAAATTAAAGAGATGTAAAAACTTTGTTTTCATAGGATCATTTAGTTTGGTAATTGCATGGGGGAAAAATGGAAGAGAATCACAGATGGGATATGTGACGATAAATGAGGAGGTACAAATACGGCGGGTTTTGCGGTAGTGTAGGTTTAGACTTTGTATATTAGCCAAGTTTTTCTTTCTTTATCATGCAATAAGTTTGCTTTTTTGCTTGCAGCACATGAAATTCTTGTGCAAAGGTTTTCTAGTTCACGTTCAAATATTAACCTAAAAGTTATAACAGCATTGCATGGACAAAATGGTACTTGACTAGGGCAGGAGCATTAAAATTAGCTCGTGAAAATATGATCTGTCTGATTTGTTCAAGAATGACCCGCCAGTTTATTGGCTCAGTCCGTTTAGAACGGCCCAATTCAACTAATTAAAAAATGGGGTTTGATATGTTATATAATATGATCATAATAAAGAAAACAATTATTCGGTACTTGAAAAATTATGAAAGAACAACAACGTACCCATTGAAATCCCACAATGTGGGGTCTGACGATGGTAGACTGTACGCAAATCTTATCTCTACCTTGATAGATAGAGCGGCTGTTTCCGACACATCCTCGACTCAAAACAAAACACAAGCCTAAACAAAGTAAGACAAACAAATTATGAAAGAACATATAAAGAAATTAAAATTTAGTAAGAATTGTGTGGGTTGAGTTATGACCCGCTTTTTAGCCTAATTTATTTCTGCCCAAGTGACTTTTGGACGGGTCACACTAATTAACTCAACTCATTTTGACCCGCTCAAAGCCAGCCTAACCCACTCGTTTGACACTCCTATACTAGAGGAATAATATTTAGATAAATACTTTAAAATCCTTTAATTTCAATATATATTACTTACAGTTATGGACTTATACCGTGTAATTTTCCTTTTTTTTTTTGCGCGGATTTCCCTTCAAAGGCAATGGACTTTAAATTTTGTCTCTCAAATTTGAAATCTTTAATTTTTGCCCTTCGCTAAAAAATATCTCAAGGTTTCGGGTTCAAACCCTGCTCAATCAAAAATAAAAAAAAATCGCAAGGTTAAATTTGGATTAGTACGACAGAGTTTGTCTTATGTCTGAACGCAAAATCTATCTGTCGTAAGGTAGAGTTTGTTACTTTAAGGCAAACTCTATCGGATAAGACATAATTTGCAGGAAAACTCTGTCTTAAGATAGAGTTTAAAACTATGCATTCATGCATAGTTTGCACGAACTATAGAAGGAGACAGGCTTCAGCCTTTCCAGAGTGAGCGCCATACATTACTGTAGCACACACAGGTCCCCAAAGATAAAGGCTTTCATCCTTCCTTCTTTTATGCCATTATCTTCCTGCCAAACCAACTACAAAGTCGCCGGTATACTGTGATCCAGACCCAGGAAGGGCCAGACATGAATCGAAAAGAGTCACTTTCTGTAGTAGGATGGTGGCGGTGGCGGACCCATGATTTAAGGGTCGTGGGTGCTTTAAGATGTACTTTGAGCATCATTAAAATTTAAAAATGAAAATGTTGGGAGGGAGGTTTGAACACAGGTCTCCCCCCCTAAGTGCCTAGACCTTTGAAGTTCAACCTGAAAACCAAAGCACCCAATTGTCATTTTGGAATATAAGGTGTTTTGTTTTCATTATTATATCCAATTTTCATATATTTCTTATATAACTATACCTAATCTGCATTTGGTTTAACGGGTGCTGAAGCACCATTAAAATACATGTAGGTCCGCTCCTGGTTTGCAGCTAAACTCCGTCTTGCGATTTGTTTTAGTTTTTTTCTGAGCAGGGATTTAAACCCGAAACTCAAAGAGTTTAGGCGAAAAACAAAAATTAAAAATTCTCAATTTAAGGGACAAAAATTAAAGAAAATGCGAAATTGCCAGCAATTTTCAAAACTAAGCACTTATAGCCTACACAGAGAGGATTTTCATCATAGAGATGATTTTTGGGAGCAAAAAGCAAATCTAATGCGCCCCACCCTCCGACCGGAATCTCACAGCTCAGGCCAGCGATTGGTGGTGGAAGGTAAATCGTGGCCATTAGGTGGGTGCCCACAAAGAGTCATCCCTCACAATGGAGAAATGAACTCCACACTGCGGTTGTCAGGGCTCGAACTGCTTTAGAATGTCTATCGCACCCCTGAACTAATCTGTACACCCATGCGGGTTAGAGGTGATTTTTAAGTACATGTGGTTTCATTTTCAACTAGTAAATTAGAATAAACTCCTTATATAAAATTAAAAAAATGGAGTGAAATAATGAAAAGGTATATTGATGCTAAAAATGAACGATTTCTCTATATAAGATTTTATGGAAATTTAAAAAGATGAATTAGTAATATCTTTTTGCCGCAGTTCAGGGAATTTTTTAATGAAAAGGTGATTACCAATATATACAGGTATACGTACATGTATATATGTCACAATTTTCCTTACAGATCGAAGTTATTATGACAGTAATTGGTGTAACTGTTAAAGTTTCAAATCCTTTCAAAATTAAAAAAAATCTTTTGTAGATGAAAACTTTAAACAGAACAAACAGATAGGCATCTAAAAACTATAAAGTGAAAAGAACACAAGTTACTCGATATATATAATACGCCATTTCTTTTTGTACGCATAACTGCATAAGTTATGTTGATTCTATATTCTACACACACATACTAATTTTAGTGTACGTGTGTTGCACGTGTGCATAGCGTCAGCGTCCATAAATATAAAAGTATACACAAATAATAATTGTTGTAAAGTAGTAATTGACATAAAATAAATGCAACATTTGCTTTTCGTAATTATATATAAATATTTTACTATATGAGATACTATTGAAGACCCTATTCTAGTCTAATTATAATAATTTAGTCTATTTATGATACAATTGTAGTTATGGTAAATATATGATTTGTAGTCCTATTGGATAGGGTTACCTTATAAGACTAAGAGAATGAGAACCTTATTTTTATATAAGGATGTCATTATGATTAATACAAAGTAAAAAGAATTCTCTCATTATTCTCGTCTCTCTAAATTCTCGTCACTGTCTCGATTTTTACATAATATCAAAGCCACGTTAGAAAGAACACCAAAACCCTAGAATAATGGCAGGTGACGGTAAAGAAACCGGTGATAACGACAAAGGAATCATTGGTGAAGAAAATAAAACCCAAAGAAAAACAATCTCTTCCACATCATTATGTCGAATGATAACCATGGAACTATGGTGACACAAGTCCAATTGAAGGGTGAAAATTATGAAGAATAAGCTAGATCCACGAGGACAGCCCTAAGAGCAAGAAAAAAGATTGGCTTCATTGATGGTACAATAAAAAAACTGGACGAAGAGTCGCCAGACTTGGAAGATTGATGGACTATAAACTCACTATTGGTGTCGTGGATTCGCAACACCATAGAACTGACGATTCTCTCAACGATTACACATAAAGAGGAAGTGGAAGAATTATAGACGAGCATCAGAGAGTGGTTCGCCGTTATTAACGGTCCTCAGATGCAATAACTAAAGGCGGAACTAGCGGGGTGCAAGCAAAAAGGAAGGACCATAGTGGATTACTAGGGAAAATTCAGACTAAGTTGTGGGAGGAGTTAGCGAATTACAAAAAGATCCCAACTTGTACATGCGGAAAGTGCATGTGCAATCTAGGAACAGTCCTAAAATCCAAAAGAGAAGAAGAAAAAGTGCATATTTCCTCATGGAATTGGATGAGGGAACGTATGAAATGGTGAGATCGAACATACTGGCCCAGAAATCGTTGTCATCATTGAATAAAGTCTACTCGAAGTTGACGCAAGAAAAGAGTGTGAGAGGAATCACACGAAAAATAGAGCACCAGAGTGAAATCGTGACTTTTGTCGTACAGGGGAGAAACTCTTACCGTGACCAAGGTAAAAGGAAAAATGATGGTGTATTCTGCACACATTGCAAGAGATCCGAACATATTGTTGGACGGATGTTTTCGACTCATTGGTTATTCGAATTGGTGGCATGGAAATAAAAAAGGAGATAAAAAATTAGAGGAAAATGACGAGGACAACAACAACAGCAGAAGAATGGACCAGGATCTGATCATGGTATAGGCAACTACCGGGATAACGTCATAATTGTCAAAGAAGGAACTCAGACGGAGATAGAAACGGTGAACACATGCGGCACATGAATTCACAATTTGAGAGATGAGATTCGGGAGACTGTGATTAACATGTTGAATTTCCAGAGAATAAACTCGAATGGGAAGATGAATAGTAAGATCGAAAACTCATTCTGGATCATAGACTCCGAAGCTACCAATCATGTGACAAAAAATCTGGAAGAGCTGAGCAATACATGAGATATTCCTAAGTGTCCAGACTAAAGTAACTCGGTGGTTATAAAAGAAGGAACAACCAGGCTAAATGACAGGATATGGTTGAAGAATGTCCTTTATGTTCCAGATTAGACATGCAATTTGATTTATGTATCACAACTAGCTGATTATTTAGGTTGTGATATGATATTTAATAGAATTATGTGTCTTATACTAGAATCCACCACGAGGAAGCTTATTGGAAAGGGTGAGCGTCGAGGTGTACTTTACTATTTTCAAAATGTGTCGCTAATACGGTCTATGAAGACAGAGGCTGTTGATTGGTTCAATCGTTGGCACAAATGGTTGGGTCATCCTTCAACACAAGTAACAAAATCTATTATAATATTAAGCTTAAATGAGAGTGGTGATAGATCAGATAGAGAATGTGACATATGCCAACCGACGAAGCAAGAAGTGTTTTTTCTTTAAGTGATAATATTGATTCGAATACTTTTGAGATGATTCATTGAGATTTATGGGGATGTTAGGCGATTTCCACGCATTTAACGCAAGTGTACTTATCGTTACACGTAATATAGTCTAGTAAGACCGAATATCGTCCTCAGAGACTGGTTATCAAGTACCGATTATCTAAGTTATGGTTTCTATTTGGTGAACGTTAATTTGTTTGTATTTTTATCTAATAGCTAAGACTAAGTGCAGAAATTAAACTAAATTACATAGGTTTAATCAGTTATGATGGAGATAGGGCTTCCAATATCTTCAACTATCCATTATATTCAATCATTAATGCAACTAGAATGACTTCTTCTTCTACGTTAAGATAGCGGTTAACTAGACTGTCTTATATCCGGTTAGGATATATAATCACTGAAACCCCAGTGCAGAACCCTTCTATATTTCTATGATAGGATTTACCACATAGGAGGATTAAGAACAGTAACATATAATGCTACACAAGTATCGGGGTACTTTCGTCCGCGATTTAACCTATGTCTATTCAATTACAACATATCCAAATCTCTCCTCTCGGTTCTCGATTTGAAATCATATAGATTATGATAATTAGTGATCAATTAACTATCAAACATTCATACCAATTATTGAATAAATCTTAATCAAATGAAGAAGAAACCAAACTAATGCATTAAATCATGAAATAAGGTTTCAAGTGATTCAATAGGAAAGCCCTAATTTAGTGTTTAGCTCATAGCCATAGTCACGCTAAGAACTAATACAAAATCTAACATGAACTGAAATAAAATAAAGAAAAGAGAAAAGAAAATAACTTGAACTAGGTCTCCAATCTTAATGCCTCCAAGAGTTGTGTTGTGGAATATGTACAAGTATTCCAAGCTTCTTTAATATGACCTAGGGTATAGGTTTTTATACTTATAAAATATATTGATTTGGACCCTTATACTTCTGTCCAATTTCAGCTCGGATCTGCAAAATTTCATGTCGGCACTGCGATGCTGCAGGCTGGCACCCCGGTGCCGGAAGTCATGTGGCCAACCTGAACTCGCGGATCTTTTGGCACCCCGGTGCTGCATTACGGCACCGCGGTGCCGAAAGTACTACAACAAATATTTTCTAAAATCTTGTCATTTTCTCGTCCGGACTTCGTCTGATTTCTTCTATACTTCCGGGACTTCTTAGGCTTCATTTCTTGGCCTTTTATTGTGCAATTTCATCTCAAATAAGTTCATTTCATCTTTGTTTTTTTACATTTCTCCATTTATGACCGATGTGACTCAAAAGAAAGAAAAACTACCATAATACTATACTAAACACAAACAAAATGAATAAAATACTAACTAAAAATGACTCAAAAAGTGTATATAAAATATGCCTAACAAACCCCCAAACTTAAACTTTACTCGCCCTCGAGTAAAACACTAAACAAAAACAAAAACAAAACAAACAAAGACTCTATGAAATGGATCAAGTAGCTATAGCAATGCTTCTTCAAAATCAGGGATGAAAGATGGGATAATATGTTAGAACGTATAAAGCATGAATAATCAGCACTCTAGAATTTTAAGTTAGATATTTCGCAAATTCACTTAGATCATGGTCAATGGAAATACAAACCCTAACCTATGCATGTCAATTTCATTTCATCTTTCCCAAATGCTATCGACATGTTTACTTGTTATTCTTCACTAATCATAGACATACACATTAAAGATCATCAGGACTTTCAAGGGTTGTAATGTAGGCTTAGGCATGGGTAGATAAAAATAGGCATTTAGGCTCAATTACGTACCATAAGCATTTTTCATTCAACTCAGTTTCCTTCTTTTTGATTTCTTTTTAATCTCATACCTATTTTTCCCCTCTTTTCTTTTGAGAGAATGAGACACATTATAAATAACAAGTACCCCCAAACTTAGAGTTTTGCATATTTTTTATTGGGGTGCATCAAATTTTTACTCTCTTTTTATTGCTTTCTTCAACACTTTTCATCTCAAGAATTTTCAACTTTTGACTTATGGCACAGACATGGAATCATAGAGTGTCAAACAAAGATATTATTTTAGGCTCAAAGGGGATGACTAAGGATACAATTTACTGCATGGTAGGTAATGAAAGGTAAGAAGTGCTAACAAAGAAATGTCTGAATCATCTCCCTAAACATGTACATCTTAACTATTTCGTCTCAAATAACAAGCAAACAGATTTTCTAGACATTTTTCAGTCTTTCTTTCCATAACTGACAACGCATAGGCTAAGCATAAATGTCCCGAAGAATTAGATGTCATGAATTTTTGGTATATCTAACTTAAGCACACAGATTTTTGCTTTCAATTCCATTACATTATCCCACTTTATCCACTCAATATCTTTAGCAACTACAACATGCATGATCCATAAAAAAATTATGACTCAAAAAAACACATAGAACGACACAAAGACAAATAAAAAAGGAATCAAAAACAAAACAATGAAACAAAAAAAGACACCCCAAACTTAATCGACACATCATCCCCAATGTGTGAAAACTAAAAGTAGGGACAACTTACTGACACAACACATCGGACATAAAGGAGGTCTGGGATGAGATTCTTGAGTTTGCACAAGCTTCTAGGCTCCCTGAAGTTCAAAATTTCAGCATCTTGACACTTTAGTTCCCATTCCACCTGACATCAAAACATAAGACAAAACCAAGACCGTGAGACTGTTCAAGATAAAATAAAACAAACTAAAACAGAAAATCAAACTAACATAATTAATAAATATTTTGGGTTGCCTCCCAACAAGCGTTGTCTTTAACGTCTTTTAGCCGGACGCATTTAACCTTTACTAGTGCCCATTGGATCCTTCTGCGAACTGCTTGCAATCCGCACAGTCATTGTTGCAGGTCTCACTTTTCCTACAACACCTTTTTCAAACAATGGCCTCATATCTAAGATTATCCCCCAATTACACAAGGCAGACCTGTCTTCTAGGCTCTCTATAATGTAGGGATCAATGAAACTCCCTACATCTCTCAACTTTTGGGGGTGCCCTTCAGAGTATGGACTTTCTTTTTGAGGGTCAGCAATGACAATTGGTGTTGTCTTTTCTGCAATAGGGTGGTCCTCAGTGACCTATTCTTTCTCTACACTAACTAGTTCTCCAAATTTATCAACAGTTTGATGTGGTTCAGGCTCCTCAATCTGCTTACCACTCATCGTAACTGGGTCACTCAATGGACTTTCTTGAGGTGTAATGGGTACCATATCCATCAGTTGTCCGATTTGTGGTTCCAAATTCAGACACTGTCCCACTTTAGCCACCAAGTTCTGCAAAGAGGATCTTACTTCCACCATGAATTGAGTTTGGGTGTTTGTGAGTTCCAACAATGCTTCTCTCAATTCATCTCGTTCCTCTGATGGGGCCTGACTCTGTGACTGCTGAAATTGCTCATGAGGATTCTGAAGCTTGGTAAGCCTGAGAAAGGCTTCCTGCAGCTCATCTCGATCTTCCTGTGGAATCTGTGGGTTAAATTATTGTTGATGATCGTAGTCGTAGTACTGCTGCCCCTGATAGTAGTAGTAGTCCATTTTTTTTCTTTTTTTTCTTTTTTTCAACTTTACCTACAAAATAAGAAAAACAACAAAAAGTGATAAAAAGATGTTCACAGAACAAGTTAGAAACTTGTTCCTGGAGCAACCAAATTAGAAATAAAATAACATAATCATATATATACAAACCAAATTAGAAATAAGATTAGATAATTCGATATTGAAAGTACGCCAGTCCCCGGCAACGGCGCCAAAAACTTGTTAGGCGATTTCCACGCGTTTAACGCAAGTGTACGTATCGTTACAAGTAATATAGTCTGGTAAGACTAAATATCGTCCTCAGAGACTGGTTATCAAGTAACGATTATCTAAGCTATGGTTTCTATTTGGTAAACGTTAATTTATTTGTATTTTTATCTAATAGCTAAGACTAAGTGCAGAAATTAAACTAAATTACTTAGGTTTAATCAGTTATGATGGATCTAGGGCTTCCAATATCTTCAACTATCCACTCTATTCAATCCTTAATGCAACTAGAATGACTTCTTCGTCTACGTTAAGATAGCAGTTAACTAGACTGTCTTATATTCCGATTAGGATATATAATCACTCGACCTCAGTGCAGAACCCTTCTATATTTTTATGATAGGATTTACCACATAGGAGGATTAAGAACAGTAACATATAATGCTACACAAGTATCGGGGTACTTTCGTCCGTGATTTTAACTTATGTCTATTCAATTACAGCATATTCAAATCTCTCCTCTCGGTTCTCGATTCGAAATCATATAGATTATGATAATTAGTGATCAATTAACTATCAAACATTCATACCAATTATTGAATAAATCTTAATCAAGTGAAGAAGAAACCAAACTAATGCATTAAATCATGAAATAAGGTTTCAAGCGATTCAATAGGAAAGCCCTAATTTAGTGTTTAGCTCATAGTCACGCTAAGAACTAATACAGAATCCAACATGAACTGAAATAAAATAAAGAAAAGAGAAAAGAAAATAACTTGAACTAGGTCTCCAATCTTGATGTCTCCAAGAGTTGTGTTGTGGAATATGTACAAGGATTCCAAGCTTCTTTAATATGACCTAGGGTATAGGGTTTTATACTTATAAAATATATTGCTTTGGACCCTTATACCCCTGTCCAATTTCGGCTCGGATCTGCAAAATTCCGCGTCAGAAGCATAAATCAACTTGATTGCATGACTATGTCACAAAAACATTCCCGAAACAAAGTCATCAACGTGTCCTCCCAATCCTCAACAACCACCAAGTGCACCTTATCCTTTAGCTAACTATATGTCATGTGATAACTTTTCCTCGCAATACCAAAAGTTTCTTGCAGCAATTATCATAGGAACCGAACTAAAAAACTTCTATGAGGCAATGAAAAGGGAACATTGAAAAATAGCCATGCAACAAGAGATCCAAGCATTAGCGGATAATGGAATATGGACACTAGAAACTTTACCACCAAATAAGAAAACACTCGGATGTAGATAGATGTACAAAATCAAGTACAACTCTGACGGCACAATCGAGCGTTATAAAGCTCATTTGGTCATCTTCAAAAATAATCAGGAGGAAGAAATTGACTACAATGAAATATTTGCTCTGATTGCTAAGGTAGTAACTGTTCGGACCTTCCTGGATGTTGCGGCTGCATGAAATTGGAAGTTGCATAAGATGGATGTGCATAATGCTTTCTTATACGAAGTTCTTACCAAGGAAGTTTATATGAGATTGTCATCGAGATTTTGTGTTCTTAATCTGGGGCAAGTATGTAGACTCCAAAAAGCTTTGTATGGTTTGAAACAAGCTTCAAGGTGTTGGTTTGCGAAATTATCAAGTGTGTTGATGAAATATTGATTCAAACAATCATACTCAGAGTATTCCATATTTACTATGCATCAGGTAGGTATCCAGTTTAACGTCTTAGTCTATGTGGATGACTTGATTATCTCCGAAAATGACTATAGTGCTATTAAACAATTCAAAGACTATCTCCAAACCTGTTTTCACATGAAGGATTTGGACTCTCTAAAGTATTTTCTGGGAGTTGAAGTTGCACGCGGACCAACCGGGTTATTTCTCTGTCAATGAAAATATTCCCTGAATATAATCTCTAAGTCCAAATTATGGGAGTTAAACCAATCAATACTCCCATGGAACAGAATCATGGTCTGGTATTGGCTGGAAGAGCCAATTTGGGTGATCCAAAACCATACTGTGGTTTGGTCGGTCGATTGATATACCTCAATTTTACGAGACCCGAATTGTCATATTATGTGCATGTTATATCCCAATTTATGCAGCAACCGAAGAAAGCACACTGGAATGCGACTATCCGTGTAGTGAGTTACTTGAACAAGAACCCAGGATAAGGCATGTTGGTGAGAAAAAATTGTAATCTTCAGTTGTATAGATGGTATGATTCAGCCTAGGCCGGTTGTCCGTTGACTAGGAAACCACTTACATGTTTGTTTATCTCCCTCAGGAATTCTCTCGTGTCATAGAGAACCAAGAATCAACATATTGGCTCCCGCTCGTCAGCGGAGGCTGAATACAGATCGATGACAATGACCGTTCATGAATTAAAATGGTTAAAGGGAATTTTGCATAGTTTTGGCGTTGAACACAAGTCTCCGGTTAAAATGTATTGTAACAATAAAGTTGCTTTGTATATTGCCCGAAATCCGATGTTTCATGCACGGAGTAAACACACTGAAGTGGACTATCACTATATTTGGAGCTCAATTCAACCAGGTACAATATTCCCCAGTCATGTGATGACCAGTGAGCAGTCAACCGATGTGTTTACAAAGACTTTGGAAAAATCGCAACATCAATATTTACTTGGCAATTTGGGCATTCGAGACCTCATGCTCTAACTTGAGGGGGGCTATTGAAGACTTTATTCTAGTCTAATTATAATATTTTAGTCTATTTATGATACAATTGTAATTATGGTAAATATAAGATTTGTAGTTCTATTGGAATAAGGTTACCTTATAAGACTAGGAGAATGAGAACCTTACATCTATATAAGGAGGTCATTATGATGAATACAAAGTAAAAAAGAATTCTCCCGTTAATTGGGTTAATTGCTTCAACATGAAGCAGGCTCCACCGCCTATTCATTCTCAAAATATCTATATGCATATGTTACTAACGAGGTTATTACTCTCTTCTGTTCCTCCCAGCGAAAGTCTAGTAATATCGTGGATATTGGAATATTTTTCAAATATTTACAGTATATATTATATTTATTATTGATATGTATTTAAGGTAGTTTAAGATTCTTACTGTATTAGAAATTTACTTTGTACAACTATATATATTGTGATTAATGAAAGAAATTCTGAGGAAAATTATTCCAATATCTTACGGAATCTCCATGTTATCTTTCTATCCTAAAGATCATGTATCTTCTATGAAAAGAATGCTATAAATATTTCTAAGTTCCCACTTGTCTAAAGTGTTAGATGCATTTCTTTCCTCAATCTTGAAGGCGTCTTTATATGCTTTCCCCGGTGTCATATCTCACCCATTGAAACTCTCTAGGATATTGAAGCTTTCAACGTCTTCTTCAAAATGCATTGGTTCACAAGTTAACCCCTTCATGATTAAATATTTTTGCATGAGTTACGATTTTATAAAGCAATGATGCTAAATGATTTTTGAAAAAGGGCGAATGAGCCAACTATTATGATTTTACGAAATGACTAATGAGCCTATTATTTACGAAGAAACCCGCAGCCGCTACTCTTTCGAGTGCGCACAGGGTAAACTAATGAGCCTATTATGATTTTATGAAAGCGGGCTAATGAGCTGAACTTGATGGTTTTACAAATGGGACGAAGGTTGTGAAAAGGGCCGAAGGTGGCATACTATATGATAAATGTTTTTGAGAGCGATATTTAGTAAACCGAGAAGGTTGTTGCAAAAGGGCCAATTAGAATGTGACGATGTAGGATGTGGATCACTCCGTTGGTTCGGGCAATTTCTTATGTTTCCCCTTAGTTGGAATGTGTGTATTTCTCCTCGTGCTAGCAAAGGTCATGTTTCATCACACCGGCATGTGTGGTGAGATGGCTTAGTCGATGGGGCCGAGGTCGGACGCTATGCCTCTAAATATCCATGCTACTACGTTTATTTTGTCGAGCAAGGTCTTTTCTTGTCTTCTATGTATGACGGACTTTTCTTGATCTTGAGGTCATGAAAAGAAGGAGTCAGTGAAAGGGAGTCTTTTCATTTTTCAACTAGAATCTATTATATAATAATAGAAAATAGAAAGAAATTTTTTATTATTATATATAGGCCAGCTTGACAAGCAACACTTCCTCTTGATTTGAGGTGCGAAGAGAAAGAAATGGTTGTACCTTAATGATCTCTAACCATATTGATGTTTCTGCATTCTAATTTTTCTGATAGTCAATCATCTAAGGAGATACACAAAAGTGTTACGCGCACATAACAAAATGGTTGTACGGTGTCTTTCTCTGTGGGGACGTTCCCATCATAGAGAAAGTAGGACAAGTTGCCTAAAAACATCAGCTTCTTTCCAAGTTAAAGATCCACCATGTCTTCTATGTGTGCTGTCTAAAGACATACCGATGGTGGTTTATATATATCAGTGACGAAATGAACCCCCACAGAAGCTTAAAGTTTCAATCTAGATTTAAATAATGATGTTGAAAGGATTTTATTTTTATTTCATGCGTTAAATTCTCAGGATATAAATTGCATTATTACTCATCTTCTCTTATGTCCGTTTTATTTGAGTTTATCCTGCATATGAGTACTATTCCACATATTTACGTCTTTTTATCGGGGCATTATATTTCACGATACAAGTATCTATTCTTAGGGTGACATGGATTATTGATAGATACTTCCTTTGTCAACTTTCAAGTTTGTCACGCCCCAAATCTGGAGGCGTGGCCGACACCCGGTGTCTTACTCGATCGAGCATACCAACCTGTAACTTATCGATTCTGGACATCGTCACACCCCGAATCATGGCTTAAGCGTAACACGACTTTCGGTGCCTGACTGCATGTGACCGAGCGAACCACATGGTTTGCTGGATCAGCATGGACATCTAATATCATGAAATAATAATTTAAAATATAGAAAATCTAAATACTGAAAATATCATTGCAGAAATAATCTGAAAACATAACAAGTCTGAATTTGAATATCTCACATGATATGCTAAACTAGTCTATGAAACCTCTGAACATGAGTCTGATTGCTAAAAACAGTTTACCTGGACAAGGCTCTAACATACCCTTTCTATAAAGCATAACATAAAATAAAGTAAGATAACACCCCGAATGAGATGGGACTCACTGATAGCTGATATGTGAGAATCCTAGCAAATTGATCCGTCGTTTTGAAACTCCGTACCTGCATCACGAGATGCATGCCCCGGGCAAAAGGGACGTAAGTACATTTGAATTGTATTCCTACGAGCGCAAAATACAATATAATTTTCTTAAGCGCTTCGCTAATAAAAAATGGTATAATTTAAGATCGTCTCTATAGAGATATGTGTAATTAATAATTCAATAAGGTATTGCCCAGTATTATTCAGGGAATCTAATATTTAGAGTTTTGTTGTGTAAACGACTAATATTTAGAGTTTTGTTGTGTAAACGAGTAATAATTTTTACTATTGGAGAATAATGAAAACCTAGTAATTGATCAAGGATTATTATCAATAAGAGAAACAAAACCAATGACAAGATTAGCGCAAGAGAAATACGAAGGATTAATAATCATTCACAGTTCTTTTCAAAGGTTTCGTTGACTCTTTCGATTTCAACGACTGATTAGTCTACTAGCGATACTTAATTTTTCTTTCGAATGAACTAGCTATCGTCAAGAATAGACTAAATTAAACTCAAGAACTTATGCAAAAACTATCGAATGGATGGAAAACTTCGTTATCTTTAGTTGAACACAATTCAAGAAACTCTTACGATTACTAAAAGAATTGCAATTCAACCACAAAAAGTTTGCATAAATATTCAATAAAGTAATTCCTCTTTCAATTAAACTAAAATAAGGAATTCATATGCTTAAAGTTCAAAACTCCATACGATAAAGCAGGGAATGAAGTTAATCCATACATAAGTTTCAAGACATCATGTACGTCTAAAACCCTAAGAAATCTACTTCATAATAGTAGCAACAAGAAATAGAGATGAAGAAAGCAAATTAGAATTCAGTACAACCACGTTCAATCCAAACTTTTGTATCGAATCGATGCAAGAAAGTGTGAAAAATACTCCAAGATTCAATCATTTTCTCCTCCAAAATCCAAGATGACCTAATTGGGATAAGCTAAGACCTTATATAGCGGTTGGGCTTCGTCCGTAGAATATCCAAAATAACCTCGATTAAAACATTCCCGGCATATCGCTGTGCGACCGTGCATAGATTGCACATGGATCGCGCAACCCTTCCAGCGATTTTGCCTTGCCTACGCGTTCTTATGCGCGATCGTGCATCCCTTTTTGTTCCATTTCTTCTTCGTTTCATCAATATTTCTATAAAGTTGGGATCTTCTTCACCTAGATACAAAACGACGTAAATTAGCAATATCCACACATAATATCTCTAACGTCAAATAAGCTCATAAATCTCAAGAAATATATAATCATCAAACACCCCCACACTTAATTTTAGCTCGCCCCGAGCAAATTAAAAGTATCAGCTTCACCCAACAAAGACGCACAAGATATTAAAGACAAGAAACAACTAGAACCAAATCTATCGATGCATACACCACTCATCATTGGTCTTGATAACCTATTGAAAATTGAAGTTAAATCACACTACCAATCTTTGACATGACTCACCAAAATGAAAATGCCACTGTGTCACACAATAAAATCATGAACGAACATCTCATAAAATATTTATTCAAGTGCACTCACTCTCACAAATAAGTACATCATATGCTTGAAAATCGAGTGACTCTCCACTAATGTAGGAACTCTCAAGTTAAGATCTTGTAGGACTTGCATTAGGTTGTATCATAGGCTAAGGGATAGGTAGGAATATATGGATAAAGGTGACGTAATCCCCTTATGGAACTACGCTCCTTGAATCTTTAGCAAAGCAATCCATTTTTTCTTCAACCAACTTAACCCAATCACCAATTGTATCTCCCTTCCTTTTTTTTCTTCATAACGCTACCAACAAACACTTGCAAATTATATTTTCTCTTTTTTTTTCGCAAATCCCTTCGAGACCTTACTTATCAATTTTCCTCCTTTCAAATGATAGCACAAATAAGAAATCCTTTTCTTCTCTTTTCACAATGAACACCCCCACACTTATTTCTTGCAATAAAGCTCAAGTTGAGTGCCACGGAGGAGACAAGGTGGACATAATCTCAAGATATACACGAAAGGCTAAGGGTAAAATATTTGTCTATCAAAGAAATAGAAAATTATCATTAGGCACAAAAGGATTGACTAGGATAATAACGATCAATGGTTGGTCTAATTAGGCTAAAAGGGATCAATAAAGAAAGCCTACAATTCTTTCCCTACTTAAGAATGTCCTAAAAAATTTACCTTGAATCACTACCAAGCCAGGTTCTAGATTCTCTCATGGTTACTTATTAAGCTTCCTCACTTCACAATTATCAAGGATCGTTATGACTCAACTTCAATTCCCAAAGGTTTATTTAACTTTCATAAAGTAGTGAGCATACATCAAATAGGTTGGAAACAATCAACTCCACCCCCAAGTCTTGTTCAACAATTCAAAACAACAATTCTATCCTAAAAAATGTTTGGCTCAAAATATTACGACCATAGCAAAGAATCAAACAAGAAATCCATGGAAGTTCAATCAAGAAGTTATACTAAAAATAAAGAGAGAAACATTGTTTTAATACTCAAAGAAAAGCATATATATATCAATCCTCTACCCCTACATTTAGATTGTGGCATGTTCCCATGACACAAATGAAAGATAAGAGGTAAAGGAAACTCCTTTGATTTTTTTCCTTCTCCGAGAACTTATGAACTCAACCTCTAATTCTGAACTCATTCTTTATTTTCGCTCTTTGGGGTTTTTTATGAAGCTCATTAGGCCAAATTCTTTTGAGAATATATGTAAATCCTGCTCTTTTCTTTCTTTCCTTGGGAGCAATCTGTCACCCTGGAACCAACTGAGCTACACCCATGCGGGTTCTTTTCTTTTCTTTCTTTCCTGGCCTCATTTTCAGCGGTGAATTATTCCTGCAGGAAGATCCTCAACTTGTTTCTGCATTCTTTCACATGATCAATCCGTGCATCTTTCTGAAAATCTCCAACAACAAAATCCACAATGTCAAGGTTAGAATAAGAATATAAAAAATGGTCATAAGGATATTCTTTTGGTACGTCCAGGACCAATCGTTCCTCATTCTCTTTAGGTATATTTTTTAATTGTAGAATGTTAGAGAGAGGTATGAACTCTTCTTCCATTGATTCACAATCAATCAAAAATTTATCTTCAATTATCTCAGCTGAATCAGAATCCTCTTGTAGAGTAGCAACATCTCTCTCTAAATGCTCATCATCTCGAGTAGGTTCATTCTCACATGGTGTCTCTTCCATATATTTACCATACAATGCAATAAGTTTTCTGACATCATACTTACTAATTGACTCACTAGCGTTGTTAGGTTCTCAATGACTGCATCATTCTGTATAAATCTCTCTTCAACACCTATTATGAACTTATACATAAGCTCTTCTAAGCTACTCTTCTCCCCTTGAGGTGGTTGTCTCACTTCGCTCTCATTCCAATCACAATTAGGATATTCATCCCATTCAGAGTTAGAATTGTGCTCATTTAAACCATTGTTCCCGTAAGCACTAGAAACAGAGTGACACTTTTCATAAGATGAGTCATAGGAGGAATACTTTCCTTCTTGACAATCAAATCATTGATGATTTCAACTACATTTAAACACAGATAACAAACTTTTTATAATATTCAGCTGCTGACTCTGTAAATTCTTTTCTTGGCTGATTGTGCTCCATCTTAAGCACTTCTAGTTCAATCCTAAAAAATATTTTCTTCAATCTTTCCTCCCTAGCACTTGTCAGGTACTACAAAAGAAACCTCCAAGACAAGTGAAATAAATAAAACAAACAAAAGAAATAACTATTTTTTAAAAATTTATTTACACAAAATAAAAAAAACTTAAATTAATACACAAGAATTTATTTGAATATTATTTTTTGCCAATCTCCGGCAACGACGCCAAAATTTGACGAGCGCAAAACATAATAAAATTTTCTTAAGCGCTTCGCTAGTAAAAAATAGTATAGTTTAAGATCGTCTCCACAAGGATTGGTGTAATTAATAATTCAATAAGGTATTGCTCAGTATTATTCAGGGAATCCAATCTTTAGAGTTTTGTTGTGTAAACAATGAGTAACAATTTTTACTATTGGAGAATAATGAAAACCTAGTAATTGATCAAGGATTGTTATCAATAAGAGAAATATGGGCAATGATGAAACTAGTGCAAGAGAAATACATAGGATTAATAATCTTTCACAGTTCTTTTCAACGATTCTTTGACTTTTTCGATTTCAACGACTTATTAGTCTACCTGCGATACTTAATTTTCTTTCGAATGAACTAGTTATCGTCAAGAATAGACTGAATTAAACTCAAGAACTTATGCAAAAACTATCAAACAGATTTAATAGATGGAAAATTCTTTTGAATATCTGCCTATCATTAGTCGAACACAATTCAAGAAAGCTCTTACTATTACTAAAAAAAATTACAATTAAACCACAACAAGATCACATAAATATTCAATAAAGTAGTTCCTCTTTCGATTAAATTAAAATAAGGAATTCATATGCTTAAAGTTAAAAACTCCATACGACAATTCAAGAAAGGAACGAAGTTAATCCATACATAAGTCTCAAGACATCATGTCCGTCAAACACCCTAAGAAAATCTACTCCATAATAGTAGCAACAAGAAATAGGAAAGAAGAAAGCAAACTAAAACTCATTACAACCACGTTCGATCCAAACTTTCATATTGAATCAATGCAAGAAAGTGTGAAAATTGTAATACTCCAAGCTTCCAATCATTTCTGCTCCAAAATCCAAGATGAACTAATTGGGATAAAGTAATACTTTATATAACAATTGGGGTTCGTCTGTAGGATACCCAAAATAACCTTGACTAAAACATTCTCGACATATCATGCGATCGCGCACATATGGCGCACGGATCGCACAACCCTTCTAATGACTCTGTCTTGCCTGCGCGTTCTTGTTCCCAGGTGTGCGATCGTGTATTTGTTCCATTTCTCACTCATTTCTTTTTTATTTCATCAATTTTGCTCTCACGTTAGGCTCTTCTTCACCTAGATAAAAAAAATGATGTAAATTAGGAATATCCACACATAATATCTCTAACTTTGCATATAATAATGTGAAATAAGCTCATAAATTTCAAGAAATATATAACCATCATACTCGTATGTAAAGCAACGGAATGAATAAACAGACACATGAAATAATAGGAACATGAAACTATAACCTGAGCATGAGCATGTGTAATGTCTGACATTAATATAATATAACATGAAAACTTATTTTAAATGAGAAATCTTTAGTATAACCGACATGAAAGTACCACACGAGAACGTGTCGTTTGATCTCTGCCCGATCAGCTAAGGCATCTCGTACCTTACCGGGTACGAGACATGAACATGACATGAATGGATCCAATAACCCATAATGGGTAACATGAAAGAATTATCCTAACCGAGTAGAGCGATCTTTATCCTACGTTGGCATACGTAGTTTCAGGTATTAAACCTTCTCGGTAACCGGTGCAACTTCTAAAATATGAACATGGATATAGTTGGCTTGTAAGCCCATGAATTTCATAAATATGACTTGTAAACATGATTTCTATGTATAATTTAACATGTCTATAGATACATAATATAACTTTTATGAAATATGGAAAACATGAAAGATTCATGGAGTAGAGTAATATTGGTTCATGACTTGTTAGTGAGAACCCATAAAATTCAAAGCATGGTGTTCATGAGTTACGAACAGATTCATGACAATCATAATGACATATCATAAACTCAACTAACGAATTTGTAATATGATGATGATGACATACAATAATACATGTAATTAGGGTTATCATGAACATAGAATAAAAATCCTATCTTGTGAAATTTCATATTTTCATGGATGAACGTGGTGTGGGGAAGAACAATAACATTCCCACAAGTGGATAGAAGCCCTACATACCTCAATTTCTCCAAAACTTGAAGAAAAGGTCTAAACTTTTGAAGAGAAAACCAGCAATCTGAATTTGAAATCTTGAGAAGGTTTTTTTTGAAAACCCTATGATTAAAATGTATAATCTTGTTAAGAATTGATAAATAAGTGTTAGAGTTACTTAGGAATATATGGGAGAGACTTACCTTGATCTAGCAGGATGAGGAGAGGAGATAAAATGCGTACTAGGGCTTTGGAAAACTGAATTATGGAATAAAAATTCAGAAAAGAGAACTCTAATGAATCCCGAATGTGGTCAGCATCGCATTCTGCGCCATAGATTGCCTTATGCATTCGAAGATTCTAAAGCATATTGAAGTAGAAGGCTGGGAACTTTCGTATGGAAATTTTAGCCAAAATGCGCTGGGAAATGTGTCGCTGAATGCGTTCTACGCTGCATACGTGTGTTCGACAGACTACTATGCGACCCTTCAATATAACGATCATAACATTTTGTACCAATGTCAGTTGGAGCTCCAAAATATATGGATGGAAAGATATTTCAAAGGGATACAACTTTAATATTTTGAAGTTTCTCAAATTCCTTATATATTTTCCCGTATACCCTCTTTAAGTGAGACCTGGAGCAAACTCACTTGAAAATATGCTCCGTAGAGTAGCTTCCTACTATATTTTGCCCAAAGACTCTTATTATACCTTGATTAGTTTTCAAAACACTTCCTACACTCCTCATCTTGGTTTCACTATGTTCCCATCATAAGTGTCAAACCGTAGCCAAAAGGTACGAGGTGTTACAAACATAAACCAGAACGCTTAGGCCCACAAAGCAAACTTTTGTTCTTTCTGATATCATAAGCCGACAAGGCCACAACTCGTATTAAATATGTAGGTGGGTCATTATCCCGACCAATATGGAACTCAATACATATGTCCGTGCGGGCCAATAAGGCCACCATGATCTACTGACACTATAAGGTCAACAAGGCCACAAAACATATCATACTTACTGAACATGTGTCTGCAAAGCCTCTAAGAATAACTGACATCATAATATGATCGTGACAGGGCCGCGACCTACCCAAGAAGTCTATAAACATAATCGGACAACCTGACTACTGGACTCGGTTTCATTCCAGATGAAATGGAGTCTTACCGATCTTCCGTTGAATATCAACCATATCAACTGTAAGCGCTCATCAAACAAGCTACCTGAACCTGCAGGCATGAATGCAGTACCCCCAACAAAGCAAAAAATGGAGTTAATCGAACTTTTAAAAGTCTTATAACACAATCATTAGAAGTAATATTATATAATGTAATAATCATAATTTTATCAATTATTTCATAATAATCACAAATTTCATGAATATTTTGTACAATAAAGTTTCTGTGTGCCTATCATCAATATATCTATATGCTAAAATATGTTTTTGCATAAATCAAGTTTGATCTATCCAATGACATATAACGGTTAAATAATCATTACCGTTAGTACTACGACATAAATCAGAATTGATAGTCACTTTGTCATTAAAATGATATAATGCAAAACGTAAATACTGTTGATATTCATGTGCAAATCTAACAGTTGATCTAGGAAAACTGTTAAAAGTAGGATTATACGTTTCTCTAATGTAATGAATAAAACCAGGAGAGACGGGAAATGAAAAAGACAAACCCTCCACCGTAACTACTTTTGCTATATTTTTCCTATCTTTGTGTTTATCATATTTAGGACCTATAATTATCCCTGTCGTTGGGTTAATTGGGCCCTATACTTGGTTAGAGACACTATGTGAACCTTGTCTCGACTCAGATGGCATTGACACACCCAATGTTTCAGCCCGATATTGATTCCACATAGTTGTGTGTTCGCCTTGTACATGTCTCAATAAACCCCCCATCCCACATTGATCTTTTTCGATTTTAAATTTATAAATATTTTGACAAATTTTACATCTAAGTATCTAACTATTTGATTCTCTTTGTCTCTATCAAAAAAAAAATATCATGCATGTGATTTTAATTTTTGTTGTTTGGAGCCTCGACTCATTAAAAAAACAGTTTCATCTATATGAGTGAAATCAATCAAATCATCGGAACTAGGAATATGATTACTAGAAGAAGCATCCTTACCCTTGTTACACCTACTAGAAGAAAAAACCTTACCCTTAGCCTTAATCATACGTCCAAGGCGTTCCATTATAATTATGCAAATAAATAATTAAAGTAAATAAAATTAAGTGTGATAATTAAAATTAAGTAACAATAATAATTTAAAGAAGGAACGAAGGTACCAAACGCCGACGTAACGTCGACGTGTAATCGAGATTGAAAATTAAAACTTTGCTCGATGTACTCAAGCTAGTTGTCAACTTCACTTCCAATTTTTAAACTTTGATCGGACGGGCGGGACGAGCCCTGGTCCCGTCCCAAGTTCGAACCCCAACACTCCCGATCGGGACGGGTATCGGGACGGCCCCGATCCGACCCACTGGTCAGCCTCCCTTATAAAAGTGACTTCCTCTCTGTAAAATGCGTGGGTCTACCGGCAACCCTCGTCACTACTATTCTTTTACGGTATAACTCCCTTTCCTGTCATTTGGGGAAAAAATATTCCAAAAGAATTATACCTTCTAAAATTCGATTCCCCCGATTTCTTTGAAGAGTTGCGATCCACCTTTCAGCTACCTTTTTGACTGATTGAATTATATTGATTGATCCCTTTTTCTGAACTGCTTATAGTTATATTAAGTATAGAAAATGGCGTTAACGGAGGGTCTGATGCCAATAACAAGAGCTTTTTTGGCTAAATATTATGATAAGTACCCATTTGCCTCTCTTTCCGAAGGTGTATCTCGTCTTACTGACGAAATTCATTCCATGGCTAGTGATCTGCACAAGGATTCTTCCTTAACCCAAGGTAAATTTGTTCATCAAATTTACACTATTTATATGCTTTCCTTGCTAATGCATGTTATGCAATGTTCAGTTGATATTTCCCAAAATTTGCTATACTGATTATGGTTTCTCACATTCCTTCTTGCTGATTACTTGCTTTCGTTAGGAGTGCTTATTGTGTAGATGCTTACAGTTTTCTTGATTTGGTAAATGAATTTATTCTTATGAAGTTAATAGTGGTGCCCCTCTCTATCTATATTCTTATACCGTCCTAAACGTCACGTCTATCTTTATCTCCTTCATTATTTATTTACTTTGTGTAATTTTATCTGCTTAATATTGTAATTAATAGGATACATGACTCTATTAGTCGTCGAATAGATTGGGAGGGCAGTTTAAAATATAAATCCATTTTATTTACTTGTTTTAGGTTCATCACATAGGTCTAGGTTTAAAAACAATTTAATCACTCTTTATTTATATTTCATATCATGATAATGATAAAAAGATCGAGATAAGGCTTGAAGACCTTGTTCACAAGATTCATGAAAGCAACTGGGGCACTCGTTAATCCAAATAACATGACACAAAATTTGAAATGACCATAACGAGTTCTGAAGGCGGTTTTCAGAATATCAACTTCCTTAACATTGAGTTGATGGTACCCTGATCTGAGTTCAATTTTAGAATAACACTAAGCACCCTGAAATTGATCAAATAAATCGACGATTCTAGGAAGAGAGTATTTGTTTCTTGTTCAATTGTCGGTAATCAATGCACATATGCAAAGACCCATCTTTCTTTCAAACAAACAAGACTGGCGCACCCCATGGTGAGACATTTGGTCTAATCAATCCCTTATCAAGGATATCTTTCAATTGGGCTTTTAGTTCTCTTAACTCTGTTGGAGCCTTTCTGTATGGAGGAATAGATATCGGTTTAGTGTCGGAAAGTAGATCAATTTCGAACTCAATCTCTCTATCGGGAGGAACTCCGGGAAGATCTTCTAGAAAAACTTTAGGAAACTCATTGACAACTGGTACTGACTGAAGAGTATCTGCATTCCTAACCCAAACTAGATGATAGATATACCCCTTGGATATCATCTTTCTGGCTTTAAGATAGGAAATAAACTTCCATATGGGTGTTACTTCATCACCCTTTCATTATATGACTGGTTAACCGAAAAATTTGAATTTTACAATTTTGGTTCTACAACCTACTGTGTCATAACATGAATACAACCAATACATACCCATGATTACATTAAAGTCTACCATTTTTAACTCTACCAAGTCAGCTACTGTAATACGGTGATAGACTTTAACTAGACAACACATATATATTTGTCTGACTATAACTGACTCTCCTACTGGAGTGGATACTTCAAAGGTTTTATGCTACTTTTCTGGATCTATCCCAAATTTCTTAGCAACGAATGGGGTTACATATGATAGAGTGGACCCAGGATCCATAAGAGCATAAACGTCGAAAGTGAAAATGGTTGATATACATGTGACCACATCTGCACGGGCCTCTGTATCCTGATGACCTGCTAGCGCATACAAACGGTTTTGGCCTCTACCTGTATTATCGGATTTAGCTGGACCACGCCCTGATTAGGCTTGGAAATTTTGAGGAACAACTGAATTTGTGGACTGAGCCACATTACCTCATGTACCATGCCTCGTTGATAGACAGTCCCTCAGAAAATGACCTTGATGATCACAATCACAACAAATATCCATACACATGCGACACTCTCCTGACTGTCTTCTACTACACTTTCCACAAGCGAGATTACTGAAAGTACTTGACCCACACTGACATGTGATGGAGAACTCATTACTCTAAAATTATGTATTTTGTGATCCTTCCTAAACTTAGGGACTAGGGCACTGGCTGAGGATAGAGCAGGTCTGGATGACCTATTTTTAAATAATTGTCTGCCTCCACCTTCCCAATGACTTGAGTGACCTGAGTACTTAGCTCTTTTGTTAAATTATTTATCATTCTCTTTCTGTAAAGCTTCATCTTCCTTTAACCTGTTCTCATTACCTTGTACGAAATCAACCATATTTGTGATAGTCATCTCCTTGTGGTGAGCTGTAATATTAGTTGCATCATACAAATGGGGATCAAGACCATACAGAAAATGCCTAACTCTGGCCCTCGTGTCTGGAACCATATGCGGAGCATACTTTTCCAAAGAGACAAAATGAATGTAGTACTCCTGCACACTCTTGTCTTCTGCTTAAGCTTTTCGAATTCAACGACCTCGCCTCCCTGATCTCAACTGGCAGAAAGTGCTAAATAAAAGCATCAACAAACTCATCCTAAGTTGTTGAAAGTGCCTCTTCCCCGCGGGACTATTCCTATAACTCATACCAGATGTTGGAAACATCCTGCAACTGATAATCTCCCAACTCTGCTATCTTTATCTCAGTAACATGCATCATGAAAGATTTTCTGCAACCCATAAATAAAATTCTGTGGATCCTCCTTTTTACAAGACCATGTTAACACCGGAGGGTCCATATAATGAAACTAACGAGTCCTAAAACTGGATGACTACCCATTAGTTCATGTGCTTGTAGTCATCCCCTAACATTGGGCTTGAGCAAACACCAATTGAGTGAGCAACTGAATAGCTCCCCTAACATGAGAATTAGTGGAACTGGGCGGCGGAACTGGGATCTCTACAGTCCTGTGGTATCAGGTTAGATCCCTAAGCCTGAACATTTTCCTCACGAGCAGCCTTAGCAACAACTCTCTTACTGGTAGTTGATATCCTTTTAGTAGATAGTTTTTGAAATACGTAAAACACACGAGTTAGAAGGATGTCCTAAAAGTATAACTCTAACTGCATGATATAGAGTATGAAAGAAGTGAGATGATAGACACACAAACTAGTCTATGAAACCTCTGACCATATAAGTGTGCAAAACTGTCTACCATGATAAAATCCTGACATACCTCTACTAATAATACATAGTCATAAAATAATTAACTGACACCCCGAATGAGATGGGGCTCACCAAATGGCTGATACTGAAGTGATTCGAAACTCAGCACCTGCACCGTGAAGTGCAGGCCCCATACAAAAGGGATATTAGTACATTTGAATTGTATTGTATGTAAAACAATTGAGAAAATAAGCAGTCACATGGAATAATAGAACATGAAATTGAAACTGTAACATGAGCATGATCATGATCTAACATAAGTATAAAACAAGTGTAAACATCTGTAGAGTTGTATGTCTATAAATTTAAATATATGTATATCTGTGTAACTGTATATCTATATATCTGACTGACAACATAAATCACCACGTAGGTACATGGAGTCTAGTACATGGCCCAACCAGCAGAGCAATTCCATACCTTGTCAGGGTATGAGACATAACATGGCATAAAAGGATCCAATTTGCAATCTGAATGTATCATCCTCTGGTGGAGCGACCCTTATCCTACAGTGGCATACGTAGTTTCAAGTTATCTGAGCCTTTTCGGTAAACTATGCAACTCTCAAAATATGTACTTGAAAATAGTGGCTTGTAAGCCCATGGATTTCATGAAAGAAACTTGTAAATCATGATTTGAAATCATAATTTAGCATATGAAATAGATATATCATATAACTTGTATAAATTATGAAAAACATGTATAATCTCATGGACTGAGTAGCATTGATCATAACTTGTAAGTTAGGAACTCATGGAGTTCAAATGTGTGTTCATGGATTACGTTCGTGACATTCACAATAGCGTATCATGAATATAATTAACGAAGTCAAGATATAACATGAGATATAATTGTACATGTATATAGGGCCATCATGAACTTGAATAAAATCCTAGGTTATGAAATTCATAGTTTCATGGGTAATTGTGGCATGGGAAAGAACAAGGATGTTCCCACACATGGATAGAAGCTCTACATACCTCAATCACTCCAAAACTTGTCTTAAAAATCTAAACTTGGAAGAAGGAACACAAAGCTTGAACTTTAATTCCCTGACTTGGGTTTTCTTGAAAACCCTAGGTTAAGAACAATGTATTTCGCTTAGAGTCCGTGATATTGATGTTAGAAACGCGTAAAATCACTTGAAATAGGCTTCCATTGATGTAAGAGGATGATAGGAGGAGAAGAACTTCGTGCTAGGGCTTGGGGGAATGAAGACTCAAATAAAAAGACCGAAAATTGGGATTACATACTGTTCAGTCGTCGGGGACTTTTACGATGATTTTTACGGTTCGTAAAATACTTACGGTGGGATTTATGGCTCGTAACTCCTACCGTAATCTTAACAGTGACTTGCATTTTTGGGGTCTATTTTACGATGCAATTAACAATCCGTAAATCATTTTACGGTCCATATTTTTTGGCGTAAAACTGAAGAATATTGTTTTAGTCAACTTTCTAATTCTAACACTCCCCACTGGGTCTTAAGTCCCTGAATCGTGAAAATTACTTAGTCCAATGGTACGAGGTGTACACATTTTAACTTGGTCCACTCATTATTAAGTAGGTGATGAACCTACTTGTCACATACTTAAGCAAGTAGGTTAATAATTAGCTCTAAACACGTGTGTCATCCTCGTTTAGTAAGTATGATGTGAAACAAGTATGACGTGTAAGCAATAGGACGTGCAAGCAAGCTGGACGTGCGAGCAAGTAGCTCAAGCACATAGGACGTCTAAGTAAGTAGGTCACTTTCTTTTGTGCAATACTTCATTTTTAAAATCTGATCCACTTTAACTAGACTTAACATTTACATACACTTGGACCTTTAGATAGCAACTATAACCTTGTCGAACTTCGTTGAAACTTATTTTCTTCAACTCTTTTAGCCTCGAACTCTTACGAGACTTACTTGTTAAAACTCATTACTATCCATATATAAGATTTTAGCCTCTCCCGGCTTACGCTACTTTACTTACGACGTAATATACATCAAAAGTATGGGGTGTAACAAAGTTACATTCGTAGAGTTTTCATAGACACGGTGAGTAAATTATATCATGATTCTTTTATGGGAAAAAAGCTCAAATAAGTCATCGAACTATCGAAAATGGCTCATTTATGCTACTCGTTAATAGTTTGGCTCATTTAGATCATTGTCGTCACCAAAATAGCTCATCTATGTCATTTTTCATTAAAGTCGGTGTTAATGAAAAATGGTATTGTAAAATCGACGTCAATGAAAATTTGCATGGATGAGCCATTTTGGTAACTACGATAACATAAATGAGCCAAACTATTGACGAGCGACATAAATGAGTCATTTTCGATAGTTCGATGGCATATTTGAGTTTTTCTCCTTCTTTTATTGATGTTGCATTTTCATACATGTATTATTATTTTTAACATATATGATATTACTAGATTCCGAAGGAAAATGTTTTACCTGAGGAAGTATATTCCTAAAAAGAAAAAAGAAGTTTTACTAAAAAAAAAAATCACCCATGCATGTATCACGTTCCATAGTTACGTAAGGTTGGTTCGCTCGGTCAAGTATTTCGCTTAAAATACTGATGTTTGCAGAATAATAAATTTATAAAAAAATATAAAGAAAGACGGCCTACTATTTAACTGTTGAAATAGTTTAGAATTTTGAATTATACTATTTTAAATCTTCATATTAATAACTAAAGTTTTATGCAATAAAATCTAATGTAATGTATTGCAAATATCTTATTAAATTGAATTTACTCGTTGCCAATATAAATAACAACATTACTGATGTTTGTTGATATCTTAGAAGTTTTATATCTTGTCAATACGACATTATAAACCACAAGTACGAAAAATCAATATTAACTTTTTCTTGACTTATATATATAAGACCTCTTATTAAAAATTAATTTAGGTCACTGATTTTATTGAGCCGTTGGTGGATCAAGATTAAGACACCGGGTGCCGATCAGTTCCATCAAGGTTTTGAAACCATGATAGTATCTTTGTTTTGAACAAAAAACAAATAAAGAAAGAATGAAAGGACAACGATGAGTTCATAAGTACACCCCCATATGTTTTTAAGACTTCAAACTTGTATTGGTATTTACAAGTACGTAGTGGGATGCGTCAGTTGTTTATTCACGAAAAATGATAATTGAAAATGAAAATTTTGAAATAACAAAATGCTAGAAACATCCAAAGATCGTTATTTAGTAGATATCGTTTCTACAAATGATCAAACACAGTTATCTTTGCAGAAAAATTAGATAAAAATATTGCAAGCTACAAGAAAGCAATGAATAAGTCTCACATAAATACAATTTGATTAGCTGATTGATAGGTTCGAAGAAACAAATTGAAGCTTTAATGCAATTTATAGGCTGCTCTAAATCAAATATTTACTCTGGCGTATAAAAATAACCATGAGCACGTGTTGTACTTTGTTACCAGTGAATCGTTATGGCCACCCCTGTCAAAGTCTTGTAGCTACTTTGCTTTTGTCCTGTAAAAGTTGCATTCCCTTGCACGAATCTTAGAAATCAACGGGTAAACTACTCAAGAAAGCTAAGGTAAGAGGAGATGTGGATTTCCCAAACAAAGAACACCATTGAGGAAGCTTCTCAAGTACTGTTTCAGTTGGGGAAGTTATTCTATCAACATCTGTCCGCAGTTTTAGCAAGGGTTGTTCTGTGTTGCTATCCTTCTTGTGCGACTTATGAGTATGATTGTCGGCCCAGAAAAGTGTCATACTGAATTTCCTTGGTGCGTTCTTCCCTCCCGAAAACTGAATTATGTGCCATCCGTCTGCATTGCTCTTGTCACCAAGAGGAACCAACTCCTCAGGACCATCTGCACCAACATCAATCTCATAAAAAATCAGGGGAACAAAATATCAGATGAACATTGGAACAAAATTCATTCTTACCACAAGCTTTTAATATTATAGTCGTAAGGTATCATTACACGACTATCTCCGCTATAGGACGGTCATGTCCGTTATTCAATACTGAGTCATTACTAGGAAGCTTCATAGATTGAACAAAATTCTCTCCACCAATTGTCCTAGCGCATTATTTTTCCTCTCCCTTTTAGTTCTAGACAAGTCAAAAATAGCAACAACAACATAACCAGCGTGGTCCCAAAAGTGAAATCTGAGGAGGGTGGGGTGTACGCAAACTGTACCCCTACCTTCGTGTGATAGAGAGACTAGACTGTTTTCGATAGACTCTCGACTCACAAGCCAAAAATAGCATAATAAACGAACTCCCTGCCTCCTAGTTTACAAATGGCAATTGAAGCTTTACTAATGATTTAAAAACAAACAAAATCTACAAAGGTCAACATATGTAGGAAGACAATCAATTTATTAGGCTTCCTTTTTTCCTTTTCTGGAGTATCCTACGTATTATATGTGAAATAAACAATAGATAACACATGTGTTCTCGACTATGATTACTATGCAGGAGTGACAATGTACTCTGTGTATAGGTGAACAAGTGATCAGTTTCGTTTCGACAATTTGACCCTTGGATTCCTGTGGAGCCCAGGAGGCTCTTTACGGTTCTTCACCTGGTTATGCTCCAAAGTGCTTGGGTAATCTATATAGTTAGCTTAGCTAACTTATTATCAAACCAATAATATAGAACACCTCATTGCTTTATGTATCTAGATAAGTTTGAAAGAATAAAGTTGTTCTTAGACTACCTCTTCCGATTATGGGACTAATTAAAAAATATTAAAGAGAGAATTGTTTCCACTATAAGAGAGAAAAAGAGAAGTATTTCAACTATCTGATACGAGTACTGGAACTCGGTTGTAGAGACTTGCATCAATTCTAGACAGGATTCAACCAACTTTATGAAGTAGTTGTATCTCTCTCCAATTATATACATGATTCAAACCAAGGTCACAACCCCCCCTCTCTCTATACCCTCTAAATGATAAGAACAACATTTTACGGTAATTTTCTCAACTTATCTTGCAAACTTGTCTCATCATCTAGTCCTGCACAAGAATGCGGTCTAGAGAGGCATTGAACTTTAGCCTCAGTCCTCTTACAAGAACTATAAAAGAATTTATTATTCACATCTTACTAACCATTTCTAGTGATCATTGTTTTAAGGGAAAAGCTTTTGCATAACTAATGGGGCAAGGACCAAGGACATGAAGCATGTGGGCTACATGGACTGATTCTAATACTTCTTCCGTTATGCCATACATTTATATTACATTAAGTTAGCATGAGGAGCAACTTTAACTACAACAGAACTAAGAACTAAGAGCAATTTTAGTAAGTACCTTTCAACTGGAAATCCTCGATTTCATCAGCGTTGATACCCAGAGTCCAGCGTGTGGAAACTTTTGTATCAATGGATACATGAGTAACTCTATTGTCATCCTTAGTATCATTATCAACACTAATCAGAGGAATATCTGACTCATGCCAGCCAATATTAGCATTTTTGTCGCTCCAACAACCATACTTGACCGAAAATGTTACAAAATCGAGAGGCTTATCAGTGCCGCAAGCAAATCCTTCTCCAATATGTTCAACCTCCTTAACCAGATTTCCCGGAGTAGTTGAAAATAAAGAAATGTGAGAGGCTGGTTCTTGCTTTCTTTCATTGGCTCCTGACATATCTACAACATGCACAACCTGAAAATAATAGTTCAAATAGTCATCAGATTTTCACATGGTATGCTACCTCTGTGCAAATTCATTATCATATAGTATTTTAAGGAGAGATGGACCATAAAGTAGAGAAAATATTAACTTGAATGCAAGTTACATTAGCTAAAGGATATAAGTATGTCCTGTGGAGAACTTTTGAAGTAATATACTCCTTACATCTTCACATGGTGGAGTGTGACTATGCACAAAGAGCTTATCTAATTTAAAATGATTTGTGTATTATATCGGTAAGCGTAAGGACATAGGGACTCCAGGTGCAACGGTAGAAGAAGTCACTCAATTAATTGGTGGATCACACTTAAGAGACAGGGACAGGGTCATGCTTGACTCTTTTGAAAGTATTCAAGTGTTGAAAGAATGAAGTTTAGAGAGTCCAGTAAACGTGAGGTCGTGTTGTTCTCTTCTTTGCCGGTGCAGTTGCTAAATCCATCTAATTTTTTTTGATAAGGTAGAATTTAAAATAAAAAATATAAACTAAATCCATATAATTCCCCCTTCATTTATGGTTACCTGATGCCATGGAGGGGCCTACTCCTATTTTAGCTCTTATACATGCTGCTAATATGTAGCAGCCCGAATTTCTCTTGTAGCTCGGCTTAAAATATTAAAACAGTAGGGAGTTAGCGTGGTAACTGATAAGGAAGATATGACACGATCAATAGATATGATGATCAGGCAATTCAATTAATAATCAATGGACCTGATTGTTTATTAATGAAGCACCAAAAACAAACTGGAGCATCTCATGGTTCTTCCAACTTCGTTTTGATGAAGATGATTATTTTATTGATAATGACGGGAACAACCCCTGCATCCATAGTGTATACAAGAGAGAACCTACATAAAGGTGTGACTCTATACAAAGTGCATTCGATCGTCAACACTGATTGAATATCACAAGTGTTGCATGGTTCTTCCAACTTATGGATAAAGCAAGGTAAAGATTGGCACCTTAAATGTGTTCAAAATATTACTCCTACCCATTCAATTAAAACTGATGGATAAGGCTAAGCTGAGTTGTGATTCAACATCAAGATTTGTTATTTTGCAGTTTGCATGGAAGATTGATCATTCATCAACTTACATTTACAGCTCTGGCAGTATCTTCAGTAAATGGTGGAACAACACCTAGTTGAACCACAGCGAGCGAGATGCCAAACAGAAGACAGGTCGTTATAATAAGTGGCACCTTTGCACCTGAAACTCAAAATGAGATTTTGACTTAAAGTAGTGCATCACATACCAAATAACAAACACACCTAGGTATTTTTATGAGATTTTAATTGCACTCACTGCAAAATTAAGTAATTAACTTTAGATGAGATACATAACAAGTCACTATCATCTGCAACTAAAAAAAATGAAAATGCATTAGAACATACCTGAAATATGAATATATGACAAAAGATATACCAGCGTCAAACATGCTATGGCAGCAATAAATAGTGCAAGTATTACATTGCCCAGCCACTCAGGGTTGCTGCCAGGACTCCTGCAAAATGTGAAACATTAAGAATGCAAGACTCTGATTATTCTCCAGATATATAAAGATCACAAATACGACAATTAACAACAACAAATTGTTAGCAACAAAACCAATGTGTATCTTTTACACAGGAGAAACTATCACCATAAATTCATTAGCTTCAAAAGTAATAAAGGCTGGCAGGATTCCCATTACATGGGACTCTCCTATGCCTACTATTTGTGCAGAGACCAGTGTTCTATATCTGAGACATAAGACCTTCACGAGTGAAATTGCTGATTTTAGTATGCGAAAAAGTTGTAAAGAGTTGAACTAAGAAAGTGGTATCAGTCATATATTGAAACTTCTCTTAATAAGGGGGGATCTCTTTTTTTTTTTGATCAAGTAAGATGCTTCATTCATAAGAGGCATCAAGAAGATGCAGATTACAAAAGAGGTGTATTCTACAAAATATGATTCTCTACAAACTCCCCCCAATCCTCTATACAACAAGGAACTTTCTGTTTACACCAAAAGAAAATAAGAGAGCATAGGCAACTGAGGGAAACTCGACTCCATTCCTTCAAAAGCTCTCCTATTTCTCTTTCTCCACACTACCCACATTAACGTAAGTGGTACCATGTTCCAAGCCCTTCGTCTTCTCCTCCTTCCGCTCTTCCAACTGAACATCAAATCTTTCACAGTTCTTGGCATTCATTACCCAGTGTGTGTGAAACCACCTAAACATATCCCACCATAATCTCATGGTAAGCCCTCAATGTAGAAGAAGGTGATTCACGTCCTCGCCCCATTCCTTGCACATGTAACACCAATTGACGCAGACAACCTTCCGTCTTCTAAGATTTTTCGTTGTCAAAATCATCCTTCTAGAGGCTAGCCAAGTGAAAAAACACAGTTTTCTCGGCACAGTTGGAACCCATATTGCATTACATGGAAAATCAACCTCCTCCCTAACCAAAAGTTTCTCATAAAAATACTTCACACAGAACACTCCATTATGTCCCAGCTTGCCTATGAAGTAAGTTTATCAATCTTTGAAACTCACTCACTTCCCAATCTTGAAAATTCCTTCTAAATCTCAAATCTCAAAAAGTCTCTCGACCTTGTGTCCACCTAATTTGTTGAATTGTCAAGTCTCTTTGGCAAGATATTCTATACAAACTTTGAAAATCATCTTTTAAGAAAATATTCTCACACCAATTATGTCCCCAAAAAATTTCTCAACTCCCGTCTCCTACCTTGAATGAGATATTTTCCATGAAATAATCACATCCCTTCATGATATTCCTCCACAAACTACACCAGAGTGACAAAACGATATCTTTAGTTTTCCAACCCCCTTCCGTAATCCCATATTTATCAACTATCACCCCCCTCCATAAAACTTGTACCTCCACCCCTTACCTCCACATCCATTTTTCCAACAAAGCTTTATTAAAGACTTTTGAATCTTTCACTCCAAGGCCTCCAATTTTTTTAGGAGATGTTACAATCTCCCGCCGCACCAAGTGAAACTTCCTTTCTCCGTCTGCCGCATTTGGTGCGGAAACTTTCTTTCTCCGTATGTCGCATCCCAAAAGAAATATCTCTAAATCTTTTCCAACTTTTCAGTGACCGAAGTTGGAGCAAGAAACAAAGACTAGTAAGTGGGAATGCTCGATAGAGTGCTCTTAATAAGCACTTCCTTCCACCCTTGGCCAAATATCTTTTTTGCCACCCTGCTAGTCTCTTCTCGACCCGTGTCAGATACTCTAGAAATGCACTACTTTTGGAGAATTCCGACACGCACCGGTTGGCCTTTTTGAAGAGTCCGAGCAACTGTAGACTATAGTTAGCTCCAATACATGAATGAACTATGCTAAGATGAGGGAGCTAAATCCAAAACAAATGATCAGTATTTTTTAAAAGGTAAGATTTCTCCAACTAAATAGGCTAAATAAACAATCAGCTTTAAGGGTGTGGGTTAGAGTTGAGATTCCATCATAACACCTACAATTTCTCTCTGTCCGGATGTGCCAAAAGATAGTTGTTGGTATTTTCCAGATATTTCTTAAGAAAGAGATGGCAAATACTTTCTGAATCTTGAAGGTACATGTAGCATCTATTGACAAGTTGAATGCTTCTTCTACTGAGATTATCCTGTGTCAAGCCGACTCCATTGAGGGCTGTCCAGGTGAAACACATCATCTTAGTAACAGCTTAGTCCTCCATATGACTTTCCATGGCTAATCATCCATCACTCCATTCTGTGCACAAAAGTGATTGTCGCCAGCCTTGACTGAGTACTTACCATCTTTGAATTACCCCAAGTGATTTTGTCTGTCTGTTGATCTTCAATGCGTTAACCTACAAGCTTAGCTAGGAGGTCCAGAAGATCAATAATTTCCCAATCCTGCATATTCCTTTTGAAGTGAAGGTCAAGTGTTGTCTTCCCTATTTTGAGCAATAGTGGAAACTAAGTTATAGGCTATCTAGGATACGCCAGCGTAGGTATCCATCAGTAACGCGTTGCCAAGCCATCTGTCCTTCCAAAACTCAATTGCCAACTTTAGAAGTTACATTCTGGAAGAAGTTATTCCATTGCTTGCTTACGTTTTTCCAGAGACGAACACCATGAGGGGCTGTAATATTTTGGCAAACCAGTGACTATGCACTCCATGCTTTGGATTAATGACCTCCTTCCAAAAATCAGGTTCCTCTTGCCCATATCTATAACTCAACCCCTCTTTTTGAGTTATGTGCCGTTGCATGATTTGGAACTTCCTATAAGTTCATCTAATGTTTTTTTATTTGTTAGTAGGTTTGGGTTGGGACCGACCGACTCGGATAAGTTTCGGTTGGGACTGAGAGCAGAGTCGCAGACATTGACCTTACCTAGTTGCTCGAGAAGGGAGCAAATATTAGAGCTATGCTCACCCGTGTGGTGGAGCGATATTTACTCATTCTATGGAGTATTGAATTAACCCTAGCCGCTCAAAGGTGGAGAGTATATATTGGAGATTATCTAAATGATCGTGTTGGGATCAAACATCAAAGTTCACAGTAATAATAAGAAGGGACAGCAAGAAGAGCCAAGTTAATGGAGCATAATCCCAGGATGCATATGATGGACTATTTGGAATGAAAGAAATTTGAGATGTTTTGAAGGTAAAAGCAACCCAATCCAAAAGATAAAGCTTAGTTGTATTTTGCTATTTCATTTTTGGTGTAAACAAGAATACATAGAAGAAAATAAGGCTCTACGTTAACTCCTAGAGTCTCTATAGTTTTCTCTCTTCCAATAGAAATCTTCATAGATTAGCAGTTTTTTGCTTTCTTTCACCCCCTGTAAATACTGGCTTTACAGCCTTTTTGTGATTGATTATAAGCTGTTACATGGAAGACCATACATTGTGAGATTCAGTTATAAGTATTTGAGCTATTGAAAAATGAGTTATAAAGTAAACTTTTAAATTGCTTAAAGCAAGGAAGGTTAAGAACTTTTTGATAAATATAAACACATACACATTTCTTTGAACATGTCTTTTCTGAAGCTAGCATGTCTCAGTCAGCCAGGTTAATTGATTATGAGATTCAGTTATAAATATTTGAGCTATTGAGAAATAAGTTATAAAGTATACTTTTCAAGTTGCTTAAAGTAAAGTTAAGAACTTCTTTTTGATATATAAACAAACAATATGTTTTTCGAAAGTTAGCATGTCTCAGTTCGGCCTTGGATCTAAATCGGTTTATTCACTCCTCGTTTACTATGTTTTCTGACGTAGGTTCAAATATCTAAGCCAAGAGTTGAGTCGATAGGGCTTGAGATAGTGCTCCAGTGAGGCCCACAGCTGTTTGCCGCTGACCTTTGTGTTGTTAAGACAATCACTCTAGAGTTTATGCTCCATGTACTTACTGTCCGATCTTAGGAGATGTTATGTTATGTCTACGTTGAGTTTTACTATGTCGTTGATACATTATTGTTGGTCGATGATTATTAGCTGTTGAGTATATACATATAATATGGTTTGCGTGATTGGGTTAATCGAGCTATTGAGAGTAGTTGATTAAAGGGGTGAGCCCGTCAAGTGCCAGAGTTTGGGTCTTGACAGCAAGATATTAAGGAACTGGAAAATCTGTTACCATAAAATGAGGTCCTTTGTAAAAAACATCTTGGAGCTTTACCTTTCAAGCCGAACTGCACTGCCAATTAGTGTGGCAACCAAATGAATAATTATGCCAGAAGAAAGCAAGAAAGGCACAGATAATCCAATCAGCAAGGTGACCGTCTTGAGTGGTTTTGGAAGCCGTGCTGGTGACAAAGTTGCTTCAAGAAATCCATCTAGATTTTCAAAACATTGATCAGTTAACAGCAGTTAACAGCGATAACTACTGATAAAAGGAAGTTTTAGTTATTCTACTAGGACAATGCGTTAAACCTTAATATCCACACTACAAGAATCTGCCCAAAATACATGATCAACAAATCTGGATTTCCATTGGGTTCATGGAGACTTGTGGGGTTTCATGTCCATATCATAAATGTCAAAGCTAAGGAATGAAATAAATGTGCACTCACATGCAAATGCAGGAAAGACTAGCCAAGCAAGAGCCAAATAAGAGGATCCTATCTTGTAAAAGTTCCCCACAATCAAAAGAACAAGCCACTGCATTAAACCGGCTTTATAGAGCCATCTCTCAGCATCTAACTTTGCCAAATCATCTTGCACAGCGAAAGGAAGGTTCACATTTCTTCTTGAAAATGTCTTTGTCAGATACTTCAACAGAATGAGATAACCCACATGTTGACCAGTGAAAGCACCAAGCACAGCAGGTGCACCGAACAAACCAACTACTAGCCACGGACTTGAAATGAAGGGAATAGGAGAAGATGATACGAGGGGAAGAACAAAGGCAACAAGTACGGAGAAACCGATAGCGCATATCCACATGAGCATGAGACTCAAGGATGATAAGGCCAATGATACCATGGCAGAATATCCACCCATGAATAATGATGTCGTCCATATTAAAAGTGACTGCAAAATCACTGAATTGTAGATCATACTGGCAGCACGCTGACGGAATACGACCATGTAAGTTCCCTGAAATATCAGTTAAAATGCATCAGGAAACAAAGTTGCCATGCAAAAAAGATGCAGGATAAACTCTAAATAGGAAGTTATCAGTATTGATCGTATTGATCGTAAAGCACTCAGATTCAGTTATAGTTTTCCCTTCTTTTTATCAAACAATAAAAAGTAACTTTGCCCTCATCAGTTTAGCGGATCTTTTGTCATTAGATTCCCTGTCTTTTATGATCCATCATGCTCACTGATCCTAAGCAATAGGGATTCAGACTATTCGAGGAAGCCTCAGATAAATATCAACTGCATGGAACTATATGTCCTTTCTGATGAGAAAAAAAATTCATCAATCGAAGGAAAAGGTAAAGCACAGAATAATCATGACCTTGAGCTACATGGAAGATTTACTCGTGGCAACCTTCTAGCCGCCCAAAGACCGATAACGCTAGTCGCTACTCCCACGGGGGACTAGGTAGTAAGCCCCACAACCCAAATCGGCAAAGAACAAATAGAATTTGCTAAAAGAGAAAAACAGCTATAGTAAAATGTAGTTTTAAGGCTAAAGGTACCACTGGGAAAAATAATTTGAGGCTAAAGGTACAACGCTAACACTACTTTTTGATGGGCGTTCACGATGTGAAGATGTTAATTTTTCATTACATTGTATAAAAAGTGGTTAAGAGAGAGGTCCAAATGAATGAGTACATAAATGGTGTTTTATTGAATGGCTTGTGCAAGAAAGGAAGATGACTATTATTGCAGAGACTTTGAAGAGGTTGATGGTAAATGGGATTACTCCTACATACATTTTGTGTAACACCACCGAGTGGCTATTTCAAAGAAGGCAATATGGAGAAGGCTTATTCAACTATTGATGAATTGCTCCAATTTCCCCTAATATGCGGACATATAACATTTTTGTTGATGGATAGAGAGATGTTTTGAGATTCTCAGAAAATAGAAGATAATTATAGATTGAAGCCTAATGTATGATTTTCTAATCAATTATTTGTGCAAGAACAGTAGGCTTCCTAAAGCTGATGTAGTCCTAAGTGTTATATATGATCAGTAGAGGGGTTAAACCAAATGCACATATGCTTATAGATGAACATTACATAAGAATGATCCAAGCTTTGAATATTTTAAGAAGTTGCTAAAAAGTGATACAACACAAACACTTACATACAATACTCTATTAATATTCCAATTCTTGAAGATCATATTTGAATAGATTTATTTCTCAGTTCTCATTTCTCAACATCACGATTAAACGACCCATGACTCACGTGCCTGATTACTATTTTGTTCCAGCAACCAATACTAAAAAGGACAACATTAAATGATTAAATTGATGCTACTTTCTGGCATCTTCTTCGCAATTGTGTTTGTTTGTTCTCTATTTTTGTAGGCACTTCTTCTCCTTTTTCCTTTTCTATGCACATGTTTGTACTTTATAAATTAAGATAAGTAAAACTATCAATATTCCAATTCTTGAAGACCATATTTGAAGAGATATTTATTTCTCAGTTCTCAACATCACGATTAAACGACCCATGACGCGCCTGTATTTCTATTTTGTTCCAGCAACCAAGACTAAGAAAAGGACAACATGAAATGATTAAATTGATGTTACTTTTTGGCATCTTCTTCGCGATTGTGTTTGTTTGTTATCTATTTTTTGTAGGCGCTTCTCCTTTTTTCCTTTTCTATGCACATGTTTGTGCTTTATAAATTAAGATAAGTAAAAAGAACACATATATCTAATTATACTTTCATTGTTCATCTTCGTAATTTCAAACAATAACCAATTACTTTAACCTCGGCAAATAAGTTACCATACAACTATCCACATTGATCATTTACAGTAACTTGTACTATATCCTTTCGTGCATAATTATTTACTCAAAATTTTATTATAATAACATTAATATTATTTTATAAAACTGTATACGACATGACTCGACATACACGTGCACCGCACATACCGAGGAACTAGTATATTAGTCTGTGTGTGTATATATATATATATATATATATTATTTTAAAAATAGGTTGGGTGAGCTTGTAAATTCACTTAGTCTCATTGAATAAGTAACATACCAAAATGTCAAAATATATAGCAGTATCCTGGCCAGATTTTCCACTGGAATTTGTCGCCTTGCCTTTGGGAAGATCAGTAGAAGTTCCAGCCTTAAGCAGAAACGCGAGCATATTTTCTCCAAGATGTTGAAGAGAACCAGGTGTCAAAAGCTCTAATTTATCATTCTGCACGTAAAAGGCACAGTATTGTAAATTAAAATAACAGACTCCCAGAATTGTTGAAAGCAAAAAAAGCCTACAGAAGTGACAAGTATATTGGGGCTTTAAGCAAGAAGAAACACCTTCAAACTAAAGCGCACAATTTACAAATGATTACCTTGCAATGGGAATATAGCTTATAACACCAAAAATAATTACTCCCTCCATCCCAATTTATATGGCACTCTTTTCCTCTTTAGTTAGTCCCAAAAAGGATTATCTTTATATATGTATTAACTCTTTTCCATTTTATCCTTAATGAGACGAATTATGGCCACAAAATTTCTATGCTTTGTTTTAGATCACAAGTTTTAAAAATCTTTCTTTTTCTTTTAAATTTCATGCCTAGTCAAACACCCTCACACAAATTGAGACGGAAGGGGTACTAATTTTGATATCAAATATACAAACATGATATTAATCCCGAGACTCAATTAGATATCATTAAAATGTTAATTCAACAACCCCATTAAATGAAAATATCACAGATTTTTTATAAGGTAAGATTTTATTGAAGACAGTATCAAGCTGATACTGTCAAATTACAACGGAGAAGCTGGACTTGATTGTTTTAAAATCCTAAACAGTCAAGCAAGTCCAACAAATTATGAAAATCCAGAACAACATTTCCATCTTTCTATAAGTACAATAATGTAAACTATATTTCACAGATTGTAGCTGCTCCTTTTTGCCTTCAAAACACCTCATATTTCTTTCCTTCTATATAGTCCAAGCTACACAGAGAAGAATATCTCTCCACATTTTCTTTGGGGATGCTTCTGGACATTCAGATTCCCAACTTTCTAATACATTCCTGAACTGGATAGGACTTGCCCGTTGGATGCCAAAATTAGCCATGAATATGGACCAGACCCGCCAGGTAAAATCAGAGTGTACAAAAATATCATCCACTGATTCACATGATCTTTCACACAAATAGCATCTACTCACTACTGCACAGGATCCAATCCCTTTACATCAAACTTTCTTGTGTAAGACATGCTTCATGAGACACCAGCCAACCAAAAAAAAGCAACTTTTGTTTGGACTGAAGACTTCCATGGCCACTCTTGTACTTGCACCATATTGAGTATTTTATAGAATGATCTGACGGTAAATGAACCTTTTCTATTAGCTTTCCAGAACAGGCCATCTTCTTTTTCTGGAATAACTTTACTGATTGGATCTTCTGAATAAGTCAACTTCCTGTATTTCCCTGTCAAAAAGAGGTTCCTTCTGAATTCAAAGTTCCATTCAGCATTAGAGAATATATCTGGTAGGACTCCAAAATTATTGGCCAGTCTATATAAGTTGGAAAATTGGTCTTTAAGCAAACCAGAACCATCCCAACTATCTTTCCAAATTTGATCTTTTTCCCATTGCCTGCCATCAAAGCCAACATACTTCTTAAATTCCTCCCAAAGGCAACAAATCTGTCTCCAAACGACTACTCCATACAGAGTCTTAACTGCTTAGGTGCCCAGAAACTCTCTCCCATATTTGACATCAACCACTGCTTTCCAGGGAGCTTATTTCCCATAATCTCTATATCCATTTACATAACAGGTTCTGATATCTAGAGAGGAATTCTAATACTCAATTAAGAATTTCAATTAATTAGCCTTGGTTATTTATGTTTAACTTTTTTAGTAACAATATTGATAATCAGCTTTAACTGACGCATATCTCGAGAGGCATTCTAATACTCAATTAGCAAAAGGCCCTATTCTATTCTCATTTTTCATCCATTAAATCAAACTCAAAGAAGGGACGGCTTCTTGCTCGATCGCTTCGTGCCTTAGTATGTGAAGTACATTCTTCTTTGAAGTTGTTTCGCTTCACCCATACAAAGCAAGGACTAACTGTTTTGCATCGCATCATCACTTTAAGTGACAGATCGATCACTTAAATAACACTGGTTTCGTCTGATACTGCTTGAAAGTTTCATACAGGCCACTCTACCCTTCCCGGGCCGAGGTCCCCCCTCAATGGGTTCTAATTCGTTGAAGGGGGGCGGCGCCCTGAATCAATCAAAAAGCTTATTGATTTCATTTCAGGGAACTAAGACGATTAGCTTAGCTAGCGTTCCGGGAGAATCTAGTCATTTATATGTCTTATCAAGTAATTCCATACATTATGATGCTTGCAACTCTTAGTACTCCTAGGTCATGAGAAAGTCACAGGGATAACTATGAGCATCAGCCACAGAATGAGCTAATATGTTGTGCTGACATGATTGGATACACAACATGCTCAAGCACAACTTCCACATGAAACATGGGCCCCTCACAATCATTTATACAACAAAATTACAGAAGATTCTCTTTAAGGTCCCAGACTTATTCAAACATGTTAAAATTCCAAATAAGACACAAATTGTTCATAAATTATGGGCAAGTTTGCAGTACCAGTTTCTCAAAAATATTATGGGCAAGTATGATGATAAGCATGCTATCTGAATTAGAAGTGTTGCCAACATGTCTTTCTTAGTTTGCTGTGTAAAGAATGGATTTGGGCCTAACTCAACTCCAAAAGCTAGCTTATGAGGGGAGGATTGCCCAAGTCCATATAAGGAGTCCAAATTCTCATCCCACAACCGACGTGGGAGAATCAACACCCCCGCGCACGCACAGGACTGGACAACTGGAGCATGGACAATATATGATGGGGGCCAACATCGGGTAAACAATGAATTGGGATGGACCTGGTTCTGATAAGTAGAAATATCAAATTGCCACCAAGGTAGTATAATAGTTTATATTTGCACTAGTTCATTGGGAGCCATATTGAATACCTTTGTGTGGTATACAGCAGTATTATCAGCATATGCAAAGTCCAGACCAGAAAGACCGGCAAGCTCTTGGTACACTTGGAAATCAGTAGCAGATTTTATTGCCCCGGATTTAAATATATCCTGCAGCACTAAGAGAGTGAAATGTAAGTTCAGAACCTCAACCCAGAGGGTTGGCTAACATGAATGGATTTCAGGAAATATATTTCTCTTTGAATAATGCAAACTGACCTGTGCAACTATTTGGCCAGATGGAAATTTCGCTGCCAAGGCAAAAGTTTCAATTGCCCATGGCTGAGGACCAGCCTGTTAATTAAATAATAATAATAAGTGATCCAAAAATAATCGAAGATAAAGAGAAACGAACTTTTGATATGTCGATTAATTGAGGAAAAACATTTTTGAAAAGAGGAAGCATCTAAAAGACCTCCCTTTGATCATAAATAAGTTAGGGCATGTTCATCGGAAAAAGGATAAACATATACATGCAACTCTAATCAAAATTAGCTCCAGGGAGGCTCAACAACATCGGAGGCCTAAAGCAAAATCTCTATAAGAGGCCTTATATATATGAGGAATGAAAAAAAATGAGAACTTGGTTTTATGTTAAAAAAAATGAGAACTTGATTTTATATATTACAAAATAATTGAATGAATTAAACGTTTGCAAACTTTGTTTGCTACGACACTTGCATGCTTGATTGCATCACAACTGAAAGAAGAGCTAGAAGTCAAAAAAAACTTTCAATTTATGTGAGAAAAATAAATGATAAGCTAGATTATTAGATAGAGTTAAGTGGGTAATTAGTGACTAGCGAAAGAAAATTCAGCTAAAAGGTAAAATAAAATTGACAAAACTATTAATTAGGTTATACTATTTAGTGAGAAAAAAATTAAATCATTAAACAGTAATATAAAAATAAATAAATAAATAAATTTATCAATGATATGAAATATATAATTATATAAATTGTATGCTATATATAGATAAATAGTGAAGGGGAGCAACTGGTAAAGTTGCTGCCATGTGACCAGGAGGTTATGGGTTCAAGCCGTGAAAACAGCCTCTAGTAGAAATGTGAGGTAATGCTGCGTACAATAGACCCTTGTGGTCCGGACCTCGCGCATAGCGGAAGCTTAGTACATCGGGCTGCCCTTTTTTATATATAGATAAATAGTACTCCCTCTGTCCCATTTTATATGACACACTTTTCTTTTTAGTCAGTCCCAAAAAGAATGTCATATTTTCTTATTTGACAATAATTTAACTTTAAATTTTACCTTTTACGCTTAACGAGATATTTATTACCACACAAATATTTTTGGCTTGTTTTAGACCACAAGATTCAAAAGTCTTTCTTTATTTTTTAAACTCCGTGCCCAATCAAACTACATCATATAAATTGGGACCATTTTATATGACATACTTTTCTTTTTAGTCAGTCCCAAAAAGAATGTCATATTTTCTTATTTGACAATAATTTAACTTTAAACTTTACCTTTTACGCTTAACGAGATATTTATTACCACACAAATATTTTTGGCTTGTTTTAGACCACAAGATTCAAAAGTCTTTCTTTATTTTTTAAACTCCGTGCCCAATCAAACTACATCATATAAATTGGGACTAAAGGAGTAATTATTTTGGGGCCCCCAAATTCTTGGAGCCTAAAGCAAGTGCTTGACTTGCGTTAGGGTCTAGCCTGCCCTGATTAGCTCATCGCAAAAATTTTGGAGAAAACATAAAGCAAAGCAGTAGCTTGTTTTATCTCATAAGCATCCATACACCAACTGTTCAGTAACCAATGAAAAATAAAGATCGAAAAGGACTGTTACAGGGTAGATACAAACCTGAAATATTCCTGATTTCCCTCCAACACCCATGGCCTCCAAGTCAATAGCCACTGTTACAGTATCACTCCAAGGGTGCTGCATCAATTAAATAACTACACAAGTTAACAGAATTCATAATTCGATTTCAAATGTTATGGTTAGCAGTTAATTTCTGCTATTTATACTTACATCGTTTGTGAGGGCTGAAAATAGCCATTCAGTCAAAATGCATAAATATATCCCAAGTAGCGTAGACATGGAGTGAGTGTCATGTCAGACATGACATGGACTGGTGCAGACAAGAAGACTACAATCTCGAGAAAGTTACGAAAAATCAAAATAAGGGAGGTAATCATAATATCATAAACCAAAGGGGAGGTTAGTGTTACGAAACCAAACGTTGGAGGTCTCTAAAATTATCCCTAAATGTAAATATAAATGCCCAATCACCTTTAATTAATTTGAGATTTTCAAATCTAACTCAAATTAGTCTTTATAAGGAAGGGTATCTTAGTTATTTCAAGGACTAATTCAGGAATGCTACCCCAAGCGAACAATAGCGTGGAGGTTATCATAGTAATTACAAATATTTATAGTGAATTAAAATACAGATACAAATCTGAGCACCAGCTATCAGATTATATTCAATCTGATGTCTGACATGGTGTTCAATCAGCATAGTAAAGGACCTCAGACATCTCTTCCTACCAAAAGGATATCACTGTGTCAGACTATGCATCGTTAGAGAGCAAAACATTCATAGTATGAACTAGGTTGTTCCCAAAAGCATATATTGACCACGATTTCATAGCATGTTGAAGGATAATATAAGTCTTTTTCCTGAAATCATGGTGTCCCCGGTAATATCTAAAATCCTAAACCTATGGGTGGGGACTTTAGTTTTTAGTTAGCTTATACATCCCATATAAATCAAACAATCGATTACACCCAAATCGCAAATCAGTTGGGTTTGGCTACACGAATCCTATATATCCATCCCGTAAAAATTATGCACGGATATTGATGGTACTGTTTCCACTTAACATGCTCGCTTGAGCATTGTCTAAGTTATGCACATTACTATTCATGGGAAACTTTATTTATGAAAAGAAATTATTAATGGAAAACTTTAGTTTTAGTTTGCTTACTGAATCCATGCAAATACTGCCCAGACCTCATTATATTAGCAGTGACTGAAAAGTGACTGAAAAGTGACTGAATTCGTTTACTCCAGTAAAAGTGGACAAGAAAATACACTGATACAGGAATAAAAATCTTTTTTATAAGTCGATACTGGAACAAAAATCTCGAGGTAAGTCTTAAAGGGAAAAAACCTGAGTTATAAAGCTGTGAGCACCATTTAAGCCCTCCTCCTCTCCTGTGTTAAACAAAAAAATTACAGCACTTTTGAACCCATGAGCCCATTGAGACACTCCTCGAGCAAGCTCCAACATAACAGCTACACATGAACTGCAGTCTCCAGCCCCTTCACTAAAGGAAAATAAACCAACATGGTAGGCCAATATTAGCAAGTACCACTTTAACTTTTCATGCAGGTGAAAGTAGATATATAATTCAATCATTAGATTAAACAAAAAGTTATTTAAACTGTTAAGATAAAACAGATAATAGATAAAATGGGTGTGTTATCATGTATTTGACATCATAGAGAAAGCAAAAAACAGCCTGTAAAACAATAAGTTGCACCCGTTCACAAACAGTTAAAAGATCAAACAGCAAAAGCATATACAGTTGCTGCAGATAAAGGATTTTGAACCAAGGCACATGCTATCCTCTGAAAAATACTACAAGAACATAATATAAGACAGCAAGAAAAACCAAACCATAAATGGTATGCACATAGAGCCAACTCTCTGCCGATTGTTATTCTGGAGTCTTGATAGATGTGAGAAGGAGAGAGAAACGAGAGGAGACGAAACTATTTTTCTTGATTATAAAACTCATTATGAACTATGCATCAGGTAAGTACCTTATTTGCAAGTATCTTATTAATACAAAATAAACCCCCAATCATTACACAATATCGTAGAATATTTTCAAAATTTTGTAGACAGAATTCAGAAATATTCTTGACACTAGTGGCGGAGCCTGTCTAAGGGGTGTCAATTGACAATACGCTAGAAATTACACTGTGTAGATAGGTAAAGTAAAAAATATGTCAAATCCCCTTGGTTTCTTTGCATATTTACTTATTGTAAATTTTAACTCCCCTTAGTGAAAATCCTGGCTCCGCCACTGCTTGACACCCCTTCAAACTAGAACATGTAGGTCATAAGCTCCAAAGTTGACACATATAGGTTTGATTCTCAGACCATGGAACGCTTTGTTGGACATATCTGCTAACTTGTAATGCAGACTAATATTCCAGTGGAAATAAGTCCAGACTCAATTTTCCCAGAAAAAAGGTGATGATCAATATCACGTTTGATGTTGCGGAAAAAGTAAAATACTTGAATAATTTCATTCATATATCTCAATGTCATGTACATGGCTTTCTATAGAGAAGAGATTGAGAATCACTTAAATCCCATAAAATCTAGAATTATACAGAATCATATAAAAAAAAGGTTATACACAATTTTAGGAGTAAAAAATCAGAAATCTCATATTCCAGATCACAACAACTATCCCTGAAATCTTAAGAGGATAAGATCTGGTTTGAAGAATATCTTCCTAGAAATCCTCCATCATTCAACACTCCCCCTCAAGTTGATGAAGGGGTATCTTTCATTCCTAGCTTGCTTATCAGATGTTGAAACACATTGTTTGGCAGTCATTTTGTTAAAACATTTGAACAACCAACTTTTGTAAATACAAATGAGTCTGCTACCTAATCTCTCCTTAATTGTCTATTTACCTCAATATGCTTAGTATGATCATGTTGTACATGATTATGAGTTATATTTATAGATGATTTATTGTCACAATATAATATCATAGCTCCTAACCATCTTATCTGTAAATTGTCGAGGATTATTTTTAACCATAACAACTTACAAACTCCAATCGTCATAGATCTAAACTCGAATTCTGCACTTGATCTAGACACGACATTCTCTGAGTCACAAGATCTCCTCTTAAAAAAGTGAACCATCCAGAACTTGACTTTTGATCCGCTAATGAACCAGCATAATCCACGTCATAATAAGCCTCTAAAACCATGTCTCCTCCTTTTCAGTATAGTATTCCTTCTTGTGAGCTACCTTTAAGATATTGTATAATATTATTGACAGCTTGGAGGTGCATTTCTCTAGGATCTCACATAAACTGGCTAACAACAAAGGCAATTTTCAGCCATTTTTTTTTATAAGGAAGGCAATTTTCGGCCTTGTATGCGACAAGTAGATTAATTTCCCTACAAGCCTTTGATATGAGCCTATATCTACCACAAAGTCTTTCTTCTTTTGAACAGGTAAGTAATGATTGTATAAATAATAAACATGAACAACCTAGCACTAAAAAGGTGCCAGAATACAAGGTTAGAAATCCCCCAAAACAAAAAGAAAAAGAAAAGATTCCTTCTGTACAAAGTTTCTATTCCTGTAGAGAATCTATAAATTGTAGCATGTTGTATTCATCTTTGACATCCTGTAAGTTGCACCAAAAAGCCAAAAGCCATAAGCATCTAAATTTGATCTTTTGTACATCATGTGTTTTCTCTTCAATACATCTTGTGTTCCTTTCCATCCACAATACCCAACAAATATAAGCAGGTATTGTATTCCAAACCTCTCACAATTTACTTAATCCCCCAACATTTCAGCTGCTCAAAAGTTCCATGACTGAGTAAGGCATGATAAAATGTATACTGTACAGCTGAAAATAAGGAGCAATTTTGCCTTGACACTGCACCGTGCAAAAAAAGAAGGCTGATGTTTTCCTCAGCGTTATTGCACATAAAACTTCCACTGCATTATGACAATTCTCCTCTTTGTGAATTGCTTTGAGTTAAGCATGCTTTCATGATAGGAAAGCCACATAAAGCATCAGACATTGTAAGGAGCCTTGGACTTCAACAGTTGCTTCCATGGCCAATCAATAAAGTTGTCTGTCAAATGTCATGTAACAAGAACAGACAGAGAAATGTCATTCTTTTGCCAAATTAAATGATACTATCAGGGACCTCCTCATTTAGTGCTACTTTTTCCAAGACTTCCAATAGTAGAACTATCGAGGTACCTCCCAATGAAAACAACTTCTTCTAAATGATAAGCTCCAGCTATTTTCGTTCCAGTAATCAGGGACAAACTTTCCGTATTGGAGGTGAAACTATACAGATCTTGATATTTGAGCTTAAGAGGTGTATGTCCAATCCAAGCATCATGCCCAAACCTTAAGCTTTTTACATTCCCCACCATGATTATGATGTTACCTTCAAAAATATGTCATAGACTGCAATATGTTTCCATAAACCAACACCATGAGAAGTATTAATAGGACCAGTGCAATAGAAACTGTGTTCCCCATATTTGCGAAAATCATCTTCTTCCATAAGCTCCTCCCTTCTTTCTTGTATCTCCACAACCACTTTAATGGTAGATTATTATTATGCGATTGCTAGTTTCTGAATCTGAAACCGGCCTTCAACATTGTGCCCCACTTTATGAAGTGAAAGGTCTTCCTTTCTTTGTTACCTTTACACAAAAAAAATTCGCCTAATCCTATCCAATTTCTTCTTCACGCTAACTAGCAATGGAAATAAGGACAAGAGGTAGGTTGGCAAAGAATCAAGAATGTTGCTGATGAAAACGATCCTGCCCTCAGCGACAGATACTGCCTTTTCCACGTCGCAATTTTCTTTTCACTTCTTTCTTCAATCTTTTATCAAACTAGCTTTGACTTGAACCTAGCCCCTAATGTCATACCTAGGTATTCCATATGGAGCTCACCAATCCGACAGCCCAAACTATTGCCCAGCCTATGTACATCTTGCACTATATTTACTGGAAAATGATGATCTTTCCTAGATTAATCTTCAGTCTAGCTACTGCTTAAAATACGATAAAAAGAACTTTCGGATACTTTAGTTGTGACCCCTCAGCTCCACATAAAATAAGTGTATCGTCTGCATATTGTATATGAGAGACTTCCATCTTGATGTAACTTGATGTCCCAGCTCTGAAGCCCTTCTTCCATTGTAAAGTGTTAAAGAATGGATCTTGGACCTAACTCAACCCCAAAAGCTAGCTCATGAAGAGAGGATGGTAGTTTCCCTTTTGACTCGGTCTGGATACCTAAGGTGCCGAGGATGGTGTGTTTCTTCACGTGGTTGGCGACTAGAGTGGTGATATTGACGGTGGAGAATCCTAGGAAAAGAAAGGTTGTGTGTATAAGTTGGCGTTTCCTATGTAAGGAGATAGGGAGGATGTGGATCATATTTTGTTACATTACAAACTAGCCACGAGGTTATGTTGGGATATTTTTAAATGGTTTGGTGTTTCTTGGGTTATGCAAAAATCCATGAAGGAGTTGATGTTCAGTTGGAAGAGTGGAGCTAGGAGAAAAAGTCACAAGGCTTGGAATATTACTCCTCTTGCTTTTCTGTGGGTCATTTGGAAAGAGAGAAATAGGAGAGCTTTTGAAGGGGTGGAGATGAGTTTTGCTCAATTAAGGATTAGTCTCTGATCCCTTATTTTCTTTTGGTGCACCCACGTAGTTCCTGTTTGTATAGAGGATTGGGTGTCGTTTGGAGAGAACCATATTTTGTAGGTTTCTCTCTTTTTGGTATACCTCTTGTATATGGCCATTATGGCCTCGTTTATTATGAATGAAATTTTTTACTTGATCAAAAAAAAAACTAGCTCATGAGGGGAGGATTGCCCAGGACCATAAAAGGAGTCCATGTACCCTTCCCACTACCGATGTGGGACTTTTAACACAAAGGCACCAGTTCGTTGAGCATCAAGCTAAGCCCTTTCATAGCCAAAACGAATAAGAAAGGAGATATGGGGTCCCCTGTCTTAATCCTCTAAAAGTAGGAAAGACCCTTTCTAGTGCACCTTTAATAACTACAGAACAAGTGCAAGATTTTATCCACCCAATCCACTTCTCCCTGAATCCATATATTTCAATAAAGTTAGTAGATATGACCAATTGGCATGGTCAAATGCCTTCTCTATGTCCAACTTGCACATTGTCTCGCATCTTCTCGCCTCGTTCTTCTACCAAGGTACTCATTAGCAATAAGGGTTGCATCGATTATTTGTCTTCCTTTGAAATAAGATATATGTGTACCTGCTATCAGCATATTCATCGCCCTCTTGATTCTTTCTGCCAACATCTTAGATATTTGTTCGAAACTGAAGATAAGCGAAGTTCCGACAAAATGACGGATGCAACACGAGGACCAACATCTTAGATATGATCTTGTAGAAACTCACTATTAAGTTTATTGGCCTTAAGCCCTTCATCTCCTCTGCACTAGCCCTTTTAGGAATAAGGGCTATAAAGGAGGCATTGAACCTTTCTTCTAACTTTCTTGTAAGAAGGAAAAAGTTGATTGCAACCAACATTTCCTCCTTTAGCACTAAAGATTCTCCCCATAACCTTGAGCCACCAGACAATGTATGAGTAGATGGTAAACATTTTCCCCCGAACCATTGCACATAAAGCTGTAGCAGACGTAGATAACCTTTCTCTTCATCAGATTCTCTGCCAGCTAGCCTTTCCAGATGTATTCAGAATTTGAGAATTTGGTGTAATGCTAATTTCAGTTCTGACATCAATGAAGTGCTGGAGATTTTGGAATCCTTGCAGCTATGAAGGAATTCTGTCCAGCTTTCTTTTTGTACTGGCTTAATAACAGCTTGGTACTAAGTATAAATTACCTTTACTGATCAAACAAGAATTCTTGTGTCAACTAGTGTAACATCTCATCTGTGCTTGGACATCAATTCATAAATCTAAATCCTTTTAACTTGTCTCCTTCTCAGCTTGCCCTTTCTGCTTGACTAAATAATGCTTGTATGGAAGGAATTTGGCAAGGCAAATTGAACAAATTGCCTGACAAGAATCCTAAACAAACAGCCTCAACCAAAAATTCTCACAAAAATACCCAATATAAAAACAAACAAGTGCATCACTTTTCTTACACATAATGCATCAGCTTGAGGTTAAGAAACAAAGCACTTGATTGGTCCATGGAGTTAAGCCTGCTTAGACAAAGGACCATGCGTACTGTGATTCTGCGGGCTACTTTTGCCATCAAAATCAAAGGGCCAAAGGAAACTTATAAGAAGATTTGAGCATGATATAAGATAAAGGGTTTGCAAGTCAATATCCTGGAAGAATTTGAAACCATCTCAGAGTCCGTACAACTGGCTAAGGTCATTCCTAAAGAAGCCACAAGAGATGTTCCAGTAAACACATCTACCAATCAAATTTTAGAAGACAAAATTAAATTTCAAGAAGATGTTCACATCTCGATGTCACTGTGCATTTTAAAACCTTATTTGAGGAAATGTGCATTTTTTTGCCCTTTATTTGAGGAACTGTTGTGATAGCCAAAGTGCAGTTATTGGAGAAGCCAGTTTTATCACCTAAAGAATGTATCTTGAGCTCCAGGTGCACTTTTGAAAGCCGACATGCCAATCTAGATTAGAGCATCTCTTGATCTATATGCTATGAAGGTCTGAACAACAAAAGGAACAAAGATGCCAGGAAACTGCCCTATAGTGTGATACAGTGTGTCTTGTAGGAGAAGTGTTACATGATTCCAAAGGACTGGTGGAGCATTTCTACAGATTCAGCAGTCTACTTTTACTTTCTTTTCTTTGTTTCCTCAAGGCTTTGTGCTTCTGCTAGGGTAAGAAGATCTACTTCTCGGAGGAACTTATATCAATACATTTGTTCGTGTTTGCACAGCGTATACCTTTTGTATTCTTATTGGAACCTATGTCAATACACTTGTTGGCATAGCATATACTTTTTGCTTCTTATACTGCTACGAATAAATCAGAACTTCTTCCTTTTCTTCTTTTTTTAATTGGGAGCAGGGAAGATTATAAAGTTGAAACATCATGAGGTTGAGCTCATAGCTTTAGAATGAGAAGTGCAAGCCAGTAATTATTGAATTAGCATTTAATCTGATTAAGATAAGGAAAAATCGACTTCACAATAACAATATTCTGGATTCCTGAACCACATTTGGTACATACACTAGTGACAATTACAATCATTTGACAAGCAGATATGTAAAATTATAAAAGGGGCAGCCCGGTGCACTAAGCTCCCGCTATGCGAGGGGTCCGGGGAAGGGCCGGACCACAAGGGTATATTGAACCCGTGACCACATGGCAGCAACTTTACCAGTTACTCCGAGGCTCCCCCCTTCTACGTAAAAAAATATTTGCAAGAAAACACAATGTATGAAATTCAGTGAAAGGATATTTTAAGAGAAACTTACGCGGAAAACACGGTATCAATGTGGGAAGATACTAGAATAGCATTTTCTGTTGCTTCAGGTGCATATTTTGGCGAGATCCTTAGTCCAATGTGATTCAGATCTGAATAAACTAGAGTTTTCCCCTTGAAAAGTCCACCAACCATAAGATTAGCACCAGATTTAGCATGAAAAAGATCTAATTCTACATCAACTTCCCAATGAGCTGTTTCTTTAATAGTTTCTATGGCTTGCAAAACGTACTGCATCAGAAAAAAAGAGAGAAAGAGCACAGAAAATTAGCAACTTAAGCAATAACTGTAAAACTTAAGATTCACTCTCAACCATAAAAATGAATATAAAATCATTTGGGTGTGTCTATGCTACAAGTATGTTGTTGTTGTTGTATCCCACAAGTATTAGTGACGGTCAATGGTAACATTAGTCAGGATTTGCTTTATGCTACTAGCTTTCACCAGAACTAAAATTGTTGATTACCTAGAAATGTAAGCATTCCAAAGAGAACCCTCATATAACTTGTAGATATGAGAAATGTGTAGTTATGATGTTGTTAGCACAGAAAATTAGCAACTTAAGCAATAACTGTAAAGCTTAAGACTCTCAACCATAAAAATGAATATAAAATCATTTAGGTGTGTCTATGCCACAAGTATGTTGTTGTTGTTGTATGCCACAAGTATTAGTGACGATCAATGGTAACACTAGTTAGGATTTTGCTTTATGCTACTAGCTTTCACCAGAATTAAAATTCGTAACAGTATGCTAAATTAAAAAGGATCGAAGGGAGCTTGGAGTAACTGGTAAAGTTGTTGTCATGTGACCAGGAGGTCATGGGTTCAAGCCGTGAAAACAACCTCTTGCAGAAATGCAAGGTAAGAGTGCGTACAATAGACCCTTGTGGTCCGGCCTTTCCTCGGACCCCGAGCATAGAGGGAGCTTAGTGCACCAGGCTGTCCTTTTTATGCTAAATTAAAAAGGATAACTCCAAAATAACTGGAATACTAAAAACAAAAACTTGTACATTAAAGAGCAAACCATTTTTTTCTTATTTGCTCTTTATTCTTCTTGGCTTATCCAAATTCATTGATTTCTTTTTCGTCTTCCTCAAAATCCAATAATATTTATTATAATAGTAAATTCAGTTGAAAGTAAGGTTGTGTACAATCCAGGCCTTCCCCAGACCCTGCGCATAGTGGAAGCTTAGTGCACCGGGCTGCCCTTTTTTTAAAATTCAGTTGAAAACACATATTTCAAAAATAACAGTAAAAACAAATAATCAATAATACTTAACCTAATTGCAAGTTAGATCAAAATTTACTCAATAATAATAAATCCAATTGAAAAGTTTGGCTATTAAAACATACCGAGAATGAATGGTGTGCACGTTACGGTTTAGTCTTTTAACTAAGTCTACCCATAGAAAGAAAACATAAAGAATAAGGAAATTTTTTTTAAAATGAATGTAGCATGCCATATAGATGCTTTTTGGCCTATTTTCTAGCTCTTGCACACTACAAAGAGAGTGGGACCACTCTCGTCGCCTTTTGGCACTGCGGGGTTTTAGATAGAAAATATTATAGTTCAGGGTAACAATAACACACCCTAATCTAAGTATTACCGTAGATAGTTTAGAGGGGTTTGAGGTATTAACTCTTTAATAAACTAAAGAGAAGAACTAGTTACACATACTATACTACAACGACAATAACAACAACAATGAAATCACACAAAGTGGAGTCTGGGACTAGAGTGTACGCAGACTTTATCTCTACTTTGGGAGGTAGAGAGGTTGTTTCAGGTAGACCCTCGGCATCAGTGGCGGAGCTTAAACCCTCCTGGGGGTGGCCACGCCCCCCCCCCCCCCCAACTAATTTTTTTTTTAATATAACTCTTTTATAAACAAACCCTCTAATATCCAGTATCGACCAAACCCTCTACCCTCTAATTTTATTTCAATTCAAAAACATCTTTGACTCTCTCTATCCAGAATCACCAAAAATCTTCCCCTTCCCTTTCTCTATCAATTAAATTCAAGAGTCATCCTCAATCTTGTAATAACATCACAAGGTAAGTCATCATCATTGTTAAGCTGAAAATACTAATAAAAATATAATAAAGTAGATCAACTATTATTTTATTCTTTTATGTTTGTTTCTTTGATAATTGATTTATATATTTTTTAAGAGTGGTAGTTGGTACGATGGTACAACTCAAGAAAATTGATAGGGGTATCACAGGTGCTGAGTCTTTCGTGGTGGATTATTGTGTTGATGTTATTTTGAATCTTTGATAAAATTAAATTTTGTTCTTATAAATTTCAATTATAACATTTTTGTTAGTAGTTACCGCCACTGGCGGATCTACATGAAGCATGGTGGTGCAGTTGCACAACCAGATTTTTAATTGTTTTTTGCTTTCTAGGCATAATTTTTTTTTTTTGCTACGCAAAAAAATATTACTTCGTATGTTTACACCACCAGATTTCAGAGTCTGGATCCGTCACTAGTTACAGCCCCCTTAATATTTTGAGCAAGATCCGCCACTGCCCGGCATAAGTACAAGCAATTTAAAGCAATACAAAAAAGAAATAAAGGAAACAAATAGGTCATGGCAAAATACTATAAAAATATGATAGAGCAGTGATAATCAAAAATTGATACGATAATCGAACTACAAGAAACAACAAATAATAGCTATAGCAACTTCTCACAAAAACCAGTATACCTGCAAGGCATGATCAAGTGCATCTGAACCAACAGGATGTGGACCTAATTGAGTCAAGGCTTTAACATGTTCGATGGCTTCATGCTCCGAGAAACCTCTCTTACCAGCCTCTTTAGCCCCAAGTGGTCTAGGCAGATTGAGAAACTGATGTTGATACACATACCAAGACCCATATATCACTAGCACAAACAAGACCAAAATCACATAATTTGACCTCTTAGCTACCAGAACCACATTCTCAGTATTGCTGCTGCTTTCACCTCTAATACATGATGATGGATTAGATTGTGCTGAAACTTTAGACCTCTGCCTCATTTTTTTCTACTCCAATATGATAAGCCAACACAATCAAGAATGTTAAATACCTATGATTCTAACAAAAACCTAGTAATTGACTTTTTCATATTTATATTATATTTAAATTAAAAGAGAAAACCCAAAACAAAAAAGCTTCTTATTAAATACCATAAGACGCAGAAATTACAAGACTTTAATTTAATAATTGCAATCCACCTTGTACATAAATTCACAGCCTAAGTCCATGTTTTAAAGAATCAATCAACTTATGATATATGCTATTAAAATGGATAAAGTAACAATATATTCATCATGATTTGTATTAGGGAATTAAATTAACATTATGTTCAGTCAGTGTAAATTAAGACCGCGTTTTTTATATGTCTTTTAAATATTTTAAATTGTTAATTATTGTGATTTATAGTATTTGCTATGTTATCTCCAAATATATAGCTTTTATGTGTGAATTTATGATAGTTTAGAAGTTTGAATCAAATCCAACCGTACCACATAAATTGAGACAAATGAAATTGTTTCTATATTAACTAGTTAATGATAAGATAAAAAATATCGTTCCATACAATAGATAAAAGTAAAACCAAATAATAAGAAATGGGATATGTAATTCCTCTAATTATATTATATTATCGAAAAAGTAAATATTAAATTAATAAATTGAAAAAAATGATTAAAACCAAATAAATCTTTTTAAAGCCAATAATTAGGAAGTGAACAACTTAAATGCCTAAAGAATTACTCTTACAACAAATTAAATTATTTCCCCGAAGATATATGCCAATAGTACAACAACATACCAGGTACGTTTAAGAATCAATTTAGTGAGAGAATAGGAGGGGAAGCAATATCTCAAATTAAAGATTTATAAAGTAGTCACTTGTTGTGTAACTCTATCTTGTTTAGGAGATTATAATCATTAATACATTACTCCACTTAGTTTTCACTTTACTAATATTAAATGTGTATTAATTTTATTTTCTGTAAGTAATTTTATTTTAAAATATTGATCTCTCCTAACAAGTTTGGATTAAAAATTAATTATGAATTTATCATTTGTAAGTGTCAATTCATTTAGAGTTTTCTTTCATGATATCAGAAATATACAAGCAACATTTATTTCATGACATCAGTAGTATCTAACTATACTTTTTTTTATGATATCATCAATATCTAAGCGATATTTGGTTGTATAAAATTAATGATCAAGTGCTCACAAGAGCTAACTATTTATCTAGAAGATCATGGCACCAATTAGGGATGTCAATGGGGCGGGCGGGAAGCGGTACCCGTACCCGCCACCTAAAACCCACCCCCATTCCCGCCCCACCACCCATCACGGATAATAATTCCTCCATCCGCCCCCGCCCCACCTATCTCAAGTGTACCACTTACCAAAGTGTACCCACCTAAATAAGTTGAATGAAAATGCATAGCGAATTTTATTTTTTAGTAGTGAATCTCTAACATCTATGAACCTAAGTAGCTAGTTTAAAGATACTATGTAGTATCTTCAAGATATAGAGTATCTCATGATCAAAAGTCGATCCAAAAATATTGATTTCATTTGCATGAATCGATCATGATAACACCACGAAAAACATTTTTAGAATTACTGTGAAATAGTATAACTATACTGGAAGAAACACAAAAAAGTTACGATTATTACTAAATCTTGATTGGAGGAAGGAAAAATCGGACCGTGTGGAGATTAAAGGCGATAATACAAAGCGGTAAATATACAAAAGTATAAGATGGCATGAAGGCATCAAATCTCACTGTGTACATATTTCGAACTCGCAGAATCTTGTTCTTGAAGGCAATCGAATAGCAAATTGTGACAATAATATGAATAATCCCACCGCTATTATTGATGGCGCCCAATCTTTTCCCATTTTTTATGCAACACTTCGTCTTGTTATACTTTATATCTCTACTTGTTTGGTACTTTGTAAATAAGTGGTATAGAGGATATTTTTGTAAGGCAAATATAGTGAGTTTTACTTACTGGAGAAGGAGAAAAGATGCTAAACTTGAGAGTGAAATGCATGTATGGTATTAAAAAGGAAGAAAGCGAGTACAGGCGGTGCAGTGCATGGTAGCGGGCGGGGTACGGCAGTGGTCTTATATGAAATTCACCTCCCCACTACCCACATGTAGCACTTTGATACCCATACCCGCCCCACCACCCACCAAACCATCCTCCATACCCGCCCCACTGACATCCCTAGCACCAATAGTGTCCAAACAATGTGATTATGGAGAATAAAATAGAGACTCCTAAAGAGTTTATATACTATTGTGTCATTCGTTCTAGATTATAAAAAGTTGTTATGATTGAAGCATAAGTTGTAGTAAATCTGAAGTTTACTAAAGTAAATGGCTATCACATTGAAGCTATAAATGATTGGATGACTAAACATGAAATTGCATTACACAAATATAAGCATGATGAAACCACATGTCACGATAAACTAGAAGTTTATTGTACAAAATATAATTCATGTTATAGTAAACCAGAAGTTTACTAAAACAAATAGCACATGACATGGTAAACTTGAAGTTCACTAGTACAAATAAATTAATCAATTGACGTGATAATTTTGATTGTCCTGATTTAAATCTGATGTGCTAAGTTTGTACTCAGAATATATTGAAGAACTAGAAGATTCTTCAAGAATAAATATGATTGTTCTCATAATAAGTTGATTACACCAGCTAATGTTGGGATTGAGTTCCCTAAATTCTGAAAAATATAAAAGGTGAATAAGGACACGTTCACATGTTATGTGATGTCTTAAATAGATATGTCGATAAGACGGTCACATCTGCGTTTATTGTCAACCCGCAGTTTGACATATGCAAAGTTACTTGCTCAAAATAATTGAATTGAGAGCACAATCTTCAGATTATGTAATTAAGATAATTCATCTTGTTAATGATGGTTTATATTCAAGATGGTTTAACATTGAATGTCTCAAATAAATAGCTAAATCATTGTGAATGAGAACAAAACTTCATGTGTTGATTTAAAATATTATATATTACATACAATATCACGTGTATGCTTCAGACCAATAAATTATGATAAATTCTCCTTCATAATTGGTTCAAGGTCAGGAACTAAATATTTTCATGTAATAGTTTTATTGTGTGGTATATGATTAATGAATATACCACGATGCACACAGATGGATTCCCCAAAAAAGGTGAAAATGTATGTTAGTTTTTCTAACATAAGGGGAGTGAGAATAAACAACTAAAAATATATTGTTAATTATCATCAATATATATGATCCTCGTTCAAATGATAATTCAAGTCAAATGCTAGAAGCATTTGCTGACTCAACTATTTCATATTTCAGCTGCAGGATGCTCCTAAATGTCCCTGAAGGACAGGGTTTACAACATGCGTGAAGCATGGTAGACAAATCAATTTCAAACGCAATAATTCTTGAAAAAAAATGAGTAAATGATCAAAATAATCATAATAAGGAGGCAATGTGCTCTTGAAGAGCCTACTACATAACACTTCATAAAACCTCGTACGAGGTTCAGGTACCTGAAAAATAATGAAGTGATAAGATCTCAATAAGTGATGTCTAATTGCAAATCGATACAAAATGATATCTCATCGACGATATATTTGATACAATATAGTGCGCAATATTGTATAATATTATGAGAATCTAAATTCTATGTCTCTTAAATCATGCTGATGTAGAAATAATTATCAAGTAAATGTATCTTGGTAAGGGTAAATTTATTGGACCTGCAGTCCTGACATTAGAAGATGTCATGTAAATGAAAATTGTCTCAGCCTATATGGCTTATGTGACAAAATTTATATGAAATTTTTTGAAGGATTCAAAATGTCTGAAGCATATACAAGTTATTAAAAACTTGCTTGTTATCCATAAATGGATTAAATGAACTAAGGTTGATGTACTGAAATCGTCTTAATAAATATTTATTAATGAGGGGTACAAAGATGACTTTGTTTACCCTATATCCCTTTACGATATTTAAAATCTCCATAATGTTGTGCAAGTTGCTGACTTGAATATTATTGGAGCTTTTCGAAAAGCAGTAGACTACTTGCTAAAAGAAATTCAAATGAGAAAATTAGATTGGTCCTGAAATATCATATATTTGTTCAATTGATGTATTTATTTATCTTGTTATAACTATAAGCATGCTATAATTTCTCCCTTACATGGAGATACTCAAATTATTTTATATTATGATTTGATGAGACAATTTTTTCAAAATTAGGAGGAGAGAATAATGAAAAATTGTGGAATAATCCATCATTGTCTCATCTTTATCCACGTACTTCTATTTGTGACAAAGAGGTCCAAACGACTATTCACTTACAAAAAATAGCAAATCAAATGTCAGACGCATTTACAGATTTAAAAATGATTACCGAATCACATACATCTGCAGAGAATGTCTCAATTCAGATTGATGTCCCTGTAGGACCATATACTAGTGTCATAGAAAATGAGTCCAAAACACGTCTGAAGCGTGATAGACCATTGGGTTATAAGGATCAAAACCCTATAAAAGAAAAATAAATGGTCAAGATGACACAAATAAAGAATCTCATAAAGATATGCAAGATTTGATCAATCCTGATATTCTTGAAGAAATTAATGAGCCGCAAATTCAAGAAAATGAAGAAATATCAATAAATCCAATTGATTGAGGATTAATAAAAGGAGAAAGGACAAAGCACATTTCACCAAAGTTGTTCTTCGCAACACGGACTCCAAAAGAATGGTTATATCAATGTGCAACAGATTCATTCAAGTGATAATATAGTTGATTTGTTCACTAAGTCTCTACCAACTGCATCTTTCGAGAAGATAGTGCACAAAATTGGAATGCAAAGACTCAAACATTTAGACTGAAGTTTTCATCAGGGGAAGTTAATATATGTTGTACTCTTTTTCCCGTATAAGATTTTGGCCCACTGGGTTTTTCTCGTAAGGTTCTTAATGAGGCAACCAAAATATGTATCTATTAGAAATGTGTACTCTTTTTCTCACTAGGTTTTTTCTAGTAAGGTTTTAATGAGACATATTATCTATCAAAATAGACATTCAAGGAGAGTGTTATGGATATTATCATATATTGTGGATGCATATCTTTAGGAGAAATATTATGACCAACAACATTGAGATCAAGTCAATTTTCTCCTATAAATAGAGATGTTCCCCTCATTGTATATCATCCTTCAAGAGAAATAAGAACTTTCATTTCTTCTCTCTTTCTCAACAATATTCTTGTTCTAGTTTTATTATTATTATTTTATAACAAAGAGTAATTTTTAATTTTGATTAACATATGGTTAATAGAGAAATATATCTGAGAGCATAAGCATACAGAGCAATGTAGTCTATTTCATTGAATGTGTAAGAAAATAGTGTAGTTGTATTTGGAGTAAGGTAAGAAAATTAAAGGAGGTTTTTTTTGTGTAGTGGTATTTGGAGTATTTATACTCACGACTATATCAATTTAAAATTTCTTTCTATAGTGATATCAATTGTTCTTCTTAGTCCGTGATTTTTTCCTTATTCATAAGAGTTTTCACGTAAAAATTCTCCATGTCATTATTGTTTTTTTATTCTTGATAATTAATCATAACTTAGTGTTCCGCGTTTATCACTAATATCGTGAATATTATTTTATGGGTCTATTTTATTCTCAACAAGTGGTATCAGAGTCAAGATTATATCTGAATATGCTCTGTGGTTGCAACACGGTCTAAACGTTCACATCAAGAAAGAAATACTTTGACCTCCTGCTAAAAAATAATATTCATATTTGTGATAAATGATAGAATCCAACACTAGTAGAATGGTTACTTTAAGTGGTGTCAATTATGCCATTTGAAAGGGCAAAATGGATGATTTTCTCTATGTCACGAATTTTTATCAACCAGTCTTTGCCACTAAAAATCCTGAAAATAAATCAGATGAAGAGTGAAATTTGTTAGACATACAAGTCTATGGCTTTATTAGACAGTAAGTTGACGATAATGTGTTGAATCATATTTTTGGGGAGACACGTGCTCGGACCCTATGGGAGTAGCTTAAAATTTTGTATGCTCGGAAGACTGGAAACAACAAGATGTTCTTGATTAAGCAGATGTTGGGTTTAAAATACTTTGATGGTTCTCCAATGACAGATCATTTGAATAACTTTCAGGGGATCATGAATCATTTATTTGCTATGGGCATTAAATTTGATGAAGAAATTCAATATTTATTTCTACTTGGTTCCCTACCAAATTCTTGAGAAACTTTTAGAGCTTCATTGTTAAATTCTGCTCCGGATGGTGTGATCTCTATGAATCTTGCCAAAAATAGTGTTTTAAATGAAGAAAGGAGAAAAAAATCTCAAGGTTCCTCCTCATCCGATGTCTTGGTTACTGACTCTAAAGGGAGAAGCACGAATCGTGATTTTCAAAAATAATAATATAATAGAAGTAAATCTTGAGGCAGACTTAAGGATATTGAGTGTTATCATTGTGGGAATAAAGGGCACACAAAGAAATTCTACCGGATATTGAAGAATGTTGAAGAAGCTACATGAGAAGCCGAAGAAGACATGAAGTTCAGATATTCGCACTTATTCGAGGAGAAAGCAGGAGGCAATCAAGGTAAATAGCTTCAGTATTCGCGCCATGCCCCTTGCATATTCATGTCTCACGTTTCACGTTCATGTATTCAGTATTCATGTTCTATGTCCTTATGTTAATGTTTTCATGTAATCATGTCATTCAGTCTCATATTTTATGTCATGTTTCTTCACGTTCACGTACTGACACTATGTCAGTCTCATCCTTAACCATGATCCATCATTCGATGATGAATGATCCCAATGGGGAGATATTATAACACTTCATACTTTCAAACTAATCATTGTTCATGATTCAGGGGTTTAGAAAACCAAAACGGAGAGTTTAAAGTTGAAAACCAGTTTTAGTTCTGGAGACTCAATTTTATGTTGGATTATACGGACCGTAGAATTTGTTACGATCCATCAAAATGAATCGTAGATCCTGTTCCGAAAATTGACAAAACTCTATAGATTTTGCGGACCGTAGAATATTATACAGTTCGTCTTTTTTTACCATCCCAACCCCTCAAGTTTTTAAAGTCACTAGATAGTTGCAATTATGATACAGTCCAATTATACTGATCGTATAAAGTTTTTTGGCCCAGACACAGACCGTAGAAAATTCGACAGTGTGTTGAATTTGGCCGTAAAATCCTTCCGACTAGGAACAATATAAATACGCAAGACTTAGTTCCAAAATTAGTTTTTCTTATTTCTCCAAGTCCTAGAATGAAGTTCTCTCCTCCCATCATCCTCATAAGTCAAAGTAAGTCCTTTCCATATATTTTCACACGATTCTAATAAAGTATAATCAATTCCTAAGTAGAATTGATTGTTTATAACCTAGAGTTTTCAAGAAATTAAGGTGCAAGTTTTGAATTCATTCTACCAAGTTCAGACCTTTAATACAAGTATTGGAGAAATTAAGGTATGTAGAGCTTCTATCCACGTGAGGGAATATCCATGTTCTTCCCCACGCCACGTTATTCCATGAAACCATGAAATTCCATAATTTAGGGTTTTATTCTAATATCATAATAACCCTAACTATATGTAATAATATGTCATGTCTCTATTATAATTCGTCAATTGTATTTATGATTGTTTATTATGATTGTCATGAACCTGTCCATAATCCATGAACACATGTTTTGAATTCCACGAGTTCTTAATTATCAAGTTATGAATAATTATTACTTAACCTATGAAATTATACATATTTTTTCACAAGTATGCATCTATGTTCATGTTAAATTATCACAGATTATGTTTACAAGTTATATTTATGAAATTCATGGGCTTACAAGTCAAATATTTTCAAGTACATATTTTGGGAGTTGCATAGATTACCGAGAAGGCTTTTACAACATGAAACTATGTATGTCAGTGTAGGATAAGGGTCGATCCGCCTAAAGGGCGATACTTTCAGATTACTGGTTAGATCTTATCATGTCATATTCATGTCTCATATCTCGGCAAGGTATGAGAACACTTTGTTGGTCATGCCAAGTACCAGACTCCACATACACATGTGGTTATTTTATGTTATCGATTATACTACTACTCTACCCACAGATATACAGATTTTACACATGTTATTATACTTATGTCAAATTACACTATGTATGTTGTTGTTGTTGTTGTTATGCTCATGTTCAGTTTCAGCCTCATATTCCTATTATTTCATATGTCTTCTTATTCTTTCTGTTGCTTTAATACAATACAATTCAAAATATATTAACGTCCATTTACATGGAGTCCGTGACTTCACGCAGTAATCGAAGCCTGTGTCGATTTGATATGCTCGCTAGATTTGCCTCGATGACGACTTTTGGTGAGTCTCATCTCATTTGGGGTATCATTTTATTTATTTATATGTCATGATTATTAGTAGAGGTATGCAAGGGCCTTGTAATGGTAAATAGTTGCAGTTTGACTCATATGTTAGAAGTTCGTAGACTAGACTAGTTAGCATGGCATGCCAGTATTATTTTTAGACACATTATGTTTTATTCAGATATTTCTGCAATCATATTTTCAGACTATATTTTTCGTAATATGTTTTACATATTTTAAATCATTGTTAGTACATGTTTTGATGTTCGTGATGATTAGCAAGTCATGTGGTTCTCTCGGTCACATGTAGTTAGGCACCGAGTGTCGTGTTTCGCCCAGGTCATGGTTCGAGGAGTTACAAAACTTAGTAACAGAGCATATGTTCAAGTGTCTTAGAGATTCTATGAAACTATGTCCAGTAGGATCACTTTTATGTGTGTGAGAGCCCCACACATGTAAAGAGTTGACCACCAAGGTATCTAGGATTGTCTCACTTCTTTCATACTCTAGATCGTACATTTAGAGTTATACCTTCAGGACATCCTTCTAACTCGTGTGTATTACGTATTTCAGAAAATGCCTGCTATAAGAAAATCAGCTACAAGTAAGAGGGCTGCTACTAATGTTGCTCGTAAGGAAGATACTCAGGCTCAGGGAGCCAATTCGGGTACATCACCCCCACCCGATACCGCAAGGTCTACGGAGGTTCCAGTTCCGCCGCCCAGTTTTATTGATGTGGATGTTATGGGAGCTATTCAGCTGCTCACCCAACTTGTGACTGCTCAAGCCCAATGACAAGGAACAACTTTGAGTACAGGAGCTAATAGGGAGTCATCCAGTTTCAGAACTCGAGAGTTTTTACGCATGGAGCCTCTCGTATTCACAGGGTATTGTACAAAGGAAGATCTATAGAATTTTATTGATGGGCTTTAGAAAATCTTATGTGTTATGCATGTTACTGAGTTATATGTAATAGAGTTTGGAGCTTATCAGTTGCATGACGTTGCGAATATCTGGTATGAGTCATGAGAGCAGTCCCGCGGGGAGGATGCATCTCCATCAATTTGAGATGAATTTGTTGATGCTTTTATTTAGCACTTTCTGCTAGTAGAGGCCAGAGAGGCAAAGGACGTTGAATTTAAGAAGCTCAAGCATACTGAAATGAGTGTGCAGGAGTCTTCATTTTGTCTTTTTGGCGAAGTACGCTCCGCATATGGTTCCAGACATGATGGCCAGAGTTAGGCGTTTTATGTATGGTATTGATCCCCAGTTGTTTGATGCTACTAATATATTTGCTCAGAACATGAAAATGACCATCACCAAGATGGTTGCTTTTGTTTAGGGTAATGAGAACAGAATAAAGGAAGATGAAGCATTGCAGAAGGAGAAAGATAAGAAGTTAAATAAGGGGGCTAAGTCTACAGGTCACTTCAGTCATGGGAGAGGTGAAGGCAAACATTTCTTTAAAAATAGGTCATCATGACCTGCTACATCTTCATCCAGTGCCCCATCCCCAAAGTTTAGGATGATAACAAGAGACAGAACTTCAGAGCATCATGTTTCTAATCGCATGCTAGTGTGGGTCAAAGTTCTTTCAATGACCCAGTTTATGACAAGTATGGTAAAAGGCACCCAGTAGAGTGTCACTTTGACATGAATATCTATTATGGTTGTGGTCATCAGGGTCACTTTCAGCGAGACTGTCTATTAGTGAGGCAGGGTACATGAGGGAATGTGGCTCAGTCCACAAATTTAACAATTCTCATTACTCTCAAGCTCAATCAGGGTGTGGTCCAGCAAAGTCCGGTAACACATGTGGAGGTCCAAACCTCTTGTACACACTATCAGGTCGTTAGGATACAAAGGCCCGTGCAGATGTGGTCACATATATATTAATTTTTTTCACTTATGATTATACCCTTTTGTATCCTGAATCCACTCTATCATATGTAACCCCATTCGTTTCTAAGAAATTTGGGATAAAATTAGAAAAAATGCATGAACCCTTTGAAGTATCCACTCCAGTTAGTGAGTCAGTCATAGACAGACTGGTATTTAGGGGTTTTCCAGTTTGGTAGAGTTAGAGATGGTAGACTTCGATGTAATCATGGGTATGAATTAGTTGTCTTAATATTATGTGATAGTAGGTTGTGGAACCAAGATTGTCAATTTCGAATTTTCTAGTGAACCAGTCATAGAATGGAAGGATAATGTAGTAGCACCCATAGGGAGGTTTATGTTACACCCCGTAATTCCAATGCAATGAGATGAGAACGTGCGTAAGAAATTGAGATTTGAATTTTGAAAAGAAAGAAGAATTACTTTTCTTAAGGAAAAATCTCTGAAATTTGTGAAGAAAAAAGTTTATAGATTGGAATTTGGTTCTCAAATTTGGTATCTGAGACTTTTGGAATATATTGGATTTATGGATTTTTAAGTTCGGATTTGGTCACGTGGGCCCAATTTGAAAATTTTATTTGTTGTGGGGCCCACAATATTTTGAGATATTTTGGCCAATTATGGATTTTTGGGAGATGAAATAATGTTGGACCAATCGTAGGGTGACACGTGGTACCCCCCCCCACCCCCCCCTCACTTGTCTTGGTCTTGAAAGACTTTGACTATTTGACTTTAGATATTTTGAGACTTGAGACAAGTGGACAAGTGGGTCCCACTCCACTTGTCTTGCTACACTTATCCCATACACTTGTCAAGAATTCAACCATTGAGATACATTATATATACAAGAGAGAGGGCTTGCAAGACTCCATCCAACACTTAGCCAATTTCACAACAAAATATATTTCCCTTCTCCTTACATTGCTCTCGGCCAAGGGGTGTTTTGAATGACCAAAATTCTTCAATCCTTGATGATAAATCTTCAAACTCAAGACTAAGCTCCCTAATGGAGTGTTAAGCCAAGATAACCCCTTAAACCCCAAGAATCATGTGTTAGCCGAGAAAGAGGGTGTGAAACCCTAAGGTTTCGTCGACTTTTTGGAAGTGAAATACAAAGTGAAGTTGTGTATAAGCTCATAGGGGTCACATATATGTGATTGAAACTTGAATAAGTGGAGCGAAATAAAAATTGCGGACCATTGTAGCCCGGACTATTTTGGACGTTATTTTGGGCAAAAATGAGGTAATGATTCTTCTTCTTTTGAAGTAATTGGATATTACTTATTGTTGATATGCATAGATGAACATGTGCTAAAAAGAATGAAGATTAAAAATGGTTTGGACACTTTTTTGTGTCTTGGCCAAGAGTAGCACTTTTTTCGCCATTGGATTCGTTGGTTTTTATTGTCATTATTTACACGTGTTGCATGTTATATAATGAAGGAAATATTGTTGTTGATAGTTAATATAACTTATATAACATGTTGGATTGAGAATTGGATTAAAAGGAATTAAGGAAAAGGACATTGGATTGTTGTAGTTATTGTTGGACGAAAACTGCCCAAAACTGTTAGACATCATCGTGTCATTTTTATGGACTGTTTTGGGGGGGTTGCTATGCTAGAAAATCAGCCCCTTTTAAAACATGCATGATTAATGTAGTAATTGGCTAATGAAAGTTCTAAGGAATAAGAGTGTTAAAGGCTTCACATCGTACCCTTAATGTTGGATAAATTGTGGACTATTTTGGATAGATTGTGGGGCAGAATTTTACACGTCCAGTTAGGCGTGCAATCCCCTTTGGTTAACTGTTGGTTGTGCCTTAAATGTGGTTTTTTGGTTGTTGAATACGGGATTTGGAAAAAGGTGGAAAAGTACGTAGAAACAAAGGAAGTGCTGCCCAAATTTCTGTAGAATTAGAGGGCCATTATTTGGTATAAGTCTTATACTAGTAAGTATGATATTGATAGAAGTGCTATCGTCATTATAGGTTGAAGAACTATGTGTAGCATATTCTACTTGGAATGTGGAATAGACGCTAAGGTTGAAGTACATTGGAGCGTATTACTACTTGTCGTGTTGGTTAGTCGTCACGAGGTATGTGAACTATCCTTCCTTCTTTTTACATGATTATTTGGAAAGCTTATATGAATTGATTTTGAAAGTATATGAGTCTTGATTATGAAAGTATGAGTGACTTGGTTTGAAATGTATAAGTTACTTGAATTACTTTAAAGTTAAGAGATTTGATTTAAATTTATGAGATTTGATTTCTTTAAAAGATTATGAGACTTTATTTTTCAAGTTATGGGACTTGATTTCTAGAGTTAAGAGATTTGATTTATTTTGAAAGTTATAATATTTGATTTGAAAAGTACAAGCTTACTTGATTTTAAACAAGAGAAGTAACTTGATTTAAATGTATAAGTTATGTAGCGCCCGTTTTTTACCTCGGGGTCTGAACGGTATCCGCAACGTTGCTCTTTGGCGCGGTTCCCTGGATGGAGCAATAATGCTGATTTTTTACGAGTCGTCACCTAATTAGTTAAGTGAATTAGGACACTTGATTTATTGCAATAAAAATAATGCAATTAATCTCCATTTAATGGTCTGCGAAATTAATGAGATTCAGAATCAGGGTTCTTTATTATCCTAAAGTGAAGGAGTTATGCATCCTTTAAGATCCGCTAACTTGCGGTTATTCGTTCAAACCTTGGTTAATTATTTATTGCCCTTTTTATTCTACATATTCTAAGTATTTTTTCATAATTTATAATTAAAATAAAGTGCAATACAGAATAATAAAACTAAAATTAAATGCGACATAAAATAAAACTCCGGGACATCTTTTAGCCCTTTTTGGGCCTTCTGCACAAGATGATCTCCAGGTACCTGCATAAACACTTAATAAAAGTGTTAATAGTAGAATAAATAATTTTAATGCAATGACAAGAATTAATAAGTAAAGCCAAAAAATAAATCCGTCTTTTGCATAGAGGAAGCCTTGGAAATCAGACGGAGATTCCTTCATCGGCCAATATTGTTAAAAACAATAAAATAAATAAAACCTTCAGATCCGCGCCAAAACAGTAATAGTTTTAAACACGGAGGGCTAAACTATATATAAAAATAAAGTGGGACATCCTAAACAAATGCGGCTGCGAGAATTCACCCTGCCAGCGCATGTTGGTTATCCTGTGTAAGTAGAAGAAATCATCAACGCCTAGAAAGCTTCATTTATTTTATTTTTCGTCTTTGCAACTGTGGAGGCCTCAAAAATCGACGGATAACTTTTTCATTGGTCAATGCAGTATCTTGTTCAAATCAGTCAATACCAACAATGTAGTATTTATTCTAATCAGTCAATACCTGTCCGAAATAATCTTAAAGCAGTAATTTTTTTAACCAAGAAGCCAACAACAATTGTGCTCAATGATCCGATAGTGATTTAAACAAAGCTCAGTAAGACAATAGTACTTTGGCCAGAATCACATCGATTTTATCCCAAAAACATAACACTAGATTCAAACCCAGATGCCGCAAACTAGTCGGGTATAGCTAAAACAACGAAAGTGCAGCATCTGTTCATGGCTGGTTTTAAAAAAAAGATAAAGGGAGGCAGAATCATAAATATCAGTCCCGAAAAAAGTAGCCCAACAACAGAGACATAACAAACACAAATGGTCTGCGAAACAGTAGAAACAACAGCAATATGGTTCACCAAAAATTTCATAACGTCGCCAGAGTTTTAAAACTCCGGCCATATACCAAAAAATAAGGAAATCAGTCCATTAGCCAAAAACGCACAACCTATACCAAAAATAAAGCAAAAACCAAGGTCGCCGGAGTTTTTAAGAACTCCGGCCAGATGCCAAAAATTAAAAAAAAATCAAATCAATCCAAACGCCAACAACATACATCACCACAAGAGAAAGAGATACAAACGTCGCGGAGCGTGTGGCGACTGGATCAGTAACAAGCAAAAGCAGCGGTGTCACTTCCACGACGAGTACGTCGGAGCAAAACCGCGGTGATAGTTTGCTGGGTGAAGACGATGGGGTGAGGGTGTCAGAGACGAGAGTAGATTGGGGCGTGAGGGAGTTCGCCGGATGGGGGGTCGACGACGACTGGGTGTGGGAAAACAGTGGTTCGCCGACAGGCAGTGAAAGGGTTCGATGGTGTGGTGGTTCGTCGGTGATGGCGGAGTCGACAGTGGTGAGGTTCGCCGACGGTTTCACCGGCGACGGGAAAGGGGGAAGAGGGTGTGCGTTCGACGGGAATGGCAGGGAGAGAGGGTGAGAGAGGCGAGAGAGGCGAGAGAGAGGGGTGTGGTGAACGGTTATTGTCAGGTTGCCCCCACTTTTTAATAAAGAGGGGGGGTAATGTTTATTATATAGGGTAGGTTTTTAGGGTTTGTTATTTGGGAGGGGGGGGGGGGGGGGGGGAATGAAAATGTATATTTTTTTGGGGGGAAAAATAAAAAAGTGTTGGATTAAAATAAAAAAATAAGAAGGATGTCGGATTGGACTGATCCGAATTGTATCTCGCACTGGACTGGTTTGACAAAATGCAAAGCGGGTTAATTATTTAAAAGAAAAATTATTTAAAAATATGCAAGATTATTAAAATGCAAATGCCGACGCAGTAATAATAATAATAAAAACAATATTTAAGCAAATGTTTAATGCCTAATTACAACGGGATGTCAATTAATTATTTAAAGAGATGCAAAAATATATTTAAAATAAACGACGGTGTAATAATAATAAAAACATAATATTAACAAAGACATAATGCTTAAATTAAAATAAAAAGATGCAATGCCATTTTGTGAAGAAATAAGCATAGGATATTATGTAAAAAATGTAAAAATGATGATTAAAATGCGGTGTCCTAAAACACATAAAATTGCAATAAATATATGAAAAACGGGTCAAAATTGACTGTCAACAGCATGTCCCTCTTTGTACGGAGATGATGGAAGAGTCTTCGGACAAAGATGTTGACTTGTAGCCAATTTTGTCATGTTTAATAAACTAGAACTCAAAAGTAATGCTGATGCATACTTAAAATTGTCCCAGTGTCGAATTATGATGACACTGGGTCGTTGTGATGTGAAAATAAAAAGCAAAGCTGACGCAGATTTAAAAATGTCCCAGTGTCGAATTATGAGGACACTGGGTTGCTGCGATACTAAAATTATGAACGGACGAATACCGATTCAAAACAAAATATGGCCCAGTGTCGAATCTTGATGACCTTTGAAATTTCAATCTTTGCAAAATTAAAAAGGCGATCACGTATTCAAAATTTGTCACAGTGTCGAAGTATGATTGACACTGGGTTGCAGGTGATGTGGTGCTGTAACAGACAGGGTGTTTGTAGATGTTGATGGCGTTATTGCATGGACGCGATGCAGATGCTCGTCGTTGCATAGACGAAACATAGATGAAGCCGTTGCATGGGCTTTTATGAAAGTGCGTCGTTGCGTAGACGCGATGCAGATGTTCATCGTTGCACAGACGAAACATGGATGAAGCTGTTGCATAGGCTTTGATGAAATGACGTCGTTGCATAGACGTGATGCAGATGATCGTCGTTGCATAGACGAAACATAGATGAATCCATTGCATAGGCTTAGATGAAATAGCGTCGTTGCATAGACGCGATGCAGATGCTCGTCGTTGCATAGACGAAACATGGATGAAGCTGTTGCATAGGCTTATATGAAATGGCGTCGTTGCATAGACGCGATGCAGATGCTCGTCGTTGCATAGACGAAACATGGATGAAGCTGTTGCATAGGCTTATATGAAATGACGTCATTGCATAGACGCGATGCAGATGTTCGTCGTTGCATAGACGAAACATGGATGAAGTCGTTGCATAGGCTTATATGAAATAATGTCGTTGCATAGACGCGATGCAGATGTTCGTCGTTGCATACACGAAACATGGATGAAGCCGTTGCATAGGCTTAAATGAGATGACGTCGTTGCATAGACGCGATGCAGATGCTCGTCATTGCATAGACGAAATATTGATGAAGCCATTGCATAGGCTTAAATGAAATGCGTCGTTGCATAGATGCGATGCAGATGTTCGACGTTGCATAGAAGAAACATAGATGAAACCGTTGCATAGGCTTTGATGAAATGGCGTTGTTGCATAGACGCGATGCAGATGTTCGTCGTTGCATTGACGAAATATGGATGAAATCATTGCATAGGCTTTTATGAAATGCGTTGGTTTATGGGCGTACCTGCTTTGTGACCCGTCTGGGTTGAGATAGCGTCATTGCATAGACGTTGTGTGTTTATAACCCGCATGGGCTTATTGTTGTACTCCTGCCTTTGCTGATATGAAAATCCTGCACTCAAAGAAAACTTAGTGAGTTTTAGGAAAGGAGTGGTTGATTAGCGTCGACTTTGTAGCTTTGGCCTTGACGATTGCATGCTCAGACTGGTTTGGCCTGCTTTTTTCCCGTCTATTGTCATTTTCTTGCAGTGAATTCTTAAAATGTCTCAGTTTCTGATAAATGAAGATGTTGAACTGGGTAATGTTGACTCTTGACGCTATTAAAGCGATCAGGTAATTTTTTTTTATCATGAATGAAAAGCTAATGCAACAATGTGGACAATGTACAATTGAGTAGATGAGAATGTAATCCTCAGAATATGCCTCAGTCATGTGTATGTAGTCATGGATGCAAAATATATAAAGATGTTAAACTCTCCAATGGACAAAATCGAGTCTTGTGAAAAACAAGGGAGAAATATTTTTAATGGTGTGACCGAAGCTGATATGGTTGCCTACGTATCCCGCCGAGCGAATCAGGTCAGAGCGTAGTTCGTGATGCAAAATATAGATTTTTTTATGATTTTAAAATGATGTGGGACTGAAGCCGATGTGGCCGCCTACGTATCCCGCAGAGGAAATCAGGTCAAGACGTAGTTCATGCTGCAAAAATGATGATTTTTATGATTTTAAAATGATGTGGGACCGAAGCCGATGTGGCCGCCTACGTATCCCGCTGATGGAATCAGGTCAAGACGTAGTTCGTGATGCAAAATAAGGATTTGTTTTTTGATTTTAAAATGATGTGGGACCGAAGCCGATGTGGCCGCCTATGTATCCCGCAGAGGAAATCAGGTCAAGACGTAGTTCGTGATTCAAAATAAGGATTTTTTTTATAATTTTAGAATGATGTGGGACCGAAGCCGATGTGGCCGCCTACGTATCCCGCAGAGGAAATCAGGTCAAGACGTAGTTCATGCTGCAAAATGATGATTTTTATGATTTTAAAATGATGTGGGACCGAAGCCGATGTGGCCGCCTACGTATCCCGCTGAGGGAATCAGGTCAAGACGTAGTTCGTGCTGCAAAATAAGGATTTTTTTTATTTTAAAATGATGTGGGACCGAAGCCGATATGGCCGCCTACGTATCCCGCAGAGGAAATCAGGTCAAGACGTAGTTCGTGATGCAAAATAACAATTTTTTATGATATGCATTTTGTTGTTGTTTTCTGAAAAAATGGAAGACAACATTACGTTCTGACTTCAGTTGATACCAACAATTAGTATTGTGTATAAGGATTTTATTTTATTGCTTTCAGTCTAACCGAGATTGGCTCCGGTGTAATTCACACAGCTTCAGATAGTACCTCAGACATACCTGAGTGTCGACACACTTGCTTGCAGCCAAGGTTTCGAACTACACGTAATCTCACGCTTCAAATGCTCTCACTGAAAGAAAGTCTCATCCACACATATATTCCAGTATTTTAAATTTTGAGACGTTTAGAGAAGTACGCTCACACTCAAAAAGATGTTCAATGCATGCAATTGTGACACCATAGGCTTGGCCGTCATGTAAGTATCCACTAATATGAGAACCCTCAGTATAAGATCATGTAGGGCTTGTAATGTAGGCTTGGGGAAAGGAATGGATATCATTTGGGTAAAAGTGACTAATCATTCCTCGAGAGTTGGACTACGTCCGTGCTTGATATTTGTGCGTTTTGATGCTGACTTGCTTTCTTTTTTGTCCCAGTTTTTCTGTACTGACTTCTTTTGAATCTTTCATTTGGAGCCCCCCTTTTTTTTTCGGGGTTATATATTCCCCCCCCCTTTTTTATTATCGGGGCTTTTGATTTCCTCTTTGTGTGAAGTCGTCATTTGTTGTTTTTTTTCTTTTTCTTTTTGAGACTTTGATAATTTTTGTCTTTGCAAACTTCAACGCATGATTTTATCAGCCACTTGCACATTTCTAAAACACTCAAGGAGGTCGGGCCAAGAGAGGGATAGTGCGTACGCACTTAGAAAAGATATAGGTGTAATATGCGGTTGTCAAAAAATAGGCCCTAGGCTCAAAGGGGTGTACTAGGGATAATGTTATTTGGTAGGCTGAAAAGGCTCAAACGGGTCAAAGAAAGCCTACGATCATTTCCTACACCGATTGTTATTCAGGATTTCGCCTCAACAAACATTCAAGCCAAGTTCTAGATCACAATGCAATGTCATTGAACTTATTCAAACACTCACCACACAATGCATATGAAACGATGAGGTTGGTTTCGTCCTTATCTTGGAAACACGCAAGACAATGTCATCTACGGGTATGAATACGGGGTACCAAAAGAATCTATGGTTTACCACAATGTCAACCCATACTGATTATCACTTTTTTTGTTTGTTTTTTTTTTGTTTTTTTATGCACACTCCTAACTGTGTTGGTATCAACAAAGTCAAACAATAATACTTAAAAAATGTTTTTGTATTTTTGAATAGCATTTGTTTTTGTATTTTTTGATAATAATAAAAAAAAATTGTATTTTTTGAATAAATAGTACCGAACGACTAGAAATTCCTCGTATCCGTAGGAATCAGTGCGTAGTTCATTCAAATATGTTATAAAATGTATGCTTGAAAAGAATTTATCAATGAAAGAATAGTAATATAAAGTTGTGCAAAAGAAATGATTGTCCACTGTGGACGAATGCAAAGTAAAATGAATGTAACGAAAAATGAATGCCCGAAAACATGATGGATGAGATGCATGAGTGAGAAAAATATGCCTTTTTTTTGTGGTGTCGATCCCAAAATGAGTTGCCTACGTATCACACCGTGTGGTGAGAATCAGACACGCGTAGTTCGGAACGATTATGCTGTAAAATGCATGATATGAAAGAACTATGTAATCAACGCTAAACATATCAATTGAATTTGAAAATATGTATAAAGATACAAAATATAGAAGAACTGAGAGCGATGTCTCGTTGAATATGGTATAGACTGACTTCTATTAGTAAACATAATTCCCGCTCATTCTTGTGATGATTTTTTTTTCTTTTTCCGACCGCCCTCGACTGTTTGCGAGGACGATCTTCCTGCAAAAAATATGAGAAATGGGTGAGTAGGAAAATGACAAAATAATAAAAATGAAGAGGTGTGACAATATAGTCAAAGACTCCCCTGATTGGTTCGACCGGACTGGTGGTTGATGCTTCACAAATTCCAAGTCACGTTATTCAAGAGTGATTTATGAAGTAGAAGTCCTGATTGCAATGTGACAGCAAAAAGTGCAAAAATGCAAATGCTCGAGCCCGGAATCACAAAAGGGTAATTATTGCATTAAATAATATGTACAGAATTGCTAGCGACAACAATAGTAAACAAAAGCATGCAAATCAAGCGCGCGCCCTAATATGCATGAGACCTCTCTTATGCCAGAGGTTGGCCTAAACGTCACATATGCGAAATTATGATAAATAAGTCCAAGCCGTTAAACTGCAATGTTTTGTTGGAAATGACGACCAAATGACATGCATTTCCCAATTTCGGCGTGTCATGACCAGCCTTGGATCCGTCTATCATTATCACGCTACACATATATGCTTATTGGTCGACGGGTTGTGAAACCCAACGACAATTTGGTGGATTTGCTAATCGTGGAGACGATACCAAGGATCGACCCACCTAGAGTGTATGCATGCATGACTTAAAATAAAGAGGGCGGTATAACTCTATCTTAAATTTTCTAAAATTTGTCTTACTAGACACAATTGTTCCCGAGCGGACTACTCGAGTGAGAAGGCTACGCGGCCACCGGTTGGACCGGATTCTCCGCGTAAAATGCCGACTCTCCTAAATTTAGGTATTTTAAAGAAATTTGCGGGTGTGCAAAGCACACATCGCGTGTAGTGTGTGATAGTGTCAATTTTTCAGAATGGAGGAAATATGAGTGTAATGACAATTTAAGGTAAGCAGTAAAAGAATGTAGCAATTAAAGTAGTTAATTACAAAATAACAGCAAACAATATAAAACATTTACAACTAATATAAAAGCAAAATAAGACGCAATATTTAATTAACCTGGGTTTGCTATGATAAAAAACCTGATATCTCCAGCGGAGTAGCCATGCTGTCGCGCCCGTTTTTGACCTCGGGGTCTGAACGGTGTCTGCAACGTTGCTCTTTGGCGCGGTTCCCTGGATGGAGCAATAATGCTGATTTTTGAGGAGTCGCCACCTAATTAGTTAAGTGAATTAGGACACTTGATTTAATGCAATAAAAATACTGCAATTAATCTCCATTTAATGGTCTGCGAAATTAATGAGATTCTGAATCAGGGTTCTTTATTATCCTAAAGTGAAGGGGTTAGGCATCCTTTAAGATCCGCTAACTTGCGGTTATTCGTTCAAACCTAGGTTAATTATTTATTGCCCTTTTTATTCTACATATTCTAAGCATTTTTTCATAATTTATAATTAAAATAAAGTGCAATACAGAATAATAAAACTAAAATTAAATGCGACATAAAATAAAACTCCGCGACATCTTTTAGCCCTTTTTGGGCCTTCTGCACAAGATGATCTCCAGGTACCTGCATAAACACTTAATAAAAGTGTTAACAGTAGAATAAATAATTTTAATGCAATGACAAGAATTAATAAGTAAAGCCAAAAAATAAATCCGTCTTTTGCATAGGGGAGGCCTTGGAAATCAGACGGAGATTCCTTCATCGGCCAATATTGTTAAAAACAATAAAATAAATAAAACCTTCAGATCCGCGCTAAAACAGTAATAGTTTTAAACACGGAGGGCTCAGCTATATATAAAAATAAAGTGGGACAACCTAAACAAATGCGTCGCGAATTCGCCGCGGTAGCATGTTGGTTATACTGTGTAAGTAGAAGAAATCATCAACGCCCAGAAAGCTTCATTTATTTTATTTTTCGTCTTTGCAACTGTGGAGGCCTAAAAAATCGACGGATAACTTTTTCATTGGCCAATGCAGTATCTTGTTCAAATCAGTCAATACCAACAGTGTAGTATTTATTCTAATCAGTCAATACATGTCCGAAATAATCTTAAAGCAATAATTTGTTTAATCAAGAAGCCAACAACAATTGTGCTCAATGATACGATAGTGATTTAAACAAAGCTCAGTAAGACAATAGTACTTTGGCCAGAATCACATCGAGTTTACCCCAAAAACATAACACTAGATTCAAATCAAGATGCCGCAAACTAGACGGGTATAGCAAAAACAACGAAAGTGCAGCATCTGTTCATGGCCGGTTTTTAAAAAAAAGATAAAGGGAGGCAGAATCATAAATATCAGTCCCGAAAAAAGTAGCCCAACAACAGAGACATAACAAACGCAAATGGTCTGCGAAACAGTAGAAGCAACAGCAATATGGTTCACCAAAAATTTCATAACGTCGCCAGAGTTTTAAAACTCCGGCCAGATACCCAAAAATAAGGAAATCAGTCCATTAGCTAAAAACGCACAACATATACCAAAAATAAAGCAAAACCCAAGGTTGCCGGAGTTTTTAAGAACTCCGGCCAGATGCTAAAAATTAAAAAAAATCAAATCAATCCAAACGCCAACAACATACATCACCACAAGAGAAAGAGAGACAAGCAGGCGTCGGAGTGTGGCGACGGATCTGTAACAAGCAAAAGCAGCAGTGTCACTTCCACGACGAGTACGTTGAAGCAAAACCGCGGTGATAGTTTGCTGGGTGAAGACGACGGGTGAGGTGTCGGATCTGAGTAGATTAGTGCGTGAGGAGTTCGGCCGGATGGGGTCGACGGCCCAGGTGTGGGAAAGCGATGGTTCGTGACGAGCGGTGAAAGGGTTCGATGGTGTGGTGGTTCGTCGGTGATGGCGGAGTCGACAGTGGTGAGGTTCGCCGGCGATTTCACCGGCGACGGGAAACGGGGAAGAGGGTGTGCGTTCGACGGGAATGGCAGGGAGAGAAGGTGAGGGAGAGGGCAGGGAGAGAAGGTGAGGGAGAGAGGGTGAGGGAGAGGGCAGGGAGAGAGGGGTGTGGGTTGGGCTGGTTATTGTGCGGTTGCCCCCCTCTTTTTAATAAAGGGGGGTAATGTTTATTATATAGGGTAGGTTTTTAGGGTTTGGTATTTGGGGGGGGGGGGGAATGAAAATTGATATTGTTTTGGGGAAATAAAAGAGTGTTGGATTAAAATAAAAAAATAAGAAGGGTGTTGGATTGGACTGATCCGAATTGTATCTCGCACTGGACTGGTTTGATAAAATGCAAAGCGGGTTAATTATTTAAAAGAAAAATCATTTAAAAAGATGCAAGATTATTAAAATGCAAATGCCGATGCAGTAATAATAATAAAAACAATATTTAATCAAATGTTTAATGCCTAATTACAATGGGATGCCAATTAATTATTTAAAGTGATGCAAAAATATATTTAAAATAAACGACGGTGTAATAATAATAGAAACATAATATTAACAAAGACATAATTCTTAAATTAAAATAAAAAGATGCAATGCCATTTTGTGAAGAAATAAGCATATGATATTATGTAAAAAATGCAAAAATGATGATTAAAATGTGGTGTCCTAAAACACATAAAATTGCAACAAATATACGAAAAACGGGTCAAAATTGACTGTCAACAAGTTACTTGATTGATTTAAAGAGAATAAATGACTTAATGTTGAAAGAAGAAGTTCTTGGTATTAAAGGTATAAGTTACTTAAGTTTAAAAGTGTAAGTAACTTGACTTTGATAGCAAAAGTATTCTTGGGGTTCAACTCCTAAAATTTCATGAAATGATTCTTTTTATAAAGAATAGATGTATGTCGTACTTTTGGGTTTAATCCCCTAACATTACATGATTTGAGTCTTTTTGGAAAGAAGTGAATGTACGTAGTACTTTGGGTTCAACTCCCTTACATGACGTGATAATATCTTGGTTGTATTAAAAGGAGAGATATGGTAGTGCTTTAGTTTTCTAAAATGAAAGATGTTAGAACGACTTTATGGGAAGTTGGTTATAACAGTTTGTGGAAAGTCAAGAGATAGTATAAAAGGTTATAAGGAAATCATGTGAGAATGTCCATGATTAAGTCCTTAATATAGTACATAAATGAAAGTGCCTTGAGTTTATAAAGTGAATGTACGGCGGACGTACATTGTTGTAATGGATCTTAATCCTTAATGAACTATGTGATAGTGCCTTGGTGTTATAAAATGAAAGACTTGTTAGTGTCTTGGTTTCTCTAAAAATGATAGTTCATTCTATTTGTGCTAATGAGACTTGAAGATGATTTAAATGGTACATAGTTGCTTGTGATAGCTATATGTGTACAGTCATTTATATTTGCACCAAGTCTCAAAAATGGGTCGGGACATGTCGTACCTCGCATGATGGTATTGTCTTGGTTATTTTAGAAAGAAAGACATGGTATTGTCTTGGTTATTTATAATGGAAGGCATGTTATTGTCTTGTTTATTTTAAAAGGAAGGCATGGTATTTGCCTTGGTTGTTTTAAAATGAAAGATATGATAGTGCCTTGTTCGTCTAAAATGGTGGTTCATTCACTTGGATCTAATGAGAGTTACAGATTACTTAACTTGCATATGTTGTTCATGATAGCCAGTAGTGCATGTGTTATATTATTTATTGCGGGGTCAATCCCCGAGACATTACATATCTGTGGATTTGCTCTCCACGATGCGAGTATAACGTATATGCTCATTGCGGGTCCGTAGGGCCTATGCGGGTGAAATAGTCCTATGCGGGTGAAATAGTCCTATGCGGGGCAAATTGCTCCATTGCGGGTGAAATAGTCCCTTGAATAGGATTGCATAATGATACTACGGGCGGGCGGCCCTAAATTAATCATAAGCTTCCTATTTTAAAACGGTAAAGTTTACTCTTATTACTCTCATTGTTAAAAAGGCACAGTGTACTGGTACTTTATTACTATACTTATTACATGCCGACAGTGATGTGGGAATTCCACGGACATGCTTATATGATGATGGTTGTATATTATACTTGTTACATGCTGACAGTGATTGTCACGACCCGACTCGGGGCCTGGTAGTGCCTCCTAAGGGCACCCGGCAGTATACATCAGAGAATAGCAGCGGAACATACATAACACATAACCTGTATAAAGTAAACATCATTGGCCAGCCGATAAGGCTGCCTTCCATAAATATATACGTAATCAAAAGTACAACTTATTCTTACAGCCCAAAACACAGACGTGACCACAGACCTCTAAGAATAACAACTTTGGCGGGACAGGGCTCCGCCATACCCCTGAATGTACACAATACCTATAGCATCAGGGAAAGAACCGTACCAACAAAACAAGCTTCCGGAGGAATGGAGCTTTTGACACCGGAACAGTGATCCTAAGAATGAGGATCCACCACCTGCTTACCTCTACCTGCGGCATGAACGCAGCCCCCGAGGACGGGGTCGATTACCTGATATGTACTAAGTATGCGGCGGAAAATACCGAAAATACCTCAAGTAAAAATAATCAAGACATGTATAAAAATCGGTTCGTAACACTGTGCCTTACCAATAATGAGAATATCAACATATACCATACTGCATAAAATAGGAAGCTCATGGTCAAAGCAAGGTCATCCGCCCCGCAGTATCATTAAGCACTCCTACTCCTGGGACTATTTCACCCGCATGGGTCATGTGGACCCGCATGAGGTATTCCTCGCATAGGCTGTACTCACCCGCATGGGACTATTTCACCGCGTGAGCCCTACGGACTCGCGTGAGGTATTCCTCGCATCGTGGGTAGCAAATCCACTCAATTGGTATAACGATCTTGGGGATTTACCCCTCATTTATACTCTTACCCTGAAGAAGGTGGTATAACGATCTTGGGGACTTACCCCTCATTTATACTCTTACCCTGGAGAAGGTGGTATAACGATCTTGGGGACTTACCCCTCATTTATACTCTTACCCTAGCTCAACCGGTCATCATACATAATATAAATAAGAGAAAATCCGGGGATTTAACCCAAAGTACTACATACTTCCACTCTTTTAAAATGACCCTTTTTCACATAAAACTTTTGGGCAATTGATGCCTTAAAACCAATTTGCCTTTCACAACTTCAAATCATTTATCCGTACTCATTTTACTTAAAGTAAATCTTTCTTTGTTAACCTTTCATAAAGCTAGTATAATCAACTTCTCATAAAGTTATTATATTAACGCTATACCTTAGTCAAATACATTTTTCCTAAAACCCAAGGGACTTACGCTTTTTAAAAAGGAAAACAAGAATCATATACTTGAACACATCAAGTCCCTTAACTTTGAAAACTCAAGACATCCTTAAAGCAAGTAAGGGATATCAAACCTTGTACGTCTATCGTACTACATAGGTAAAACCATTCATGCTCAAGAGATAGGAAAGTTCTACATACCTCTTCGATCAATCCACTTGCTAAGCCCAAAATACCGCACGTAATATGTCAACCTATAGTGACCATAATACATTTATTAACCTCTAATTCAATGTAGAATAATCCAAGTTCAAGTCACTAAATCCTATGGAAAATTAGGCAGCATTTCCTTTGTTTCTACATACGTTGCCACCTTTTTCAAGGCCGAATTCAACATCCAAACGCCACATTTAAGGCCCAACAATCCAAACATTTCAAAGGGGATTACACAACCAAACTTGGGTGTGTAAAATTCTGCCCCATAAGGTACAACAATTAACTTAACAATTTTAAGGTAGTTTTTAGGCTACAACATGCTCACATAACCCTTTTAACCAATCCTATCATATTCAAACCATATTTCTTACATGCAATGAATCTAAGAGCATTATTTACTACTACAAGTTCCTTCTTCTTCACATGCAACATCAATAGCTAGCTACAAGAGAAGAATTGTTACCTTAGAGCTTTAGCCAAAATTATTCCAACAATTTTGCTAGCCTCTTTTCCAAGAACACCACCACAACAACCTTTACAAGCTAGCCACAAGCTTCCTTCTTGTCCTAACTTTTCAGATTTTCCTTAAGCTTTGAATTCCTCTTGAAATTCTAGAGAGAAGTGAGAGCTCTAGCTTTAGAGAGAGAGAAAGACTTTGAAAGATGACCAAGTCTTGAAGACTTGGTCAATATAAAGGACATGCAAAAATTAGATGGGGGGGACACTTGTCACCCTCCCATGGCCTTTTTAAAAGAAGAAATCTGATTTTCCTCAGTTTTTCCGCCAGAATTTCCGCCTCGGCGCCGCGGCGCTGAAACTTCCGCCACCTCACAAAACTTCCGGCGCCACGGCCCTGCATCCGGCGCCGCGGCCCTGTGGCTCCTGCCCGAAACACATTTATGTCCGACTGCGCACTGAACTTGCAACTCCCATAACTTTCTACTCCGATGTCCTATCGACGAACGGTTGGTTGCGTTGGAAACTAGACTCAACGAACTACGCACTAGGCCTTTGAAACACCTAGGAACTCTCAATGTACCGGGTCATAAAATGCCCCAAAGTTGACTAAAACCCGTCCGAAATAATCCGTCAACTTACCTTTCAAAAATTTTAAGTCTTACTCCCTTTCGTATGCTCTCATACGCATGACCTGAACTACGGGGTGTAACAGTGATGTTGTATTCCACGAGCATGCTTCTGTGATATTATATGTTGAGGGCAGGTGTCCCGGATTTTGACATGGTTTTCATATTTGAAAGTGGTACGGTGTTATAGTAGTACAGTGATACAAGGTACAGTTGGATCTGATTTTATATGACACGGTAGGATCTGGTATTTGATTTTTATACTTGCTCCTGTCATTCCTTTGTACAGTTATGATCTTATTTGTTGTACTTTATTTCCGTTCCATACTTAGTACTTGTTGTACTGACCCCCTTCGGGGGGCTGCGTTCATGTCCGCAGGTCTAGGTACTCAGTTGTAGATCCGTGAGCTTAGGATCCTTGTTCAGCATTTTGGGATAGCTCCAATGTTCCGGAGCTTATCATTATGGCTAGATATATTCAGAGGTACGGCGGGGCCTTGTCCCGTCATATTATTTGTCCAAAATCTTAGAGGTATGTATTCATATGTGGGTTGGACTGGCTAGAGTTGTATTTACATTGTTGAACAGTGTAGACCCTTTCGGGTGATTTATATTATGGTAGCCTTATCGGCTTTGCCTTTGTTTAAAGAAAAAAAAAGAGTGTTATTTATCTTCCGCGGTTTATTGTGTTGTATGAATAGAAGGGTGCCCAGGTAGGGCACCAGTCGCAGGCCCGGGGTTCGGGTCGTGACAGAGTGGAATAGAGCAGTTAGTCCTCGGAATGTCTACAGACCCTGTATAGTAAAGTCTTGTTTATCGGTGTGTTGTGCACCACATCTATAAACATGAGGCTATAGTACATTTAGGATTGGTTTCCCTTCTTCTCACTCTGAGATCGTGCGATAGAGCTGTGTTGTTAGGGTAGTCTCTCCCTAACGTATTATTGTGATTGCATCTTTGAGTAAGGCAACAGTGGCCCAGAACAAATTATATGGATTGCGTATACTGGTTGGTAAAATTATCGTATAGATGGTATTATTATGATGTATATCTGTACGAGCGTATTTATTCGGGGCTATATGTGTTGCCTAGAATGGTTATGAATCACCATGAGTTGGTTAAGCCTTAGTAAATTCTTGGAAGGTGTGAAACAGTTATTGAATCCACACCTAGGCTTTATATATGTACTGATTTGGAATATCAAGAGATAATGAACTGTCTGAGATTGTGGCATACTCTTAAAAGAGGTCATGTTTAATTGATTTGATAGCATACCATGTTGTTAGATTAAGATGTATTGTACGCTTAAGTGATTGTGTGAATAATATTGGTATGGAGTAAATAGAGTTGTTGTGAGTAAGACAACATGATTGTGAGATATTGAGAAGCTACATTTCCCGTATGTGGGGACTGATAATGTAAGCTTGGGACATGGAATAATTGTGAACCTTAGAATATTGATGACCGCAGAGACCTTAGATGTACAAGGCCTTCTCGGGTAGTAAGATTTATTTCAGACCAAGAATGAGAATTTAATGCGACGATGAGTCGGGTTGTAGGCCGATTGCGGGTCAACCCGTAGCCCGAAATGGAGTGGGGTCGGTTAGAGGTGGTCCCGCTATGTGATAGGGTCAGGAGTGTGCAAAGCCCAAGTCTAGTTAATCGTTGTACGAGTTCGTGGACGCGTTCCACCAGAACCGGGTCATGGGAGCCGAAAATGACCTTAAATTGTTGGGTATAGTAACTCCAAGGATTTGAAAACAGAGGCAATAATTGAAATTGTGTACGTATACTAGAATAAGTTGGAAGTACGAGAAGAGTACGACAAGTAAGAAAATGAGCGAACAAGTGTTAAAAAAAGGAATTGAAGTGGTTATAGTTATGAGTAATGAAGGTACGAAAGGAGAATCCTTTTAGGCCATAAATGGGAGTTAGTAGTGGTGATACACACTTTAGATTTGATTCCTCATTTGGCTTGTGATTGATGAATATACATGTGTGATGTATTGTGGCCATGTGTGGCGTATTCGATTGTGTAAGGTATAATTAAATGGGGACTATACCTATATCTGTTTAGATTGAACCTAATATGAACATTCGGGACGAATGTTTCTAAGGGGGGTAAGGATGTTACACCCCGTAATTCCAAGGCAATGAGATGAGAACGTGCGTAATAAATTGAGATTTGAATTTTGGAAAGAAAGAAGAATTACTTTTCTTAAGGAAAAATCTCAGAAATTTGTGAAGGAAAAGGTTTATAAATAGAAATTTCGTTCTCAAATTTGGTATTTGAGACATTTGGAATATATTGGATTTATGGATTTTTAAGTTCGGATTTGGTCACGTGGGGCCCACCGGAAAATTTTACGGTTTTGTGGGGCCCACAATATTTTGATATATTTTGGCCAATTATGGATTTTTGGGAGATGAAATAATTTTGGACCAATCGTAGGGTGACACGTGGCACCCCCACTTGTCTTGGTCTTGAAAGACTTTGACTATTTGACTCTAGATATTTTGAGACTTGAGACACGTGGACAAGTGAGTCCCACTCCACTTGTCTTGCTACACTTAGCCCATACACTTGTCAAGAATCCAACCATTGAGATACATTATATATACAAGAGAGAGGGCTTGAAAGACTTCATCCAACACTTAGCCAATTTCACAACAAAATATATTTCCTTTCTCCTTACATTGCTCTCGGCCAAGGGGTGTTTTGAATGACCAAAATTCTTCAATCCTTGATGATAAATCCTCAAACTCAAGACTAAGCTCCCTAATGGAGTGTTAAGCCAAGATAACCCCTTAAACCCCAAGAATCATGTGTTGGCCGAGAAAGAGGGTGTGAAACCATAAGGTTCCGTCGACTTTTTGGAAGTGAAATACAAAGTGAAGTTGTGTATAAGCTCATAGGGGTCAAATATATGCGATTGTAACTTGAATAAGTGGAGCGAAACGAAAACTACGAACCATTGTAGCCCGGACTGTTTTGGACGTTATTTTGGGCAAAAATGAGGTAATGATTCTTCTTCTTTTGAAGTAATTGGATATTACTTATTGTTGATATGTATAGATGAACATGTGCTAAAAATAATGAAGAATAAAAATGGTTTGGACACTTTTTTGTGTCTTGGCCGAGAGTAGCACTTTTGTCGCCATTGGATTCGTTGGTTTTTATTGTCGTTATTTACACGTGTTGCATGTTATATAATGAAGGAAATATTGTTGTTGATAGTTAATATAACTTATATAACATGTTGGAATGAGAATAGGATTAAAAGGAATTAAGGAGAAGGAAATTGGATTGTTGTAGTTATTGTTGGACGAAAACTGCCCAAAACTGTTAGACGTCATCGTGTAGTTTTTATGGACTGTTTTGGGGTGTTGCTATGCTGGAAAATCAGCCCCTAAACATGCATGATTAATGTAGTAATTTTCTAATGAAAGTCCTAATGAATAAGGGTGTTAAAGGCTTCACATCGTACCCTTAATGTTGGATAAATTGTGGACTGTTCTGGATAGATTGTGGGGCAGCATTTTACACGTCCAGTTAGGCGTGTAATCCCCTTTGGTTAACTGTTGGTTGTGCCTTAAATGTGGTTTGTTGGTTGTTGAATACGGGCCTTGGAAAAAGCTGGAAAAGTACGTAGAAACAAAGGAAGTGCTGCCCAAATTTCCGTAGAATTAGAGGACCATTATTTGGTATTAGTCTTATACTAGTAAGCATGATATTGATAGAAATGCTATCGTCATTATAGGTTGAAGAACTACGTGTAGCATATTCTACTTGGAATGTGGAATAGACGCTAAGGTTGAAGTACATTGGAGTGTATTGCTACTTGTCGTGTTGGTTAGTCGTCACGAGGTATGTGAACTATTCTTCCTTCTTTTGACATGATTATTTGAAAAGCCTATATGAATTGATTTTGAAAGTATATGAGTCTTGATTATGAAAGTATGAGTGACTTGGTTTGAAATGTATAAGTTACTTGAATTACTTTAAAGTTAAGAGATTTGATTTAAAGTTATGAGACTTGATTTCTTTAAAAGATTATTGTTGACAGCCAATTTTGACCCATCGTTTAGTCATTTCTTGCAATTTTAAGTATTTTAGGACACCGCATTTTAATCATCATTTTTTGCATTTTTTACATAATAGTCTATGTTTATTTCTTCGCAAAATGGCATTGCATCTTTTTATTTTAAATTAAGCATGATGTCTTAGTTAATATTATGTTTATATTATAATTACACCATCGTTTTATTTTAATAATGCTTGCATCTCTTTAAATAATCAATTGGCACCGCGTTTTTACTTTTAATTAGGCATTAAACATTTCTTAAATATTGCATTTTATTATTATAGCGTCGACATTTTTATTTTGATAATTTTGTACCTTTAAATAATTTTTCTTTTAAAAAATTAATCCGTTTTGCATTTTGTCAAACCAGTCCAATTCGAGGCTTAATTCGGATCAGTCCAATCCAACACCCTTTTTATTTTTTATTTTAATCCAACACTCTTTTATTATCCCATCTAAAAATTAAATACCACTTTTCATTTCTCCCCCCCCCCCCCCAAAATACCAAACCCAAAACCTAAATATTTACCCTATAAATAAAATACTACCCCCCATTCTAAAGGGGGAGGGCAGTCGCACAACAGCCTCAGCCGCGCTTTGCATTTCATTCTCCAACTCTCACATTTGTTCTCAACTTTCATCATCTTCCCCATAACACCCCCACCATCTTAAACCTCTCAATACTCTCACCCCACTGCCCAGACCCGTCACCACCATCCCGTTGAACCCACACCGTCGGACTATCCCACTGCTCGTCATCGACAACACCATGGTGGCAGACCACCGTCACCTCGTATCTTTTTTTATATCGTCTCTGCCTCGCCGGAGCTGACCACCGGCGATCAAGCGAGACGCGTTCGCTTCTCTGTTGGAATTATTATATATATTGTGCTTTGTTTAGACTGATTTTTACGTGAATCTTGTGCTTTGTTTTGAGATCTGTTGCATATTTTGGTTTCTTGTTGAATTGATTTTTTTGGATATGGAGTCCTACCGGAGTTCTTTAAAAAAAAACTCCGGAGACCTTCGAATGGATCTGTTGTTGACTCTTTTGGACTGATTTTTAAGACTTTGCTATCTGACCGAAATTTCTATAAACTCCGGCGACTTTGTTTGGCTTATCGTTTGGTATCTACTGTCCTTTTTACTAATAGATTGATTTTTCTGATATTTTTGATATTCACCGGAGTTTGAAGACTTCGACGCTCAAATTCCTGAGTTTTGGCTACAAATCGTCCGCGAACTACTCTCGCTTTTAGATATTGCTACTGTTCAGGCAAACTTTTTTACTGTTTTGGGTTCCGTACGGATTTTTGGCGATTTGGCCCTTTTATTACTTTATTAAACTGATTTGGAACAGATACTACACTTGATATTTTATTAAAGTAATTTTGAACATGTTGCTACACTTATTGGTATTTACTGATTTTGAATATGATACTACACTATGGCCAATGAAAAAGTTATTCGTCGATTTTTTAGGCCTTCACAGTTGCAAAGACGGAAAATAAAATAAAATGAAGCTTTCTGGGCAATGAAGATTTCTTCCACTTACACCGGATAACCAACATACTCTGGCAGGGCGAATTCTCGCAGCCGCACTTGTTTAGGATGTCCCACTTTATATTTTTTTATATCTGAGCCCTCAGTGTTTAAAACTATTACTGTTTTGGCGCGGATCTGAATTTTTTATTTATTTTATTATTTTTAGCAATATTGGCCGATGAAGGAATCTCCGTCTGATTTTCAAGGCCTCCTCTGTACAAAAGACGGATTTATTTTTTTGTTTTACTTATTAATTTTCGTCATTGCTTTAAAATTATTTATTCTATTACTAACACTTTTTACTAAGTGTTTATGTAGGTACCCGGAGATCATCTTGTGCAGAAGGGCTAAAAGATGTTCCGGAGTTTTTTATTCGATTTTAGCTTTATTATTTTGTATTGCATTCCACTGTAATTGTAAATTATGAAAACTGCTTAGAATATGTAGAACAAAAAGACAATAAATAATTAACCTAGGTTTGAACGGATAACCGCAAGTTAGCGGATCTTAAATGATGCCTAACCCCTTCCCTTTAGGATAATAAAGAAACATGATCCAGAATCTCATTAATTTCGCAGATCATTAAATGGAGATTAATTGCAGTATTTTTATTGCAATAAATCAAGTGTCCTAATTCACTTAACTAATTAGGTGGAGACTCCTCAAAATCAGCATTATTATTCCATCCAGGAAACCACACCAAAGAGCAACGTTGCGGATACCGTTCAGACCCCGAGGTCAAAAACGGGTGCGACAACATGGCGATTCCACTGGGGATAATCAGGTTCTTGACCATAGCAAACCTAGTTTTATTATTGCTTGGCTTTATTTGCTTTTATTTGTTTTAAATGCCTTAAAATTGCTTGCTTCAATTTTGTATGTTTAACTGTTTTAATTGCTATTTGCTTTACTGCTTTCTTTAAACTGACATTCCGCTCATATTTCCTCCACTATGGAAAATTAACATTGTCACACACTACACGCGTTGGTGTGCCTCGCGCACCCGCAAATTTCTTTCAAAATACCCAAATTTTAGAAGAGTTGGCGCTTGCGCGGAGTTAGATCGGTTCGTCTGGTCAGCCGCGTAGCCTTCTCACTCGAGTTGTCCGCTCGCGAACCTTGCGTCTAGTAAGTCAAATCTTAGAAACTTAGGATAGAGCTATACCACCCTTTTATATTAAGTCATGCATGCATAAACCTTAGGTGGTTAATCCTTGGTATTAACGCCACAATTAGAAATCCACCAAACTTGTCGACGAGTTTCACAACCCAACGACCCATAAACATATATATGTAGCGTGACAATGATAGACGGATCCAAGCCTGGTCATGACACACCGAAATTGAAAAAAATGCACCGTCATTTGGTCGTCATTTCCAACAAAACATTGCAGTTTAACGGCTTGGACCTATTTATCATAATCTCGCATATTTGACGTTTAGGCCTACCTCTGGCATAAGAGAGGTCCCATGCATATTAGGCGCGCGCTTGATTTGCATGCTTTTGTTTACTATTGTTGTCGCTAGCAATTCTGTACATATTATTTAATGCAATAATTACTCTTTTAACCCCTGTACATATCATGCTATGTGCTTATAACTCCGGTCATGAGCATTTGCATTTCTGCACTTTTTATCGTCACATTGCAATCAGGACTTCTACTGCGTAAATCACTCTTGAATAGCGCGACTTGGACTTTGTGAAGCATCAACCACCAGTCCGGGAGAACCAAGCAGGGGAGTCTTAGACTATATTGTCATGCCTTTACATTTTATTATTTTTGTGATTTGCCTACTCTCACCCATTTGTCATATTTTTGCAGGAAGACCGTCCTTGCAAATAGTCGAGGGCAGCCGGAAGAAATAAAAAAGGGAAGAAAAATTTGAAAAAAAAAGAAAAAAAAAATCATCACAAGAATGAGATGGAGTTATGTTGGCGGAAAGAAGTCAGCTTATACCAGACTCAACGAAGCATCGCTATGGGTCCTATATTTTGTATCTTTATACATATTTGCAAATTCAATTGATATGTCTAGTGTTGATTACATAATTCTTTATCATGCATTTTACAACATAATCATCCTGAACTACGCGTGTCTGATTCTCATCATACGGTGTGATACGTAGGCAACCCATCTAGGGTTCGACACCACATAAAAATAAAGGAGACATATTTGGTTCACTCATTCATTGTATTTATCCAGTCACGGACATTCATTATTGCAATTCAATCATTCTATCACATACATTCATTCATGCATTTCATTCATTCTATCACATACATTCATTCATGCATTTCATTCATTCTATCACATCCATTCATTTTTTTTATTACATTTCTTTTACTTTGCATTAGTCTTATATTGAACAATCATTTGTTTTGCACAGCTTTTATTTTTGCACTTCTTTCATGAATGAATTCTTTTTAAAGCATACGTTTTATAACATTTCTGAACGAACTACGCACACCTGATTCTCGTCAAAGATGAGATACGTAGGCAGCCTTATTCGGGTTCGATACCATTTATTCAAAAAATATTTTTTAAAAAAACAATTATTCGAAAAATACAAAAAAAAGAAATATTTTATTCAAAAAAATACAAAAAAAATATGTATTCAAAAATACAAAACATTTTTTAAGTATCATTGTTTGACTTGGTTGATACCAACACAGTTAGAATTGTGCATAAAAAAAATAAAAAATAAAAATAAATAAATAAGTGATAATCAGTATGGGTTGACTTTGTGGTAAACCATAAATTCTTTTGGTACCTCTTATTCATACCTGTAGATGACATTGTCTTGCATGTTTCCAAGATAAGAATGAAACCAACCTCATCGTTAAATATGCATTGTGTAGTGAGTGTTTGAATAAGTTCAATTGCATTGCATTGTGGTCTAGAACTTGGCTTGAATGTTTGTTGAGGCGAAATCCTGAGTAACACTCGGTGTAGGAAATGATCGTAGGCTTTCTTTGACCCGTTTGAGCCTTTTCAGCCTACCAAATAACATTATCCCTAGTACACCCCTTTGAGCCTAAACCTATTTCTTTCGACAACCGCATATTACACATATACCCTTTCTGAGTGCATATGCATTGTCCCTCTCTTGACCCGACCTCCTTGAGTGCTTTAGAAATGTGCAAGTGACTGACAAAATTCTAGCTGAAGTTTCCAAAGATAAAAGTTGTCAAAGTCCAAAAAGGAAAAGAAAACAAAAGCAGAGACGACTTCACACAAAGAGGAAATCAAAAGCCCCGATAATAATAAAAAAAAGGAATATATAACCCCGAAAAAAAGGCTCCAAATAAAAGATTCAAAAGAAGTCAGTACAGAAAAACTGGGACAAAAAGAAAGCAAATCAGCATCAAAACGCACAAATATCAAGCTCCAACTCTCGAGGAATGATTAGTCACTTTTACCCAAATGATATCCATCCCTTTCCCCAAGCCTACATTACAAGCCCGTGACAAGCCCTACATGATCTTATACTGAGGGTTCTCACATTAGTGGATACTTACATGACGGCCAAGCCTATGGTATCACAATTGCATGCATTAAACATCTTTCTGAGTATGAGTGTTTTTTCTCTAAACGTCCCAAAATTCAAAATACTGGAATATATGTGAGAATGGGACTTTCTTTCAGTGAGCGCATTTGAAACATGATGATACGTATAGTTCGAAACCTTGGATGCAAGCAGGTGTGTCGACACTCAGGTATGTCTGAGGTACCATCTGAAGCTGTGTGAATTACACCGGAGCCAATCTCGGTTAGACTGAAAGCAATAAACGAAAATCCTTATGCACAATACTAATTGTTGGTATCAACTGAAGTCAGAATGTAATGTTGTCTTCCACTTTTTCAGAAAAAAACAACAAAATGCATATTACATAAAATTCTTATTTTTTGCATCACGAACTACGTCTTGACCTGATTCCCTCAGCGGGATACGTAGGCGACCACATTGACTTCGGTCTCATTTTTAAAAAAATTGTACAATAATTTTTGCATCACGAACTACGTCTTGACCTGATTCCCTCAGCGGGATACGTAGGCGGCCACATTGGGTTCGGTCTAATTTTTTAAAAAATTGTACAATTATTTTTTGCATCAAGAACTACGTCTTGACCTAATTCCCTCAGCGGGATACGTAGGCGGCCACATTGGCTTCGGTCTCATTTTTTTAAAATTGTACAATCATTTTTGCATCACGAACTACGTCTTGACCTGATTCCCTCAGCGGGATACGTAGGCGGCCTAAATCAGCTTCGGTCACACCATTAGAAATCTTCCCATTGGCTCGCGTGCGACATAATGCGTTTGATTATTCCGAAAAGAGATATGAGCAATTTCCGCCAGAGTTAAGTCTTGCCCACGCGCCCCGCATAATGAAAACTAGGACAATTTTGGGAAACGCACCGTGAAGAGATCATAATAATAATTTCAAAGCAATCATCAATCGCAGCATTCAGCCAGCATTCACAAAGATCCAAAGAAGTCCGCAGAGACTACATCAAGAATCGCAGTGAGCCAAGAAGCATTCGCAGATCCAAAGAAGTCCGCATGAGAGGCGTGATCAAGACTCGCAGATTCAAAGAAGCATTCACAACATTCAACACGTCCGTGCAAGGACGAAATCTCAGCATTTGCAGCATCACATCAATACAACCGCCATCACGTTTTACAGGATAACATTTCTACTCATACAATTACATTGCTTATGTTACACCCCGTAGTTCCAGAGTATGTATATGAGGACGTACGTACGTAAATACGACATTAAAATTGGAAAGAAAGAAAGATGTGATTTTTCGACGGAAAAGTTTCCGAATTTTGAGAAGGAAAAATGTTCGTTAATGGGAATTGGATTCCCAGATTTGGTATTCGGACTTTTTGGAATATTTGAGAATTATGGAATTTTATTTCCGAAATTGGTCACGTGGGGCCCACGGGAGAATTTACGGTTTTGTGGGGCCCACTTTATTTTCGGATTTTTGACATTACGGATATTTTCGGAAGATGAAATATTTGGGACGAGTAGGAGGGCGACACATGGCACCCCATGTGGCCCTATGGCCGAAAGATAGGGGGCCATGGACGTTTTTTTGTTGTGGGACAAGTGGCCCATTTTTGTGGTGGCCACTTGTCCCATTGTTGTGGTAGACACTTGGTTGGAGGACTCCACTCCCACATGTACCCCATCCTCACCATACACTTGCTTTCATCTTGGCCATTGATTGTTCTATAAATAGACCCTTTGAGCTTGCAAGACTTCATCCACAATTAGAGATTTCCAAGCTTGAAAAATACTCACTCCCCTTTAGTGAGTGCTCTCGGTTTTTGGCTAAGTTCTTGTCCAAATTGTTGTCCAAAAATTCTAAAAGTTTTAAGTGTTCTTCCTTAGTGTATTAGGAAGATTAGTAACCAAAAGTTAGAAAAGATTTCACACCCTTAGCCTAAATACACCCCCTTGGCCGAGAGTTGCCACAAGTTTAGCCTAAGTGTACTTCACTTTTTGGAGTTGAAGTGTTTAAGAGAAGTTATTAGAAACTTCTAAGGGTTGCTTGGAGCGGTTTGGAGCGTACAGATTAGGAGCTAAACGTTGCTCAGGATCGACATATAATCTTGGATAATTTTGGGCTTATCGAGGTAATGATCTTTATCCCCCTATTGTAATTGGAGATTACATGTCGTAGTAATGTATAGCTGAGTATACTATATATAGAATGGATATTAAAGAAGAGAATTGAACTGTAATTACATAGGACTGTATTTACAGTAGACTTGTAGTATTCCTGTGAAGTAGAATTGAACACGTCCGGTTAGACGTGTAATCCCCTGGGAGTTGTTGGCCTGGTAGCGGGCCTTGATAGGGGAGAAGATTTATGTGATAGCGGGGGGGAGGTGCTGCCGAATTTTCTGTAGAAATATTCTACGAAGAGAACTAGAAGTTAATAGGCGTTTTATGGCCATTATTGGTGGAAGTACTACGAGTAGCATATTCTACTTGGCGGTGGAAAAGGCTAGCAAGGTTGTAGTACTTGGAGCATTTTGCTAATTGTCGATAATCGTCACGAGGTATGTGAACCTCTTCCTATCTTTTCTAGCATGATATGTTGTGAACTATGTAGTACGGTAGACGTACATGTGTTAAATGAATTTGGTTGGTTTAAAACATAAAGTGTTATAACGGCTTTATGGGAAGTTGGTTATAACAACTTTATGAGGGCAAAGAAATGGTTTGTGGTTTTTAAAAGATAAAAGACTTGATGTGAAATAATAAAGACTTGGGTTGTGTTAAATAGTTGTGAAACCGCTTTTATGAGAAATGGGTACTTGGGTTTTAAAAGGAATAATATTATATTGATTTCGGAAATGAGAATAAGTATCGAACAAACCACTGCAGCGTTATTAAAGAAAAATGTATTGACTAATTAATTACTATTAAAACCAGTAAAACCTCCATCTGCATAGAAGCTAAGATAAGACAAAATCGTATTACATTTCCTAGATCATGGCTGCTTTAATAAGAATCATTATAAACAAGCATTAATTTTCTTAAAATTTCAAAGTAAGGAACTTGATTTCTAAAAGAAAAGAGACTTGAGGAATTGAAGAGTTTTTGGTTTAAAAGAAAGACATTGTTTTGTCTTAAATTGGTTTAAAACATAAAGTGTTATAACATCTTTATGGGAAGTTAGTTATAACGACTTTATGAAAACAAAAGAATGGTTTTATCATTGGTTTTAAAATGGTAACTTGACTTTAAAAGGAGAAGTGTTTTGGTCTTAAAAGAAGGTATGGTATTGTCTTAATTTGGTTTAAAAAGGAAAGTATGGAAGTTGTTTTGGTTTACTTAAAAATGTTAGTCACTCTATTTTTATAATACGGGCATCGGGTGACCTTTGTAAAAGAAATGGATCTTTTAAAAAGAATTTAACGTACGTAGTACTTTGGGGTTAAAACCTGGACTTTGGCATAAAATGAAAGTACCTTGAGTTGTGTGTAACTTGCCTATATTTGCGTGTGATAGCCTTGTTATGCAAGTATTGTATTTCTATACCACCGCGTCTCTCAATGGAGGGCCGGCTGATTTGTTATGATCTTACTGACGCATCAAAGAGCGACGGAGGATTCCACGCGCGCCTCGCTGATAGTGTTATTCCATGGACTAGCTCTCCACGAGGTTTTACCGATTCGACCTTGGTATCCGTGGTTGGCTTTCGACTTGCCCCGCCTCGTGGTCGATTCGCCTGTACTGGTAGTTAGCCTTCGACTTGCCCTGCTCGGTTTAGTGGCGAAGTCTCGTGATACGCCAGTATCCGTAGTTAGCCCTCAGATTGCCGGTCGCCACCACGTGACACGACTTTGGTATCTGGTAGTTGGCTTTCGTACTTGCCCCGTATCAGCTTCGTGGCGAAGTCTCGTGATACGACCTTGGTATCTGGTAGTTAGCCCTCGTACTTGCCCCGGTCAGCTACGTGACACGGCTTTGGTATCTGGTAGTTGGCTTTCGTACTTGCCCCGTATCAGCTTCGTGGTTGTATAGTATTGTTAGTACGGCTTTGGTATCCGTAGTTGGCTTCGTGACTTGCCGGCCGATTGATGACGCGCTTTGGTATCCGGTAGTTAGCCTTCGACTTGCCCCGCACGGTTTATGACTCAGTGGGACTCGTGTTTATGTGTACTCCTTGGTGTCATTATATCATGATCGCCGCAGATGGGAAGGTATTCCACTGACATGATTGATGTTGAGGCGTGAGACCCATAGTTATATTTGAATGATGACTTTGAGGCGTGAGTCCACGACTTACATATCGCTATTTATCAGGATCGTAGTTTGGTTATCATACATGTCTCCCGCTTTATATAGACTACTATGATTTCATTTACGATATTTTCTTCACATACTTGGTACTGTTATCGACCTCCTTCGGGGCCGTTCATGCCGCAGTAGAGGTACACCGATTGTTGATCCTCGCCATGGATCAGCTCAACAGATTAGGAAGCTCCGTTTCTCCGGAGGCTTATCTTTTGGTATAGTCCCCTGTCACTGTAGGTACTTATACATTCAGGGGTATGGCGGGGCCCTGTCCCGTCATGTTGTATAAAAACTCTTAGAGGTCTGTAGTACTGTTGTGGGCAGGGTTTGTAAGGATGTAACTGTTCAAGTTTTTAATTATATATATACAAGAAGGTAACCGTTTGGTTGGCCTGTTTTATTATCATATCTCTTGTTTCATGTTTAAGTTTTTATTTCCGCTGATTTTTCTCTGATGTTGTATCACTAGGGTGCCCGGGGTAAGGCACCAGTCACAGGCCCGGGATCGGGTCGTGACAGCTTATAAATTCACGCGTTATCATTTTTGGCTTAACAGTTATGCACTAACCTTTTGCTTAAGTCTGAGCATGCAAGTGTCAAGAGCCAAAGCTACAAAGTCAACGCGAATCAACCACTCCTTTCCTAAAACTCACAAGTTTTCTTTGAGTGCAGGATCTTCATATCAGTAAAGGCGGGAGCACAACAATAAGCCCATGCGGGTTACAAACGCACAACGTCTATGCAATGACGTTATCTCAACCCAGGCGAGTCACAAAGCAGGTACGTCCGTAAAATGACACCATATCATGTAAGCCTATGTAACGGCTTCATCTATGTTTTGTCTATGCAACGACGAGCATCTGCATCACGTCTATGCAACGACGTCATTTCATGTAAGCCTATGCAACAGCTTTATCTATGCTTCGTCTATGCAACGACGAACATCTGCATCGCGTCTATGCAACGACGTCATTTCATGTAAGCCTATGCAACAGCTTCATCTATGCTTCGTCTATGCAACGACAAACATCTGCATCGCGTCTATGCAACGACGTCATTTCATGTAAGCCTGAGCAACGACTTCATCTATGCTTCGTCTATGCAACGACAAACATCTACATCGCGTCTATTCAACGACGTCATCTCATGTAAGCCAATGCAACGGCTTCATCTATGTTTCGTCTATGCAATGACGAACATTTGCATCGCGTCTATGCAGCGACGTCATTTCATGTAAGCCTATGCAATGACTTCATCTATGCTTTGTCTATGCAACGACGAGCATCTGCATTACGTCTATGAAACGACGTCATCTCATGTAAGCCTATGCAACGGCTTCATTTATGCTTCGTCTATACAACGACGAGCATCTGCATCGCGTCTATGAAACGACGTCATCTCATGTAAGCCTATGCAACGGCTTCATCCATGTTTCGTCTATGCAACGACGAGCATCTGCATCGCGTCTATGCAACGACGCCATATCATGTAAGCCTATGCAACAGCTTTATCTATGTTTCGTCTATGCAACGACGAACATCTGCATCGCGTCTATGCAACGACGTCATTTCATGTAAGCCTATGCAACGGCTTCATCTATGCTTCGTCTATGCAACGACGAACATCTGCATCACGTTTATGCAACGACGTCATCTCATGTAAGCCTATGCAACAACTTCATCTATGTTTCGTCTATGCAACGACGAATATTTGCATCGCGTCTATGCAACGCCGCCATTTCATGTAAGCCTATGCAACTGCTTCATCTGTGTTTCGTCTATGCAACGACGAGCATCTGCATCGCATCTGTGCAACGACGCCGCATCTCATAAGCCTATGCAACAACTTCATCTATGCTTCGTCTATGCAACGACGAGCATCTGCATCGCGTCTATGCAACGGCACCACATTTCCTAAGCCTATGCAACGGCTTCATCATATCTCGTCTATACAACGACGAGCATCTGCATTGCGTCTATGCAACGACGTCATCTCATGTAAGCCTATGCAACAATTTCATCTATGTTTCGTCTATGCAACGACGAACATCTGCATCGCGTACATGCAATGACGCCATCAACATCTACAAACACCATGTCTTTTCCAGCACCACATCACCTGTAACCCAGTGTCAATCATAATTCGACACTGGGACAAATTTTGAATTTGCGTCGGCATTGTCTTTAATTTTGCAGCATCACAACAGCCCAGTGTCATCATGATTCGACACTGGGACAATTTTGAATCAGCATCTACCTACTTTAATTTTCTAGCATCGCAGCGACCTAGTGTCCTCATAATTCGACACTGGACAAATTTTAAATCCGCATCAATTTTATCTTTTATTTTGGCATCACGGCGACCCAGTGTCATCATAATTCGACACTGGGACAAAATTTTGAATTTGCATCAGCTTTTGCCCATTCTTTTTCTTGATCTTTGTTTAAATTCTGACGATGAGGACAAAATTGGCTACAAGTCAACGTCTTTGTCCGAAAACTCTTTCATCGTCTTCGGTCAAAGAGGGACAAGTTGTTGACACCCAATTTTGACCCATCTTTTAGTCATTTCTTGCAATTTTAAGCATTTTAGGACACCACATTTTAATCATCATTTTTTTGCATTTTTTACATAATAGTCTATGTTTATTTCTTCGCAAAATGGCATTACATCTTTTTATTTTAAATTAAGCATGATGTCTTTGTTAATATTATGTTTCTATTATTATTACACCGTCGTTTTATTTTAATAATATTTGCATCTCTTTAAATAATCAATTGGCACCGCGTTTTTACTTTTAATTAGACATTAAACATTTCTTAAATATTGCATTTTATTATTATAGCGTCGGCATTTTTATTTTGATAATTTTGTACCTTTAAATAATTTTTCTTTTAAAAAATTAATACGTTTTGCATTTTGTCAAACCAGTCCAATTCGAGGCTTAATTCAGATCAGTCCAATTCAACACCCTTTTTATTTTTTATTTTAATCCAACACTCTTTTATTATCACATCTAAAAATTAAATACCACTTTTCATTTCCCCCCCAAAATACCAAACCCTAAACTTAAATATCTACCCTATAAATAAAATACTACCCCCCATTCTAAAGGGGAGGGCAGTCGCACAACAGCCTCAGCCGCGCTTTGCATTTCATTCTCCAACTCTCACATTTGTTCTCAACTTTCATCATCTTCCCCATAACACCCCCACCATCTTAAACCTCTCAATACTCTCACCCCACTGCCCAGACCCGTCACCACCATCCCGTCGAACCCACACCGTCGGACTACCCCACTGCTCGTCGTCGACAACACCATGGTGGCAGACCACCGTCACCCCGTATCTTTTTTTATATCGTCTCTGCCTCGCCGGAGCTGACCACCGGCGATCGACGAGACGCGTTGCTCTTCTGTTGGAATTATTATATATATTGTGCTTTGTTTAGACTGATTTTTACGTGAATCTTGTACTTTGTTTTGAGATCTGTTGCATATTTTGGTTTCTTGTAGGATTGATTTTTTTGGATATGGAGTTCTACCGGAGTTCTTTAAAAAAAAAACTTCGGCGACCTTCGAATGGATCTGTTGTTGACTCTTTTGGACTGATTTTTAAGACTTTGCTATCTGACCGGAATTTCTATAAACTCCGGCGACTTTGTTTGGCTTATCGTTTGGTATCTACTGTCCTTGTTACTAATGGATTGATTTTTCTAATATTTTTTATATTCACCGGAGTTTGAAGACTTCGGCGACGTTCTGAAATTCCGGCGAGTTTTGGCTACAACTGTTCCGGCGAACTACTACTGTTTTTGGATATTGCTACTGTTCAGGCAAACTTTTTTACTGTTTTGGGTTCCGTACTGATTTTTGGCGATTTGGCCCTTTTATTACTTTATTAAACTGATTTGGAACAGATACTACACTTGATATTTTATTAAATTTATTTTGAACATGTTGCTACACTTATTGGTATTTACTGATTTTGAATATGATACTACACTATGGCCAATGAAAAAGTTATCCGTCGATTTTTGAGGCCTCCACAGCTGCAAAGACGGAAAATAAAATAAAATGAAGCTTTCTGGGCAATAAATATTTCTTCCACTTACACCGGATAAATAACATACGCTGGCAGGGTGAATTCTCGCAGCCGCACTTGTTTAGGATGTCCCACTTTATATTTGTTTATATCTGAGTCCTCCGTGTTTAAAATTATTACTGTTTTGGCGCGGATCTGAATTTTTTTATTTATTTTATTATTTTTAGCAATATTGGCCGATGAAGGAATCTCCGTCTGATTTTCAAGGCCCCCTCTGTACAAAAGACGAATTTATTTTTTTGCTTTACTTATTAATTTTCGTCATTGCTTTAAAATTATTTATTCTATTACTAACACTTTTTACTAAGTGTTTATGCAGGTACCCGAAGATCATCTTGTGCAGAAGGCCTAAAAGGGCTAAAAGATGTCCCGGAGTTTTTTATTCGATTTTAGCTTTATTATTTTGTATTGCATTCCATTGTAATTGTAAATTATGAAAACTGCTTAGAATATGTAGAACAAAAAGGCTATAAATAATTAACCTAGGTTTGAACGGATAACCGCAAGTTAGCGGATTTTAAAGGATGTCTAACCCCTTCCCTTTAGGATAATAAAGAACCCTGATCCAGAATCTCATTAATTTCGCAGATCATTAAATGGAGATTAATTGCAGTATTTTTATTGCAATAAATCAAGTGTCCTAATTCACTTAACTAATTAGGTGGTGACTCCTCAAAATCAGCATTATTATTCCATCCAGGAAACCACGCCAAAGAGCAACGTTGCGGATACCGTTCAGACCCCGAGGTCAAAAACGGGCGCGACAATTATGAGACTTTATTTTTCAAGTTATGAGACTTGATTTCTAGAGTTAAGAGATTTGATTTATTATGAAAGTTATAATACTTGATTTGAAAAGTACAATCTCACTTGATTTTAAAGAAGAGAAGTAACTTGATTTAAAGGTATAAGTTACTTGATTGATTTAAAGAGAATAAATGACTTAATGTTGAAAGAAGAAGTTCTTGGTGTTAAAGGTATAAGTTACTTAAGTTTAAAAGTGTAAGTAACTTGACTTTGATAGAAAAAGTATTCTTGGGGTTCAACTCCCTAAAATTTCATGAAATGATTCTTTTTATAAAAAATAGATGTATGTGTTTAATCCCCTAACATTACATTATTTGAGTCTTCTTGGAAAGAAGTGAATGTACATAGTACTTTGGGTTCAACTCCCTTACATGACGTGATAATGCCTTGGTTGTATTAAAAGGAAAGATGTGGTAGTGCTTTAGTTTTATAAAATGAAAGATGCTATAACGGCTTTATGGCAAGTTGGTTATAACAGTTTGTGGAAAGTCAAGAGATAATATAAAAGGTTATAAGGAAATCATGTGAGAATTTCCATGATTAAGTCTTTAATATAGTACATGAAATGAAAGTGCCTTGAGTTTATAAAGTGAATGTACGGCGGACGTACATTGTTGTAATGGATCTTAATCCTTAATGAACTATGTGATAGTGCCTTGGTGTTATAAAATGAAAGACTTGTTAGTGTCTTGATTTCTCTAAAAATGATAGTTCATTCTATTTGTGCTAATGAGACTTGAAGATGATTTAAATGGTACATAGTTGCTTGTGATAGTTATATGTGTACAGTCCTTTATATTTGCACTAAGTCCCAAAAATGGGCCGGGACATGTCGTAACTCGCATGATGGTATTGTCTTGGTCATTTTAGAAAGAAAGACATGGTATTGTCTTGGTTATTTAGAAAGAAAGACATGGTATTGTCTTGTTTATTTTAAAAGGAAGGCATGGTATTTGCCTTGATTGTTTTAAAATGAAAGATATGATAGTGTCTTGGTAGTCTAAAATGGTGGTTCATTCACTTGGATCTAATGAGAGTTAAAGATTACTTAACTTGCATATGTTGTTCATGATAGCCAGTAGTGCAAGTGTTATATTATTTATTGCAGGATCAATCCCCGGGACATTACATATCCGTGGATTTGCTCTCCACGTTGCGAGTATGGCGTATATGCTCGTTGCGGGTCCGTAGGGCCTATGCGGGTGAAATAGTCCTATGCGGGTGAAATGGTCCTATGCGGGGCAAATTGCTCCATTGCGGGACCACAGGACCTATGCGGGTGAAATAGTCCTATGCGGGGAAAATTGCTCCATTGTGGGTCCACAAGACCTGTGCGGGTGAAATAGTCCCTTGAATAGGATTGCATAATGATACTACGGGCGGGCGGCCCTAAATTAATCATAAGTTTCCTATTTTAAAACGGTAAAGTTTACTCTTATTACTCTCATTGTTAAAAAGGCACAGTGTACTGGTAGTTGATTATTTTACTTATTACATGCCGACAGTGATGTGGGAATTCCACGGGCATGCTTATCTGATGATGGTTGTATATTATACTTGTTACATGCTGACAGTGATGTTGTATTCCACGAGCATGCTTCTGTGATATTATATGCTGAGGGCAGGTGTCCCGAATTTTGACATGACTTTCATATTTGAAAGTAAATGCGGTTACTGAGAGTATAGTTATACAAGGTACAGTTGGCTCTGATTTTATATGACACGGTAGGATCTGGTATTTGATTTTCATACTTGCTCCTGTCATTCCTTTGTACAGTTATGATCTTATTTGTTGTACTTTATTTTCGTTCCATACTTAGTACTTGTTATCGACTTCTTCGGCCGCGTTCATGTTCGCAGGTCTAGGTACTCAGTTGTGGATCCGTGAGCTTAGGATCCTTGTTCAGCATTTTGGGATAGCTCCAATGTTCCGGAGCTTGTCATTATGGCTAGATGTATTCAAAGGTACTGCGGGGCCTTGTTCCGTCATAGTATTTGTCCAAAATCTTAGAGGTCTGTATTTATATGTGGGCTGGACTGGCTAGAGTTGTATTTACATTATTGAACAGTGTAGACCCTTTCTGGTGATTTATATTATGGCAGCCTTATCGGCTTTGCCTTTGTTTAAAGAAAACAAAAAAAGAGTGTTATTTATCTTCCGCGGTTTATTGTGTTGTATGAATAGAAGGGTGCCCTGGTAGGGCACCAATCGCAGGCCCGGGGTTCGGATCGTGACAGTTTATTTCCTATCTTAAGGTCATAAAGTTGATATCCAAAGGGTATATTTACAATCTAGTTCGGGTTAGGGATGCAGATACCCAGACCCTAACTCTTCAATTCGTACCAGTTGTCAATGAGTTTCCAGAAGATCTTTTCGGAGTTCCTCTCGATAGGGAGATTAACTTTGGAATTGATCTACTTCCTGACACTATGTCAATATTTTTTCCGTCATACAGAATGGCTCCAGTAGAGTTAAGAGAACTAAAAGCCTAGTTGAAATGTCTCCTTGATAAGCAGTTTATTAGACAAAGTGTCTCACCATGGGTGCACCAATCTTTTTTGTTTGAAAGAAGGATTATTCTTTGCATATGTGCATTGACTACCGGCAGTTGAACAAGGTCACCATTAAAAAACAAATATCCTCTTCCTAAAATCAATAATTTATTCTATCAACTTCAGGGTGCTCAGTGTTATTCCAAGATTGATCTCAGTTCAAGGTACCCTTAGCTTAAGGTTAAGAAACTTGATAATCTGAAAACCGCCTTCAAATTTCGCTATGGTTATTTCGAATTATGTGTCATGTCGTTCGGATTGACGAATGCACCAGCCGCTTTCATGGATCTTATGAATAAGGTTTTCAAGCCTTACTTAGCTTTTCGTCATTCTCTTCATTGATGATATCTTAGTCTATTCCCGTAGTGAGGTTGATCATATAAAACATCTTAGAATTGTATTGCGGACACTTCAGGCCCGCAAGCTCTATGTGAAATTTTCTAAGTGTGAATGTTGGCTAAAGTCAGTGGCATTTTAGGCCATGTGATTTCATGCGAAGGCGTCCAGGTTGATTTTCAGAAGATAGTCGTTGTTAAGAATTGGCCCAGACCCACTTCTTCTACAGAGATACAGAGTTTCTTGGGTCTGGTAGGCTATTACCGACACTTCGTAGAAGGTTTCTCTTCCATCTCAGCTCTTAGGGTTTTCAAGATAAACTCATCTCAAGGTTTCAAGGTTCAAGCTTTGGGTGTTTTCTTCAAAGAATAGATTTTTAATACAAGTATTGGAGCGAATAAGATATGTAGAGCTTCTATCTACGTGTGGGAAAATCATTGTTCTTCCTCACCCCACGTTCATGCATGAAACCATGAATTTCCATAACTTAGGATTTTTACTCCAAGTTCATGATAACACTAAACTACATATATCATGATATACCATGTTGTATTACTAATTCGTTATTGTGTTCTTGATAATTCATTATGGTTATTAGGAATCCGTACGTAATCCATGAAACCCATAACATTGAATTCCATGGGTTCTTAAATACATGTCACAAATTAATATCCTCAATTCCATGAAATTATATATGTTTTTATGTCTTTCACAAGTTATATTATATATTTATTTACATGCTTAAGTAAAATCATGAATCATGTTTACAAGTTATATTTCATGAAATTCATGGATTTACAAGTCAATTATATTAAAGGTCATGTTTTGGGAGTTGCACAGATTACCGTAAAGGCTCAAAAACACGAGCAAAAATGGTTGAAATACTGTTTGAAATAGAGTAAAACAACCCAAAATCCCATGAGCTAATCCAAAATCACCTACTCGCAGAACCAAGGGGTCTTTCTGTAGAAACCTCCATTAACAATCGTCGTTTTTATGGTTTTTCCGCTTCTCACATCTCTCACAAGAGGTTTTTGAAATCAGAAGATATCTTTATTTTCATTTTTTTATCAAGCTGTTGCAATTTAAAATTTTCTGGACGTTTTTCAGCAGCAAGCTACGATCTAACGACCCCATAACCTATGTTAGAGCGAAAACTCCAAAATCAAACGTTAGTTAGGGTTCCAACATTTCTCTAATAATAAGGTAAGCTTTCAAGTCGCCGCCCTTTAAATGAGCGGGCAGCCTGAAACTACATATGCCAACATAGGTTAAGGATCGCTCCACCCAAATGATGATACCTTCATGTCACCCCTTTATGGAATTATTGGATCCATCATGTCTCGTACCCCGACAAGGTATGGCTTAGCTGATCAGGCATAGATCAGACGTCAAGTTGACGTGTGATGGTTACATGTCGGTTATACTAATGCTCTCCCCACATATATACATATATACAAATTTTACACATGTTATTATACTTATGTTAGACCATGCTTATGTTCATTATTCAATTTCAATTTCATGTTCTTATTATATCACGTGCTTGCTTATTCTTTCAGTTTCTTTACAACCTGTACAATTCAAATGTACTAATGTCCCTTTGCCCGGGGCCTGCACTTCACGGTGCAGGTACTGAGTTTCAGGACGACGAATCTGCTCGTTAGGATTTACCTCAGCATCAGCTATTGGTGAGCCCCATTTCATTCGGGGTATTAGTCATTTATTTTACATGTCAGGTTTTATAGTAGAGGTATGTCATGTCTTGGTAAACCATTTTACAGTCAAACTCATGTTTAAGAGGTTTCTTAGACTAAACTAGACTAGCTTAGCATGTCATGTCAGTATTGATATTTCAGACTATTTATGTTTTTTAGATATTTTCGCAATATATTTTCAGTAGTATTTTACACGTTTTAAATCATTATTAGTGCATTTTTTATTCACATGTTGATTAGCAAGTCATATGGTTCTCTCGGTTACATGCAGTTAGGCACCGAGTGTCGTGTTTCACCTAGGCCATGGTTCAGGGCATTACACCTAGGGCTGGGAATATTTCGGCTCAAATCGAAAAAATTGATCGAACTGGATTTTTTTAAATTTTGGGTTTTTGGTTTGTTCTATCGGTTTCAGTTTTAATTTTTAGAAATTCAGTTTTCGATTTTATTAAAAAAATCGATTAAACTGAAAAACCGAAATTGTTGATATTTGAAGTTCTTGTTGATCTTGCTATAAATGAATATAAAAAAATAGTTCAACACTTCTACTGCAATCTCAACTAGCTCGTCATTCGGTCTTTTTCTTAAGCATTTATATGACATCTATCATCATCCTTTCCTCTTTGAATGTCATGGAATTTTTAGGGTTCAAATATTATAGATTGTTCGTCAAAATTTACTGGAGAACCACATTGTTGTATCATCAAAATTAATCAAGACGTTGAGAAATAACACTTCAATATAATGTAATTTGCTTTTAAATTTGTTTGTAAATGAACATGAATCAAATGATAAGTTGAGTGGGATTATGATAATGTGACTTTTTAAAATATGTTTATTTTCAAAAAATATATTAACTTCCAAATCACAGATATGATAATATCAAAACTGAAAAAACGAACCGAATTTCAAAAAAACGAACCAAACCGAATTAATTTTGGTTCGATTTCAGTTTTTACTTTTACCAAACTAAAAATCGAAAAACCGAACCGCACTGACGGAATGCCCACCCCTAGTTTTGCCCATATATAGTCCTACAGTTCATGGAACACACTCTTCTCTTTTCACGACGCAATAAGAAATATCGAGAGAACAGAAATAAAAGACGTATGACTGAATGAAAACTGGAAAAAGATTTGCTTGTTAAGATATAAAAAGTAGAATGTTCTCGTACAATTACCAAACATCATAGACCAAGGAAATCAGGAGTGGACCAAACCATTATCCCTGGTAAAGTTTGATGAAATACTAAAAGCACCACAAAAACACCAAAAGCTTCTAGGTTAGCTTCTTGAAGACGAGGAATATGCTGAATGAAAGAAGACCACTTAAAGAAGAGTATCTCAAAAGAATTAGCAAAAATTTTCTATTGAAAATGACGACAACATTGATCAGGAAAAAGTCTGTACAATATGGATGAAGAAGCTAGAAGCGTGTTATCAGATTATAATTTTTTATCAACATTCTCTATAAGTGTATCTACTTAGTGGTTTCCACGTCTGAGGACTGAAAAGAATCCTCCAGATGAAGTCTCCTTCTCCTTGCGACGATCATCTTCATCTGCAACCTGTCCCATATAAAGCGTTAATAGAATGCTAATGTTTAACCACATGAGAAGTTGGGGACTTTTGAAGTATTAAAAGCAAAGCAGTAATAAATACCGCTGTATGACGATTACACAACTGTAGCAACAAAGAAGAGAAGGAAAGCGATTTTGGAATTTGGATGCTCAAGATTGGACGAGAAGAATCCCAACTTAACCACTCATTACAAATTCGCATTATGGGTGTCAAACCTTGTTGAACTTCATGAAAAGCTACCATTCTTTTTGCAAACTTGATTTTTGGCAAACAAAAAGAGACTAGTCCCTTCAGCTACCTCTATGTATTGGAAAAACTTGACTAAAAGATGTATGGTTTCTCTAGGTGAATCGATCCACGTCTAATTTATCAATCATTTGTGTTGTATGTATGCTAAATTTTTCGCTGGAGCAACAATAAAGATTGAATTGATTGGGTAATGTACAAGAAAATAACACATACCTCTTTTGCCACTTGCTGCAATATCTCTATTATTTCAGGAAAATCAGGTCTTGATGTTGGATCTCGTTGCCAGCATTTCTCCAGTAACTCAGCAAGTTTTGGATGAGTCTGTTTGGGAATAGTTGGTCGCAAACCCTGAAATCCATTAGAAAAAAACTACCATCATATATGTATTTTCTTTAATATGTGTCTGCATGCTTGTGTAGGCACAAGTAATATACATTCAACCATCAAGGTCACATTTTTGATAATATATCATACCTTCTGGACCACTCCAATGGCAGCTTGTAGTGGGGTCAAGTACTCGTATGGAAGCTGATAGTCAAATAAAGAGATAAATACAACCAAACAACACAAACAGCAAAAAGTAACTAAATATCAAAATTTAACAACCACAGATAAATACCTTTCCAGTCATCAATTCCCATAACACAACCCCAAAACTGAAAATATCTGCTTTGTGATCATATGGCTTGTGTTCTATAACCTTCAAGACCAAAAATCTGTTATAAGCAAATGCAGGTAAAGTAACTACTATAAAAATTGGGCAAACAAAATCTTCAGACTTAGAAAATAGTTAAATCGTCTTCTCCCTCCAATTTTATGCCCTGAGCTTATTTTGGAACCCAAAATGGGGCTTAAATATACAGGGATGTTGGGCTCTGTTCTAAGATATGGAAGTCTCACCTCCCAATACCAGGCTTCTAATTAATCCTTTCCCCATCTGTTTATGCAAAGACCCAGAGCTCTAGAGAATAAACCTACGTCTATTTAAGTTGTGGAGATTCTTTGAAAAAAGCTATTTTGCACTACCCTGTAGCTATGTTGGTGGGAGATAACGAGTACCCGGTGGAATTAGTCGAGGTGCACGCAAGCTGGCCCTGACACCACGGTTATCAAAAAGAGAGATATTTTACAAAAAAGTCTACAGGCTGATAGAAGAAGTGGTTTAACTGACCCTATAACCCACCAAAAAAAAATCTTATTCTTTTTGAAAAAATACATGGTGGTATTTGGTCTACTTCTCAAATAGATGTCATGCTTGGTTTTTGGTATTGACCCCACTTTTGGCCTAAAAGAATGATTATGCACGTATTTTCTTTTGTGTAGAGCAAAGAAACTTAACAAAGACCTTAAGAAAATGAAAGAAAACCTTCATTATTAGGTCTATAGGCTTTTACCTCTCTTGATAAAATTCATCGAGGTTGACAAACTATAGATGTACAAGAATTCAATGGAGGAGGATTATTGAAAAATCCTGTACTAGATTAAGGGAAGATTGTTGCTGGGTTAATGAAACAGTTGTTGCATAAATTGGATTACACACAGTTACTGGAGAATATTCTACAAGGATATGAGTGCTGAAACTCCTAAAATATAATATATACAAATTGAATCATAAAAATTAGTTGAAGCGACAGTTACGCTAAAACTAAAAGTCTAATTTGTTTCCTTAAGAATCTGACCTTTCCCTTAGAAGCAAATACCAGCCTAACGCTAGGTTAGAGGTGTTCGGTCACAATCCAACACACTATGGCATCACTATCGGCTTTTCAACCGAGTACGATGACCAATTTTGGGAATCAATAGTTCCTCTCTCTCTCTATCTCTATCTATCTATCTATCTATCTATCTATCTTTGTCTCCCTCCCTCCCTCCCTTCCCTTCCCTCCCTTCCCTTCTGCCTTTCCTCTTATAACATCACCTTCTTTGGGTGAGATCTAATATGCACACTGTTAAACTTAGATCTGCATCAAAATCTGCCCTCTTACAGCTCACTTCTTACTCAATGTTCAATGCTAGCTTAGGTAGATGTAAGACCAAATATACTATTGACATTAATGTTGATGACCAAAGCACATACCTCAGGGGCCATCCATCTATAAGTCCCAGTCTCCGCCGTCATGACGCCAGTCTGCGCCTTCACTCTGGCAACACCAAAATCAGCCACTTTAACAACCTGAAATAATAGAGTACTGGGTAAAACTTGATATGAAACAGAATATGTTGTGTTAGCATAGCGGCTAAGATGAAACTAGAAAAAAAAACTGATAATTTATGAAAGGACATCAGAAAACCAAAGCTGATGAGAAGATTTGATAGTTTACTATTACATGGTTTTGCCGAGCTCATTTAGGTCCCCTTGGAGTTGGAAAAGGGACACGATGCATATAATTTCCAAGAAATTTAGAAAATAAAACCTTTTATGCTATAACTAGGAAAACAGAACAGGCTGGAGAGCGCGAACAGCTGAAAATCCAACTTTTACGCTCAAATTTTACCAACTGATTTCAAAAGATTAAGGGATGAACTAATTAAGAATCCAAGAAAAGGTACTAATTCTACAACCAGACAAACCATGCCAGAAACTTAGAATATTTGGTTAGTCCAAGCAAATTCACCAAAGAGTTTAACTCTACTCGAACTGTACTCACAAAATTTGATGAAAACTAAAAGAATTGAAAGGAAAAAGTAACACCCTAAATCCACTTAGCACACTTTAATACTCCAGTCTTAGAATAGGACTGTAGAGAAAGGTAGAGCTGTTGTAAAGTATCAGAAGAGGTAACTGAAAGTAAACATCAAATCATAGCTTGTCAACCTCTTCGAACCTTCCAATTTTTTTCACTAAAGGAGGTTCAGAGTGTAAAGATTTCGATTGCTTTGTCACATTCAGTTTTTCCATGTGTTGTATGTATATTATGAATTACTCCCTCTGTCCCAATTTATGTGACATTCTTTCCTTTTTGGTCAATCCCAAAAGGAACGACACCTTTCTATATTTAGTAACAATTTAACTTTAAACTTCTCATTTTACCCTCAAATATATTTCTAACATGCAGTTCTGTCTATCCCATGAACTTGAAATTTCATGATAAAGATCAAACTAAAAGATGATTTTCTTGCTAAGTTCTCATATATTATGTTCACAACCAAAGCATGAAATTTCCATGGAAACCCCAAAACTCAAACATTATCTTTCTTGTATATCTACTTTGGATATGTCCCAAGTTCAAGAAGCTCATCAATAAGATGAACACAATTTCAATTAGTAAAAGATTCAAAGATAAAACATTATTAAAATAACATTAGAGATACTTTTTTCCCTAAAAGTCCAATTAATTATGGGGTGACATCTCCGATGGCTATCCAATATGCAATGGAATAACTAATCCTTTGGACTATGAGGTTGTCTCCTTCAGTATCGGCAGTCGAATATAATTTGAAATATAACTTACTAAAGCAAGACACAATCTCATAATCAGTTATCATGATAAATATTGGACTGGTACACATTATGTGATGGATCAATCTAATATACAGATTGACAGCTCAAAACATCTACTAATACCATAGACAACAAACATTTACACTATTGTGCTTAATGAGAAAATATCTTACTTCATTTTCATCCATCAGTAGATTGGCAGCCTTCAAGTCTCTGTGTATGATGTTATTCTGATGCAAGTAATTCATTCCTTTTGATACATCAATTGCTACTTTGAGCAAAGTAGGAAATTTAAAACTGCCCTTTTGTTTGTGTAAATAGTCATATACACTTCCTCCACACATGTACTCTAACAGTTAAGCAAATAAAAGTAAAATCATTAGTAAGAAAAGTCATTTGGAGAAGACAACCACACTTTCAAAATAAAATATGCTGCTGCAGCTTAAATTTCCCTGATTAAGCTATTTATATACCTGTCACTATACACAAGTTTGGAGGCCTAGTACATGCCCCTATGAATTGCACAACATTCTTATGACGGACTTTTCTGCAAGCACAGGAAAAATGAAGTCTCAGAAATTAAATCTTGAAATTATATATAGTCCTTTCCTAACTAACACATCCAATTGCACTAAGCATGGAAAATAGAATGAAGTGTCAGAGAAATTAAATCTTGAAATAGTATCTAGTCCTTGCCTACCCAACACACCCAATTGCATCCAAGAATGTAAAATAGAACAAATGCATAGAAAAAGAGAGAATCTTTGGCTGATTGATTAGGGATGATAGCAATGGCAATCTAAAGTATTACTGAAACACGGTGACTCTTCAGATGTGAGCAATTTATTGTTCCTTTAAGCTACTCTTTCCTAAAGCAAAAGAAGGGAACATACACAATCTTTCCTAAAATATCAGTAAGATGGAAACATATGCATGTCAGCATATGTACATGCAGCAGTTAAAAGTAGAAGGAAACAATGAGCACCTGCTCTCACCCAATATAGAAATAAAAGCAGTTCTCCCAACATTATTGCAACAACACAAATCTTGCTCCTTCACAAGATACAAAAGTAATCTCAGGACAAAATTAAACTCGAGACAGAAAGGATATTGGTAACTAAGAATTAAGATGTCAAATCATAATAAGCTGAGCACATAGAAAGAAGTCGAGGTTTATCTAAAACAGCCATAACCTCCACAGGTACTATGCTATCCAACAAACCTCATGATATAAACTTCTTGGGCAAACTCCTTTTGCAATTCTGTGTTCAAGCGCTCAGATTTGAGGATCTTAATAGCTACTTCCTGACTGCAGTATGTACCTTTGTATCTGAAACAATCAGATAACTAATTAAGTTACTTTGAAACCAAAAATGAACCAGAAATATGAGTTAGTGCAGGACAAACTTACAAGTCACCATATGAACCAGAAGCAATCTTGTTGCCGAATTTTAGAAGCTGATGATCAATTTCCCAGACATCAATGCCGTCACAAGGTATTGTCACGGGATCAAGTTCACATTTGATCACTGTTTTGGTCTCCTTTCTAAAAGATTCTGATGGACTTTGACTAGGTGAAGATTTCTGCATTGCATTACTCTGGTAAGTAATAATAATATATGACCAAACAAAATAACTAGTGAAACTTATATTTCTCAAAAAATGGAAACAAAATAGTTCTGAGTAACTGCAGAATTTCATCATGAGTAAAAACAAATAACAAATCTATTCATTCTGCAGGCAAGTGTTTTTATTATAATTTCAGTTTTTCCAGGCATGTAAATTTAAGCTTCAGAATTTTGGTGTTTTGGGAGATGGGTACCGCATTTATGAATTTTCAACATTTCGGAATTTTCATTTTAACAATGAAACTTAACCAGATGAGCAGCCATCGGAATGAATCCAGAGCAAAACAATAAGACCTGAGGATGTGTGTTATATGCCTATAATAGTGTAAGGATCGATGCCCTGAAGTAGAAATTGTAGGTTACAGAAGCATAACTGCATGGTTGACACATCATTTCTTGCAAACAACTGAACAAGACATAGCTAATTCAGCCGATAATTTTTGTTTTGATAAGGTGAACGTTAATTCGGTTGATAATTGTTGAGAAAGTGGATCTTGGGTCTGACCAACCACATGAGTGAGGATTTCCTAAGACCAGGAAACAACTCATATCCTCAACCAATGTGAGATTTAACACCCCCAGCACGCTTACCCTTGACAACTGAAATGTGGATAACATAACATGAGGGCCTAATATTGCAAATAGGGATGAGTCTGGCTCTAATACACTGTTAAGAAAACGGATTGTGGGCCTAAGTCAACCCCAAAAGTTAGTTCATGAGGCGAGAATTGTTCAAACTAGATAAGGAGACAACTCACTCCTCAACCACTGCTGGAGCAGCCCGACAATCTAACAATAATAGCTTGTTTCCCCATTGACAGGATCTCAAGGGGCCATCAAGGAACTGAGAGCTTGGACACAAACATAACATTGAACCTAATAAATGTGACGACACCAACACTATGCTAGACCATTTCAATTACTCCATGTTTTAGAGGAACTATTATAGGGGCACTCAAATTAGCTACACCTTTTCACAAAATTTAGTAGATTTATGATGAGCTTCATGTCTATGAATGAGAAGAGAACCCAATTTATTAGTTTATAGTATTTCCTACTAATGCAGGTGGAAACTTAAATATATAAGCACATAAATTAGCATAGGACTTCAAAAGCTTGACCCAACAAAAAGACCTCATCTGACCACTATTAGGAACAAATCTGACCATAAACTAAAAAAGAACCCCATTAATAAAACAGTTTTGATAAATCTAGAATTTGATGAAATCATTCTGATTGCTATATACATATTCTAGTTTTGAAGCGTCATCATTAAGGATTTTCCAGAAAATTGGCTAGCTTAACTTGGGTAGGCAAAATAAGGAGATACCTCAATCATCATCAGAATTTCCCTTTTCAGCGCCATTTGAAGCTGCTCAATTTCCTGACAAGAAACCTCCAGAAATGAGACCACAGGAAAACAAGCATCCCTCAGCATCCTTACCTTTAATTGAGTGATAGAGGCATTTGAAATAAGCATCACACCACTTATTCTCTCTTTTCTTTAGAAAGGTAATAATGGCCGCTTATTCACTCTTTTTGGAAAGATAGATACTAATTTATGCACAAACATGGAAATACAACATTGAATATTTCTTAAGCAAGCAACTACACAAAGTGCCCCATTTCCATGAGCCAGTGAAAGGCTCTTTGTGGACAAGTACTTCCTTCTCCCTATTATTCTGTAACAAATTTTCAACCTCCCTTCCGGAATTAAGAGCAATTCTCACTTTAGAGATGGAAGATGAAAAGTTACCAAAATTCGTTTTCCCAACTAATAACATGAAACAACTGCATAACTTCTGTTAGAGAGATATATCTACTTCATACCCAGGAAAGGACAGAATAAAAAGCTAAATAGAGGTAAAAGATGTTTCATTATCATGTTCTTTGTATATGTGAAAATATATAATAGGACCTTGAGCTAAGAGCGGATCCAAGTGAAATTTTGCAACATAAAAACAAAGAGGTAATGGCTGAAAATATACCTCATAGGGCCAACCATCAACAACAAAAACATCTAGGGAGTAGCCATCAACAGAGGAAAATACATGTGCTTCCTGGATGTTCAGCCCAAGCTCGGCTAGTAATGAAGTTAACTGTCACACATTGAAGGGATTCATTAATAATTCACAGTTTTTAAATTTTAAGAATATGTGAACTAATATAAGCTGCAGACTTTGTAGTTCGGAAAATAAATCCCTTCTAACAGTACCACACCACAATCCAAAAAGAACAGGCAGGCTATTATAGATTATTGCGTCCCAAAAACCAAGTTTGTTGTGTCATCTATGGTTCTTGAAACCTCAGGACATAAAGCCAAAGTAGTCCCTTACTTTTAAGGATGTCAACACTCCGGATAGGCGGAAGGATCTTTGTCCATTCCCAACTTCCTTTGAATCCACATCAGAACCATTTAACATTATTCGAGTATTTCAAAGAGAATTTTCTACATTTTGTATTTCAACGTTAATTTCAGCAAGTCGCTAGGGAATATCGAGAATTTGAGCAGGGAGGACCATGGCTTCTCAATATACACTGGTAGAACCCCCTTCCCCCAAAAAACCCAACCAAGAAAAGGAATCATTAAGATTCAGAAATAATTAAAACTACACATGTATTGGTAGACATTGGTTTTAATCATAGAAACGTGAGCAGTCTTTAACTGTCAAATCCAATTCTCACTTTTGTCCCACCTCTATACTAGCATGAGTGTACATTTCTATCAAGCAAACTAGTATAGCGTTGACTAGTATATCAAACAACAAAGCACATCCAACTACCTGGCTTAGGAGTTTTGGCTTGTCATCGGTTGAAAACGTAATTTCATGCATGGGCCTGTCATAATTATGTACCATGTTTAGTAGTGAGCTCCAAAATATATGCAGAAAAGGGAATAGAATTGAAATGCTTTCCACCTTGATAAAACTAATATAATCATAATTTTCAAATGAGTTATAGTCATGTGTACGCATTCCAGTGATGAGTTAAAAACACAGATTTGGCCAAACAATGAGAATGATCACAGCAATAAAGTGGGGACAGAATATCCCAAGCTTTTTGCGGGTGTCCTCTATGCATCATCATCATGTTATAGGGATAAGGTAGTTCAGGACATAAACTAAGACAACAAATTTAAATCTCAAGATTGCATACCGTAACATATTTCCACAAGTAACAGTAACATCCTCATCTTGAACTTCAGATTTGCTAGCTTCAAGCGCAAGTGCTTCGAGATTAGGGGAAGAACCAAATGCAGGTAGAGGAAGGACACTACACATTAAGATGGAGGGAACATTTTAGCATAATCAAATGACTAAGGTCATACTGAAGGAATACTTGAAGGATGCAACAAAACATCAAATAAACAGTACCAAAAGACAGTAATATGTCCTATGGGAAACAATATTTTCAGGTACCTTCGGCTAATTTCCTTGTTTGCAGAGTTAAATGGAACAGCATCCGTTGAGCTCCCATCAGGAACAGGAGTAACCTGCATAATGCCACGTTTGATTCAACACGCAACTACGACGAGTAGCTTAAGTTAGAAATGAATAAAATAACAAGGCGAACAGAAGATTAAAAAAGCATGCAATTGGTGTTGTCTCAGAGTAACCAGTTAGAATGAATTTTAAAAATGAAATTATGAGAAACTTGAGACTTCACTGGATGCAAATAAAACATAAATTGAAGGTGTAAAGGTGAAAGAAGATGATAAAATCTAATTCAATGAAATGTGTGATAAAGTATACCTTTCCAGCTGCAGATGTTTTACCTTACAAACTCGATCATTACATATTCCTACATAGCATGTGTGCACTTATGATAACAGTATGCTAACAGCTGAGCTACTAATATTCCATTAGTCTAGAAAAATGAACATTTTACTGGCCATTAATTTGGAACCACACTGAAACCAAGGTTCTATCCTGTAAAAGGAACTAACCTGCACCAGTCGGACATCAAAGGCAGGTCTATTAGCTGGATCATGTGCTTGATGTAGTAACCGCTTGTGCGTAAGTACATCTTCTGCGCTTTCAACGTTCACATCTAACGCATACCTTAAATGCAGAAACAAATTATTCAATAAATCAATCAAAAAAATGCAGCATCTTAATTTCCTAAGGTACTCAACAACTTGCAAATTCCTATAAATGTATCTGTAAACCAGAAGAATTATCACCAAAAGCAAATTGACATGCTTCATCGAACGCTTATCTCGATTCTGAAAGAAAACGAGAATATATAACCTCAAAATATTAACCGGATAATTGTCATATGAATATCAAAATATCAACCAAAACTAACAAATCTCATCAGGCATAACCGCACCGTAATTGACTTAATTCCAAATAAATACAGATACATTACCTATCATATGTTAATAACACCTCAAAATATTAACCTAATAACTATGATACGATTATTGAAAGTATCAACAAAAACAAACAAATCTCTCCAGGCATAACCGCACCGCAATTAACTCAATTCCAAACAAATACAGATACATTATATGTTAATAACACCTCAACGAACAAATCTGATCAGGCATAACCGCCCCGAAATTGACTTAATTCGAAATAAACAAAAATGTAGAAGGAGTATATATACCGAGTAGGAAGGCGATTGAAGTGAGCCCAAAGCTCATCATCGAAGCCAGGTTGTTGAGCCTCAACGTTATTAGATTGTTTAAGTCTACGAAGAACCTCATTATAAACCTCCAACTTTTTCCTGTGTTGACGACTATTCGTCGGCGACGAATCCACCACTCTACTACCACAACTCTCGTTATCCTCCATCACCATTCTAGAAACTTCTATTCGGATTAACAATAAATAATGTACTGAGCTCTAATTACCGTAGGAAAGAATGAAATGGCAATTCATAATTTTCTTAATTAGCTGTTTGGGATTTATACTTAACTCTAAGAGACATGAGTGAATAAAGCAATAAGAAAAAATTAGTGGCTACTTTGTTGAGTATACTATAAATAAGAAGGGGTCAAGCTGCCGCATCACACCAAAAGTGTAACATCCCTTCAGTGCCAGTAATTGCCGCTTCTTATTTTCAAAACGGCCCCATCAATTACATCTACTAAAATTAAAATGTACACTCATCACTAGTATAAAGATCCAATCCCAAAAACTAGTTCGTAAGGTGAAAATTATCCTAACTCATTTCATATGTCATGTGGAACTATTAACACTAAATAATTATGTTTTGTTCATTATATTAAAAATAAATATTCATTTTTATTTGTGCAGTTTGAAAACCAAGACATAAATTTATCCTTATTATTAATTATAATCACTTCGCAAGGTATTTTCCAAAATATTGAAAATTTATTATATTTAAAAATAATATAATAAATTTATTATTTTATTAATTATTTCTTAAGAAATGTGTCAAATCAAATATGAATATGTAAAAATGAAAGGAGATAGTAATTTATAACTTAATCATAATTGATCTAAATAGTGAATAAACTTTTTATTCAATTTTATCAAGTCAACAGTGACCAAAATCATCCTTAGGCGGTTTAGGTCCAATAAATCCTCTTCGGGGGCGGATACGCATTGGCATATTTAAGTAGAGGGGTATAGATTCGCATGAACCCGTATTTTCTTTATAGATTATGCATGTCAGTGTTATATTTGTAAAAACTAAAATTTCATGAGTGATCATTCAAATATTAATCTATTGCTAGAAAGTCATTATCTTTTATTTTATCACATAAAAGTCAGCCAAGTATATAGTCACCTGTTCATTTAAAAATCACTCTCATCAAAGGGAGTATACAGGACATAATGGTCATTTTGAGAACATGGGTATTAGATATGTTGGTGATTGACTCTAGGTCAAGTGGGAGATTGAAAGTATATGTATGTTAGACAGCAAATACGTACTTTATACACATTTGTATTTATATTAATAATTATTAATATTATGGCAATTATGCATTTGTTGAATTATTAGTTGATTGTTTATAATATTCTATAAATGCACTCCTAGAGGTTATGTGTTTATTAATGATGTGAGAATTAATGTTATAACGTAACTCTTAAATTACCTCGATTAATGATCATCGAAATTGAGATATTGATGATATGTGATATGTCAACATGTGGTCTGCATCATATCCTTTGGTGATGTAGTATGTCTCACTTGCTACGAGTTATGGCAACTCGTGATAGACACATGAATACTTGTTGAAGTATTGGTATACCCTGCTGATGCACTATTTGTTATATGTCTATAATGTCATCGGCATGTGGGAGATAGAAGTCCTTAGACTTGAGGTCAATATCACCTTATTTACGGAGTAATGTACTTTGATCCTGTCCTAAGCTCAAATGCCTTATAGGTTGAGACGGCTTGTTTTGGGTACATTGCGAAGTAGATTGAATGTGGTATGTGAGCCAAGATTAGAATTCATTCCTTGAATACATATTCGAGTGAACACTCAGATACACATGTGGTATTAGGTTGACTAAGTCATTGACCAATGCAATGGACATGTCTGTGATATGGTCCCGTTGTCAACTAATATAGATGAGTTATAATGATCAAGCCAATTGAATAGACACTTGACAGATCCTAAGCTTGATTGAGTGTGTTACGAATGAAAGGATTTTATCTTCCCACATAGAGGTTCAGTTCACATATTTTGTGTAGTTAAACTTTACATATTGGGTTCGTCTTCCGGTGCAGTCTAGGAGTTCCGTGAATATCCTAATGTAATTAGTGACAGTATGTAAAGGCCTGAAGGGTAACACTAAGTCAAATGTTCCATCGATTGAAGGATATAATTAGAAGAAGATTATACTTATATGTTCGGTTGATGACCAGGACATTAAAATGGGAAAAGACTGAAAAATAGGACAGGACCGCGGTGCCAAGAACACTGGGCAGCACCGCGGTGCCTCTTTAGTGGGACCGCGGTGCCTGTACGGATTCTGGCAGTCCGAATTTTGTCAATCTGATTTTCTGCTGGGCCCAACCCACGGAAACCCTAAGCCTCTATTTTGCAATTATAAATAGAAGGCTTACCTCTCATTCCAATACACACAAAACATAAGAGAGGTCAATCTCTTCTAAAGCTCTGTCAGAATCCCTAGCATTCCTGACATAGCATTTTACATCAAAGTTTTCCAAAACTTACAAATCGAGGGATTTTTGCGTGTGCACTCTCGGACTACACAAAGATCTAGAAGATTCAACTGCTTGGCTGATTGCTGCATAATGTAAGTCTTCTATTGAGGTATTACATTATACTTTGTGTTTGTATTTTCATTACTTATCATACTATAGTTTGACTGCCGTCGGGTTTGAAACATAAATTTTTAAATTCCGCTGTGTGTACGAACGATGACTAAACTCCTACAGTGGTATCAAAGTCTGGGTTGTTTCGTATGATTTATAATGATATTAATGATAATATGGGTTGAATTTGTTTAGATCTATATTTTATGTGTTTAAAAGCTTTAAAACCCTAAATCTTTAGAACACATAATCCTTGTGCCCAGATCTGTTAATACAATAATGTATTCGAATAAGTCGATCCAATAAATAAATCTTCTAAGTTGATATGCGTTACTGGCTTAAAGCATGGTGCATTGAAACGAAGAACGAGAAGAAAATTAGATTTGATGGTCGATGAACATGTTGTTTTAATGGTGATGGTAATACAAGTGATATATCTGAAAGATCTGGCCCTAAATCAGTTTTAGGGGTTCAGAAATTTCGAATTTTGTGATTCTGAAGGAGAGGCACCGCGGTTTCATGATGGAGCACCGCGGTGCCTGCTAGGGTTTAGTGGCGGCACCGGAATTCCACAATGGAACACCGCGGTCCTGTTCATGGGAGTCGCGATGTTGTTCATCCAGAAGCTTAAAATTAATTTTTCGGACTCACTGCCTTCGAGGCACCGCGGTGCCTGTGATGGTAATTATGGATCCACGGTCCCACAGTTAAGGACTGCGATGCAAATTAGTTTCTACGAATCCGATGCTTACGCACCGATGCGGTGCCACCAATTGAATCAGCGATTGCCGGCGAATTTTAAAAAAAATATCGAAAATCAGAAACAGAGACTTAAAAGTTTCAGATTCTGAATCTGAAGTTTTAAAAGTTTTAGTTTCTGAAAACAGGTTTTAAAATCGAACAAATTTGGTCCTTTCGGGAAAATCTGCAATTAAAGAAAGTTTTCTAAAAGTTTATTTTAGGTTCTGAAAATTGCAAACAGGTCCCTGAAGTTTGAAAATATTTTCTGAAGTTTAGAATTGCATTTTTATGAATTTATAAGGGTTCAGAATTGAATTTTAAATTTTTAAGGGACTAAAGTGTAAATTATGAAAATTTTACAGAATCCCCGAAAATCAGAATTTTAAAATCAAAAAATGTTTAGGGACTGTTTGGCATTTACATAGATTATAGAGTTTAGACAAATAGATTCATAGGTATCATTAATAATATATTATTAAATAATATACAAATGTGCTAAGTGTTAAATGTGATACATTTAATTATTAGCATAGCGTCCGCAATTATTGTTTGGGTAGGCGACGCTCAGTAATTGTTTAATTTCAAATGACCGCTATAACTGTCTAGGTAGACGGCGTCAATATGTGATCAATACCATCTTTTATCATGCCTATTGGTTTGATGGTTTCCCATATAATTGTGTTTAGAAATTGCATGATAAGATGTCATATGATGTATGGCTTGATTGTTGATCTTGAATGAATCCCCGAAAATTGAAAATATTCCCCAAATATTAAATACAAGTCTAATTATAACGCGTCGTCCATTATAATTGTTAGGGTGCTAAGTCCTTTTCGGCGATACAAGTATTTATGCCAAAATATTTGCTCTAAGTCTAAGAGGATCAAGGCCCTTTCATAGATGTGTTAAAATGAAAGTAGATAATAAACTTTTGTAGGTATTTACACCAAAGTGTTTGCTTGCAAGGGCTAAGTTTACTTAGGCATTTAAACGCAGTCGTGTAATGGGGTTGACTTGTTTAGATAAATCTTGGCGCCAAAGTGTCGGACTAGTCTAAAGACGTAATATTAAAATGAAAGATATTTAATCAAACCAAGAGTTGTAGAGTCACTTTACAATTGGTTGAGAACCTACCAAAGTGTGCTATTGAAGTTATCAGCCAAAGCAAACGTGGATGTAGCATATATTTGGATCTTGGCCAATTGTGACCTTTATATTGATTTAGGTCTGTATTCTACCTTGGGGTCGTAGAAGTATGCAAAATAGTGGGAGCTAATTTAAAAACAAAAGACCATGTTAAAATTAGCAAAATTATGAATGTGTATAAATTATTGGAAGAATGAATTATTAATTGCATTTTTCCTATTCTATCTATTATTTTCAGATCTTCAGAAATGTCAAACTTTTCGTTGAAAATGCTCATGGAGTCAAACAGACTCACCGGACCTAATTTCATTGACTGGCTAAGAAATGTTAGAATTATTCTAAGACAGGAAGAAATTGAGTATACATTGGACAATGTGTTCCCCATCGCTCCAGCGGAGGACTCTGCAGAGTATGCAACTTTTGATCAGGTTGCATACAAGAAACATTATAAGGATGTTACCTCTGCTCAATGCCTGATGTTGTCTTCTATGTCTCCGGCACTGCAAAGACAACATGAAACAATGGGGCCTAACGAAATGTTAGCCCATTTGAGGAGTCTCTATGAAACGCAGTCTCAACCAATGGAGTATGACCTGCTAATAGAACTCTTCAAGTGTATGCTAAATGAAGGGGGCCAAGTTTCACCTCATGTGTTGAGGATGATTGAGTTGATTGAGAGGTTAGCAGCCATTGATGTAAAGTTTCAAGACAGAGTCTCCATCACCCTCATCCTGCATTCACTTCCTAGGTCGTTTGAGAGTTTCATTGTTAATTATAATATGAATGGAACTAAAGCGACATTGTCGGAGTTACATAATATGTTGAAAACTTTTGAATCTTCGACCTCAAAGACCAAGCCTATTCTGATGGTTGGCTCCTCTAGTCGCCCTAAACCGAAAGGTAAGGGACAACAGAAATGGAAGGGCAAAGTTGTTGCTCCGGCAGCAGCAATGAAGCCCAAGGGAGGGGCGAAGAAGAAGAAGAAATTGTCGACATCGGATGTTTGCATGAATTGCAACAGGAAGAGGCATTGGAGAAATGATTGCACTGCTCCAGGAGGAGGAATGACACCAGGTGCTACAGCCTCTAATGGACAATGTATGTTTGTAATTGAAAGTAATCTATCTATAAATGATTCTCACTCCTGGGTACTTGATACCGCTTGTGGCTCACACATTTGTACAAATGTGCAGGGGCTAACTGATAGCAGGAATGTCGGCCTCGCGAGGTGGACTTGCGCGTCGGAAATGGAGCACGAGTTGTTGTTGAGCGCGTGAGAACGTATATGATAGATTTACCTTTTGGCAAAGTTTTAATGTTGAACAATTGTTTTTATGTTCCTTTTTTGACAAGGAATATTATTTTCATTCTTGTACTTGATTCAGAGGGTTTTCCTCAAACACGTCTAATGGCAATATGGTTTTGACTTTAGATAATGTTGTGTATGAAATTGTGCCTCTTGTGAATGGATTATATACATTAAACTGCCGCAGGGAAATTTTCAATGTACAAAATAAAAGGGCTAAGTTAAATGAAAGAAATTCTGCCTACTTGTGGCATTGCAGACTTGGTCATATCAATCAAACGAGGATAGAACGGTTGAGGAAATTAAATTACCTCGAACCATTTGACTTACAATCTTATGGTAACTGTAAATCCTGTTTGAAAGGTAAGATGACCATTAAACCCCTTTCTGGAAAGGGGATCCGTGCCAAGGAGGTGCTTGAGTTGGTACATACAGATGTATGTGGACCATTTTCGACTCAAGCTAGAGAAGGTTTCTCTTACTTCATTACTTTCACAGACGACTTATCAAGGTTTGGATACGTGTATCTTATGAGACACAAATCTGAGGCTTTTGAGAAGTTTAAGGAGTTTAAGTGTGAAGTTGAGAAGCAACTCTAAAAAAGTATCAAGACTCTTCGATCTGATCGTGGGGGTGAATACTTAAGTAAAGAATTTCTTAACTACTTAAAGCTTCATGGAGTTCATTCCAAATGGACACCTCCTGGAACACCACAAATGAATGGTGTTGCCGAGAGGAGAAATCGAACCTTACTTGATATGGTTCGTTCCATGATGAGCTTTTCAGCTCTTCCTACATACCTTTGGGGATACGCTATATTGACCTCAATATATGTTCTGAACAGAGTTCTATCTAAATCAGTCGAAAAGACACCATATGAGGTATGGTGTGGCAAAAAGCCATCACTTAGACACATGAGGCCTTGGGGGTGTCCTGCATATGTCAAGAAGTTGATGACTGATAAATTGGAATCTAAGAGTGAGAAATGTTACTTTGTTGGGTATCCAAAGGGAACTAAGGGATACTATTTCTATCTTCATGGAGAACATAAGATATTTGTTTCTGGGAACGCAACTTTCCTTGAAGATGAATATGTCTACAAGGATGAGAGTTGCACATAGATAGAACTTGAAGAAATTTAAGAACAAAGTAACATAGAGGTTGAAAACTTGCCAAGTGAACAAGGCAATGATTCAGTCGGAGCTATTGTCGAAGATTGGGTATTTAGGGTACCCCCTTCGGCCAGTGGAAGTGTTCCGATGAGTAATGCAGAAATGCAAGATCTTCCGGCACAGGCCTTGGGAGCAAGTGCACCAGTTGCATTTCCTCCCATTCAGGAAAGACATGAAAATGATATTCCTGAAAGCTCTAATATTGGTGGATCGACCCGCGCACAAGAACCTACTCACAGTCAGAACATATCTGTAACTGAAATGCAAGACAATCAACTTCGTAGGTCTACTAGATCTCATCGTCCTCCGGAAAGACTAAATCTACTTGTGGAAACACAAAATGAACTAGATATTCCAGATGATGACGAGCCTAGAACCTATAACAAAGCAATGCTATATATTGATTCGAAGAGATGGAAAGAAGCCATGAAATCCGAAATGGAATCTATGTATATCAATCAGGTGTGGAACTTGGTTGATTTGCCAAATGGGGTTAAATCCATAGGATGCAAATGGGTCTTCAAGAAGAAGATTGATGCATCTGGCAAGGTTCAGACTTATAAAGCTAGACTAGTGGCTAAAGGTTTTATTCAGCGTCCTGGTGTGGATTATGATTAAACTTTTTCACTGGTGGCTAAGATAAAGTCTATTCGGATTTTGCTTGCGATAGCTGCACATTATGATTATGACATTTGGCAGATGGACGTCAAAACTGCATTCCTCTATGATAATCTAATTGAGGAAGTGTATATGAAACAACCCGAGGATTTTTCATGTGAGTCCAGACCAAATGTTGTGTGCAGGCTACAAAAGTCCATTTATGGACTTAAGCAAGCCTCTAGGAGTTGGAACATTTGTTTTGACAATGCAATCAAATCTTTTGATTTTGTCAGAAGCAAAAAAGATCATTGTGTTTATTTCAAACTCAAGAATGAGAGTATTGTCTTCATTATTATATATGTTGATGACATATTGATAATGGGAGATAAGACCCTCATGCAGTCAGTTAAGGATTGGTTGTCCAAGACCTTCATGATGAAGGATTTAGGTGAAGCCTGCTACATTCTGGGAATTAGGATCTATAGAGATAGACCTAATAGATTGTTTGGGCTGTCACAGTCAGTCCACATAGACAAAGTGCTTAGACGCTTTTCAATGAAGAATTCCAAGAAAGGCGGTCTTCCGATGGGTCAAGACATCAAGTTATCAAAGAAGGGCTGCCCTTCTAATGTTGTTGAACTTTAGCGCATGAAGAGGATCCCATATGTTTCGGTATAGGATCAATCAAGTATGACATGACCTGCATTAGGCCAGATGTTGCCTTTGCACTTAGTATGACTTGCAAGTTCGGCAAAATCACGGTGAGAACATCGAAAGCGATCGAGTATTCTCAAGTACCTCAGGCGTACTAAAGATTACTTCTTAGTATATGGTGGAGTTGATGAGCTGGTTGCCACTGGGTATACCGATGCTAGTTTCCATACAGATGTTGATGATTTCAAATCTCAGTCTGGTTAGACGTTCATTTTCAACGGAGGAGCAGTGAGCTGGAAGAGTTCCAAACAGGCTACTACTGCAGACTCGACTACTGAAGCGGAGTACATTGCTGGATCGGAAGCTGCTAAAGAAGCTGTCGCGATTTCTGAGTTCCTGAAGGAACTAGGGTTGTTACCAGTGTTAGTTGTCCAATAACTATTTATTGTGACAACACTGATGTCGTTGCACATGCAAATGAACCAAGATCAACAAACAGAAACAAGCATATGCCGAGGAAGTACCACATCCTGAGAGAGATGGTGGAAACTGAAAATATCAAGATGTATTATATCCCCACAAACAATAATCTAGCAGACCTGTTTACTAAATCATTAAGCTTAGTGATGCATAATGGTCATTTTGAGAACATGAGTATTAGATATGTTGGTGATTGGCTCTAGGCCAAGTGAGAGATTGAAAGTATATATATGTCCTAGAGACAATCTGTATTAGGACACAATGTACTTTATACACATTCGTATTTATAATAATGATGATTAATATTATGGCAATTATGCATTTGTTGAATTATTAGTTGATTGTTTATAATATTCTATAAATGCATCACTAGAGGTTACGTGTTTATTAATGATGTGAGAATTAATGTTATAACATAACTCTTAAATTACCTTGACTAATGATCATCAAAATTGGGATATTGATGATATGCGATACGTCGACATGTGGTCTACATCATATCCTTTGGGGATGTAGTATGTCTCACTTGCTACGAGTTATGACAATTCGTGATGGACACATGGATACTTGTTGAAGTATTGATATACCCTGCTGATGCACTATTTGTTATATGTCTATAATGACAACGGTATGTGAGAGATAGAAATCCTTAGACTTGAGATCAATATCACCTTATTTACGGAGTAATGTACTTTGATCCTGTCCTAAGTTCAAATGTCTTATAGGTTGAGACGCGGCTTGTTTTGGGTACATTGCGAAGTAGATTGAAGGTGATATGTGAGCCAAGATTAGAATTCATTTCTTGAATACATATTCGAGTGAACACTCAGATACTCATGTGATATTAGGTTGACTAAGTCATCGGCCAATGCAATGGACATGTCTGTGATATGGTCCTATTGTCAACTAATATAGATGAGTTATAATGATCAAACCAATTGGATAGACACTTGACAAATCCTAAGCTTGATTGAGTGTGTTACGAATGAAATGATTTTTTCTTCCCACATGGAGGTTCAATTCACATATTTTGTGTAGCTAAACTTTACATATTGGGTTCGTCTTCCGGCGCAGTCTAGAAGTTCCGTGAATATCATAATGTAATTAGTGACGATATGTAAAGGCCTGAAGGGTAACACTAAGTCAAACGTTTCATCGATTGAAGGATATAATTAGAAGAAGATTATACATATATGTCCGGTTGATGACCGGGACATTAAAATGGGAAAATACTGAAAAATAGGACAGGACCGCGGTGTCCTATTTTGGGACCGCGGTGCCAAGAACACTGGGCAGCACCGCGATGCCTCTTTAGTGGAACCGCGGTGCACATGCGGATTCGCGATGAATTTTGCGATCGATTTTGTCACGACCCGACCGGCGCGGCGGTGCCTACTACAGGCACCCTTCTATTCATACAACATAACAAACTGCGGAAGATACTGGTACCCTTTTCAAGTCTTGTGTTCCTTACTTACATTCTCTTAAACATGTCCTTGAATTACGGGGTGTAACATTCTTCCCCCCTTAGAAACATTCGTCCCCGAATGTTCTTTCGGAGTCTAATCTAATTAGATAGCGACATAGTCTCCTTTTACTACACCTTTCATACAACATATGCCACTCATGGCCACATAACAATACTTATACTAAAATGTCAACCTTGGCACTCACGAAGCCAACTAGTCCATACTCATAATGACCTCAAAGTCTGTCGTAATCATCTCTACTAGGTCTACTAGGGTCTGACGACTGTATCATCACCGGGAAAATCTCATATACCCGCCACTACCACCTGCATACACGAGGTGTAGCTACCTCGAAAGGTCCGTACGGATTCGGGATCTATTCCTTTACACTTGGTCGCTAACTTTCTTACTGGTCGCACTCTTTCCGTACTTCCCACTCATACTAGCATACATACATAACCCCCATACCGATTCTGGCCCCCAATCTTTGGAGTCACTCAATAAAACAATATAAGGCCATTTCCGGGTTTCACGACTTGGTTCCGGTGGAACGCGTCCACGAACCCGTAAAACAATTAAATAGACTTGGGTCTTGCACCCTCGTGACCCTGTCACGTAGCGGAACTACTACCAACTGATCCCACTCTATTTCAGGCTATGGGGCGACCCGCAATAGGTCCTCACCCCGTCCCACCGTCGCACTTAACTCTTATTCTTGGTCTATAATAAATCTTTCTACCCGAGAAGACCTTGTACATCTAAGGTCTCGTGATCATCAATATTCTTAGGCTCGCAATTTCCATGCTCCAAGCCTACCTTATCAGTCCCCCCGTAAACGGGTACAAAAACTTCTCATAATACCATAACCATGTTGTCTCGATCACAACAACCATTACCTACTCTATACGGACCTCATCCGTACCATTCTCTTAAGCCTACCACGTAGCTTAATATATTAACATGGTATTCCATTAAGTTTGTTAACATGACTTCTTAAGGGTTCACTGCCCTGTCAGACAGCTCATCCTTTCCCAATTATCTCAAAATAAAACATAAGACCTTGGCGAGAATTCATTAACTGTTCCATACCTTCCCGGTATCTAGTTAGTCTTTACCAACTCTTGCTAATCTAAAATCATTCTAGGCAACACGCGTCTGACCCTCATACATAACTCCGTATAGATGTATGTCATAATACCAACTATACTATAATCATTACCAACCTGGATACGCAATCCACATAGTCCTTCTGGGTCATCACGCTTTCTCGTGCTGCAATCAACATAACTCGTTAGGAGAGACGACCTAACAACACAAATTTCTATCGCACGATCTCGAGTGAGAAGAATGGAAACCAATCCTAAATGTCCTGCAGCCTCCTCGATTATAGATGTGTGCACAACACACCGATAATCAAGACTTACTGACACGATGCGTAGACACTTTCCGAGGACTAACTGCTCTGATACCACTTTTGTCACGACCCGACCCCGGGCCGCGACTGGTGCCCTACCTGGGCACCCTTCTATTCATACAACATAACAAACTGCGGAAGATAAATAACACTTTTTTTTAAACTAAGGCCAAGCCGATAAGGCTGCCATAACATAAAAATTACCCGAAAGGGTCTACACTGTTTAACAATGTAAAAACAACTCTGCCGGTCTAGCCTACGGATGAATACAGACTCTAAGATTTGAACAAATACTATGGCGACAAGGCCCGCCGTACCCACGAATATACATAGCCATGACAACTCCGAACATTGGAGCCATCTCAAAATCTTTGAACCGGGATCCTAAGCTCGCGGATCCATAATCGTACCTAAACTGCGGACATTTAACGCGGCCCGAAGAAGGTCGACAACAGTGCAGAATATGGAAGCGGAAAATAAGGTACGATAACAAATCATAATCAGCATAAAAGAATGGCAGGCAAGTATAAATAAAGGGTAAATACCAGATCCTACCGTGTCATGTCCATCTCGTGAACTTAATCGTACCTTATTATCTTTTCCCATTTTCCCATAAGAGTATAGTCAAATTCTTACGTACATACTTAAGAAAACTCATCAAGTTCATAAACATATAACTTACGTATCTTGCATAACCTAATCCGTCCCTTTATGGAGGAACGCCTATCTTGTCGGCCCAACTGGATGCGATAGAGTCACATAAGTCCGCCCATAAAGGTATCTTTGCCTAACTGGGACGCGATAAAATCACATAAGTCGCCCGTAAAGGTATAATGCGTAAAAATAGGAGGCTCATGATCAAAAGCAGTCCCTCGCCCGTAGTATCGATAAGCAATCATACTCCTGGGACTATTTCACCCGCATAGGTCCTGTGGACCCGCATGAGGTATTCCTCGCATAGGTTGTACCCGCCCGCATGGGACTATTTCACCCACATAAGCCCATAAGGACTCGCATGAGGTATTCCTCGCATCATGGGTAGCAAATCCACGGAACAGGTGGTATAACGTCTTGGGGGTTTACCCCTCATTTATACTCTTACCCTGAAGCAGGTGGTATAACGTCTTGGGGGTTTACCCCTCATTTATACTCTTACACTGGAGAAGGTGGTATAACGTCTTGGTGGTTTACCCCTCATTTATACTCTTACCCTAACTCAATCGACTATCATACATAACATAAGCCCTACCGGCTTATCATACATAACATAAGAACTACCGACTTATCATACATAACATAAGCACCACCGGCTTATCATACATTACAAAAGCAAGTTAAGAAATCCCCTAACTTCTTATTAGCTTGTTCATATACACTCTCATTTTTGTTTACTTAAGGCACTAACATGTCATTATAAAATCCGGGAATTTAACCCAACATACTACGTGCCTCTACTCCTTTAAAATGATTCTCTTTCAAATAAAACTTCCAAGATACTAATAACCGTAGTATCAAGTCATATCTACTTTTCACGACAAGTCGCAATACTTTTTAGAAATACATTTATAGGCTTCTAAATCAAGTGACTTCTTTCTTTAAAACCTTAAGCAATTGGTACCTTTAAAACAATTTGCCCTTCTTTATTTCAAATCATTTCTTTGCTTACATTACTGAAGAAAACCATTCTTTTAATCTTCCATAAAGTTGTTATAACCAACTTCCCATAAAGCCGTTATAACTCTTTATGTCTTAGACAAATTCATTCCTTTTATGACCAAGAAACTTAGACTTTCAATTCAAATCACATAGCTTTCAAAATACTTCAAGTCTCTTAACTTTTAAGAAAACAAGTTTCTTAACTTTAGAATGGCAAGAAATCAATACTTTCCAAATCAAGTATTCTATACTTTTAAATCAATTCATTTCTTCCTTTAAGAATCAAGTCCCATAACTTGAAAAATAAAGTCCCTTAACCTTTTAAAAATTTGAGGCTCATAGTCTTAAAACTTCATACGTAAATTCTTATAAATTAAGTAACATATACTTTGGTGCGTTGTGAATAAGTTATACTTATTTATAACGATCTTAATCGAGTAGTCATGATCTAGAAAATGTAATACAATTTTGTCTTATCTTAGCTTCTATGCAGATGGAGAATTCTACTCATTTTAACTTAATTGATTGTCATTACATTTTCCTTTATTAACGCTGCAGTGGCTTGTTCGATTCTTATTCTCATTTGTGCCGTAACTTAGCCAAGTCAACTTGGCTCCAAATACCTCCTAACGACTCTTACCAACATCCCCCATAAGACTTGGTAAGAACTTAGGATAACTTAGACATAACATTTACGTAGAGTAAATCGACATACATACCTCTTAACTTCTAAGAGTAGAAGGAATCATGAAATAGTACTACATGTATATTCCATACATAGAATCATGTCAAAAGAAGGAAGAGGTTCACATACCCGCGATTATCGACAAATAGCAAAATGCTCCAAAGTACTTCAACCTTGATAGCTATTCCATCCTTCAAGTAGAATACGCTATACTTAGTACTTCAACCTATATTGACCATAATACGTCCATTAAACCTCTAGCTTCAAACGTAGAATATTCTAAGTGCAAAGTCACTAAATTCTACGGAAAATCGGACAACACTTCCTTTGTTTCTACATCCTTTGCCACCTTTTTCAAGGCCGAATTCAATAACCAAACACGCCACATTTAAGGCCCAACAATTCAGCTAACCAAAGGGGATTACACGCCTTAACAGGACGTGTAAAATTCCGCCCCACAAATTAATACGAAACTAGTTCCATATTTAAAGCCATTCTTGGCTAAACATATACAACAACACAAAGTCCTTTTCCAATTCTTTTTCAATCCAAGTTCTTAGGTCAAACATGTTATATAGTCATAAACAACTTCAACAACTACAATTTCCTTCATTATATAACATGTGACGACTTATACTTATAATCAACTTGAATTGTAATCTTAAGCCTAAACATGCTAGTTTCGGATTGGGGTTCCAATAGCCAATACACTTATCAAACTTCATACTAAACACTTCATGCTTGCTAATATTCATAGCTACAACAATAAGTAATCTTAATTACTAAAACGACAAGAATTATACCTTTACAAGCCCTTAAAATTTCCAAGATTCAAAGTCGCTCCTTAGCAATTCTTAGCTCCTTTCCTTTACGCTCCAATCCTCTATTTGAAGCCCTTAGAAGTTCACAACCAACTTCTCTTCCATTTCCAATCCAAAACTAGGGAAACTACTTAGGTTTTTGCCTTGCGACTAACGTGAAAACGCCGTTTTCCGAAATCTTTCTATTGAGATACCCTTATAATACCCTTAGGGACCTTGGGTTTAAGTCTTGTGAATAATGGATCAAAATTACAAAAATTCCTTGTGAGGTGAAGCACAAAGCCGAGAGCTCTCAAGTCTCAAGCTCTAGTTCTCTAAAAATTTCTAAGTGTTGAAGACTTGGTCTTGCACTAGTGTGTATATAAAACACAATGAAGGGTCAAAATTATAACAAAAGTGTGGCTAGGATGAAGAACATTAATTAAATAGCCAAGTGGACAAGTTGACTTGGTCAATATTATCAAGCTAGCAAGACTTATCATCTTCAATGGTCAATGACCATTTTAACCTTGCAAATTTCGTCCAACACCATGCGGGGGGTGCCACGTGTCGCCCTCCCATTCGTCCATAAAATTCTGTAACCCTCGTGGGTCCCACAAAATGTAAAATTCCTCGGGTGGGCCCCACGTGACCAATTCCGTAAAAATAAATTTCCATAATGATAATACATTCCATAATCCTCAATTAATGCATTTTGAGAATCCAATTCTCCTCAACAAACATTTTTCCTTTCCGACGTTCGGAAGATTTTCCGCCGGGAAAACAATTCTTCCTTTCGTACCCTTTTCAAGTCTTGTGTTCCTTACTTACATTCTCTTAAACATGTCCTTGAATTACGGGGTGTAACATATTTTCTACTGGGCCCAGCCCACAGAAACCCTAAGCCTCTATTTTGCAATTATAAATATAGGTCTTACCTCCCATTCCAATACACACAAAACCTAAGAGAGGTCAATCTCTTCTAAAACTCTGTCAGAATCCCTAGCATTCCTGACATAACACTTTACATCAAAGTTTTTCAGAACTTACAAATTGAGGAATTTTTGCGTGTGCACCCTCGGACTACACAAAGATCTAGAAGATTCAACTGCTTGGCTGATTGCTTCATAATGTAAGTCTTTTATTGGGGTATTACATTATACTTTGTGTTTGTATTTTCATTACTTATCATACTACAGTTTGACCGTCGTCAGATTTGAAACATAAATTTTCAAATTCCGTTGTGTGTACGAACCCGATGTAAACTCCTACCGTTCATATTGCATTTTAATTAAGTACTTATTTTTTTTTCTTTATTTGGTTTGTTCTTTCAAAATCATTGTAATCGTGATTTTATGTTATTAAATCAAAGATATGTACATTAAAAACTAATAGTTGAGGATATCTAGTGTAATTAATGGATTCAATTAATCTCAACCTTTTCAACACAAAGGGTGTATGTGTGCGTGTGTTTGTGAAAAATTACTAAAATTAGAAAATAAAAAATGAACCTATATAATTTCAAAAGTGTAATGAGTTCAATAGTAAAAATCTAAAAGTTATATATTCATCAAATTTAAATCTTGAATCTGTCTATACATTGTATAGTGCAAACATCTTCTAGAAATCTTATATTTGGCATCTAGTGAATCAAGTGATACTTCCAATCGGTACAAAATTCATGCCATCTAAATGGATTAGAATATTGAGTTTTGAATAGTCAAAAGTTATATTCGAGTATAAAACGAGAAAGTCACGATTAAATAGCTCAAATAGACTCATGAAATTTAAGCCACAGAAGAAGAAATACGACCGCAGGCCACGAGTTCGATCCTCATAAACCTTTCTCTTTATTGAGCTCACACGGCCATTAGCAAGACCTACCGACGCGATTTGCGCGCTATCAGATCACCGGTTTACTCCTCATGCGACTCGAAGAAATACACGCGTTCCCTTCACAAAAAAAAATTAAAGCTCAAATAGGAACATTAATTTAAGCACCAAAAACTTCATGAGAAATTAATTTTTATTTTATCCCCACAAATACGATTCATGTCCTGCAAACAATTTCCAAGTGGAAACATAAACTTTGACCCTTTAGGCTTTAGCATTTCTTTTTCACGGGACGAGTTGGACCTTATTATAAGTTGATAGAATTGTAATTTAATTATCTTAGTACTAATTCACATATTGTATATCACACTGTGATATTTTAACCTTGAATCACTAACATGGTTGTGGTGAGATAGTTAAAATTGTTGGGATTGAAATAATAAGGGTGTCATGCGGAAGCTAATAATTGTAAATCTTAAACAATAATAAATCAGACAATAAAAAACTATACTATAATATTCTATATGGGTTGATATCTACCTATCAAAAACTAATTAAAAACATAAAACTATTGAGGAAAAAATATTTTCCTAAAAGAAACTTTCTAATGATTATATTGTGAATGTTATTGTGTTATAGTTGTTGGAAGAAGGTCTTCAATTTATAGATGTTCAAAACTTTTTCTTCAAAAAAAAAAATCCAAATGTGGAAGAAAATTATATTTTCCTTTCAGGTAAAGTAAAAACAATTATTCACTTTCATTCAAGAAAATAGTAAAACTCAAATATGGTAAGAAAATCAGGGCAAAACCCTAACAAATCTCTCCTTTTTTGCTTGAATTTTATGACAAAATAATCTTCATCCTCCGTCTTAATAATCTTCATCACTGCTGCTTGCCTCGGTTAAAAATAGATGTGGTTTAAAATTATAGCCCTATGCGTTAAAAGAAAGCATGAGTTAAAACTAATTTTATTTTTAAATATGCAACAACATAATTGTTTATAAAATGGTTGAAATTGTCTCCACATGCACTACTTCAAACATTTTTTTGAAAAAAATCTTCATTATCGTCAAATTGATTGCTCTTGATTTGAACCCGCCTTGAACATGTTCTGAACATTGCCAAACCATTGAATCTGATACCACTTGTTGGGATCAAAATAATCAGTGTGTCATGCGGAAGCTAGCAATTGAAACCTTTAACAACGATAAATCAGACAACAAAAAACTATACTAAAAAGACATAATATGCTATATGGTTTGATCAATTGATCTACATATCAAAAACTAATAAAAATATAAAACTATTGAGAGTAAAATCTCCCCCTAAACAAAACTCTCTAATGACTACATTTCGAATGCTATTGTGTATGTAATTATTGGAAGGAAGTCTTCAATTTATAGATGTCCAAAAAATTTCCTTCAAGAAAAGAAATAGTCAAATATGAAAGAGAATTATATTTTCATTTTAGGAAAAGTAAAAACAATTATTCATATTCCTTCAAAAAGAAAAGTAAAACTCAAATATGGTAAGAAAATCAGGGCAAAAACCATAACAATGATTCCTCCATCCTTAATCAGAGGTCTCAGACACAAGTCTCGGGGAATGAATTTTTTTGGGAACGCCCCCCAGAAATGTGTGTCGTAGTGCACGATTAATCGGACTCGAATGCGAGTACCAGACATCGGGTGAAAAATTAACCCAAAAAAAACTTGAATCAAATAATAGAATTTGCGGTTTGATCCATCATGGGAAAACTCCAATAACAAGAAAGAAGAAATGAGAACAATCGGGCATTTATTGAGGTAGTAAAATATTATGTTTCAGAAGGATATTTTTTGACAATAGGTAGATGGGGTGGGCGTAGATGGATACAATGAAATCAATCCTTATTCCGCACTCCCTCTCACCGGCCTGAAACATAAGGGTTCCTTAGCTCTTTACAGAAAATCTCCCAGTATGCTAAACAAAAACCTTCGGTCGCCTCTACAACTCATACGTCAACTGACTTTTCTCTTGTGTTGGCTTTGCAAGTTCCTGATGTGCATCCCTGCCCGATCATTAGTTAGAAGCCTAGACTAGACTAGAAAGGAGATTGCTTTGGTCTTCAGTCAACTCTTGGTCTTCTCTCCTAACGAATTTCCCCTTTGCTACTCCCTTTCGCTACCTGGAGCCAGATTTTTTCTTATTCTAGATAACGTACCGGCATAATAATGAAAGGATGCCGCCACCGAATGAAGTAGCAACGCTGCAGAGCTACTGCACACTGCTTCAAATAAAGCGCAGAAGCCAAGTAGTTGGTACGTAGTGGAGTACTAGACGTAACAACTCATAATTTCTTCTTTCTTGAAACACGTTGCTACATTTCCTTTTCTTGTTGAAGTGCGATAATGGAAGATTGCCTTGGAATAACGGGTAAAGTTGCTGCAATGTAACTAGGAAGTCACGAGTTCAAGTCATAAAAATAGACTCTTGTGAAAATACAAGATAAAATTGCGTACAATAGACCCTTATGGTTCAATTCTTCCTCGAACCTCGCGCATAGCGGGAGATTAATGCACCAGGTTGAAGTGCTATAACAAAATTATTTTCCCATAACAACGTACGGGTCAATTCTAAAAAAAGTGAAGAAGTTTAGGAATTAAAAATCTAAAAGAGGCAGGAAAGCAGCATCAAAGCGAAAAAGGGGTCAATTGATTTGGAAATTCTTTATAAATTTATTTTTAGTTTTATGTTTTGTTACAAGAGATTTGAAAATAACACTAGAGTTTTGAAAAAGATCGTATTCTTCTATTCAATTATAAATGGTTATAGAAGATCTTTCCTCATAAAAAAAAATTGCAGGAACATATACTTAATTTACGGGAGATTCGTTCTGTGTTGTGCTATTATTTTATTCTGAGCCGAGGGTCGATCGAAAACAATCTATTTATCTCCCTAACGTTTGCGTACATTATACTCCCAAATCTCACTTATGGATTATACCGGAGATGTTGTTATTGTTGTTGTTTGGTGGGAGATTTTATTTAATTCTATGACCATTTTCATAAGAGATAGGTGAAAAGTAATACAACTAGAATATCAATAAACAAAATACAAGAAATCTTTAATGAATTATTTGTTGAAAATATTTATTAAACGTGAAATAAAGTAAATCCTATTAATTATGACTCGAACAATTGGGGTTCCGCACGTCGAAAACACGATTTTCACACACGTGCGCATAAAGTGTCAAAGATCGTAATTTCCATAATGGAAGAGATATTGATACGTATACGAATTGTTTAAGACGTAAGATAATAAACGGTTATTGACCAAATGACGATAGTTTCACGTTGGTAAATGAAGGAAGAAGTATACGATGTGTAAAGATGAAATAAGTCAGGAAATGGGTGAAGAGCCGCGACGCCTCCCGGAAGGGCCGCGACCCTAATTACGGTAAAAGTCACTGGAGCTACTGGAATTTAGGTGCCCCGGCGCCTTCCCGAAGGGCAGCGACGCTTCGACTCCAGTGTTACCGTTGGACACGATTTTCACCTGACGTTTGGGCTGACTTTGGAGCATTAAGTCTCTATAAGATGATATTAATCTCCCTTAGGGAGTCTTCTCATTAATATCAAAGTATATATAGAGTACAATATTCACCCCTTATACAATAGGAATCATAAGCCTATACAAAAGAGGAATCCTAGTCTTACCATAATTATATTTACACAATATATGGAAATATTCTAATTATGGGTAGGGATACAATTGTTTCTATAATATACATGTTTACACACCCCCTCAGTCGGAGCGGGAGGAGGCCGGACGTTGAGACTGGATCTGAAGTCAAGAAATAACTGTCTGGAAAGTCCTTTGGTAAATATGTCTGCATACTGATAGCATGATGGAACATGTAACACTCTGACATGTCCTAGTGCAACTTTCTCACGAACAAAGTGTAGGTCTATCTCAATATGCTTGGTTCGCTGATGTTGAACCGGATTATGAGAAAGATAGATGACAGAGATGTTATCACAATACACAATAGTTGTCTGACACAAAGGATACTGAAGTTCTAACAGTAAATTTCTGAGCCAACAAATCTCAGCTACCATATTTGCAATGCCTATGTACTCATTTCTGCGACCGATCGAGATAGGGTAGTCCGCCGCCGCGTACTCAAGAAAAGCCGGAGGTGGAGCGTCGCGTGTCCGGACACCCTGCCCAATCTGCATCCGTATATGAAAGCAACTTGTTTGGTGCAGAGGGATATAGGTGCAAACCATAATCAAGAGTGCCCTTAATGTGTCGAATGATACGCTTAAGAACAATGAAATGAGACTCCCTGGGGGCATGCATGAATAAGCACACATGCTGAACAACATAAGCTATGTCTGGCCTGGTGAAGGTGAGATACTGAAGTGCACCTGTAAGACTCCTATACAGAGTAGGATCAGAGACTGGAGCACCATCCATGGCACTGAGCTTAGATTTAGAATCAACTAGAGTAGGCACCTCTTTGCAGTTCGCCATCTTAGCCCTGTACACAATCTCCTCTGCATACTTACGCTGACACAAGAACATATAATTGGCATACATAGTCACTGATATCCCCAAAAAGTAACTCAGCTTTCCCAAATCAGTCATTGCAAATTCGGACTTAAGCAAGGTAATAATCTCATTTTTCAATCCGCCGGAGGAGGCAGTAAGAACAATATCATCCACGTAAAGTAATAAGTAAGCAGTGCTACTACCTCGATGAAACATGAATAGTGATGTATCACTCTTGCTGCATACAAACCCAATATGCAAGATATACCTGGCAAAGCGATCATACCACGTATGGGGAGCCTGTTTCAGACCATATAGTGACTTACGGAGACGACACACATAGTGAGGAACTGCTGGATGGGTGAACCCTATCGGCTGATGCATGTAGACTGTTTCTCTCAGATCCCCATGTAAGAAAGCATTCTTCACATCAAGCTGATGGATCGGCCAGTGTTTGCCCATGGCAATGCTTGAAACTGTGCGAATGGTAGCCGGTTTGACAACCGGGCTGAAGGTCTCACTACAATCAATGCCCTCCTGCTGATTTGTGTCATTAGCCACAAGTCGTGTCTTATACCTCTCAAGATGTCCATTGTCTCTGAATTTATAACGAAAAAGCCACTGACAACGAATCACATTCACCCCCTCAGATTTAGGTACTAGATCCCATGTGTGCTATTTAGTTAAAGCATTAAATTCCTCAGACATAGCCGCATTCCAATTAGGGTTTTGTTTAGCCAATATAGGGTTTTTGGGAATTGAAGAATGGTTTGGGCAGACAAGTTAAATTGGACTTTGGATTTGAAGATTCCATGCTTGGCACGAGTTTCCATTTGGTGAGTGGGGACAGTGGGAGGCGGTACTGGCTGAGTAGGGAGGGCTGAGACTAATGGTAGGGTCGGAAAATGAGAAAGTGGGGCGAAGACGTCGGAGGCACCACGGCGCCTGGATCTAGCGCCGCGGCGCTGTTTGAATGACAGGCCTCTCTAGAAACATGGCGTCGTGGCACCTCATCACTAGGTCGCGGCGCTGTCGACGGGTTGGGAGAACAAACCTCTCTGGAAAGTTGGCGTCGCGGCGCCTCAACACTGGGCCGCGGCGCTATCGACGAGTCAGAAGAGATAAGCTGATCAAAGATGATGGGAGAGATAGCAGGCTGGTCAATGAATGAGTAATTCAGTTTTTGGAATTTCTGAAGATTCGAAAACGGGAATGTGGTCTCGTCGAATGTGACGTGACGAGAGATGTGGATTTGACAAGTGGACAGGTCATAGCATAGATAGCCCCTATGGTTCGGTGGAAAGCCTAGGAATACACATGGAGTGGACCTATGAACGAGTTTGTGAGGGGCGGTAGAGCTAAGGTTGGGATAGCACAGACAATCGAAAATCCATAGATGATCATAGCAGGGGACTCTATGATAGAGGATTTCGGTAGGGGTCATGTTGTGAAGAGTGCTAGTAGGGAGAATATTGAGAATATTTTCTGACATTTTAGCAGCATATACCCAGAAGGATGGAGGAAGAGAGACATGAATCAATAGGGTATGAATCATATTGTTAATGTTGCAGATGATTCTTTCAGCTTTATCGTTTTGTGGTGAGGTGTGAGGGCAGGAGAAGCGAAAAACCATTCCATTATTAGTACAAAAATGGTGAAACATAGAGTTATTGAATTCACGATCATTATTGCACTGAAATGATTTGATACCTTTTTCAAATTGTGTTTGGATGAATTGTCGAAACTCAAGAAATTTGGTAAACACTTCCGATTTATATTTGAGAGGGTACAACCAGATATAGTGAGAAAAATCATCTAGCAAGACAAGATAATATTTATGACCGAGAGAACTAGCAACAGATGATGTCCATAAATCGACATGTATTATATCAAATGGTGCAAATGTAACACTAGTAGATGATTTAAACGGAAGACGAGTATGTTTGCCTAAAGAAAAAGAAACACAATTTTTGGCAAGCTTCCCATTACAAGTAATGAAATTATTGCCTCTAAGAAAATTAAAGACTGTGAGTCCTGGGTGACCAAGCCTATTATGTCATGTCGAAGAAAAATAGCCGCTAGAGAGACGGGAGAGCAAGATCTGACAGCAGAGGTGGATGTGAATGGATAGAGATCCCTCATGCTATTGCATCTCGTAAGAGGTGTCCCCGTACAAAGATCCTTTACAGTGAAACCAAAAGGGTCAAAGTCGAGACAAAATTATTACGAGTAAATTGGCGGACATAGATTAAGTTCTTAATCATGTGTGGGCATATAAGGTATTTTTAAGGGAGAATGGTGGATGGAGAGGTTGTGTGTATGATGTACCATAACCCTTTACTGGAATGCATTATCCACTACCAACTATAACATATTGAGGATGCTTTATACTGCACAGTTTGAGAATAGTACCTACAGACTGGGTGATGTGAGATGTGGCTCCGGAGTCCATGTACGGTGTTGTCGAGCAGTTGCATGTTGAAAGCCCGACCCAACTCGCCGGGTGTCATGGCGGAGGGTCTTTGGAACCGCCCTTGCATGGTGGCTTCTTTGCGCTGAGTCGAACCTAACAACCCGTAGTGGGAATAAGGGTTGGCGATCGGCTGCATCGAATGAGGCAGCGCCGCGCTCAGACCGAGGCATCGCGCGCATTAATATCGGGAGCGCCGCGGCGCCGGTTCTGCTTGTCGCCCTCGCCGCCGCTTAGCACGGCGGTTTCTTCGAGCAAAGAATCGTGAGCGAGCTTTGTTAAAGCTGGGTAACGGATCCGGCTGTTGAATCATGGTGGCCAATGTATCATATTCGCCTTTAGGGAGGCCAACAATCAATTGTAACACCATTTTGGTGTCAGTAACAAGCGAGTCGACAGCAGCAAGTTGATCCGTTAGGAGCTTTAACTGTTTGCAGTAACTCAGTCACATTGGAAAAGTTTTCAAGACGTGTATTGTTAAATTGCTCCTCTAAATACACAACACAGGTGTGCTTATTGTCCTGAAAAATTTCCTCCAAACAATTCCACAAGTCACGGGCTGTGGAGTCAGATTTCATGATTTTAAGAAGTAGATCCTGAGAAATACTATCATATATCCATTGTTTGACGTCGACGTCTAGACGACGCCAAGTAGAATCATCAACCTCCGAAGGGTGCGGAATGATGTCATTAATATGATCAAGCACGTTATAGAGACATGCATGATTACGAAACAGTTCAACCCAAGGATAATACTGACTGCTTTCTTGATCAAGAGGATGGAGATATAGTTCTTGATGTTGGAAACAGTGAGAGCGGGATGAAAAAAGGGTGATGACTTGGTGGTGGGATTTGTGGAGGTAGACGCATCAACAACAGTGGGAGAATCCTGAGTATCCATTTAGAGAAGAGAGGAAGAAAAGAAAAACCAAGAAATTTCTTGAAGAGAGTTATGGAGTCACATGAGTGGTGGGGTGGTGCCAGCGGCTGGGGAAGAAAATTTCTAGGGTTTTTGGAGTTTACGCTCTTGATATCATGTAAGATGATATTAATCTCCATTGGGAGTTTTCTCATTAATACCAATGTATATATATATAGTACAATATTCATCCCTTATACAATAGGAATCCTAAGCCTATACAAAAGAGGAAATCCTAGTCTTACCATAATTATATTTACACAATATATGAAAATATTCTAATTATGGGTAGGGATGCAATTGTTTCTATAATATACATGTTTATAGTCTCCACTATTTGCCTCATGAATTCAGTCATTACTTGGCTGAATTGTAACCCCTAATCAATGATCATTACATGACATTGAAGGCCTTCATTAGGTCATTTATGAAGACAAATTCATCTTGCTATAAATTGATACCTTGTCTCAATTCACAAACACACCTCATTTTTCATATTGTTGTCAATCTTCTTACTCTCTTGCAATCACCAATACACTCAAAATCTTTCTTTCCCAAGCGAACACTTAGAGTCTCCTTTACTCACTTGTTTGATTGTTGTTTTATCATGGAAGATAAATTATCATTACACCGTTTAAAGGAATATACGGGGCAAAATTATCTTAAGGATAGATTGAACCAACAATCAACTCAGCAAGCCTATTACTTTGTTAATTTCCAAATTTCTAACAATATTATTGTTGTTATTGCATTCCCAATTTCTTATTATTATACATATATTCTCGGCAAGCCTATTACATTATTTTTCCTATTTAAATTGTAAGTAGCGAAGGAGGGATAAAGATCTTCTTGAAATTAGTATTCCTAGTAGTAGTAATAATTGTTTAACAGGCCAATTTATTAAGAATAAAATATAGGCTGTGAAAGCTATATTTTTTGCTTTCTCCAGGAAACTAATGATTCTCAATCAAGAATAGAGACTGTGAGTTATGACTAAATAAATATGTAGTTGTATAAACATAAAGAATTGACACTTGTGTAGGTGTAAGGTACAAAACTGTGAAAATGATTGCTAAACGTCCAGAATCACATGTGTTTTTTTCACTTTCCTTTCATCTTCCATCAATTATTCTAGTCTTTTTTTGGGGGCGTCGGGTCCAGATTAGTCGAATTCAATAATTTTAATTTAAATATTATAATTTTTAAAAATTTATTTGAAATGTATAATTAAGTTACAACAACAATAACAATAATAACAACATATCCAGTAAAATCTCACCACGTGGATTTGAGGAGGGTAGAGTGTACAACCTAAATTATAATATTTAAATTAGTACAAAAATTGGAAACAATACTAAAGAATTAGTACAAAAATAGAAAACCAAATTAGGTAGTGAATTAGTAATTGATTGTCAATGGGACTGCAACTAAAACTTGTTTTCCACGTGGCCTGGCTACAAGGTTAATAAGGTTGACCGAATTAGGTCAAACTTGATATGACTAATGATATAACACCTAACTCAGATTAATTAACCAAATCACCAATTTGGTTATTAGAAACATATTTAGAGAGAGTTTTATGTGTTCACCACCAAAGCTTATTGATTCAACTCGAATCACTTATACATATGCAAATAGATTATAAAATATAAGTATATAGAACCTAGAGGCGAATCGAATATCTAACATTTATGAGCTAGTTTTTATAATAATTTCAAATTAATATTATACTACTAATAATTAGATTTATAATTATATATTTATAAATATATAATAATTTTTAATATATATGCAAGGTTCGAATAAAAATTACTGAATTTACCTGAATTTGTAAGCAATGTAACCTCTACATCCGTCCCTGATAAGACTACATCTAATTCTAAGTTTGTATGACTCTTAAATTAAATTTGTCTCTGCTTAATTTTTTCATTTCAGCTAACTTTTTTGATTAATTTATAAACATTTCTAAACTGATCATTTATTAATATTTACATAAATTGGTAACATAGATATATTTGTCTTTTTTGTAACTTGAAGACTTTTCTACTTTATTTTTAGATTTCTTACTTATAAAAATAAAGTTTTTTTCAAAAGATTTACCCTATTGTTTTTGTAAAGTAAACTACAAAACAAAATAATCCGAAAAAAGAAGAAGAAAGAAAGTTGTTATTGGCGCAAAAATAGAGTTCAATGGTCATTTTAGCGTTATGAACTAGTCATTGTTACGGAGTTTTAAATTTCATAGGTGATGAATTTTATGAATTTTATGATGAAATAATTAAAGATACTGTCCTATTGATTTAGTGATGTTTACCTTTTTTTATTTACACTATATATTGCAAGTAGGTAAAGTGTACGCAGACCTTACTCCTATTAAAATAGAGAGGTTGTTTTCGAAAGACACTTGTGATTAAGGTGCGAATAAACAAAAAATTAGTAAATAAATGGAGCTGTTAGAAAGATATGGTTATTTATGAAACACTAGGGCCATAACTCATAAGCGGCGAGTGGTTGCCGGTGGCTGAAATATTCTCCGAAATATGTATGAGTTTCACCAGTCTCAGCTTTCCCCGGTTCTCTCCTCCCTAAAATACCACTAGCAAATTAATATTCATATTATAGTATATCCTTAAAAGAATATTATCCTTGTGTCCTTCCTCGTTCCATGTGTGGTAGTATTTCTTGTATTATATCACTTCACCATGTAAATAAATCTCTAGAATACAATAACAATATATCCAGAGAAAGATATAATGTATATAGACTTTACATTTACTTTTGCGGGATAGAAATGTTGTTTCTGATAAATCATCGGCTCAAAAAAATGTAACCGACATAGGAATATTATAGGACTAAGAGGCATCTCTAGAATCTAGGTCAATAATTGAATTTATTTATTTGTATAGTTATTTAGTATTTAAAATATCGACAGGGTCCAGAGGCTAGCAATATCTTCGATGAGGAAGTTAATAGAATTATTGATCTAAAGCGAATTACTGGTTTGATTAGTTAATTCAACATGTCACGTAAGATTCATGAAAAGAAGAAATATTTTATATGAGAAATTTTTCAAACTCGAGACATCTAATTGAAGACGCAACACATGACAAGAAAGAGAGGATATATAGGCTGCTGGTATTGGATAGTGGAAAAGTTGTCTATCATGTCTTGTTGTACATAATTAGCTGGTTGTGGTATACTCGACAATATGTCCACATTATTTCATTACTAAGACATTTAATGTTAATGTACTAAATGACGAGTTAGCGTAAAGCACCGATAATACAAATATGTTCTTGTTCTCGCCCAATTTACTTCACGTTGTATCACCGATCAGACGGAAGACAAATTGATTCCTTAACTCGCCGATTCAAATGAAAATGAACTCTAATTTCAAAGAATGGTTCCCAACTACTCTGAAAGCGTTAGAACGATGTTACTAAGAAACTAAGAAGAAAGATTTAACGCAATTGAAAGACAAAGAAAGGATAAAGTAAAGTAAGGATAAAAGATAAAGATAGATAAGATATTTAATTTGTTTGATTGATGTGTCTGTATATACAAAAAATGTTCCTATTTATAATACAAAAAGGGGGAAATTGTACAAATGTGCCCCCACATGTCAGTCATCAAGTAACCCACTAATTCCAACGGCCGACTATGGGGGAGGTGGTACCGATTTTCTCCCCCTTTACTCCTCTTGCTCGGATAATGACCATTGCTTTCAGCTGTTGTCGGTTGTTACCGCTTTTAGGGGTCTAGAAACACTTTTGACTTAGCTTGTTGAGGTGTCTCCGTGAGTGCGATTCGTCACATTCTCTTCTAACGACTTCGGCTAAGATGTCTTAGTAGCCGATGAAGTTCTTGTAGTCGAGGGCTAGGAGTAAATTCGGCTCCAGAATAGTTCGATTGTCACTGAATTTCAGCTAAACACTTAAATTATCATTAGTGTTAACAGTTCTTTTCCGATTTTACAGGATATCTATTGAAGTTTTTTTCAAAGCAAAATGTTGCTTTCCATTTTCACGTAAAAAGAGTACCTTTTCTACAATTCTCCGTGTTATTGAAAAATAATATCTTGTAGTTCAATCCTTTTGAACAACAACAAAACACCTAGGACCGCTTATTTTCTCATTGAACATGAGAGGCAACATATAAATATTTTTTCTTTTTTTCTTTGTCTAATTTCATCCTGTTGAATTGCTTTAAAGGTTTATAGAAGAAACCGCGTAATCGTCAAGAAATAATGACTTAAATTTATGTCGAAACAAGTTCTGAGATATATCAGAACTAGAATGAAAAAATAATGATTTAAATTTATGTCGAAACAAGTTCTGAGATATACCAGAACTAGAATGAAATTATGTTAAGGTGTGGGATACAAGTACAAATTTAAAAAGGGGATGGTTAGGAAATTTTTGACAAAGTGAGGGAGGTGGTGGATGGAGGGGTAGTGGCGGAGCCACGTGAAGCAAGGTGGTGCAATTGCACCACCAGTTTTTTTTAGAAATTTTCGATCAAAACGATGTCGTTTTGGATGAAACGGTGGGTGAAATGGTGCGTTTTAATTGTTTTCGATTAAAAAAAAAATTGGCTGCACAAAAACATATTTGCACCACTAGAATTTGTTTGCTGGCTCCGCCATCAAAGGGGTCGATGCATGTCAGTTGTCAAAAACTCAAAATGTCTTCTAGTAATATTGAAACCTCACCAGGAAAAAGACACGTTTTTCTTTTTGTGGTAAACCACATATTAATAAATGACAACAAAGTTACAAAATGCTTTTCGTTCATTATAGATCAAAAGATTGTTTTAGGTACATCCACTCTCCAAACATGTGGGGAATGACCTGCTACAAGCTGTCTTGGCCTTAGGAATAAAGTTAGGATGGTAGACGTTATCCGAGATTTAAATTATATGAGTTTAATATTTAATTCTTATACTTTTAAAGTTATAGGTTCATATTTATTATTTGTCACAACTCGTCAATTTTAACACATAAATGTATGATCCGGTAAAGTAAAGTTGCATTTCATGGGGTCTACTATCTAGTGCAAAAGCGGAATCAGAATTTAAATTTTATAGCTTCTAAAATCTAGAATAGCGAAATCAGGTGTAGTCATTGAATTCTGAATTTATTTTTTATACATATATAGTGATTTTCTTAATATAAATACAAACTTTGGATTAAAACTACTGGATCCGACCACACCTTTAGCTAACCTTCTGCCTCGCCCTAGGACTCGAGATCTCTTTATTTTCTCTTTAATTTGCCTTCAAGAAGTTTAACTTCCTTCTTAACCCTTGGTTTGTAGTACTTGATGCAGGACTACTTATGTTCATTAGGCTTTTGGGCCGACTTTGGAAGGGGCTTTGGTCCATTCATCGTACGTTCACGTCTGTACACAAATACCCAATGGATTTAATTGCATGGTTTTCTCTTCAAATAGGCTGGTCTTTAATTTTTGTGACTCAAATGAATTGATTTTTAATTTTTGTCTTTCAAAAGTAAACTTATGCCTAATGGGGCATAAGGTCTTTAAGAATGTGGTAATAACTTATGAAATATTATGATGTAAAAATATATATTTATGTCATGCGAAAAATGATTATTTATGGGCAAAAATTAGAAACCAACACAAAATAGGGAAAAGTGCAAATGCGGAGGTAAATGTCAACGAGTGTGTTACATTTACTGCCTTCCAATATGCGGTTTTAAATTGATATATGTTATGATAAAATATTAACCAGTACTATGACATTCATAACCATTGATTTTGTAGGAGTTTACGTCGGGTTCGTACACGTAGCGGTATTTGAAAATTTACATTTCAAATCCGACATAAGCGGTCAAACTGAAGTATGATATGCAATGTAAAATATAAACACAAAGTAAATGTAATACTTCGAACGAAGACTTACATTTGAAGCAATCAGCCAAGCAGTTGAAAGTTGTTACTTTGTGTAGTCCGGGGTGCACACTCAAAAGTCCCCTGATTTACAAGTTCTATGTTTTTAGAACTTTGATGTAATTTCTATCTTTAGAAATGTTAGAGATTTCTGCAGAGTTTTAGAAAAGATAATCTCTCTTAGATGTGGTGTAGTGAAATGGAAAGGAAGCCTCTTATTTATAGGGATAAATAAGAGCTTAAGAATTTTGGTGGGCTGGGCCCACCAGATAATCAGACTGGGTCAAGTCCGGACTGCCAGAACACGCGTAGGCACCGCGGTTCCATGAGGTGGCACCGCGGTGCTTCCACGTGCTTCTGGCACCGCGGTCCTGTCCAATTTTATGCACCCTTTTTTCCATTTCTAATGTCCCGGTTATCAACCGAACATATATATATTATCTCTTCAATTATATCCTTCAATCAACGGAACATTTGATTTAGTGTTTACCCTTCAGGCCCCTACATATTGACACTAATATCATTAGGATCTTCACGAAACTCCTAGACTACGCCGGAAGACGAACCTCAATATGTAAAGTTTAGTTACACGAAACACGTGAACTGAACCTCTATGTGGGAAGATAAAATCCTTTCATTTACGACACACTCAATCAAGCTTAGGATTTGTCAAGTGTCTATCCAAATGGCTTGATCATAATAACTTATTTATATTAGTTGACAACAAGACCATATCAAATACATGTCCACTGCGTTGGCTAACGACTTAGTCAACCTATTATCTTATGAGAATCTGAGTGTTTTCTCGAAGATGCATTCGAGGAATGAATTCTAATCTTGGCTCAATACCCACCTTTAATCCACTTCGTAACGTACCCAAAACAAGCCGCGTCTCAACCTATAAGACATTTGAGCTTAGGACATGATCAAAGTACATTACTCTGTGAATAAGGAGATATCGACCTCAAGTCTAAGGACTACTATCTCCCACACACCGATGTCATTATAGACATATAACAAAACAGTACATCAGCAGGGTATACCAATACTCCAACAAGTATCTATGTGTCCATCACGAGTTGCCATAACTCCTAGCAAGTGAGACATACTACATCCCAAAGGATATGATGCAAACCACATGTCGACGTATAACATATCACAGATATCCCAATCTCGATGATCATTAGTCGAGGCGGTTTAAGATCGTTACGCTATGATATTAATTCTCACTCCATTAATAACCACGTAACCTCTAGGGATGCATTTATAGAATATTATAAACAATCAACTAATTATTCAACAAATGTAAATGCCATAATATTAATCATCATCAATATATAAATATGAATGTGTATAAAGTACATGTGTCCTAATACTAATTGTCTCTAGGACATACATATACTTTCAATCTCCCACTTGGCCTAGAGTCAATCACCAACATATCTAATACCCCATGTTCTCAAAATGACCATTATGCTTAACCAAGCTTAATGGTTTAGTAAACGGGTCTGCAATATTATTGTATGTGGGAATATAATCTATCTTGATATCTTCAGCTTCCACCATCTCTCTCAGAATGTGGTACTTTCTCGGTATATGTTTATTTCTGTTCGTTGATCTTGGTTCTTTTGCTTGTGCAATGGCACCAGTGTTATCACAATAAATGGTTATTGGACAACTAGCACTCGGAACAACCCCTAGCTCATTCAGGAACTCAGAAATTGCGACAGCTTCCTTAGCAGCTTTCGCTCCAGCAATGTACTCCTAGTAGTCGAGTATGCAGTAGTAGCCTATTTGGAACTCTTCCAGCTCACTGCTCCTCCGTTGAAAATGAACGTGTAACCAGACTGAGATTTGAAATCATCAACATTTGTCTGGAAAGGGTCCTATTGTCTCCCATTATCAGTATGTCATCAACATATATAATAATGAAGACAATGCCCTCATCCTTGCGTTTGAAATAAACACAATGATTCTATTTACTTCTGACGAAATCAAATGACTTGATAGCCTTGTCAAAGCAAATGTTCCAACTCCTAGAGGCTTGCTTAAGTCCATAAATGTACTTCTGTAGCCCGCACACAACATTTGGTCTGGACTCACATAAAAAACCCTCGGGTTGTTTCATATACATTTCCTCAATTAGATCACCATTGAGGAATACAGTCTTGACGTCCATCTGCCAAATGTCATAGTCATAATGTGCAGCTATCGCAAGTAAAATCTGAATAGACTTAATCTTAGCAACTGGTGGAAAGGTCTCATCATAATCCACTCTGGGACGCTGAGTGAAACCTTTAGCCACTAGTCTAGCTTTATAAGTGTAACACCCCATTTCAACCGGAGTCGGAAACGGGATTACTGCTACATGGTTGGATTCCTGAAATTGTATTTAAAGGAGTCGCCACCTAATTATTATAGTGAATTAGGACACTAAAAATGTAGTATAAAATACTACAAATGATCTCCATTTTAAAGGTCTGCGAAAGCTATATGAGATTCTGGGTAAGGGTTCTTTATTATCCTAAAGGGAAGGGGTTAGGCACCCTCTAAGATCCGCTAACTTGCGGTTATCCGTTCAAACTTAGGTTTAATATTATTGTGCTAACATGTAATCTTTTATAAATGTTAAATAAAAGACGTTGCAAGTTTTTAATAAAAGACGCATTCTTGACAACATAAAAGAGTTGTAAGACTTGTTTATAAAAATACATGTATAGGTAAAAATATGCATTTATTTTTATTTGTAAAATACTTATGTTTTGGCAATTGAAAATAAAGAGAAAACAATTTTATTTATAATACCAAGAGATGATTTTTTGTGAAAGTTTATTTTTTAGCAAATTAGGTAAAAGTAAAACCTTATTTTTTCCTATGATTAATCATACAAATAAAAGGTGACCAAATTGTTTTGAAAGCTTAGACATGTATAACGAGCCTAAAATAATCTAGCGTTGGGTTTCCGATTTTATAACTACCCTCTTTTTTTAATTGTTAATCTGGGCCTAACTATTCTAAACATTTCAATAATTATACAGGGTTACATAATAAAATAACAAGACGACAAATAAAGATGACGGAATTTAAAGAATTAAAGCGACTAAAGCGAGTGACGATGTCATCCCGCCCTATTTTGTTTAGGAATTCTGAAACAGGAAGATGCAACGTGTTGGACGCGGGTCTTCACTTGACAAAGTCATGATGAGCCTCATAACGAGACTCTTTATTGCTCCCGATGCATTTCATGTAAATCAAAGAAAGAAAAGGATTAGAAGATATCCCAAACCTTATCAAATAATAAATGAACATAGATATAAAATTAAACATACATAAATCAGTTTCATTTTTGACTGTTCACATGGCAAGCAAACCCACAACAACGGTCCAAACTGATATAACAAAAAGAACTGGGCCTCAATTGCACATACAGTAAAGAAGATATAGAACAAGCCCAAAAACACAAATTTTCAGATGTTTAAGGAAGAAACAAGCCAGAATGGTCATGTTGTAGGTATACATTAACAATTTCACATAGATTAGGAATACAAGATAATGCACAACTGTTAATTCTAGTCATGATGGACTGTAAGGAAGCATCCAAATTATTTTAGGATAGATGATAATGCAGAATACACTATTTTAGCAGTCCATACACAGAATCATTATTCTGACCAAACCAGATTCCAACATGCAGGTTTGGGGCTATACTAACAGGTTCAAAAAAAAAAAAATTGACTCATATTAATCTTACATCACCGAAAACAAATAAACAACTCATATAACATAGATGGTTATCTGCCAATACCCAAGTCTAGATAGATTATACAAATACATCCGGGACATGGGTGTGCAGATCATGACTTTTAAGATAGACCAAAAACAAGTTAGATTACAAGTTCTACTTAAACAAATGTCAAACTAGGTGATTTGGACTGTAGATTAGAAGTTTCAACATAGATGTACAAGTATATGCAAACCATGACACTATAGCCTAGTCCTTCGTCAATTTAAGATTTTAAAAAGCCTAGAGTTCATTCCAAAGTTAAACTAATGCAAGCAGACAGGGTTATATATGATACTGGACTGACAATATACATAACCTCAACAAGAGATAAACTTTGACAGTTTCAAATAGACACATAAAAGAAGACGGCATTATTTCAAATATGACATGTGGAACACAGATGGATATTAAAATCTTTTATCTTAAACCAGTATACCCAAATCATAGCACCAAGACTTAGATTCATAGATTATGAAGCATATGGCAAGATCATATGACACCAAAATAGACATACAAGAGTCACACATGAAGGCAATGTATATACACACATAACAGAGTTAAACAACTGAGCTACTGACCACTACTCAAACTGCATTGTTCACATAGAAATGACACTCTATATAAATCTAAAACATCAAGTGCTAATAGGTCCAGAGGGAGCATGGGTCAGCTATAAATACACTTGAATACTTAGAAATCAATTAACACATGAAATCATAATTCCTACAAGCCTATTTTTTATAACCAGTCATGCACATAATGTCCATAGATTCATTATACTAGATTAAGATACAAGAAAGCATTTGGGTTCATCCTCTGTCTATGTTAGGCAATTCTCATACCCATATGCATAACAATTAACTTAATAGATCCCAGCAACATTTAACATTCATTTAGACCTGTTTAAAACTAATAGACCTAAATAATAACTAAATTAAGATAAAACAGTCAACCAACATATAATTAAATCACACAGACCACATTATGCAAATTTAATAGCAAAACTTAAAAGGAAGCGAGTTTACCTTCTCCGTGTAGCGAGCCGAGACGTGTTCGACTCGTCGATTACCCTCGGAGAATGGTTATGTTTTTTGTTTTGAGATAAAAATGAAATTTTAAGGATTTTGGTGGCTTCTCGGACCAGAACTGAGAGTAAGCAAATCAAAAGGGTGTTTCCTGATTTGTGTTTCTGAAAGAGAGGATCCCTCACTGATTTTTGATAGCTTTCAAAATAGTAAAAACTGAAATTTGTTCTTGGATTGTAAGACCAATTTTTCTTGCTTTAAAAATAGTAAAATCGGGGGCTTTGTTCGTGGTTTAGGAAACAGAAAAAAATTGATTTTTCGTTCAGAAAAGGGGTCTCTAAAACACAAACCCATGGGTTGTATTTATACTGAAATCTGTCCTCAGACCACACCCACCCCCAATTCGAATTTTGAAATTCAAAAAGTAAAAGGGAATTCTGAAAACGGTGGGAAATTGATGGGATTAGAGCTGTTGGGCCAGTGCATGGTTTATTCTTTTGGATTACACACTGAATGAACTTGAATCCGATGGGTTTTGAGGTTTTTCTCACTTTTGCAGACCTGAGATTGATTTGTTGGCTGTAAAAGGGATGAAAGGACGGGGAAAATGCAGGAGAGGGTGACAGGTGAGGTTTGACGTTGGTGGTGTTGTTTGTCCGGCGGGTAAAGGGGAAAGGCGACGACGGGACTGGTGGTTGCTGGTGAGTTCGTCGATTTGAAGGGGGGGTCTTCAGAGATTTTTTTAGGGGTTTTGTCGACAGGGATGGGGTTAAAGGGCTGAGGGGCGTGTGGGCTTGTAGGTGTTGGGCTTTCGGGGGTTGGGCTGCGTTCTAAAATGGTGGGCTTGGGGAAGGGTTTGGACGAAAATAAAGGGGTAATGGGATGTTTGGGCCGCGGGTGGCTTTGGGCCTGGTTGATGAATTGGGCTGAGGGTTATTTAATTTAGGGAATGAGAATTGGGTAGAAATGGGGTTTAAAAAGTTGGGAAACTAATTGACTCAAATGATGAATTAATTGGTAACTAATCCAATTCTCCTAATTAATTAAAACCTGCTTCTTCGACATAATTAATTTAAAAATGCGCACGCATAAAACACGATACAAAAGATTTAATACATGTATTTAATTTTGAATATAATTTTCCTAAAAAATGATTAATTTAGTAATTGAAGAACATATTAAGAGAAAATCGATCATCGATACTGACGACGAGATATTAAAATTGTTTTGCTTATATTTTAATTATAAAAAATGCAATACTCGATATTTGTAAAATTATGCGATAATTAGTGAAGAATATTAAAACTACTTATTTTTTGACGATTTTCAAGACTGAGAAGCATAGTAAAATTAATTGGAGATAAAAAGGACGATCTAAATGAAATGTTCAGTAAAGATGAGACAAAATTGGGTGTCAACAGCTTGTCCCTCTTTGTATGGAGATGATGGAAGAATCTTCGGACAAAGACGTTGACTTAAAGCCAATTTAGTCTCGATCCTTAGAATTAAAAATGTTGGGCGATTAAGACGAGACTGACGCAAAATTCAAAATTTTGTCCCAGTGTCGAGTTATTACGACACTGGGCTACCATGGCGATGCTGAAAAATTTAAGGCGGACGGACGTAGATTCAAAATTTGTCCCAGTGTCGAATTATGATGACACTGGGTTGCTGTGATGCTGAAAAATTTAAGGCGGACGGACGTAGATTCAAAATTTGTCCCAGTGTCGAATTATGATGACATTGGGTTGCTGTGATGCTGAAAAATTAAAACCAAAGAAGGAGCAGATTTAAAATTTGTCCCAGTGTCGAATTATGATGACACTGGGTCATTGCGCTGCGAGGATCTTTGGAGAGAGCGGATCGACGTTCGAGGTACAAATTGCTTCGGTTCGCCGTAAGAGGTAGTTCCACGTTGTGCTCCTGTTCCTGTATGCTAAGACTTAAACAAACGGTTAGTGCATAACTGTTAAGGCAAATGATGATGCAAAATTTTAAAAGCAATGTGACTGTGAGTATAAAATGTTATCCTGCAAAAATGTGATGCATGTTGTGTTGATGCGATGTTGTGATTTCGCCCTTGCACGGACGTGTTGCGATTGTGAATGCGGATATGTTGTCCTTACTCCAACTGCCCCTGTAGACTAAAGCTCAAGAAAGAGTTAGTGCATAACTGCTAAGACGGAGTAATAAAACATGAACAAGAATGCAATTTTTAGAGTAGAGAAAGTGTCCTTGCGTAGATGTGATATGCTTATGACGTCGTTTTCGGACGTGGCGTCGTTTTCGGACGTGGCGTCGTTTTCGGACGTGGCGTCGTTTTTGGACGTGGCATCGTTTTCGAGCTTGGCGTCGTTTTCGGACGTGGCGTCGTTTTCGGACTGGCGTCGTTTTCGGACTGGCGTCGTTTTCGGACGTGGCGTCGTTTTCGGACGTGGCGTCGTTTTCGGACTTGGCGTCGTTTTCGGACGTGGCGTCGTTTTCGGACGTGGAGTCGTTTTCGGACTCGGAGTCGTTTTCGGACTCGATGTCGTTTTTGGACGTGGTGTCGTTTTCGGACTTAGCGTCGTTTTTGGACGTGGCGTCGTTTTCGGACGTGGCGTCGTTTTCGGACGTGGCGTCGTTTTCGGACGTGGCGTCGTTTTCGGACGTGGCGTCGTTTTCGGACTTGGCGTCGTTTTCGGACGTGGCGTCGTTTTCGGACGTGGAGTCGTTTTCGGACTCGGAGTCATTTTCGGACTCGATGTCGTTTTTGGACGTGGTGTCATTTTCGCACTTAGCGTCGTTTTTGGACGTGGCGTCATTTTCGGACGTGGAGTCATTTTCGGATGTGGCGTCGTTTTCGGACGTGGCGTCGTTTTCGGACGTGGAGTCGTTTTGGACCGAGTCATTTCGACTCAGCGTCGTTTTGGTGGCGTCGTTTTGGATGGCGTCGTTTTGGTGGCGTTGTTTTCGGACGTGGCGTCGTTTTCGGACGTGGAGTCGTTTTCGCACTCGGAGTCGTTTTCGGACTCGACGTCGTTTTCGGACTGGGCGTCGTTTTCGGACTCGTGCTCCGTTTCCAACGCGCAGGTCCACCCTACGAGGCCCGACCTTCATGCTATCAGTTAGCCCCTGCACATTTGTACAAGTGTGTGAGCCACAAGATGTATGAAGTACACAAGAGTGAGAATCATTTATAGATAGATTAATTTAAATTACAAACATACCTTGTCCGCCAGGTGCCGGAGCACCAGGTGCTCTACCTCCTCTCGGAGCAGTGCACTCAAACTTCTAATGCCCTTTCCTATTGTAGTTTCTGCACACATCCTTTGCCGGAAGCACCTTCTTCTTCTTCGCCCCTCCCTGAGGTTTCATTGTTGCGGGCGCAGTGACAACTTTGCCCTTCTTCTTCTTTTGTCCCTTACCTTTCAATTTGGGCTGATAAGAAGACCCTACCATGAGGACAGTTTTGCCCCTGGAGATTGAAGATTCAAAGGTATTCAACATATTGTGCAGTTCTGGTAGTGTGCCTTAGTTCCATTCATGTTATAATTAATTATGAAACTCTCGAACGACCGTGGAAGGGAGTGGAGAATGAAGGTGGTGGAGACTCTGTCTTGAAACTTTATATCTATGGAGGCCAAACTCTCAATCAACTCAATCATCCTCAACACATGAGGTGAAACTTGACCCCTTTCATTTAGCCTACACTTGAAGAGTTCTATGAGCAGGTCATACTCCATTGTCTGAGACTGCGAATCATAGAGACTCTTTAAATGGGCTAACATTTCATTGGGCCCCATAGTTTCATGTTGTCTTTGCAATGGTGGTGACATAGAAGAAATCATAAGGCATTGAGCTGAGGTGACATCATTATAATGTTTTTCGTAAGCAGCGTTGTCAAAGACCGCATACTCAGCAGAGTCCTCCGCTGGAGCGGTGGAGAATACTTTGTCCAATGTATACTCAATTTGTTCCTGTCTCAGGACAATTCTGACATTTCTAAGCCAGTCAATGAAGTTGGGTCCAGTAAGTCTGTTGGACTCCATAAGCATTTTCAACGAAAAACTTGACATTTCTGAAGATCTGAAGATATAGATAGAATAGGAAAAATGCAATCAACAATTCATTCATTCCAATAATACACATTCATTATAGACTAATTAAACATGATCTTTTATTTAATTAGCTCCCACTATTTTGCATACTTCTACGACCCCATGGTAGAATACGAACCTAAATCATTTTAAGGTCATAGTGGGCCAAGATCCAAACATATGCTATATTCGCATTTGCTTTGGCTGATAACATCAATAACACACTTCGGTAGGTTATCAACCCATTACAAAACTAAATTTGCAACTCTTGGTTTGATTAAATATCTTTCATTTTAATCATGCATCTTTAGACTAGTCCGACACTTTTGCGTCAAGATTTATCTAAACAAGCCAATCCCATTACACGATTGTGTTTAAATGCCTAAGTAAACTTAGCATTTGCAAGCAAACACTTTGGTGTAAATACCTACAAAAGTTTATTATCTACTTTCATTTTAACACGTCTATGAAAGGGCCCTCGGTCCTCTTAGACTTAGAGCAAATGTTTTGGCATAAATACTTTTATCGTCGAAAAGGATTTTAGCACCCTAACAATTATAATGGATGACGCGTTATAATTAGACTTGTATTTAATGTTTGGGGAACATTTTCAATTTTCGGGGATTTTAGTCAAGATCAATATGTCATATATCATATGACATCCTATCATGCAATTTCTAAACACATTTAGATGGGAAAACATCAAACTCAATAGGCATGATATAATATGGTTTTAATCAAGTATTGGATGTCGTCTATCCAAACAATAATTGCGGACGCTATGCTAATAATTTAAATGCATCACATTTAACCGTGGTAGCTGCCGAATCTTCTACTGGTACATGGACAACACTTAGCACATTTTGTATATTATATAATAATATACCATTAATGATAATCATGTGTCTATTTGTCTAAACTCTATAATCTATGTCAATGCCAAACAGTCTCTAAACATTTTTTGATTTTAAAATTCTGATTTTTGGAAATTCTGTAAATTTCCAGAATTTACACTTTAGTCCCTTAAAAATTTAAAATTCAATTATGAACCCCTATAAATTCATAAAATACAATTCTAAACTTCAGAAAATATTTTCAAACTTCTGAGACCTGTTTGCAATTTTCAGAACTTAAAACCAATTTTCAGAAACCTTTATTTAATTACAAATTTGCCCGAAAGGACCAAATATGTTCAACTTTAAAACTTATTTTCAGAAACTGTAAACTTTAAAACTTCAGATTCAGAATCTGAAACTTTTAAGTTTTTGTTTCCGATTATCAAATTGTTTTTTTTTATTCCGTCGTCGGCACCGCGGTGCCTTAACGACAGTGAGTCACTGGATCTGCAAAAATAATTTGCACTACGGTCCTAACTGGTGGCCCGAGGCATAAACCTTCTCAGGCGACCCAACAAATGATCGCATGCGTCATCGCTGCGGTGACACCCAAACTTGATATCGCTTGGTTTCAAACTGGGGTTACTATCTCTAACGCGTGGTCATCATTAATCGGGAACACTGACGGATGGACCTCCGATACTTTCCCGATCATAACAATACGAAAGACCGGACATACTGCCTCCTAAGTCGGACGGCAAAAGCTAACATATAGGCAACCTGGCCTATTCTTCACATGGACTCAACGGCCCAAAGTAACTCGGGCTAAGTTCCCTCTGTCTTCCAAAACTCGTCACACCCACCCCGGGGTGGTGCTTTCAAGAAGATCGACCGTCAACCTAAACTCTAAGCGTCGTCGCCGATTATCCGCACGATTTCTCTGAGCTGCCAGAACCTCTTCTAGACAAGCTTTACTCTATCCATCTGTGGAACAAGCTCAACCAACTATCTGAATCCCGCCAACATCGAACCAATCGACCGCGACTCACATCCGCCCTACAAGGCTTCATAAGGCGACATCCGAACACCGAAATGGTAGCTTAAACACTCCTTCAACCGAGACAACAATTCTCGCAACTATCCTCGAAATCCAAACACCGGCGAGGCGAATGTGGATTCGAGACTTACTCGAGTTCCTAACCTTGCTCGTAAAACCTCCGGAAAAGAAACCCAACTTGGGCTCCACTGCTCGACATAAGGTGAAGGTAGGCACCCGTGCGACCTTACAACTTTTACGATATATCATCTCGCATAACCTCTCGCGAGTACACGGTCTTTGCTGAACAACACGGTGACCTCGCCTACCAACTGCGGTCGAACGATCCACGAACTCGTCTGGTCAACTAAACTTGGGCCTAACACCCTCACAACCCTAACACAAGGCGGGACCACCACAACTGACCCACCACCAAAACCTACCGCTGGTTGACCCGCAACGTGGCCTCAACCCGACCCTACAACGCACAATACTAGCTCCCGATCCGAACAATCTCACTAATCACGTTTCAAAACCTAGCGGTCTTCTTAGCTCAACTACCCCTTCGCTCCACACCGCTGTGGACCTATCCCAACATAACTCACGTGCACTATGCACTCCGATAAGGGTCAAACATAACATTACACCTTTTCTCGAGACGGCCTCACCTCTAAGGTCTTTACGTAGAAGCTCTAAGGCTCACACCTTCTATCCCCCAAAATCTTACTCGGTTAAACAACCATGATCTAATCACGACTAACACACGGCTATCAGAACATAGCACTTAAGGTATACTCACCTTATCACACATACAGATCTCTAGAGCGTTAAAGATATATCTATATCTCTTTCACTCCCTTAGTCGTTCTAATCAAACTCGCCGTAGTGGCGCATAAGGAAGGTGACGAACTACCCACCTGCATCAAGGCAAGGTCCTCCTACTAGGTCACCCATTCGACACATGGCCTCGACGGCGCAGTACAACAAGTACCAACTAAAGACGACATTCCCGGGATGACGTGCGCCAAATGTGAACGGAAGCTGGAGTTCTAACAACTCCCGCATACCCCGAACGCCCCGAAATCCGTGGAAGACCACTCCGCATTGTGGATGTGCATAATCAAATCACGCGAGGTGACTCGCCTCGAAGTTACCAAAGGACCTTCGCTGCTCGCCTCTTCTCGTCGCCCGTTAACGCTGATCTCTACGTTTCTCGGCTGCCGTATAAGCTCGTCGCGAGCCATGCTCAAGCCTAATCAAGAACTACTCTTGCACAACCTCTCGCTGATATTCATCAAGACTCGCGATGCATCGGTATACTCTGCGGTAGTTAAATCCATAGCTAATGTGGTCGCCTTTTGCAATCCATATTCTCTGCTCTGGTCGTGGGCGAACCGGTTCAAATATCACGCCGCAGAGGCTCGCCGCGTGCTAAACTTTGGGGCTAGTGATGTCGCGAAATCCCGAACGGCACCTAACTCAGTGATGATTGGGCTGTGCCTCGTAACCTCTCGAACTCTACTCGCGGCTCCTGCCGCTGCGCGCCTCCCGGGCGGGTTTGCCTACGCGGAGCATAATGATAAGGAAATAATTTCGTCGGAGGTCCAACTTACAACACATCTATAATGCACGATCTCAGAGTGAGAAGAATAGAAACCAATCCTAAATACCCTATAGCCTCATGATTATTGATGTGGTGCACAACACACCGATAATCAAGACTCTCATCTGATACGGTCAGACACTTTCCGAGGATTAATCGCTCGATACCACTTTTGTCACGACCGATTCCGCCGTGGATCGTGCCTTACCCTGCACCCTAGTGATACAACATCAGTAATCACGGAACATAAACGATACAAGACATATTATGAAATATGAAACAATAATCGAGAAAGACTTGCCTTTCGGCATATATGTAAATAACAACTTTTTTCAACACGAATGCTTTAATCTTTTACAAACCCCGCCACAACAAGCATTACCTGCACTTCTAAGAATGATATGACAACAATGGCGAACAGGCCCGCCAAACCCCCGAATGTAAACACTTACTACGGGGACTATACCACCGATAAGCCTCCGAGAAACGGAGCTTCCCAAACGCTAAACGCGACTCGAGAGCTAGGATCAACGATCGTGTACCTCAACTCGCGCAGATGAACGCACTTCGGGCGAGGTCGATAACAGTACCGAGTATGTGAAACTAAAAATATCAGAAATGAAATCATAATAGTCTATAAAGCAGAGACATGTATGATAAGCAAACTACGCTCACAACAAATAAGCGATATGTCAAGTCGTGACTCACGCCTCAAAGTCATCACAATAAAACCGCACGGCAAGTGCGAAGGCATAGCCGACTACTAAGACCCACGCACCAAAAATACCACAAATCGTATCCCGAGGTCTTTCTAGACCGCACCACATGATCGGCCGCCACTCGCCCGCAATATCAATGCGCGTCTATCCTCGAACTCTCGCAGCCCGCATAGGTCACACACGGACCCGCATGAGGTATTCTCGAATCATGGTCCTGCATCACCGAGGTATACCCCCGATCGGGCGCTAACCTCGGTATCCGCCAGGCTCCCGCAACCCGCATAGTCTCAAAAGACCGCATAGTCTCAACAGACCGCATAGGAATCCCCGCGTCGTGCTAAACACCCGAATGATCAATCCTGAGCTACCGCGACTCGCATAGTCACGAGGACCGCGATAGCCGTGAAAGACCCGCATCGCGGTGGCAAGCCCTGTATAATAAGTCAAAGGGTATGTGATACAATAATAGTACAACGCTTAACGCTTAACAACGTAAGCACAACAAGAATGCACTTTACATCACGATCACACAAGATACTAACACACGTAGCATCCTAACATTTTCACTTATCACATCAACAAGAAAGTATTTACAAGGCTATCTCAAACCAACACAATCAAGTTATTCACACAAGGTACTTTAAGCTAACAAGTTCGTATCTACCCCAAAGTACTTCATACATTAAATCTTTTAAAAGATCCGTTGCTTTCACATAAGTCACACAATACCAGTAGTATAAAATAGAGTGATCGTTTTTTAAATAAACTAAAACACTTACCTTTGTAAAATCAAGTAACAACATTATTTTCCAAACGCCCAAGTTTGCCTAATTTCAAATATTCACGCTTTCTTATTTTAGAAAGGTTCCAGTTCATAGTCTTATTCATTTAAGAATATAATTCTCTTTAAACAACTGAGAAACATAAGTCTTATATGAGTAGGATATTCTTGTTTATAACAATATTATTACAAATAGTGATCTAGGAAATATCATTTTGTCTCATCTTAGCTTTCTATGCAGATGGAAGTTTCTCCGGTTTTAATAATACTTAATCCAAAACATTTCCTTTTATTAACGCCGCAGTTGGTTTGTCGATACACATTCGATTTCAAATCAAGAAACATTCTTAAGCCGTTATACCTAACTTCCCATAAAGCTAGTATAACTCTTAAGTTTTCAAAACCAAGTATTACTTCTTCTTTCAAAATGATTCAAAAATCTTTGAAATACTTCAAGTTCTTTATTAACACATAACAAGCCGCTTATAGTTCAAACCGCTACCTTTTAAAACCACAAGTATCTTCTTACCAACATAAAGTCATTATAACTAACTTCCCATAAAGCCGTTATAACACTTTATGTTTTAAACCAATCAAATACATTTAGCACGTGATGCGTCACCGCACTACATAGTTCACACATATCATGCTAGAAGAGATAGGAAGAGGTTCACATACCTCGCGACGAGTATCGACTAATAGCAAACGCTCAAGTACTTCAAACCGCTTACTACTCCTTAGCCGAGATCGCGCCACACGTAGTACTTCAACCTATAAGGCCACGCGCGCTTATTAACATTTAGATCCTTCGTAGAACATTCTACGTAAAATTGGCAAGACCTCCCCGCGACAGCGTAAATCTCTCCTTTATCGAGGCCGCTACCAAGCCAACCGGGGTTATACATCTAACCCGACGGTACAATTCTACTCACGAAAAGCTACACAAGTCTCATGTCTACATCCCATGTAAATACGATTCAAGACTCTTCTTTCGAAAAGGTTTCTTATTATTGTGCTTAAGTCCAAAGACATTGCCGACAACAACGTTCGATTCTATATATATAGTATACTTCAACTATATAGTCTAACAATCATGTAATTTCCAATTACAATAGAGGACAAGATATTTACCTCGATAAGCCCATAATTATCCGAGTTTAAATGTCGATCCGAGCAAGGTTTAGCTCCTACTCGTGTGCTCCAACCCGCTCCAACCAACCCCTGAAGTTCTAACCAACTTCTACTTAATACTCCAACTAATCGTGGAGATTTTCCTTAGGGTTTCGGTTTTTGTGACTAAGGAAGTATAATAGTATTTCGGGCTTTTAGATAAGTATAACCTTAGAATACTACAAGGTATACGGCTAAGGTAATTTGGGCATTATAACAATACTTTTGAGAGTATTTCTACCAAGAGAGGGGTATTATACGAAAGCAACTAGGCAGTGGTACCCCGGCTAGCACCCAAGGAGGGTGGCTACCCTCGGCCTACCCAGTGGGGAACTCTCGCCAAGGGGAAGAGGGCTCTCGCCAAGGCACTACACTAAGGGAGAGGAAGAAGCTTTCAAGACTTAGGCAATTTGTGGATGAATTAGTCTTCAAAAGGGGGTATTTATAGGTCTAGCAAAGGCCAACCAATGGCAAGATCTTGCCAAGTGCAAGGCAAGTGTAGGGCAAGATCTTGCCAAGTGCACCTTAACCAACTTCACACAAAATATCCTACCAACTACTTGACAAAATAGTCACCATTTCGTCCACTCTACCACTGATGAGAGGGTGCCAAGTGGCGCCCTCTGTTGGTCCAAAATGTTTCGCCTCTCGGAAAAATCCAAAAATTAAAAATGACATAGCCGGAAATTCCCTACGAAAGTCGTGGAAAGCGTTTCGTCGAAAACGACTCTAATCGGGTGTTGTGCACAAATAAATTTCGCCAAGCTACTTTCTCAAGTTCAAATTTTCTACGCACGCCCCACGCACATACTCCGAAATACGGTATAACATTCTCCCCTCGCTAGAAACATTCGTCGAATGTTCCTTCTAAGTCTCAAACAAACGTGCGCCAAGATAGTCTTCACTACCATACTTACGAAACAATCCCGCCACAATGGCCACGTAAACAATCGCAAAAATACTTACATCCAAGTCCACGAGGAAAAACACCTCTAATCATCACCACAAAACACTTCTCACCGGGGTCTAAAATATACTTCCTTCGCACTTTCTCCACACAAAAGAAATGATCACATCTACGCTCGCCATACACGCCGCTTCTTCCCTTACGTGTACCGCTTCTCGTACACTCGAATTCATACCACATGATACCACTTTTGTCACTTTGCCCGAGGCATAAACCTTCTCAGGCGACCCAACAAATGGTACCGGACTGCATGCGATCATCGCGGGCCGTACACCCAAACTCTTGAGCATCGCCTTTCAAACTCGGGGTTACTATCTCTAACGTGGTCATCATTAATCGGGAACACTGATGGACCTCCGATACTTTCCCGATCATAACAATACGAAGATCGGACATCTGCTTCCTAAGTCGGACGGCAAAAGCTAACATATAGGCAACTGGCCTATTCTTCACATGGACTCAACGGCCCCAAAGTAACTCGGGCTAAGTTCCTCTGTCTTCCAAAACTCGTCACACCACCCCGGTGGTGCTTTCAAGAAGATCGACCGTCAACCTAAACTCTGGCGTCGTCGCCGATTATCCGCACGATTTCTCGAGTGCGTAACCTCTTCTAGACAAGCTTTACTCTATCCACTCTGCGGAACAAGCTCAACCAACTATCTCAATCACGCCAACATCGAACCAATCGACCGCGACTCACATCCGCCCTACAAGGCTTCATAAGGCGACATCCGAACACCGAAATGGTAGCTTAAACACTCCTTCAACCGAGACAACAATTCTCGCAACTATCCTCAAATCCAAACACGGCCCGAGGCGAATGTGATTCGAGACTTACTCGAGTTCCTAACCTTGCACGTAAAACCTCCGTAAAGAAAAAGCAACACTGGCTCCACTGCGACATAAGGTGAAGGTAGGCACCCGACGCACCTTACAACTTTTCTCGATATATCATCTCGCATAACCTCTGCGAGTACACGGTCTTTGCTGAAGACAACACGGTGACCTCGCCGGCAACCATCGGTCGAATCGTCCACGAACTCGTGACTGGTCAACTAAACTTGGGCCTAACACCCTCACAACCCTAACACAAGGCGGGACCACCACAACCCGACCCCACCAAACCTACCGCGGGTTGACGCAACGTGGCCTCAACCCGACCCTAACGCCGCAATACTAGCTCCCGATCCTAACAATCTCACTAATCACGTTTGAAAACCTGGCGGTCTTAGCTCAGCTCAACTACCCCTTCGCTCCACACCGCTGGGACTATCCCAATATAACTCACGCACTATGCACTTCCGATAAAGTGTCAAACATAACATTACACCTTTTCTCGAGATGGCCTCACCTCTAAGGTCTTTACGTAGCGCTCTAAGGCTCACACCTTCTCTATCCCCAAAATCTTACTCGGTTAAACAACCATGATCTAATCACGACTAACACACGGCTATCAGAACATAGCACTTAAGGTATACTCACCTTATCACACATACAGATCTCTGAGGGTTAAAGATATATCTATATCTCTTCTTCACTCCTTAGTCGTTCTAATCAAACTGCCCGTAGGCGCATAGCTAAGGAAGGTGACGAACTACCCACCGATCAAGGCAAGGTCCTCCTACTAGGTCACCCATTCGACACATGGCCCACGGCCGCAGTACAATAAGTACCAACTAAAAGACGACATTCCCGGGATGGCGTGCGCCAAAAATAATGAGCTAAGCTCGGAGTTCTAACCAACTCTGCGTACCCCGAACGCCCCGAAATCCGTGGAAGACCACTCGCGTTGTGGATGTGCATAATCAAATCTGCTGGTGAGGTGACTCGCGAAAGTTACCAAGGACATTCACGCTCTGCCCTCTTCTCGCCCTCGTTAACCCGTCGATCTCTACGTTTCTCGACTGCTTGTGTATAAGCTCGCGAGCCATGCTCAACTAATCAAGAACTACTCTTGCACAACCTCTCGTTGATATTCATCAAGACTCGCGGTACATCGGTATACTCTCTGGTAGTTAAATCCATAGCTAGTAACGGGGTCGCCTCTTTGCAATCCATATTCTCTGTTCCTGGTCGTGGAACTGAAGGTTCAAATATCATGGCCGCAGTAGGAACTGCCGCCGCCGTGCTAAACTTTACTGGGGCTAGTGATGTCGCAGAAATCCCGAATGAAGCACCTAACTCGGTGATGATTGGGCTGTGCCTCGTAACCCTCGAACTCTACTCGCGCCTCCTTGCCGCCTTGCCTCCCGGGCGGGTTTGCCTCTACGGAGGCATAATGATAAGGAAATAATTTCGTCGGAGGTCCAACTTACAACACGCCTCTAAGGCACGATCTCGAGTGAGAAGAATAGAAACCAATCCTAAATACCACTATAGCCTCACGATTATTGATGTGGTGCACAACACACCGATAATCAAGACTCTCTGGATCTGATGCGTAGACACTTTCCGAGGATTAATCGCTCGATACCACTTTTGTCACGACCGATTCGGGCGTGGATCGTGCCTTACCCGGGCACCCTAGTGATACAACATCGAGTAATCATGAACATAAACGATACAAGACATATTATGAAATATGAAACAATAACTGAGAAAGACTTGCCTTTGGCGTATATGTAAATAACAACTTTTTCAACATGAGCAGTTTAATCCTTTTTACAAACCCCGCCACAAAGATTTACGCACTTCTAAGAATGATATGACAACAATGGCGAACAGGGCCCAAACCCCGAATGTAAACACTTACTGACGGGGACTATACCATCGATAAGCCTCCGAGAAACGGAGCTTCCCAACGGCTGTGACCACGAGAGCTAGGATCAACGGCGGTGTACCTCAACTGCGGCGTGAACGCAGCCCGAGAGGTCGACAACAGTGCAGAGTATGTGAAACTAAAAATCAGAAATGAAATCATAATAGTCTATAAAGCGGGAGACATGTATGATAAGAAAACTACGATTCACAACAAATAAGCGATCATGTCAAGTCGTGGACTCACGCGCCAAAGTCATCACAATAAACCGTGCGGGGCAAGTGCGAAGGCATAGCCGACTACTAAGACCACGATCAAAAATACCACAAATCGTATCCGAGGTCTTTCTAGACGCGCATGATCGGCCGCCACTCGCCGCAATATCAATGCGCGTCTATCCTCGAACTCTCGCACTCCGCATAGGTCACACACGACCGCATGAGGTATTCTCGAATCATGGTCCTGCATCGCTGAGGTATACCCGCATCGGCGGCTAACCCTCGGTATCCGCTAGGCTCCCGCGACCCGCATAGTCTCAAAAGACCGCATAGTCTCAACGCACCGCATAGGAATCCCCGCGTCGGGCTAAACACCCGAATGATCAATCCCGAGCTACCGCGCTCGCGTAGTCACGAGGACCGCATAGCCGTAAAGACCCGCGTCAAGGGTGGCAAGCCCTCGGTATAATAAGTCAAAGGGTATGTGATACAATAATAGTACACGCTTAACGCTTAACAACGTAAGCACAACAAGAATGACCCGCTTACATCACGATCACACAAGATACTAACACACGTAGATCCTAACATTTTCACTTATCACATCAACAAGAAAGTATTTACAAGGCTATCTCAAACCAACACAATCAAGTTATTCACACAAGGTACTTTAAGCTAACAAGTTCGGTATCTACCCCTAAAGTACTTCATACATTAAATCTTTTAAAAGATCCGTTGCTTTCACATAAGTCACACAATACCCGTAGTATAAAATAGAGTGGTACTGTCTTTTAAATAAACCAAAACACTTACCTTTGTAAAATCAAGTAACAACATTATTTTCCAAAGCGTCAAGTTTGCCTAATTTCAAATATTCACGTTTCTTATTTTAGAAAGGTTCCGTAGTTCATAGTCTTATTCATTTAAGAATATAATTCTCTTTTAAACAATCGAAACATAAGTCTTATATGTGAGTAGGATATTCTTGTTTATAACAATATTATTACAAAGATAGTGATCTAGGAAATATCATTTTGTCTCATCTTAGCTTCTATGCAGATGGAAGTTTCTCTTGGTTTTAATAATACTTAATCTGTCAAAACATTTCCTTTTATTAACGCGGTGGTTTGTCGATACACATTCGATTTCCAAATCGATAAAACATTCTTAAGCCGTTATACCTAACTTCCCATAAAGCTAGTATAACTCTTAAGTTTTCAAAAACCAAGTATTACTTCTTCTTTCAAAATGATTCAAAAATCTTTTGAAATACTTCAAGTTCTTTATTAACACATAACAAGCGCTTATAGTTCAAACCGATTACCTTTTAAAAACCACAAGTATCTTCTTACCAACATAAAGTCATTATAACTAACTTCCCATAAAGCGTTATAACACTTTATGTTTTAAACCAATCAAATACATTTAGCACACGTATGCGTCTCCGTACTACATAGTTCACACATATCATGCTAGAAGAGATAGGAAGAGGTTCACATACCTCGCGACGAGTATCGACTAATAGCAAACGCTCAAGTACTTCAAACCGTCGGCTACTCGCCAGCGATCGCGCCACACGTAGTACTTCAACCTATAAGGCCACAAGGCGCTTATTAACATTTAGATCCCTTCGTGAACATTCTACGTAAAATTGGCAAGACCTCCCGCGACAACAGAAATCTCCTCCTTTATCGAGGCCGCTACAAGCCAACCGCGGGTTATACATCTAACCCGACGGTTACAATTCTACTCCACGTAAAAGCTACACAAGTCTCAGAATACATCCTATGTAAATACTGATTCGATTACTCTTCTTTCAAAGGTTTCTTATTATTCAGCTTAAGTCCAAAGACATTGCCGATAACAACGCGTTCAGTTCTATATATATAGTATACTTCAACTATATAGTCTAACAATCATGTAATTTCCAATTACAATAGAGGACAAGATATTTACCTCGATAAGCCCATAATTATCCGAGTTTAAATGTCGATCCCGAGCAAGGTTTAGCTCCTACTCGTGTGCTCAACCCGCTCCAACCAACCCTTAGAAGTTCTAACCAACTTCTACTTAATACTCCAACTAATCGTGGAGATTTTCCTTAGGGTTTCGGTTTTGTGTGGAAGGAAGTATAATAGTATTTCTGGCTTTTAGATAAGTATAACCTTAGAATACTACAAGGTATACGGCTAAGGTAATTTGGGCATTATAACAATACTTTTGAGAGTATTTCTACCAAGAGGGGTATTATACTAAAGCAACTAGGCTGGGGTACCCAGCTAGCACCCCAGGAGGGTGGCTACCCTCGCCTACCACTGGTGGGAACTCTCGACGAGGGGAAGAGGGGCTCTCGGCCAAGGCACTACACTAAGGGGGGAGGAAGAAGCTTTCAAGACTTAGGCAATTTGTGGATGAATTAGTCTTCAAAAGGGAGGGTATTTATAGGTCTAGCAAAGGCCAACCAATGGCCAAGATCTTGCCAAGTGCAAGGCAAGTGTAGGGCCAAGATCTTGCCAAGTGCACCTTAACCAACTTCACACAAAATATCCTACCAACTACTTGACAAAATAGTTACCATTTCGTCCACTCTACCGCCACCAATGAGAGGGTGCCAAGTGGCGCCCTCTTGTTGGTCCAAAATGTTTCGTCTCTCGGAAAAATCCGCAAAAATGACATAGCCGGAAATTCCCCTACGAAAGCTGTGAAAACATTTCGTCGAAAAACGACTCTAATCGGGTGTTGTGCACAAATAAATTTCGGCCAAGCTACTTTCTCAAGTTCAAATTTTCTACGTACGTCCTTACGTACATACTCTGGAAATACGGGGTATAACAATCAAATCCAATTTTCTTCTCGTTCTTCGTTTCAATGCACCATGTTTTAAGCCGGATAACGCATATCAACTTAGAAGAGTTATTTATTGGATTGATTTTCTCGAATACATAATTGTTTTAACAGATTAGGGCAAAAGAACCATGTGTTCTAAAGATTTAGGATTTAAAGCTTTTAAACAAATAAAATATAGATCTAAACAAATTATAACTCATATTATCATTAATATTTATTACACATCACACGAAACAGCCCACACTCTGATACCACTGTAGAAGTTTACGTTGGGTTCGTACACGCAGCGGAGTTTGAAAATTTATGTTTCAAACCCGACATAATCGGTCAAACTGAAGTATGATATGCAATGTAAAATATAAAGACATAGTAAATGTAATACTTCGAACGAAGACTTACATTTGAAGCAATCGGTCAAGCAATTGAAAGTTGTTACTTTGTGTAGTCCGGGGTGCACACTCAAAAGTCTCTTGATTTGCAAGTTCTAAGAACTTTGATGTAATTTCTATCTTTAGAAATGCTAGGGATTTTTGCAGAGTTTTAGAAGAGATAATCTCTCTATGAGGTGGCACCGCGGTGCCTCCACGTGCTTCTGGCACCGCGGTCCTGAATCAAGGCACCGTGGTCCTGTCCAATTTTCTGCGCCCTTTTTCCCATTTCTAATGTCTCGGTTATCAACCGAACATATATATATATATATATATATATATATATATATTATCTCTTCAATTACATCTTTCAATGAATGGAACATTTGACTTAGTGTATACCCTTCAGGCCCCTACATATTGACACTAATATCATTAGGATCTTCACGGAACTCCTAGACTGCGCCGGAAGACGAACCTCAGTATGTAAAGTTTAGCTACACGAAGCACGTGAACGGAACCTATATGTAGGAAGATAAAATCATTTCATTCACGAGTCACGACACACGCAATCAAACTTAGGATTTGTCAAGTGTCTATCGAAATGGCTTGATCATAATAACTCATCTATATTAGTTGACAACAGGACCATATCAAAGACATGTCCACTGCGTTGGCCAACGACTTAGTCAACCTAATATCTTATGAGAATCTGAGTGCTCTCTCGAAGATGCATTCGAGGAATGAATTCTAATCTTGACTCAATACCCACCTTTAATCCACTTCATAATGTACCCAAAACAAGTCGCGTCTCAACTTATAAGGCATTTGAGCTTAGGACAGGATCAAAGTACATTACTCCGTGAATAAGGAGATATCGATCTCAAGTCTAAGGACTACTATCTCCCACACACCGATGTCATTATAGATATATAACAAAACAGTACATCAGCAGGGTATACCAATACTCCAACAAGTATCTATGTGTCCATCACGAGTTGCCATAACTCGTAACAAGTGAGACATACTACATCCCAAAGGATATGATGCAGACCACATGTAGACGTATAACATATCACGGATATCCCAATCTCGATGATCATTAGTCGAGGCGGTTTAAGATCGTTACGCTATGATATTAATTCTCACTCCATTAATAACCACGTAACCTCTAGGGATGCATTTATAGAATATTATAAACAATCAACTAATTATTCAACAAATGCAAATGTCATAATATTAATCATCATCAATATATAAATATGAATGTGTATAAAGTACATGTGTCCTAATACTGATTGTCTCTAGGACATACATATACTTTCAGATTTAAAATCTTGAATTTATCTCCAGTTGCACATCACACTACAACAAATTCTATTATTAGTGACGAATTATTTTATCACTTAAATATCATATTTCATCAAAGTTATGTCATCACTAATTTTTTAGTTTAATTAGTGACGGTGTCAATCCTCTCTAAAGTTATGTATATTTCGTAGTTGAACAAAAGTAATTTCGTCACCAAAGACAATCTTTTATATACAAGGGAAATGGTAATATTTGCCATCATACTTTAAGAAAAGGGTCATATTTGCCTCCATTAAAGTATGGGGATAAATATGTCCTTTTCGTTATGAAAGTTGTTTTATTCCTTTTTAACATAAATGTCAAGGTGGACGCCACGTGGGATCCACATTCCACATCAACTGACCCAATTTGACCCCAAATATGGGCCCCATAACAACCCTCCACCTTTCTTCTTTAAACAAACCCTAAACATTTTCCTCCTCTTCATCCTTAACAGCTGTCACTGACTACCACCCTCAAACACCGAAAATCGCCGCAACCATACCACTGTCAGCGACCACACACCGACAACACACAACCACCGCTCTCTTCATCACCATCACTACTCCGACAAGTAGCAGTCACCACCTCGACTGCCACAACCACATTAACGTCGGAGCTCCGAGAGCCGGTCTCCAACAACACCACAATCACCGCCCTCCTCTAGTAGACCACACCACCGACAACACATTTTCCCTTCAAGTTAATTCTTTAACTCCTGAGATAGGTTACCTGAAAAGCTTGAAATCTTTGGATCTATCGAACAACTTGTTTTCCGGTGAGATACCGATGACATTTGCAGAGCTTAAGAATGTAACTCTTCTTAATCATTTTAGGAATAAACTTCATGGGTCGATACTGGAATTCATTGGGGAGTTACTGGAGCTAGAGGTGTTGGAACTTAGGAAAATAACTTTACTAGAAGTATTCCACAAGGGTTAGTTACTAACAATAAGCTTAAGAATCTTGATCTTAGTTCTAACAAATTGACTGGAAATTTACTACCAAATATGTGTACTGGTTACAATTTGCAGACAATAATAACTCTTGGGAACTTCTTGTTTGGTCCAATTCCTGAATCTTTTGGTCAATGTGAATCACTTAGTAGGATTAGAATGGGTGAGAATTATCTCAATGGGTCAATTCCTAAGGGGTTGTTAAGTTTGCCACAGTTAACACAAGTTGAACTTCAGAATAATCTTCTTACTGGTACATTTACTGATATTTTTTCTAAGTCTACTAGTATTGTGTTGGTGTTGTTGTTGGAGTTCACCGGCTCTAGGAGCTCCGACGTTAATATGGTTGTGCCGATCGAGGTGGTGACTGCTACTTGCAGGAGTAGTGACGACGGATGAAGGCGCGTGGTTGTATGTTGTTGCGCGCGTCTCCGCAGCGCTGGTCGCGGCTGGCGTTCGAGGTGGTAGTCGTGACGAGTGTTAAGGATGAAGAGAAGGAAAATGTTTAGGGTTTGTTTAAAGAATGAAGGTGGAGGGTTGGTGTGGGACCTGCATTTGGGGTCAAATTGGGTCAACTGATGCTATATGGGTCATCATAGATAGGTTGACCAAATTTGCTTATTTCATTCCAATTCAGACTATCTATAATTCAGAGAAGTTGGCTAAGATTTACATCCGAGAGATAGTCTGATTGTACAAGATGCCCATTTCTATCATTTCTGACTGGGGTACGCAGTTCACTTCTCACTTTTGGTGGTCCATGTAGAAGGAGTTGGGTATTAGAGTGGATCTTAGTATAACATTTACCCTCAAACCGATCGCTAGTCTAATCGAACTATTCAGGTTCTCAAAACATGTTGCAAGCCTGTGTGATTGACATTAGGAGTCATTAGGACCAGTTTCTACCTTTGGCAAAGTTTTCTTACAACAACAATTACTATTCGAGTATTGAGATGACACCGTTCGAGGCCTTGTATGGTAGGAGGTATCGTTCTCCCGTTGGGTGGTTTAATGTTTTTGAGGTTTGACCTTGGGGTACTAATCTTCTGAGATATTCACTAGATAAAGTTAAGTTGATTCATGACTGGCTTCTTACAGCCCAGTATACAGAAGAGTTATGCAGATTTGAGAGTTCTTCCTTTGGAGTTTATGGTTGGGAAACGGGTATTGCTGAAGGTTTCACCCACAAAGAATTTGATGAGGTTAAGGAAGAAAGTCAAGCTTAGCCTGAGATTTATTGGCCCCTTTGAGATTTTGAACAGAGTTGGCGAGGTGGTCTATGAGTTGGCTTTACCTAATGCTTTATCTAGTGTGCATACGGTGTTCCATGTGTCGATGCTAAGGAAGTATATGCCTGATGATTCTCATATGATTAAATGGGACTTGGTGATATCTGATCAGGACCTAGCTTATGTGGATGGGCCTATAGCTATTCTAGACAAACATGTCAGAATGTTAAGGCATAAAGAGAGAGCTTCCATGGAAGTGCAATAGAGAAATCGCCTGGTGGAGGAGGCTATATGGGAGACCGAGTCTGATATGCGAGCTAACTACCCCGATTTTTTTTAGAGTCAAGGTGTTTTCCTTTTCTTTCACAGTTTGAGGGCAAACATTTATTTTAGTGTTACCCGATGTAATGACTCAAAAAATCGTTTTGCTTTTTTACCTAGAAATCCCCAAATTATCCTCCCCGGACCTTTATTTACTTATTTGTAACTTGTGGGGATGGGTGGCATGATTCCTGAGGTAATATGGCAAGTTTTGAGAGTTTGGTTGTGAAATTGTGAAATTTGAATTTAAGAGTTGACTTTAGTCAAACTCAAGCCTTAGAAATCTTTTCCAAGTGTGCGAGCGTGTCCGCAAGGTGTTTTCTGATAGGAATGTATGCTTGGTTTGTGTTATTTTTCTTTCGAATGATTTCGAGTATTGGATCGGAGTTGGAGAGAAATTAGTATTTTCTGGTGTCAGCTGTTTTGGTTTCCTTCTTCGCTATCGCAAGGGAGTTCGATCGCAGACCTTTGTGAAACTAGGCTCTCGCGATTGCGGTGACAGAGCTCATGGTTACATGGATGCGAGTCTAGGGGAGGTGAGTGGTGGTGTTTCACAGTTGTGAGGTCTCTTTCATAGTCGTTAAAGGTACTTCTGGGTCAGGCTAAGCCTATGCGATCGCGAAAGGGGTCTCGCGATGGTGATGAAGAAACTGTAGCAGCATTGATAAAATGTCCTAAGCGAATTCCTAGTCCCCATTTTTATTTTCCAAGTTCCTAAGATCGGCCTTTGTGGCATTCAAGGTGTAAAATTCAGGTTCTTCACATAGGTAATTCCTAATCTTCAATTCTAGTGGATTATATTGATATATTTCGTTATTATAGGCTTGAATCCATGATTGGGTAAGGGAAATTTGACTATGTTGAGAATAAGAGAGTCTTAATTGAGAATTAGTGGAATTTTGTTATGGGTATTGCATATTGATGATGTAAATGACTATTGGTTGTTAACTAATTGATCAATTGCATGATTAAACCTTTTTTTTGAGATTTGGGGAAAATTTTAGGGTTTTGAATTGAGAATTTTACCTTAATCTTAAAATTGGGGACCTAACCACATTACGAGAGTGATGACTGTTGATGACACTTCAACCATAGAGGTGGTATCCGATGGGATATTTCGAATGAGTATATGGATCTCATGAGTCGTCCATGGTTCACGTGAAGTATCTACTGTAGCAACATGTGTATACCGGGTATATATGGCCATTGCATACATATATATCATATGCATTGTATGCGTCCTTATTCTGATATGTATTTGATGCTATATGTACTCGCTGATGATTTTTGATAGACTACTTGATATTGTGATTTGATAGAGACAATGGATACTTGAGACTTGTAACTATCGCGAGGTTGAGTTGTGAGGCTTGATGGGACTAAACGCTCGATTATGGGGTTTAGGTTGAACCTTGTGCGAATTTGAGATCAAGAGAGAATTCATACATAGTTGTTAATTTTTATGGTTGTTAGGTAATGAAGAAGAGTATGTTCGTGATACGCGTACGGAGTAGGAGAACTTGCTGCTTATCAGACTTATTAGTGAGCCCACATGCTTGTTCGTGGGTCACCCCTATATCTTGGTTATTGCCTTTCGTTTCTGGGCTGCATACCGAAGTTCTTTCATTTATTTATCTTAGAAGCTCTATAGATAATTTGCCATAATTGTAGGTAGACGATGAAAGTCTCGTATGACTTATTGAGGATTGCTACGTTTTACGCTTGAATATTTTATATTAGACTTTCGCATATTTCAATAAGTATGAGCATGATCACATTTAACAATTTGTGACTTGTTATAAATGAAAATTGAAAGAGAATAGACAATTAATAAATTTTATAAGGTGCTTCATGTGTTGTTCATAACATCAGATGCTTGTTACGCCTAGCAAACTACAAAATCAGAATAAGCTATATACATAGTTACAACCCTGAGCCTAGGTGTCAAAAAATCTGCTATTCTATATTAACACTCAAGCATTCACAGAAAAGCAATACTCAAGCTCAGGCCTAAATATGCTAGTATCAATCAAGTCACAAAGAGTCTTTTTTTTATATTCAGGTTCCCGGCTTACGTCAAACTAGTTCTGGAGGTAGTATTACCAGTCCCTCAACACTACTACCAGTAAATCGCGTGATGTGCTTCAATAATCATTCTCTCTTCTTTAATACTACTAAAAAAACTACTTCTAAAAATTAAAAACAATTCCCGATTCAAAGGCCCCTCTTTGGAAAAGAACTGAGGCAATAAGAAAAATCAAGGGGTGGATGATTTATCCCACTAATTAGGGAAAAAAGACACTAAACGACCAATAAAAGAAAGACCAAAATAAAATCTTTTTAAAATTTTCTTGATTTTTTCATTTTTTTAATATTTTATAAAAAACCTAATGAACTAAAACGTGGGAGAAAGAGTCAAAACTTGGGGAAGAAGTAGAGTGAAGAACAAGTCAAAGTTGTTGAGAGTTTCACTCCTCAATCATCTACCACAAACTGTCCACTTTTAGCTCAACCTCCATAACCGATTGATGAGCCTTTCAAGAGAACTCTCTACTATAAATAGAGAGGTCACAACAAGAAATCAATATTCAGAAAATCTAAAAGAAATATATCAGAGAGAGCTCTCAAAAGATCACGATCAGAAAACTGGATCAACTATGTTGCCTGAGCTTTTCAACGACATTCTGTCTAACGTTATAATTGCTGCCTAGATTCTAGATTTATTCTTCATTGAAGCAATTGTAATGAGATGTTGTCTATATCTATTTAGTTAGATTTTCATGCATAAGTCATCTGCGACTTAACCTTTTTAATTCCTTTTGTATCATTTTGTAACATTGTAAAAGAAGGAATTTATTCAATTGTATATATATATATATACAATACTTTCGGTCATTGACCGTCATAGGTTATATCAATATATAACCTATGTAAATTTAAACATTTGTGTTCTTCTTTATTTCCGCTGCAATATTACTCTTCAAAGGTCGTTACTGTTTTTATCAAAGTGTCGTCACTTGTGTCAGACGACATTATTGCCGACATTTGCAAACTGTTTTCAACATACGATTTTTACTTTCCAGTTTGTTTGTTTAATTGTTCCATAGTATAACTCCCGGGACCCAACAAGTGGTATCAAAGCCAACACTTAACATAATAAGTTATTGGTCCTTTTATTTAACTATGGATCCAGCTAATCCAATGATTGGTAGACTTCCTATTTTAGATGGATCAAATTATGCCTATTGGAAAATTCGCCTACGCTCTCATATCAAATCTATTGATGTTGAAGCATGGAGATCTATTACCAATAGATATACTGTTCCAATGCTACCACCGGATGAGGAAGGCGACATACTTTCTAAGCTCAAATCCGAATGAAATGCGGAAGAAACCAACAATGCAAGCTTCAACGAAAAGGCCTTAAATGTCATTTTTGGATGGGTTGATCTTTACATGTTCAAACTCATTCAAAATTGCTCCACGGCCAAAGATGTTTGGGATATTTTACAAACCTATTGTGAAGGTAGCTCTAGTGTTCGTCGAACGAAGCTTCGTATGTTCATGAGTAAATATGAATGTTTAAGAATGGAAGAGACGGAGGACATTAAAACATATTTTGAAAAGTTGATTGACATCTCTAATGAATGTCAAGTACTTGGTTCTCGGTTAACCAACAATCAACTTGTGGAAAAAGCACATCGTTCTCTTCCTGAAAAGTTCAATATAAAGATATGTGCGATTGAAGAAGCTCACAATCTTGCTACAATGGACCTTCATACTTTAATGAGTATTCTCAAAACTTATGAGATGAATATGGAAAATCAAAGGACATTGTATAAAAAGCAAAGATATAGCACTTCAAGCAAAATCCTTAGAGAGTCACGACAATGAAGAGGATGAAAATCTTGAAGAAATTGGTGATGGTGCAAATATTGTCTTCCTTACTCGAAAATTCAATTCGATTGTAAGGAATATCAACGATGATAGGAATAGATCCAAATCCAAAAAACACCAAAATCAAAGCTTCAATCAAAAGTCCACTAGAATCCTTCCTATAGTACAAAGAGGAAATCAACTTAAGAGAACCAACTCCGATCGTACCAAGTTTGATCTCAATCAACTCGAATCTGTGCAATGTCATGCATGCTCGGGATGAGGTCATTATGCCAATGAATGCGCAAATACCTTGAGAAAATTTAGTAAGAGTTTATGGGTCTCCCTTAGTAATGATGAAGGAGAGGAGGAAGGAGATCAAGAAATGGAGTCACAAGCAATGCTGACCACTGTTTACGAGAATTCCCTCTCAGGCGATAAAAATGTCATCGACAGTGGGCACCATATTTGCGTCAACATCAGCGACGATATCGACAGTTCCAGCAACATATGAAAGGTATGAATATTCTAACTATCCTAATGTAAATTGCTTTAGTGGTTTTGTTTCCAGTAGTGAGACTAACTTTGAAGATCAAGTTGATCCCAAGAACGACCTGATTAAGTAATTACAAAAGCTTTGTAACTTAATCCTCGAATCCAAGCAACTTAATTCAAAGTTAAAATCTTTAACTCTTGAGAATGCAGGTTTAAAAGGCACAATAACTCATTTACAGGTTACACTTACCAAAAAGAATCTTAATTTGGTAAGATAGGTGCAAAGTTGGATCTAGCTGAAGCAACCTTCCATAAGCTCAATACAGATACCTCCAAATTGGATGAGATTTTAAGTGTTAGTCAACCACCACACGCAGATATTGGGTATAAAAACTCTCTTAATGCAATATGCTCCAATCTATTTGACAAAACTGGGAGGATAGGATTTGTAAAAGAAAAAGGATCGAAAAAAAGATTTCAGTCACGTCAAATGATATGAAGTTTGTGTGTCATTATTGTAACTCTTCTGGGCACATAAGACCATATTGTCACAAACTTCAGAAATCCAGGAGCAGAATGTTGTCAAGACGACTGTCCAACATCTCGGACAACACTCGCAGCAACATTCCTGGCAGCAGAAAAGGGAAATGTTTTAAGAAAGTTTGGATGCCCAAAATGAATGTGAGATGTAATGTTGCTATAACTGCTTTAAGGACTAACATTTCAGGTTCTTGGTACTTTGATAGTGGATGTTCTCGTCACATGACAGAGACAAAGGAATGCCTAAAGAACAACGAGTCACTCAGTGGAGGAAATGTAACTTATGGAGGTGGCGGCAAAAGTAAAATCATAAGAAGAGGAACCTTAAGTGTTCATGGAGTTCCTGCCTTGGAAAATGTCTTACATGTTGACGGACTAATGGCTAACTTAGTCGGTATAAGTCAATTGTGTGATGACAATCTAGAGGTAAAGTTTAATAAGTATGCTTGTATAGTTACAAATGAAGCTAACCAATGTGTAATGTCAGGTACAAGAACAGACGATAATTGTTATCTTATTGGAAAACAAGAAATTTGCAATAATGTTAGGACAGATTGTCGCGCCCATTTTTTACTGCGGGGTCGGAACGGTGCTGCAACGTTGCTTGCTTTGGCACGGTTCAAGGATTGAGCAAAAATGCTATGCGTTGAGGAATCGCCACCTAATTATTAAAGTGAATTAGGACACTTGAACTATTGCAATAAAAATATTGTAATTCATCTCCATTTAAAGGTCTACGAAACTAATGAGATTCTGGATCAGAGTTCTTAATTATTCTAAAGGGAAGGGGTTAGACATCCTTTAAGATTCGTTAACTTGCAGTTATCCGGTCAAACCTAGGTTAATTATTTATCACGCTTTAAAAAATATGTCGATTAAATTATACAGTTTAAGAAAAAAAATATTGCAAAAAGATGCGTTTAAAAATATGTACAAAAGAAGATTTGCATATAAAATTATATTTTGTTTTTTGATAAAGTATGTTTAAACAAAGATGATTGTTGACACCCAATTTTGACCCATCTTTTAGTCATTTCTTGCAATTTTAAGCATTTTAGGACACCGCATTTTAATCATCATTTTTTGCATTTTTTTTACATAATATTCTATGTTTATTTCTTCACAAAATGACATGACATATTTTTATTTTAAATTAAGCATGATGTCTTTGTTAATATTATGTGTCTATTATTATTACACCGTCGTTTGATTTTAATAGTGTTTGCATCTCTTTAAATAATTAATTGACACTGCATTTTTCTTGTAATTAGGCATTAAACATTTGCTAAAATATTGTATTTTATTATTATTGCATCGGCATTTGCATTTTAATAATCTTGTATCTTTTTAAATAATTTTTCTGTTAAATAATTAACCCATTTTGCATTTTTTGTCAAACCAGTCCAGTCCAAGGCACAATCTGAATCAGTCCAATCCGCCAAAAACCGAAGCCCAAACTGAAGCCCAAAAAATGAAGTCCAGTACCCCTTTCATCTTTGCCCTCCAATACCCAAAACCCAATACCCACTACTCAATACCCAAACCCAAAACCCTAAACCTAATCTTACCATATAAAACAAAACCTCCCCCCCCCCCCCTATTAGAAAAGGACCAGCCGCACAACATACAAGACCTGACCCCCCTTTCAATTTTTAGGTCAGCACACCCCCTCCACTCTCTCTAATCCTTCCCCTCCTTCCCGTCGCCGCCTTTCGCCGGAGCCCCAAGCTCCGGCGAACACCCTCACAGCCGCACAAAGCAGCCCTCACCCCTCTCAGCATCATCTCCCTTTCCTCTTCAGCCGACACACCCCATTCCCGTCGCCGCCGCCCCTTTCGCCGGAGCTCCAAGCTCCGGCGAACATCCTCTCTCTCCTTAACACTCTGTCACCTCCACATCGCCGACCAGCACCCCACCACAACACCACTGTTCTCCAGCGAACCCCATCCCTTTCCCGTCGCCGCTGACCACCCCGTCGCCGATGAACCACTTCACCACCGAAAACCACCGTCACACCCCACTGCCCGCCCCTGTTCTGCGCTCAAACCACTGGAGGCGTCGCTCCGGCGATAGCCGTTGAAGTGACGCCGCCGCTGACCGCTGCCTTTTTGTATTGTTGAAATCGCTGTTTGTTCCTCTTTCGTTGCTATTATATTATTTTGGACTGGTTTTTATTTTGAATCTCACGAGTTTTTTTAAACTCATTCATGTGTTGGGATCTCGTGGTCGCATCGCTCGTTGTCCTGTTTTCTTAGGACTTTGATTTTGGCCGGAGTTTTGACTCCGGCGGATCTCTGGTTTTCGGCGAACCGCTGTTTGTGGTGGTTTGGTCGCCGCTTCTACTATTTCATCGATATCGGACTGAGTTCGGTCCATTTTTGTTGCTTGCTGCTGATTGTTTTCACTGTTTCCGCGGACCATTTGGGTTTGCTGTTGTCTTGGTCGAATTGGTTCATTATGTGAGCATGTATTAGGATTTGGGATATGCAGATGGAGTTTGGCATAGTTTGCGCAAGAATTGTATTATGTTGTCTGGTGCTATATTTACATCGTCAAGTAGCATTTAAATCGTGTGTCCCTGCTCATCGATTATTTTGTGGACTGGTTTTGACTATTTTACCCCTTTACTCTTTTTGTTGGAACTGACTTTGAATAGATTGCTACACTTGATAAAAAATCACTGATTTGAACAAAGTACTACACTTGTTTGACCAATGAAAAAGTTATCCGTCGATTTTTGAGGCCTCCACAGTTTCAAATCAGAAAATTCTCAAAATTCAGATAACCAAATATAAAAATACATACAATATTCTGGAATTTTTTTGACCCGGGTCGGTGACCTGGATTCGGGTCAGCCCGACCCGGAACAGTAAATTAGAGTCCGAATTCGAAATAGAAAAAATTCTTAAAAAATCAGATAACCAAACATAAAAATATATACAATATTCTGGAATTTTTTAGACAGGGTAGGTGACCCGGATTCGGATCGACCCGGAGGAGTAAATCGGAGTCCGAAAATTCAAATCCGAAACAGAAAAAATTCTTAAAAATTAGATAACCAAACAAAAAATATATACAATATTCTGGTATATATTTCGGGTCGACTCGACCCGAAAACGAGCAAGAACCGAGAACAACAAAAAAAAAGAGATTTTTTGTCTTGTTTTCTTATATTTCCAGATTATATAGAATAATGAAAAATGAGTAAAACACTAAATTAAAATCCAACCTTTGTTTTCGGATTCAGATCTGAACATGAAGAACAGGGATATGTAAGAATAATAAAGAACAAGATGATATCCAACAACAATAATCTTTCGATTTTTTGGTCCTTAAACAAGAATACAATGATTATGAAAATAAAAAAAGGATGAGATTTTGCTTCTTTTTTTTTCATTTTTTTCGGGTATGATTTCTTTAAAATGAAGAACAAAAGGAAAATATATAAAAATTAGTATTAAAAAATCGGACCCCTTTCGGGTATTTTATAGGTAAAAATATGGCTTGAATTTTGAATTAAAGAAATAAAAAGTGATGATTTTGAGCGGATTTTTGGGATATGGGCGGCGGGTTTTGGGGGATATGGTTGGTTTGAGGTGATGGGGGCAGGGCATGGGCAATGTGATGGGGCATGGGTGTTCGCCGAGGGGTATGGGGGTGTGTGAGGCGGGTTAGGGAGAGGAGGAAGAGAGAAGGGAGGCTTCTTTTTATTTTGTGTTTTAACTTAGTTTAGGTTTAGGTCTAAAAAGATTAAAGGGGGAGGGTTTGGGCCGACGGGTCTAGGGAGAAAGAGAAGGGCGACCGGTTGAGCCCTTTTTTCTTATTAAAAAAAAGATTTTGGGGTTTAAATTATTGTGTAAGGTAGAAAATGTTTTGGGTTGTAATTAAAAAATGTAAAAGAGGTTTATTAGTAAAACAACTTTGTAAAAATAGTAAATTATTTAAATAAAATGATAACATGAATATAATATTTGTGAAATGTTTAATGCTTAATTAAATTAAAAATGCAATGCATATTATTGCAAAAAATGAAATAACATAATATTAAGGTAAAACTATGATTATGGTATAAAAAATGCAGAAAATGATGACAAAAATATGATGTCAAAAATATTTAAAATTACGACAAATAAACAGAAAAATGGGTTAAATTGGGTGTCAACAATAGGGGTGCACAATTTTCGGTCCGGACCGAAAAATCGGACCGGACCGACCCTCTTTGGACCGGACCGAGATTATCGGTCCGGTCTTCGGTCCTTTAAAAATCCAGTTTCGGTCCATTCCGGTCAGTCGGTCGGTCCTATCCATTGTAATTTTTTTTTTTTTTATAATATATATAATTTATATAATATATATAATTTATATAATTCCTAATATATATAATATATATAATTCCTAATTTTCTAAATTCCTTCCTAATATATATAATTCCTAATTTTCTTAATTCCTAATATATATAATTCCTAATATATATAATTTCTAATATATATAATATATATAATTTCTAATATATATAATATATATAATTCCTAATATATATAATATATATAATTCCTAATTTTCTAAATTCCTAATATATAATATATATATAATTAAGCCTGGTTCCGAGTCTGCTTTATTTTTTAAAATTGAATTACTAATATCAAATTGACATTCTCGACGCATACACGAAATTTTTACGTTGAAATCTATCAGACATCGCAAGATATTTAGATTTGAAAATGGGAAAACGTAACGATTTGGGGAAAAGAGAAATTGAGGCAAGATGGACGCTGGAGAAATCGGACGAATCAAACAAATTTAGCCCATTGGCCACCCGTATCAAAAAATACGCGAAATCAAAAAAAAATTAGGTAAAACGGACGTCCGAGCGCAGTTATGATCAGATAAAGTTTGATCAATTTACAACCTATATTTCATATGTCAATACGCCCAGTTTATGGGCCGTGTGCAATGGCCGGGCCTCGGAGTGGGGATCGCCTGGGAGGGGATTCGTCCTCGGTCAGCAGACCGACGACCGAATAATAGACCGGACCGAGAAATTCGGTCCGGCTTTCTGGTCCGAGAATCAAGATTCGGCTTCGGTCGGTTCGTCCGGCCCGATCCGGTTTGACCAGTGCACCCCCTAGTCAACAATACGCCTCTTTCGATCAAGACGATGGAAGAGTCTTCGTACAAAGATGTTGACTTGTAGCCAATTTTGTCTGGAGTTATAAACCAGAAAATCAAAATTGGGGCTGATGCGGATTCAAATTTATGCCCCAGTGTTGAGTTATGATTACATTGGTTGTGCGACGAAATATTAAGCAAGAGCAGAACGATATTCGATTCGATTCAAATTCCTGTAGGCCAGAGCTAGGATAAAATTAATGCACAACCGCTGAAACAAAGGATAGAGAGGGAGTACAAAAAAACGTGACCCATGTGAGTCGAAATGACGCTCTTGCACAGACGTGATGCAATGTGAATGATGGCTTTGCCCCGACGTAATGTAAGATAACGGCGTTGCTTGGACGTAATGCAGATGACGCTGGTGCTCAGGCGGGATGCAAATGACGCCGGTGCTCTAGCGTAACAAAAATAAAATATGATACTGGATGACGTCGGTGCTCTAGCGTTATGCATATGACGCCGGTGCTCTAGCGTACCAAAAATAAAATATGATGTTGGATGATGTCGGTGCTCTGGCTTCATTCATATGACGTCGGTGCTCTAGCGTTATGCATATGACGCCGGTGCTCTAGCGTAAAAAAAATGATGCTGGATGACACCGGTGCTCTAGTGTTATGCATATGACGCCAGTGCTCTAGCGTAACAAAATTAAATATGATGTTGGATGACGTCGGTGCTCTGGCGTCATGTATATGACGCTGGTGCTCTGGCGTTATGCATATGACGCCGGTGCTCTAGCGTTATGCATATGACGTCGGTGCTCTAGCGTAACAAAACTTAAATGACTGACAAAAATATGATGCTGGATGACGCCGGTGCTCTAGCGTAACGGAATTTAAATGACTGACTGAAATTAAATATGATGCAAATGACGTATGTGCAAGGACGAAATGTAACGACATACGATATGTGACCCTGAGGCCAAAATATCGTTCTGGTGGATCAAGATGTTTTCTCTGTACACACGCAAATGAACATGATCCTTGTAGGCCGAACTGTGATGCGGAAGGTCTTTGTCAAATTAAACACTCATGTTGCGGCTTCCTTGCCTTTATACTCAAAGAGTGAGTTTGGGGGGTTGGGGGGATGGGCGGTTGATTCGCGTTGACATTGTAGCATTGGTTCTTGACATTTGCAAACTCAGACTGGTTTGGGACTGAAGGCTCAATTGTCCGGCTCTTTTCCATGTCTATTGCCGTCTTCTTGCAGTGAATCCTTAAAAATGCCCCAGTTTTTGGTAGGTGAAGACGCTGAACTTTCAACGGGAAAATCGAGTCTTGCTGCTAGCATTTATTTTTTAAAACATGGATGCAAAGCTAATGTGGGGACATAGGAGATGTACAATGAGTATATGAGAATGCGACCCTCAAAATAAGCCCCAGTTTCTGGTATACGAAGATGCTGAACTCTCCACTAGACCAAATCGAGTCATGTGCAAAACAAGAGAGAAATATTTCTAATGGTGTGACCGAAGCCGATATGGCTGCCTACGTATCCCGCCGAGGGAATCAGGTCAGAACGTAGTTCGTGATGCAAAAAATAAGGATTTTTAAGGTTTTCAATAATGGGATTGAAGCCGATGTGACCGCCTACTTATCCCCCGAGGGAATCAGGTCATAACGTAGTTTGTGAAAAGTATAAAAATATTGTACAGTTTCAAAAATGGGACCGAAGCCAATGTGGTCGCCTACATATCCCGCCGAGGGAACCAGGTCAAGACGTAGTTCTTTAATAAGTGGGACCAAAGCTGATATAGCTACCTACGTATCCCACCGAGGGAATCAGGTCAAGACGTAGTTCGTGAAAAGTAAAATAAGATTTTCAATATATGTATTTTTTTGTTGTTTTTCTGAAAAACGTGGAAAGACAGCATCACGTTCTGACTTTAGTTGATACCAATAATTAATATTGTGCTTAAGGATTTTCGTTGTTTGCTTTCTGTCTGACCGAGACTGACTCCAGGGTAATTCATACAACTTCGAATGCTACCTCAGATATACCTAAGTATCGACACAGTTGCTTACAGTCAAAATTTCAAACTACACGTATCCTCATGTTTCAAATGCCCTCACTGAAAGAAAGTCTCATCCTCACATATATTTCAGTATTTTGAACTCTAGGACGTCAAGAGAAGTAGACTCACACTCAGAATACCATATGCTTGGTCGTCATGTAAGTATCCACTAATGTGAGAACTCGCAGTATATGATTATGTAGGACTTTTTATGGGTGTGTAATGTAGACTTGGAGAAATGAAGGATATTATTTGGATAAGGAGTGACTAAACGTTTCTTGAGCGTTGAATTATTTCTGCGCTTGACATCTGAGTGTCTTGATGCTGATCTGCTTCTTTTTGTTCTTTTCTTTTGGACTGACTTCTTTTGAATATTTCGTTTGGAGCTTTTCCCCATTTTCAGAGTTATTTCCTCATTTTATTTTTTTTATTAACATTGTCGGGGCTTTTGATTTCTTCTTTGTGTTAAGTCGCCCTTTGTTCTTTTTTTTAGGGCTTTGCAAATCTATCCCTGGAAACTTCAACGCAGATCGTTGTCCGCAATTTGCACTTTTCCAATGCGCTCAAGGAAAGTCGGGTTAAGAGAGGGATAGTGCGTGTATGCACTTAGAAATGATATAGGTTTAATATGTGGTTGTAAAAAGAATAGGTTTTAGGATCTAAGGGGGAGTACTACGGATAATGCTATTTGGTAGGCTGGAAAAGCTCAAACGGATCAAAGAAGACCTACAATCATTTTCTATACCAAGTGTTACTCAGGATTTCGCCTCAACAAACATTCAAGCCAAGTTCTAGATCACAATGCAATGTAATTGAACTTATTCTAAAACTCACCACACAATGCACATGAAACGATGAGGTTGGTTTCGTTCTTATATTAGAAGCATGCAAGACAATGTCATTACATGTGCGAATAAGACGTACCAAAAGAACCTATAGTTTACCAGGAAGTCAGTCTTCTCCACCATATTGATTGTTACTCGTTCTTTCATATGCACACTCCTAACTGTATTGGTATCAACCAAGTCAAACAATGATACTTAAAATATATTTTTGTATTTTTTTCGAATAAAGGATATTCTTTTGTATTATTTTTTTTAATAATTTTTTTTTGTACTTTTTGAATAAAGGGTACCGAACCCGAGTATGACTGCCTACGTATCCCGCCGAGGGAATCAGGTGCGCGTAATTCGTTCAAATAAGTTATAAAATGTATGCTTGAAAAAGAATTTATTCATGATAGGATAGTAAAAACTATATAAATATATGATTGTCCACTACAAGACGAATGCAAAGTAAACTAACTTCCTCTGGTAGGATGAATGCAATGAAAACATGATTGTTCATGATAGGATAAATGAGATGAAAAAATGAATGTTTTTTTTGGGGTCGCACCCAAGATGGGTTACCTACGTATCACACTGTATGGTGAGAATCAGACACACGTAGTTCGAAAAATATAATGAGAAAATATTTTTGTGATTTTATTTTGAATAAAGGGGGTGTCGAACCTATACACATCTAACGGGTAGAGCGAGTCAGGACCGGTTATCGGATTTAACCTGTCCGATTCACGACTCTAAGGTCAACCGGTCAGGTTCATCGGATTCAGTCGGCCGTCTTTGGTCGAAGTGCAGGCCTGGCTGTGGGAGTTTTTGTTTTTAAATTTCTAGTATTTATTTTCTACAATATAAACTAAATTCAATTTAAATATGTAATATAATAAAATAATATATAATATAGTTTTATATATTAAAATTGAAACTTTAAAGTTAACTTTCTATTTTATAGTTTATACTTTATACTTTATATTTTATAGTTTATAACTTTATACTTATCTTTATTCTATAGTTTACTTTATAGTACTGTTATAGTTATACTTTATAGTTTATAACTTTATATTATAATTATATTTTTACTAATTTATTAGATTAGTAGATATAAGTTAACAAATAAGTAATAGCAAATTAACAACTAAATAGATAGTAAAATTAAAACTAATGATAAGATGTAAACTTTTGAACTTTCATAATGTTAATAAGAGTACATGAAGTAATAATAATTTTATTTACATATTATGCATCCTTCTTGCAAGTTCTTCGTAATCTATAGGTTGATTGAATTAGTTATGCTCCATAGCCTCTAAATCTGGAGTATTAATTCGATCCGCCTCGCTCATACTCCGCCCCGCCTTCCAAAATATTGCCTATTTTTTCATCTTCTGGAGAATTAACGTCTACACATCCTTGATTTTTCTCTCCGATCGATCCAATCCCATGCGGACTAACACTTCTAATGTGCTTCCACCCAATGAGTGACGTGTGTCTCCTATTTGATCTCGTGCTTGGCTAAATGCACTTTCAGAAGCCAATGTTGAGATCGACACATTAAGAACATCTCGTGTCATCGCTGCAAGTACCGAAAATTATCTTTTGTTATCCTGCCACCATTGTAAAGGGTCAAAACTTTTCTTTGGCTCCGCTGGCTTTTGCAAATAAAATTGCATCTCATCGCAAGATCGACTTGTGGTTGCTTGTGTTGTAAATTGCTCCATATGTCTAAAGATTCTTCATCGTCATCTTCATTGAATCCTGAAGGTGTAGACACAGAAGCAGAACTAGAAGGAATATTAGTAGCAGAGTTGTTGTTATCATGTAATGTAGCATAATATTCATATAATGTAGTTAAATTAGTATCAAGTTTACTTATGCAATCAAATGAAGACGGAGTTTCTGTTGCACCTACTTCCATATAAGTATATAAACTACATATTAAATTATGACAATCTACTTTTTAATAGAAGGATTTAAGACTGCACCAATACAATAAATATCAGGAATAGGGAAAAAATATTTTTAAAATTTTTCAAATATAAGTGTAACTGCATCTTTATATTTCACATTTGATTTTAAACCATAAAGTAAATATGAAATTTCAACTATATGAGCTAAAGCATTACAAACTGTTGGGTAATAAGATCCTGAAAATTCAACAGTAGCAGTGTAAAATTTACGTAAATTTTTTAAAAGTTCACCAATTAATTTTCAATGTTCGTCGGTTAACATATACATCACGTTCTTACAATGCGCATTTGCAACATGTGTTATGGGGTCTTTATACTTATAACATTCTTTTAACAATAAATAAGTATAATTTCACCGTGTAATAATCTCATCTGACATTAATTTAGGTCTCAAATTAAATTGTTTACATTTTTCTTTAAATTCTATAATTCTATTTTTCCTATTATTACCCTGAATAACTCCAACAACTCTTTTGACAAGTTTTATTTCAGGTGAAAATAAATCAAGACCACTTTTAACAATTAAATTATAAATATGACAAGCACAACGAACATGAAATATATGAGAAAGTGGTGGTTGTACTTCCGCTTTTAAAAGATCTACATCAGCAGTATTATTAGATGCATTATCGAATGATACACAAAATATTTTATTATAAAGATTATATTTTTGGGCATAAGAACAAATAGTTTCGTTTATATATTTTCCAGTATGACTTTGATCCTCGTCATACGCAAAAACAATAATACATTTTTCCATTCTAAAATTTTCATCAATCCAATGACAAATAATTGTTAAATAATCATAACCGTTTAAAGCATGTTCAATGTCTGAAGTAAAACTAACTAGGCATGGAAGGTTAGCAAACAAATATTGCAAAAAAATAACATAATCATTATGAAGTCTAAAAATATCGGTTCTATTAGTACTACGAGGAACACCTTTAAAAAAAGGATTATATACTCTTTGAATATATGTAATTAAATATGAAGAAGAAGCAAAAGAAAAAGGTTAACAACCTTCGACAATCATTTTTGTTAATTCAATGCGATCATTTTTTGGATTGTACTTAGCCACCACCCCCCAGTTGCATCACCAACTGGTCAAGTGCTCAGCCCGTCAAACTCCTGTATAGCTTCTTCAATTTCTCGATAAAGAGCAATATGACCAACAGTGGTTCGAATGTATATAAAAAGGATTTGTTTTTTTAGACTTCTTACTATTAGATAGTGTCCATAAATCTCATAAAAAGTACCTAAAGATTCATAGTGAACTTCGATGGGAGTTGAAAAGAGTCTTCTAGAAAAATTCATAGAATTAGAGGAACTCCTCTTCTTGGACGAAATGATCAAGGAATACTCGGAAACACATCTCGAAGACTTTGGGATAGGAATCCATAAAGAAACGATCCAATTAATCAATATACAAAATGAGAATCGTATGCAACCAAGATATCTTTCTTCTCATGGAGAGTGTGGCATTGCAAACTTCCTTTGGATGACATTCTGACAAGACTTGGATATACAATGCCCTCAAGGTCTTGGTGTTGTAATCGACCAAGAGTGGAAACCATGCAGTATCTTTTTCTGAAGAGTCAATGTGCTGATAAGGTATGGCAATACTTTTCCTTGGGTGCAGGTCTTACACATGGTGTTAACAAATATCATAGTGAAATGAGAACAGCGCCAGATACGGGTCGAAGCCCACGCCGAAAAGTCGGGACACGTCAATGAGGAAGAATTCGCAACCCTACGAAGCTTTCATTCCAGGATTGGCTTTGGGCCTTTCCTGCGCATCAGTAATAGGGATCACATTGGTGGGAATATAGGCGTCTGCTTCCACTGGTGGCTGGCGGGCGAAGGGTCCAAGAAATTGACCTTATTCCTAGAACAGAATATAGACATTGGTACAACAGGAGACTCGAGAGACCACTTCTCTGCTCCAGATGTTTCTGTATTTCCGGAGTATGAGTGTGTGACTTGTTATCCAATTCCTCGTTAATTCGTTCAAGCTGTTTCACTCCTTATTTCTGCTTTTCTCTGTTTACGGGGAATTTTATAGGATAGAGATCGGTCTTATAAGATTGCCTTTAGCCACCCCATCCTGACTCTAGCTAGCCTTCATTGAAATTCTGACCATCTATCAGAGAAAAAAGAACGAACGGATCTTGTAGGATTCCGAAGAAATTCTTCGATTTCTTCCGGAGTTGAGGTTTGAAGGCAAAATTCGATAAGGTTAGGGTACGATATTTGAGTGGGGACTCACTAAGCGTAAGTTCTTAACCCGGTATGATGTGACGATGACTTCTTGCTTTGTTTTCGTCTCTCCTGCCTTTGTTAGTCTTTAATCGTCTCTTATGGATTAAGTTATTGTTGATCGGGTTCTAAATCAGAGACAACATTCCATTGTGTCGTATGATCGTTTTTTATATGTCTACCTATAGTGCCCGTCCCCCCGTCACCACCCTCTGTCTTATGTTTATAAGTTCTCCCACAAATATTACATCTAACTCTATCAATGCCCACAACTTTATCATAAAAGAGCCACAATTTACTCCTTTTTTTTCTTACTTCTGGTTCTGGTAAAGGAGGTCTACGACTACCACTAGCAGTACCAACATTGACAGAAGAAACACTAGTAGTTGTATGGGGTTCATTTTCTTCAAGTTCAACAATATTATCTAATTGAACGTTATCATATTCATTATCTTCTATTCCAAAATCTTCTTGCATTTGATCATAATTTATATTTTGATTAGATGATGAAGAACCTATAGATTTTTTACCCCTTAAACTAGATTTACGGTGTAGTCTCGATAAATTTGCCCTTATCGAAGACATTATAAAATATTTAAATAATCAACAAATAAATATGACAATTTAATAAAATAATTAGAGAATGAAACGAGTGTACCAAACTTCGGGATTCAGAATTCAATTGAAACTCGAAGCTCGAAGTCTTGCGTCTTGCTACTTTGAATTTGAAAACTAATAATAATAATAACTTAAAAATTGATAATAAAGATAATTAAGAGAGTATGAGAAATTGAGAATAACAGAATTGAGAGAATTGTTGTGTGATAAAAATGAAAAAAAATGTAGAGAATTTATAGATTTTTAAAGGGTAAAAATGTAATTAAAAATAATAATAAACAAAACAAAAACAAAATCCAAAAAATGGTCGAAATGACCGTTGGCACCCCCCCACCCCACCCCAAAACATTACCGTTGCCTTTTCTTTTTAAATTTTTTGTGTTATCGGTCCGGTCCGAACCGGTTAACCGGTAATGTAACCGATTTTCGTTACCGGGTCTAACCGGTCCAGGCCTTACCGGGTTTTAACATAACCCGTGCGGGTTGGGGTTGGGGGCCAACCCAACCCCCAACTCGGTAAGCCCTTAACGGTCCGGTCCGGACCAGATTTTCTATCGGGTCAACCGATCCGGTTCCGGGTCAACCCGGACCGTTAGACAGGTTTAGTCGAACTCAAGATGAGTTGCCTACGTATCACACCGTGTGGTGAGAAACAGAAACACGTAGTTCGTAAAGATAGAGTAAACATTTTTTTTTTTTGAAATGTTTTTTTTGTGGTGTCGCACCCGAGATAAAGCAAAATAACCTTCTAAAAATGAAGAAAAAGCAGGCTAGCATAAGAAGAATAATCATGAAAATAATATACACAGAACGAAAGACAAAAATAGCAAGCAGATTGCATGAAAATCAAATGTGCCCCCTAACATCATTGGGTCTCTCTTATGCCAGAGATGAGCCTAAACGCCAAATATGAGAGATTATGATAGATTAATCCATGCCACGAAATTTAAATGCGTTTTACTGGAGATAAAAATTGATTGTCAATTCCAACATGTCATGACTGGGCTTGGATTCGTCTATCATTATCATGCAACACATAATATGATGATTGGTCGTTAGGTTGTGAGACCCTTCGACAATTTGATGGATTTCTTAATTGCGGAGTCGATATCAAGGACCGATCCACCTAAGATGTATGCATGCATGACTTAAGATAAAAGGGCAGTATAGAAGGCTACGCGGCCACCGGATGGTCCGAATTCTCTGCGCAAAACGCCAACTCTCTTAAATTTGGGTATTTGAAAGAAATTTCCTGGTGCGCAAAGCACACCCCGCGTGTAGTGTGTGATAGTGTGAATTTTTCGTAAGGGAGGAAATATGAGCGAAATGCCAATTTAGGAAAAGCGGTAAAAAATGTAGCAAATAAAGCAGTTAATTACAAAATTAAAAGAAAACAATTTAAGCATTTACAAAAAATAAAAGCAAAGTAAAGCACAATATTTAATTAACATGGGTTTGCTATGGTTAAGAACCTGATATCCCCAGCGGAGTCGCCATGTTGTCGCGTCCGTTTTTGACCGCGAGGTCGGAACGGTGTTGCAACGTTTCTTGCTTTGGCGCGGTTCCCTGGATTGAGCAAAAATGCTATGCGTTGAGGAGTCACCACCTAATTATTAAAGTGAACTAGGACACTTGAACTATTGTAATAAAAATACTGCAATTGATCTCCATTTAAAGGTATGCGAAACTAATGAGATTCTGGATCATGGTTCTTTATTATCCTAAAGGGAAGGGGTTAGACATCCTTTAAGATCCGCTAACTTGCAGTTATTCGGGAAAACCTAAGTTAATTATTTATCACGCTTTGGAAAATATGCCGATTAAAATATACAGTTTAAGAAAAGAATATTGCAAAAAGAGGCGTTTAAAAATATGTACAAAAGAAGCTTTGCATATAAAATTATATTTTGTTTTTTTGATAAAGTATGTTTAAACAAAGATGACCAATTTATTTTTTTAAAAGTTTGGACATTCATAAACGAGCCTAAACAACAAATTAGCGGATTTTGATTTTAATCTATCCCTTTTAATTGTTAATTCTAAGTCTACCTATTCTAAACATTTCAATAATTTATACAGTTACAATAAAATACAATACAAAATGAAAATAAAACAAAAATTAAAATTTTCGAAGATTATCTTCTTAAAATGTATCTCCGGGTACCTGTATAAACACTTAATAAAAGTATTAGTAAGAGAGTAAATAATTATCAAATAGCGACAAGAATTAAATAAGTAAACTAAAAATAAAATCCGTCTTTTGTAAAAGGGAGGCCTTGAAAATCAGACGGAGATTCCTTCATCGGCCAAAGTGTAGTATCAATGTTCAAATCAGTAAAATAAATGACAAAATGGACCAAACAACCTCCTTGATTTTTCAGGATAGGGTCGACCCGACCCGACCCGGATAATGATCCGGAATTCGAAAATTTAAATCCAAAACAGAAAATTCTCAAAATTCAAATAACCAAATATAAAAATACATACAACATTCTGGAAATTTTTTTACCCGAATCGGTGATCCGTATTCGGGTCAACCCGACCTGGAACAGTAAATTAGAGTCCGAAAATTCGAATCTGAAATAGAAAAAATTCTTAAAAAATCAGATAACCAAATATAAAAATATATACAATATTCTGGAATTTTTTAGACCATATCGGTGATCCGAATTCGGATCGACCTGACCGGAGAAGTAAATCGGAGTCCGAAAATTCGAATCCGAAATAGAAAAAATTCTTAAAAATCAGATAACCAAACAAAAAATATATACGATATTCTGGTTATAAAAGACTCGGGTCGGTAACCCGAATTTCGGATCGACCCGACCCGAAATTGAGCATGAACCGAGAACAAACAAAAAAAAAGAGAAGAGATTTTTTGTCTTGTTTTCTTTTATTTTCATATTACAGAGAATAATGAAAAATGAGTAAAACACTAAATTAAAATCCAACCTTTGTTTTCGGATTCAGATCCGAACATGAAGAACAAGGATATGCAAGAATAATAAAGAAAAAAATGATATCCAACAACAATAATCTTTCAATTTTTTGGTCCTTAAACAAGAATACAATGATTATGAAAATAAAAAAAGGGATGAAGTTTTGCTTATATTTATTTTTTTGATTTTTTTTTCGGGTCTGATTTCTTTACAATGAAGAACAAAAGGAAAATATATAAAAATTAGTACTCAAAAATCAGACCCCTTTCTTGAAGAACAATGGGGTATTTTATAGGTAAACATATGACTTGAATTTTGAATTAAAGAAACAAAAGTGATGATTTTGAGCGGATTTTTGGGATATGGGCGGCGGGTTTTGGGGGATAGGGTTGGTTTGAGGTGATGGGGGCAGAAGGGTGGTTGGGCAGGGCATGGGATATGTGATGGGGCATGGGTGTCGGCCGAGGGGGGTATGGGGGTGTGTGAGGCGGGTTAGGGAGAGAGGTGGAAGAGAGAAGAGAGGCTTCTTTTTTTTTCTTTTTTTTTTGTTGCCCAGGTCTCGAGATTTGCGCCTCCCTATCGCTAGTACTGATACAAGTACTGATACTAGGATCCTGGTGGTAATAGCATCGGTCCCTCAGTACTATTATCAGGTAAATTTTTGGGAGGTGCTCCAATGACCAGTGTCTGAGAGCGTACAACGGATCACTGACATAATTTTAATCCCTCAAATCCCTGGATACAAAGTCCAGAGTGCTTGAGGGGGATCGAACCCATGTTGCGCAGGCCCTCGCTTCTTTTTTGTTTTGTGTTTTAACTTAGTTTAGGTTTAGGTATAAGTGGATTAAAGGGGGAGGGGTTTGGGCCGACGGGTATGGGCTAGGGAGAAATGGAAGGGCGACCGGTTGGGCCCTATTTTGGGCATGGCTAATTTTCTTATTAAAAAAAAAGATTTTGGGGTTTAAATTATTGTGTAAGGTAGAAAATATTTTGGGTTGTAATTAAAAAATATAAAAGAGGTTTATTAGTAAAACAAACTTTGTAAAAATTGTAAATTATTTAAATAAAATGATAGCATGAATATAATATTTGTGAAATGCTTAATGCTTAATTAAATTAAAAATGCATTGCCTATTTTTGCAAAAAATGAAATAACATAATATTAAGGTAAAACTATGATTATGGTATAAAAAATGCAAAAAATGATGACAAAAATATGATGTCAAAAATATTTAAAATTACGACAAATAAACGGAAAAATAGGTCAAAATTGGGTGTCAACACAGATGACACAACCTTGTGGCATAAAAAATTATGGCATGTCAACTACCGTAACCTTGAAAGATTAATTTCTTATGAGGCAGTAAGATGCATTCCTAAACTAAGTCCTAAAGATAAAATAGTGGTTTGTGAAGATTGTTTAAAAGGTAAGCAAACCCGTATCTCACATAATGTTGCCCAGAAGGACGGACAACATTCAGGTACGTCTCATTACTTTCAGCTTTTGCACATGGATCTTATGGGTCCAATCGAGGTAGACAGTCTAGGTGGCATGAGGTATTCATATGTGATTGTAGATGACTTTTCCAAGTATTCCTGGATATTTTTTTGAAAGAAAAGTCTCAAACTTTTGCACTCTAGGATAAGAAATTTGTATCATTCTTCTATTTTCAGGATTAGGTCCGATCATGGAAAAAAGTTTGAAAATAATTTGTTCTCAACATTTTGTGAGAAAAAGGGTATTTTCCATGAATTTTCTGCTTTCAAAACCCCTCAGCAAAATGGTGTAGCAGAGAGGAAGAATAGAACTTTAAAAGAGATGGTTGGAGTCATGCTTAGTTATAAGAAATTGTCAAAATGTTTTGGGCTGAAGTCTTGAATACTGCAAGTCACATCACAAATAGAGTCTATTTAAGGCCTAGAACAAAAATGACACCCTATGAGCTATTAAATGGAAAGAAACCCAATTTGCGTTACTTTCATGTGTTTGGGTGTGTTTGTTACATATTGAATGATAGAGATCATCTAGCAAAGTTTGACTCTAAAAGTGATAAAGGCATCTTTGTTGGTTATTCTCAAAATAGTCATGCTTACCGAGTGTATAATCTTAGAACCAAAATTGTACAAGAATCGTTTAACGTTGTTTTGGATGATTGGTCTGATCTTACATGGAATATGCCTAAAAATAACGTTGTGATTACAGTGGAGAATGAGCAGAATGCTGAAGATTCAGATGTTGCCCCAAATGTTACGACATCTGAAGCTATATCTGAGCCAAAACCCGAGAGCACATAAGGTGAAGATGAGGAATTAAATGCTGAATTGAAAGATTCAGTACACAGGGATCCCTCATCCAGGATTAGGAAGAACCATCATACAGGTCAAGTAATAGGAGAAGTGTTCGAAGGTTTAAGAACAAGAAGGAAATAGCCTCGGAACTACAGAGATATGGTCAGATATGTGTGTATGTCTACCATGTATCAAAAGGTAAGTCTTTCTTGTTACGTATCTACATTAGAACCAAATAATGTTGGAGAAGCACTCAAAGATAATTGTTGGATACAAGCTATGCAAGAAGAACTTGAACAGTTCACAAGAAATGAAGTCTGAGATTTAGCTTCACGTCCAAATAATACTAATGTAATTGGAACTAAATGGATATTTAAAAATAAGTCAGATGAATCTGGAACTGTTGTAAAAAATAAGGTGATACTAGTTGCTCAAGGATACACTCAGGTCGAAGGAATTGACACTACAAGAAATTTGTCATATACCAACGGACACTTTTAGTGTCTGCCAACAAAACCGTTGGTATAGATAGCATATACGTATTAAAATTTCTGGCCGTTCGTATAGGTAAATCATACAACAATATACCGATTCCGTTGGTATAGGGTTTTGTGGATACCTATGCTTAGGCATGAATTTGTTGGTATAGAATTCAGTGGGCCCCAATTTTTTAACATTAATTCAGTGTTATTTTTAGAATTTTTATCTTCCCTCCCTTAATTTTTTTATTTTCCCTCCTTCATAAGTGAAATTCCATTTTTAATTACCCCAAAATCCCAAATCCTACTTCTACCACCTAAACCCAATCCCTAAATCTCTAACCCAAAAAAATCCACATGCTCAATTTCGGTGACAGCGTCGCATGAACAGTGACAGCACCGCGGCGCAGTGCTGTTTCTGGCGAACTCCGATGACCATTTGAGGTAAACCATGTACCAAAAGCTTCGTCTATTCATCCTCTACAATTCTATATTACTCATCACCGTCAATTTCAATGTTTTCACTGTCAATTTTGCGATCGAAGTTCTGGACGGAAATACCCTTATCAGTTTTTCTCATTTTCCGGCATACTCGTGTAGAATTGACGGGATTGAGTTACATCATTGTGACCACCATCTCACCCTCGTCATTTCTATACCAACTCCGTGCTTTGATTCATCTCCAATAGCAACGACGACCATCACGATCTAAAATGAAACCCTAGGCGGCGCCAAGGATTTTTCGGCGAATCGAGCCACATTTGACAGTCGAGGGTGGTACCACTAGACTCTCCATCCTCCCCCTGACATTTTGCATCCTACTACAAGCTTCAATTCATTCTCAATCTACAGATCAACAAAATTAAAAGTTCGACGGGATTTTCAAATATTCCGGTCAACTCAAGCATCGACGAAGGCTGAGGGTGGTGTCACTGAGTTCGTCTTGCTCTTGACTACAATTTGCACCTAACCCCGTGCCTCAATTCTTCTCAATCAGTTTTCACCATTGAAGCTTGTTGAAGCTTTGGACACCGGTTTCTATGGCTGCAACGTCGACTGGGCGACCTCTTGTTATCTCAGTTTCCAACAAGAAGGTCAAGAAGAGTCTATGAACAAAATGTTGATCCTCAACCTGCTATGAAGAAGTCGAGATTCGAAAAGCAAATCCCTGCTTGTTCAAGCAGTGACACTAAAGACTCGGACTTCTATGACAACACTTAGAATGAGGAAGAAGATACCTCTTCTATTGAAAAGGAAACTAAAACCCCAGCTTCTCCATCTTATTCTGAGCCCTTTGTTTCTGTCGCTCAAAAGTCATTTGAAGAAGAAGACATTCCCGATGACACACCACTGAATAAATTCTTTTCCAAGGGAATGGCTCACAGAACCAGACATCATGCTGATGAAGATGTTGCTCCTGATGTCACAACATCTCCGACAACATTCCAATCGACTTCTGCAGAAGTAGGTTACCCTATTTCCTCCAAAAGCCCAGATTCTGAGAGACCAGACTTGTCTGAGTCAGATAGTGAGGTAAATACTTTTTTTAACTGATTCTATACTAAAGAAAAGCATGATAACTGGATTTTTTTTTAGAAAAGGGTGATTAGGCCAGAAAAAGAGTTAGATGTTGCTGCTTGTGGTGAGTATGGTATTGTTGAATTTCTTAAGGACAGACGACTATTTGGATCTGTCACTGGAAATATACCTTATGTTGATGAGGTTGTGAGGTTGTTTTACACAAACTTGGACTCTGCTATAGAGAACACCTCTTCCATGAAATATAGAAATGTTTACCTCTACAAAAGACTGTATCACTTTACCCATTCCCTGATAAATCAATGTTTGGATCTTAAAAAGGAGAATGTGCAAGAGATAGTTGAGATAGTTGAAGAAATGGAAGATAAAGATACAATAATAGAATACCTCATAGGGTGTGCTAAAAAATGGACATCTAGATGCCTTGCCTCTAAATTAACAGCATTACACAAGATTGCTATTCATAATTGGCTCCCTTCCTTAAATGAGTCAATTGTCACTGCTGAACAAGCTTCACTATTATATAAGATTGGTAAAGGATTTCGAGTTGATTTAGGACATGTAATATTATATCAAGTTACCAATCTTGTTGAGAAGGAATCCACTTTGGTACTACCTTATCCTTCACTGATTTATAAGATTTTAGTTGACCAACGCTATGAGAAGATAGAGTGATATATCTTCCTTGGAGAAAGGAAGCACAATGTGAGAATGTTGCCAAGAATGTTTTCAACATTCAGGACAGCATCGGTTCCCGAAAGTTTGAAGTGTCAATAATCTGCCTAGTAGAAAAAATTGTCAAGATCAACTCACAAATTGATGAGATTGATCATGTTAAAAATGTGCTAGTTAAAGCAAGAGACCATTTCTTATTGTTGTTTTCTTCCCAAAAAGGGGGAGATGATGATTCGCATGCGGGAGAAAGTCGAAACTAGCAATGTTCTTCTTGCTCGTGGACACAATGCGATGCGGGAGTGATGCGATCTTGAAGTCGAGTAAAGTAGAAAGTGGCTGGAAGCTACTACTTTTGCTAGACTTGTAGAGGAGATTGTTGGTGGTGGATGATGTGTTACTGCTATTATGTTGGTGTTGTGAATGGATGTTTTAATTTGGTCATTTTTTTGGAAAGTTAAAGCACAAGTAAGTCAAATTGAAAATAGATTATTTCATATTATGAAAATATTTGAACTTTGGTTTCTTGTTTCGACTAATATAATATTGTATCAATTGTAGAAAGTAAGTAAAATTAACAAACAAAATCGTGCTAAATATTTACCTTTTGTAACTTATTTTCTTTTATTTTCAATAGGCTTCAGATTCTTCTAGTGTCCCAACCAAATAAATTCTCCAAGTCTATACACTGATGAAGATGGAAGAGAGGAAGATTAGAAGCTTCTTTTATCTTAAATAGGTTTTTGCTCTTCTACTGTATTGTGTTTTTGCTGTCGTAGAAGTTGTTTTGATGGTTATTATAATTAACATTACTTTGTTAGTTTGATATAATTGTAAGACTTGTAAGTTTTAATTGTTTGTAAGACTTGTTAGTTTGATAATATAATTGAATTTTTTTCTTTTATTTTGCTTTAATTTTTGTGTGGTGCATATAAAAAATGTTCTCAAACTTTTATTATTACAAAAATATTTATTTGAGGCAAAAATATTATTTATAAAAGAAATCAGACCTATACCAACGGATAATGTGGTCCTATACCTACGAAAACAAGTGGTGGGTAAAGTTATAAAATAGGTATCATTAGCCGTTTGTATAGCTCCAAACTTTTGTCCAATGGATTGAAACTGTCGTAGGTATAGGCTATATCAACGGCTAATTTGTCGTGGGTATAACGAATCAAAGTTGATGGAACTAAACTTCCGTTGGTATATGTTTTATGACCTATACCAACGATTTTTGGACCTTTACCTACGGATTTCTGTCGTTGGTATATGACAAATTTCTTGTAGTGTGACTATGATGAAACTTTTGCTCCTGTTGCCAGAATTGATTCAATTAAATTGTTACTTGTTGTAGCTTGTTGTCTGAAGATCACTCTCCATCAGATGGATGTTAAAGGTGTCTTCTTGAATGACTATCTTGACAAAGAAGTCTATGTTGAACAACCTAAAGGATTTGAAGATCCTCACCATCCACAGTTTATATACAAGCTCAAAAAGGCCTTGTATGGATTGAAACAACCTTCTCGCGCATCGTTTAACTCAGTTTCTTCTTGAATTTGGTTTTAAACACGGTAAAGCTGATTGTACCTTATTTATAAAACATCACGGAGTAGATATGGTCATTGCTCAAATCTATGTAGATGACATCGTTTTTTGTTCGACTTCACAGTCCCACCTTAAGACATTTATCGAAGTTATGTCCTCCACATTTGAGATGAACATGATATGAAAATTAATTTTTTTCTTAGGCTTGCAGATAAATAAAAATGAAGATGGAATCTTCATCACCCAAAGCAAGTATGCCAAGAATTTGGTTAAGAAGTTTGGATTGAAGAATGCTAAACAAATGAGGACACCAATGGGATCTACACAGAAGATATGCAAAGACGATGTTGGCGAAAATGTCGACCTAACATTGTATCGATCTATGATAGGTAGTCTCTCGTATCTTACTGTCAGTCGTCCTGATCTAATGTTTAGTGTTTGTATGTGTGATCGATTCCAAGCCTATCCCAAAATCTCCCACTTAAATTCCTTAAAACGTGTCATCCGATATGTTGCCGGCACATATGAGTTGGAAATTTGATATTCCAAATACACTAATCCTAATCTAATAGGGTATAGTGACTCAGATTGGGCTGGTGATGTGGATGACAGAAAGAGTACGAGTGAATGATGTTTTTACATTGGCAATAATCTAGTATCTTGGTATAGTCGCAAATAAAAATGTGTCTCACTTTCAACTGCTGAATCTGAATATGTAGCAGCTGAAAGTTGTTGTTCTCAATTGATATGGTTAAGACACATGTTAGACGACTATGGTTTTTCAAATAATATCTTAATTTTGTATTGTGATAATTTGAGTGCTATTAACATTTCTAAAAATCCAGTTCAACACTCTCGTACAAAACATATAGATATTAGAAATCATTTTTTAAGAGATTTGGTAGAAAAACAGCTAGTCCAAATTGATCATATTGACACTCTTCATCAACCAGCTGATATTTTTACAAAAGCTTTATATCATGAGAGATTTTCCAGTTTGAAAAGCTCTTTTGGTCTCTGTAATCTCTGAAACAATCACTGTTTGGTGAATGTTAGCTGAAATGTCTCTAACATTTTGGGTCACATTTACCTCTGTAATATCATAATCTATCTTTTGGTACTGTATAATGGCTGATTTTTGTTCACACAAGTATGATCCTCAAATAAGAACATGAAGTCCAATGTGATACCGTTCTCCGCGATGATAATTATCATAAAAAGTGAGTATCAAAATTTGGCAAAACCTTTCTAATTACTGGCAACTGTGCAATATGGGCAAAGCCATTGAAAATGATATTGTTCCTATACTATAGGAGTATCAAATTCTTAAACAAAAAATTATGAGGATACTAAATAAGTATTCTTATTTTTGACACGAAAATAAATTTTGTATGTGTTTTTATGATGAGATCAAGGACACAATGAAAAAATATTACATTGGTCTGGTGGTTAAACTCATAAAATATATATAAAATGTATCTTGATTTGTTGCCAAATTGAAAAAGTTCTTACAAGATCATAACACTTGTGTTGTCCAAAATATTGCCAACATTACTGTTGACATTCACAGATAATGATATTTGTTGGGATGCTGTGTGTAACTGATTTTTGAAAATTCGGTAATTGTTTCCCTATTTGTGTGCCGTTTTAAAAAAAAATCAAATCTTGATATCTATCTTTTTATCTAAATTTTAGGAACAAGTATTGTAATACAAACTCCCAAAATCAGGAAATTAGTTATTCTACCAAGTTTATAAATAATTCTTCAATTGTTCATCATTTTTGTTATTTGTTTTTTTCCAGAAAAATAAAAAAAAAGGGAAAAAATTACATCACTTCGGTATACTAAAACCGATGGAATACTCAATCTCTCCATCTTCCAAAAACCCTAAAAACTCTAAACCTTCACAATCTTCTTCTCCCTATTCTCCCATGGATACAAGCCCAATGTCAAACTAAATGTCTTCCAACATTTTCGAGAACATACCCATGAGTACAAACCCTCCTTTATGCACAACCATAGTACTAAGCTCATTGCAAGAACCTTTAGCAGTAAGTTATCCAGGAGATAACGATAATCATATCGACATCGACGCAACTCATGATGTGTCTGTCTTAGGAAAGAGGGAAAACACGTCTCAGTTTCCAACAAGAAGGTCAAGAAGAGTCTATGAACAAAATGTTGAACCTCACCTTCTATGAAGAAGTCGAGATTCGAAAAGCAAGTCCCTTCTTGTTCAAGCAGTGACACTGAAGACTCAGACTTCTATGACAACATTGACAATGAGGAAGAAGAGACCCCTTCTATTAAAAAGGAAACTAAAACCTTAGCTTCTCCATCTTATTCTGAGCCCTCTGTTTCTGTCACTCAAAAGTCATCTGAAAAAGAAGACATTCCCGATGACACACCACTGAAGAAATTCTTTCCCAAGGGAATGGCTCACATAACCAGACATCATGCTGATGAAGATGTTGCTCCTGATGTCACAACATCTCCGACAACATTCCAGTCGACTTCTGCAGAAGCAGGTTCCCTTATTTCCTCCAAAAGCCCAGATTCTGAGAGACCAGACTTGTCTTAGTCAGATAGTGAGGTAAATACTTTTTCTAACAGATTTTATACTAAAGAAAAGCATGATAACTGGAAATTCTTTAGAAATAGGGTGATTAAGCCAGAAAAAGAGTTAGATGTTGCTGCTTGAGGTGAGTATTGTATTGTTGAATTTCTTAAAGACAGATGGCTGTTTGGATCTGTCACTGGAAAGATACCTTATGTTGATGAGGTTGTGAGGTTGTTTTACGCAAACTTGGACTCTGCTGTAGAGACACCTCTTCCAAGAAATATGGGAAGGTTTACCTCTACAACAGACTGTATCACTTTACCCCTTCCCTGATAAATCAATGTTTGGATCTTAAAGAGGAGAATATGCAAGAGATAGTTGATATAGTTGAAAGAATGGCAAATAAAGATACAATAATATAATACCTCATATGAGGTGTGCTAAAAAATGGACATCTAGATGCCCTGCCTCTAAATTAACAGCATTATTCTCCACCTTACACAAGATTGCTATTCATAATTGGCTCCCTTCCTTAAATGAGTCAATTGTCACTGCTGAACAAGCTTCACTGTTATATAAGATTGGTAAAGGATTTCGAGTTGATGTAGGACATGTAATATTCTATCAAGTTACCAATCTTACTGAGAAGGAATCCACTTTGGTACTACCTTATCCCTCACTGATTTATAAGATTTTAGTTGACCAAGGCTATGAGCCTTCAAGTAATGAGAGATTAGGGAAACAACCAGAGACTTACGCAGTGAAAAAAGCAATCTTGAAGAGCAAATATAGAATGATAGATCTTCCTTGAAGAAAGGAAGCACAATTTGAGAATGTTGCCAAGAATGTTTTCAACATTCAGGACAATATCGGTTCCCGAAAATTTGAACTGTCAATAAACTGGCTAGTTGAACAAATTGCCAAGATCAACTCACAAATTGATTAGATTGATCATGTTAAAAATGTGCTAGTTAAAGCAAGGGACCATTTCTTATTATTGCTTTCTTCCCAAAAAGGAGGAGATGATGATTCTGTGCAGGGGGAGAAAGCTGAAACTAGAAATGTTGCTGCTGCTCGTGGACCTGGTACTAATACATGGGGAGTGATGCAGTGCTGAAGTCGAGTAAAGTAGAAAGCGGCTGGAAGCTACTACTTTTGCTAGACTTGTAGAGGAGATTGCTGGTGGTGGATGATGTATTACTGCTGTTATGTTGGTGATGTGAATGGATGTTTTAATTTGGTCATTTTTTAGGAAGTTAAAGACAATTTGTAAGACCGAGTTAAGAATTGTTGATTATATTCCGGTTAGGACATATAAAAACTCAACCTTATGCAGAAACCTTTTATATTTCTATGATAGATTTTACCACACATGAGGATTAAGAACAATAACCTTAAATACTACACAAGTATCGGGGTACTTTCGTCCACGATTTTAACATATGTCTAAACAACTACATCATATTCAAATCTCCCCTCTCGGATCTCGATTCGAAATCATATAAGTTATGACAATTAATGGCCAATTAACAATCAATACAATATTGAATAGATCTTAATATGCTGAAGAAGAAATAAATAACTATGCTTTAACTGTATGAAAAGAGTTTCAAGTGATTCGACGGAAAACCCTAATAAAGAGATTAGCTTCTAGACGTTGTCATGCTATGAACTAATTTAATATCCAACATAAACTGAAATAAAATAAAAGAAAGAAAAGAACTTGAACAATTCGATGTCTCCAATTGTAGCTTGTAGCCTCATTTCCTGCCTCCACAAAGTATGATATCAAGTATGGTATATTAATCCCTAGGTCTTATAGATGTAAAAATCACATTTCGGACCCTTTTGCCCTTCGAAAAGTCAATTTTTTTGTCCCAGTTCCCGCGTTGGCGCCGTGGCGCTGCCTTGGCTCGAGAAAATCAGATGATGTAGGAGTTTAGGCGCCACGGCGCTGCTGGCTAGCGCCGCGGCGCCGGTGACGTCATTTTCTGATTTTTCGTCGTTTTGATCTCTGGACTTCGTAGATTTCTTTCGTGTTTCCCGGGACTTCTTAGGCTTCATTTCTTAGACTTTTCTAGGGCAATTTCATCCTCAAAAGTAGTATCTTTTCCTCTATGGCCGTTGTGACACAAACGAAAGAAAAACACACCTAACAATATACTAAACGCCAAAAAAAAAGGATTAAAATACCTACTAAAAAGGACTCAAAAGAGTGTATAAAATACACTCAACACAATTTCATGGTTAATATTTTTATCCTTGGGTTGTAAAGATATTCTAAACAGTTATGTGGATGATGCGATGAATGTTTAATTTTGCTAAATATTTCTAATTCTTCATTATGTGTGTATATCACTGTTTGTGCTAACATTCTGTTTGAATTCTACAGTAAGGTATACACTTGTATACATGTGTTTGTTTGGTTGTTTGTATGCCATTTCAGGTTGAGGGGGAGCATTCGTGTAGATATGACATTGCTTTAGGTCACTCGCACTTAATAGATTAGGTTTTGTGAAGAAAGGAAAAAAGTGGGAGAATGTTAATGTTGGGTGAGGTGTTGTGACATTTTATCCAACATATCATTTTCTATACTAAGTTAAAAAACCAAAATGTTGGAATAAATGTCATGACATTCGGACCAATATTCTGGATAACAGTTTTGCCTTACTTCACGGACTGGAGCTAATCTCGTGGGATGGTTACCACGATGGTAAAATGATCTGGCAATGAGCTTTGAAGAAGATTAAAAACGTGGGAGAAAGAGTCAAAGCTTGGGGAAGAAGTAGAGTGAAGAACAAGTCAAAGGTGTTGAGAGTTTCACTCCTCAATATCTACCACAAGTTGTCCACTTTTAGCTCAACCTCCACAACCGATTGGTGAACCTTTCAAGGAAACTCTCTACTATAAATAGAGAGGTCACAACAAGGAATCAATATCCAAAAAATCGAAAAGAAATATATCAGAGAGATCTCTCAAAAGATCACAATCAGAAAACTGGATCAACTGTGTTGCCTGAGCTTTTCGACGACAGTCTGTCCAACATTATAATTGATGCCTAGATTCTAGATTTGTTCTTCATTGAAGCAATTGTAATGAGATGTTTTCTATATCTATTTAGTTAGATTTTTCAGGCATAAGTCATCTACGACTTAACCTTTTTAATTCCTTTTATATCATCTTGTAACTTTGTAAAAGTAGAAATTTATTCAATTGTGTGTGTATATATATATATATATATATTACTTTCGGTCATCGACCGTCATAGGTTATATCAATATATAACCCATGTAAATTTAAACCTTTGTGTTCTTCTTTATTTTCGTTGCATTATTACTCTTCAAAGGTCGTTACTGTTTTTATCAAAGTGTAAATCGACATGTGAACAACATTACCGACGTTTCAACTGTTTCAACATACGATTTTTACTTTCCAATTTTTTTGTTTAATTATTCTATAGTATAACTCTCAGGACCCAACATATAACAACATTAAAAGTAATATACCTGATTTCCATAAGCCCAATATCCTCCAATTGATAGTGGAAATATACATACTGCGACAAAAGAGTACGATGCTATCACTCCTCTCCTCATACTGGTCCTTGTAGGATGTTTTGGATTTGTCGGTAATGTCCCCTGCACAAAATTCAAAAAGGAAACAATAAAAAAAAGCTTTCAGAACCATGCATCTTTTCAAGAATCCAATGATCAATAAAGTCGGATTCAAATTTAAATTTAATAAGTCAAATCTTTTAAATTGATAGCACTAAATTTACTGTACAATTGAAATTATGGACTTCTAATTACCTAATATTGTCAAAAATACTGGATTCAGTTGAACGAATAATTCAAAAGCAATAGTAATAACTAATTTAAATTTAGTAAGTTCAAACTTTAAAATTGATATAGCACTAAACCTACTGTACTATTGAAATTATAGACTCATAATCTAATTTTTGTTGACATTTTTAGTTTTTCAAGTATAGTCGAAACCATAATTCAAAAGAAATGGTAATAGCTAATTCCAATACCTGTATTTCCAAAACTAGATTGTGACCTCTGAAAGCAATGACAATAATGGCAACACCATTTAGGACAGCACGAAATCCAGTGATCGTTGTTGTTACAATATTTATTCCTTATACAATAGGAATTCTAGTCCTAATTATAAGAAGAATCTTAGTCTTACCATAATTATATTTACACAATATATTGAATATATTCTAATTATGGGTAGGGATTTTATATTGTTTACTATACACGTTTACAAACACCTCGATCGGGCGGGAGGGGCGAGGCGAATCTGAAATCGAAATAACTGTCATGGAAGTTATTTGGTGAATATATTTGCGTACTGATATGATGAGGGAACATGTAACACTCTGAAATGTCCTAGCGCAACCTTCTCACGAACGAACCGCTACAATTCAAACGACTTTCAGCCTTCTGTATTATCGGTACCGGTTATGCTTGTGTCAATCCCGGTACCACTTGAATGCTACTGGTAATGCCCCAAGCTGACTTGGGCTCGACTCAACATCAATTGCCACATATCATCTTATAATTCGTACAACTGTTATACACTAATTTACCCTATACACAAAGTTATATTTATAAACTAACTAAAAATAAAAGAAAACAAATAATGATCTTCAACCAAAAAAGAACATATTTTTATCGAAGAAGAGGAAGATCCAGGGCTATGACCACTACCAATCCAGTTTAGTCTTCAAATTGTATATCTACTGATTTTCCTGAGTTACTAGTTGACATGTTAATATTTACTTTATGAGTCTATTCCGAGTTGTTCATAAGTTTATTCAAGCTACTCCAACGCCTATATTCCTATGGTCATCAGAAAATAACAAGAATACATTTAAATCTCCGTATTCAACTAAGCGAGACTAAATTGTATATTCCTATCCTCATTAGCGAAGCATGTATTTTACGAACAAACTCTATTTATTCTTATTACTGCATGCAAATTTCCTATTTCTAGTTTAATTTACACGGCAAACACAGATAGTGTTCAACTATTTCGTCAAATAATCAAATAATTAAGATCAAGGATAAATAAATAAATCAAAGGAAAACCAATAAATAAAATGATAATCAAACGTCAACTTTCAGGATATAACATCAAAACCCTAAAACTAAAGAGTTTAGTTCCACATAGACATGGAAGAAAAACAACAAATCATCCGAATGAAAATATAAAAATGATTATTACATAGAAGAAAGAAAAAAACTAATAATTACGATTTCCGCGGCGGTTTCAAGCTCTCTCTAGGTCCAAAATCAGGGCCGTCTCAAATATTTTGAGGGCCCTGTTCTAATTTGTAAAAATGGCCCCTTAATTGGACTAAGACCTGCGAATTATGGTCATTTACATTAAATTCTGATTAATACTATTTAATAATAAAAAAAAAGACTAAATTTTTTTTATTTTTCGAGGGGATCTATGCGATAGTACACTCGCATATTCCAAAGACGACCCTGTCCAAAATTTTGAGCTAAAGGGTCACAAATTATCCTTAAATTCTGTAAAAACCTGTAAAATATATATATTTATAGGGTATAAAAAGCTTAGGCTTTTAAAAATCAAATCCAACCCAAACTGAGAAAAATAGTGTGCAGGTGGCGCAGGGCAAAATAAAGTTCAGAGAGTTAAATTTCTCGCGACAGGCGCGCAACACGCACTGATTCGTCACAATTCTCGGCCAGCACGTTCCAGGTAAGTATTGTATTGCTTGCACGTCTTTTGTTTAATTTATTGGGAGCAATCTGCCACACTAGAATCAACTGAGCTATTTTTATTTCTTTTATTTGTCTGCACTTTGGGGAGATACTGTAGAGTGTCCCCTATTTTTCTCCTTTATTTTCTTCCCCATTTTATTCAATTTTGCTTTCAATCTTTTCATCTTCGTCGTTTTATTCCTAAATAGTAAAAATATAATATAAATCACAACTCATTATAATTAGTATTTAAAAGACAATTAAAAGTATTAAAATATGAGGTAAACAATGAATAAATATATATATATTTTAGGCCGAACATCAATTTTAGTAAGGGAAGATTAGTCTTATTGTAATTTTTTACATTAATAATAAATAAGTTAAAACAATTTTTACAAAGAAATAAAAATAAGGGAGATAAACGTAATATCGTAAGCCACAAGGGAAGTTAGTGTTACTCTCTTCTAATTTATGTGATGTTGTTTGACTGAGCATAGAGTTTAAGAAATAAAAAAATATTTATAAATCTTATGGTTTAAAACAAATCAAAGATATTTGTGTGGTTATAAATCATATCGTTAAGCTTAAAATGTAAAGTTTAAACTAAAATTATTGTCTACTAAGAAAATGTGTATCATTTTTTTTTGGATTAACTAAAAAAATGTGTCATATACATTGGGAGAGAGTAACAATTTTTTTCAATATATACTGCTTTTAATTTGATTTAAGTCGGTGTTCATAAATGTGAAGATCCTCTACCTAAGATGGCATGTGATCACTTAGAGCTTTTTATACTCAAATCTTAATGCCAAATCTTATAGAGCTGTTACGGTAATTGTAAGTAATTATATTCATGGTAGAAACCGTAAAAATCGTGTAATACTTCTCATCTTATTGCAACAGTGAATATAGTAATGAGTAACACTTTTGATCGTGAATTGCAGTCTGATAACTTCTACTTTACCATACGTTAAGGTGTGAAATTCACTTGACAAGTGTAGTTAATCGGCTGACGTGATTTGCAGGCTATTGCGTCAGTCCGGGATTTACCCTGGACGCACTCGAAAGAGTAGCGGCTGCGGGTTCCTTCGTCAAAAAAAAAAAAAAAAGTGTGAAATTCAATCTTACAAAAGAATTGCTTTCCATCCTCCACCTTTCACGGTCCATTTTACAACAAAATTTTGAAATAAGGTAAAAAAAATGAGAGAAATATTAAAGAGAAACCAATAGCCGGTAAGTCTTGTAATAACAAAAAAAAAGGCAATTCGGTGGAGTAAGCTCTCACTATGTGCGGGGTTCGGAGAAGGAGCGAACCACAAAGGTCTAATATAAACTCGGTCCAAAATGTTAATTAGTTCCTTCTACACGATTTTTCCTCCTTCGAGTTTAACTTTTATACATAGAAAGCAGTGCTGACTCAACGTCTTCGGTAGCCTAAAGTCAAATCTTAATGAGTGGCCTAACTTATCTTTTAATAAAAAAATTATGTCATTATGAAGTCTATTTTTTTAACCGGTGCAATTTAACATTAGTAACAAATATAATAGTTTTTCTTCCATTTTTTAGTTAAAATTATATCTTTTTACTTTTAATACTACTCCCTCCGTCTCAATTGATGTGATATTCGTCATTTTTTAGTCAAATTAACTAATTTTGAAGCTAAATTGGATTAAATTAACTCAATAATTTAAGATTAAATTTATATATTTGAAAACTACATGAAAAATACAATAAGTTATTACTTTATTCACATCAATTTGGTAAAAAAATACATATTAAATTTTGCTAAAAAATCATGCAGTTTAAATTTCGGGAAGCGAAAAATATCTACGACAAATGGAATATTTTTAAAAAAAAGTTAATTCATAAACCTATTATGTGAAAATGGGCCCCCAAAATTTGGGGGGCTAAAGCCATTGCTTTGGCTGCCTTGCCCTTCAGCAGGCACTGATCGAAAGTGAAACTAGTATTTAAAGTAAGTTTAAGTAGTCAATGTAAATAATTTTTATATCACTAGGTCATATTTACCTGTAGCAGGTAATATATTTTATTTTCAAGATTTTAAATCTCACATTTTAAGAAAATTTACCTCCCTATATGACTTGATTGTATAAAAAATCACTATTCACACTACATCATACATACTCAGTGAAATTTCACGTACAAAACTTAAATGTAGTTAAATCTCAGTAACTATGTAATAATTTCGTTACATTGTCAATGAATATAAGTTAGTATTAAATCATTTCAACTAAGGACTAAAAAAATTGGCATCCAATTTATCAACCACCAGATTCCACAATGCACCAGAAACTTGCACAACAGTGATCAATATGCCCAAGCACCCAAGAAGCATGTTGAGGCAATACATTAAGCTGTTTCTTTGAGGCTTCTTGATTGAAATCCACATGAAGCAAGGTAAAACCAGAGACAAAGGCAACGCTATCCCACCGACAAATGCGGCAAGGCTTCCCAAAAACGGGAAGGCTACTGATATAAAATATGTCAATCCGCCGAAGAAGAGCTTGATACATGATCGGAGCCACCTCGGGCACGCCTTGTGCCGCCTACTTACGTATATTCTTTCCAAGTTGTCGAATACCGGCATGGCGTAGATTTGGAATGCGCATATGCATTGGATTACTACCATCATGTATAGTGTGCCTATTAACCATTTTGGTGTGCTCTCTTGATGGTACTTGCCAATTGCAGCCATAATTCCTTTTGCAGGCATCTGCCAAATCATTTTATTATTAGTACTTTCATCATTTAACCAAAATAGTTCAGAGTATAACACCAACAAGTTGAGGTCAGCTACATAAGTTTTACTAATCATGTCACTCCATTTACTCATTGAAATAAATTACAAACGTCGAAACTACAAAAAGTGCATGTATTTTTAAGTCTTAATTTGTTTAATAGCCTACAAATGTTTGAAAATATACCAATTGAAAAAAAAGAAAATTTATTTGACATTTGAAATAAGAGTCACGTAAAATAATGGACCTAAAATTAAGAATACTCCATTATAGAACAGCAAAAAAAATAATTACCAGATTTCCATAAGCCCAATATCCTCCAATTGACAGTGGAAATATACATACTGCGACAAAAGAGTACGATGCTATTACTCCTCTCCACATACTAGTTCTTGTAAGATGTTTTGGATTTGTCGGTAATGTCCCCTGCATAAATTCAATAAGGTAACAATTAGAAAAACTTTTAGAACGACACATCTTTGCAAGAATGCAATGATAAATTTAGTCGAATTTGTAAGGATGGATCTTGCCAACTAACTTCAAAGCTAGGCATGCGGTGAGGATTGTCAGAAGTCATATAAGAATCATGTTTCGTTTCATTCTGGATGTGAGGCTTACTTATTTCTCGCGTCTCGGCCGCACTCGTTAACCTGGGCGTGAATAATATAATTTGAACGCGTGGTGAACAAAGAATTGGATATATCAACAATGCTGATATAAAAAATACTGAGTTCAGTTAAACCTATTATTCAAAAGCAATACTAATAACAATACCTGTATTTCCAAAACTAGATTATGACCTCTGAAAGCAATGGCAATGATGGCAACACCATTAAGGATAGCACGAAATCGAGCCATTGTTGTTGTTGCATTATCAGATGGGCTGTAAGAAACTCCATTGGGCCTGCCTTTACCGATGGAGAGGGCCCAAACTAGAGTGAAGTAGGCCACACCCAAGACTGAACCAACGAAGGAGACCCAAGCTAAGGAGTGCAAATTAGGAAAGAATTGGGCAATCAAAATGACAAGGCATACAAACAACAAGAACCATTGGGCTCCACTCAAAGATTTGTGAAGACAGTTGTGATCAGTTCCACACATTGCATGGTAGAAAAGTTGTAAGGTGCCTCCCCCGGCTATAATAGACATGACACAAGTGCCACCTGATAGGTACATTATTGGGAGTATCGCAAGACATTTACCCATTTTTTCTCCTGAAATGAATGGTAAAACAATTAAACATTGCATTAGTTTCAGTGTCAGAAAAAAAGAAATACAATGGAGGTCGATTGAGAATGCACTTTGATACAGATTATATTAATATTCTCCATATATTCTGTAATTCGAATTTTGATATAATTATAGAAATTAAATATCCTCATACAATTAGAATTTGTACTTGTAAACAACTATATATATTGTATAGTCTCCGATCAAAGAGAATTTCATAATTCTACACACTTCAATTATAAATAGTGATGTCAATTTATGAATGCACTTATAAAGTGGATGTGTCAATTCATATATCTCTCTATTTGTGTCACCTAGTTTGTACTTAATTTTTGTTTAGTTTTCACCCGATATCTTGTATTCATATCGAAGCCCGGCTATATTCGAATCACGCGTTGCAGGATCCATTTTAGACGTAGCGCTCCTAACAGGTAGGGCTCCGGTCGGAGACCGGTTAAGCGTGGAGGACCCCATCCCACCACAACTCCAAGGCATATTGAAAAGTATTGTATTTGGAAAAAAATCATCTGTTCTTATGGAATTGGTATAGGATAAATATAACAAAAATAAATCAAAAGGGAGGATTTTAATTAAAATATAATCCCAAGGGATGATCTAACACACACTCTTCACATATATTGTTAAATTTGGTATCCAATCTAACGGTTCAGATTAAATGAAAGCGAGGGAGTATTCATTTAAATAAAACTAACCGAAAGCTGCAGTAGAGAGTTGAAGGTATCTGCTATAACGAGTTCCATCGACTGATTCGTGTAGATGAACTAGGAGCCACATGGTGTACAGCCGCCATGCAAATATCACCGTGAGAACCACTATTCCCCATGACCTGCACGAATTAAATAATTGGTTTATATTCATTAATGTAGGTGACTGAATAAATCCTATTTATATTATTTAATTACGTTTTTGTTTTGTCACATAATTTATGTTCTATACGTTTATTATGTAAAAAAAATAAGACATCTTCTGGAGCAAATAAAAGATGATATAAGAAGGCATCATTAATCAGTACTTACTTTACTAGTTTATATTTTAACATGTAGGAAGACCCTCTCCTAGCTAGCACAAAATAGCTATTGATTGTGCTTATCTTTCTCATTAATTAAAGAAGGGATGATGCAAGGCATTAACGTCGTCTCAAACATTTTGGGAGTCATGTTCTAATTCGTAAAAATGAGTCTTTAATTGGGTTAATTCATGTGAATCATGGACCTTTACAGTAAATTTTGACTAATACTACTTAATAAAAAAATGAAAAAAGAGTCCTAATTTTTTTCGTTTTTCGGGATCTCTGCGATAGCACACTTCGCACGAGTCCAAAAACGGTCCTGCGAGACATATAGTATAATTCATGGGAATATAATAATAATGTAGAATTAAAGTGAAAACTTTAACTATGTTTAGTCCTAACATATTCTTCATGTCGTAAAAAATTATTAGCACATAATGTTTATGTCAAATCAGAAAATATAAAAGGCATTTATCTTAATTTCACATATATATACATATTTACTAATCAACCATAATTAAGTAGTATGTATTCTTGTATTAATATTAAATTTTATGATTATATCATCGTGCATATATCTTATATGTGCTTATTTACTAATCAACCATAATTAATGTTTATGTATTCTCTGATTTACTTATTATGTTAAGCTTATTATACTAATCTACACATATATTAACATGAATATTTGAACAATTCTCACCCTAAACGAAAACAAAATAAACAAAGGAGCTACAGTAATTACAATATGGACCAATCAAACTAACCAATTTCTGGTAATTTACTAAAACGTTCCAGAGCATACAGCCCACAAACCAAAGAGATATCTGAAAGAGTAAATGCTACACATAAATGATCAATTTATCCTCTAAACAGGACAACCCTAAGCTCAACTCGTTACCACTTCTATATTAGTAGTAAAGCAATATAATACTCTCATTCCTTGTTTGATTTGACATATACCTTAAGAAACTGAAATATAAATAAAATGATAGTTTTAATATATCGCTCCTAATTATTATAAACCATCTAAATGTTGGGAAATGAATTGAAAATGACCGATTAATAGTTTTTCCAAATTAGACATTAAAAGTGATTTTTTTTAAATATAGTGAACACGTAAAAGTGAGAGGTAATAACAACTCAACAGAATATAGTAATAATAAATGGAAGTATTTCAAAAAAGAGGGATATTAAGGAGGTTTTTAATTACTCCCTTACCATCCTAAGGACGTGAAAGCAAAGGGTAGAGCAAGTGCAGGAGTTCCAATACCAGAACACAATACATGAAACATTGCCGTATAAGCATTCCCCTTTCTCGATTCCGTTATGGGCAGCCAACTATCTACTTCTTCTACAACATTCATATCCTTCTTCTCCTCGCCACCGTCAATCGCCGTCCGAGACGACGGCGATTGATTATCATAATCATCAAGTGGTATAACTTTTAATGAAGAGAAAGCTGATGACATCCTCTCTACGGACACCTCTATATCTCCCATTGCCTATGGTTTTTGTTTTAGTTTGTGAACTTTTAATGTGTTGAAGAAAATTGAGGCTATTCAAATAAATGGTGTTGTGTATATATAGAGTCATCTCGTGAGTTTGACGTATTTGATGACGTCAGCAAGTGACGTAGATTGCATGATTTCTCATTCCTTTTTTAAATTGAAGAAAAAACAACATTTTGTTTTCTGATTCAGAGACCACAAATATT